>CM048746.1:238906155-241306155 GCA_026315105.1 Locusta migratoria
TCCGTAACGTGTAACAACGAAAGCTATGGGAATTTTGTCGCTCGAGTACCCAGAATCTGTTCAGCCAGTACTAGATAAACAGAGCACTTAGTGTCTATGGATGAATTTTACACATAATTTCAAGCAGTTACAAAACTTTTTCTGACCCCCCCCCCCCCCAGAAAAAATTAAGAATTACTTTTTGGCTGTTCATGCAGCATAACTGCTGTATCAGACATAGAATTTTATTACTTCGATACCACTGAATATCGTGAAAATTATATCGTTGTACGACTTACAATTCAGGAAGCGTGGAGTAAACAATTTTATCTCTGTTCAAGTGTTAAAATGTTTGTGAGGTCTTATGCGACCAAACTTCGTGGTCATCAGTCGCTAGACTTACATACTAATTCAAATGTTCAAATGTTTGTAGAGCTTATGGGACTTAACTACGGGGACATCAGTCCCTAAACTTACAAATTACTTATGATATACCTAATACTAAGGACGGCACAAATATCCATGCCCGAGGGGGGATTCGAACCTCCGACCGTAGTGGCCGTGTAGACCGTGACTGACGCGCCTCAGTTCAGAATTATATAATAAAGAATTATATAATAAGGAATGGTAGATTACGGTTTAACATCCCGTAGACAGTGTCATCATTAGATCGTGTTCTTTCTAAGAACCATTCCAAATGTTCAAATGTTCAAATGTTTGTAGAACTTATGGGACTTAACTTCGGGGTCATCAGTCCCTAAGCTTACAAACTACTTATGAACTAGCTAAGACTAAAGACGGCACAAATATCCATGCCTGTGGGGGGATTCGAACCCCCGACCGTAGTGGCCGTGAAGACCATGACTGGAGCGCCTCAGTCCCCTCGGCCACCGCGGCCGGCAGAACCATTCCAGCACTTGCTTACGGCGACCTTTCTTTCTTTTCTTTTATTACAGAGGACGGCTAGCCTTCAGACCGAACGCTCTGGGTTACCGCTCTTGAACTCATGGAAGACCTAAGTCAGGATGGCCCGAGGCATATTTGAAACGTCTTATTTCCGAATGCAAGTGCACTGGGCTAACCACTGTGCCACCTACTTCGGTGAAATTATAACATTGTCGACGCACGGTTTGAGGAGTCATAACAACACTGGCGACTTATACATATATTAACTTTTTACTATTCACTCTATTTTCAGAACAGTAGTATTTTAAGTGTCACTGGGCAACATATAATTAAGGAGAGATGACGTCATAAATATTGAGCTGCTTGAAAATGAAACTGCAGGTTAAAATTCGAAATCGCTCTACTCACTTGAACGACAAAGATATATTTTATATCCTCTCTGGCGTCGCACATTGTAAAACGCCAGAAAATGAGACGTATACGTATGTATTATACAGGGTGTCCCATTTATCTTCACCATCCGAAATATCTCTGGAACGACAACGGCTTTTGTAAAACGACTTTCACCGATATCATAGAAAGGCAGGGGCTCATCAACATAAATATTACATTCTAAAAGGAAAGCATATGTATTTTTAACATCAACTTATGTGTTTTTAAATAGACATCCTGTATTATTTTTCAGCAATGTATAATATAACGCATAAACGATGGCGTTGATTGCACCACAATGCGCCAATTACATCCCTAGATATTGCGAAGCGAAGTTGACGCTTGAAGTACGCGAAACGCGCGGCTAGCGCAAGTCCTGAACAGCATGGCGTTCTCGCCTGTAAGAGCGTCCTACGTGAGTGAACTGTTAGGAACGCGGCCAACAATCTAGTTGTCCTACGTGAGCGCGGTTGCAACGAACGATTCCACGAAGCGGACGCGATCGGACGGTTTATTTTCTCGCGTAGCTGGAGCTGTTTGAGACTGGCATTTGCAGTTACAATGTCTGAAAATTTGATCGATGCTATTTAACCCTCAACTACTATCGACCGTCTCTCAGACCGCCACGAATTTTATCTCAAAATATTTCAGGCGCCCCTGCAAAGAGAAATTGAGTCTTCCGTGTACCTTCCTACTGGCCGACAACCTACAACTGCCATCGTTCTTGCATTGTTACTGCTCATTGTTTCGTATTTATTAGACACGAGAGGTGTCACAGACCTGCCATAGCGTTAGCGTCTCATGCTTTTACTAAACGTTATTGTTTCTTTACGGCAGCAAAACTGAACGTTATATGCAAAATGTTTTATGTGAGATAGATGTGGATGTCCTGATTGTGAGATATTTAGTGATCATGATACTAATTCAGAGAGTGAAGTGTATGCAGGTTCAAACAGACTCAAATATGAGTCTGTGGTCATAGAGGAGACAATTATTTTTTACTTGATATTGCAGAAGTAAAATTTAGCAACGCTTATCCCTTTTCTGACTTTGGAATGTAGTTATCGCTCCAAATTGGAAAAAAAAAAAAAAAAAAAAAAAAAAAAACCCTAATCGTAAACTGAAAGCTGACTTTGCGTACAATTTATCGGAAGTGAGACGAGACTGTTCCATCTAATTATATTCAGAATCTGTAATGTAATCTCTCTGATGCTAATCTGTGGGTGAGTAGTGAGCTAACTAGTTGATATTATTTTCGTAACACATAAAATAAAAATATACAGCACATTGCGCAGTGTTTTATTTGTCGCCTTTTTATAAATACAGTGTTATTAGAGAAAGTCAAGTTTCAACATAGTCTACTTCCAATAAGTTTAATGAACAACAGGAAGTCATGAAAATATACATTCTGCAAACCACTGTTTTGATTTATAATAAATAAAAATGAGATCTGAGAGACCTCTCCATAGTAATTGTGTTCCTGTCAATGTCCATAATAGTTAAGGGTTAAGGACCTTCTGTGTTATGGGACAATAAAAAATTATAAAACCTTTTATTATCGTACCGTGAATGTTTGCAGGTTGTCCAAGTAATTGGTACTACCGATACGTTCATATAACACATATTGAAGTATTGTTGTTCACATGTTTTGTGCAATAATTTATTCAAAATGCATTTTTTATTTCTCTCTCGTTAAAAGCGGGCACTACAAGTACGTCCTTTTTACTCATTTATTCAAAAAAAAAAAAAAAAAAATTACAAATGTTTGTATAGCTTATGGGACTTAACTACGGGGTCATCAGTCCCTAAACTTACAAACTACTTATGAACTAACTAAGACTAAGGACGGCACAAATATCCATGCCCGAGGGGAGATTCGAACCCCCGATCGTAGTGGCCGTGCAGACCGTGACTGGAGCGCCTCAGTCCCCTCGGCCACCGCGGCCGGCCTCATTTATTACTAAGAAGAATTTACATTACTCGTTTACGATTTTCATAACTTTCCAAAATAACCAGTACTAAACTTAAGGAAATGTAACACATTTATTAAACAGCAAAGTTTACATGTAGCTTTGTTTCATACAAATACAGCATTTTTTACAGCAAGAAAAACGAGAAAATAATTTTCGTCATGTACTGGGATCAGCCGCCACGCGGTTTGGCTGCGGACGTAGAACAGGGCTGCCGCACCGCATCGCTTCGCACAGCATCGCCCGCCGTTTTGCGCGGTCCTACAGCGCGCTGAGTTCGCGTCTCACAGCTCACGTAGGACCAAGACAAATGTACAAATGTTTGTAAATCTATCGGACCAAACTGCGTGGTCATCAGTCCGTAGCTTACAAACTACTTAAACCTAGGTAAACTAACCTAAGGACAAACACACACACCCATGCCCCAGGGAGGACTCGAACCTCCACGGCGAGCAACCGCGCGCTCCGCAGCGAGGTGCTTTAGACCGCTCGGCTATTCCACCGCAGGACCAGGACCTGCGCCAAGCTGCACGTCAACTTCGCTTCGCATTATCTAGGGATGTACTTGGCGTATTGCGATGAAATCAACGCCATCGTTTATTCGATTTGCCATATTATACATTACTGATGAAATAATATAGGATCTCCATTTAAAAACAGCTAAGTTTGTATTAAAAACACATATGCCTTCGTTTTAGAATATTTCAAAATATTTACATTCATGAACCTATGCCTTGCATTGATACCGGTAAAAGTCGTTTTACAATAGCTGTTGTTGTTCCAGAGATATTTTGCGTGAGCATGATAAAAAATGTTCAAATGTTTGTAAATCTATATAACTTAACTATCCTGGTTATCAGTCGCCGGCCGCGGTGGCCGAGGGGACTAAGGCGCTCCGGTCACGGTCTGCATGGCCATTACGGTCATGGGTTCGAATCCCCCCTCGGGCATGGATATTTGTGCCGTCCTAGTTCGTAAGTAGTTCATAAGTAGTTTGTAAGTTTAGGGACTGATAACCCCGTAGTTAAGTCCCATAGACTATACATACATTTGATTTGGTTATCAGTCCCTAGGCTTACAAACTACTTAAAGTGATCTAAACTAACCTAAGGACAAACACACACACCCATGCCCCAGCGAGGACTCGAACCTTCAACGGCGAGCAGCAGCGCGGTCCGTGGCAAGGCGCCATAGAACGCTCGGCCACTCCGCCGAGGCTGCTCAAGATAATTGGGACACCTTTTACGTGACAAACCCTTGGACCTATTGTTACCAAACTAAAAATATTTTAAAAATAGGGAGAGGGGTGGGAGGTAGGACAGAGGAATGTGGAGAAGCAGATGGATAAAGAAGGGGATGGGAGATAATGCACTGAGAGAAGGAGAGGAAATGGAAGGCAGAAGGAAATGAAGGAGATGGCAGATATGAGTAAAAGGAAAGGAGGAGAAATTCAAGGAGAAGTTGGATGAATGGGAGGTAGGTAGATACGAACAACAAGATGGGAAAAGATGGGGTAGGGGGGGTAGGGGAGATGTAGAAAACGATTGCTTCTCTTATATTTCTTTCTTGGGTCATCATACTTCATACGTTCAAATGTTTTTTTAAGCTTAAGGGACTTAACTGCGGCGTCATCAGTGCCTAAACTTACAAATACTTATTAATTAACTTATACTAAAGGCGGCACAAACATCCATGTCCGAGGGAGGATTAGAAACCCCGACGGGGAGCGGCCTCGCGCCTAAGAGTGCCTCATGCGCTTGGCCACTCCGTCGCGACTATGATCTCAAGTCGACAAGTGTTTTAACCTTCATGTTTATGTACAAAACGAATGTCCTTACAGTGGCATTATAATAAACAGATTTTGTGTACCCATTTTTATTTTTTATATTTTATTCGTGAAATACACAGCAACGCACCACATAGTATAGATTGAACTGATGTGTTTTCTCTGTGAGTCAATGTTCCCAATAATACTTTTCTGTTCGTTTTATACGAGACTGAGCACAGCGAGCGTTACCGGGCTTAGCTAGTTGTTTATGCGTTGAAAAAGTGAATAAAGAAGGCAAAGTAAGGATGTCGCAAACCAGCCGACTAGGGAGGGGCAGTTTGAGATAGACACTGAGGAATCTACGAAATAATGGTACAATGTATGAAGTAGGAAAATAATGTAATGGTAAGAACAGTCAGCAATTAAAATGAATTTTATAGCTTAGTAAAATTGAAACTAGGTAGGGGCAGTTTGAGACAATGAGGAAACTATGAAATAATGGTACAACGAATGAAGTAGGAAAACAAAGTAATGGTAAGAACAGTTAGCAATTAAAATGAATTTTATAGCTTAGTAAAATTGAAAGAAATTTGGTTAAAATATAATCTCTCAGAATTTTTTTGTAAATTCTTCCTGCGTAGGTTGGGTGGAACGAACTGGTTTAATATTGAAAGGCCAATCACTCTGTACACCAGATTAATTGACTTCATTAGCCCAAAGAACAAACTTTTTTAAATTTTTCATTGGCTGAAAAGTCAATATCGTGCCCTATCACCTTATGAAGGTTAAGAACAAACAGTCCTTCATAAACAACTTATTCAAAGGCAGTTTTTAAAATAATATACAATGATAATACATAATGTTGAGAACCACCTAAAGTGAAAATAAGTAACAACAATAATCTAGTGAAGAAAATGCGTATGAGCCCCATAAAAATTATTAAGTATTATTGCTTTTATTATTGAAGCAATCACAATTCAGTGGGCAGTGTATACTTAACCACTTTTCATTATAAAGAGACCACAGAATTTTCAATAAGTCCTCTGGGTCTTAATACTTTGACTTCTTCAATAAAGCCGTTCTTTTACAATGCCCCACAAACTTTCATCCAGTTAATTAGTGTCCCAAGAACCGTCAAAAGGGCACTCGTAACCATATTTTTATCAAAACTCTCACAAAATACTAGTAACTCTCTGTAAGAAGCGGAAATTATTATTCTGTAGTCACAGACATGGTACCTTGTACAAGAAAACTGTCAGTGCACAACAGAAAATAGCCGTACACGGCGAGAAATTAGAATGACCAAGACAACCACTGTCCAAAAAACACGCACAAAGAACTTCTATTTGTAATTGCTTAACGTCAACCCGCTCTTTAATGCGATCTTTCCTTTATACTGTTCGTACCACACTGTCCAACCGCAACTACCAAACAATACTTCCTTCTCACCTCACAGAGCGAGCTACCGTTTTTACCTTATTTCCACCAAACGATTCAAGCATTTGTTATCGGAACTGTTCATGTACTTCCTTCTCTCAAAAGCTTTGCGTCACAACACAGTTCTAGTAGATGCAAAAGAAGAACTCTACATTAGGCGAGATCTGAACAAAATCTCCCTTGTTTTCACAAACAAATGTTTCAAAAGTTCGACAGGCGTCATGCCATTGTTTCACTCAAGCTGGTTATCTCAACGTATGTTGGACGTTTAAGCTAGTTCTTCGTCCGCACGCCTAGGTTTCTAGCATGAAAATAATCTTAGTTGAACCCTTGAAAGATTTTCCTTTATTTCACCCGCTTAATGGTAGAATTTCCAAAAATATCGAAACACATGTTTTTAAAATTCCAATCAAAAATCTAAACCCGAAGTTTTGTATTTCTTCCAAATTGCTTTAATAGCAACGTATTTTCAAAAAACCGTTCATCCCCTATTTAACTACATTAGGGATGCGAATATCTAAAAATCGCTGATGCCTATAGTGTCTACAAATTTCAAGTTTCTATCGTCTGTAGATTCAGTTTTCAGCGCCGTTTTCTGTCTTTTTAGAAACGGATCGATAACGGGAAATTTCTTTCTTACGCTTTGGCATCTTCCTTGCTAGTTTTACTTTTCAAACTGCAATATGCACTTATTTTTCATTATTCGTACGCTTGTTGCAGAAAAACAACAGTCTGAAGAATGTGCATCACATTTCGCTGTATATAACCTCTTTGCTATTACAGTTTCAAAAGTCATCACTGGTCTTCAGTTCGAATTTTATATAAGCTGACGACTTTCAACCACTAAATATTCCACCCTCTTATAGCTATCGACACGGAACTGCTATGCTGTACATCGGGAGACATTGACATTGTACTACAATAACACAGAGAGATCGTTCGTCTCCATCGTGTAGTTTTTGCTGAAGAGCAATATATTGACATCCACAAGTAGTCAACTTTCATATCTTCCACCTCCTTATCAAACCTCTACCACCATAGTTCACAATGGAAAACAGATTCTTACTACCGCATACAAATACTATTCGTTTGCATATATATATATATATATATATATATATATATATATATATATATATATATGTGTGTGTGTGTGTGTGTGTGTGTGTGCCACATCCACAAGTATTTCCTTAATACGGATCTATGCAAGAAACAGCTAAACTAATCCAGTCTACATCCAAACAGTCATGTCGCATCTCGTCATTAATTTTCTTAGTTATCCCGACAGCGTCCACAGATGCTCTTCGAGCACTACTGATAAATGTATCGAATATGGTATGTGATGTAAAAAGGATTTAATTCTTATCGGAAGGAAAGAAGTTTTGGGTTTAACTTCCCTTAAACATAGTGATTATTAGAGGAAAAGCACACGCGATGGGAAAAGAAATCGGCCATGAATTTCGAATGATATCATACCGGCATTTGCCTGGAGTGTTTTAGGGAAACCAGGGAAAAACGAAATCTGTATGGCCGGAGGTGGGTTTGAACTACCAACCACCCAAATCATTGTGTTACCACTATGACATCGCTCGATGGCTCCTAGCGCTTTCGGTGTTTAGAATCATACTTGTTTGATAAAAATGTCAGCTTGCGACGGTTGTACGAATCATTTTGAATGTTTAAAGAAATCACCTCATTCGTAATTGAAGTTGGCATTCACAAAACATGATAGAATGTCTTGTTTCTTCCCACATTACACATATTTATGTGCCAGAAAAGATAACTTGGTTAACTGTTTTTGTAAACGAAATATTAAAAATATTTTACAGATGAAGTTAAAGTTAAAAACGTGGCAAAGAAGCATTGCTTTAGTTGTAACAGTTTTTTCAGCTATCGACACATATCTAGAAAAAGAAAAAGTAAATGAATAACGAATCATCCCTTACACACGACAAACTTGTTTATTTGGTTATTCTAAATATGTAAACAAAAAGCTATCACAATAACGAGGGCAAATAGGTCGCTTTAATGGATAAAATACATAATCAATACCAGAAACAAATGCTTAAACTTCCTTTCCTATCACTGTGTTGTTGACGTAAGCACTGTAATATTGAGTATTAAAACAGTTGCTGCCTGTTTACGACTAAGATTATGAACAACAAAGCAATGGTAATTAATAGTCAGCTGTTGTTCGCGCAAACTAGGTTAGTTCTCGGCGTGTTTGCAGATAGGAGCGATTGTTTATGCATTTCCAATATGGACTCACTCCCATCAGCCACCGCGCCGTGTGTCAACGTACTTTGCATGTGTCGACTGCATACACTACTGGCCATTAAAATTATTACACCAAGAAGAAATGCAGACGATAAACGGGTATTCATTGGACAAATGTATTATCCTAGAACGGACATACGATTACATTTTCACGCAATTTGGGTGCATAGTACCCAGAACAACCACCTCTGGCCGTACTAAGGCGTTGATACGCCTGGGCATTGAGTCAAAGAGAGCTTGGATGGTGTGTACAGCTACAAAAGTCCATGCAGCTTCAACACGATACCGCAGTTCATCAAGAGTAGTGACTGGCGTATGTGACGAGCCAGTTGCTCAGCCACCATTGACCGGGCGTTTTCAGTTGGTCAGGGCAGCAGTCGAACATTTTCCGTATCCAGAAATGCTCACAGAGGACCTGCAACATGCAGATGTGCATTATGCTGCTGAAATGTAGGGTTTCGCAGGGATCGACTGAAGGGTAGAGCCACGGGTCGTAACACATCTGAAATGTAACGGCCACTGTTGAAAGTGTAGTCGATGCGAACAAGAGGTGACCTAAACGTGTAACCAATGGCCCTCCACACCATGATGCCGGGTGATACGCCGGTATGGCGATGACGAATACACGCTTTCAATGTGCGTGCACCGTGATGTTGACAAACACGGATGCGACCATCATGATGCTGTACACAGATCCTGGATTCATCCGAAAACATGACGTTCCGCCATTCGTACATCCATGTTCGTCGTTGCGTACACCGTCGCAGGCGCTCCTGTCTGCGATTCAGCGTCAAGGTAACAGCAGCCATGGTCTCCGAGCTGCTGGTACATGCTGCTGCAAACGTCGTCGAAATGTTCGTGCAGCTGGTTGTTGTCTTGCAAACGTCCCCATCTGTTGACTCAGGGATCGAGACGTGGCTGCCCGATCCGTGACAGCCATGCGGATAAGATGCCTGTCATCTCGACTGTTAGTGATACGAGGCCGTTGGGATCCAGCACGGCGTTCCGTATTGCCCTCCTGAACCCACCGATCCCATATTCTGCTAATAGTCATTGTATCACAACCAACGCGAGCAGCAGTGTCGCGCGAGCAGCAGTGTCGCGATACGATAAACCGCAATCACGATAGGCTACAATCCGACCTTTATCAAAGTCGGAAAGGTGATGGCATGCATTTTTCCTCCTTACACGAGGCATCACAATAACGTTTCACCAGGCAACGCATCGGTTCGAAAATTTCCTTATGTCAGCAAGTTGTAGGTGTCGCCACCGGCGCCTACCTTGTGTGAATGCTCTGAAAAGCTAACCATTTGCATATCACAGCATCTGATTCCTGTCGGTTAAATTTCGCGTCTGTAGCACGTCATGTTCGTGGTGTAGTAGTTTTAATGGCCAGGAGTGTGTATTTGTAGACTGGGTATGGCACAGTGATCTATATAGAGCCTCCACGTATACCTCGGACCTTTAAGCATAGAGTGAAATCTAGACACAACTACAGGGTGTTACAAAAAGGTACGGTCAAACCTTCAGGAAACATTCCTGACACACAGAGAAAGAAAATATGTTATGTGTCCGGAAACGCTTGATTTCCATGTTAGAGCACATTTTATTACTTCTCTTTAAATCACATTAATCATGGAATGGAAACACACAGCAACAGAACGTACCAGCGTGACTTCAAACACTTTGTTACAGGAGATTTTCAAAATGTCCCCCGTTAGCGAGGATACATGCATACACCCTCCGTCGCATGGAATCTCTGATGCGCTGATGCAGCCCTGGAGAATGGCGGATTGTATGACAGCCGTCCACAATACGAGCACGAAGAGTCTCTACATTTGGTATCAGAGTTCGTAGACAAGAGCTTTCAAATATCCACATAAATGAAAGTGAAGAGGGTTGAAGTCAGGAGAGCGTGGAGGCCATGGAATTGGTCCGCCTCTATCAATCCATCGGTCATCGAATCTGTTGTTGAGAAGCGTACGAACACGTCGACTGAAATGTGCAGGAGCTCCATCGTGCATGAACCACATGTTGTGTCGTACTTGTAAAGGCACATGTTCTAGCAGCACAGGTAGAGTATCCCGTATGAAATCATGATAACGTGCTCCAGTGAGCGTAGGAGGAAGAACATGAAGCCCAATCAAGACATCACCAACAATTCCTGCCCATACGTCCACAGAAAATCTGTGTTGATGACGTGAATCGAGGAAGTACAGTACATACTAACGAAACAATAGGGTATTATGATAATTTTCTGTACGAATTATTTCAATTTACATTTAAAGAGAAATACTAAAATGAGCTCTAACATGGAAATTAAGCGTTTCCAGACACATGTCTACATAACATATTTTCTTTCTTTGTGTGTGAGGAATGTTTCCTGAAAGTTTGGCGGTACCTTTTTGTAACACCCTGTATATATTAAGATTTCTAAGTGCGGAAGGGAGCAGCGGGGCCCGCTGACCCCCTTTGGCGACACCCCTGAGGCAGAATCTGTCAGTCAGAGATGGAGAGAAAGCAGAGGATATTGCCGCCGGAATGCGAGACAGTGTTGGCGCCGGAGTCGGGCAGTGTGGCGCTGTCCGTGACGTGGGCGGGCACGGTGAGTGGGCGGCTGGCTGCGGTCGCCACGCTCTGACGGCCGACACAGCTGGCGGGCCGCAGCCTCGTCCTGACCACCCCGACGCGAAGGCAGCGGCGCGCTTCCAGCCACAGCCGACCCACTTGCCAGGCGCTCTGCTGCTGCTGCCGCCGCGCGCCGCACCTCTCCAAGACCAAACTGACACCTCACGCCGACACTCACCGGCTCCTTCCGTCATACAGCTATGCGCTTTCTCGTTGCGTGGACGGAATAGACTCGTTGTAACTGAGCACACTGGCAAGTGGGTCATCGCACGCCGATCCCTTGCCAAAGCGGTAGTGGGTACTTCATTCAACAGTTCCGTGCAGAAATGTTCTGTTGCTTATGTCATACAACTAGCTCTTTATTCGCACGAAGTGATGGGAGCTATCGACAAGGGTTCGCAAATCGATTCCGTATTTCTTGATTTCCAGATGGCTTTTGACACCGTACCTCACAAACGGCTTTTAATCAAATTGCTTGGTTGTGGTATATCGCCCCAAATTTCCGACTGGATAGGGGATTTCCTGTCAGAGAGGACACAGTTCGTAGCAATCGATGGTAAGGCATCGACTAAAACAGAGGTGATATCGGGCATTCCACAGGATAGTGTTATTGGTCCTCTGCTGTTCCTTATTTACATAAACGATGTAGGGGAACATCTAAGTAGCTCTCTTTGGTTGTTTGAAGATGACGCCGTCATTTACCGTCTAGCAAAATCATCTGAAGATCAAAACCAACTGCAGAACGATCTGAATAAGATATCAGTATGGTGTAAAGATTGACAACTGACTCTAAATAATGAGAAGTGTGAAGTCGTCCACATGAGTACGAAAAGAAATCCATTAAACTTTGTTTACAAGGTAAATCACTCAAAAGTGAAGGCCGTAAACTCCACAAAATACCTAGGAATTACTATTACTACAGACTTAAATTGGAAAGAACACGTAGATAATTTCGTGGGAGAGGCGAACCAGAGATTGCATTTTATTGGCAGAACCCGTAAAACATGCAACAGAACTACAAAAGAAACTGCATACACTACGCTTGTCCGTCCATTTTTGCACTATACCTGCTTATTGTGCCATCCTTATCATGTGGGTTTGACGAAGGACATCGAAAGAGTCCAAAGAAGGACAGCTCGTTTCGCATTGTCACGATACAGGGGAGACAGCGTCACGGAAATGATACAGGATCTGGGATGGGAATCATTACAACAACGGCGCTTATCTCTGCGGCGTGGGCTACTCACGAAATTCCAATCGCCAACATTCTCCTTCGAATGCGAAAATATACTGTTGACTCCCACTTGCATACGTAGAAATGATCATCAGAATAAAATACGAGAAATCAGAGCTCGAACGGAGAGATTCAGGTTTTCTTTTTTCCGGCGTGCTATTCGAGAATGGAATGGGAGATAAATAGTATAATGGTGGTTCAATGAACCCTCTGTCAGGTACTTAAATGTGATTTGCAGAGTATCCCATGTTTGGGATTTGAATCCTCCATCAGGCATGAGTGAGTATGTTGTCCTTAGCGTAAGTTAGTTTAAATATTTTTTAAGTATACGGATCGATTACCACTGCTGTTTGGTCCCATAGCTTTACAAGTATTTGAATACATTAAATGGAACAGAATACTACAGGCAGTGTACATTGCTGACCATCCAAAATGTTACTGCAAGAAGAACAGGAGATATCACAAACATATTTATCTGGGAGATCACACGTTGTACCGAGATCTGAACATCGAAATTAGAGCACCATGTGAAGTAAGTAAAATGGCGAAATTAGAATTGAATGTTGCCACTACTGCTGGGTACAATAGCTACTACATGCTTGTGTTTTGAATCAGATAGATTCTGGATGTTTCCCTGGGGCATAGCTATCCCTGTTACTTTCACAATGCCAAAGCTGATCTAGTGTATCTGTGTGTGTTGTATCCCGGACCAGTCGTTCAGTTTCATCATTTCCTATGGGTCAGAGAACAGAGAAGCCAGTCCAACAATGTAATCCGATGGGCGACGGAGAACTCTTGAGCACTGCATGCCACGTTGAACATTGGCCGTCGGCAAGCTCCAAATGTATGGGAGGTCAATAGGCTCCAACACTTAACATATGTAACGCTCTTTAGTTAGTGTATCGGGAATACGTAGTAGGTGCAAAGGGGAAGGCTACCCACCCCAAACCGTAATACCGGATATAGACACTGAAGAGCTATGAATAACGCAGTAGTTCCATATTTTTTGACCTCAATGTCCGGCATGGTGGACGTACAGGTAAAACCGAGATTCGTCGACAAAACTAAGTCGTTCCTTTCGGTGTTTCATTTCCGTCTTACACCGTTCCAGGTTTAACGCCTGTGGTGTTGATTTATTCGCAGACATAGCAATGGACAGCTTGAAAGACCACTCTGTTGCAAATGACTCTAATGGTATGTGAGCACCTAACCGAATTTGTTGTTCCGTGATTTCGTACAGTGATCCATCAACGTCATGTGCACAATATGCATGTCATCACTTGTAATGATGCAATGTAGTGGACCACGTCTGTCCGTCGTTTCCTCCGACATTAACTGATTACAGACACACATCACAGTTCCGTGGTTACGTCCGAAACGACACTGATTTATTTGAAGGGTACTCTGCCATCCGTAGTGGGCAACAGCTCTTCCTCAGTCGAACTATGAACGAGTTAGAAAGTCGCTCGCTATCTTCTACGACGCATAGTGAAGCTACTCACGAAACATAATACCACGATAGAACAATTCCAGTGCGTCGACGTGGCCGAAAGTTCAACACCGCTTGAAGGAAACGCCTGAGCATTTTCGTGTCACCTCACACAAAGACTACGATCGCCTAGCTGACTAGATGGACACTGGGGCACAGCTAGTCATTTACACGATCAACGCCTACTATGTGTGACGTGACACTACAACGCTCAGGACTTTAATTTTGGGGGTGTTTGCCTGTTCCCCCTTTAAAGAGCAGTTCAGGTTTCGATATTGACATCCGTTCACCTGAAACGCCTACGATATGTATCTCTTGTCACCACGAACGCTTGCCTCAAATTTCACCTGATGTGGATTTATTTGGGGTGCCACACCGCTCTATCTTTCGAGCAACTTTGTTGTATGGGAGTTAAAGTTGTGTGGATACAGCTTACCTTATTCATAAGGTAGAGGTTACAGATATGAAAGTAGCAAGAATGATTGCAGGTACTAATAGATAGGAACAATGGCAGGAAGGTGTCCATAATGAGGAAATCAAAGAAAAACTGGGAATGAACACCATAGATGAAGCAGTTAGAGCGAACAGACTGAGATGGTGGGGTCATGTTACACGCATGGGAAAAGCAAGGTTACTTGAGAGACTCATGAGTTCGGCAGCGGAGGGTTATAGGAGTCGAGGTAGACCAAGAAGAAAGTACTTAGATTCGGTGCAGAATGATTTTGAAGTAAAAGGCATAACATCAGACGAGGCATCAATGTTAGCATTGAATAGGGGATTTTATTAGAGGTACTTTGCTCCAGACTGAACGCTGAAAGGCATAATCAGTCTCAAATGATGATGATGATGAGGATGATGATGATGATGCCACACACGAGTTGTGTCGGAGATAAAGAAATCCTAGTGGCATTCACTTAGTCCATTGGAATTCATCTTCGGTATCAACTACATAAAATTTATTATTTGAACCTTTGTATCTTTTACTTCTTTTAATAGCGAACACTTGTTTTGCTTGTGACACTTTAGGATTTTCCAGCGGGTTAGCTTGTCATACGGTGCCTGGAACCCTAGAGGTGAAAGTGTTTTTCAACGCAAGTATTCTGTCGGCAAGCTGAGGAGGTACGAAGATTATTGTTACTACCATGAAACTATGCGAAATTGTTCCGGGGCAAATTCCAAAACTTTCCGCATTGTATCACTAAGACAGATCTTGTGGCGATGGTGAACCACCTCTGGTACGGAGACGTTACGTTGTATGGCGCCCTTGGCTTTAAACGAAGGAAAATTAAGGTTTCACGTTACGTCGGTATTGAGGTCATTAAAGCTGGGATGCCATCTAGATTTGGAGAAAGTAATAGGCTTCTTATTTTTAGAATTAAGTCGCAGGCAAAAACTAAACATATATGGATGGAAGTGATTTCTTGTCGGATACAAGTGAAGTGTATTTGTACCATTAACTACAATGAATATCAACTACCTCCACGCTCCTCTTAGACCAGAGGCAGACAACTTCAGGCGGTGTGACATGTGAGTAGGAAGAGGAAGCCTGTCAATCCGTGTCTTTAGGCGAGAGCTGGGTTCGCAATGTTGTCTAGATAAACGGGGCTGTCAGTACAGAGCTATCGCAGTTGTGTAATCCAGATCTTATTCTTTCTGAAGAAGATGTGTAAATTCTGGAAGCTCTTCATAACCAGTCTGAGTCCATGTTTGAAAGTGTGAAAATTCTATCTACTATGTTTCAGCTTTTTGGAACACCGTTTTCAGGGTAAGTGAACAATGTTCCGCCGGCCGCGGTGGCCGAGGGGACTGAGGCGATCCAGTCACGGTCTGCACGGCCACTACGGTCGGGGGTTCGAATCCCCCCTCGGGCATGGATATTTGTGCCGTCCTTAGTGGTAGGTAGTTCATAAGTAGTTTGTAAGTTTAGGGACTGATGACCCCGTAGTTAAGTCCCATAAGCTATACAAACATTTGAACAGTTGAACAATGTTCTTAGCAGGTTTCAAATGGAACTGTTAAATTTCCAATGTGACGATTTATTGAACGACATATATAAACACAATTAAAGGTTGGGAGATATTTGTAAGAATGTTCCTCAAAATATATTTCCGATGTTGTATGCCGTTGCTTCAAGGATATTGTGTATGCTCGGTTCGACTTTTGTGTATCAACAATTCTTTTCTATTATGAAATTAGCTAAGTCTCGATACAGACCACAACCTAACATGTAGCTTCCGATTAAAAATATCTCGTACATTGCATTCTAAACACTGAGAAACTAACTAAAGAAAAACTAATGGAAAATGTAGGAAAATGTCAACGTAATTGCACTGTACATCATTGCACTAAATTATAGAGAAAATAGTATTATGTTACATTTTCTTCACTTCATAACGGTGTTATTCTCAAATTAAAATACACTTACATAATAATGTTCTAGTGTTATAGAGACGATATACAGTGTTCCGTAATCTGTGTCTATTATTTCATGTAAATAGTATGTTTTAAAATCAGGATATCGCAGACCAGACTGTATTTTTCACACCAGACCTGTTCCCTGTCTTTCCTAAACTACGCCGGCCGCGGTGGCCGAGGGAACTAAGGCGCTGCAGTCACGGTCTGCGCGGCCACTACGAATCCCCCCTCGGGCATGGATATTTGTGCCGTCCTAGTTCGTAAGTACTTCATAAGTAGTTCATAAGTAGTTTGTAAGTTTAGGGACTGATGACCCCGTAGACTATACAAACATTTGAACATTTTTTTTCCTAAACTGCTGCATTCCACACTCCACATTCTATTTCTCCGCGGCAGCATTGCAAAGCGCGTGACGTCACACGGTCAACTCTCCTGCCTTGTGAGCAGGCAGAGCGGCCTGGGCTGACGTCACAGCGGCACTGTATGTCCTCCCCTGCCTTAGACGACTGATCATAATACTCGGGGTATTCCGCTATATGATCCTCTGTATGTAACCATTTCTCTTAACTCCTGATACGAGCAAGATAAATCATCACATTTAGTTACTAGATGGACAGAGCAGACGATAACAATTTTCATAACTGAAATTTTGCAGTCACGTTAGCAGAAATGCTTTTTATTGTCTATGATGCGTCTATTATACCAGGTGGCTCACGGACGCCGTCTTCTATGGTTTTATGTTTCCCGCATATTTTAGTGTAAGAAGGGTTGCCTCGTCGCTGCTACCCACAGGGGAAGGTGCTCGTAGAAGCGAACCTCCACTGACGTGCCCAACTGCGTATGTTTTACTAGGGTGTCGCTCTGATTAGGTCGCGTGGCCATTCTGTTTGTAGCTCTAATTAGACCTTACAGTAAAGCTGCTAACAACAGCTATGTACTACGCAGAAGTGATACTGACCTATGGGGAGGCCCGCCGCAATGCAGCTATGGCCCCAAGGCTGTATATACCTTTACCAACGCAACGTCTACTTTCTGCACTTGTTTTTAGACGCACAGAGAAGTGTTTAAGAACAGAAGGAGCTTTCCAGCTACAACATGTCGTGTAATAACCAATACGCGCGCACCTGATGCTTCCAGAAACATTGGAGCACATCCCACGCATGGTATTCATAGCTTAAATGAAAGTAATATGTGAAATGTATAACATGTATTGTGCTAAGTAATTTACATTGCAGTATTACTTGTACTTGTAATGATATTAATTAATCGGAAAATACCGATGTGTTCTTAGAACTAATACGTTCAGTATGTGCAGAAATCATAAGAAGTTTCCATGTTAACACCCAGAAACGCTTATATGAAAGCATGTAACCGCATTTCATCATCTGTATATTGTATAATGCAATAACAAAGATCTGTCAGTCTATAACATAGGATCAAATGAACGTCATTTATTGTATTTTATTGCAATTAAACATATTGCAGCATTTATTTAATACTGCCAGTTATGAAGCTTGAATTGTTGCATTACGCGTTGTTAATAAATTAGCTATTACGTGCTGATATGTTTTGGGCGTTGGACGTACTGTTTTGGTGACTGACAATCATTCTACTTTACAGGAATCGAACATGGCATCCCTCCAACAGCAAGCTAGTTTTCGAGCGACGAGCTATGATTTCAGTTAGAGCACCGGTCTTACGTTTAGCCAGGTCTCCGCTCCGTTCTGCTTAGGTAAACACTACGGCATCTGTGGTATCCGGGATTGACTAACGTCATCGGAGGAAGGCAAGTGCTGATGATGCCCCAAAAGGGTAAACACGACATCTAGATCTATAAATGTGAATGTCTGTTCGGTGTACGTTTATCACGTCTGAACCACAAGACATAAAGAGCTAAAAATTTGTGCAGTTACTAATGCCTACACAGAGATGGCTTTAGGTACGGTTTTATGGCGATCGGATAGCTATTTATCTATCTATCTATATATATATATATATATATATATATATATATATATATATATATATTAATGTGAATGTCTGTTCGGTGTACGCTTATCACGCCCGAACGACAAGACGCAGAGACTTAAATGTTTGTTCAGTTACTAATTTATACCTGAGAAAGGCTTTAGGCACGGTTTTATAACGATCTGATAGATATTTAGTAATTTGAAGAATATAACGCGAAATGCGGAACAATAATTACTCTTTGAAAGTTATATTTACTCTTTGAAATGGTTTTATTGGTTGCATTGTTGCTTGACGGTTGATAAGGATAAAAGGGTGGAGCATATTGGGATGGAAAGTTATCGGTGTGTGTAAAATTCTACGTGTGTGTTACGTGTGTGTGTTTGTTAATATTTCGCCCTGCAGCGAAAACTGCAGAACGCCAACAAATGGTCTGTGTGTTATTGTTGTCCGAAGTCTCCCGTTGTACACCATAACAAAAAAATGTTCAAATGATTGTTAAGCTTATGGGACTGAACTATGGGGTCATCAGTCCCTAAACTTACAAACTACTTATGAACTACTCACGAACTAGGACGGCACAAATATCCATGCCCGAGGGGGGATTAGAACCCCCGACCGTAGTGGCCGTGCGGACCGTGACTGGAGCGCCTTAGTCCCGGCGGGTTTAAGCTAATAAACAATAAAAAGCATTATCACATCCGCGATTGCATTCTGTCAGTATATTCTCAATCATTTGCTGCACCAGGCGCCAGCATTGAATGGAACTAATGTTGTGTGTTGTGTTCCTTGTTGTTCCAGTCGTAAAGATATCAGTTTGCACTTGGATTGTCATTAATAGACATACCTATTGCTTCTCTTTTTTCGTACTCACGGCTAACACTTCCACTCTTTGTTTTGCCTATTGAGATTACTGCAAAAAAGTCTCCCGTTAGAAGAATGTCGACGAAAGAGGCTCGTACAAATGTGCTATCCATTACATGAAGGGATTGTTGATCCACAATGCCCAGCTCTCAATGGCGATTCGGCATCTCGCAGATCCGTCAGATTGATTGGTGGGCCCTCTCGTCCAAAAAGAAACCTTTTAACTGTATCTTTCAATTTATGTTTCTTCAAGAGAGTCCCTCCTTACACAAAGTAACTATGCGCATTACGTCAAACTTCAGAATTGACATTCTGAGCATGGCTGATCTACAGGCTCACTCTGCAGCGGAGTGTGCGTTGATATGAAACTTCCCGGCAGATTGAAATTGTGTGCCGGAACCGGGACTCGAACCTGGAACCTTTGCCCTTGCGGGCAAGCGCTCTACCGACTGAGCTATCCCGACACGACTCACGATGCCGCCTCACAACTTCAATTCTGCCTGGACATCGCCTCCTACTTTCCAAACTTCACAGAAGTTCTCCTGCGAAACTTGCAAGACTAGCACTCCTGGAAGAAAGGATATGGTAGAGACTTGGCTCAGCCACAACCTAAGGGCTAAGCCACAAAATGCAGTTAATGAAAATAGGCATAGAAAGCTAATTTACTGAAATGTTTGTCACCAAAATTGGAAATAACCCTAATTGCTGAAGTCAAACGTTTCATTAGATCAACAACGTGTGTTGCTTCCAATCCAATTTCTCATCCTAAAATTCCCGAATATTCTACCTTAGCTACAGACTTCTGTTTACAGTCTATATGTAATAACAGTGTAATGGCATTTATCGCATACTATGATGTTATATCCAAATTTAATAAGAATCAATTTGTAGAGGACCATTTAATAATTTTCCGAAAAACATTATTTTCATCAGTTAATTCTTATTTATTACGTGTTATGGTGAGGCGCATGAGTAGGAAAAACAATCCCATAATGTTGGAATACAGCATTAGTAGTGAGCTTCTTGATGTAGTCGCGTCGTTCAAATATCTAGGCGTAATATTGCAGAGCGATATGAAATGGAACGAACATGTAAGGACAGTTGTGAGTAAGGCGGACATCCGACTTCGGTTCACTGGGAGAATTTTGGGAAGATGTACTTCATCTATAAAGGAGACCGCGTATAAAACGCTTGTGCGACCACGTCTTGAATATTGCTCAAGTGTTTAGGACCCGCAACAGATAAGTTTAAAGGAAGACATAGAAGCAGTTCAGAGGCGAGCAGCTAGATTCGTTACTGGTAGGTTCAACCAATGCGCGAGTGTCACGGTAATGCTCCGGGAACTGGAATGGGGATAGCTGGAGGAAAGACGACGTTCTTTTCGAGTAATTCTGTTGAAGAAATTTAGAGGGCCGGAATTTGAATTTGTGTGTAGAACGATCTTGCTACCGCCATTTTACATTTCACGTAATGTTCACAAATACAAGGTAAGAGAAATTAGGGCTCCTGCGGAGGCATATAGGCATTCTTTTTTTACTCGTTCTATTTGGGGGTGGAATAGGAAAGGAAATACCTAGTGTGATACACTGTACCCTCCGCGACGTACCCTACGGTGGATTGCGGAGTATGTATGTAGATGTAGATGATCAGCAAAGGGACTAGCTTTGCATCATTATGACTAAAAATGGTAAAACATTGATATACACTATATCAAGAACAACAGAGGACCCAAGGCTGAAACCTATGGCACCCCATTGTTGATACTGTTCTGATCTGCGGTATCAGCTGATTTTAGCAGTTTACCTGAACAACTTATTTCTGCTTATTGCAGTAACCTTGGAGATTGTTACGCCGCCTTAACAACGACTTCCTCAATTCAAATACACATACAAATGTGAAGGCAGAACAGATCGCATACCAGCTTCTGAAAAAATGGTAAACATGACTGTAACCGCAAAATCGGGAGACGAACCCTGGAGAGGGAGTCCGAACAAGAAAGCAACATTATGTCTTTGCATGTCAGCCTGAACGAGCTCGATTGGGCTCTAATGCAATGTCCGGAAAGGCAGCAGGGGTAGATGACACAAGGATTGAACAGATTAAGAACTTTGGTCCAGTTGCAAAGTGCTGGTTACTCGAAATAATGAATAATTGTATCAAGAGCTGCAAGAGACCTAAATACTGAAGGAAAGGAAAAATTATCGCAATTTATAAGCCAGGAAAAGACCGGAATGATCCCTAAAGCTATAGGCCAATCTACCTGCTACGCCACCTGCAAATTTGCTGGAAAGGCTTATCCTCCAAAAGGCCAGTGATATAATAGATCCAATATCGATCCCCCAACAAACAGGATTCATACAAGGAAAGAACTGCACAGCACAAGTGTTGAAGCCCACACTGCATATAGAGGACGGCTTCGAAAGGCGGCAAATCACAGGAGCTGTGTTTATCGATCTCTCAGAAGCCTACGACACTGTCACCTCTTGTTGCTGGAGTTATACAATCGTACCAAGGACTACGAGCTAGCCTGTATGATTAGAAATCTAATGCAGAACCGAAGCTATTTTGTGGAATATCAAGGAGAAAGAAACAGGCAGCAGAAATATTGATTGCCACAGGGCAGTGTGTTGTCACCCACTCTGTTTAATATATAATTGAACGACCAGCTGTTACCAGAAGGCACACAAAGCTTCATATATGCAAATGGCCGTGCAATCAGAGATTAAGGATACAGCTTTGTGGAACAGAAGTTCACTGATGCCTTGAAAGAATTAACTGTCTATTACAGGGATAATCAGGTGAAACCAAATCTATCTAAAACCCAGACCTGCCTTTTCACCTCAGAAACAAAGAGGCTAGCAGAACCTTACAGATAGATTGGGAAGGAATCCCTCCAGAACATTGCAAGACACCAAAATTCCTCTGAGTCACTCTGGACCGTGCACATTATACGGAGCACTGCTTAGAAACAAAGCAAAAAGTGGCTGCCAGAAACCATGTTGTTAGGAAGGTAACAGGAACAACATGGGGAGCACAGCCAAATATATTACGGACATACGCATTATCGTTATACTACTCTGCAGCTGAGTATGCCTGCCCGGTAAGGTGCAGGTCCACACGTGCCAAGAAATGTGATGTTGCTCTGAACGAGACATGACGCATCATCACAGGCCGTGTAAAACGCCCAGCCGTGGAAAAACTGCACTGCTTATCCGGTATAGCTTCCCCATACATTCGACGGGACAAAGCAGCACAAAATGAAAAAGGCAGTAACATCCTAAGCCCACGCACTACATGGCCATCAACCGGCACAACAAAGACTCCTGACACACTGACGTCGGGAGAAGAGATGGCAGCCCAGATGCCGACATCTGGAGAAGTGGCTGATTCCACAAGAGGCTCTTTCGCCAGATCACAAAGAGAGATGGTCCGCATGGAAACAACTGAACCGCCTGCGTTCCTGTGTCAGAAGGTCGAAGAGCAGTCTGCAGAGATGAGGCTTCCCGGTGGATTCTGTCAAGTGTGACTGTGGAACTGCCGTGCAGCCATTGTCACATCTGCTACAGTGCATATCACCTCCTACCCTGTGTACTATCTTAGACAAATTGCAATGTACGTTGCGAACTTTTAGGCATCCACTGTATAGTTTAAAATTAACCAATGTTTGAATGTATAATTTGTCAACATCGATTTATTTAATTCTGTGACTGGTTTTATCCGTGAAATATAATGTACGATGGTTATTCCAAAAGTAAGGTCCGATTCGCCGTAAGCGGCGCCAAGGACAAAACACGCATGCGCGGCGATTCCTGGTATACCTTGCGCGTTATAAGCCGCCGGTATCGTTGTTACTGTTGCTGTATGCTGTTGATAGTGTCAGTTCACAAGACAATGAATCAGCCCGCCGATTGTGAAGTAAGGGCAGTGATACGGTTTTTGTCTGCAAGAAACATTTCAGCGTCAGAAATCCATGGGCAGATTGCTGAAGTGTACGGTCCTAATATAATGAGTGGCAGTAAAGTGCGCTACTGGGTGCGAGCCTTTAATGAAGGACGGGGAAATGTGCACGATTCACCACGCTCCGGCCAACCTTCCGTGATTACAGAGTTGGTTGATGCGAGTGACGACAAAATTCGTGACCATCGACGATTCACTATTTCAGGTTTAGAAGTGCATTTCCCGAATGTGAGTAGAACAACATTGTACAGAATTGTGTCGGACATTTGAAGTTTCAAAAGACTGGTTACCTTCGAAGGCGGCCGATTTCTACGACTTAGGCATTCAAAAGCTTGTTGAAGATATGACAAATGTTTAAATAAGTCTGGAGATTACGTAGGAAAACAGAGAAAGACGGAAGGAATGACAATAAAACAATTGCGTTGGAAACAAGTTTCATTTTGGATGTTTTGTTTTAACCGAATCTTACTTTTGGAATATCCCTCGTATGTAGTAATGTAATGTAATAAAGTTTGTTGTAAAGATTTTTATTTGCTTCTGCCTTCCCGCGGTGGAGTGACGAGTACGTTGAGGCGCAATGCTACGATGCGCGAGGCCGTTCCCCATCAGGGGTTCAACTTCTCCCTCGGGCATGGATCTCTGTGCTGTCTTTAGTATAAGTTCATAAGTAGTTTTCGATTAATGATGGAAATTCTCCTCAGAGATGATAAATTATCCATCAAAAGAGATAGATGGGCTGGCCAGTACTTACCTTTGTGCTGTACTGCCGATAATGACACAAATGAAGAAAAAGAAAAAAAAAGGGACGAAAAAGGACAAGAGAGAAGGAAAGAAAAAAGGATGGGAACGGAAGGGAAAGGTAATTCACGACCTAGGTCATGAGGGTGGTGTTTGAGGAGTGTGGAAGTCAGAGATACTGCATATTAGTACTGAGCCAAGCCACAGAGGATATATATATATGGGGTGTAGGAGGGGCGGGGGGTTATCAAAACCGTTTTTGATTAACAAGGAAAGATGGAGACACACACACACACACACAGAGAGAGAGAGAGAGAGAGAGAGAGAGAGAGAGAGAGAGAGAGAGAGAGAGAGAGAGAGAGAGAGAGAGAGGAAGTAATAATGAATAGGTGAGCTGAGGATGAAGGAAGGGGAGGAGTTGGCGGAGATTTAGGCCAGGGGGTGGCTGGGGGAGAGGATATGTTGGAGGGCAAGTTCCCACGTCCGTAGCTCTGAGGGATTGGTGTTAGTTGGAAGTATCCAAATGGCACGTTTGGTGTAACACTCGCCCAGGTCCCTGGAGTCATGCTGGACGGCATTTTCTGCCACAGGATATTGGGTGTCCCCCAGGCGAACTGTCCGTTTGTGGCCATTCTTTCGCTTAGCCAATTTGTTAGCAGTCATACGAACATGAAAGGCTGCACAGTGGACTTATGTCAGTTGATATATGACGTGTGTTGTCTCGCATGTGGACCTGGCTTGAATCGGGTAGGGTTTTTCCTGTGGTGGGGCTGGAGTATGTGGTAGAAAATACCCTCCAGCATGACTCCAGGGACCTAGGCGAGTGTTACACCACACGTGCCATTTGGATACGACAAACTAACACCAGTCCCTCAGAGCTACGGAGGTGGGAACTTGCCCTCCAACATAACCTCTCCCCCCGCCACCGTCTGGCCTAAATCTACGCTCTCCTCCACTTCCTCCATCCTCAGTTCACCTATTCATTATTCCTTCCTCACCTCTCTCTCTCTCTCTCTACTTCAATAGAGATGCTGTGTGCCTGTGTTGGGTGTCTTCCTGATCAACATAACGATCAGATATCGCACCGCTTGGTATGATTTTAACAGCGCATGATAGGACGAGGTTCGAAAAATAACAGGGGATGACACTGAACTGAAATGTCAAATAAACACTTGCCGGATGGAAGTATGTCCAAATTGAAAGAGGCCGTAAGGTGTATTCCTTTTCCCGAGGTTTCGGATCAAAATGATGCAAATGATGGTTCATTTCACTGCACTCTCTCAGTTAAGCAATGAATTAAACCGTTTGTTCCCTGACTCACTAATACCAAAATGTTTAGACTTATCTAGTAGATGGATATTAGCTTGTCAATTATGAAGTAGAGTTAGTTAGTGGTAAGTGAAACTGCTGGGAGGTTGTAGTTACCTGGCTGGAAGAGGCCGAAGAAGCTCCTGGCAGTGGCGGACGCACGAGAGCCGGTGAGACCCTCCCAGGCGTCGCGCAGGGATACGGTGAGCGCGTGCGTGCGCAGGAAGCGCGCGACGCGGTCGGCCAGCGGCCGCCTGCTGGTGCCGGCGCTGCCGTCGCCCTCGCCCTCGCCCTCGCCTGTCCTGCGCAGCGCGACGCCCGGCGCCAGCGGCAGCGCCTGCTGTGCCTCGGCCCTCTGCAGCAGGCGGCCCAGCACGGCCTCGGCGCACGCCACCACGTCGGGCGCGGGCGCCTGGCCGCCGGTCGGCCGCTCGCCGCAGTCCCTCCGCATCGCCTCCACCAGGGAGCTGGCCGCGCACGACGCGCACCACCAGCCAGAGCCGCCCTCGCCCTCCGTCTCGTTCCGCCTGTCCCTCACCTCGCCCGACTGCGGGCTGCCGCTTCTCGTCGCGACGTCAGAGTCACCACTCGCGCCCAAACACCAGCTCACACACAGCAAGGCCACGCCGGCCCAACACAGCACTTTCACTTCACACTTCATTTTCTGTCACAGTCTGTCTTTAGAGAGTCACACGATTTACACCAAATATGTACTAGCTGCTCACTGTTCTCCTCATCTTCATTCCAGTATTTACGCTGCAAAAATAGAAAAAAATGCTATTAGGCTACAAAGCGGTACATCGACTTATACAAGGTGAACAATAAAAAAAAAAAAAAAAAAAAAAGAGTTCAAATGTTTGTAATTCTATCGGACCAAACCGCGTAGCTTACAAAGTAACCTAAGGACAAACACACACAAACACACACACACACACACACACACACACACACACACACACAGACACATATCCATGCCCCAGGGAGGACTCGAACCTCCGACGGCGAGCAACCATGCGAGGCGCCTTAGACCACTCGGCTAGTCCACCATGGCGGTGATCAATCCTCAGCGCAACCGCCTTAGCGGCGTGCGACTTGCTGGCGATGGCAGCTGCGATGCCCCCTTAACGGGGTGCCTGACGTCCGGGGTTAGCGCGCAAATTGTGTCTGACATACATAAAACAGACACTTAAAAAGAAAAGTTTATTACTCATCTGTATTATGCAACGACATGCTCAAACTGCCTCCCTTCGTTGTTTAAGAATTTCTGACACCTGCTGAGGAAGTTGCTCATTATACTCTGAAGTTCTCTCTCAGAAATTTCGGTGATTTCATGGCGAATGTTTGTTTTTAGTTCAACGAAAGTGTGAGGATTTCATTTGTACCATTTCTCTTTTAATGTTCCCCACTGTTAAAAATCATACGAGCAGTCCCTGTACGATAAAAAAATAGGAGTGTGGTCCGCTGTTTGCAGCGAGAGAATAATAGGCCATATATTTTTTCAGGAAACAGTTAATCGAGACGGATATGTTGAAAACGTATTGCGGCATTTTTTTTCTTTTTTGCCCAATTAACTGAGAGAGAAAATCCTTTCGTGACATTTCAGCAAGATACATTTCATTCCATTCCATGATGGTGGTGGTGGCGGCGGCTGGTTCAGCAACAGTGTTGAAGACTCTGTGACGGCAAATACAGGAAACTTATCATTACAGGAATTGGTAATGTGTTCGGTGAAAGAATTATCAATAAGAACATTTGGACCCTCGTTCTTCCGATTTAACCCGGTGGGATTTTTATCTGTGGGGTACATTAAAAGAGAAAGTGTACAAATCAAATACCCACACTTTAGATGCACTAAAAACAAATATTCGTCATGAAATCACTGCAATTTGTGAGAGGGAACTTCAGTGTGTAATGAGCTTGAACAACGAAGGGAGGCAGTTACAGCACGTCCTTGCATAATACAGGTGAGTAATACACTTTTCTTTCTGTTTGTGTTATGTATATGACACAAAACCTGCACGCCACGCCGTATTAAATTTAGTGCGAACGTCGGGCGGCCTGCTAAGTGGGCACCGTAGCTGCCATCGCCGGCAAGTCGCACGCCGCAAAGGCGGTTGCGCTGAGGATTGATCACCCTGTAGATGTGATACAATCACACATACAACACAAATGACTTACTGTTGCCGGCTGTGGTGGCCGAGGGGACTGAGGCGCTTCAGTCACGGTCTGCACGGCCACTACGGTCGGGTGTTCGAATCCCCCCTCGGGCATGGATATTTGTGCCGTCCTTAGTTGTAGCTAGTTCATAAGTAGTTTGTAAGTTTTGGGACTGATGACCCCGTAGTTAAGTCCCATAAGCTTGACAAACATTTGAACATTTTGACTTACTGTTACTGACGTATTAATTATGAGAGTCAGTAACTGTGTTATTAAACCTATTTGACCAAACTGCTATTGTCATCAGACCCTGAACTTGCAAACTATATAAAAAAATTATACTAACACACGCACCCATGTCCGAGGGAGGACTCGAACCTCAGACGAGGAGCGCGCTAAACAGCTAGGCGGCTTATAACGCTTGGCCACTCAATCGTGGGTGGGAGACAGCCACAGCATTGTTAACTTACTCAGAGAAGTTTAATATGTCACATATTTTAGCCGCAATCTCACCTCCTTACTTAAGGTCTCCCTGGATCATCTACACAGTGCCGTGGTGGTGGTCGAGCGGACTAAGGCGCCTTGCTGCGCAGCGCGCCTGTTCGCTGTCGGAGGTTCGTGTCCTCCCCATGGCATGGATGTGTTTATTGTCTTTGAGTTAGATGAACTTAGTTGAAAGTTAGTTGAAAGTTGAGTTAGTTGAAAATAGTTTGTAAGCCTAGCGAGTAATAACCAGTTAAGTCCCATAGATCTCATCTACACAGTCACGTCAGCAACACGTGTTAACAGTATAAAAAAATGTTTCAAATGTTTATAATTCTTATGGGACCATACTACGTTGGTCATCAGTCCATAGACTTACAAACTACATAAACTAAGTTAAACTAACACACACATCCGTACCTGAGAGGTAACTGTTTCAGAATTACAGTATGTAGATCCAAAACGTATTACAGGTTGCTGACTCAACTACATAGATCAAACGATGATCCAGTGACATCGAAACGAGTCATGCTATATAAAAATAAATAATCAATATCGTGCTTTAGACAGTTTTTTATACATTAAATGCATAAAAGAAGGTACAACTGCGACTGAAAAATAAGACACATTAGAACCGTTCTAAACACATATAGCTATTGAACATATAAAAGGTCACAGAGAAATTTAATTTTTTATCACAATATCGCTCATTAAATGAGAACGTCCTTAGATGTCATTTGTTTGTACCGTAAAGGACGATATTATCGGCTCTGATTCCATACCGAACCATGTGTTCAGCAACTGTAGATTATGATTAGGAAGGGTTGGTAAACCACAGTCACAATTACATTTGTCTCTTATTATTGCAGCATATGTAGAGTTCAACCATATATAGACAAAGGCTAAAATACAAGGAAAAATACGCAATCAGTAATGATTTACACTTAAAAACCACGTAAAATACAACGTCAGTGAATCATGTCATAATAGACAATGTTACCATATGACGCCACTGCTGAATGGCTAAAAGGAAATTAAGACTGTTGTTTATCACATTAGACATAACAGCCAAAGATAATATCACAGTTCAAATAAAGCCCAATACGTTACGAAAGTCTAATAAAAATAATCAGCACAAAACACAACTGTCTTAGTGAATTGCTTTATCACCAATTTATAAACGATGGTTTTTTTGTATAAATTGACGTATTTGCAAATAGGTTTTACCTATAATTTCTGATTTTATGCTTAAAATTCGTAGTTATATTAATGCGCTGACAATAATATTGAGTTTATTCGGTTTTTGTAATGTAGAGGGAGCTATTTCAACAGTAGCATTAGCTGTGGTGGTTGTACTAGTTTTGTAAATGACAGCCTCAGTTTCCATTTAGCCGTACACTAGTGGCGTGGTATGGTAACAAGCACTACTATGAAAAGATTCATTAACATTATGTTCTACATTGTTTTTATGTAAATCAACAGTGATTCTGCAGTTTACCTTGTATATTAGCACTGATGTGATAACTATTTATAGCTGAAATTTAGACACGTTACAACAATAAAAACGCCGATGAAATTGCGACTGACTGCTGTTACCTACCCTTCCTGAGAATAATCAACAGTTGTTTAGAAAGTATTACAATTATGTAGGGAAAGTTGTGAAGAACAGTTTTATGTGACACATGTGGTCTTCCACATGTGTCTTCCATAAACGAAAACATCCTCTAATTGGGCTACAAAGGAATCTCTAGTTACAGCACATGCAAACCCCGACAATAATGTTAGCATCCTCTCGCCCAATTCGATTTTTTTCAACATTAGTAAGAACCTCTCGTCTGAGGTTCATGAAAGGAAAAGGTTTTTGAACTACTCATAAGAGGATACGTTCAGTTTGACCTCAAACATCGCAGCACAGTTGTATAGTAGTTAGACCACAGAAGGAAAACTACTTAACTGTTGCTCTTAAGGCCCTTAATGTTCCGAAATATGTGAGAGGAAATTTCCAAAATATCAATTTCACTTAAAATTTCCGGGCTGGTAGGCCTTGGTCGGTGCATAAAACTTTCCCCTAACGTTTCGTCTTCAGCTGCGGAAGACATCTTCGGAGGCTAAGTGGCAACTGCAATGGAGCCTCGAGGAATCTAGTCGGAAGATTTGTTTTTGTTTAGTGACTTAAGTTGTTTACTATTCAAGGTACATCTACTTCTAAATTTCGCATGCTGGCAGGTGTTCTTGGTTCGAATATTGGAGTGTTCACTTCGTCTTCTTCTTCTCGCCGCAACGAATGACGCCTCTCTTTTTCCACCTCAACTTCTGCGTTATTTCTGTGACACTCTCTTCTCGATAATACAAAACAAGCTGCCCTTCACTGAACTTTCTTTATATCATCCGTCAGCCGAACCTGGTGGGGATCACACAATGGGCAGCAACACTCCAAAATATGACGCACAAGTGTAGTGTAGTTTCTCTAGTAGAACTGTTACATCTTGTAAATGCTCTGACAATGATACATAGCCATTGGTTCGCCGTCCTTTCCGATTTAAGTTGTTCGTAATTGTAATTCGTAGGTATTTAGTTGAATTTAGGGATTTCAGATTTCACTGATTTAGCGTGTAAATATAGTTTAACGGATTTCTTTTAGCGCTCATGCGGTTAACTTCATACTTTTCATTGTTTAGGGTCAATTGGCAAGTTTTGCACCATGCAAATATCTAAATCATTTTTCTTATGCTTTTGATCTTCTAGTGACTTTACTAACAAATAAACGACAGCCTCATCAACGAAATACAAACATTTTTTGAACTTTAGGTTATAACACTAAGAGTGGGCCTTTTCCATCGCCTTGAAATTTAAATGATAATAACGGCTTAACCATTCACCTGAACACGAAAATTGGATAAACGAATCTGTAGAAGAGAAAATTATCTACAAATTTGCTCTCTTATTTTTTTTTCAGAACTCACACCGTTACAGAGGTATTTGCAAAAATTACGGCGATATGATACCGTCACTTGATTTTACATAAACCAGACATTCATAAGCCAGAACACTCTCTGGCATACGCTCAAAAAATGTTCAAAAATGTTCAAATGTTTGTAGAACTTATGGGTCTTAACTACGGGGTCATCAGTCCCTAAGCTTACAAACTACTTATGAACTAGCTAAGACTAAGGACGGCACAAATATCCATGCCCGAGGGGGGATTCGAACCCCCGACCGTAGTGGCCGTGCAGAGCGTGACTGGAGCGCCTCAGTCCCGTCGGCCACCGCGGCCGGTCAAAAAATGTTCAAATGTTTGTAAATCTATCAGACCAAACTGCGTGGTCATCAGTCCGTAGCTTACAAACTACTTAAACCTAGGTAAACTTACCTAAGGACAACACACACACGCACCCATGTCCCAGGGAGGACTCGAACCTTCACGGCGAGCAACCGCGCGCTCCGCAGCGAGACGCTTTAGTCCGCTCGGCTACTCCACCGCGGCCTGGCATACGCCATCTTGATTTCTATATTTTCTGATTGCCTTATCATAACTTACGCGTTTTTATTTCAAACAATTGGCGCACTGAAGAATTGACGAAAACACGTCGTTCTTAGTATGATAAATTATAATCTAGTCTCTAAAAATGTCATATTAGCAGTTAACAACTGCCATCAATAGTACGAGAATTAAGGAATACTTTCGTAATTGTTCGCCGAAGTGCAGTGGGCATCGCGATAAGTTGTGATGCACTTGGTTGGTAGTTCGAAACCTGCCACTTCTTTTTCGCCTTGGCTCCAGAAAGTGTTTCGGGCACTCTTATTGATTAAATAAAGTTATGTTCTGCAATGTTTAGAGTGTTGCATATGTAAGAGTGCTCCCTCTAAAGAGTGCGTTTCTTCTGTTTCGCGAACATGCCGTGAAATACGTAACAAGGAATTGAACAATGGCCTTTGAAGCATATGCATATAAATTGGGAGGATACTGTAATAATGATCATTTTAAACAACGTGCTGATACTGGTAGTTTAATATAAGGGTGAATCACATAACACTTGCACCGCAAATATTGCGGTAACGAAAAGTGCGATTGCTGTACGGTTATTACAGAATGGATTGGTAGTCAGGGGCTCGTGTTTTTAGCCAACAAACTGATTGTAATATTACTTAGAAAGTGTTTTTTTTGTGCAAACATATTGTTTTTTTTTTTTAAATGGAACATGATTGCTTCTATCAAACACTGGAATTTTTGACATCAACTGTGTAGAAAGAATTTTGAATGACATTTTAGTTTGGCAGTTACAACCGTTCGAAATTTCGGGGCGGAGGCTGCAATAGCGTAGCTGACTGGCCAAGTGGCTATCCCCTGGGGCACGGTCCACACTCTCATGACCACCAGCCAATCAGCTACGCTGTCGTAGCCTCCGCCCCCAAAACTTTGAATGGTTGTAAATGTGATAAAAATGTAATTCAAAATTCTTTGTACACAGCTGGTGTCAAAAATCCCAGTGCATGATAGAAACGCCGGCCGCGGTGGCCGAGGGGACTGCGGCGCTCCAGTCACAGTCTGCACGGCCACTAATGTCGGGGGTTCGAATCACCCTCGGGCATGAATATTTGTGCCGTCCTTAGGATAAGCTAGTTGATAAGTAGTTTGTAAGTTTAGGGACTGATGACCCCGTAGTTAAGTCCCATAAGCTTTACAAACATTTGAACATGATAGAAACAACCATTGTTCCACTTGAAAATTGTTTGTTTGCATAAAAATACACTTTCTATGTATTTTTACAATCTGTTTATTGGCTAACAATACGAGTCCTTGACTACCAATCCAGTCTGTGGAAACCGCACATCAATCGCACTTTCCGTTTCCGCACTATTTGCGGCGCAAGTCTTAGATGATTCACCCTGTATAAATGCAGTTCTAGATGTCTGTCGTTCCGTAATGAAACTGAAGGGAAGAGTATAAATTGCAACAAATTAGCTTGGTTATTTTTTGAATTTTCTTTTTCTTTTGTAAAACAGTTTTCACTATTTATGAAATGTGTAGACAGTCTTTAATTAGGAACAATGCGCCTACAAAAATGTTTGCTTTGGCATGGTTACTAATGACGCTTTTAACGTAGATTGTACTACATTTTCTGTAGTTCAGATATGACTTTGTTCATGTTACTCTGTTTTGCGCTAAAATAAAGAGCAAATATTCTGTTTAAAATCGTGACTGCATTTTCTTTTACAGATAAAATTACGAACGAAATAAGTATGGTAATACTGAATTCCACATAACTAGTTCTTAATCTATATACAAAGTTACTATTACGTCATTTAAAACAGTCTTGTAACTATATCTGCCCAGTTTGTGTACATGTGATAAAGAAATCTATTTATGTAATTCGTTAGTATGTATTTCATGGTACATTCACAAAATAGAACAATTGTACTCTTCAGAGAAAGCGCTGTTACCTTTGAACAACTCAAAATCTTGTAGAATATAGTTGTGTTCAATTAACAAGAGTGTGCGAAAACCTTTTAGGAAGCAAGATGAAAAAAAAAAGTCCAGCGACGGTTTATTATTATTTTTCTTTATTTATATTTTTTGTTCTTCGGTTAGATCTATGCTTTGCGGTCGTTTGTTCACATTCGTTCTGGGTTGTTCGTTGAGAATTTTGCTCTATTTTTTATTGCAGATGGCGTTGAGCCCTTTTTCTTTTTCTCTCTCTTTTTATTGGTTCTTCGGTTTGATCGGTCCTTTGTGGACGTCGTTTTGTTTTATTTTGATCATGTCGTCGTTGACTCAATTTTTTCGTTACAGAGGGCGTCGAGCCCTCTGACCGAGCACGTTGAGCTATCACGCCGTCTAACATGTTCGTGCATCGCAAACTAATTCGCTGTACATTACATTACGCCGAACAGCTGTGAGAGTAAACCGTAATTCTTGTACCATCGATGACAAGTATTATCTGGTAACATGACATTTTGATTATCATTACACACGTTACGGCCTTTTATCAGACCACGCGAAACATTCATGACTACTTGTTCTTCCTGTTCTTCCAGTATTCCTTCATTCTTTCACTAAAGGCTCTCTTCCTATCTTCAGACTACTTTGGTTGGTTTGTTGGGCTTTAGGTGCTGTTTTATCTGACATCACTTCCCACTTGTACACCTTCTGTATAAGACGACTTTGTCTATGATGTCTTCTGAATCTATATGTAATCTTTTCAGTTCAATTTTGACTTGTATCCAGGGTGTAGTGGTCTTGAGACCCTGGATGTACCTGAGGATTCTGTTGATGAGTCTGGTCTGTGGAAGTCTGCTGATGTGTCCATAAAATTTTAGTCGCCTCTTTCGAATGTCCGCTGCGATGTCGCTTCTCTGTCGTATCCCTGGAGTGACGTCTATAGCCTTCGTCTGTAATTTTTGGTCCAATAATTTTCCTAATGATTTTTCTTTCCTGTGTGAGGATGTTCTACAGGGCTGTGTAACATCAGTGTCTCACTGGCATATAGCACTTCCGGTTTGATTACGGTATTGTAATGACGAATTTTGATGAAGATGGAAAGACATTTCTTATTATAGATATCCTGCGTTTTGTATAAAGCTCTTTTCGTCCTCAGTACTCTAGTATTCTGCGCAATTTTCTCTTTTCCTGTAGGTTGGATCACTTCACCTAGGTACTTAAAGTGTGCAACCCTGTTAATCTTGACATACTTTGTGTTCAAATTTGGTATGCTTAGCTTCGTGCAGAAGAACTCAGTTTTTTGAAATGAGATTTGTAACCTACTTTTTCCGCGCACTCTTTGACCATTTCTACCTGTCTTATGAAATTTTTAGAAATTAGATTATAATTTATTAACGAAATAGCGAGGTGTATTTGAATTTTTTCAGTGCGCCATTGCTTTGGAATGACAACGCTTGAGTTATAATAAGAAAATCATGAAATACAGTAAGCAAGATGGCGTATGAAAAGAGTGGACAAGGTTTTGGGGTATGGGATATCACATGACTATTTTTCGATTATCACAATAGTAGAGTCGTCCATGATTTCTTAATATTTATATTTTTATTATTTTTGTCCGAAATGTTTACATACAGGGTGTCCAGAAAAGGGCTCCATGACTTCAAAATTAAATATCTCGAAAACAAAGATCGATAGAGAAATGCAGTAAGCGGTATGTTTATTGTGAAAGCTGTAAGAAGTTTATACACCAGTTTGAAAAAATAGTTACAGAAAGCTGCTAACAGATGGCGCTGTACGCTGTACAGCTCATATCAGCATACGTAAGTGGAATAATCGTATGAAAACACTCTTTGCAAACAATCACATCACAACGTTTTCAAAATGTTCGCCATTGGCACTACAGAGGTGGCGCAAACGAAGAATGAAATTCGCCAACACATTTCGTAGTGTCTCAACCAAAATGGATTCACATGCCACAGAGCTCGCCGATTCAAGGTCGTCCACCGTGGCGGGATGCTTCGGATAGACCATGACTGTCACTGTGACCCACAAATAAAAAATAAATAAATAAATAAAATAAAAAAATAAAAAAATAAAAAATAAAAAAAAGTCACAGGGAGTCAGATCCGGCGAATATGGAGGCTAATCCATGCCTGCACCAGTAAATTTGGGATATTCCAAAGCAATGACTCGATTCCCGAAGTATTCCTCAAGAAAGCGAAACACTTGTTCGGTCCGATGTGGTCGGACTCCGTCTTGCATAAACCATTCAGTACCTGGTCGATCCTCGAACAATTGCTGTCTGGCGACAAATTGTTCCAAAATTGCAACGTAACGTCCACCAGTGACCGTTTCTCGAATGAAAAAAGGGCCAGTAATGTCTCTGCTGCACACCGCAGTCCACACAGTAACTTTAGGAGAATACAAGGGTTTCGCTACACACCAATATGGCTTTTCGGAACCCTAAAATCGCCAGTTCTGCTTGTTCACGTATCCATTCAGGTGGACGTGTGCTTCATCTGTAAGCCAGATGCAACCAACATCAAATCCTTCACTATCAATCATTATGAGCATCTGATTGGTAAAGGCAACCCTTTGTTGTACAGCTCGTACGGGTATGGCCTGGTGCGTTTGAATTTTAAATGGAAACATTTGTAGGCTCTTTCTCAGTATTTTCTGCGTGCTGGAACGCTTCAAATCAGATGAAATTCTACGGACGGATGACATTGGATTTCGCTGAATAATTCCAGAAACTGTGACGATATTTTCAGACGTAACTGCGGTTTGCTTGCAGCCAACATGCCCCGCTAGATCATCAGTTACACTGCCTGTTCGTTGAAATTTTGCGAAGAGCGTAGGAATGGTTTTCGCATCGGGTCCTTTTGGAACATTAAATCGTGCTTGAAAACTTCGCCTTGTTGCCGTAGGACTCTCTTCTAACCTGTGGTATTCTAGCACCAGAAAAACGCGTTGTTCAATGGAGTACATGGTTTTAATCTCTTCCTTCGGTACGCTAACCTCCTTTCACGTTTCAATAGTGGAACTGATCGCTCTGGACTTCGGATCACTATTTATACTAGGCATTACGTATGGCGATTACAGCGCCATCTGTTAGCAGATTTTGTAACTATTATTTCAAACTGCTGTATAAACTTCTTACAGCTTTCACAATAAACATACCGTTTACTTCATACCTCTATCGATCTTTGTTTTCGAGATATTTAATTTTGAAATCAGGGAGTCTTTTTCTGGACACCCTATAATAACAAAATATTACAGGAAAATCGATTTTTTTTTCGGGAAAATCGTTTTTGGTGTGTGTTGATAGATAATTACTGAGCTCAGTTTTTCTCCGATTACAGGGGGCGACTAACTCTCTGGCCGGACGCGGTGAGCCGTGGCTCCGGTGCGCGGCTATCGTCGGGGCGCTGACGCAAGAGCGCCCGCTACTCGGCTCTGCTCGGCCGCATTCTGGGTCGCCCGCTGACCTCCGCCTTGGCACGCCGCCGCTGCCGGCGCACCTCGCCGCGCCCACCGCCGCGCCGCTGAGGCAACAGGTGGACAGTGCCGGCCTTGTCCGGTCACAAGGTCTAGGCTGGCGCGCGCGCACACGTGCTCGCTTGGAGTCACTGTGAGCCTCCTGGAAGCTCTTCCTTCCTACTTGTTGTCACTTGTAACGGGCTTGATTCCACAATAGCTCTTTTACTCGACGACTGTTTTCCGATTTCTAAGAAAATTGTCAGCAATGAGTCCTCAACATTTTGTTTATTCAGCAAATCTAGATTTCGATCACTGTGTGACCATTATCATTGCTTAAAACAAACATTACGTTCATTGACGTAGCCTCCAGTATGGAGGTCGAAAAGTTTCATATTTATCAACTGGTTGTTTTAAGCATTGATAATAGTCGCACAGTGATTGAAATCTATATCTGCTGAATAAACAAAATATTTACGAACGAGTGTCGACAATTTTCTACAAACTTGTAACAGGCTTCTGGCTTTTTCTTTGGTAAGTTTGTCATCTTTTCTTCTTACGTAGTATATTACCTTTGTTTCTAGTAGAAAGGTCTTCTGTACTTCATTTATAGTCAATTGTTCTTCGTACTTATGTTTTTAGAATTTGTCTTCTAGTGTTTGTAATGTTATTGTAGGGCGTGTAGCTTCTTTCCTCTCAGGAGCTTGATTTCATTTAGACACAATAATCACGTGCTTGATATTGGTACATTTTCCGGGTTAGTTCTATTCCACATCTACATTTTAATACATACTCCGCAATCCATCGTAAGGTGAGTGGCGGAGGTTACACTGTAACACTACTCGGCATTTCCTTTCGTATTTCACTCCAAAATACAACAAGGAGAAAAAAAGAATGCCTATATGCCTCCGCACGAGTCCTAATTTCTCTCATCTTTGTGACCATTACATGAAATGTAAGTAGGCGGCAGGAAGATCGTACTACACTCAGCTTCAAATTCCAGCCCTCTAAATTTCCTCAACAGAATTTCTCTAAAAGAACGTCGTGTTTCCTCCAGCGATCCCCATTTGAGTCCCTGGAGCATTTCTGTGACACTCGCGCATTGGTCGAACCTACTAGTAACAAACCTAGCTGCTCGCCTCTGAACTGCTTCCATGCCTCCCTTTAACACTTGAGTAATACTAAAGACGTAGTCGTTCATCTTTTCAGATGAAGTACATCGTCCCGAAATTCTCCCAATAAACCAAAGCCGGCTGTCTGCCTTACTCATAACTCTCCTTATATGTTCGTTCCATTTCATATCGCTCTGCAGTGTTACACCTAGATATTTGAACGACGCCAGTGCATCAAGAAGCTCACTACTAAAGGGATTGTTTTTCCTACTAATTTGAATCACCTTACATATTTTTACATTTAGAGCTAACTGCTAATCTTCATACAAACTAGAAATTTTGTCTAAATCATCGTGTATGCTACTACAGTCAATTGAAGACGACACCCTCCCATACACCACTGCATCATCAGCAAACAGCCACAATATACAAGACACTTTGTTTATCAGATCATGTATATAGATAAAAAATACTAGCGACTCTATCACACTCTTATGTGGCACGCCTGACGATTCACTCGTCTCTGATCAACACTCAACATTACTTACGAAGTAATAGAACGCAGTACATAATCCATATGCTCGTATCTTCGTTAGCAGTTTGCAGTGTAACACCGCGTCAAATGCTTTTTTGAAATCGAGAGAAACACAATATGCCTGTTGCCATACATCCATGGCTCGCAAGATGCCATGTCAGAAAAAGGCAAGCTGAGTTTCACATGAACGATGTTTCCCAAACCCATGCTTATTCATGTAAAGAAGCTTTTCCGTCTCAAGAAAATTTTCTATACCCGAACTGAGAATATGCTCCAAAATTTTACAGGCTTCTGGCTTGTTGTTTGGTAAGTTGCTTATCTTGTCTTCTTACGTAAAATATTACCGTTGTCTCCAATAGCAAGTTCTGCACGTTATTATTTTTTGTGAATTGTTCCTGGTACTTGCATTTTGATACTTGTCTTTCAAGAGTTCGTAATGTTATTGTCGAGCGTTAAGATACTCTCCTCTCAAGGACTTGATTTCATTTCTTCACAATAATTTTGTGCTGGATCCTGGTATATTTTCGCGGTTAGTTCTATTTGAGGGGAAGTCTATTAGAAATCAGTTTATTCTTCAGTCTCTGACCTCATATGTCCGTTGCAGTTACTCGATCCAACTTATAGTCTATCCACGGAGTTTAAAATATTCACTTGTGATTATGAAAGTTATTCTCAACGAGTTTAAATTTCATAGAGTGGCAGAAACACGAGTTACAGTACTCTTTGCGGTAACTGTGTAAACTCGGTCGCCATATTTGCGGTGATCAGTGCACTTGAAAATCCGTCTATCGTATATTGTTGTTGAGCTTGAAGTGTTCTTCTCTTGTGTATTGTTATTTAATGTGAACTGTCTGTAGAATTTTGGTGCCGAAATATGCATAAAGAGTGTTCAGCATTTAAATGCACAAATCGAAGTGATAAAACGACAAGCACTTCGTGCAAGAACACCAAATATTTTGCCTTCTTTGATCTTAGTCTGTTTATACTCAAACGAAATTTCTGACTAACGGCAATTAGCCGTCCCAAGAGTGAAGCTTCAAATGACATTTCCTGCAATTCCCTTGCAGTTCACATCATAAATAGATTGCTGAGTTTTCTACCCTGTGTTAGTGTATTTTTGAGATATTTCTTCTTCTGTTGCTCCTGTGTTCCATGAAACCACACTTTTTTGGTGTCTAACGTACTTTAAAAATATTTTCATTTGTTGTCGATAATACTTGATCGAGCATGGTTGACATGCACCATTGCAAATTGTGGAAGCAGTAGTAACAGCCAGAATTTTTCATCTGTGTATTTCTATGTTCTTTGCAACAAATATTCCCTTATTTCAGTGTGGCATAAACGAAAGTTGTTAATGATACGTCATTTCGATGTGGCATTTGACCCAGGCGCTTTTTTATTCCCGTATTCTGTTGTTACTTTCGTCTTTGTACTCACATTTCACGTACGAATCGTTACTTGTTTCAGTACGGCAACAAGGAAAGTTGTTAACGATACCTTATTTAGACGTGGAATGCTTTTGTGGCAGCTGAGCCAGGCGAATTTTGAACTGCAGTATTTTGTTGTCACTGAAGTCTTTTGTACTATAATTTCGTCCACCAAAGTTCCCAACCAAATCCTTTGACAGCAATTTTACAATCATCATTTTTTTTTCGATTTCTCTCGTCCTTAGTTGCATATGAAATTGGTGGAGGTGTATTACCGTTTTAAATGAAGACACACATGGAATAAAACAGAAAACCGTAAGTAGGGCCAAAACACTGGATAATTAAATTAACTTTGCAAAAGCTGGTGTTACAGAAGTTGTTTCTAACCTAGTAGATCCGAACGTTAGTAATTGTAACAAGACTGTTGACTGTCATACTGTGAAAAATACCTATAATATTACGACTGTACTACAATATTATACAAAAATAACATGTATTACAGGCCACTGATGATACTTCGTAAATAAAGAAGCGAAACGCGTATGGCACACAAAAAAGCCTTTCATTTAGTTGCTAAAAACGGTAATACACCTCCACCAAGCAATTTTACAAGTTTGTAGACTTAGTAAATTCAGTAAAGAACAGATAAATGTATACTAGACTTTATGAAAGCAGTTATTACAATACAGTAACAACAGATGCAAATGCATGATCATGGTTATTCATCATAACAATTACTACTGTATGTTTCGCAGCAGGTTTAGACCATGTGCTTGCATTATAATCAACAGAAATATTTTTAAAGCGGCACTTTCGTTGCTGTTGCGAACCTAAACTAACCGTTATACTTCGAAGTGGAATTGTATTAACGAAAGGTTCGTTAGATTTCATGACTGTACTTTTAGGAAATATACTACTTAAAAGGCTCGCCAGTTCGCAGACAGAGATATTGTTTGTTGACTACCTACTTCAGAAAATTTCACAGATAATAATAAAAGTTCTATTACATGAAAGTTCTAAAATCCTGTTCAATACAATCTTGAATATATTTTCAAACTTGTATAGTATACACAGATAACACATTAAATACTGTTAATGGTGATATGTAATAAGCTCCTAAGTAATTCCTTCAAATTTATCCTTTTTTTACTCAAATCCTAGAAACCATAATGCGCTGTCGATAACTTCCTACAGTCTACAAATTCTCTTAGCTAATCAGTCTGAAATTATTTAATAATACATTATCCTTCTGCTTAAAATGCTCGTGACCACAATACAATGCAAATCTCGGCAGAGCTGTAACTGGACACAACTAACTGAACAGAGCTAATCCTGAATTCGAAAGAGCTATGAACGTGAAAGAGATACGACTAAACAGAGTTAACCGTGAACATCGAATGAGCTAGACATGAAAGAGCTGAACATGAAGTGAGAGAGAGACCTAACTGCAAGTCCTATTTATACTAATTCTTAGACAAAACACTGTTATGATTTGGCGCGCTTTGAGCCGCTTATCTAAGTCTTTTTACTGTACTTTGAAAAATAATTTTAATCTATTTCGATCTAATAATGAAAAAAATAAAATAAAAAAATATGCGTGACTCAAAAAATTATAAATTACTAAAACATTGTAATCCTACTACCACGGACACGGTATAGTGCTATACACTTGAGATCTCACAGAACTGTGTAAAGCAAATACATACACTGCTAGCCATCCAAAATACGACACCATGAATAGTAGCATCCCAATGAGTGATAGGATTGATGCAGGTGATGGGAAAGATTGAAAGGAGAACAGCAAACTTCGTTACAGATTGATCTGGGTAAGCATGAAATCCTCCCGGAGACGATGACATTGGGTCACAATTAAGTGAGGGGTACCCCAGTATTTTGTTTTGAGGCCTCTGTTATTTCTTATTTATATAAATGACATGCCTGCTAGTATAACAAGTGATTCTAAGATATTTCTGTTTCCTCATGACACCAGCTTGGTAGTGAAGGATTTTGTTGGCTATACTGATGCAGTATCAAATACTGCAGATAAAGAAATAAGTTCATGGTTAGTAGAAAATAAATTTATGCGAAATCATAGTCTCAGTTTATACAGTTCCTAACACATAATTAAACAAAAACTGACTATTTAATTACACAGAATTGGTACCTGATAAATGAGACTGAGAAGTTCAAATTCTTAGGCGATCAGATAGGTAGTAAGCTTTGGTGGAAAACCCACGTGCAAAATCTTGTTCTAAAATTGTCTGCTGCGCAGCTTACCATTAGGCCAGTATCTGAAGTAAGTGATAGTCAAACCCAAAAAGTAATCTATTTTGCTTATTTCAATTCGCTTGTGACATATGGTCCTATTATTTTCGATAACTCCACTGATTAAAGAAGAGTATTTATTGTGCGGAAAGGAGCGATTCGAGCAATACGTGGAGTAAGCACGCGAACTTCTTTTCGAATCCTGTTTAGTACCCTGAGAATTCTAACACTAGCCTCTCAATACGTGTGTTCTTGAATGTCAATTGTTGTTAGTGATGTTTGGTTCTTTCAAAGAGTTAGCAGATTTCACTCAGTTAACACTAGACGTAAATCGAATCTGCATTTGGATCACATCTCCTTGACCCTTGCGCAGAAAGTTTTGCGGTAATCTCTCGCATTCATTTTTAACAAGCTGCCACAAAAATTCAAAAAGGTTATTATCTATCCACGCACTTTCATGGCTAGACTGAAGAGTTCCCACGCAGCTCACTCTTTCTATTATGTCGATAAATTCTTGAAAAAATTAGAAAATTAAAATAATTTATGTGTTACGTTGTTGGTTTTGTTTACTAACGCTTAGGCCCGATGTGTGCATAGGACTGCTATACGTTTCACTTCATCTGCTGTTACTCTTTTGTTACGATCTAATGAACTGACACGTTTTATGAACGTGAAGACTTGCTTCTCAGTTTGGTCCTAAGGAACGTGATAAATAAAAGTAAAAATAAATAAATAAACATGGAAGCATCACGGAGAAGATCTGTCAACACAAGTGTCAGACGCTACATTGATGCGTTCCGTATCGCAGTACGTCCTAAAGTAAAAATTTCGAGAGCTACGTTTATGGAAGAGTCAAACGATATATTACTTCCTGCTCGAAAAGGTGGACAGGTAGTTTAGATCGCACGAACAGGTTTCATAAACGACGATTGTGATACAATGAAACGAAAACGAATAAAGACCAGCTACAGAAATAGGAGGACGAATATCAGACAGACTTTTGTCAGCTAAAGTACAGCACAGAAAGGTAGGTGCATGTCAAGAATAGAAGTTTGTTAAAAAGATAAGAGAGTCGCTAAATCAGTCAAAACAGATTGGCAGATGAGCAAGCTGCCCGATCACTGGAATAGAAAGGATGAACCATCCACTCTGCAACATACTATAATCTCCAGGCTAAAAGAGTCCAAAGAAATCACAAATGTCCTCCCAGCACTGTGTAAAATACATTCAGTTAATATGTGCCGTACACTTATCTGCACGCCACAGGCATCACAGTTCGGGGGTCGACTTGCCGGAGTAAAAAGGCATGTGTAACGGTACGGTGCCCGATTCGGAGACGTGTAATTGCTATTTCATCCCGCCTGAGAAGCCGGCGAGAGGAACGCCACGGCGGACAATAGGTGTCACCAACCGCAGCTTATTTACCGTCATTGACCCCCACTTTCGTCCCACAACTACAGGGATCTTCACTGCGACGCACCGAGGACGTCCGCCAGAGAAAAAGCACACCGTATCTTGTGTAAAGATCGGGATAAAATGAGAGGTACTGGAGCCCACATGGGTGCTTTTTTCACGAACCATGCGTAACTGGAACAGGAAAAGCAGGAAATGACAGTGGTACACAAAATACCCTTTAGGACAGACCGTGAGGTGGCTTGCTGAGTGTGAAAAATGCCAAGAACACAAATATTGATTTATTTTCCCCGATGACCGGTTTCGATACACTAAGGTATCATCATCTGGTCACTTGTGCCCTATGTTATCGTTTTGTGAAGGCATATGACATTAAAATGTTACGTCAGTCATAAAACAATTCACTTTGACAAATGGTACGTCACACATAAAACGGTTAAAATACTTAAAATACCTTCTCCATTGTGTCATGTTGACCGAGCAGCTGTCATACGATAATGTCATACGATAACACAGGACACAAGTGACCAGAAGATGATACCTTAGTGTATCGAAACCGGTCGTCAGGAAAAATAAATCGGTATTTGCGATCTTGCCATTTTAATACTTCGAAGAAAAGAGATCGCCGTCCTACCATGGAAAAATTAAATTGCTGAGTGTGGATGTAGATGCAGATTCAACGCTTTATCGCTTTGGTAGACCTATGTGACGTCTCGATCTCTCTCAGAGTGCTCACCGAGCTAGCTGGCGCAGTTGTTACCAAGCTGGAAATCAAATTATTTATGTTTTCCGTGATTTCCGTAAATCGTTCGAGGACAAATGCGGCGATGCTTCCTTTTAGAAGGAAACGGCCGATTTCCTCTTCCATCCTTAACAAAAATAATCCGAGCAAATCTTCCGTCTCTAACGATATCGAGGGGTTGTTGGACCCTAATATTCCTACAAAAGTTCTTCTTCACCTCTTTTTTGAGTCAGTAGAGCAGTATCCTTCTTGGAATCCAACAGTTCTGCAGTCTCATAGAGTGCAGGTTATTGATGAGCGCACAGATGTTATCTACCAGGTAGTCGCTGATGGCGCTAGTGGTGTCTTTTTCTAGTCGTGATTATGTACTTCTGCGCAACTGGAGCATGAAGAATGGTTGTTATATTGTAGCTAGTGCCTCCGTAACTCATCTCAGTATCCCAAAACATAATAAACACATAAGAGGCGAGATTGTGTGAAATTTTTGATGCATTACAGTATTCATTCATCTTTATTTGACATCGTGATGGCCGCAGCTTCACGATTTGTAGTGCTTGTTGTTTTTTATGGTTTGCTGTACATCAAACGTTGGTGTGTAATAGCTATATGAACAGCAGCACTTGTGCTTTTTTAATTGCAAAGTTTTTCTGTATAACTGGGCTACTGCATCATCTCCAGTATTCCAAGTATTACTTGTGCTCATATCATTTGTACTGGCATGGGGAGAAGACAAGGAGACCACAAGGGTATCAGATTTTAGAATTTCTTCATGTTTATGGTATGTGAAGTTCAGGACATAAGTAATAGTCAGCCAAAGCCATTTGACGCAGCTCTCAAAATTATCCAGTAGATCGACTTTGAAGTTTTGCCAAGTACACGCAAGTACCAATAATTAAAACAGTTGCTGTCCTGTCGGTGTAGCGCAGGTGGTAGCGTTCTGGCCTCACATTCATAGAGTCGCGGGCTCGAATCCCACTGTGACACATATATTTTTCGTTTTCGAATTCAGTTATATAGAACATTGTAGGATCCCTAATTCCATGTGTTGTGTCAGTTTTTGTTGTGAGTATGTAGGGGAGCTGACAAACGATGGTTTAGTAGGGTAGCTGCTGGGAAAGCCATTACTACCAATGGAGATGACTTTCCAAATACAGTGTCCTAGCTCTCCACAAAGTGAATAATGAAATACTACTATCGTGAACTAATAGTGAAGACAATACTATAAAAATGTAACTTACGTTTTCTTGATTGAAACTATCGTTAACAACTTCTATGAAAAATAGAAAAATACGAATTTTCGTAAAAATTACCATTAAATATTAAAATAGTGTAAGAATTAGAATACAACGAAAAAATATCTGTCATGACAGGATTCGATCCACCAACTCTAGGGTTGGAGGCCAGAACGCTACCACCTGTGCTACACTTACAGATGCTACATGTGTTTTAATTATTGGTATTTACGATTACTTCAACGTCGATTTTCTCGAGAATTTTTGATAGTTGCGTCGAATTGCTTTGGCTGATTCTTATTTGAATTCTGAACTTCACGTACCGTAAATGTCAAAAAATTCTAAAATCCGACACCCATGTGCTCTCCTTGTTAGTTCAGTGTGACCACGCATCATCTCGCTCTATTGGCCACCCTTACACACAGTACCGCGCCTGTAAACACCACCAAACACAATCAACTTTGCTGGCTGCTCTGCATATCAAACATAATTATCACTCTTATCAGTTATAAACCTGTCGAGTGTTTAACTTCAAACCACGGCTTCTGGTGCTTGTCACACAACATACACAATGTGATTCAGAGCCCCAATTACAGTGTTATAGGTGCTGTAGAGCGGACTAAGGATCCACACATTTTAACGTCTTTTGTCTGTTCCATATCTTCTCGTAAACTTCTACATACAGTTCAGGACATATCACAAACAATGAAACTGCCTCATCATGCGAGGTATGAGTAATGATATTTAATTCACCCACTATTTAAGAATCAGAGTACACATGCAACAGCTGTTAAACATAATTACAACTCTTTACGAAACTTTTTTTCCTTGGAACTTAAGCAAAACGATGGAATAGAGTTACATAATTGTAAAACACTATAAATCTTATTTATTTATTCACGAATTATATTTCGGCTTAAGTGCCATTGTCAGGTGTCTTTGGTATTTAGAGGCCGTGACTGTTTCAACTGACTATTTATGAGGTGTTCTTTTATATTTCATTCACAAATTTTAGTCAGCTATCTAATATATGCTAAATTCAACCAAATGCTGAAGTCAACCAAAGACTAAACAAAGAGAACCATGTCAACCACAAATTTATCATCTATAATGTCCTAAAATTTCTAATAAAATTTTTAACCATACTAAAAAATAAGAAAAAAAGTTCGAAGTTAAGAAGTTTGTCGCTCATTACTTCTCCGCTCTTAATGTAATAAAACTACAGCGATCGCCAAAAGTTCCTACACTACTAATTGCATTCACGAGATATTTTACAAGTAGTGCACAAAAATGTCACTGAACGCACCTTCGAAATTATATCCTAGATAGACATATAGTTAATGAGATACAAGGTCATAAACAGGTTTATGGCAGCTGTCCCATCACTCATGAGGTGTTTATTTAGTAAGTCTTTACTACTAACACTATTTGCGACATTCCTCTAAGAACAGCCTTACATCGGTAAAGGGACCGTAGGGATGACTGCCTGTGACAATGCGTAAATTTTCAGCCAAGGACCTGCGAGTCTCATAACAATGGACTACCTTCGCCAAGCTTACGATTGTCTCCTCCCTTTTAAAGGCCAAAAGTTTAAAGATGTCAAAGAGCTGGCCAGAAAGTATGTTAAGCAAAACTAAATGTGGTTTTACGACCAGTTGACGTCAGATGCTTCAAACGATCCTGAAGAGAGTAAAGGGGAGCTAGAAGACTAAAGAAGAACAGTAGAATTAATGTATTACGCCAATAATTTTGTACTTTCTTGATTAATAAATGATTTTTAAACTAAAATACGGTTAATTATGGAGAAAATGGTCCTACAAACAGTTTTACATCCACTTTGGATCAAAACGGAGGCAACTCCAAAATTCAAAACTCTACTGCACGTACCTGTTTGCATGCGTTTTTGTGTATTCTCGTCAGTAGTATTAGATACCTCATAGCCTAAAACAAGGCTGACTTTTTTTGGTTTTGGTGAAAACTGAATTTTTAAAACGTTTTTTTCAATTTGCAACAACCTGGCAAAAGTGGAGCTACCTCCTTGCATCAAACCCTTCAATTCCCGGCATTCATCATCCAATACCAACATTATCTGCCGGAACCGCCGAGCTGGTAAGTAAAATTTAACCAAAGTTTCTTCTCTAGATGTTAACAAACATGTAATTCAAAATTCATTGTACGACTCCTGTTTTCAAAAATGTTTGTAAAGCTTATGGGACTTAACTACGGGGTCATCAGTCCCTAAACCTACAAACAACTTATGAACTACTTACGAACTAGGACGGTACAAATACCCATGCCCGAAAGGCATATCCATGGCCGTGCAGACCATGACTGAAGCGCCTCAGTCCCCTCGGCCACCGCGACCGGCGACTCCTGTTTTGTGTTGGCAGCAAGCACAGTCCAGTATTATCATTTCATACACGTTGGTACCCTACTGCAGACTCCTGGCGGACGTTTTTCTTTTGTGGGACGCGCCTGGTTTTCCTGTGCAGGAGAATGCACACTTTGTCCTCCTGCCGTCTCGCCGGACGCTCCCATTCGCGCTGCCCGCTCATCAGTTACGCCTTCGCTCGGTTCGCACTGCGATCTGCAATTACAGCCATGCTCGTTACGTATGCGTGTCGCTGGCCTGCATTTCTGCGACGGCTGTTAATTTCACAGGTGAATGAGCGTCCTCATTTCGTGACATCTGCCGTTTCGGCGACAAGAAAAATTACAGCGCGAGGGAAGCAGCATATGCTCACCGGCGTGAAGTGTCGTGTACTTGCACTAGTTTGGGCGTTCCGCTTAAAGTCGAGAGTCTGGTCTTCTTCGGTTCATAATCTTGATCGTATCTACAATAGAAGCTATACAATAAAAGAAGAGGGTCATACGCGTGACAAACGACGGCTGTAAAAACGTACATACACTTTTTTTTTTGTCGACTTAGTGGAGATGCGCCCCGACACGAATCCGTCTCCTGCGCCAATGTTCTTATTTCTGGGTTGAGCTTGTACTCCACGTTGCCAGTTATTTGCTGGATTTATTCCAGTCTCAGTCTCAGTCACCAGTCCAGAGGCTCTACGAAGGAAATGAACTTAGAGGCAATATAGTAGGAAGGGGAGAAGAAGTAGATGATGATGTAATAGGAGATACATACTGAGAGATGAATTTGACAGAGCACTGAAAGACCTAAGATGACATTCTCTCAGAGCTATTGAAGTTTCTGGGAGAACCAGCTATGACAAAACTGTTTCACCTGGTGTGTAAGATGTATGACACAGGCGAAGTACCCTCAGACATTATGAAAAATGTTATAATCCCCATTCAAAAGAAAGCAGGTGCAGACATGTGTAAAAACTACAGAACCATCAGTTTAATAAGTCATGATTCCAAAATATTAACACTAATTATTTACAGAAGGATGGAAAAGCTGGTAGAAGCCGACCTCAGGGAGGATCAGTTTGGGTTCAGGAGAAATATAGGAACACGGGAGGCAATACTCACTTAACGGCTTATCCTAGAAGATAGATTAAGCCGCGGTGGAGTAGCCGAGCGGTCTGAAGCGTCTCGCTGCAAAGTGCGCGGATGCTCGCCGTGGAGGTTCGAGTCCTCCCTGGGGCATGGGTGTGTGTGTTTGTCCGTAGGTTAGTTTACCTAGGTTTAAGTAGTTTGTAAGCTACGGACTGATGACCACGCAGTTTGGTCCGATAGATCTACAAACATTTGAACATAGATTAAGGAAAGGTATTCCTACATTTCTAGCTTTTGTAGATTTGGAGAAGGCTGTTGACAATGTTGATTGGAATAAACTCTTTCAAGTTCTGAAGTAAGCAGGAGGGAACGTAAGGTTATTTACAACTTGTACAAAAACCAGACAGCGGTTTTCAGAGTTGAAGGGCATGAAAGGGGTGCAGTGGTTGGGAAGGCAGTAAGACAGGGTTAAAGCCTTTCTCCAATGTTATTCAATTTGTACATTGAGCAAGCTATAAAGGAAAGCAAGGAGAAATATGGATAAGAAATTAAAGTTCAGGGTGAAGAATTAAAAACATTGCTTTTTGCCGACGACATTGTAATTCTGTCAGAGACAGCACAGGACCTGGAAGAGCAGTTGAACGGAATGGGAAGTGTGTTGAAAGGTGCATATAAGATGAACATTAACAAGAGCAAAACTAGGGTAATGAAGTGGTCTAAGAAAATCAGACAATGCTGAAGGAATTAGATTAGGTAACGAAAAAATAAAGGAGGTAGATGAGTTTTGTTACTTGGGTAGTAAAATAATAAATGATGGTCGCAGTACAGAAGATATAAAATGAAGAATGGCAATGGGTAAAAAAGCGTTCTTGAGAAAAAGAAATTTGTTAACTTCGAATACTGATTTAAGTCTAAGGAAGTGCTTTCTGAAGGCATTTATGTGGAGTGTTGTTTTGTATGGGAGTGAAACATGGACCATAAACAGTGCGGACAGAAAGAGGATGGAGGCTTTTGAAATGTATCTAATGAGGAGATACTGAACAGAACTGGGAAGAAAAGGAATTTCTGGCATACCTTGACTAAAAGAAGGGATCAATTTGTAGGACACACTCTTAGACATCAAGGTATTGTGAATTTAGCGTTGGAGGGAAGTGTGTGTGGTAAAAACCGCAGAGGAAGACCAAGAGATGGATACAGTAAGCAGATTCATACAGATGTACATTGCCGTTCTTATGTGGAGTTGAAGAGGCTTGCTCAGGTTAAGGTATTGTGGAGAGCTGCATCAAACCAGTCTCAGGACTGAAGACCACAACAACAACAATTCCAGTCTTTGTTTCCTACACTGTTTTTACTCTCTACACCTCCCCTTAGTACCATAAAATTATTCGCCTATGTCTTAACACCATATCCTATCATTCTGTCCACATTTTACTTCATTTTTGAGTTCGCAACCGTTTTTCGTAATCCCTCGCGTTTAATAGAGAACTGAATGTAAACGACAGAATCGGTATTGTATTACATATTGGCACAGAATGTAGGCCATTACGCAATTCTAGTTTGAATGGTGTCACTTCTATCTTCTCCGATTCTATAGATAACTTCCTTATTCATTATTTTATTGGACTAACTGATGTTCAACAATGTCGTGTAACTCTTTGATTCTACTCTCTTCCGATTTTCTCATTCCCCATATTTCACTCCATTAAAAAGCTGTGCTCCAAACCTACATTATCAGAAGTTTCTTACATTCATATTCTGTTTGGTATCAGTAGGCTCTTCTGGGACTTGAAGCCCGGATCAGATGTGCTAGTCCAGATTACATAATGTCAGGGGAACTAGTATGTTTTTTTTTATGTACTCCTTGCTCCGGCCATCGTTGGTAATTTTGCTTATTTACTACATTTCAATGCGCTGTTTTGCTGTTGTTAATGTTAATCTTACGTCCTCCGTTCAAGACACTGTCCGCTCAGCTCCATTTCCTAGTCTTTCACTCTTTCTGAATGCCATTGGGAAAGCACAAAGTTTCTACAACTACCTTCTGGAATTAAATAATCTTTCCAGCTTGCTTAATACTGGCGACAGACTCCAAAAGTTTTACTACCTTGTCAGTCACTGCTTCAATTTCATGTCCTTCCACTTCTAACTGTCGTTTGGTTTCTGTACAAGTTCTAAGCAATATTTAGATCTCTGTATTCTATCGCTGCTACCTACAGTATTTCAATAGCAACACCGTAGGAAGCCTTCTACAAATCTCCAAATGCTATAAACGTTGGTTTGACTTTCCTTAACCTAAATCTTAGGCTCAGTGTTGCCTCACGCGTTCCAACAATTGTCTGCTATCCAAACTGATCTTCAGCGAGACTCGCCTCCAGAACGATTCTCTCTTTTACTGTCAACACTTCACTTCCTGTAATATTGCCTTCCTTTAGCTTTTTCATTCCATTTCAAACTTTCAACTTCCCCTTATTTGTTTTATATCGGTTCTCCATCTGAGAAACAAACTTCTAGGAAATGTAGAAGTCAGCCTGAGGAACAAAATGAGCACAAAAATCCATTCCCGGAAACATACCCCTCCCCACATATGTAAAAGGTAGAAAATTAGACCCGAAGTGTAGCCCACAGCCTAGGTTAGCTTCTGATTCAGCAAAGCCAACCAATATTAGCACAGAAATAATATTTCCGTAATGGTTGCTATACACAGTCGTCATTGCACTAGCCTACAAGTATGTCTTGTTTTTATTTTCAAATTCAACGATATTTTCAGGGATTTAAAATTATAACCGAATAGAACCAATACTAGCAAACACTATTTACTTTTCCTTTGTGTTTCGCCTTGGTCCCTTATGCTCAAGATCAGCGTTGTTGATTTCTGGGTTGGCATGGCTTGCTAATTAAAGGGAAGGTAGGGTGCCATTCCTATCCCACACAACCACCCCGCACTACCCCCGGAGGAAGTATGTGTACTCCAAGTATCTGCGTATGGTGCTGGTCATTAGAAAGTGTTCGAAAACTGAAAGGTGTTTTTTAGGGATTAAAATAGTTGCTTCTTTATGGCTGGATGTCTGTGAAAATGGAGGAGTTGTTTGAGTTGCTTTAACATGCGCTATCCATCTGGCCGCAATATGAAATGTTCAAATGTTTGTAAATCTATCGGACTAAACTGCGTGGTCATCAGTCCGTAGCTTACAAACTTCTTAAACCTAGGTAAACTAACCTAAGGACAACACACACACACCCATGCCGCAATATGATCTTTACGCTGAGATCATAACTGTCAAGGAATTAAGTCATAGAAATAGTAGGGGTTAAAATAGTTGCTTCTTTATGGCTGGATGTCTGTGAAAATGGAGAAGTTGTTTGAGTTGCCTTAACCTGTGCTATCCAGCTGTCCGCAATATGATCTTTACGCTGAGGCAATAACTGTCAAGAGTTAAGTCGTAGAAATAGTGCAGTTAAGGTGTATTGTGAAGCAGTGAATCTAAGCACAGAGGAGAACACATGACAATGAGCAAATGACTTATTGCCGCGGTGAAGTAGTCGAGCGATCTAAGGCGCCTCGCTGCGGAGCGCGCGGTAGTTCGCCATCGGAGGTTCGAGCCCTCCCTGATGCGTGCGCGCGCGCTTGTGTGTGTGAGAGAGTGTGTGTTGTGCTTAGGTTGGTTTAAGTAGTTTTTAAGCCTAGGGGCTAATAACCAAAGCAGTTAATTCCTATAGATTTACAAACATTTGAACATTTTTTTGAGTTATCTATAACTGTGAATGTCTGTTCGATGTACGTTTATCACGTCCGAATCACATAAAGACATAAAGAACAAAAAATTTGTACAGTTACTAATGTCTACCCGGGGAAGGCTTTAGGCACGGTTTTATGGCGATCGGATAGCTATTTATTTATATACATTAATGTGAAAGTTTATTCGGTGTACGCTTATCACGTCCGAACGACAAGACGCAGAGACTTAAATATTTGTACAGTTATTAATTTGTACCTGAGGAAGGTTTTAGGCACGGTTTTATAGCGATCTGACAGATATTTAGTAATTTGAAGAATATAAAGCGAAATGCGGAACAATAATTATTCTTTGAAAATGGTTTTGTTGGTTGCATTGTTGCTTGAGGGTTGATAATGATAAAAGAGTGGAGTATATTGGGATGGAAAGTTATCGGTGTATATAAAATTCTACGTGTGTTTGTCTGTGTTAATACTTCGCTCTGAAGCGGAAACTACAGAACGCAAACAAATGGTCTGCGTGTAATTGTTGTCCGAAGTCTCCCGTTGTACACCATAGCAGTTCCATGCCGATAGCTACAATGGGGTGGAAGTTATGGTGGTTGAAAGTCGTCAAATTATTAAAAAATTCGGACTGAAGGCCAGCGATGACGTTTGCGACTCTATAGCAAGGAGGTTACATACAGCGAAACATGATGCCACAGACCATATCTTTGATCTGTGCGTGCTATAATGTCTTCAGCTCTTTCTCTGTAAGGATAAGCATAAAAATAAGGAAATATAAGAATAAATAAATAAAGCAATAAAAAAGAAAATTCTTTTAATACATCTCTTTAAAAAATCGATTTGGTGTTTCGCGAATTATCTGTCACAATCAACCAAGACGCGAGCCGCGGGTTTAAGCTAGTTCATTTATATAAGGAAATGAGAGCCGGTCGCGGTGGCCGAGGGGACTGCGGCACGCCAGTCACGGTCTGCACGGCCACTACGGTCGGGGGTTCGAATCCCCCTCGGGCATGGATATTTGTGCCGTCCTTAGTATTAGTTAGTTCATTAGTAGTTTGTAAGTTTAGGGACTGATGACTCCGTAGTTAAGTCCCATAAGCTCTACAAACATTTAATATTTTTTGAAGGAAATGAGAAGTAATGGATTAAATTTTTGATGATCGTTGAGTAATTTGATTATATTTTGGAAGAGGACGGTAAACAAAGTACTTCATTGTCAGCTGACACAAATATTCAAATTCTTCACATCGTCTCTCGCTGAATAGAACAAGATTATAATAATGACATAATTTTGTATGCACTGTTTATGAAAATAATGTTTTTACAGAAAGAATCACTGGCTCTCTGTTCTGAAATTAGTAGTATAAAACTTTTGAAAACATATACTAAACGATGAAACCCTGCGAAATACAGCATTCTGAGAAAAAAAAGCACTTTTCGTTACGCACAAGAAACTTTCCCTCGCCACAGTGTTCATCGAGGCAGTTGACATTACGAACGACCAAAGTTTCAAGAGATTAGTGCTTTTCAATTAAATGGTGGTAGTCGGTAGATGGGTGGAAGAACGTAAATTGATCAGTTTTTATTGCAAAATGTAATGACACATTCTTAACAAGAGGAAAATCCCCCTAGGATATGCTCAATGTTTCGAGTCGTACAACACAGCACTGGTCAACGCTGAGGCCGTGCGGTTCTAAGCGCTATGTCATGGACCGCGGGGCAGCTACCGCCAGTGGTTCGAGTCCTCCCTCGGGCATGCGTGTAAGTTACTGGAAGTAGTTTGTAAATCTAGGGACCGATGACCATAGCAGTTTGGTCCCTTAACAAACATTTGTCAACGCTGACGAGTGGTATATATACACGGTCAAAAGTTAATGAAGTTCAAGTAATTAATGTTTTTCTGTTATCGTGCTGTAGCTTGGGTACTCGTAAACATGGACTACTTTCCCAGCGCTGTCACCGATCTAGCGGTGCAGGATTTTGACTGTCAAACCTTGGACCCAGGTTCGAACCTACATCATGGCAATTTTTTGGATGTATTTGGTCATATTCTCGTATTTGTAATACCTTTGCTTGTCTAATTTTGAAGTAGATCGTCGGGAAGTATCATTAATATTTAATTAAGTATATTATCTGTTTATATCTGCTTTATTTGTGACGCACAATGCAAAAAGAATTCAAATGAGAAAATATAGTAAAAGAACTTATAAAGTATATTATTAGGTAATTAGCTTACTCTCCGTTTATTTGTCAACGTATCATAAAACAACCCAAAACACAAATACTTCCCATACCATGCACAACAGACGAACGACATATTGCCACATTCACATGTTGTCCGAGACATCGTTCGTTGAAAACATACCTGATTTATATTAATTTCGATGAGTACCAAGAGTATGAAGGCATATCATAAAATACAGGTGCGGAAAAGTGATTATGAACAAGGCATGAATTTTAATAGCATGCGCTCTATCATGAATATCTCTGCTCTCGTGCAATATTACACTTTAGAAGTTTTCTATTTCATTTTACTTATTACAATTTTTTTGACTGTGTATTACAAATAAAACAGCTGTAAACAGACAATACATTAAGTTGAATATTAATCATTCTATGCTCTATTTCAAAATACGGCAAGAAAAGGTACTCCAATAGGAGATAATTATAAAATGCACCTAATAAAAATCTAGCTAACATTAGTAGCATCCGCTCTATCATGAGAGTCTCTGCTCTCATGTACTATTATACTTTAGACGTTACTTTATATTATTTATTTGTTATTTTTGCGCTGTTTATCACAAGTAATACTTTTGTAAACAGACAATACACTTAATTCAATATTAATAACACTTCCTGATGCTCTACTTCAAAATATAGCAAGAAAAGTTATTACAAATATGTGAATATTATCAAATACATCGAGAAAAATGCCATGAAGGAGATTCGAACCTGGATCCAAGGTTTGACAGTCCAAGCCCTGGACCCCTAGAACGGCGACAGCGCTTGGAATAAGTCGGTCATGTTTACGAGTAACCAAGCTGCAGCATGAAAACACAAAAACGTTAATTACTCGAACGTCATTGGCTTTTGACCCATCTGAGTAAAAAATGCTCATCTTCAGACTATGTTTCGATGTGCAGCACTGAAAACGAAATTTTCCATCATCAACTTCCACCTTGATTTAAAAAAAAAAAAAAAAAAAAAAAAAAAAAAAAAAAAAAAAAAAAAAAAAAAAAAAAACGTGTCTCCTTATATTCAAATGTTTGTAAAAGTTTTGGACAAAACTGATATGGTCATCAGTCCCTGGACTACTTTAACTTATGTAAGAACCCACCCACCCACCCTCCACCACACACACACACACACACACACACATGTGCTCAAGCGGCCGAGGGACCACTGGACCCTCTGACGGGAGCGACCACACAAAAATGTTGAAATGTTTGTAAATCTATCGGACAAAACTGCGTGGTCATCAGTCCGTATCTTACTAACTACTTAACCTTAGGTAGACTAAAATAAGGAAAACACAAACACCCATGCCCGAGGGAGAACTCGAACCTCCGACGCCGAGCAACCTCGCGCTCCTCAGCGAGGCGCCTTAGACGCGACCACACAGTCCATAGCATGATGCCTTACACCACGCGGTCACTCTAGCTCGGCTCTTAATATTCCACGCAAAATTTGCTTGAAATCAGTGACCCGCGCGTCAGACACACTCCATGTAAGGGGGAGACTCAGCTAACCACAGAAATGACAAACGACCACTATATCTGGTTACCGACAGGTGGCATACGATTCGCCGTACTCACCTTCCCATCCCGAAAAGTAGCACTTAAATCTCGTGGCTAAGCAAGAGGAGCAACTGACCTAACAGAAACTTGCTTTCTGACTGCAAATCACAAACGACCACTATAACTTTTCATCCCGGAAATGTTTCAAATGTTTGTATGGGACTTAACTACGGGGTCATCAGTCCCTAAACTTACAAACTACTTATGAACTAACTAATACTAAGGACGGCACAAATATCCATGCTCGAGGGGGGATTCGAACCCCCGACCATAGTGGCCGTGCAGACCGTGACTGGAGCGCCTCAGTCCCCTCGGCCACCGCGGCCGGCAGAGCTTTAAATGTCGTGACTAAGCAAGAGGAGCAGCTGACCTAACAGAAACCTGCTTACTGACTGGTTACCGACACCCGGCGTCCGACCGAGCGAGGTGGCGCAGTGGTAACGCACTGGACTCGCATTCGGAAGGATGGTGGTTCAAATCCACCTCCGGCCATCCAGATTTAGGTTTTCCGTGATTTCCCTAAATCACTCCAGGCAAATGCCGGTTCCTTTGAAAGGACACGGCCGATTTCCTTACACATCCTTACCCAAAAACATTCCGACCGTAAGCTCCGTCTCTAATAACCACGCTGTCGACGGGACGTTAAACTCCAAGCTTCCTTCCTTCCGGCGTCAGATTTTCGATGCGTCGTATACAGTGCAGCTCGCGTCCACCTCCACTGTTCACCGATATCGCACACACGATACAGCAGCCGTGGACACCTGCCCCCTCCCACGCGCCGCTGGACCAGAGGCCGGCTTACCTGCGCGCCGCGCCGCGGAGCCTGTGTGTAGCAGTAGCAGCAGCCGTGCCTGGGAGAGATGCCGCCAGCTGGGTGTTCGGCGACCGACTGAGGCGTCCTCCTCGGCTGCGGCTGGCGGCCGCGCCCGCCGTATCCGGGTTACCTGCCGACGCGACGCCCAGCGCCGCCGCCGCCGCCTCAGCGCTCACCAGGCCAAGATCAATGCCGCGCGCGGCCGGCGTTTCTTCCATCAAGCCCAGTTTACACGATGATCGCGCTAGTAATGAACAGATAATATCATGGGAAAGGCGAACCAGAGACTGCGTTTTATTGGCAGAACCCTTAAAAGATGCAACAGAACTACTAAAGAAACTGCATACACTACGCTTGTCCGTCCATTTTTGGAGTATTGCAGCCCAGTGTGGGATCCTTATCAGGTAGGTTTGACGGAGGACATAGAAAGAGTCCAAAGAAGGGCAGCTCGTTTCGTATTGTCACGATACAGGGGAGACAGCGTTACGGAAATGATACAGGATCTGGGATGGGAATCATTCCAACAACGGCGCTTATCGCTGCGGCGTGGGCTACTTGCGAAACTCCAATCGCCAACATTCTTCTCCGAATGCGAAAATATATTGTTGACTCCCACTTACATAGGTAGAAATGATTATCAGAATAAAATACGAGAAATCAGAGCTCGAACGGAGAGATTCAGGTGTTCTTTCTTCCCGCGCGCTATTCGAGAATGGAATGGGAGATAAATAGTATAATTGTGGTACGATGAACCCTCTGCCAGGCACTTAAATGTGATTTGCAGACTATCCCATGTAGATGTAGATGTAGACTTGCGTGCCATCTAGCGACGTCAACGTGAAAGTACTAGCATTTCATTAGCACAGACGGCGTTTCGTAATAGCCCTCGCATGTTGCCTGGGGTCTTTTTAGACCCCAATGCTCATTTAACTATAAATAAACAATTTGAATGTGGGTGTAGACAACTTCATCCTTCAGATATACTATCCACGGACTTTTGGCCCACTTTAGGTTACGGTAGTAACACTAAAAGTGGGCCTTTCCGATCGTCTTTTGACAGCTCGAAATTTAAATGAAAATAACGGCTTAACCATACATCGGACACGAAAATTGAATAACCTCATTTGTAGAGGAGAAAATTCTCTACAACTTTGCTCACTTATGTTTTTTTCCTATCTCGTAGCGTTTCAAAGATATTTGCACAAATAACGGCGATTTTGGGATGTATGTCTGTCTGTCTGTCCGTAACGTGTTCCCTGTTTTTTAAGACGAACCGATCAGCACCAAATTTTACAGACATGATTGTAGGTCGCCAGAGACCAGAACCTCCCTTTTTCAAATTTTTCGGACAAAAAATTCGGTAGTAAAAAAAAATAATCCGTTTGTAATATAATTGTAATTGGAAACGAACCGTTCATCTGACACGAAAATTGAATAACCTACTTGGTAGAGGAGAAAATTCTCTACAACTTAGCTTCCTTATGTTTTTTTCATATCTCGTAGCGTTTGAGACATATTTGCAAAAATAACGGAGATTTGACACCCTGCATCGAATTAACGAAAACCAGCCGTTCGGAGATGTTACGTGACGTTTTAGCGTATTTGATGATTTTCTTATTGTAACTTGCATGTTGACATTTCAAAGCAACGGCACATCGTTCTTCCTACGATAAATGATAATCTAATGTCTACAAATGCCATATTAACATCAGTTAACAACGGCCATCAATAGTACGAGATTAAAGAAGTCCTGTTTTGATTTATGACCGTAGCGTAGTGGGCAAGGTGATGAACTGTAACGCGGAAGGTCGATGGTTCGCGATCCGCCACTACCTAATCTTTTTTGCTAAAGGGGTTTCAGGCACTCTTGTTAATTAGTTTATTATTATTTAGATTATTATTTTGGTTCAAAATGTTTGCAAAAACTTATAAAACTACAAATATAAAGTGGGCCGTAAAACACGTCAGTGCGATTTTTTTAATTTTTACAGTAATTTTGAAATTCAGAACGTTGAAATAATGTCCCTACAGCATTTAGTAGGACCTATACATTATAAAAACTCGTCATTAGATCTAAATACACTGTTTGGCACTTGTCATAACCATTTTAATTATTGGGTCCCACAGACCCAGCCCGACCGTTCCTGACACTATTTTTCAGTCGACCGTCCTAGGGTTAAGCCCAGTTTACACGATGATCGCGCTAGTAATGAACGGATCACCTTGCGCGCCATCTAGCGACGTAAACGCGAAACTACTAGCATTTCGTGAGCGTAGACAGTGTTTCGTACTAGCCCTTGCATTATGCCTGGGGTCTTTCTAGACCCCCAAGGATCATTTAACTATAAATAAACAGTTCGAATGTGGGTGTAGACAACTCAACCTTCAGATATGGTATCCACGGACTTTTGGCCCACTTTAGATTAAGGTAGTAACACTAAAAGTGGGCCTTTGCGATCGGCTTTTGACAGTTCGAAATTTAAATGAAAATAACGGCTTAACCATGCATCGGACACGAAAATTGAATTGTAAAGGAGAAAATTCTCTACAACTTTGCTCTCTTCGTTTTGTTTTTTTTTTATTTTTTATTTTTTTTTTATTTTTTTTTATTTTTATTTTTTTTTTTTTTTCATATCTCGTATCGTTTCAGAGATAGGCCTATTTGCAAAAATAACGGCGATTTTGGGATGTCCGTCTCTCCGTAACGTGTTCCCTGTTTTTAACACGAACCGTTCAACCGATCAGCACCAAATTTTGCACACATAATTGTAGGCCGCCAGAGACCAGAACCTCCCTTTTTCAAAATTTTCGTACAAAAATACGGTATTAATACCAAAAAAGCCGTTTGTAATATAATTGTAATTGCAAACGAACCGTTCATCTGACACGAAAATTGAATAGCGTAATTGGTAGAGGGGAAAATTCTCTACAACTTCCCTCTATTTTTTTCATATCTTGCATCGTTGCAGAGATATTGCAAAAATAACGGCGATTTGACGATGTCTGTCTGTCTGTAACGTGTTCCCACTTTTTAGGTCGAACCGTTCAAACCGATCGGCACCAAATTTTACAGACATAATTGTTGGCTACCAGAAACCAGAACCTCGCTTTTTTAAGTATTTTGGACAAGAAATACGTTAGTAATACCAAAAAAAGCCGTTTGTAATGTAATTTTAATTGCAAATAAACCGTTCATCTGACGCGAAAATTGAATAAACGAATTTGTAGAGGAGAAAATTCTCTACAACTTTGTTCCCTTATGTTTTTTTCATATATCGTACAGTTTGAGAGATATTTGCTAAAATAACGTGAGTTTTGACACCGTCCATTGAATTAACGAAAACTAGCCGTTCGCAGATGTCACGTGACATTCCTTGCCCAGAACTCTCTGTGGAATACGCTATCCTGCGTTGCGTATTTGATGATTTTCTTATTGTAACTTACACGTTTTCATTTCAAAGCAATGGTGCACTGAAGAATTAACAAAAACACGTCGTTCTTCGTACGATAAATGATAATTTAATGCCTACAAATGTCATATTAACATCAGTTAACAATGGCCATCATAGTACAAGATTTAAGAACACAACTGCCATCTCTTAGCAATAGCGTAGTGGATAATATGTTGGACTGTGACGCTGAAGGTAAGTAGTTCGGAACCTAGGACTACCTAAATAGTTGTTTTTCCTAAAAGGATTTCAGACTCTCTTATTAGATAATTTAGATTATTATTTTGGTCCAAAATATTTGCAAAATTTTATAAAACTACAAATCTAAAGTGGGCCGTAAAACACGTCAGTGCGATTTTTTTATTATAACTGGATAAAATATTTATGGTTATATGTCATTTTACAGAACAACAATTTGAAATTTTTTCAGTGGGGTCAGAAAATACCCCAGGTATACAATAAGTGATTTTCAGTGTCTTAAATGAGTTTTGTTACGAAAATAAATCTTGGCAACAATGTATCTTATCAACCAACATTCATTTGTACATAGTTGTAAACAATGAATAGAAAATACAATTATGTTCACTGTTACGACAAATTCACAGTTTGGAATTGAGCTTTGCGCAAAGAAGACGTGTTGTTATAGCTTATTCGTAATGAATGGTGATATACGTTTTGCAAGGGGCCTACAGTCTCAAACAGGCTTTAGCAGATTTACAGAAGACTGACAATGATAATGAATCCATTTTTGGAAAAGAGAATGATAGTGATTCTGATGGAGATATGGTAGAGGAAGGTGTACAGGTTGGAGATGAAGTGGATGTGAGTGACTGTGTAAAAGATGATAATGGCATTCAGGTAACTAGGGCAGCTACTTTTGTATATAGAAATCGACAGATAACATACGAGGTATGTCCACAAAGTAAGTTCCGTTTGATTATATAAAACAAACGTGTACAAATAGAGAAAAAAATATTTATTGTACAGAAATATACAACTATTAAACTACTTTTCTACATAGCTTCCGAAATTTTGTAGGCATTTGTCATAGCGTGGCAGAAGTCTTTGTATGTCTTCTTCGTAGAAGGTTGCCGCCTGTGTATTCAACCATGTGTTAACATCTTCTTTCAGCTCGTCATCATCGCTGAAGTGTTGACCACCATGGACAGGTTTTAGGTGTAAGAAGAAAGTCGCTAGGAGCGAGACTGTAAGGAGGATGATCAAACATGTCCCAGTGAAATTCCCGTAAGAGTTGTTTGGTCACATTCGCCTTGTTAGGTCGGGCGGAAACGTGAAGGGAAGAAGAAGACTCCTTTCATCTCTTCTAACACCTAAAATCTGTCGTTGGTGGTCAACACTTCAACGATGATGAGTTGAAAGAACATGTTTGCCACATGGCACAGGCGGCAACCTTCTACGAAGGGTCACTGCAGAAAATCCTCTCTATTGTAAGATGGTACAATGACTGTTATTTATTAAGAAAATAACAGAAAAGTGTAGGTTTAAATGAATTTTGAATACGTCTTGTTGATTAACTTCATATTTTTAAAATTCTATAATTTTTAGCATGTCAGAAAGTCAGTTGCACATGATCTCGAAAGTGTGATGCTAAAAAGCAGAGTAAAATTTAGTTGACTGAGGTCCTATTATGGATCGGAAATTGAAAGTGCTGTGCAGACTTCAACGGCAATATTTGTAAGAGTCGGTACAGAAATTCTTTGTGCAAAGGCTAGGCTTTCAAAAGAGTCTCCTGTCGCCAGAAACCGCAATATTATAGCGAACCTGCAAAAAATAACAATTACAGAAAGTAATTAACGCATAACTTTAACAAAGCTAAAAATGTAATTCAAGTGTAAAAAGTATTTCGTACCTTCAGCTTGGCGAAATTCTCTATCTCGATCTAGCTAATCTCTCTCTCTCTCTCTCTCTCATCGGCGTATTTTTGGTCTTGGACGAACGTAAGTAACTTGGTAAAACACTCAGCACTTAATATTCGTAAAAATATTCTTAATTCATTGTCTTTTGGTATGAGTTACTTCTTCATTATCTGCATGAAGTACAAATCTCATTCTTCGTCTCTTCCTTTCAACCAAGGACACATCCAACTTTTATTTCTTCTTCACGTGGAGTATTCTAACAAACGTTGCCACAGTTCATGCAACCGCCGACAGTGTAAGTTGAATGTATTATCAGCTATGACATACACCCAAACTTGATCAATCCACGTATACAAACAGTAATAAGCCCGTATTTTCGCACAGGCGCTGCTGTTAGTGGTAATCAGAGGTGTAGACGGAAGTTAATCTTATTAACGCAACCAAGCCTGTATGATGGCACGTCATTAGTACCGAGTTAGTACGCTTGGAGCGCTGCAGCCGACAGTTACCTGTCGTGTGAACTTTCGATCGTCGTGTAAACTAGGCATTAGCGATCAGCTGTCAACGCACAGACCGCGCGTTCCAACGTCGACGATCCAGATGTCACCGTGCAGGCTGAAAGATTAGAAACAGATGCCACTCTTACATGTTAATCTTTTGCTCTCAACGTTGTGTCACAGTTTAATATACACAGTCGCGACACTCACTGCTGCGAAAGTTGTTACCAACCAGTTGCAACGACAATAGTGATGTTTCTTTGTAATTATATGTAAACGTAATTAACGAGATAGTTAATATAATTTTTGAGTTACAAGCATTACTAACATAACAGGAACCATACATAATACGGAAAGTAATGTAAAAACAGTCGAACTTAACAGTGTCGCCACTGTATATCTTAAACTGTGGTTGTCTCAAGAAGACTGGTCTGGACACCATTGTTCCTTACTGAGCCCCCATTTTGGTTCTAGAGCTGACGACGCTGCGCAGTAATGCTAGGAGATATCGCAAATTATTATTATTCGGCAGCGTGTGTGCGAATCGTTTGAATCAGAAATTAAATTCTTAGGTTTGGTAATAAAATACTTGTTAATTCGAAATGGCTATATTACTCAGTCTTACCAGGAGAGGTCACAAGACGATTCTTTCAGATTTGGCTCAAAGTTTGTGAGACGAACTGACTAGATGAACTATTTAAATTTCTATAATTGCCAGAGTGGGCCTTAGGAAAAGAGAAAACTCTCATGAAAGATATCAGATTACAGTATGCGAGAAGATTAAGCACGTCTGGACGAACAAAGAAGCATGCTTTGCACTTAATCATTTTCCAGAAAAAGTCTCTTGTCGAAAAATGCTTTCATAACATGTGAATTGTGTAAATATTATGCTTATTAACGATGATCACCCAAAATAAATGTAATGTAACTTTGGCAGACAATTGCTAGAATTTTTGTAAATACTTTTTTTCTGTCGACACTTCACAAAATAATGAAAATGGTTTAACTATAGCCGCGGCGCATCGAGGCGCTATGCTCCGATGCGCGAGGTCGTTACCCGTCGGAGGTTTGAATCCCCCCACGGCCATGAATGTTTGTGCCGTCTTTAGTATAAGGTAGATCATAAGTAGTTTGTAAGTTTAGGGACTGATGACCTCGCAGTTAAATCCGTCAAGCTTAACAAACATTTGTTTAACTACACTAATCACCGTAATCAAAACAATTATAACTGAAACCAATAAATGTTCAAATGTTTGTAGACCTTACGGGGTCATCAGTCCCTAAACCCACAAACTACTTATGAACTAGCTTCTACTTATGATGGCCCAAACATCCATGCCCGACGGGTGGATTCGAACCCCCGACGGGAAACGGCCTTGCGCATCGGAGCATAGTGCCTCAACGCGCTCGGCCGCTCCGCCACGGCTGAAACTAATACTTTGGTTTTATATTAATAAATTTGTTTCGTAATTTTTGACTTGAAGCAATGACTTTCTTGGACTTCTTCCATTATCTCTCCTACCTTTTAGAACTTAATTTCAGTTAAAACACCGTGATCTGCTTCATGTTTGTCTGACACTTCCAGTATCTTGAAATTTCTTTCGTTTTACGTAATGTCGAATCATTGGAAACGCACACACTGGGAAATTTTACAAGGAATAGAAGCTGACATTCCACAAACGATTCTGTCTTCGAATAGTTCAACCCAAGAACCTGTCATTGATCCTTCGTCAATACCATACCGAATGGAAACTTGACAAGATAAAAAACGTACATCCTTATGTTAGACAGATACGATTGGGGAAAAGCAGAATTTTGTTAATGAAAAGACGCCGCGGAGGAGTAGCCGAGCGCTCTAAAGCACCTCGCTGCGGAGCGCGCGGTTGCTCGCCGTGGAGGTTCGAGTCCTCCCTGGGGCATGGGTGTGTGTGTTTGTCCGTAGATTAGTTTACCTAGAAAATGTTCAAATGTTTGTAAAGCTTATGGGACTTAACTACGGGGCCATCAGTCCCTAAACTTACAAACTACTTATGAACTACTTACGAACTAGGACGGCACAAATATCCACGCCCGAGGGGGGATTCGAACCCCCGAACGTAGTGGCCGTGTAGACCGTGACCGAAGCGCCTCAGTCCCCTCGGCCACCGCGGCCGGCTAGTTTACCTAGGTTTAAGTAGTTTGTAAGCTACGGACTGATGACAACGCAGTTTGGTCCGATAGATTTACAGAAATTTGAACATTTGATTTAATGAAAAGACTGCATTTTCCTCCCAATAATGGTTGTATTGTTAGTCATATCACATATTCATTGCAATGATAATGGATATAGCAACATTCTCTGTAACCTGCATACTCCGTCGCAATTTTACAATCACTGCCTTATGCAGCTCACGCTCTCTAAGTGACAAACATTATCCAAATACAGTCTGCTAGAGCTGCGTTTAGAACCAAAACGGTCATTAGTCCGTAGACTTACAAACTACTTATACCAACTTACAATAAGGACAACCACATGCAACCATGCCCGAGGGAGGACTCGAACCTTCGACGGGAACGGCAGCCCACTCCGTAGCATGACGCTTTACACTGCGTGATCATTCCGCGCGGCTCGCTAATCACACTATTTAGGAAACTGATGACATCAAATTCCTTTCTTAGCTCCATTAGAACTCGCATTTCCGCCATTGCACGTTTATTAGTCATGTTGTTCTGCCTGGAGTATGGAGTATATATATGAAACAACGTCAGTATCCACGAACACGTTATAAGGACGAAATGAAAATTCCATGTCGAGTCATTACGGACATTGACTTGTAAAAGCTTCAATACAAATAGTGCGGTACAAATATACAACAGGGCGTGCCATAGCCTCCTCTCTAATACTCCTATATTAGAATATTTCGAGCTAACATGCAAGCCCCATGTACCTAACAATCAAAAAAAGCCCACAGCAGACAAAAATTACTAAAGCTACTAATCGCACAACCATGGGATTAACATCTTTCCACAATCCTCAAAATCTATAAATCATATTCCAACGTCTGCTGTGATTACACGCCATGTTTTTCCGCGCCTGCCACCATCTATCATGCTCTATAAGTCCTCGAGCGTTATGCACTCAGCCTAGCCTTCCGGATTCACTTACCTTCTCCTACCCGGCTCCACTACCAAATTATAAAATTCCCCCACCTCCTTATATTCCAGCACCTCCACATTGCCTACATTATTCGCAAAGTAGATACTAACTACCCACTAATCCCCCCCCCCCCCCTGCTCTCATGCTCTACAAGTCCTCAAGCATTGTGCACTCAATCTAGCCTTCTAGATTCACTTCACCTGCCCTATACCTCTATCAACTTATAAAATTCCCTTATCTTCTTATATTCCAACACATCCGCATCACCTACACTACTTCCAAAGTAGACATTGACCATCCGCTAGTTTCCCCCCTGTTCTCTGCTCCTGATACTCTACCACCACATTCCCTCAACACTCGTCCTCCACTCACTCCACTTCCTCTTCCAAAGAAAATTGCATCGTCTTCCCTTACCCGACAATGAAATTTTACTCTACGTGATTCCAACCTTCTTTCCCTAATCAGGTCTGCTTTTTCTCTCACAGTCCACTCACTCACATGCAATGGCTTGATTCGTTTTTTTCAATCCGTCTTCTTCCTACTAGATCCAACCCGCATTCCCCACCACATCCCACCAGCTCTCGCAATTCACCACCAGCACGTTACCTTATGTCATCATTTCCAATCTTTATGTGTTTTTTTAGTAGAAAGCAACAAACGTTTTAGTATGTAGGAAGTAGGATACCAACTGCCGTATGTTTAACAGAAACTTTTATTCTATATAATTTAAGAAAACTGCACCAGTCACTTTTTCTTGAAATGATGTTCATTCCATGAACCGATTTTCAAACCTTTTCAGGTTCATCGTCAGATGGATCATGTTACAATACCATTTTAAGCGTCATGTTGGATGCTGGCTCTGTGGCTGTAAAAGCACACGTTGCACGCTGGTAAAGTGTTGTTTATAGTGCAGTGTAGAACCCAGTAGGGAAAGATGATGTGTTATTGTGACTTAAACTATAAGATACGCAAGAAATGGAAATTAACCACAAAAATCCGGCCATACAGCCGCAGTAAGTACATCAACTAATTCCACGTAATCATACAAATACGAAACACGACCTGAACAACGTGCAATTCGAGTTTTTAAAATACATTTTCTTCCTCCCACCACAGAGCCAGCATCCAACATAACGCTTAAAATGATATTGTAACACGATCCATCTGATGATGAACCTGAAAAGGTTTGAAAACCGGTTCATGGAATAACATCATTTCAAGAAAAAGTGACTGGTGCAGTTTCCTTAAATCATATTGAAAATAAGTCACGGGTTCTGAAACATCCATAATGGATAATCTAAACTTTTATTCTTTCACTACCAGTTTCTGCGTTCCATTATACCATCTTCAGTTCCCTACATCGGAGTATTATATCCATTAAGTAGGGATCAGTTGTCAGTAGGAACCAAAAACAACTGTGACAACAAGGACTGGTTGTGGTTTCAAAGATGGTACAGCACAACTAGTCCTTGTAGACACAGTTGTTGTTGCCGTCGGAGGTTCGAGTCCTCCCTAGGGCATGTGTGTGTGTGTGTGTGTGTGTGTGTGTGTGTGTGTGTGTGTGTGTGTGTGTGTTATCCTTAGGTTAGTTTACCTTAGTTTAAGTAGTTTTTAAGCTACGGACTGATGACCACGCCGTTTGGTCCGATAGATTTACAAACATTTGAAACATTTGAACAGTTGTTGTTGCTGGTTCCTACTGAGAGCTACAAATCCATGCAACCAGTTTCGATCCCTACTTAATGGATATAATACTCCCATGTAGGGACCTGAAGATGGCATAATGGAATGCCGAAACTGGTAGTGAAAGAATAAATGTTTTCTATTAAACATACAGGTGTTGGTATTCTACTTCCTACGTACTCTTGACCAGCCGCAGTCCCGGTTCCACCAGTAATGATGGATTCAATAAAACGTTTTAGTAGGTCACGGCTGTTAATATGACTGTCTCTTATATCAATGTCACTTCGTTTTCTTTGTGACCATGTTAACTTCCAACTGCTGACAGTCTCTCCACCCCCCCTCCCCCCCCCCCCCCTACATGCAATAAGAAAGAACAACCCCACCCGGGGCAAAATACATATAACTCATTGCTTCACTTCTCGATGTCTCCATTCTTTTCCATCGACACATCATCATATTTTTTAAACATGCATAATCATTTCTTTTTTTCCTGAGTATGTCTTAATTATCTATATCTCTTGCATTCATATCAATTCATTATATCGTCCTTATCAAAACTTTTAAACATCGTTTTCTTATATATAATTATTGTAACGTTGGCCGAAGAGCAGTATGATGTACATCTGACAGCCCGCCACCCGCCCACATGAAATGACAATGAAGGATATTATATTTACACATTACTAGCTGGCGAACGCGTTATTCCGTATCTTGTTAACTGACATTAAATTGTACAGCAAATAGTATCAACAACAATACGTTTTTACGAATCTTGAATATGCCGATGGCTTGAAACGGTCGACTTTCAAAATACAATTATTTGATTGCCAATAAATTATATCCAGTGATTTTGTTACGATAAATAGTGCGCATGATGTCAGGTTTTCGTGAGATCTTCATTTTACTCATTCGCTTTGCATGCTTTGAAATGGCATACATTCACAGGACCTAAGTTATAAACATAAAACCAACCAAATACTTTCATCTATTGTAATTCAATGAAGGCATCACCGACTATATTTTAAAAAGAGAGAGCCTGCTCATGACGTAGGTGGCATTCTTCCATTTCGATGGTCAAGATGGTTCAGAATATATGACGTGTTTGATATTGCCCTGTAAGTTCGGAGAGAGCGCACAACGTACATTTTCCACGCTGTGAATTCAGAAACAAGGCACGCTAAACGTTCAGTTTAAAAAACACGGCTTGTGTTGGCGACCGCTATACTCATCAAGGTCCTGCTTGCATACCGTAAAGTGCCCAACCGCAGCGCCACAAGGGGAAGACCTCATACTTGGCCCCCCGATTCTACATCTAAATCTACATGTTTTAACTGACAGTAAACTGTATAACAAAACGTATCAACAATTCAATTTATGAATCTCCAATAGCCTAAAAGGAAGAAAGAAGGAAGATACGGTTTAGGGAAGTCACAGTAAACCTAAATCAGGATGGCTGAAGGAGGGTTTAGACCACCGTTCTCCCAAAGGCGAGCTACCTCACTCGGTTGTGTAGCCTAAACTGAAAAAAAAAAGTTTGTATAGCTTATGGGACTTAACTACCGGGTCATCAGTCCCTAAACTTACAAACTACTTATGAACTAGTTAATCCTAAGGATGGCACAAATATCAATGCCAGAGGGGGGATTCGAACCCCCGACCGTAGTGGCCGTGCAGCCTAAACTGAAACACTAAAATCTTTGTCTCAACTGCACTCCCCTTTTGAGAAAACCACCACTAAACTTCAGTATGCAAAATCGAATCAGAATAATACCTGTGATGTATGTCCATTCGGACATGTCGTAAAGAACAGCCACACCATACACAGTTAAAGCGATAACCGCCAGACATCTCTTCAATGCAGGTGTATACCTCGCTCGAACTCTTACGGGAATCGACGAAATGCCGCGATTAATGAGGATAATTGGTAGGGACACAACATCAGTAGTGTGTGAATAAGTTGCAAATTTGGGTCTAATGAATGACGTGCTAGGGTAGCCCGTGCAGACGTGGTGAGTAGTGTGTCCGGAAAGCGTAGTGGTCAGCGGAAATGCTTAGTCACCAGGAGAATTGGGTTTGAACAAACACAAATTTGAAACTTACCGCACTTATATTATTAAACGTATCTAGCAGCCAATGTCTATAAATCCTTTATGTATCACAGAAGAGCAGGCTGAAAGGAAATCGTAAATAAACTGTCCTCTAATATACCGTTTCGTAGCCACCAGAGTCCACAGGAACAAGAAAACACAAACGCGATGTAGTTTTTTCGTAATTGTTAATATTTTTGTTACTACGTACGCTCCCTGCTGTAAAACCTCAGTTACAAAACAAAATAAACGATAACATTCGCACGCATTCGATATCGTATTTATAAGTTGTTTACTTGGAACGGAATACTCGTCGCAATAGACAACCACAACGAGACTGTGTGTTTTATGGAGAGACAGATATTCTTTGATTGTGTCGGCTTACTACTTAGGATTGTTATTTATTTGGAGTTGCGGAACTTTTTTTCTTAGAATAACAAAGACACACGCACATACAGACATTGTCTACTCTTTCCGACATGTCCGAATGAACAGACGCCACTTTTGATCCTGCAGTGTTTCTTTTCTCATATACACGAAATGTATAACATTAACTGCGAATAGGTAAAGTTGAAAATGTATACCCAGCCGGGATTGGAACCCGGATCTGCGGTGGCCGAGTGGACTGCGGCGCGCCAGTCACGGTCTGCACGGCCACTACGGTCGGGGGTTCGATTCCCCCCTCGGGCATGGATATTTGTGACGTCCTTATTAGTGTGGGTTATTTCATAAGTAGTTTGTAAGTTTAGGGACTGATGATCCCGTAGTTAAGTCCCATAAGCTATACAAACATTTGATCATTTGAACCCGGATCTCCTGCTATCTAGGCAGTTGCACTGACCGCTATTCCACTTTTTTTTTTTTTTTTTTTTTTTTTTTTTTTTTTTTTTTTTTTAGGTAGATCTACGGTTTACGGTCGTTGTTGCAGTTCCTTTTTGGTTGTTCGTTGGATAGTAGGCTCAGCCTCCTGATCGGACGCGCTGAACCACGGCGCCCGGCATCACCACGTAGGACACAGCGATCATCATACCTGCACGGATTGCTCAAGCACACTTTCCCTCAGATACAAATTCTCAAATTTACCCTGCCCACCATTATTCAAACTCGCAGATTTGTATAGTGATTCCGTTAAGAGTAAAGGTCTAGGAGTGCCTCCGTACTGACGAAAGGATCATTGCTCCTCATCGGCATATTGTACGAGTTACATATGTGTGCTGCCATGTCTGAAAGAATAGGCCACTTTAATTAGTTATACATTATGCCGATGACGAGCAATGATCACTTCTTCAGTGCGGACGCACACCTAGACGTTTACTCTTAGGGTAACAACTATACAAAACTACGAGTTTGAGTAATAGTGGGCAAGGAAAATTTGAGAATTTGTACCTGAGGGAAAGCGTCCTTGAGTAATCCGTGCAGGTGTGGTGATCTCTGTGTCGCCAATGGTTTAGGAGTCAGCGCAACAGCCTAGATAGCAGGAGACCCGTGTTCAAATCCCGGCTGGCTACACATCTTCAGCTTCACTCATTCGTAGTTAATGTCATACATTCCGTGACTGTGAATTACATATATGTTGAGTATGAGATGTAAGTTTATGACATTCTGTATTGGATTCCTCGCTGAACTTGGCGAACCATGGTGGAGCAACCGAGCGCATTGAGGCGCTATGCTACGATGCGGGAGGCCGTCCCCGTCGGGGGTTCGAATCCCCCCCTCCGGCATGGATGTTTGTGCCGTCTTTAGTATACGCTAGTTCATACGTATTTTGTAAGTTTAGGGACTGATGACCCCGCAGTTAATTGCCATAAGGTTTACAAACATTTGAACCTTTTTTTTTAACTTAGCTATTGTCTATTAGCCCCTCTTCATAGAGCGTTGAAAACTGGTGAAGTTACGAAGTAGCCAAACTTGAAGGCTTACAGGCTTCCACTATCCTTCACACCATCACAAGATTAACCTGACCCATTATCTGCTACGCAAATGATGCGTGGAAACAAATAAATAAATATAAGTTCTAAAAGCCCCTTCAACGCTTTGTGCTCCGCCTCACTTCCCGCATCCGCTTTACCCTCCCATCGTTACTTCTCTACCGTCACATGAGTTTTTCTCCCTTCTTCAATCATATCGAACACTCCCGCTCCTCCTCGAAAACTACAATAATCGTTCTGTCTCCCCTACACACTTGCATCCACCTATCACCATTTGACCATTTTACACACATTTTTCACACAATAAAATCCGTTGCGATATTTATTCATCCCAGCAAATTTAATCCCTTACCACCTGCCTCACCCAATATCAGAACTCATGTCCTACCTTCCTATCCTACCCTCCCAACTCAACCTCATCTGCCTTCTCCCGGTACACCTTTTAACCTCATTTTTATAGTTCCTACCCAACGTATTAGCTTAACTGGGCCACTGTAGAAGAAGGCGAAGATTTCTGGTCCGTTCTATACACAGAAAAAGAAAAAAAAGTAAGGTCAGCGGTATAGGTTGCAAGTAAGGACTAACTCATTCGTAATCACTATGTTTTCTTCATTCAGTGTACAGAATCGTACGGAGACCCAATTCCTTTGCTTCGTCATAGATGTACAGGCATTGTTGTTTGGCCTTGACAACTTCTCTTGTTAAGATTTCCTGACATAGTCTGGTCTGTAGACGATCGAATTGTTTTATAGTTTTCAAAATGACAAGCCAAGATCTCACACTAACAATTTATTAAATGACGACCGGTTTCGGTGCACTGTGTCACCATTATCTGGTCACTTAATTATATGTTATAATCTAGTCATCTTGTTAAAAAATTGGGTATAAAATAACAAGTACAACATTGCACTTAGTCACTATATAAAAAAATACATAAGTTAAAAACATGACAGCTTACAAAATACTGACAGCTCTGAAACCGGTCGTCATTTAATAAACTGTTAGTGTGTGATCTTGGCTTGTCATTTTGAAAACTATAAAACTTCTCTTGTCTTGAAGAATGCTAAGAGTTAAGGGATGAGGAAAATTTGGGACACGGCAGAGGTATACAGTGCTGGCGACTATGTAGACCACACCAGCCAGATGCTTAAGTAGAAATGACACGCGGAAGTAACGAAGTTTCCTGAAAGCTAATTACAGTTATGTTCATTTTCAGATTTGGTTATTCTTTGTAGCAAGGGATACAATACAGGAATTCTGTTATAACAGAATGTCCGAAATAACAGACACCACACCAATGTGATAAGTACTGACACGCGAAGTCGGCGTTAGATTCACTTACTTCACCGCAGATGCGGTCATACATTCGACCTCGCACAGGAATCCGAAATGGGGAGTGTAAGAGGGCATGAACAATATGGGTGCTACAGCCATAGCGTGCGACTTGTGGGAATTAGACGAGAATCGAGCACGGGTATCCAAGTGGTTGAGGCGACCGCTGGCCCGAAGCGGGAGACCCGGGTTCGATTCCCGGCCCAGCTCACATTTCACGTGTCGCCATTGTTTCATTTCAATGCCCTAAAGCAGTCACTGTCAGTCCCTTCCTTCCTAATCCTTCTTCCTTCCTCTCCTTTAACAATAATATGCAAATACCAGTTTACGCCGACAATACACGTTCCAATCGGTAATGCTGTGGTGGTGCCACTGCGCAAAATCTGAATTAATCGGCGTTTTCAAGGCTTATAGTTATGAAAGACACAGACTACAGAAAGAAACTTCAGAATTTTACTTTCGATGTCTTCGTGAACTTTATTCTGATAACCTGTTACGACGGAGAACTTAGGCAGGAATTAAAATCCGTTCCAGAGACGATAATTGCACCTGTGACGAACATACATCACCCCTTCGTGTAAGACAGAAACTTATATGTCGTCTAAAAAGGAGGACGGTGGTTTTTCGACGACTCAGGCTGAAATAAAAGAATATACAGCGGACTATTACCAGCGACTGTACACATCAGAGCTGGCGGATGACGAAGCAATACGTACTATGAAAAATTATGTTAGAATGACACTTACAGAGCCCGACAGAGAATCATTAATGTGTGACGTCCTTGCGGAAGACATTAAGGAGGCACTGAAAAAGGCTCAGCCTAATAAATCACCCGGGAATGATGTACTACCAATTTTCATATCTAACGGAGCGAAGCTTTATAAGCATGTGTGACGAAAGCAAAGCAGGTCAGCAACTAACAGCAGGCTTCAATGACAGTGACATGGTTCTGGTTCCAAAAGAACACCCACATGAAGATATCAACAAATTCCGCCCCATTTCCTGAGCTCTGATTATAAGATAGTAGCCCGTGCCATAGCATCTAGAATTAAAAACGTAATACATAACAGCCAGACAACAGCAGTACTGGGACGCAGTGCCTTATCACGCCCTCAGGCAGCAATTTTAGCTTTAGACCTATGTAAGGCTTTTGACAGGGTTTCCCATCGCTACCTGTTCGACATCGTGAATCATCTCGGATTTGGTGTATCTGTTATTACAATAATTCAAAAGATGTACACTTTTGCCAGCTCTAAAATCATCATCAATGGTCAATTCAACCGTGAGATCCCTATTCAAAGGTCAGTCCGACAGGGGTGTCCTACGTCCATGCTCCTATACGTCACAGCAATTCAGCCTTTGGTCAGAATTTTAAATTACACACTTCATGCTCTAACTCTCAATTCTACGACAGTAAAAAGTTTGAAGTGTAGAATTTTTGGTAATGGTTTCCGTTAGGTAACTACTAGACTAGAAATAAACTGATTACAAGATTTTGTGAACTACGCAGTTTGTTGAATTGATCCTCTCCCGTTAAAAGGCGGCTGCGATGGCTGCGGTACGAGGAAGTCAGACATGAAGTAGAACGCTTCGGAATCCGGTTCGTTGGTCCGACCTCCTCACCACAGAACACCAACACTTTCTCTCTGCTTCCCAGAAAGTTAAAGCGTCACTAACTGACCTCACCGGAGTGTCACGTCTCTTACGAATGGCCACATCCGTAAAATTCCATGATAACGTAAAAGATATAATGTATTAGAAATTTGGCTAAGTTTGGATTTAAGCTCTTGCCGAACACTACACTGTCGCCTGAAAAGTGATGATTGCTAGTTAGACACAGCCCGGAGACTGTGGAAGAGCATTTACGAAACTACGTATCGTGCCGGGTGATCGAGGAGCGCTTTTGGGAATGTCTTCCGTAAGTGACGAAATCAAGGTGAAGAAAACAAAAAACGCTCAAACGTCAAATGGTTCGACGACCACTCCTCATTACTCCTCGCAGGCCGCGCAGACTGGTAAAACAGGACAGGCGGCGGGACTAGCATCGACTTTAATGATGGGCAGAGTATAAGTGTGCGTGTGTGAACACACGGTGCGCCGGGCATTATAATGATGGGCCTCCGCAAACCGACTAGCCCTGGATATGGCAGTGTTAACACCGCGACATCGGCAACTCCGACTCAAATGGGCACGTGGCCGTCGTCGGTGGACGTTGGAGCACTGGTAGAAGTTTCATGGTCTGATGATCCCTAATGCGTTCTTCATCCTGCAGATGTGTAGGACAGTGTAGCTTTGCTCTGGGGAACATTTACACTCAGTCGCAAAAGTATTCGGACAGTGGGAAGTTTCACAATGAGTACTCGAGAAACACTGACTATGAAACCCAAACATATTTATATACATGTATCTGACGGGAGGCGTGCTTAGGTAGTCCTTGCAGGTGCGGTGATCACTGTATCCCCAGTGGTGTAGGGGTCAGCGCAACTGCCTAGAAAGCAGGAGACCCGGGTTCGAATCCCGGCTTTGCCCAATCCCAGCTTTGCCCAATCGCAGCTGATGTCATATATTCTGTGAATATTAAATAATAACAACTGCAGGATCAGAAGTGACTCTGTTCTTTCGGAACAGACGCCACATGCGTATATATATACGGTGACGGGCAATGATCCTATCGTTAGTGGGAAGGGGTGGGCAAGTTTGAAGCCCTTACCCTTACGGGAATTAGTTTCACAACTACGAGTTTGTGTACTGTGGGTAGGGCGAAGCTGGGAATTTGTAGCTGACGGGAGGCGTGCTTAGGTAGTCCTTGCAGGTGCGGTGATCACTGTGTCCCCAGTGGTGTAGGGGTCAGCGCAACTGCCTAGTAAGCAGGAGACCCGGTTACGAATTCCGGCTGGGTACACATTTTCAGCTTTGCCCAATCGCAGTTGATGTCATATATTCTGTGAATACCAAACATATTTATTAGCAATATATATGCCTAAGACATTAATTGAAAAAGAATTATTGTATTATTTCGTTCCCAAAACATATATAACAGATAAGTAACAACAATAATGAAACAACCTGCACACCCTGCTGCTTCAAAAGTATTCGGACACTGTCCAATAAATGTTCATAAGTTGCACGACGAAAATGTCAGTACCTTGTGGGTCCACATTTAATTTTCAATACCTCCTCCAATCTACCATACATACTTTCCACGAGTTTTTTTGTGAAATATGGGCCCATATTTGCCCATTCTTGGCGCAGTTTCTCTTTCTAGGTCTCCTTCGTATAGATGTTGTCCGCGTGGAGGGTCCGTTTTAATTTATCCCACAAATGTTCGATTGTGCTAAATTCTGATGATTGAGGAGGGGTGTGCAATACTTTCGGGCAATTGAAGAGCAACCACATTTGTACAATATGCGCGGTATGCTTGGGATAATTATCCTGATAAAAATGATAGTTGTTCGCAATACCTAGATGTCGGCACTCTGCTTCAAATTTCCTCGCAGTATATTCAAATACGGTTCCTTGTGCGTCGTATCATCAGTGAACAGTAAATCACCCACACCATCGCTGGACATGCATCCCCACACCATGATGCTCCCACCTCCAAACTTACTGTTGGTTTGACGTTCCTGGGATTCAGCTCTTCATTGGTCTTTCGTCACACGTTTGCCTTTCCGTCGCTTTGCCATAATGTAAATTTACATTCGTCGCAGAACATCACCCGATTCCACCAAGCCTGATCGTATTCGGCGTATTCCCTCAGAAATTGCCTACGTTTCTTCTGGTTCACTGCATTTGTGGATCGCTTTCGCCGTGCCACTTGACCATGGTACTGCGATCGTCTCCGCAGGTTTCGGGAAGATCTTTTACACCAAGGTCTCCCTCCACCTCACTTGCAATTCGTGTGGCAGATATTTTCGGATTCTGTTTTACCTTCCGCACAAAAACACGTTCATCTCTCTGTCAAAATGTCCGTGCCCGTCCTGTACTACAACGGAATCCCAATCGGTCTTCTTTCTCGAACCGTTTAATAATGTCCTGACCTGTACTTTTCTTCATGTTCATTATTGCGTGCGGCAATTTCCCTGCAGGTTTTCCCCTTCGACGTGATGATAAACGGCAAGTTGCCTTTGCTCGAACGTAGAACACTTCCCCCTGCGTCCCATCGTCGACCTGCACAGGATAGCGATACGTGTTTACTAATCATCGCTATCGTCTCGCGGGATTGTCGAACACACTGCAGTCGCTTCACCCTCTGTGTGTCTCGGAATGAACTATTCTCTTACGTTGTCCGGCTTTGTCCGAATACTTTTGTTGCGCCTACCCATGCCGTTTTCAGGAAAAATTACGTGACAGACACATGTCCAACAACAAATCTTCGTATTTGACGCGTGTTTCACGTTGCAACATCGTACCCGGAGTCCCAAATACCTTACAAAGTGCAATTTCTGTATTTGTTCATGCGGCAAACTGCAACATTGTGCTCATTTATATGTTGTCCGAATAATTTTGCGACTGAGTGTATATGTTTATCCGCGCGGGATCTGTGGAGCTCGTGCAAGGCACCATGACGCCCAAGAAGTATCGTACACTGCTTGTAGACCACGTACACCTCTTCATGACGGTCATGTTTACCAACAACATGCCACATGACCAGTAGTGTGGTGGAATGGTCCGAGGAACACACTGGGGAGCAAATGCTGTGCTGACCTCCAGCTCTCTAGATTTGAATCTCATTGAACAAATCTGTAGTGTGATCGAACATGGTGTCAGAGTTCATTGTCCCTTCCAAAGAATCTAAGGAGATTAGGTGACTTGAGACTGCAGATATGGTGACATTTCTCTCCAGCGTTCTACCAAGGCCCCACTTCTTACTTGGTAAGTCGCCTCGACGCTGTTATTTATGCCAAACGTGAAAATATTGGCTGTTAAGTATGTGGACATAACGTTCTGGCTGCTTTGTTGTTGTGGTCTTCAGTCCGCAGACTGGTTTAATGCAGTTCTCCACTCTACCCTGTCCTGTGCAAGTCTCTTAATCTGAGAATACGAACGGCAACGTACTTCATTTTGAATCTGCTTACTGTATTCGTCCCTTCGTCTTTTATCCCACACATTTCCTTATAATGCTAAATTGACGATTCCTTGACGTCTCAGGATGTGTCCCACCCTTATCTTAGTCAGGATATGCCAGAAAGTCATTTTCTCCTCAATTCTGTTCAGCACCTTCTCATTAGTTACAGCCGGCCGCGGTGGCCGAGGGGACTAAGGCGCTCCACTCACGGTCTGCACGTCCACTACGGTCGGGGGTTCGAATCCCCTCTGGGGCATGGATATTTGTGCCGTCCTAGTTCGTAAGTTCATAAGTAGTTTGTAAGTTTAGGGACTGATGACCCCGTAGTTAAGTCCCATAGACTATACAAACATTTAAAGCGATTTTTCATTAGTTACATGATCTACCCATCTAATCTTTATAATTCGTCTATGGCACAACATTTCGAAAGCTTCTATCAATTTTTTGTCTGTACTTCATAACATTTAAACTAATATTGGATGTCTACAAAATTCGCTTCTTCAGGGACGTTTTTCTTCCCACAGCTATTCTCCATTTTATATCTTCTTTACTTCGGGCATCAGAAGTTACCTAGCTAACTAAGTAAGTAAATTCATCTACTACTTTTATGGTCGCATTACTTAATGTAATTCCTTCACCAACGCCTGATTTTCTGACACTACATTCCATTACCCTCGTTTTACTCTTGTTAATGTTCATCTTATATCTTCAAGACACTGTCAATTCCATTTAATTCTCTTCCAGGTTCTTTGCTGCCTGTGGCAGAATTACTATATCAGCAGCAAACCGCAAGGTTTTTATTCCATCTCCCTGGACTTTAATTTATTCTCCAAACTTCTCCTTGCATACCTTCAAATGTTGCTCAAAGTACAGATTAACATATGTAAACCCCAAACATGTTTAAGCACCTACGCTGTAGCAACAATAACCTTTCTTCATTTATTTGTCTAAAATGTGAACATGCTTTAAGTGAGGCTTAAAACAACTTTTTCCTGTTAATGTCAATGCTTTTATTTTTCTATGCTGTTGGGTTACATAGGATGTATTTGCTAGCTTATCTTTTTATTTTAAATTATGTTACTGTTATTTGGTTTGTGAGTTAACAATTAGATGTATCTATAATCGATATTTGGTTTAACGACTTAAGATGACAGTAATAAATGAGACACACACACACACACACACACACACACACACACACAAAGAGAGAGAGAGAGAGAGGATACACGACGTTAACACGCGCGCGCGCACAAGCACACATACATACACCCACATACGGCATTCAGCAGCGACATAAATACGTTCGGAAAAAGAAAACCTGTTATTTTCGAGTGAAGATAATCTAAAATATTTGGCATACTTATGTATGCCATTCAACAACATACGGGAATGGAAACAATACCGGATATTTAGAAAAAAAAAACAGTAACGAAATAAAGCAGCGAAATATTTTCACACACACACACACACACACACACAAATTGAGAATTGGAGGTAAAACGAAGTTCACAGTGAGATCATGCAATAGTGTACGACAAGCTACCAATATACAGAAACTTACGAAGGATCCTACACAACACAACAATGTAGAGAAAATTAAGGAAGTGATAGCAAGAGACAAATATTGTTCTTTGGCCTCATTTCGTTTGAATAATTATGCCTTAAATCTGTTTTGTTTAATGGAGGCGAGAAAAGGGTACCCACTAAACATAGCACAAAGATGCTGAAACATGTTTAGAGTTATATAAAAATAGTTTTTTCTATAACAGACGGACCTGACTCCAGTAATAGTTCGGAATTCTGTGAAATGAAATGCTTATCTCTCTCTCAATGATAATCATTAGCATTCAGGTACTTTGAAAGCCATTATCAATCAATATTTCATCTATAAAATGCTCGAGGGAGGATTCGAACCTCCGACTGCGAGCAGCAGCGCGCTACGCAGCTAGGCGCCTTGGAACTCTCAGACACTCCACGGCGGCCCTTAACTGAATTACGAGGACACTCGTATTTTCTACTTGGCGAGAGAGAAGCGAAGTGAAAAGCGCTTAGTAATGTTTCCTCGGACCACTGCAAGCACGTACATTTGTTTTGCGCAGAGTGCTAACTGTGTTGGAAAGCATCGCAACTTTCACACGAGTTCTGACCTTGAAATACCCATGTGGCATTATTTTTATGAAGGGCTCATAACGAAGAGTAGTTTAATATTGCACGGCACTGTTCAGCTATAGTCACGGACCGGATGTATTTATACGTAATATTATATCTCGCACTGCATACCAGTTATATTAATGGCTGCTTATTGTACTTCACGGGACAGCTTATTTTACTTTTGTGGGAAAGTAAATCTCTCGCTCTTAATACCAAACAGCTCTGGTCACAATGAACATGACTGAGAAGCTAGTGAAGAGACACTACAGCACGAAAGCGTACAGGCCGACCTCTGCTATTGACTGACAACGAATGCCGACAGTGGGAGAGGGTCACATCGTCACACAGGGATTCCAAACTGCAGCAGGATCCACTTGAATTACTAAGTTAGGCGGGAGGTCAGAAAAAGTAGATTTCATGGTCGAGCGGCTGCCCATAAGCCACAAATGAAAATAAAACAACGATTCGCTTCGTGTAAGGAGCGTAAAAATTGGACGATTGAACAGCGGAAAAACATTGTGTGGAGTGACGAATCACGGTACACAATGTGGCGATCCAGTGGTAGGGTGTGGATATGGCGAATTCCCAGGGGTTTACACTCCTTGTTGTTTCACGCCAAACCACGGAGATGCACTCGTGCTTCGAACAAACAGCTGAATGAGTTATGAGGTTAGGTTTATCACCATGTGCCATGCAACGTATTCAAGTGCAAGCATGAATGTGCATGTGTAATACAATGCAGCTGTGAGATTAAAAACGTCTTGAAATTTGCAGGTATACTTTACAACAGTAAATCCAGTGTACATCATTCAGGTCATGTGATTAAAATCGTGTTTTCAGATAATAAAGTGAAGAAAATCATGATTACATATCATATTAGATTAATCAAACAATAAAAAATGCGAAACTATGAGTAACGTAATAGTTTACACCGCGAACCATCAAACGCACCAGGTACGACGCCACGGAATTTTGCAGCGAAAATCAGAGATTGCCATACACATATCACAGCTGTACGAACTATAGTCTATGCTCTAAAAATGTAATGTAAACTTATTTGTTATCTTTGGTTGTAATTTTTTATTTGCTCACCAAAGTGTGTGCCGGCCGCGGTGGCCGAGGTGACAAGCGCTTCAGTCACGGTCTGCACGGCCACTACGGTCGGGGGTTGGAATCCCCCCTCGGGCATGGATATTTGTGCCGTCCTAGTTCGTAAGTAGTTCATAAGTAGTTTGTAAGTTTAGGGACTGATGACCCCGTAGTTAAGTCCCATAAGCCTTACACACATTTGAAAATTTGAACCAAAGTGTGCTTCAGTTGGTAACGAGCAGTCACTGGGAAAATATATCTAGCAAGTGTAGTTTAATGCAAAATATTTCAAATGTTCAAATGTTTGTAGAACTTATGGGACTTAACTACGGGGTCATCAGTCCCTAAGCTTACAAACTACTTATGAACTAGCTAACACTAAGGACGGCACAAATATCCAAGCCCGAGGGGGGATTCGAACCCCCGACCGTAGTGGCGGGCAGACCGTGACTGAAGCGCCTCAGTCCCCTCGGCCACCGCGGCCGGCGCAAAATATTTATTTAAAAAAAATTCCAAAATTGTAACACTTCAGGTTAATCAAATAGATAAACTCTGTAAGTATTTCTACATGTAATTTGCCACAATAATCCGTCAATGTTATATTTAATTGATAACTAATGCACTTGATAACTTTTGTCTATATCAGGCTGGCGATTGATAATGGTGTGCCGGCCGCGGTGGCCGAGGGGACTAAGGCGCTCCAGTCACGGTCTTCACGGCCACTACGGTCGGGGGTTCGAATCCCCCCTCGGGCATGGATATTTGTGACGTCCTAGTTCGTAAGTAGTTCATAAGTAGTTTGTAAGTTTAGGGACTGATGACCCCGTAGTTAAGTCCCATAGACTATACAAACGTTTGAACGTTTTTTGATAATGGTGTATTAACCAAAACAGGCATCTTTGTGCTAATAAATTAAGCAGCTGTGGCCGACATTCTACAAACACTTCTGGCCATTAAAATTGCTACACCATGAAAATGACGTGCTACAGACGTGAAATTTAACCGACAGGAAGAAGATGCTGTGATATGCAAATGATTAGCTTTTCAGAGCATTTCCCTGCAACGTGCTGACACAAGGAAAGTTTCCAACCGATTTCTCATACACAAACAGCAGTTGACCGGCGTTGCCTGGTGAGACGTTGTTGTGAAGTATCTTGTAAGGAGGAGAAATGGGCACCGTCACGTTTCCGATTTTGATAAAGGTCGGATTGTACCTAACGCGATTGCCGGTTATCGTATCGCGACATTGCTGCTCTCGTTGGTCGCGATCCAGTGACTTAGCAGAAAATGGAATTGTTGGGTCCAGGAGGCTAATATAGAACGCCGTGATGGATCCCAATCTCTATCAGTCGAGAATGTAGGCATGTTATCCGCATGGCTGTAACGGATGGTGTAGGCACGTCTCGATCCCTGAGTCAACAGATGGGAACGTTTGCAAGACAACAACCATTTGCACGAACAGTTCGACGACGTTTGCAGTAGCATGGACTACCAGCTCGGAGATCAAGGCTGCGGTTACCTTTGACGCTCCATCACAGACAGGAGCGCCTGCGATGGTGTACGCAACGACGAACCTGGATGCACGAATGGCAAAACGTCATGTTTTCGGATGAATCTAGGTTCTGTGTACAGCATCATGATGGTCGCATCCGTGTTTGGGGACATCTGGGTGAACGCACATTGTAAGCATGTATTCGTCATTGCCATACTAGAGTATTACCCGGCGTGATGGTATGGGGTGCCATTGGTTACAGCCGGCCGCGGTGGCCGAGGTGACTGAGGCGCTCCAGTCACGGTCAGCACGGCCACTACGGTCGGGGGTTCGAATCCCCCTTCGGGCATGGATATTTGTGCCGCCCTAGTTCGTAAGTAGTTCATACGTAGTTTGTAAGTTTAGGGACTGATGACCCCATAGTTAAGTCCCATAAGCTTAACAAACATTTGAACATTTGCCATTGGTTACAAGTCTCGGTCACCTCTTGTTCGCATCGACGGCATTTTGAACAGAGGCTGTTACATTGCAGATGCTTTACCCTTCATTCGATCCCTACGAAACCCTACATTTCAGCAGGATAATGCCCGACCGCATGTTGCAGGTCCTGTACGGGCCTTTCTGGATCCGGAAAATGTTCGACAGCGAACCTGGCCAGCATATTCTCCAGATCTCTCACCAATTTGAAAAGTCTGGGCAATGGTGGCCGAGCAACTGGCTCGTCACAATACGCCAGTCACTACTCTTGATGAACTGTGGTATCGTGTTGAAGCTGCACGGGCATGTACACGCCATCCAAGCTCTGTTTGACTCAATGCCCAGGCGTATCAAGGCCGTTACTACGGCTAGAGGTAGTTGTTCTGGGTACTGATTTCTCAGGATCTATGCACCCAAATTGCGTGAAAATGTCAGTTCTAATATAATAAGTACGTCCAATGAATACCCGGTTATCATCTGTATTTCTTCTTGGTGTAGCAATTTTAATGGCCAGTAATGTATTTAACAGCTGTTAACCCTCACCTTTTTACTTTTCTGAATGAACGGTCTCTAGGAAGGAAAGAATTCATTTACGGGTATTAGTTCATCAGACCTGTCTTGTTCCGTACACTCTCCTCGATCAATCCCTGGAGTCTGTACATGGTGATAAAATCACTCTGTATACTGCGAACAACATTAAACACCCTGTCCGCCTGTGTATGGGAGGCCTGTGCGGCTGTGTCGAAACGCTTGTCCGGAAGAAGCAGGACCAGTGACGTCACGGCTGCAGCCACGGGCGCTGTTGGGCAACTGAGACGCGGTGGTTGCCAAACAGTAACGGCGACGCGCGGCCCAGTACCGGTCGCATCTCGGCCAGGTCGGCCGCGCGTCTGCCGCCAGGTTATGGCCTGAGCCAACCGCCAGATTTACGACCGGGAGAAGAGGGCATGCACCTCTCAGCGTCCGTGTTTTCAGGAGACCGCCGCTGATTCGAAGAGGGGGAAGTTCTGAACCTCACCTGTAACATGTATGCTTGTGCATTAAACGTACGGTCACTAAGCATATCAAACATTAAACACCTGTAAGTGAACTCTCGCAGATAACATGTAACGCCACTGCAGAATCAAGCAAATACCATATAATGCAACCCCAGCTCTCTGTTTGTCTTACGTACAGTATATCCGGCTAAAACTCTTAATTCAAATGCTGGCCGGCCGCGGTGGCCGAGGTGACTGAGGCGCTCCAGTCACGGTCAGCACGGCCACTACGGTCGGGGGTTCGAATCCCCCCTCGGGCATGGATATTTGTGCCGTCCTAGTTCGTAAGTAGTTCATAAGTAGTTTGTAAGTTTAGGAACTGATGACCCCGTAGTTAAGTCCCATAAGCTTAACAAACATTTGAACATTTTTTCAAATGCTGTAGAATTACGAAACTCTGTTGCTGTTTGTAATGATTTGAATTTTAACTTGCTCTTCCAAGTAGCCCTCAACATTTGCGGTGGGATAAAGTTACACCGTCACGGTTACCTAGGAATGTTGCGCCAATGGGGAGTGATCTGTTTAAATGTTGATCTCGACGAGAAACTTTTTATTTCACATGTGCTCCTAACTGAAGGTCTTATAAATCATTCTGAAGATGATAACTTAAATCACTGAACCCGTCAAGGCATATAAACATATTTTATCAGCGCTCTTCGCGTAACAACCTGAAGAAGGTGTATTTTTGTCAATAAGTTACATCGATTTAGCGAGACTGATGAGATATGACAACGTCATTTACCTGCCCGTGCCTCTGCTGTTTATTCAACAATTCTATGTGCCATGCTACTATTCTGCTGGCAACATGTTTCTGTTACTCGGTTCGAACCGAGTATGTAGTTATGTATAGCGACTGTTCTTTCGGACATGTCCGAAAGATCAGGTGACACAATATGACAATGATGGGCAATGATCCTTTCTTCAGTATGCCCTTACCCTTACGAGAATCAGTTTACAAAAACTACGAGTTCGAGTGCTAGTGGGCAGGGTATAGTGGAGAAGTTGTGTCTGACGGAAGGCGCACTTGTGTAATTCCGTGTAAGGGTGGTGATTGCTGTGTGCCCAGTAGTGTAGGGGTCAGCACAACTGCCTAGAAAGCAGGAGACCCGGTTTCCGCATCCCGGATGGATACACATTTTCAGCGTTACCCATTCGCATTTAATGTCATACATTCCGCGAATATGAAATCAATTCTCATTCATCTTGCGTCTTCGGAATGCGACCGTAAAAGGAGCTGGTCTCTAACTAACAAGCATTGTGGACAAGGTCTGCAACTGGAAGAAGTGATAAATTATAATTGAAGACAAAATCTTAGGTGAGGTGCTTGTGGTTGTACACTTCTGCCTATTACATACTACACTGTTCTGCAATGATCTGTTCCTAGCTACAGTCAATAGTAGTGCTAACGTAGACGGCTGGCTCGTTGTACCTGCTGCGATCTCTTCCGTTGACTCGTTGACTGGAGTCCTCCGCTACACTGACTGCCGTTGCTGAACGACTGACTGACGTGGCTGCGGTGCGCTGGCTTATCTTGACTAGTTCCTGTCTTCTGAATGGCCGGCGTTCGCAGCAGGCGAAGAGTGTAACATGCATGGTCTAACCTCATTGGTAACATGGATGAAGGTGTCCTCGGCGGTTGAAGTACAATGGGCGACTTAGACTCTCCTGGAAGTGGCGCGGCGACGTGTGTAGCCTCTCACCATTGTGGCGAATAACGCCGCAACAACAATTCACACCAAATACAAAATACAACTGCAGATTGTATGATGTTGAAATAAGCTACGTCTGACACGTTCGATATTACAGGTGTGTACACAGAGCAAAATTTTGTGTATTATATATGTATTTCAAAGTACACTGATCAAAACAATGAGGTGATCAATTGAGATATCTAGGTTTTGAAGTATTGTCATCGGAAGAATGAACTCAAATGCGCCGACGTTTTTCTGTCGGTTCTACGGAGAAGAGAAAACAACGTTACAGCAACCGAGATAGTCGTAACAAGAGGGAGGCTGCTGCAGACGGGGGTTGGTTTTGTGTTTGCTCTACAAAACGAATTACACAAGTAGCTGGGTTCAGATACTGCAGTGAGCAGGTAGTGTAATGCAACATCAAAGTGACTTATCCAAAGCTCTGAAATGGAGATCCATTGGAAGGTTGCAAGTGGGACGGACACACATCGTCCACGGGTAACATTAGCAAGAGATGGCCGTTATCTCCGGTTAACAGCCTGTCGAGACAGGAGGCTAAATGGAAATTAGCTTGAACCCACCCTCCAGGCAGCAACAGGACGCGCAGTATCAACCAAACAGTTCGAAATCGCTTTCGGAGATGTGGCCTCTACGCACGGAGGCCAATGGTGTCTGACCCATTAAAACCACGACACCGTTTAGCCCACAGGGCGGAGGGACATGAGGACTGGAATCGTAACGAATGTCCCCAGGAACTCTGAACAATACTGCTTATTTTGAATAAAACAATTCTGGGTATTAGACCGCGTCATATTTAAACACTTAGCAAATGAATTGCCCACGTTTCGATCACAGGGCAGTGGTCCTCTTCAGGGCGGTTAACTGTTGGATGCTGCTGAAAGTACACCCTCATATACTGTGGATTCTCCGGTTATCCAATACCGACGTCAAACATCAAAGATGGTGTGATTCTTCAGTTTGTCCCGGCGTATTTGACAATCAAAATATCCACGGGTGTACTGCCGGTCTATAGTCTCCAACGGGCACAATATTTCGGCGATCATACATGTCGCCATCATCAGGTGAACTGACGGACTGAGCTCCTGGAAACGCGCCGGCACGGAGATCCGCACGCTACGGCTGCCCGGTAGCGGGCCACTTAAATACCCTCGGTTCGCTGAGCGACCCCTCCGCGGTCCGCGGTCCGCGCCCCGCGCCGCGGCCGCGCAGTGGAACCGATTGCGCCGGCGTCTGAGATGACGTCGATGTGAGGGCTCTGTCCGCCGTGGTCGTCACTTCGTTACGTTTGCTAGATTTACTCTTAATTAACCCAATCACTGGTTCCCAAGCTTTGCTAAGATTATAGCCACAGTCACGGTTTATGAGGTCGTCACTTGTGCGAATTTCAATAGCCTCTCCAACGATGCAGTCCCAGTATCTAGACGTCTGTACCAGAATCCTAGTGCCTTCATAGTCCATTGCATGATTCTCCGACAAACAATGTTCAGCGACCGCCGACTTGCTCGGATACATCAATCGTGTGTGCCTCTGGTGTTCAACGCAACGATCCTCGACGGTACGCATCGTCTGCCCAATATATGACTTTCCACACTGACACGGAAATTGGTACACGCCGGCCTTCCTCAAACCGAGATCATTTTTGGCGCTCCCCACCAGTGCACGAATTTTATTCGGCGGACGAAAAACAGTTCCAACCTGGTGTTTTTTCAAAATGCGGGCGATCTTCCCCGAGAGTGCGCCGGTATATGAAACGAACGCAGTGCCCACATCCTCCCTCGTGTTTCCATCCGTTTCCACAGGTTGTGTTGTAGTGGTAGGGCGAAGAGCCCCCTGAATCTGCCACTCTGAGTACCCATTTTTTCGAAATACAGTTCTCAGGTGTTCCAATTCCTGAGGTAGACTCTCTGCGTCGGAGATAGTGCGCGCCCTATGTACTAGAGTTTTAAGTACCCCATTCCTCTGTGAAGGATGGTGACAGCTATCTGCGTGTAAATACAGATCAGTGTGCGTTGTCTTCCGATATGCACTATGACCCAGGGTGCCATCAGCTCTTCTCTGACCAAGACGTCAAGGAACGGCAATTTACCCTCAGTTTCAGTCTCCAATGTGAATTTGATGTTGGAGTGTATGGAGTTCAGATGTGTAAGGAAGTCAAGGAGTTTATCCATACCATGTGGCCAGATTACGAAAGTGTCGTCCACGTAACGGAAAAAGCAAGTAGGTTTCCATTGAGATGATGCCAGGGCTTCCTCCTCGAAATTCTCCATGTACAAATTTGCGACCACAGGGGAGAGTGGGCTACCCTTCGAGAGTCACTAGACTTGATTGGCCAGAAGTTTGACGAGAAGACCACCGAACTTTTTAGGCATGTCTTGACCTCGACGTATTTTCTTTTCAATGGCGAATACTACGAACAAACGGAGGGAGTCGCCATGGGTAGCCCACTCTCCCTGTGGTCGCAAATTTGTACATGGAGAATTTCGAGGAGGAAGCCCCGTCATCATCTCAATGGAAACCTACTTGCTTTTTCCGTTACGTGGACGACACTTTCGTAATCTGGCCACATGATATGGATAAACTCCTTGACTTCCTTACACATCTGAACTCCATACACTCCAACATCAAATTCACATTGGAGACTGAAACTTAGGGTAAATTGCCGTTCCTTGACGTCTTGGTCATCTCAGACGCCGGCGCAATCGGTTCCACTGCGCGGTCGCGGCGCGGGGCGCGGACCGCGGAGGGGTCGCTCCGCGGGCCGAGGGTATTTAAATGGCCCGCTACCGGGCTAGAACCCAGTTCCCTTCGAGCAGCCGTAGCGTGCGGATCTCCGTGCCGGCGCGTTTCCAGGAGCTCAGTCCGTCAGTTCACCTGATGATGGTGACATGTATGATCGCCGAAATATTGTGCCCGTTGGACACTATAGACCGGCAGTACACCCGTGGATATTTTGATTATCAAAGATGGTGATTGGCTGGCAGTAGCGTATCAGCAGGCTCTTACATTTGCTCCTCTGTAAGTGATTGGTAGGCAAGATCTTATGTCTGATTGGAAGGCAACACCCAATCAGCACTAGCGTCCAGGTGATGGTGTTTCCTGCTGCGAACGTTCAGGCCGCGTGTCCTACTGTGGCAGCTGTTTATACTGCAAAACCCGGGTTAAGTGGAGCTGCTGTCTGGCACACACATGCTGGGCAGGGATTGCCATTGCCATTAACTTGTAGCCATCCTCCTTATTCACGTTGTTAGGTCGCTTGATTATTTTTATGGCTTCTCTGATTTAGCGTTGTTGCATCCGCGGTTCCCGGGCAACCACGAGAGGTTCTCGGAAGTTAATAGTACCGCCGCATTTCTTCTGGTGTTCTGCCACAGCTGACTTCTTGACTTGTTGCAATCGTATGTAACGTTCATATTCCGAATCGCAAGTACTGATGGGTCTCCCGGTTTCACCAACATAAACTTCGCCGCACTCGCATTGGAGTTCATACACGCCTACAGTGTGGAGGAAATTTGCGGCCACTCTCGAAAATCGATTTAATTCCTCCTTGGATAAGGACCTTGCCTATACGTTTGCTGACGCCTCTCACATAAGGTAGACGAGCTATAGGATGGATACAGCAACAGGGTCATACAACAAGCTATGAAGTACAAGGAAGACGAGATAAGCAATGATACAGAAGAAACTCTTCCTTGTGGTGGACGATAACATTCGTCCCCATAGAACTGCACTGGTGGACAACATGTTTGAAGCTGAGGGAAGTGAACGGATGGATTGGCCATCTTGTACACAGGACTTAAACCCGATTGAACATGTCTGGGATGCATCCAGACAAGCACCTCCCACAACGATTGCAGACTTTGATATTGTATTCATGGAAGAATGACTGAATGAATGTATGTGCAACTAAATTTGCCGTCCGAGGTGATCACAGACCATATTAGAGGGAACGAGAATGACTTTTCACTATTATGGTAGCCCCATGGTGCCTCGTCCTAACGGCATGTGAATCTCAAGTAAATAGTTGAGACAGCAAAATAGAGGGTGTCCCATTCAAAGTTCCCTGATTTCAAAGGTCCAGGACAGGAAAACCACAGTAGAGACAACATTGAGGGGTGCACCACGTTGTAGAATGTCTCAAATAATCTATATTCCCTTTGTCAGAAGTGCCAAGTATCGTAGCCAGAGTGCAGCATGGTTGCACGAAGCGGAAATGGTGACTCCACAGGAGCGCTTTCAAGCTGTAGTGTGGTTTGCAGAAACAAAATCGCCGATTTACTGTGCAAAGAAATCGTCGTGTGTATGAATGTGATCCACCTGATGTGAATACAATTAAGGAATGGTATAGGGAGTTTCTGGCAACAGGAGGTATTCTGAAACATTCTGGCGGTGCAAGTTACGCATTTTCAGAAGATGCAGTAGAGCCTGCAGTTGCGGACTAAGGCTGTCAGAGGCCCAGGGCGGCGGTAAAACAAAATGAGGCTCCCCGTTCACTTGTAAATATATTTATTACTACAAAAAAGTAAATTTTGAGATTTGAAGGCACGGGACAGTCTAAAAGAAAATAGCTTTCGAGATTTGTAGGCCCCAGAACAGGAGGCCAAGGGCGCGCCGAAAAACAAAACAAAACACGTGCTTTCGAAGTATTTTGACGCCCCCCAAGACGAGGACGAGAAGCCCGGGGTGGTCCCCCCCCCCCCCCCCCGCCGCTAGCTTCTTAGTCCGCCACTGACTGGAGGACATCATATAACGCTTCTCAGAAGTCAGAAGTTGCCCCAGTTGCATCTAGACAACAACAATAGACAGCAGATTTCGGCAGCCGAAATTCCTCGAGTGTTAGCAAATGGGTTCAAGAGATGTCAAGCCGCTCTTTCCATAGAGGGACATCATTTTGAACAACTACCGTAAATAAGGGTAAGTTTACGTTACTCAGATGGCAATGTTTTTTAGACTTTAACTCAGTGTATGCGACCGCGGCACAATATAGTCGGAGAATCGGGCGCTGCCGTGGCCGACAGATGCGGTAGCGGCGGCGGCCGGGAGCAGTACTGCAGTACTGCTGACGCCTGGTAGGCTTCTTTCGTGAGACACCCTGTACATATCATACTTTTCATATCACAAACCTTTATTGGCAACTATACATAAATGTTTTATTCCCTTTTATTGTATGAATATATTAGCTGTCTAGGTGACTAGTTAATTTCACTTAAGACATCTCTACGATCTGAACAATTTCCCACTGAGTAAGTAGTTTTCTTATCATTGCAATGAGGAACAGTATAGCCTACCTAAACATGCAAATCGTTTTGTTTATTGTATAATTATTATTTTAGAAAATACAGCTAACAAACTAGCTTACCTAGGAAACACATATATAATTTGTAGTACATCACACAATAAATTCAGTTACATTTCGTACTTTTCAGTTTTTGATATATTTTCAAATTACGTTTTCTACAAAAAGTCTGATGATGATCTCTGCGTTTATATAGTAAAACTAGCTTAATTCCCGCTGCTTTGCACGCGTAGACTGGATGGTCTGCATTGGTTGTTTCTACTTCTAAATATAAATTTCACATATTTAGCTTTAAAAATGCTTTCCTAATCAAGTATTTTGATACAGCTTGCCACTTCCTGCACCATTGATGGAAAAATTCAGAACATCCCGAAACACATTGAAAAAAATTCTAACCATGGTTCCAAATCCAAATTTTCATATTTCTAGCATCAAATTAGTTTTAGTAGCACCCTTAAAATATTTTCTCTTATTTCATTCGCTTAGTGGTGCTCCAGAAACCCCCCTCTAAGACTGGCCCAGCAACTGTCAGCCGCCAACTTCAGCATGGATATTAAATGGCACGAGAGTGCCTCTCCTGATAACCGTGTTCTCATCTGTCCATCAGAGAAACCTAAGGCCTTTGAACTTCCACGTCAGCCTTTATCAAAATCAGAACAGGACACGGACTATGCGCACACAACCTGCACAAGTGGGGAAGGCTTTCCAGCCCTAGCTGTGACTGTGGGGAACCAAATCAAACAATACAGCACGTCGCCCAGGACTGTGAGTTAAGAGCCTACCAGGGAAGTGGGGGTGACTTCTTCATCGCTACACCGCCCTGCCTCGAATGGATCGCTAATCTGGACATCAGAATTTGAAGAGTAGTGCAACACATAATATCTGCTGTGATATTACTGTTTACTGTATGTACGTATTATACATTATTTGAAAATGTTTCCTTCACTTATTATTTTATAGTGTATTTTAAGATATATTTTCATAATGTAACCAGTGTAAACCATGTGTGTAGCACCATACGCTTAATAAATAGTGGTTCAGTTTTCAAAAATATAGAAATGAGTGTTTTTAATATCCCAATCAAAAATATAAATCCGAAATTTTGTATGTCTTGCTTCAAAATTGCCTTGATATTATCAAAAAACCGTTCATCCTTAATTTCACTCACTGAGGGATGGGAATATTGAAAAATCGCTGATGCCTACAATGTAAGATAAGCAACGTCTACAAATTTCAAGTTTCTATCGTCTGTAGATTCACTTTTTAGCGCCGTTTTCTGTCTTTTAGAAACGGATCGAGAACGCAAAATTTCTTTCTTACATTTTGGCATATTTCTTGATAGTTTTACTTTTCAAACTACAATATGCAATTTTTTCTTTATTCGTACGCTTATTGCAGAAAAACAACTGAAGAATGTGCAACACATTTCGCTGTATATAACCACTATAAAGTGGCAAAAGTCATTGCTGGTCTTCAATCCGAATTTTATATAAGCTGACGACTTTCAACATCTTCCATCCTCTTATAGCTATCGACAAGCAACTGGTATGGCGTACAACGGGAGACTTAATACTACTACAATACAGAGAGATAGTTCGTCTCCATTGTGTAGTTTTTGCTGAACAGCAAAATATTTTTATAATTTTATATAAGACGGTAACTTTCAACCGCCATATCTTCCATCCCCTTATCGTTATAAACCCTCTGCCACCATAGTGCACAATGGGAGAGTGATATCTACTACCACATAAAACACTATTCGCTTGCGATATTGTAGTTTTGGCTGCAGAGTGAAATATAGGCACAAACACAGCAATTTTTATACATATTAAGATTTACCGACATTATCAATTTTGATGTAATATTTTTTGTATCTAAAGACTAATTTCAACACTTTTGTCACGTAAGTTTGTAAAAATAACTTTATCTTTAAAGTGATGTTTTGAAGTTATTGATTGATTTGATCCTATTGCTCGCTGTAATAACGCATGGATATTCGAAAACGGAAATCAAGTCGTACTTTGACTCGAGCAACTGAAGGTAAAAATATGTATATTAGACTACAACTTAACAAACTGGGAAAAGATCAATTTTTTTTAGAATGAAACTTTCACTCTGCAGCGGAGTGTGCGCCGATATGAAACTTCCTGGCAGATTAAAATTGTGCGCCGGAACCGGGACTCGAAGCTGGGAGGTTTGCCTTTCGCGGGCAAGCGCACTACCGACTGTGCTATCCCGACACGACTCACGATGCCGCCTCACAACTTTACTTCCGCCAGTACCTCGCCTCCTACTTTCCAAACTTCACAGAAGCTCTCCTGCAAACATGCAAGACTAGCACTCCTGGAAGAAAGGATATGGTGGAGACATGGCTTAGCCACAGCCTAAAAGATGTTTCCAGAATGAAACTTTCACTCTGCATCGAAGTGTGCGCTGATATGAAACTTCCTGGCAGATTAAAATTGTGTGCCGGAACCGGGACTCGAACCTGAGACCTTTGCCTTTCTCGGGCAAGCGCACTACCGACTGTGCTATCCCGACACGACTAACGATGCCGCCTCACAACTTTACTTCCGCCAGTACCTCGCCTCCTACTTTCCAAACTTCAGAGAAGCTCTCCTGCAAACACGCAGTCGTGTCGGGATGGCACAGTCGGTAGTGCGCTTGCCCGCGAAAGGCAAAGGTCCCAGGTTCGAGTCCCGGTTCCGGCACACAATTTTAATCCTCCAGGAAGTTTCATATCAGCGCACACTCCGATGCAGAGTGAAAGTTTCATTCTGGAAACATCTCTTAGGCTGTGGCTAAGCCATGTCTCCACCATATCCTTTCTTCCAGGAGTGCTAGTCTTGCTTGTTTGCAGGAGAGCTTCTGTGAAGTTTGGAAAGTAGGAGGCGAGGTACTGGCGGAAGTAAAGTTGTGAGGCGGCATCGTGAGTCGTGTCGGGATAGCACAGTCGGTAGTGCGCTTGCCCGCGAAAGGCAAAGGTCCCAGGTTCGAGTCCCGGTTCCGGCACACAATTTTAATGTGCCAGAAAGTTTCATATCAGCGCACACTCCGATGCAGAGTGAAAGTTTCATTCTGGAAACATCCCTTAGGCTGTGGCTAAGCCATGTCTCCACCATATCTTTTCTTCCAGGAGTGCTAGTCTTGCGTGGAAGATGGAAGATAAATTTGGAACCTGTAATTACAAAAGCCAACAAACAGAGACAGAAGTGAATGGTGTCCAGGAGAAAGCAAAAATAAGGACAAGAATAAGGCAAGGGTGCCCATTATCTCCATATTAGCCTTATTTATTGAAAATTCAATTGAAAAATTTAAAAGAATTAAAAAAATATAAAAAAAATAAAATAATAATTAAAAGGAACAGGAAATACATACATTGTACCAGTTTTGCAGATGATATAATAGTATTTTTCGACTCAGTGAAAGAAATGGTGCTTGTGTTGCTAACATTTGCAAAATACCGAAAGAATTTAATTTAATAATAAATAAGAAGGAAACAAAAATTATGGTAGTTAGAAAGACAAAAGAAAATCATAAATTCGATATCAAACTAGAAGATGACGTTCTAGAAGAGTTTACGAGCTTATTTTGGAAGCACTGAAGATAGTAAATGTATTACAGATAATGAAAAGAATAGCCGTTGCAAAGCAAGCTTTCCAAAATAAAAGGAATTTACTTACACACAAACATGTAAGCCTCAAAATTAGAAAAAAAAAATTGGCAACACTTTTGTTTCGAGTGCAGCATAGACTATGAGAAAGGCAGAGGAAAAGAGACTGGAGGCAATGGAAATTTGGATTTGGAGAAGGATGACGAAAACAAACAGGGTGTATAGAAAAAGTAATGATCAGATGTTAACAGAAGTAAATCAGAAGAGAACGTTGATAAAGCATATAGGAATAAGAAAAGCAAAAAGTATAGGACCGCCAATGAGACACAACCAGTTCTAAAAGAATATGTTTGAAGGAAAAGTTTTAAGGAAAAAAACCAAGAGACATACCAGGAGCAACATTTTTAACAACATAAAAGAAGAAATCGGTCTGAAATCATTTCAAGAATTGAAGAGGATGGCAGTAGAGAGAGGAACGTGGTTAAATTGTCGACTAACATAACCTCAGATACTTATTGGAAGTACCTCGCAGGAATATTGAACGAGGCTGTCTCTATATTCGTGCGTACCTTCGAAAGTGTTGCCGGTGTAGAATTTTGTGTAGTGTCATCCACACAAACTTCTATTTTGTTTGGAAACATTAAGTCCATGCAGAGCTACAAATGCTTTTCATATAGCCGGGCACAGACATTTCCAGTCAATTATCAATTCAGTTGGATCAGAGGACCCACTTCATTCCCTGTAAAAACAGCCTGGGCCATTATGGAACTATCATCAGGTTTCACAGACTTGTTTACAACTTGGGAGCATGGCTTCTTATGTTGTGTGCCATGCACGAACCCACAGTCATAGTCATAGTTTCGCAATCCTCTTGTGTCCAACTGATTTGAGTGTGTAAATCAAGGAATTCTTGTAGGTAAGCTTAAGTAGTTTGGTATGAGTGAGATTGTGCACAAATGGTTTAAATCACACTGAACTGGAAGAGTGCAGAGAGCTTAAATAAGGAGTTCACGTTAAATGCTAGAAACAGTTAATTCCTCTAACTTTGGCGCTATCAAAAAATGGGGTCCTACAAGGTTCGGTATTTGGTCCTTTGCTGTTCTTAATATATATGACTTCTAATTCTATATTCATGAAGATGCTAAGCTAGTTCATTTTGCTGATGATACAAGTATAGTTATAACGCTTGACAAACAGGAATTAACTTATGAAATTGTAAATTATGTCTGTCAGATAATTATTAAGTGGTTCTCTACAAATGTACTCGCATTAAACTTCGATAAAACCCAGTACATACAGTTTTATAAAGTAAACGGCAAGACACCATTAATAAATAAAGGCTTTCAACAGAAATCTGTAGCCAAGATAGAATATTCAAAAGAGTAGGTGTTTGCATTGATAAGGGATTGAACTGGAAGAAAAACATTGAAGATCTGCTGAAACGTTTGAGTTCAACTACTTAAACTATCAGGGTCATTGCAAAATATGGTGATATATATCAAAGTAAATAAGTTTAATATGCCAGTTTCCATTCACTGATTTCATATGTGATCATAAACTGAAGCAATTCAACAATGAGCAAAAAAGAATTCTTTGCACAAAAGCGTGTAACCAGAATAATTGCTTACGCCCACCCAAGATCATCCTGGAGGCATTTATTTAAGGATCTAGGGAACTTCACAGTAGCTTCGCAACATATATATTCTCTTATGAAATTTGTTAGCATAGCTACAACACTAGGAGAAAGGGTGATGTTTACTATTCGAGGTTAAATCTAACTGGCACAGAAAATGGTGAATTATGCTGCCACCAAAGTCTTCGGCCACTTACCAAGTAGCACCGAATGTCTTGACCGACAGCCAACTAGTATTTAAAAATAAATTAAAAGAATTTCTGAATGGCGATTCCTCCATCACTCTATATTAATTTTTTGGCAAAAATTAGAAATTTCGCAAAAAAAAAAAAAAAAAAAAAAAAAAAAATTAAATATTGAGTGTCATGTATAGAGACCATTTATTAAATTGCCACATTCCACATCATTGTGAAATAACGTATTTATTATCTACCAGGAGAGGCGCTGCAGACGATGTGCTGTGCTGATAGCAAAGCCATTCGAGTCGGTCGTCTGCTTCCATAGGTCATTAACGCTAGATTGCGCCACTGTCGAGACGGGTATGTTCGTCGTACGCCCCATATAGATTTATCCTTACAGGTACGTTACAGATACGTCCCAAATTGATTTCTGTCGTCACTTTACGCAGTACTGCTTGGCTGTTATCACTAACAACTCTACGCAAACGCCCGTGTTTTTGGTCATTAAATGCAGGCTGTCGGCTATTGCTTGTTCCAGTCGCGCGGCAATAGCCGACAGGTTGTAGGCGCTTTGTCAGGAACTGCGACGATGCTCCCGCCGGATGTTCGAGTCTTCCCTCGGGCATGTGTGTGTGAGTATAAGTTAGCGGTGGAAAAATACCACTTTAGTTAAGGACCAGAGACTATACACAGCACAGGGAGAATCTTTGGCAAGATGTGACAGGCGCCATTTTAAATTCAGCATATTCAGAAATAGTGAACTAAAACTTGCAGTTTGAGGAAAAGGCTTAACTGACAAATAAATATCAATATGTAACAAATCAACACTGTAACTATTCCAATTTAGGTATAAGAACTTACAAATTCGTTCAGGATATGTGTGTTTGCAGCGTAATGCTTAGCGTCGTGGTTTCATAATGTAAATGATGTGAAGGTATGCGCTCGAATCTTCTCGTCACTTAAAAAAAATCCAACGTTTTATATGAACGACTCTGAATATATTAAAAGTATATTCTACAGTTCTGTCTGTTATTTACATTTACAACAAGTAGTAATTTCCGACTATGTGACGATTTCAGAGAGTGTTTAGGGAACTACTGTCCTAATAGCAAACCATTGTAAATGTAATAATCTTTTCAGATCTGTAACGTGGCTTAACAAAGTACACGGACAGGGATATATACTTCTGTATTTGAGACTAGACAAAATACATTATTTATTTGTGCCTTCTAAAGAAAAACGTTGGTACCCTAATCCAAGTTTGTCTGAATAATGTGGTAATACAAATATCTTCCATCTCCAGAAAAGGGGCCTTAAATGAACTAATGACACATTGTACATTAAAGTGTTTTATTGTGGGTACAACGTAGGTACAATCTACTGGTATCGGCAGTTGTAAGATAAATAACTGTCGAAGCTATTGGACCTTAAAGGTACAGATGTTGTAAAGACGTCTCAAATTCTTATCGACGGTAAATTTTAAGGTTTTATGACCATTTGTTGACATTTTTCGCCCAGTACAAGCTACGAAATGCTGAGATTGCCCAAGTTTCACACTCCAAAAGCAATGGAATTAGACACTTTTAACAGTGCTAGCTATTCATAGTCTAAATTGGTACTAGGGAAACGTCAGTTGCAATATCAAACAAACTTCAGCCAAATAATCCGATACAGAAACCAGCAGGCACTGTGTAGGGCCTATGTACAACATAGATCCATACTCCGCAAGCCACCCGACGGTGTGTGGCGGAGGGTACCTTGAATACCATTATCGGTTCTCCCTCCTATTCCAGTTACGTATTGTTCGCGGAAAGAAAGATTGGTGGTATGCCTCTGTGAGGGCTCCAATCTCTCTCGTTCGACCACTCCCGCACGGCTACTTCTCTAACGATTCCCGAAACAGAATGTTTCAATCGCCTAATACCACATATAATTCAGCGTTCAAAGTACGTTAATTGCCATCGTGCGGTCATGATCACATCGGAAACTTATCCATATGACTCACCGCCGTACAAATAACCAGTGCACAACACTTGTGTATCTCCTGTACTCTGTATCTCCGTCATCTGTATCTGTTTATATCGCTATGACATGACTTTGTCACCTAGGTGTCTAGGTTGTAATAATCGACAAGCCTGCGTGGGATGAACAAAGTATTCGGTTTTGGAAAGGAAAACGCCTTTTTCCTGTTGAAATTTTTTTAGTATATCGATAAGCGTTCCGCCATCATTTACTTCAAGGCATCAGCAGAGTGGCCGGCCGCGGTGGCCGAGGTGACTGAAGCGCTCTAGTCACGGTCAGTACGGCCACTACGGTCGGGGGTTCGAATCCCCCCTCGGGCATGGATATTTGTGCCGTCCTAGTTCGTAAGTAGTTCATAAGTAGTTTGTAAGTTTAGGGACTGATGATCCCGTAGTTAAGTCCCATAAGCTTAACAAACATTTGAACATTTGAATCATCAGAGTGTTGTTTTATCTACAAATTAGTATTAACAGATTATAAACAGTGAGTCTTTTTATTTATCGTCTTAAAACTTTTCTTTTTGCTGTTCACCCCACATGGTAACAGACTGAAGATGCACATAATTTCTTGTGATTTTTTATTTTTTTTATGTTATTTTTAAGGTGTTTTCCTGTATCTCACAGTAACTCTTTTCAGACTTCATTCGTTTTGTATATATTGCTTATTGACGTCAGGTGTGTATGTGTGTGTGTAAGAGAGAGAGAAAGAGAGAGAGAGAGAGAGAGAGACAGTGACTGCGCGAGCGCTTGTGTGTGTGTGTGTGTGTGTGTGTGTGCCCGTAAAAATGGATCAAATTTTCTTTTGTCTGTCGCTGTATTTGTCTGCTGTAGGTAGTAGGAATTTTTAGTGTTTTGATGATTTTAGTGTCGATATAAATGTTCTGTTGAGAAGTTAGTGAGAGAGTTAAAGTAGTGTTTCTTTTTTTCTATTTTATCTAAGCAATGAGTTGTCTTATATGTGTACTTCATCATTTAACTTGACCGAGTACAGAGACCAAACAACTCACTGTTTACACTAATAGATAAAACAGTAAAAGCCCACTACCTTCACTCTCGCCCCGGTGGAGTAGCAGAGCGGTCTAAGGCGCCTCGCTGCGGAGAGCGCGGTTGCTCGCCGTCAGAGGTTCGAGTCCTCCCTGGGGCATGGGTGTGTGTGTTGTCCTTAGGTTAGTTTATCCTAGTTTAAGTAGTAAATTATCGTAACACCAAAAATTGTTACTACTATTGCAGTCAAAGACAATATCTTCTCAAAAGAGTTACAGTTGCAAGACTAAGAGGTAGGTAAATGACATATTCAAATAGCAAAATAATAAATAAATTACATAAATAGAAAAATTGTTTGACTTCAGCCTGGACCATGTCGAAAGAACTGCAAAACCTAAACTCGCAAAATGATAAGCTGTAAGTAACCATTCATTTATTTTAAATAAAGGGACGAGAAGTCGAGAAGTCTTTATAATCTATTAACACCGAAATCTAGAAACAAAAATGTAATATATATGTAAAACAAACCACTGATGATGCCTTGAAATAAAAAGAAGGCCAAACGCGTCTGGATAAAGTAAATCAATTTCAGCAGGAAATCCGCGCTTTCATTTCCAATAAAGGAATACTAAAAGAGAGCTAATGTAATAATGAATCTCAGATGGCAAAAATCACGCAAATGCCTTTTTGACATAGAAGTTGTTTACTTGAGCTCTCTGATTGGTCGAATAGGTCACTGTGTCGAAGTGTCGGCCTCTCGCGGGGGCCGCCGCTCGACACAGAACTTTCTCTGTGAGTTCTCGCTACGGTTCTCTGCCCGTGACAGGAAGACGTAAAGTAATGGGCCTTCCCGCTTAGCCCAACATTCCAAAGAGGCGACTGTTCCAGTTTTTACCGGAACTTTCGACACCAAAGATACTTCAGGAAGAAAAAAAACTTATTTATTTAAATGGGGAACAGTTTGGAAACTGGAAAATTTGTAAACTTTACAGAATTTAGTACAAAATTACTTCTGGGTCATGTTGTTACCACAGAATACTGGAGATTATCCAGGAGTAACTGCTGCAAATAACACATGACTTAATGATCAAAATATTAAAAAAAATTAAACTTCCTGGCAGATTAAAATTGTGTGCCGGAACCGGGACGCGAACCTGGGACGTTTGCCTTTCGCGGGCAAGCGCACTACCGACTGTGCTATCCCGACACGACTCACGATGCCGCCTCACAACTTTACTTCCGCCAGTACCTCGCCTCCTACTTTCCAAACTTCACAGAATCTGTACAGTCAAGATTCATATTCCTCATAGTATGGAATAACAATTTCCAGTCAACCATGTCAAACGCTTTTTGTAATCCCATAAATGGTAAGTATGTTTTCCTATTAACTCCAATTCGTCTGATAATATTGCCTCTAGTTCCTTTTACAGACCTGAATCCAAATTGGTCTTCTCCAAGATTTGCCTCAATTTTCTTTTTTATTCATATTTAACTACGTTTAAAATTGTTGAAAATGTGGGACAATAAGGAGATAGTTCTATAGTTTCTACAGTCCAGAGCATTTTTTTTTAATTATTACAGTTTTAGTATTCACTATATCTGTAGGTGATTCTCTTCCTGTTTCATAGTACGCATTTAATAAGATTATGTAAGTACTCTTTTGTTGATTCTCGAACTTCCTTCAGTTCTGACAATAGCACCAGGAAAAAATAAAGAACGGTATTGGAAGAGGAGCATCTCAGCAAGTTACTTAGTAGTAACCATATCGCCCGACTTGTATTTCTGAAATATTTAAGGGACGTAATCAAGTGACCAGTTCATGAAAAAAAAAAAAAAAAAAAAAAAAAAAAAAAAATCCTGCATTGGCAATCCATGGGCAACTAAAGCTATTCTAAGGCTCAATATAACTAGACAAAACTTCTAACGACATGCTGAGTTCATGTCAAGTCGCGTTGTTGCACTTCGCAGGATAAAAGAAGGTCCTATACAATATGGGGGTATACCATCTTAGTGTTTTGTCCTCGCTGTTGTTTCACTGTGAACGTCGTGTTACTCATAATAGAAATTATTTTCCCATTGACTCTATCTGCAGTTGGTTGCCAAGTAAAATCGTCACATCATTCTTTCTCATTTAATCAAGTATCTGACCTCGTTACCAAACATATCAAAGACAGAATGTCAAGCAAGTTACTCCATATGTATCGACGAATGGTTTATATCGTTCCACCTGAGAACAGCATATTACTGATTTGTCAAGAATCAAAATGGAACCAAATAAACCTCCTATTTCGTTTGTAATTTCGCATATCGTAGTCTACACGAATAAAGTGATTTCTCACACACTGTTGCTCTAGAGTTTCTCCGGAAACTAGCAAACCTATTTTTTTCCAACTTCTGCTAAGTGTCCATATATTTTTGAAGTGACTCGGTAGCTTGCAAACCATCCACGCGAAATCTGGATAACGACTGCTCACACGTGCTTAAACAGTAGTGCTTAAATAGTGTCGAACGAAACAGCCGGGAAAGCATTGAGAGTTTCGAAAGTTCCAGAAAAGCAGTGATGGGTAAGCGTTGCGACTGACTGTCGTACCTCTGAGGACAGGCGTACCCCTTGTTATGGCTATCCTCTGCAAAGGAATCGTTTCGGTAATCTCCGTAAACAATCTAAAGAGACATACAGAAAAGTAGAGATGGATGTTAGAAATGAATTCGAACATCTCCGTCTGAATATGAGTTTAGTGATTAAGCAGTCTGGAAACGACGCTGCCGCGCGGGAGTAGCCGAGCTGTCTGGAGTGCCATGTTGCGGATCGCGAGGTTTCTCGCGTCGGAGGTTCGAATCCTCCCTCAGGCATGGAGCTTTGTGTTGTCTTTAGTATAAGTTAGTTCGTAAGCAGTTTGTAAGTTTAGGGACTGATGAACCCAAGTCCCATAAGCTGTACAAACAATTGAAACGACGCCGTTCTCCATTTGTGATTTAGGCTTAGAAGATCACCTTCAGTCTTTGTGGAACATACTCAAAATTGTAATTTTAATTCAGTATGATAATGTTCCACTAAGAACCGACGGAAGAATCATTACTGTAAAATCTATTGCTTTTCTCAAAGGCAATTACACGTCGCGTGTTACAGAGGCGGGAACCCATCTGATCTTTATGTTTCCGCAGAAAAATGTCAACAAAAATTAGTTAATCCACCTTTTTTTAATAAATTTATTCGACATACACACACAGACACACAAGGTAGAGTATTGATTTGACTCTTTGTGTTTCTTTCTAGTTTCTTCTATGTTTGCAAGAACTCTTTTCATTCACTTCCCCAATCATTTCGTATTAGACTGGATCATAACTAATCGTTACCGGGTTTAGCAAGTATACATAGATATTAGGAACCACGAAGGTTGCTTTGGTTAACTGAATAGATTCGTACTCTGAGCAGAAACAAAGAGAAGACCCCGTTGTTGTTATGTTTCCTCGTCCCAAAACGGTTTGAACGCGGCTGACGCATTCTTTCAACTAGGTCAACTCGGTTTGCGTAATCACGAACTGGCTCATCGTTAGTTTTTACACCATCCCGCTCCGCTGACCTCATCAACATTATTCGATCTAGCGCATTCCTAGCTGCCTGAGTTACACTGGAACGGAGCGGGTGCCGAACGTTCCTTCCATTGTGCAAATTTCTCGTCTATCCAGTTACATTCTCCGCTCCTGCTTCTCCTGTTCCACTAGAGGTTGATGCCTCTTCCGGAAACAGTTTTTTTCTACTAAATGACGCATAAATAGAAGACTGCTGAATTGGAATTTATTCAACTGCGAAAATTTCATCCGCTATGCAAATCAGCTCTTACTTATCAGTGGACACAACTGATTTGGAACTTAAGGCTAAAAAAAAAAAAAAAAAAAAAAAAAAAAAAAAAAAAAAAAAAAGGCATTACACTTTAGCCCTCTTTCTAAGAAAATCAGACGAAACTTATTTGTAAGGTTATTAAAAGCCAAACTCGTACCCGAGTTGTGACGCAGTGTAGGTCGAAAATTCGGTGCAGACTGTCAGGGAACGGAGGACACACTTATAGCTAAATTAAATGCAGACGGCGGTGTTTCCGTACTTGTAGATAAGTATAAGGCAAATGATTTTAACTAAGGAAAATGAATGTGGTGTCCTTTCTTTGCAGTAACGCATATCGTCAATGTATAGTTTACAAAATAAAACGAAGACCAAACGGTTTGCATGACAGTTGAAGCTACTAAACTATATTGAAATAATATGCATATAAATAAAGTAAAGTAAATATAAACAAACCTGCTTAGACACCGAAGTTTTGAAACACTGAAAAAACTTATTGTTGTTGAGTCGAAACTCATATCGACTGTACGTCTATGTTAGAAGACGAAAATGTATTTTTTGTGGGTGAGTGGTATGTACTCTTTTCAACAAACATAATAGAGGGAAATGGATATTCTCTCTCTCTAGCATTAAATGAATATTAAAATCTGGCCAGCGAATTATAATTAGAATACACGATTTTAAGTAAATCCACAAAATCCTTATTATTAATTTAATTACAAACTTTATCACTGAAAACATCAGATACTGTATTGTTTTATTGAACTGTTTTGGATGTTTCCTGATATGTCATGGAAAAAGTAAAACTACTAAACGTTCTTTCAATGGTTAACTCGGCATTTGCAAGAAGAAATTTCATCTAATTTTCTTTCTTAGTACCTTCTGAATTTTTCTGGTGGCCACTAAAGTGTAGTTACCGTTTTGCTCAAAAGCATACTGCATTATTTATTCTATTCAACATTTCCCTATTATTTCTTATTATGCAATACTATTTGTACCTGTTTTTAAGATCCCGAAAGAACATAAATTCCAGGAGGGCATGCAATAAATCTGTTGCATTTTCAAAAAAGTAGAAACGCGAATTTCAGATAACCAGTTTCTTGACTACAGTATTAAGATCATGAAAATCACGATACAATTTGTTATTCCAAATAGTTTTCTTCGTATCAAATAACAGACAGGTCCAACCATAAAAATGTTCAAATGTTTGTATAGCTTATGGGACTTAAGTACGGGGTCATCAGTCCCTAAACTTACAAACTACTTATGAACTAGCACGGCACAAATATCCATGCCCGAGGGGGGATTCGAACCCCCGACCGTAGTGGCCGTGCAGACCGTGACTGGAACGCCTTAGTCCCCTCGGCCACCGCGGCCGGCTCCAACCATAAAATCTGCTCATGGCATCAGAAGAGCAAAGCCAGTCTTTTATCTCACACAATTCCTTTCGAAAACGCCTGTCAGGTCCCTTTCCAGAAGAACACATTTTACATTAGGTCAAACACGGTCTGCCATTATATGTAACTTCTCAGTGAAGAAAGTAATGCCAAAGGTCTGTGCGATAGTTTACGCATAATGCTTTCACTGGCCATTTCAAAACTGCCACAGTCTTCACGCACGCAAAATACACAAGGTGTAAGGAACACAGTAGCAAGTAGCCAGACAGAAGAGCACCAAAGGAGTGACAAGTGAAACAATGTCTTGGCAGCAGGTAGATAGCTGAACCATTACTCAAGATCACATATCTTACTTGACCTGGGTCATTATCGAGCAACATCACAGTCGTAATATACTGAGTAAGAATAATACTTAATTTCCTCACTTTATTCTGGCTTTGGCATACGACATATACATCATGAGGAAACACGGCTGTAGTAGCTGAAAACTAGGCGTTGCCCGGGTGTTTATTTATTCCTGCTTTGAGTTAGTAGTTCCCCTATCTCTTCTCTTCCCTTCAATCACCTTTTCTCTGAAAAAATGTCACATTTATCGGAAAATATATAAGAAATAAGGCTATCTTTACTAATGGATAAAAATATAAGTGCAGTATCCAAACAAATAACGATAGTAATCAAAATAAAAATGACATATAAAATTCGTACGTTCTCATCTTGATTATTTGTTGTACAACTGTATAATTTTTCAGGTATATATTCATTTGTATAAGTGCTGTACGTCTGTAAAATCTGTTGCGAATACAATTAGTAATAAAGAAGTACATTCCTGGCCATTAAAATTGCTACACCACGAAGATGACGTGCCACAGACGCGAAATTTAACCGACAGGAAGAAGATGCTGTAATATGCAAATGATTAGCTTTTCAAAGCATTCACACAAGGTTAGCGCCGGTGGCGACACCTACAACGTGCAGACATGAGGCAAGTTTCCAACCGATTTCTCACACACAAGCAGCATTTGACCGGCGTTGCCTGGTGAAACGTTGTTGTGATGCCTCGTGTAAGGGGGAGAAATGCCTACCACCACGTTTCCGACTTTGATGAAGGTCGGATTGTTGCCAATCGCGATAGCGTTCGCGATCCAATGACTGTTAGCAGAATATGGTACCGTTGGGTTCAGGAGGGTAATACGGAACGCCATGCTGGATCCCAACGGCCTCGTATCACAAGCAGTCGAGATATCATGCATCTTATCCGCATGTCTGTAACGTATCGTGAAGCCACGTCTCGATCCCTGAGTCAACTAATGGCGACGTTTGCAAGGCAACAACCATCTGCAGGTTCGACGACGTTTGCAGCAGCATGGACTATCAGCTCGGAGACCATGCCTGCGCTTACTCTTGACGCTGCATCACAGATAGGAGCGCAACGACGAACTTGGGTGTACGAATGGCAAAACGTCAATTTTCGGGTGAATCCAGGTTCTGTTTACAGCATCATGATGGTCGCATCCGTGTTTGGCGAGATCACGGTGAACGCACATTGGAAGCGTGTATTCGTCATCGCCATACTGATGGTATGGGGTGCCTTTGGTTACTCGTCTCGTTCACCTCTTGCTCGCATCGACGGCACTTTGAACAGTGTGCAGTGATACAATCCGTTGTCCACGTAGCTAAACGACGTAACTCACTCGTTACGTTGCTGCACTGCTTAATTAATATTATGAAGTTCAATAGTTAACGTTACATGGCGGATCGTAATTCTGATGTATCCGAAGTACGTAATTTTTTTTTTATTAGCAGGTTCGAATCAGTTTAAACTGATCAGAATGTGAGATGAATATCTATTTTTGTATCGGCTTCTCATGTGTGTCCCCAAAGAATGCTGTATTTACTCCGTTCCGTCGTTGCTATGTCAACAATCAAAGATCTCATATCACTAAATTTTTGACTAAGTTAGAGCTAATCGACATTTGAATATTAGCTTTAACAATTATTAGGTATAGTTAATCTGCTAACATGTCTGTTCCTCTATTAATCGTTTCACTCGATAACACTGTCTTTGACGGGTTGTAACTTTTTCACCAAACCAGAGATGAAAGTAGAAATATATCTATCCCAGCCGTTAAATCACTCGTAAAATCCTGGCACCATTGAATCTAAATAATTACTAAGCCTATTTGAAATAAAACCAAGTCCGAAGAGTCTGGATTGTAACTAAATCCACAAACAAAAGTCAAATCCCACCAAAAGCCAAAAGCATCTTTCAAGAGTGTCCCATTTAACAACGTAATAATTTACCTACAAAGTTCTTATCACAGACTTTCCATCACTAAATGTTGAATTAATTTCTACTTTAGCTTGGAAACTTTCCAGTATGATACTCGCGAAATTCTTCATAAAACAAAATACAGAACCAGACACATTTTCCATTGAACACTTCTTTCACAGTTTTTATTACTTTCGAAACACATATGATTACACTACCATTCAAAGGTCAGCCAAGAACTAACTCACTTTTTACAAATCAGGTTGCATATCCCTTCATTGTTAAAAAATATCCATTGGCCACGGAAGAAACTCGGTGCTCCAAGTGTATTCTTCCAACCAGAAGCCGCCGACCATGATGCAGTAAAGTCCGGTTGTGTTGACGGCTACGAAGACGCCCTTCGCGGCCAAGTTGCTGCCGTGCCGCTCATGAAACAGAAGAAAACAATTTTTTGAACAGAAATGTATGTAAAAACAATACTTACTACCTACATTAAAAGTCATATAAAACAAAAAAGAAACTCACCATGTGTCGTTAATGCTGGAAAGGCCGGTAGTCACTTCTAAAATACATTTCTGAATCACTACAAGTGGCCGTTACATTTCAGATGTGTTACGACCCGTGGCTCTACCATTCATTCGATCGCTGCTAAACCCTACATTTCAGCAGGATAATTCACGACCGCATGTTGCAGGTCCTGTACGGCCTTTCTGGATACGGAATATGTTCGACTGCTGCCCGGGTCAGCACGTTCTCCAGATCTTTCACCAATTGAAAACGTCAATACGTCACAATACGCCAATCACAACTCTTCATGAACTGTGGTACCCTGTTGAAGCTGCATAGGCATCTGTACCTGTATACGCCATCCAAGTTCTGACTCATTGCCCAGGCGTATCAAGGCCGTTATTATTGCTAGAGGTGGTTGTTCTGGATCCTGATTTCTCAGTATCTATGCACCCAAATTGTGTGAAAATGTAATCACATGTCAGTTCTAGTATATTTGTCCAATGAATACCCGCTTATCATCAGTATTTCTTCTTAGTGTGCCAATTTTAATGGCCAGTAGCGTAATAAATTAAAACTTGGTGCGTGATGGAGCGGTTTTCCATGAACGTTTCTGTTTATGTGCTCATATCTCATGAACTACATGTCAACCTGTAATACAATTTCCGAGGTACATTCAGCAATACGTGTGAATACTGTCTGTAAAATTTCCTGAAGCTACAATTTGTAGTGTAGAAATTATAAATTGTACCGTCGTACTGAATGCCGTAGTTTCAGTCCATGGACAGCGGACAAGTAGTACACGAGATAGTTTTTTCCTTTTCTCATTTTACTGCGGTTGTCAGCGAGAAAAAACACAGTAAAGGATGAAATTATCTTTAAAGTTTGTTGCAAGTCGCTAAGTGCTGTCATTCTCGTACAGTGCATGAATAATGTCTCATCGCATGTGACAGTGTTTTGCAATTCCTATTGTTTATGACGTCATATCTCATAAACCATGTGTCGTAAGTGCTTCTTAACCCTGCAGCAACTGATACCTCGCGGTTAGGAATATGTGTATCAAATTTGGTTGAAATCGGTCCAGTAGTTTAGGAGGAAATGTGCAACGTTGTTGCGTGATGTAGCAGTTTTTCTTGCATCTCATTGTTTATGACGTCATATCTCGTGAACAATGTGTTCTATGTGATACTTACACTTATGGTGACCGTCCTCATGGATTGAAGCTTACGTGTGCACAATTTCATAAAGATTGGAACAAAACTGTGGATTTGTATACAATACGTACACATAAACACACGGACACTCTGCTTTATATATAAAGTTATGCCCCTTATATAAATATCTTAAGGAATTACACTGATCAGGCTGAATATTATACTACTGTTATAATCCATCAGGGCGAAACAGCATGACCTGGCGAGGAATGATTGCTAGTCAGGCACACTTCGTGGGTATAGTATCAGTGAGTGATGAACAGGATCTTTCTTTCGATGGAGGGCAGATTGTGACGACCTGGAGGCACGGCAATAGCATTTTGGAATCTGCACGTCTTGTCAAGCGTTCAGCGTATGCTATGGCGAGTGTCTTCATCATGTGGCGAATCCAAGATGCAACCAAACATTGACTGGACGGCCACCCATCATTACAGGTGTGGGACGTCGGAGATAGGCTATACTGGTAAAACAGGACAGATGCCAACTGTGGCGGAAGTAACAAGCTGTGAAAAATGTCTGAATACGCAGTGTACTGAACACTATGAATGGGCCTCCGTAGCCAACGACGGTGCAAAAGCCAATGTTAACACAATCGGTAACAACGACTGAAATGGGAACGTGACCATAGTCACTGGATATTAGCCCAGAGGCAAGTCATTGTATGTCTGATGAATCACGTTACCTGCTTCGTAATGGACGAGAATCTGTCGCTTTCCATCAACTTGACACCTCTACTATGGGTCAGATACAAATTGGCGGTGGCTCATTTTTGCTTTGAGGAACATTCATGTGATCATTCATGGGCCTAGTGACTCTCATGAAAGACACAATGAAAGCCAAGAACCATCGTACACTTTTTTCACTTTGTTTCCTCCGAAGATGTCTTCCGCAGCTGAAGACGAAACGTTAGGGGAGAGTTTTATCCATCGACCACGGCCTACTAGCCCGGAAATTTTAAGTAAAATAGACGCGGGCCGTGAAAGCCTACATCGTATGATTATCGTACACTGGTCGTATACCACGTACAGCCGTTCATGGCGACCGTGTTCTCCAACGGTAGTGGATTTTTCGGTGCGCAATGGCACTAGGCCAGGAGTGTGTTGGAGTGGTTCGAGAAAAGCAGTGGCGACGTACAGTTGATGTGCTGGCCCCTCAAAGAGGCCTCAGCGTCTTCGCTCCTCTCTCCGCAATTGACGGGCATTTCGTTACTTGTGTGTAATGTGGTGCCATCTCCCTCCATGGCCTCGCCGCTGTTATCCGTGCCGAACGTGGCCCTACCGGTAGAGGTTTGTGCGGATGCGCAGCAGTATTTCTCACGTTGCGGAAAAAATTGCCAGCGACGCGGTTATCCGCGTATTATATACGGATAAAGAGCGACGTATCTCCGCAGTACGTCTATCGAAATGTTAGCTGAAAACTTCAAGCCTGTGAACATTCTTGGAACCCTTGCAGGGCCCAGGTAGAGCGGACGTAGCTGTACCCGAGAGACCTGCGCGTAATCCGTTTACGCCACCATGTCTTATCTGCGGTCTGTCAATTTCTTTCTGGATGGCAAACCGACCCACTGCCCATCAGAGGTGCCATGCCATATTTCCGCTGCCTACAGTTCGCACTTTGTAGTGACCGAGTGACTATGTATATCGAAGTGACATAGTGACAGTTCATATAATTATTTATGACGTCAAATCTCCTGAACTATACACCTTACAGTCATTTACTTATGTCAATAACCGTGGCGAAAGTGCAAGTAATAAGTTGGCAAAGTTTCGTCGCAACCGAATGAACGGTAAAGCCGCGCATAAAATACTAACGAAGAAACAATTCATGTTTATGTATTAGATAAATGGTGACGGAAGTAATAAAGATTGACAACAGCATTTTATAGGGAGTTCCATTGAGTAACGTATTTAGGAAGGTACACAATATTAGACTGCATAGACTGCTGTAGCTGCTGCCGAAATTCTCTTTTTGTTCACAGTTACCAATTAGAAGTAGACACTTGAAATGACATGTTTTGATTTGTGTCACATGACCTCTTGTGCTTTAATGTGGGGAAAATAAAGTGTTCCTTTTGTAAAAATCCGAAAGAACCCTTTCTTTTTTTTTTGAATGCCGATCAGTTATAACCATTGTAATTTAAGAAGATGCCTGTATTAAACAGCTGACGTAGTGCTCCGAACATACGGGCTCCTAATCGCTACTGTGTGTATGTGGAGCACCAATGTTTTCCTGTTTGGAATAGCCTGTTTTGGAGTAGGCATTGAACAATTACCGTAAATCGAGAAGTCAAAACTAACTGTCACAGAAATGACACTCTTCACAATAATTACATAATTAAATACCATGGTTTTAAATACTGCTATCTATTACTAAAACTTTAATATCTGCGGATGCGGATAACGAACTTGCGGATGCGGATCAAGTGGCGCGGATGCGGTTGCGGATATGGGCCTTGCGGATGTGGTGCGGATGTGGATAACAGGTTTCTTATCTTCGCAGACCTCTAACTACCGGCTATTATATTCTTTCTGATGAATATGTCACTGATTGCTAGACAGTAAACTATGAATTCAGTTTCCTCTGAACAGGAAGAAAATTTAGCATCGTAACATATAGAGCTACTCTTCAGAAAAACCTACTCGAAATTACCTTTGAAGAACGTTGTAATAAAGTAATAATAATTTCAAACATAAAAAATATCTAGTTAATTTTATTGACTTTATCAATGAAAAAGGCTGAGAAGCAAAGATACGCTAAATAACCAGAGGTAGCTAAAAACGAAATAATCCTCTCTGAGCAATGTAAAAATTAAAAGTTTCTGATAACATAGTCCATTACCATATGTATGTAAAACATCTTTGGAAGAAGTGTTGCCAATTACACAACGTATAAAAAGTTTTCTATAATTTAGCATCATAGCGTAACAAGCTGCAGAGAACCTGACAGCAAAAAACGTGTACATACGCGAAATACGTGATTAATTCACTGGAGTTTTTACAACAGTCATACCAGCTGTTAGTAACTAACGTCAAAACATCGTAGACGTAAGGCGCTTGATAATTTCAAAAAGCTGATACAGCTGTGGTGTTGTATAATAAAGTGTAAGCAGTGATTGGAACTTTTTTTACAATGTCCTTCAACGACACTTATCACACTGCAGGCCCAACAACCAGGAAATCATGAAGTACCTTTGAAGAACTGATTAATGAGATGGAAGTGTTGGTTATCAGGTCAGATTTATGGATCAAGCAAGCGTCACAAGCAACGGTTCCGGCCCCAAACTGTACAAAGTGTATCAGTATTAGTAGCAGATAAACCCATTTCCACTCGCACTTGAGTTAAACTTATTTTAACGTCTTAACAAAAGGCCAAGGAAAGGCAAGTAATGTATGAAAGATGGTGGCAAAAAAGTGAGGAGATGCCAAATTGTGACAACCTTTGAGGCCGAATCCTTTTTTTTAAGCTCAATGAAATTAAAAATTTAGTGCTAAGTATTGCTGTATATATTCAACAGTTTTCAAGCGAGAGACCGCTCTAAATTATTTGTTAAGAATGTATATGCCGAGATCGTTTGTTGAATATTTCATTTTATTTTAGATCACCGGTTTTGACAATCTGTATTTTACAAAATAGCACCTCATTGACATAATACTTTATGTCTAAGTTATAAAAATCACATACCTTGGTTGTAACTTGGCCGCGGTGGAGTAGCCGAGCGGTCTAAAGCGTCTCGCTGCGGCATGGGTGTGTTTGTGTGTTGTCCTTAGGTTAGTTTACCTAGGTTTAAGTAGTTTGTAAGCTACGGACTGATGACCACGCAGTTTGGTCCGATAGATTTACAATTTGGATTTGGTTGTAACTTGAATAGTGGCAACACTGCTGTGAAGACACTATACAATGGAATCTACTATTGTCGGTAGCACACGTTGTTGACATACCAACCTTAGCTCCGAGCAAATGGACTCGCCCTTCCCACGTCACCGGCGTGTGCACAATCGAGGGAAACACAGCCACTTGCGAGGAAGAGGTCTAGCGTTACGGTCTCACTATGTTTTCGAAACAGGAAGAACGGAGTTGGATCAAGATTTAATATGCCTGGGCATGCGAAAAATTTCATTACGGTGGGTCCCCCATGAAACGACGGAAATGCAGAAATGGATGCCTTACGACGCTACTCAAACGCACTTGGAATGCTTTGACCGCGAAGGAGAGGCTTTATTACGCCATATCGTAACAATGGATAAACATGGACAACATCTTAAGAGCCAAAACTGAAACGCCAATCCAACGCCTCCAGGGGGCTCACGCTTCCTTTCGTGAGTACGTGCGTGGCGAGCATGGGGCCCCGAGCTAATGCAGATTTCCTTCCTTCTTTCCTCCCTGGACTGCATTTCCTTTGCCTTCCCCTCCTTTCCTATCCTCATTCCTTCCCCTACCCACCTTGGGACCTATAACCTTAGCAGTTTGGTCCCCCTATCCCAAGCAACCAACCAACCACCCAGCCAATCCAGCGAATGACGTCATTATGGGTCGCCGCGAATGTTGAAAGTGCGTTAGAGCACCAGTATGCTGAAAGTTATGGTGATTCTCGTGTACGACTGTGATGGAATTACCGTAACACATTACGTTCTTTCACGGCAGATCCGCCGGCCGCGGTGGTCGAGGCGACTGAGGCGCTCCACGTCAATGCGCGGGCGCATAGAGCGCAAACTGTGGCTGCTCTGTTCGGTCGATGACACTGGGAAGTATTATACCATCCACCATACTGCTAGGAAGTAAGTCCTTGTGACTTTTATTTGATTCCGAAGATGAAGGAACCACTCCGTGTTATTCACTTCAGAACTGTTCCAGAGATTCGACAGGCAGCAGATCGCTCAATTCGCACTATCAACAGAACAGGCTCTGTGGTAACTGAATACTACGCCTTCCACATCGCTGGCAACGGGTTCTACACAGCGCTGGTGACTACTTTTAAGGACAGAAACAGTTAAAAACATGCAACGCTTTTGTATCGGTTGTGAATATTTAAGGTCGAACACTCGAACATGTTTTAAATGTACTTTGTTAAGTAAATATAAACTAGGTGTGCCATATTTAAAGTTATTTGCCCTAGCTCGTAACTTTAAGAAAATGAGACAACACATGTTTTTCTCATATGTTCACACTGCTTGTAAAAGCAGCTGTCTAGAGGATGAGCATTCAGAAACTACGACACAGTGACATAAATATAGGGACGCAGCAGTAAGGCAAAATTAAGAAACATATAAACTCTCATGAAATGTTTCGATATATGTAAAAGAGCTTTTTGTAACATTAATAAAAATGATTTAAATTTTCTATCAAGTTTCATCTTCAAAGAAAGTGTGCTATATATAATGTAATAGGTTTGATGTTTTGCCAAGGCCTCAGATCCGAAATTAAGGAAGGTGGGATCTCTTAACACAAATATGTGTATTTACCTGTTATCATTCATGTTTTGAACAATTCGAGCTTATGTCTCGTCTCTAATGAATACGCTGTCTACGTGATGTTTATCCCTGATCTACCTTTATTTTTCGCTACGGCGTCATATGTCCTGCAACGCTGGTGAGCGAGTGTTGAATCAAATTATATGGCCAAGTTATGGCAAATGACGTCAGAACTGAAACTGTTCAATCTAGAGTGTTGAAAAGTATTTCGTCTAATAAGTGAAACGTTTCCAAGAGCCTCACATACTCAACGCAATTTCTTGTCGTTTCAGCTTGCTGCCAGGTACTGAGGTTTATCAGATGCTTAACCAACATCGGAATAGCTTTAAAGACATTTATTAGCTTTCCAGTGATGCAGTATTTAATCAGGGTAGTTTCAGCTGCTTAAAGTTATGATTCTGAACATTACTTGCTGAAGCAGCAAATTTATCAGCGTAATTTACTGTGCAAGAAAACGCAGCCCAACAAGTTGCTTTAAAATAATAGTACTTGATCTAGATTTCAACATCTCTGTGGGTGTCTTCATGAGAAAATAAATCTATAACAAGATAAGTTTACACTTAGAATTAAATATGCTCACGTCATATAAAGTTAGTTAAAAATACTAGCTGGTTAACAACTAGCCGCTTCTGACCGCGGTCACGTCGGCACACAACAGCGGTCAGCCACTAGCCTACACTTTATTTCTTCAGATCTTAAATAGCTACTAGTATTTTTATAACTAACCTGACTAAATACGACATGAGCACATTTAGCTCTAAGTGAAAAGTCTCGTGTTATAGTTTTATTTTCCGACGAAGACAACCATAGAGGTATCGAAATATAGATCAAGTACAATTATTTCAAAGCAAGTTATTAGGCTGTTAATTATTATTGTTATTACTTTTTTTTCTACAGAGTAAACCACGTAAAGTTATTCTACGTCAAGTGTAGGCGAAGCAGACAATCAAATTTAGGTATCGTGTCGACAAGATATGACAAATCAACTAAGTTTGACGAAAGTGACGTAATATTCGCTCAAAATCACTAAATAGTAAGTTAAATTATGAGAAGAGAAACAATTCACGGAAATTACTGTGTCATCGACAGTTAATCTCCTATTAAGAATTATATTTTGTAAGGATCAAAATTTCAAGGACCAAATTAAATTTCTTCTTTATTATACGTGTCGTGTTCTTCAGTCCGAAGACTGGCTTGATGCAGCTCTCCACCTTACTCTATCCTGAGCGAGCCTCTTCATCTTCTCCTAAGAACGGCAACTTACATCCATTTGAATCTGCTTACTGTGTTCGTTTTTTTATCTCCCTCAGCGGTTTATCCACCACACACTTTTCTCCAAAGCTAATTTTATGATTCCTTGATGATATATCATACTAAAATCAACGTATAGTTGCATACAATAACCATAAGACCTTTGACTTTGTTTTGCGTTCATTTACTTAGCAAGTTTGTAGAATTAAGAATTTTACTGTTACAATGATTCAATTCATTTATCGTCTGGAATATCATCATCTGTGTAGCTCATTTAAATACTATTTTTCAAGTAATTTACGCTCTTTTGTACTGAATGTACAATACGACTTACAAAATTTCTTAAACCTTGTCGAGGGGGAAAAAAAGAACTGGAGGAGTGTTTTTGTAGGGAACATGAAAGGTGGAAGGGAGAGGAGACTTCATAATTAGCTCTATCAATGTAAACCGAACTGAAGCAGCTATTAACCCGAAGGCAGGAGCGAGGCTGCATGTTGGTGACATCTGGCGGAAGGCTGAAGAACTACTTGTGCTGCTGGCAATCAATGTAGTTTACGTGTAGGCCACCTGGCAGCGCCACAGAATAGACTCGAAACTCGGATGCCTATGCGCATGCGTTACAAGTGGGTTGTACAAAGGTGTACAAAATACACGAACAAACATTTAACAACCAGCACGTATCATTAATTTTCGCAGAAACATGGGAGGTCAACGAACGCTATATTAATTCCGTTCAAGTTTTACCAAGTGAGATAACAGGAAACAAATAATAAGTTTCATTTCCTGTTTATTAAAGGTTTATGGAAGTTTAGCGGGTAGAATTAGCTAGAAAACTTTGTTGGAGGAAACCATTTCAGTTTGTTGTTTCATGGGTTGTATTTTTACTGCCAAAAGAAACGCAGCCTATTTGAGCGGTACCAGAAAGCGTTATGTATCACACGAAGAAATTTATTATTGACCAATAATTTTTTTTTTTTTTTTTTTTTTTTTTTTTTTTTTTTTTTTTTTTTTGAAAAATTACACAAGACATTCAAATTCTTCTTGGGGTCCTGAAAACATAGAAAATGCATGTGTATTCAGACACTATTAATTGTATTAATAATAACGTAAATAATTAGTTATTGAAATGTATTGTCGAAAGCATACTCTCATTATATTTCTCCTTAATTCATAAAGATACTACTTTAACACTATAGGCAGTAGACTGACCCCGTGGTTTATTCTGAGAGAAGCAGAAACATATTTTTAATAGGTGAGATCATACTTGCGGGTTGCCTTACAGTTACTCGAAGAAAACCTGTGCATTTATCAAATTTGTTTATGCTCAGCTACCTGTCTACAATGATGCAAAATCCAAATTTTCCGGAAGGCTTTCGACACTGTACCTCATACGCATCTTCTCATGAAAATGCGTGCTTATGGAATACGGTCACAATTGTGCTATTGGATTCGTGATTTCCTGTCGGACAGGACACAGTACGTTGTAAATGATGGAAAATCATCGAGTAGAACTGTGATATATGGCGTTCCCCTGGGAAGTATTATAGGGCCGCCACTGTTACTCATTTTTATAAACGATTTAGGAGACAAGCTGAGTAGCTCTCTTAGGTTGTTCGCGGATGATACTATCACTTATCGATTAGTAAAGTCACCAGAAGATCAAAAGCAGCTGTTCAATAATTTAGGCACATGGTGCAAAAAATGGCAATTGACCCTTAATAATGTGTAGTATGAAGTCTTTCATATGACCACTAAAAGAACTCCGTACACTTACATGATAAATCAGTCAATTCTACTAAAGTAACTGCTACACCACACTTGTGCGTCCTATTTAGGAGTATTGTTGCGCATTGTGGGATCCCCACCAAATGGGACTGACATATGATTTAGAGAAAGTACAGAGAAGAGGAGAGAGAGCCATGGAAATGATGCTCGAGTTAGGGTGGAAATCATTACAAGAAAGGCGTTACTCGTTGCGACGAGATGCATTTGCGAAATTTCTATCACCAACTTCCTCTTCCGAATGCGATCAGATTTTGTTAGCACCCACCTACATAGGAAGGCATGATCATCAAAATAAAATAAGAGAAATCAGATATAAAACGAAACGATTTAGGTGTTCCTTTTTTCCGCGACTTATTAGACTGGAACTGTTGAGAAACATAAAAGCGGTGCGATGAACTCTCTGCTACACACTTCAGTGTGACTTGCAGAGTATTTATGTAGATGTAGATAATTAAACATTTTTCTTAATCAGAAATATTATTAATAAATCATCAGTATAGTAATCAGAGTGCTTTGTGATAAGTCAGTTTCATGGGCGTCCTTTATTTCTTTTTTTTTTATTTTTTATTTATTTTTTTTTTTTTACCTGATGAACCGCAGTTGCATTAAATGCAACAGCAGCATCCATTGTTTTCATGACCATTCGAACAGCCTATTCGCAATAAATTTTAACGATACCAACAAATAAAGCAATAATAATTGGGGAATTATATTCTATTTTATCCGGGAAATGATTATTTGCGCGGTTCTTGTGAACAGTAATTGCTGGCGCGTGAAGTAAAACATGAGCTAATAACTGACGAAAGTAAATAATCGTTAAACATTTTGTCACCAGCGGAGGCAAAATAATGTCATTTGAGTAGAAATTCATCGTTTTTATCTTTTTCTTTATCTCTCTCTATCTTTCCACCTCTCTCTCTCTCTCACGTGTGTGTGTATGCGTGTCTATCCGACTGAACTGTAATGCATTGGCACCACATTGTTTTTTAATTACTTATATAAACCAGTTAAACGAAATGATTAAGAGATTTTTAGAAGTCACACGGGAGGTATACCAAGGTAAAAGCGTGCGGTTCTTTGAAGCCTCTCAACTCAAGTGACGTAGAGGTGAGAGCAACCACCTAGTAGCTAGAAGACACCAGTTCGAATCCCGATCTTAATTTTCACATAATTCTTCAGTTTGCATATATAATTAAACATGATCAGCTGTTAGATCAATGAAACGAGGAGTGCTAACGACAATGGATCTCAAACCGTAGTTCTGTTCATTGCGGACGCTGATCGTATTTGTTCGTTGATGTTCGAAGTGTTCTTGGCTCAGCTTTTTTATTACAGAGGGCGTTGAGCCCCCTGACCGGTCGCGCTGAGCCACGGCGCCCGGCGTCTTAGTGAGGATTCGTGACTTCCAGTAGGAAAGGACACAGGACGTAGTAACTGACGGCAAGTCATCGGGTAGAAACGGAAATGACATCTGGCGTACCGCAGGAATGTATTATAGGGCTTCTACTGTTCCCTGACTTATAAAGGACTTGGGAGACAATCTGAGCAGCTCTCAGACTGCGCGCGGATAATGCTGTCGTTTATGGGTTAGTGAAGTCACCTGAATATTAAAAGATATTTAGGTATCTGCATAGTACGAAAATTTGAAATTGGCCGTAAATAATGAAAAGTGCCAAGTCATCCATATGAGCTACAACAGAAATTAGTAGAACTTCATTTACAAGATAAAACTGTCACAACTAAAGGCTATAATTTCAAGTAATTGCTAAGGGATAACAATTACGAACACACAAAAAATATCGTGTGGAAGGCGAACCAAAGATTACGTTTCATTCGCAGAACACCTAGAAGATGCAATAGTTCTGCTAAATAACTGTCTACACTAAACATGTCCGTCCTATTTTGGAGTATTGCCCCGCATTGTGGGATCCTCACAAGGTGGAATTGGTTGAGGGCACAGAAAAAGTTCAGAGAGGGCAGCTCGTTTTGTATTATCGCCATACAGGAAAGAAAGTGCCACGGAAGTGATGCACGACTTGGGGTGGAAAGCATTAAAAGAAAGGCGCTTTTCGGAGCGGCGAGATCTATTTGCGAAATTTCTTCTACCAGCTGTCTCCTCCGAATGTGAACATATATTGTTAGCACCCATTTACACAGGGAGACATGATCATTATAATAAGATAAGCATGCAATTTCAATTGAACCCGTTTGTGACGTACAGTACCAAAAGCCTTCCGGAAATCCAGACATATGGAATGATTTGAGATCCCTTGCCGATGGCACTTATCACTTTATGTGAATAAAGGGCAAGCTGTGTTTCGCAAGAGCGATACTTCCTGAATCCGTGTTGACTATTGGTTAATAAGTCGTTCTCTTCGAGGTAGTTCATAATATTCGAACAAAGTGTATATGTTCCAAAATCCTACTGCACATCGACGTCAATGAGATGGGCCTGTAATTGTGGGAGTCACTCTTATTGCCTTTCTTGAATATTAGAGCGACCTTTCCAGTCTTTGGTTACGGATTTTTCGCTGAATGATCGGTTCTATTTGATAGCTAAGTATGGAGCTACGGCATCAGCATACTCTGAGAGGAATCTAGTTAGTATACAACCTGGCCCCGAAGATTTGTTTTTGTTTAACGACTTACGTTGTTTTACTACTCCAGGAACATCTAAATTTCGCATGCTGGCAACTGTTCTTCGTTCGAATTCTGGAATGTTCACTTCGTCTTCTTTGGTGAACGAATTTCGGAAAGCTGTGTTTAGCAATTCTGCTTTAGCAGTACTGTCATCGGTATTATTACCATTGCTATCACGTAATGAAGGTATTGTTTCTTTTTTGACGCTAGTGTATTTCACTTATGACCAGAATTTCTTTAGATTTTCTACAAGATTACGAGACAGGATTTCGTTGTGGACACTATTATAAGCTTTTCGCATTGAAGTCCGCGCTAGGTTGCGAGTTTCTACAAAAGATTGCTAATCTTGGGGATTCTGTGTCCTTTTAAATTTTGCAGGTGTCTTTTTTGCTTCTGCCGTTCTGATCTAACCTGTTTTGTGTACTACGAAGGGCTTCTATTAATTTATTTGGTACACATCTCTCGATTGCTACTGATATTCTGTCTTTGAAAGTAAGCCGCAACTGATCCACACTCGCAGTTTTAGTTTTTGGTGCATTTTGGAATTTCGATATTCAGTCTCGCTACTACAACTCTATGTTAGCTAATCCCTGTATCAGTTTTTATGCTCTTTACTAGCTGAGAATTATTTGTTGCTAGGAGATCAAGGGTATTTTCGCAACCATTTACTTTTCTAGTGGGTTCGTGAACTAACTGTTCGAAGTAGTTAAAAAAATTATTCAGAACTACTTCGGACGATGCTTTATATTTGCCGTCGGTTTTGAATGTTTTTATTTATGCCAATATATCGAGGGTAAATTAAAGTCGCCAACGATTATAACAGAATTCTTCGGGTACCTGTTTGAAATGTGATTCAAGCTTTCTTTGAACATTTCGGCAATTGCATCTTCTGAGTCAGAAGGCCGATAAAAAGATCCAATTATTAATTTATTCCGGTTGTCAGGTATAACCTCTACCCATACCAACTCACAGGAAGTATCTGCCTCTCTTTCGCTGCAGGATAAACTATTTGTAACAGAATAAACACGCCACCCCCTTATTTATATATTCTATCCTTTCTGAAAACCATTTGGACCTTTGTAAAAATTTCGGCCGAACTTATCTCTGGCGTCAGCCAGCTTTCAGAACCTGTAACGATTTGTGCCTCAGTAGTTTCTATACTTTGTATAGGCCCCTCTATATATTCCTTCAGCTTTCACTTCTTTGCATAGTACTGGTTTTCTGTCTGAGTTCTTGATGTTCATACAGCTGCCTTTCTTGTTTTGTTTGTACAGCTTATGGGGCTTAACTAGGGGGTCATCAGTCCCTAAACTTACAAACTACTTATGAACTACCTAACACTAAGGACGTCACAAATATCCATGCCTGAGGGGGGATTCGAACCCCCGACCGTAGTGGCCGTACAGACCGTGACTGAAGCGCCTCAGTCCCCTCGGCCAACGCGGCCGGCTTTCTTGTTTTCAAATATCTCTCTTATTTTCCTGTAGACGTTTTCAGACGTTTGTGCTCTCTTTTGCCTGCTTATGTTACCGAATTTTTATGTTTTCTCCTCTCATGAATTAAGTTCAGTATATCCTGTGTTATTCAGGGATTTCCATTAGGCCTTGTCCTTTCGCCTATATGACCCTCTGCGGCCTTCACTACCTAATCTCTCAGAGCTACCAATTCTTCTTCTACTGTATTACTTTCCCCAGTTTCAGCCAATCCTTGCCAATGCTTTCTCTGAAACTCTCAACCACCTCTGGTTCCTTTAAGCTGTCCACGTTCCATCTCCTAACTTTTCTACCTTTCTGCAGTCTCTTAAGTTTTAATCTGCAGTTCATAACCAGTTAGTTATGGTCAGAGTCTATATCTGCCCTGGATATGTCTTACAGTTTAAAACATGGTTTCTAAATCTATTCCTTACCATTATATAGTCAATCTGATACCTTCCAGTGTCTCCTGGTCTCTTCCACGTATACAGCCTTCTTTCATGATGATTAAACCAAGTGTTGGTGATCATTAAATTGCGCTCTGTGCAAAATTCTACCAAGCGATCTCCTCTTTCATTCCTTATTCCCGGTCCATACTCACCTACTACATTCCTTCTCTTCCGTTTTCTACTACCGTGTTCCAGTCTCCCATCACAATCAAGTTTTAGTCTCCCTTAACTTTCTGAATGATTTCTTTTATCTATTTCTTCGATATCCTCATCATCGGCCGTGCTTGTTGACATATAAAATTGCACTACTGTGGTCGGTGTTGGTTTTGTGTCTATCTTTGCTAACGATAATACGTTTACTATACTGTTCATAGTAACTTACCCGCATTCCTATTTTCTTTTTCTTTATCAGACCTACTCCTGCGTTACCACTAACTGATTTTGTATTTATAACCGTGTACTCACCTGATCAGAAATCCTGTTCATCCTGCCACCGAACTTCACTAATCCCAACCATATCTAACTTTAATGTCTCCATTTCTCTCTTTAAATTTTCTAACTTACCTACGCGATTAAGGGTTAGAACATTCCACGCTACAACCCGTAGAATGCCTATTTTGTTTTTCTTGATGACGACATCCTTCTGAGTAGTCCCCGCTCGGAGATCCGAATGGGGGACTATTTTACCTCCGGAATATTTTACCCCAAAAGACGTTATCATCATATATTCATACAGTAGAGCTGCATGTACTGGGGAAAAGTAACGACTGTAGTTTCCCCTTGATATCAGCCGTTTGCAGGAACTGCATGACAAAGCCACATTAGCCAATGTTACATGGCCAGTTCAGTCAATTATCCAGACTGTTGCCCCTGTAACTACTGAAAAGGCTGCTGCCCCTCTTCAGGAACAACACGTTTGTCTGGCTTCTCTACAGATACCCCTACGCTGTTGTTGTACCTACGGTACGGCGATCTGCATCGTTGAGGCACGCAAGCCACCCCACCTCGGCAATGTCTGTGGTTCATGGGGGCGGCATTTTATCATCATCGACGGGAAAATGAGCCAAATGGCGTCACCGTCAGGCGTCAGGCCGAACACGATACCGAGTCGGATCTAACGGCCAACGATCATCACTGCAGGAAAGCGGAATTTACTGCACTAAAGTAGACTGCGTATAATTTAGGCTCAGAAGGAAGAGAAATCCATATGATTATGTCTACAGTAGTACCTAGATATAGCAGAAACATAAAACCCTAGATATTTTGTGCGTTTATGGAAAAAAATGGGAATGAAGAGATAATTAAGGAACTCGTACACCAATAAAAATATTCCAACAGACTGATACCCTTGCTGTTTGTCGGACATTCAGATTACTTCTCGATATGTTATTGTTTCTTTAAGTCGTAATGTAAAGTCTGTACGTGAAAATATCAGAATTTCTACTGTGGTGTCGCTTTGTCCAATGTATACCTTGTTGTGTTTTGCAGGTGAATTAATGTCGGCTAGCGATGCTTCGTGATTGACCATCTCGCACTGAGTTATTAGCAAAGTGACTGAAGCACTGTGTACATACCGTGGTAATGCAAATGCCATGTTTTATCTTACTTTCATCAAACTGGGCGTAGAATTTTTTCTTTTTAGATTGAGAACATGTAGATGTTAATACCATAGGACAACTTCAACAGTCCCTGGTCACTTTACTTCCTCAGTTTATGTTGTTTTCCTTATTATTTTTTCCACAGCTAACAAATATCAGTTAGATCCACCATTTTGGGTAAATTTGAAGGGGTATTATGCAAGTGCAGGAGAAGAAAATAACTCAAGCGCCTGCTGTCTTTTTTTCGGATAGCTCTTATGGTTTTTATATATTTTTTTATTTTTTTATTTTAAAGAGGTAGAATGAAATGTGAAAATAATGCTTTAAAAACGTTGACTCTAATGTAATTTTAAAACAATAGTACAACACTGTAGTATTAAATTAAAGAAGTCTGATGAGAGTTAATGTTGAATGTAACTTAAAAAAAAAAAATTGGGGTATAAAAACGACGCGAGTTAATTAAACAATTTTGAAGTACCACGTAGTCATGAGTGTGGATCAACACGTGTATCGAAATTAAATATGCCAGTCCGAAATTAATTACACCGTTCCGGCCCAATTGCAATTCACAGGTCTGCTATTGGTTTATGATTAATTTCTTTATCTGCTTATCAGCGGAGCACGTGAGAATAATAATTTGAAACAATCATGAATTACGAAACGTTTTACGCCGGATATAATGCTGAAATACACAAGCCTGCAGTGTTAGTATCTGCAGTACTGGGTGTAATCTGTCTGATGGGGAAAAATGTCTGATATAACGGGAAACCATCGACAAATAATTTTGAATTAAAAGGAAAATTTTCAGTTTTGGATTTCTCATGATATTATTTGCATCTTTGAACTGCTAAGAGTTTTGTAATGAACGTCTTTTCTCTTAGGGGTTGGTAATTAATAATTTTAGAGCCATGTGGAGATTTAATTCAGGGTTTTTATTTTTAATGCCATAATAAGTTTCAGAGTTTATGGTTGTGCATATTATCTGAACACGAACACATTTGTAAGTTTACTGCTGGAGAATAAAATTATAAAAACAATGCCCAATGAAAAAGTGTGAATAAGATCTACTTTCAGTGTCTCATCCTCCACTGATGCTCTGAATATTGTCAAACTGCGATATTACTGATTAGTCTCAACTAAACTCCTGCGAGTCGTCGTTTCTTGAACCTGGAAACCAACAAAGCAAAGAAATATTTTCCTCAAACTCCCACCCAATCTCCCCTGTTACAATCTGTTTATTTTCACACCTGTTATAAACATCTCCATGTTCTTATTGCATATCTCAGTAATACCACGTTTACCTTTAACCATTTGGTGGCAATATTTTGTTTTCTTGTTTATTGCATCTCTTATATCTGTAATTGACAGCAGAATCACTTTTAAGTTATGGAGATGATGCCCAATTTAACAACAGAAATAGAAATAACGTTGACTGTTTTTAAGTTGAGCTTATAGTTACATTAATCTACAGATCATCATCATCATTTTCTTCTTCTTTTTACTTAACGTTCATCCAACATGATGAAGGAATCCACCCTTTTGCCTCTCTGTCACCATCTCTTTCGATCTTGACTCTGATCAACATGAAGGCCTGAGTTTATTAGGTCTTCCAACAGTGTGTCTAGCCATTAGAGCCGAGGTCTTCCTACTGACCTTTTCCCTTTTAAATTAAAGCCGTTTAGCCAATATTGTTTTGTGTGCTCGAAGAACATATCAGAACCAACGTAGGTGGCTTACTTTACTAATGCTGCTAGTCCGTGTTACATACGAACTTCATGATTTGTGACGTGATCGAGCAGTGTTATTCAGACATTTATATGAGCACCTTCGGGAAGTCGTTTCAGCATTCGCCGGCATATAGGGCATTTTTACGGATTATCGAAAAGTTTACTTTAAACTCGATTCTGTTGGCAATTTTCTTATGAAAGAGTTCGGAAGTCCCATAACGCCATTTCAACCTGTTCTTATGAAAGAGTTCGGAAGTCCCATAACGCCATTTCAACCTGTTAATACTGAGGTAAGAATCACAAAAGAAGGTTGTATACGTGGAAGAGACCAGGAGACACCGGAAGATATCAGATAGATTTTATAATGGTAAGACATAGATTTCGGAATCAGGTTCTACAGTGTAAGACATACCCAGGGGCAGATATAGACTCTGACCATAACTTGTTGGTTATGTACTGTAGGCTGAAACTAAAGAAACTACAAAACGGTAGGAAAATAAGGAGATGGGACCTGGATAAATTTAAGGAACCTGAGGTTCTTAAAAATTTCAGAGGGAGCTTTAGGGAACAATTGACAGAAACGGGGGGAAATAAAACAGTAGAGGAGGAATGGGTAAAATTGAGAGATGAAATAGTGAAGGTAGCAGAGGACAAAATAGGTAGGAAGGAAAGACCTACAAAAAATCCTTGGATATCACAGGAGATACTAAATTTAATCGATGAAAGGAGAAAATATAAAAATGCAGTAAATGAAACAGGCAAAATGGAGTACAGACGACTAAGAAATGAGATTGACAGGAAGTGCAAAATGGCTAAGCAGGAGTGGCTAGAAGGCAAATGCAAGGATGTAGAAGAATGTATAAATAGGGGAAAAATAGATACAGCCTATAGGAAAATAAAAGAAACATTTGGAGATAAGAAAAACAGCTCTATGAATATCAAGGACACTGATGGAAAACCAGTTCTCAGCAAAGAAGGGAAAGCTGAAAGGTGGAAAGAATATATAGAGGGGCTCTACAAAGGAAATGAACTTCGAGACAATATTGTAGGAAGGGAAGAGGATGTAGATGAAGATGAAATAGGAGATACTGCACTGAGAGAAGAATTTGACAGAGCCCTGAAAGACCTAAGTCGAAACAAGGCCCCTGGAATAGATGATATTCCCTCAGAGCTACTGAAGTCTCTGGGAGAACCAGCCATGACAAAATTGTTTCACCTGGTGTGTAAGATGTATGAGACAGGTGAAGTACCCTCAGACTTTAAGAAAAATGTTATAATCCCCATCCCTAAGAAAGCAGGTGCAGACAGGTGTGAAAACTACAGAACCATCAGTTTAATAAGTCATGGCTGCAAAATATTAACGCGAATTATATACAGAAGGATAGAAAAGCTGGTAGAAGCCGACCTCGGGGAAGATCAGTTTGGGTTCAGGAGAAATGTAGGAACACGGGAGGCAATACTCACTTTACGGCTTATCCTAGAAGATAGATTAAGAAAAGGCAAACCTACATTTCTAGCTTTTGTAGATTTGGAGAAGACTTTTGACAATGTTGATTGGAATAAACTCTTTAAAGTTCTGAAAAAAGCAGGAGTAAATTATAGGGAGCGTAAGGTTATTTACAACTTGTACAAAAACCAGACAGCGGTTGTCAGAGTTGAAGGGCATGAAAGGGATGCAGTGGTTGGGAAGGGAGTGAGACAGGGTTGTAGCCTTTCTCCAATGTTATTCAATTTGTACATTGAACAAGCTATAAAGGAAAGCAAGGAGAAATTTGGTGAAGGAATAAAAGTTCAGGGGGAAGAATTAAAAACATTGCGTTTTGCCGATGACATAGTAATTCTGTCAGATACAGCAAAGGACCTGGAAGAGCAATTGAATGGAATGGACAGTGTGCTGAAAGGTGCATATAAGATGAACATTAACAAGAGCAAAACTAGGGTAATGGAGTGCAGTGTAAGAAAATCAGGTGATGCTGAAGGAATTAGATTGGGAAACGAAGCAATAAAGGAGGTAGATGAGTTTTGTTACTTGGGCAGTAAAATAACAAATGATGGGCGCAGTACAGAGGATATAAAATGCAGAATGGCAATGGGTAGAAAAGCGTTTTTGAAAAAGATAAATTTGTTAACATCGAATATTGATTTAGGCCTAAGGAAGTCCTTTCTGAGGGCATTTGTATGGAGTGTTGCCTTGTATGGGAGTGAGACATGGACGATAAACAGTGCGGACAGGAAGAGGATTGAGGCTTTTGAAATATGGTGCTACAGAAGAATGCTGAAGATTAGGTGGGTGGATCGCGTAACTAATGAGGAGGTACTGAACAGAATTGGGGAGAAAAGGAATTTCTGGCATACCTTGACTAAAAGAAGGGATAGATTGGTAGGACACATTCTTAGACATCAAGGAATTGTTAATTTAGCGTTGGAGGGAAGTGTGTGGGGAAAAAATCGCAGGGGAAGACCAAGAGATGGATACAGTAAGCAGATTCAGACAGATGTAGGTTGTCGTTCTTATGTGGAGATGAAGAGGCTTGCTCAGGATAGGGTATTGTGGAGAGCTGCATCAAACCAGTCTCCGGACTGAAGACCACAACAACACAATACTCAGGTGATCAGAGATTTCTGCACGGAGATTCCCATGTCAGCAAGTGCGGTGACTATGTACTTAAAGGTCCTTGTTCTTTTAGATATGATTAATGTAAGGTCAGTACCTTATTCAGGATGATAAATTTTATTTAAAGGTGAGAGCAGAACGAAGAGTTTGGTAGTTTCAAATCACAATCTAACCAACCAACCAACCAGCAGAACGAAGGCTAATCTTCATGATGAAATATTGTGTTTCATATCTGACATATTGATCCGGGAGTCTGCAGTTTTCAATAGAAGTGGATGGTATCTTCGTGGTATGCCACTCATTTGGATCAGTGGAGAAATAATTTCTTGTTTATGATGAGACCTAGACCTACATCTGCGAGGCGGTGAAATTTGTGAGATCAGTCGTATGAAGATCTTTGCCAAGACTCCAATTATATTTAATTTATAACAACCGGTTTCTGTACTCTATGTTGCTATATTCACATCTGCATTTGTACTGTCTTAGAAGTGCTTGAAATCTCAGTTGATCAACAACGGAAATCAAATGATATGTCACATGTAAACTGAATTAAAATATTTGTCATAAAATTCGCCATAACTTCGGAATTCCTGTTAACTTTTGAGACACATCTACATAACTTTAGTTTTACCTTCAAAGGGCAGTAGCACATCATCAGCGTGCAGTCACAGCGTACAGTCACAGAGTGTGATTTTCTCATATGACAGTCTCCATGGCTATTATGATAAAGAGGGGCGAGACAGCATACACCTGATGTACTCCAACAATAATATGAAATTTACCTAGCAGCTGATTGGTAATGACACTTCGGGTTGAGGAAGTAACCCATCTTACGGACACATCAGGTACTCCGTGCTCTTGGAGGGCAAGCCAAATTAATTACGGTGAGAATGTGGTGACGGAATATAGAACCTTGATTTTAACCGAACACATTCAAATATCACGGAAACTGCACATCGGATCAAAATATTTACAATACTAGATTAGATTAGATGTACTTTTCGTTCCAGTAAATCCGAATTGAGGAAATCCTCTTGGATGTAGAACATGTCAGAACAAAATACACAATATATACTTACAAAAAGAGAGCATATGTGTTAATGTACCTTCTACAGACCCCAAATGTAATTGCCCTTGTGGATGTGGAATTGGTCAGGAAAAACAATTATCTTAAAAATATTTAAATTTTAAAGGACACAAAACTTATTACTACATACTAATTTACTAGGTGCATATTAAAATTCTTAGCAATTACTTTTCTTACACTGATTTACAATGATTACATTTCAGCACAAAACTTGTACTGAAGTCAAACTGAACACAGTATTCATATTTGTGAATATTATATACAATAAGTTATAATCAATCACTTCTGGTAAGAAATTCATCAATGGAGTAGAAGGAGTTGTCCGCCAAAAAATCCTTTAGACTCTTTTCAAAATGTACTTTATTGTGAGTTAAATCTTTTATGGCTGCTGGCTTGTTATTGAAAATGTGTACTGCTGAATATTGGACACCTTTCTGTGCCAAAGTAAGTGACTTTAAATCTTTATGCAAGTTATTCTTGTTTCTAATATTGATCCCATGGACTGAGCTATTGGTTTGAAAAAAAAGATATATTTTAAAGACAAATTTCATTAGAGGATAAATGTATAGGGAAACAGTAGTAAGTATCCCCAGTTCCTTAAATAGCCCTCTACATGAGGTTCTTGAGTTGACACCACAAATGATCTGTAACGCACGTTTTTGTGCTCTGAAAACTTTTTCTTGGCCTGGTGAGTTGCCCCAGAAAATTATCCCGTATTACAGTATGGAGTGAAAGTATGCATAATATGCTAGCTCTTTTAATTTTATATATCCTATATCTGACAACATTCGCATAGCAAACAGGGACTTGTATAGGCGCTTCAGCAGTTCTGTGGTATGCCCCTCCCAGTTAAATTTATTATCCAGCTGTAATCCTTAGAATTTAACACTTTCAACTTCTTCTATTTCCTTGTTGTCATACTCTGGGCTTATTCTGACAGGAAACCTTTTACAAGTCCTAAACTGCATATAGTGTGGTTTTGCAAGGTTTAGTGACAGAGAATTGGCTAAGAACCATTTATTAATGTCCATGAAAATTTCATTAGCTTATCTTTCTAAGGCTACATTTGATTTACTATTTATTGCAATATTTGTGTCATTTGCAAATAAAACAAACTTGGCCTCCGATAATGTCGATGATGAAAGGTCATTGATATATACAACAAAAAGCAGGGGGGCTAAGATAGAGCCTTGAGGGACGCCACATGTTATTAGTTCCCAATTTGATGAGGCTGATAGTTCAGTTCACCTCTCTTTCCTATTAACACCGTTTGTTTCCTATTGGAGATACACGATTTGAACCATTCTGCAGCACTTCCTGTTACGCCGTAATATTATAATTTGCTTAAAAGTCTATTGTGATTTAGACAGTCAAATGCCTTTCACAGGTCGCAAAATATACCAGTGGCATGTAATTTATTGTCTAATGAATTGAGTACATTCTCATTGTATCTGTAGATGGCCTTCTCAATATCAAAACCCTTTAGAAACCCGAATTGTGACATGGATAATAGTTTATTAGTGGTAAGGTGTTTAAGAAGACGACTGTACATTATCTTTTCTAAAATTATTGAGAATGCAGGCAAAAGTGAAATTGGACGGAAATTTGACGGAATTTCTTTTTCTCCTTTCTTATGTAATGGCTTAACTTCAGGATATTTCAACCATTCAGGAAATGTTCCACTGATAAGACTGGTTACACAAGTAAGTTAAAATATCACTAAGCTCAGAAGCACACTTTTTAATCAAATTTGTTGATATATTCTCATAGCCACTGTAATTTTTTCATTTTAAAGATTTTATGGTGGACATTACTTCTTATGGTGTTGTGTCATACTCATATTACTGCAGTTATTTGTAGTCACAGGTGTGAGATATTCCATTACAGCAGTTACTGACCCTGATAATCCCATATTTTCGGTAGTAGTTAAGAAATGCTCGTTGAAAATTGCCCGTTTTTACCCGTTTGTCATCTACTCTTAATGCTATGTGCTCCTCTTCGTATCCGGTTCTACCAGTTTTATCCTTTACTATATCCCATATTGTCTTTATTTTGTTGTCTGAAAGGACTATCGTATTCCGATAATGCATTTGCTTTGATATCAGTATTACTGCCTTCAATATCTTGCAGTATGTTTTGTAATGATCTAAAACATTTACATCTGAACTGTTTATAATTGACAGGTATAGTTTCCTTTTTGTCTTACAGGAGACCTTTACTCCTCGAGTAATCCATGGTTTCTTTATAGACCTTGGTCTAATCTGTACCAGTTTTGGGGGAAAGCAGTTTTCAAATAAGTTGAGGACATTATTTATGAAAGTGTTGCATTTCTCATCCATACTATTAGCACTGTAGACATCACTCCAATTCATGTCTTTGAGCAGTTTTCTAAATTGATCAATTTTTCCCTTACTGACTACCCTTTTCAACTCAGATTTGGTAGATTTTATATTCTGCTCAGTATTAATATCTAGTAAAAGTAACTGCATGTCATGGTCTGAAAGGCTGCTTATTATTGATTTTATAACGTAATTTTGATCATTTGGCATTTCTATAAAGATATTATCAATGGCCGTCTTTGAGCCCTTAGCTATCCTAGTTGGAAAATTAACACTATGAATTAGGCTGAACGATAATGCTACACAGTGCAATAATTTTTTACTGTGGGAGTTTTCAAGGAAGTCTACATTGAAATCACCAGCCAACACTAATTCTTTCTTTCTTGTTATCAAATAAGCCAACGGAGCTTCAAAGTGATTTATGAACAAATTAAAGTTACCATTTGGTAGTCGGAACACAGTTACTATTATAAATGATTTATCATGAAATTCTACTTCTGTTGCACATGCTTCCATATGCTGTTCTAAACAAAATTTATTAATGTCTATTGTATTAAATTTATAACAATTTCTAATGAATGTGGCAACTCCTCCATCCTCCATTTCCATTCTACAAAAATTGGAAGTTAACCAAAAACCTGGAATACTTAGCAAATCTATACCAGTGGTCACATGATGTTCAGAGAGGCAGATTATGTCGACTGGGTTTGATGACTCTTATTCATCAATGCATATAAGTAGTTCATTTATTTTGCTTCTTAGCCCTCTAATATTTTCGTGCACTAAAGATTGCATTGACTGTTGCAGAGCTGGGTGAAGTAAAGATTGCATTGAGCTGGGTGAAGATAAAATTTCTGATAATTGGTGATGAGTTTTAACTAACAGCTATGTTTGCTGATCTGATTTGTCAGAGTTATGCTGTTTAGTTGCTTTATTAAACTGAAGGTTTGTTTCAATATTGATCTCTCTTAGAACTTGACTTGCCTATCCTAAAAAAAGGAACTGCTCTGACACCTGTAACCACTGGTATTTTACCACTCATGTCAGTGCCTCCCCCCATTAAGTTTACTGCTATTAGCCCAGCCAGTTTACCCTTTCCTTTCCTCTTGAGATGTAGGCCATGTCTAGTATAATCCCACCTACTGAGTGAATCAACAGGAACCACACCAATGTGTAATCCCGCACCTGATCCAAGCAGCTGCTCCAACTCCAAATTAACTCTCCTAACAGAAGAGTTCAAATGAGGTCGGTCGTGGCGCTCCAGAACAGACACGAACTCAACACTGGTATGCATCGATGCTGATGCAATCTTTGCCAGGTCACACTCTATGTGGAACCCCGGATCTCTGTCAATACTGTTCCCCGGACCACCCACAATAACCACGGTGTCCTCCTTGGTGAAATTTTTACACAGTTAATCTAAATCCTCTGTCACGTGACCCAGACCAGCACTCGGTTTGAAGAAACTTGTGACCTTGTATTCTTCATCCTGCAGGAGTTGGCCCACACCTCTGGCATGCGAGCTACCTAATAACAAAACTTTCTTCCTTTTTGCTGATTTCCCTACCTTCTTATTCAAGTTCCTGTGGAAAGTTTGTTCAGCCCTGTCTACGTCTACTTCTATCTGAGGCTCATCAGTTTCTAACTGAAGCAACAGGTCAAACATATTTTTTACATTCACCACAAAGCTGTCTGATTGGGTTCTGGCCCTTTTCTTTCCACCTGTTGCCACTTCCCACCTCTGATTGCTGTCCTCCCTCTTTAACCTGTGCAGATCCCTCTTAGCCTGATCTAACTCTGCCAGAAGGGCGGAATTTTCCACTCCTGTTCCACTGTCTTCCTATCCCTAGTACATAGCCTGCAAAACCACTGATGAGTCTCGCTCACTTGCCCAATTCCCGCGCTGCTACAGTCACCCCAATGAAAATATTACTGCACCCATCACACCATATCTAGGAAGTAACAATTCTACGGCGCGTCTGATTCTTTGCACTCATGGTAAAAGTATTATTTTATTTAGAAGTAGTCAAATTACCTTAAAAAACAAAGAAAACGTGTACGTGAAATTTAGGCTTACTCGCGACTGGATGTAAACAAAGGTAATAAGCGCAAAGTCTTTAGAACAAATTAAATTTTACGCTGCTTTTACAAATAATAAATAAAACAATGCGGGTATACGCTGTACTTAATATGCTAGGAGGAAAAAACAAGAACAATTACCGAGATTCTTTAAAATTACTGTGCAAAAAGACGCAAGCAAAAATACGACTACAGACCTACTTAATCTTTACGTGTTTTCGCGAAAAATACACAAAGCAAAGTGAAACCTTTAATAGTGGGCTTCAAGAGGACACTAAAATGCGTTATTAATTACTTATAACTATTTAAAAAAAGTCTTTTTACTATCTAAAATACTTATATTTGTTGGAGCACAAAAGTCGTGAGCGTCGTCTAGCGCAGGGGCACCAACCAATTTGTTTGTATCGGAAGGGGGACATCGAATTCAACTACATTCGCCTCCAAACCCAATCCTGCGGTTGGTTGGCAGAGGGCAACTTTGAAATCTTCAATGGGAACTTCCGGTTTTTATCGCAGATTACGATTATGCGGCAGAAACTATATACGTCTCGTCTTAAACATTTTTCCGTTTCGGCACAGATGGTACTGTACTCGGCAGAATCGAAATTAGTGCACAGCTGTAATTTACAACATGCAGCTCAATCGAAAACTGCGACGAAAGCGGGGGGCAGATTCCCATTGTCACGATACAGGTGTCACGTCACGGAAATGATACATGACCTGGGATGGGAATCATTACAACAATGGCCCTTATCGCTGCAGCGTGGTCTATTTACGAAACTCCAATCATCAACATTCTCCTCCGAATGTTAAAATATATTGTTGACTCCCACCTATATAGGTAGAAATGATCATCAGAATAAAATACGAGAAATCAGAGCTCGAACGGAGAGATTCAGATGTTCTTTCTTCCCGCGCGCTATTCGAGAATGGAATGGGAGGTGAATAGTATAAAGGTGGTTCGATGAACCCTCTGCCAGGCACTTAAAAGTGATTTGCAGAGTATCCTATGTAGATGTAGAAGATTTCAAAGTTGCCCCTGCCACCCATGCACTTGTTTCGCGTTCCTCTCCGACACAAACAGATTAGCAATGTACATGATATTAGAATGTATTCAGTTAAAATGAACACCATATATAATTAGATATCATACATTTTCATAATGAACCGTACAACTGATGACGAGGAATAATGGTTCATTAAATGACGAAAAGCAACCTGGGAGATCATCCATCAGGTTAGAGACACAGAGAAACATTACAAAAGGCACAGAAAAAGTAAGGACACGAGAAAACTGATTATAAAAGGAATATAAAAAAGAGCAGTATTTGTTAAGAGGCCTGCAGTTATATAGACTGGTGGTTATTTTGGAATACAGGTATATTTAAGCCTAAAATTAATCTGAAATGACATGCAAGAAATATAAGTTCAATTTCCTACTTATGAACAGGGTGTTTCGAAGTAACTACTTTCAGCAAGTCATTAAAAAGCTACTATGTAAGTTGTACATACGGTGACAAGACGACATCAACGTTTACTATGTTACTTCAATTAGTTTCAGCTGTGGAGAAATTTATTTCTTGATGGAGATGGGAAACTAACTTTACTGGCAGTTGATTAAACATTCTGTGCACACAGAAATTTCACAGACACTGCGTCGACACTGTGACAATAATTTTAAGGAACAAAAGGAATGCATCTGAAATCGATGAGAAACGTGTTCCTTCCACACTTGAGTGCTACACTAGGTTTTTCGAAGTATTCTCTTCCGCCGATCTCTGAAAGTGTTGGAGGCGTGAAGTTTCCCTCGAATAAAGTCCCATTCCCCTCCGAGATGAAATTGCATTGGTGAAGGCGTAGTGCGGCGCGAAGAGTGATAGCAGTAAAATTAAAGTGTCGCTGGTAGCCACTGGGAAATATTTATCTCGCTAGCGACGAGCGTGATTTGTTTCTACGCGCTGACGAGGTACTCTCGAGACACACTCATCACGTTTCTGAATGAGCCGCGAACTTCGACGAGATATGATGCCAACCTTGGCTCCTTTTTTTTCTTTCGTGTTTGTGCAGCATGCGAAGTCTCGCCGAAGTTAATTACAGATTTGGTATGATTACGTTTAAGGTGTGGACGGGTAGGCTTTGTGGTACCCCAGCTGAACTCTAGTAATCAATTAATGAACTTTTTAAACTTTTATTCCATTAACCCTCGAGCGGCACCGCTGGTGCAAATATACTACAACTTGTCTTTAATTGCTCACTGTTGTCACAATAATGGAGATGCCGCATTTCCGCTTTAGCTATTCCTCAATTAAGCCTTAAAAATGATGTCAGTAAAAGTTCTGAGTTTCTACTTTACGGCTGTGTCCATCCAAAAAAAGTGTTGTTAGGGAGTGCATCACTGGTAGCAGATTTGCACCGCGCTTCCTGTCAAGTTAGTGGATTTGATTTGTTTTGTTTACGGCTTAGTTTTCCTTGCAAATGGATTTGTGGCAGTTTCTAGAAAATACTTATTTTACCCTACATATTAGAATTCTCAAAAATTTAAATTTATTTCGTAAATAGAAGTTTAGCTCTCGATAAATTGCCCTCAAGTTTCTCCTGATTAGCCATGCTGCAGTTTCCGTGAATTTCATTTCTACCACTTTTTAAGTGTTACACAATGCGAAAATGAGTATTATTCTACTACGTAATTTAATCTTCAGATCTCTTAGACGTGGTATGGGTCTAACAGATGAGGAAATAGATTCTTTCGACAAGTAATGAAAATCTTAGTGATTTTTGTCTAGATTCCTCATCATATCATGAACATGATACTATTATTCAAATGTAAATCCTAGTTCCGATCCCAAACAAGAATTCAGACGCAATGAATCTGATATTGAAGACCGTACCACGCTGTGGAGTAAAACACCATACGAATTGCACTCCAAAACAATGAAAAGAATATCATAAAAATCTTCCCTGGTTCAAAACGGAACGCAAGGGGCATGAGGTCAGAGAACAAGCTCTCTCATACGTGATAGATGATAATATGATTGATGGAGTAATTACGTGTACTAAGTTCCACAAAACACAGAAAAAAAGCTGACAGTAATTACTCAAGAGACAGGAACTACAGGGAAGTAACGAAAGAGGAAACGATAGTACTGCTGGGACTATTATACATGATTATTGCCCACTTTCGGAATAACGTTACATTTGTTATATTTATACGCCGAAGGTAATCGATATAGTTATTTAGATATTAACGAATGTAATATTTCTACCTGTATATTAAACTATTTTTGCCATTAAGATCACTTAGTAGCTATATACTAGGTTTGTAACTCGGAATACACAGTGGTACCAAATCTGCACCACGCTTTTACTGAAGTTATAATAATTGGCGCTGCTGCCCGAGGGTTAGACGCTGCACTTTTATTTTATTTGTGTGTTACTTAATAACGAAGGCCGTTTCGGCTTTTAGCCATTATCAAGTCAAAGTTTAATCTCTTGGAGTGCTTTTCTTTGCAGTTATTGTCCTCGTATATATTATTCGATCTATTGAGCAAGCTATTATTTTTTGCACTATTATTAATTACGTAGTATAGTTCACTCCAGAGAAAAAAATTATATGTAATCTTCTCTATTTCAGCCTAGTGGCGCAATTGACTGTAAATGTGAAACCTGCCACAGAACAGTAACTATTTATGTTATTCCATGAACTCTGTAACATATACTCATCGCCATCCTTTTCAGGACTGACTTGGCTTTTCTTGTTGGATGTGAACTGATATTTGTAAGTTTATTTCTCAATAATTAGTGTAATAATTGTGAAATATGTTCGTTAATTCAGCTACCCGACCCAGTCAATAACTACTCTTTTTCCAGTAAATATTTTTTTATTTGTAAATGCTGTGTATCGAAAAGGCTCGCGATACGGTTTATCGGTATAAACGATAAATTCTCTGCGATAGGTCATTGTTACGACTCACTGTTGAGAATTTGCATATTTTTTCATTCAAGATTAATAGTCCGATCCACTTCCAAAGAAAGGAAGTGCAGACAAGTGTAAAAATTACAGAACTAACAGTTTAATAAGTCAGGGTTGTAAAATAGTAACACGAATTATTTACGGACGAATGAAAAAACTTGTGGAATTCAACCTCGGGGAAGATCAGTTTGGTTTTAGGAGAAATGTAGGAACACGAGAGGCAATACTCACATTACGACTTATCTTAGAAGATAGGCTAAGGAAAGGGAAACCTACGTTTTTAGCGTTTGTAGAGTTGGAGAAAGCTTTCGACAGTGTTGACTGGAATACACTCTTTAAAATTCTGAAGGTAACAGGGGTAAAATACAGGGAGCGATGAGTTATATTCAACCTATACAAAAACCAGACAGCAGTTATTAGAGTCGAAGGGCAAGAAAGGGACGCCGAGGTTGGAGAGGGAATGAGACAGCGTTGTAGCCTTACCCCTATGTATAATCAATGTATAATCTGTACATTGAGCAAGCAGTGAAGGAATGCAAGAGAAATTTGAATTCGGATTTAAAGGTCAAGGAGAAGAAATTAAAACTTTGCGGTTTGCCGATGACATAGTAATTTTGTCAGAGACTGCAAAGGATCTAGAAGAGCAGTTGAACTGAATGGACAGTGTCTTGAAAGGAAGGTATAAGATGAACATTAACAAGAGTTAAACGAGGGTAATGGAATGTAATGTCAGAAAATCAGGCGATGCTGAAGGAATTAGATTAGGTAATGAGACAATAAAAGTAGAAGATGAGTTTTGTTATTAGAGTAGCAAGATAACTTCTGATGGCCGAAGTAAAGAAGATAGCGTTTGTCTATTTGGAGTAACATTTGACAATTTCGACTGGAATACACTCTTCCAAATTCTGAGGGGTAATATATATGGAGCGAAGAATTATATTCAACCTATAGAAAAACCAGACAGCAGTTATTAGAGTCGAAGGGCAAGAAAAGGTCGCAGATGTTGGGAAGGGAGTAAGACAGGGTTGTAGCCTTTCCCCAATGTTGTTCAATCTGTACATTGAGCAGGCAGTGAAGGAATAAAAGGAGAAATTTGGAGACTGCATTAAAGTGCAGGGAGAAGAAATAAAAACATTGCGGTTTGCCGATGACGTAGTAATTCTGTCAAAGACTGCAAAAGATCTGGAGGAGCAATTGAATGGAATGGACAGTGTCTTGAAAGGAAGATATAAGATGAACATTAACAAGAATAAAACGAAGGTAATGGAATACAATGTCAGAAAATCAGGCGATGCTGAAGGAATTAGATTAGGTAATGAGACAATAAAAGTAATAGATGGATTTTGTTATTTGGGTAGCAAGATAACTTCTGATGAAGTAAAGAAGATATAAAATGCAGAATGGCTATGGGGAGAAAAGCGTTTCTAAAGAAGCGAAGCTTGTTAACATCAAATATCAATTTAAATGTTAGTCCTTTTTGAAAGCATTTGTCTGGAGTGTAGCATTGTATGGGAGTGAAATGTGGACGATTAAGTGTTCAGACAAAAAGACGATATAAGCTTGTGAAATGTGGTGCTACAGACGAATGATGAAGATTAGATGTGTAGATCACTAATGAGGAGGTGCTTAACCGAATTGGGGAGAAAAGGAATTTCTGGCATATCCTAAGAGAAGGGATAGATTGGTGGGACACATTCTGAGACATCAAGGAATTGTCAACTTAGCATTAGAAGGAAGTGTGTGAGGTAAAAATCGTAGAGGGAGACCGAGGGACGAATACAGTAAGCAGATTCAAAAGCATGTAGGTTGCCGTACATATTCTCTGATGACAGGGTAGCGTGGAGACCTGCATCAAACCAATTTGCGGACTGAAGACCACAACAACAACAACAACAACAACGAACCCGGTGAAATACCTGCCCTATCTATCACACCCAGCAAATTCAGTCCTATCACAGTCTTTTCCTACTCTATCAGAGGTCAGGCCACCTATGTAAGAAGTCATGAGATTTATCAAAAATCAAAAATGTTCAAATATTTGTACAACTTATGGGAGTTAACTATGGGGTCATCAGTCCCTAAGTTTACAAACTACTTATGAACTAGCTAAGACTAAAGACGGCACAAATGGCCGAGGGGGGATTCGAACCCTCGATCGTAGTGACTGGAGCGCCTCAGTCACCTCGGCCACCGCGGCCGGCATGAGATTTATCAATTCCGCTACAATCATAGCATTTTATATTGGTATGATGACAAACCAGCTGTCCATCAGGATGAATGGACACCGTCAAACTGTGCAAAAAAGCAAGCTGGAGCACCTTGTAGGACAGAATGCGGCTGAACACAATAAGCTGCATTTAAATGGCTGCTTTGCTACCCGAGTGACCTGGTTCCTTCCCTTCACCACCAGCTTTTCTGAATTGTATAGATGGGATTTGTCCCTTCAACACATTCTACAGTTCCGCTATCATCCTGGCCTCAACCTAACGTGCCATCCCTACACTCTATGCCTAACACTATCCCCCCCCCCCTTTTTCCCCACTCATTACCCTATCCTCCTTGCAGGTGTTTGTCGCCCCTTACAATATCCCCTCAATAAAATAGTTTTTAGTTTTATCTGTTCCTTATTATTGTTATCGTTTCAAATTTCCTCACCCCCTCACCACACTCACGTACACGTCCCTTTTATTCTGTCCCGTCCGTTGCTTGATGGATTGTATAGGCTCTGATGGGAGGGAATTTAAATTGCGGCGTTGAATACAGTGAAGTAAAGGTGCGGGAGTGGATACAAAGGAGGTTTAGATGAGTGTGGGGAGGGATTGAGGGGATTTGAAGCGTAAACATAATTAGGAAAAAATAATAAAAACTAAACCTAAAATAGTAATTAGTTACGAGGATATTGTAAGAGACGGCACATTTTCAAGGAAGAAAGCATAATGAAGGAGGGAGGGAGGGATGGGGGAGGGGAATAATGTTAGGTATAGAGTGTTGTTGTGGTCTTCAGTCCGGAGACTGGTTTGATGCAGCTCTCCACAATACCCTATCCTGAGCAACCTCTTCATCTCCACATAGGAACGGCAACCTACATCTGTCTGAATTTGCTTGGTCTTCCTCTACGGTTTTTACCCCTCCAACGCAAAATTGACAATTCCTTGATTTCTGAGAATGTGCCCTACCAATCTATCCCTTCTTTTACTCAAGGTATGCCAGAAATTTCTTTTCTCCCCAATTCTGTTCAGTACCACCTCATTAGTTACACGATCCACCCACCTAATCTTCAGCATTCGTCTGAAGCACCATATTTCAAAAGCCTGAATCCTCTTCCTGTCTACACTGTTTATCGTCCATGTCTCACTCCCATACAAGGCAACACTCTATACAAATGACTTCAGAAAGGACTTCCTTAGGCTTAAATCAATATTCGATGTTAACAAATTTCTCTTTTTCATGAACGCTTTTCTACCCATTGCCATTCTGCATTTTATATCCTCTGTGCTGCGACCATCATTTGTTATTTTACTGCCCAAGTAAACAAAACTCATCTACCTCCTTTATTGCTTCGTTTCCCAATCTAATTCCTTCAGCATCACCTGATTTTCTTACACTGCACTCCATTACCCTAGTTTTGCTCTTGTTAATGTTCATCTTATATGCACCTTTCAGCACATTGTCCATTCCGTTCAATTGCTCTTCCAGGTCCTTTGCTGTATCTGACAGAATTACTATGTCATCGGCAAAACGCAATGTTTTTAATTCTTCACCCTGAACTTCAATTCTTTCTCCAAATTTCTCCTTGCTTTCCTTTATAGCTTGCTCAATGTACAAACTGAATAACAATGGAGAAAGACTACAACCCTGTCTTACTCCCTTTCCAACCACTGCATCCCTTTCATGCCCTTCAACTCTGACAACCGCTGTCTGGTTTTTGTACAAGTTGTAAATAACCTTACGCTCCCTATATTTTACTCCTGCTTGCTTCAGAACTTGAAAGAGTTTATTCCAATAAACATTGTCAAAAGCCTTCTCCAAATCTACAAAAGCTAGAAATGTAGATTTGCCTTTTCTAAATCTATCTTCTAGGATAGGCCGTAAAGTGAGTATTACCTCCCGTGTTCCTACATTTCTCCTGGTTCACCAAACTGATCTTCCCCGAGGTCGGCTTCTACCAGCTTTTCCATCCTTCTGTATATAATTCGTGTTAATATTTTGCAACCATGACTTAATAAACTGATGGTTCTGTAGTTTTCACACCTGTCTACACCTGCTTTTTTGGAATGGGGATCATAACATTTTTCTTAAAGTCTGAGGGTACTTCGCCTGTCTCATACATCTTACACACCAGGTGAAACAGGTTTGTCATGGCTGGTTCTCCCAGAGACTTCAGTAGCTCTGAGGAAATATCATCTACTCCAGGGGCCTTGTTTCGACTTAGGTCTTTCAGGGCTCTGTCAGCTTCTTCTCTTAGTACAGTATCTCCTATTTCATCTTCATCTACATCCTCTTTCCTTCCTACAATATTGTCTCAAAGTTCATTTCCTTTGTAGATCCCCTCTATATATTCTTTCCACCTTTCAGCTTTCCCTTCTTTGCTGAGAACTGGTTTTCCATCCGTGTCCTTGATATTCATAGAGCTGTTTTTCTTATCTCCAAATGTTTCTTTTATTTTCCTGTAGTCTGTATCTATTTTTCCCCTATTTATACATTCTTCTACATCCTTGCATTTGCCTTCTAGCCACTCCTGCTTAGCCATTTTGCACTTCCTGTCAATCTCATTTCTTAGTCGTCTGTACTCCATTTTGCCTGTTTCATTTACTGCATTTTTATATTTTCTCCTTTCATCAATTAAATTTAGTATCTCCTGCGTGATCCAAGGATTTTTTGTAGGTCTTGCCTTCCTACCTAATTTGTCCTCTGCTACCTTCACTATTTCATCTCTCAATGCTACCTACTCCTCCTCTACTGTTTTATTTTCCCCTGTTTCTGTCAATTGTTGCCTAAAGCTCCCTCTGAAATTGTTAAGAACTTCAGGTTCCTTCAATTTATCCAGGTCCCATCTCCTTATTTTCCAACCTTTTTGTAGTTTCTTCACTTTCAGCCTACAGTTCATAACCAACAAGTTATGGTCAGAGTCTATATCTGCCCCTGGGTATGTCTTACACTGAAAACCTGGTTCCGAAATCTATGTCTTACCATTATAAAATTTATCTGGTATCTCCCGGTGTCTCCTGGTCTCTTTCACGTATAAACCTTCTTTTGTGATTCTTGAATCAGGTGTTTGTTATAACTAAATTATGTTCTGTGCAAAATTCTACCAGGCGGCTTCCTTTTTCATTCCCTTTGCCCAGACCATATTCACCTACTATCTTCCCTTTCCTTCCTTGTTCTACTACCGAATTCTAGTCTCCCATGACAATTAAGTTTCCCTCTCCCTTAATTGTCTGAATAATTTCCTTTAGCTCCTCATATATTTCTTCGATTTCCTCATCATCGGCAGAGCTAGTTGGCATATAAACCTGTACTACTGTTGTCGGTGTTGGCTTCGTATCTATCTTGACAATGATAATGCGATCACTGTGCTGGTCATAGTAATTTACCCGCATTCCTATTTTCTTATTCATTATCAATCCTACTCCTGTGATACCCCCAATTGATTTTGTATTTATAATCCTGTACTCACCTGACCAGAAATCCTGTTCATCCTGCCACCGAACTCCATTAATTCCCACTATATCTAACTTCAACTTATCCATTTCCCTTTTTAAATTTTCTAATTTTCCTACTCGATTAAGGGCTCTAACATTCCACGCTCCGACCCGTAGAATGCCAGTGCTGTCTTTCCTGATGATCACATCCTCCTGAATAGTCCCCGCCCGGAGATCCGAATGGGGGACTATTTTACCTCCATAATATTATACCCGAGAGGATGCCATCATCATACGTTCATACAGTAGAGCTGCATGTCCTCGGGGAAAGTAACGGCTGTAGTTTCCCCTTGCTTTCACCCGTTCGCAGTAACTGTGTGGCAAAGCCACATTAGCTGATGTTACAAGGCCAGCTCAGTCAATCATCTAGACTGTTGCCCGTGTAACTACTGAAAAGGCTGCTGCCCTTCTTCAGGAACCACACGTTCGTCTGGCCTCTCCACAGATATCCCTCCGCTGTGGTTACACCTACGGTACGGCTATCTGTATCGTTGAGGCACGCAAGCCACCCCACCTCGGCAATGTCTGTGGTTCATGGGAGTGGGTATAGCGATAGTTAAAGCCAGGATGGTTGTGGGACAGAATGTGTTGAAGGGACAACTCTAATCTGTGCAGTTCAGAAGAACTTGTGGTGCCACAGGTTCGTTCATCTTGTTTTATGTCATAGTTTGACAGAGGCCAGTCATCCTGATGGACAGCTGCTTCGTCGTCATACCAATATAAAACACTGTGCAAAGATAGTAACACTCTTGGTAAATCATATGGCTGCTTTCGCAGGTGGCCTGACATCTGATGGGGTAGGATAAGCCTGTGACAGGACTGGAATCGGAATTGCTGGGTGGGTGGATTGGGCAGGTTTTGCATCGGCGTCATTCACAGGGATATGATTCCTGTAGTAAGAGTTTGAGATTGGGAATGGCATACGGATGGACTAAGATGTTATGGAGGTAAGATGGGTTATGAAACACCACTTTAGAAGGGTCGGAATGATTTTTGGTAGAATGTCTCTTATTTCAGGGCAAGGTGACACATAATTAAAGCCCTGACGAAGGATGTGATATAATTGTATTGGATGACAAGAAGTACACTCCTTTGGGAATATTGCAGTTGTAGGGAGGATTGGTGGTGTGTGGTGATACGGCATAGAAATCTGTTCATGTACTAGGTCAAGAGGGTAATGTATGTCTGTGGAGGCCTTTGAGATCTTTTCGACATGTTGGGTAAGGGACATCTCATCACTGCAATTTCGCCATCTACAGGTGGCAAGGATGTATCGGAGAGATTTTTTGATCTGTCAAACTGCAGGCACTGTTGCATGCAAGTAGAGCCCGTGACTGGACTGGGGACTCCGCCTGTATCAGAACTGATCCATCGCGCAACCTTACCGAACTTTTTCTCAAGATGATGAACAAAATACATAGGCTTGGTCGTCTCGAAAGATCCCCCATCTGTCTAGAATAAACTATAAATTTGGGTACCTAAGGCTGTCTGTGTAGCCCCACGATCTCCCTGAGACGAAGTCAGGAGAGGGAATGACGATTGGTCAGAAGTAACAGTATTAAACTTCCCATGCGAAACTTAGAAGTAGATGTTCCTGGAGTAGTAAAACAACTTAAGTCACTAAACAAAAAGAAATCTTCCGGGCCAGATTGTATACCAACTAGATTCCTCTCAGAGTATGCTGATGCAATAGCTCCATACTTAGCTATAATTTACAACCGATCACTCAGCGAAAGATCCGTACCCAAAGACTGGAAAGTTGCCCAAGTTACTCCAATATTCAAGAAAGGCAATAGGAGTGATCCCCAAAATTACAGGCCTATCTCATTGACGTCGATTTGCAGTAGGATTTTGGAACATATACTTTGTTCGAATATTATGAACTATCTCGAAGAGAACGACCTATTAACCAGTAGTCAACAGGGATTCAGAAAGTATTACTCTTGCGAAACACAGCTTGCTCTTTATTCGCATGAAGTGTTAAGTGCCATCGACAAGGGATCTCAAATCGATTCCATATTTCTTGATTTCAGGAAGGCTTTTGACATTGTACCCCACAAGCGGCTTCTTATGAAATTGCGTGCTTATGGAATATCTCCCCAATTGTGCGGTTGGATTCACGATTTACTATCAGAAAGAACACAGTTCGTTGTAATTGACGGTAACTCATCGAGTAAAACAGAAGTGATATCTGGCGTTCCACAGGGAAGCGTTATAGGTCCATACTCTTCCTCGTGTTTATAAACAATTTAGGAGACAATCTGAATAGCTCCCTTAGACAGTTCACGGATGATACTGTCGTTTATCGGTTAGTGAAGTCAAAAGAGGATCAAAAGCAACTGCAAAGCGATTTAGACAAAATTTCTGCATGGTGCGAAAATTGGCAATTGACACTAAATAAAGAAAAGTGTGAAGTAACACACATGACCACTAAAAGAAATCCACTGAACTTCAATTACGCGATGAATCAGTCAAACTTAAGGTCGTAGATTCTACCAAATACCTAGGAGTTACAATTACGAACAACTTTGACTGGAGAGAACACATAGAAAATATTGTGGGGAAGGCGAACCAAAGGTTACTTTTCATCGGCAGAACCCTTCGAAGATGCACCAGCTCCACCAAAGAGACTGCCTACATCACACTTATGCGTCCTCTCCTCGAGTACTGTTGCCCCTTGTGGGATCCTCACCAGGTGGGACTGACGGAAGACATTGAGAAGGTTCAGAGAAGGGCAGCTCGTTTTGTTCTATCACGTTACGGGGGGGAAAGCGTCACGGAAATGTTGCACGAATTGGAGTGGAAATCATTAAAAGAAAGGTGTTATTCATTGTGGCGTGATCTGTTTGCAAAGTTTCAATAACCGACTTTTAGTTCTGAATGTGAAAATATTTTGCTAGCACCCACCTACTTAGGGAGACATGACCATCCCAACAAAATAAGAGAAATCAGATCGAAAACGGAACGATTTAGGTGTTATTTCTTCCCGCGCGCTATTATAGAATGGAACGGTAGAAAAAAGTTATGAAAGTGGTTAATGAACCCTCTGCCCGGCACTTGAATGTGATTTGCAGAGTATCTATGTAGATGCTTTGAGACAACTGTTTTACCAGGATTTCACTTCATTGCCAATCATCCGCCCCGATTCCACCCACTCCGAGCAGGGTCTCTCCTCATGGCCGTTACCCAGCCGCAGGAAAGGTGTCCTGGTGGGATGACGTTGCCGAAAATCCTGATGCCCCACAGCGACCACCATGTACTCATTGGCCTGCAAGAGGGGTTCGCAGCTCTGGCATCGGGAGTACGATCCCTGTGTAGTCAGGATGCTACAACCAGAAGGGTACAGACGTCCCCACCACAACGGGCTAGCTACCGTGCAGGATTTATGGTGTTAACAGAACCATTATATTAACAGTGCATGAGATGACAGTACACAATGGACGCAACTCGCACATCTTAGCTGGTCCACACCCGTATTTCCGCCCAGGGGCTAAAGAGACCACGGTTACAAGCCCATTCCATAATGGGTGCCTTGGTTGGAAATGCATAGGAAATATATCATGCACAACTTGCACCAAGTAAGAAGTCCTTCCCCAAATATCCCGCACTGCAGTAAATTTAGAAATTGTAGAGGTCAAAGCCACAGGGGGACCGAAAGTCGCCTCTTACGACAGGCAGGAATATCGCTGGCCTGTTGTTACCCCTGAACCCGCAGTGGGTTGTTGCCCTTAGGTTAGTTTAACTTAGTTTAAGTAGTTTGTAAGCTAGGGACTAATAACCAAGCAGTTAAGTCCCGTAGATTTACAAACATTTGGACTTTTTTTTTTAATGCTGGATGATCAGACAGCGGCTAACCGGCGCGAAGCAGCTGTATTGCAGAAGTTCTGCTGGCAGCTGTTTGACCACCCAGCATAGAGTCGTGATCTTATTCAGAAATGTTTGTCAATCTTAAGGAACTTAACTGCGGGGTAATCAGTCCCTAAACTTACAAACTACCCATGAACTAGCTTATACTAAATGCGGCACAAACATCCATGCCCGAGGGGGGATTCGAACCCCCGACGGGGAACGGCCTCGCGCATCTTAGCATAGCGCCTCAATGCGCTCGGCCGCTCCGCCGCGATGTGAACTTGTGGCCTGCGTTATGCATCTTTTATATTACGTCTAGAAGTTTCTGTCCTTCCGTCAGCGTTTTGACAACTACGAAGAGGTGATCACGACTGCCACATGTTGGTTCCACTTACAGTTGGCTTATTTATGCGACACAGGAATACAAAAATGATCCCAAAGTTTGTCAACTGTCTCAATTCTTTTCATGATTCTGTCGAAAAGCTTTTCATGTAAATATGTTGTCTTTCTTTTAAAAATGGGAAAACTTACTTTCTGGATGCGCTTCATATTACGCTTAATTAATTCAGGAGTGAATTTTGTATTACATGGTATAAAAGAATTAATAAGAATTTTTAAGGTCATGTTTTTTAAAACTGATATGTATAATTAAAGCAAAAAACCGATATTCCTCCGTACTTTGTCGAATGCATTATGTAATATGTGAAACTGAAATCGCGTTCTGCACAAAATACGTCATTCCGGTTAGCGGACAACCATGCCAACGATGACGTCAACGTCATTGAATGGCGTTTCCGGGCATAGGTTTCCAAGCTCATTTTGTTCCTCAAGGCGCCTTGTACATCCCCTAGGAGTCTGTTGGTGTAATTGTGTAATTCTGAAACACAATGACATATGGAACACACATGCACATCTAGTGTTCAACGTCAATTTACTGTCGAAAATAGGCGCAGGACGCAATTTTGTGAGATACATTTTTTGTTTTAATTTCTGGCATGTGAAGCGTCGCGCTGCGAAGCTCAAGTGCGCAAATTTCGTTTCACGCTGTTTAAACGGTGCAGGTATTGGCGTTACTAAGGCAAGGAAAATATTAAGAAAATTACCGAACGCAAGAAAGAAGCTTAATTTTTTTTTTTTTTTTTTTTTTTTTTTTTTTTTTTTTTTTTTTTTTAAAGCATAGTTGCTATTGTCAGCGACCGTTACAACGTCAAAGGATAACAATGCAACCCTCGGTGCAAATTAAAAATTATGTAAATTTCGGCAGTGTCTATGATTGCCTTCATTAGAAATTATAAAAATAAAATAAGTCACATAATAAAATATACAAAGCGGTAAAGCTTAAGTGACAAAATTTAAAAAGAAATGTTTGGAAAAAGCTAGCCACTATGGACTGCACGCCGGCACGAAGGCATCAGAGTGACGTAAGCTATACAGCTGAGTTGTATATTTTATTACGTGACTTGTTTTATTTTATAATTTCTGATGAAGGCAGTCTTAGTCATCGCCGAAACCAAGTTAAATAATTTATAATTTGCGACCGAGGGCTGCATTTTTACCCTTTGTTTGTTGTTTGTTCTAGAAAGAAGCGTTTTTGTAGCTCTTCTGCGGTAGGTGGATTACGACATTAACGAGATCGGCGCCTTCCTGTTAGTGTTCTAATCGGAGCTGATTCGGATGATAGCTTAAAACTGCAACGCAGTCACTACGTGACATTACAAAACGGCAGACAATATAAAAGAATGTGAAAAAGTGTCCACCAAAAGACATTAATTAAAATGCTGTCAATTGCAGAAGAACGGAGAATGTAAATTTTAAAACCGTGTTTGTACATAACAGCCATAGCTGAATAAACTGCAACAATTAGAGCTGTGCAACGACAAACGTAATTAAAACTGATGTAATTGTGGTTACTTTGGATAACTGAGTTGACGAAATTAGCAAAGGGATAATCGAGCAGGTGAAAAAAAAGTAGTTGCAATTTATCTTTAATCATCGGAGAAGCATATTTTTTTTTACTCGCTGATAATTGTGTATTATAACATAAATGCCATCCGTTGATTACTCGTTTAATTAACTTCAAAGATCAAAGAGTTATTATTCAAGAGCAGATTAATGGAGAATATAAAATCTTTACTTTAATACATGATCTACGATTCACTACTAACTTGTGTAACCAAAGACTACGAATACTAACATTTTCTGAGTTTCACATTATTCAATGCTTTTACTTCCGAACAAACAAAAAATTATAATAGGCGATGACATTATATAAAACAGATTCAATTAGATTAATAATTGTTCCATAGATCGTATATACGACATTTCGCAATAATGTGGAATATGTCAGTTTAGTGTCTATGCATGACACTCAATATTTTAAGGATTTTTTATTATTATTTTTAATTTTTTTAAAAGTTTTATCTAAAAAATTCATCTAAAGTGTTGAAGGATTTGTCATTCAGAAATTCTTTTAATTTCTTTTTAAGTACTATTTATCTACCTTCAGACTTTTGATGCTACTTGGTACGTGACCAAAGACTTTTGTGGTAGCATAAGTCACCCCTTTCTGTGTAAAAGATTTAACCTTGAATAGAATATCACGCTTTCTCCTAGTATCGTAGCTATGCAGACTGCTATTACGTTTGAATAAGGTCGGATTGTTGGTAACTAATTTCATCAGTTACTATCTATATTGATGAAGCTACAGTGAAGATTCCTAGATCCTTTAATAAGTGTCAGGAGGATGATCTTGGTTGGGCTCCAGCATATTATTCTGGTTATACGCTTTTGTGCAATGAGTACTTTTTTACTCAATGTTGAATTGCCTCAGAATATGATCCGATATGTAAGCAGTGAATGAAAATAGGTATAGTAAGCTAATTTTTTCAGTGACTCTGATAGCATAAGAAGCTGAACTCAAAGGTTTCATCAGATCTTCAATGCGTTTCATCCAGTTCAATCTCTCGTCAATGCAAACACCTAAAAATTTTGAATATCTACCGTACTACAGATTTCTGTCCAAAGTCTAAATTTATTAATGGTATCATGCCATATACTGCACTAAACTGTATATACTGGGTTTTATCGAAGTTTAATGATAGCCCATTTGTAGACAACCACTTAATTTTCTGAAAGACGTTATTTACAATTTCATCAGTTAATTCCTTTTGTCATGCATGATACCTATACTTGTATCGTCACCAAAGAGAACTAGCTCTAATTGTATTATCACTTCAGAAACTACCATACTTGTCATCATAATATTTAATTTGTAACTTCCTCTCAAATTAAAACTGACTACCGAAACGAGACTCGATCACGGGAACTTTGCCTTTCATATACATGGGCCCTACCGACTGAGTTACCACTCCCGCAGGATCTTCACAGTTTTATTTTCGGAACAACCGCTTTGCCTACCTTACAAACTTAAGAGAAGTTTTCTCGAGAAATTGCTAGATTAGCCTTCCTGGAAGAGAAAATATTGCGGAGACATGACCTAACCACAGCTTGGAATATACTAATAGAAAGAAAGATTCACCCTTCACTACATCCGTCGGTGGGGTGGAAATAAAGTCAAGAACACTTTGCGCCATGGCGCTGTGAGGCTACAGCACAGTACAGTTGGCGAACTAACCACAATGAAAACTTCAATTTAAAGTAAAGCACCTTACACAGGCCGCGCGTCCTGTGTTCACTGGTTCAGTAAATCCCCGGAAAAAGTTCGTCTTGAAGAAAAATAAAATAAAATAAAAAGTGTTTATAAATTCTAATTATTCGTTTCCTCTTCCATCAGATCGTTTTATATGCAAAGTATTATTATTGCATGAGAAACGTTTTACGTTCCGCAGGCACGAGTCGTAGCGTGGTCGCTTAATATAGGCGGCAGTGTCCGCAGCGTTGCAATGTGCATGCGCGACTGAGGTTAAAAGTCTCTTCTGAACCCACTGGAGACAGCATATGGGCGCTCCAGCGGCAGGGAGGGGCGAGGGAAAACGCCGCTTTTAACACTGGCGCTGGAGCTGGTAGAGACGGCAGCTCCTGGTTTTTCGAACTCTGGCGGTTACGCAGGAATGGTCTCGAAGCAAGAAAATGGAGCTACGGCCCAACTCGCTTTGCGCATCGGCAACTCCTCCATTAAGGCAACATTAGATATCCACACTTGTTTTTGGCGCATTGAAGATTCATCAAAAATACATAATACTTGGTAAAATATCTTATAACTATAAATTAATGACGCGTCAACTGCAAAAGCCTCCAGAAGATCCGACCACGAATAATAATGAAGTCAGTACTCTCCATCTAGCAATAATAGCCGCGTGGTTAGCGGAATCGTGTTGCGCCGACATAGATAATGGGTTCGAGACCGACTGTAACCATTTTTGTAAATCTAATCTTTTTTTTTTTCATGTTCATAAGACGAAGAATATAAACATTGCCATGCCACCTTTATTCGACAACAACCACGATCGGTTTAGTATATTTAAGGTAGGCTAGTCGATCCATTTGTTGAAACAGGTAGCGGCAACATTACAAAAATTCAAAAAGCTACGTTAAACATCTTCCAACTGAGTGAAACTTTTCACTCTGCAGCGGAGTGTGCGCTGATATGAAACTTCCTGCCACATTAAAATTGTGTGCCGGAACCGGGACTCGTACCTGGGACCTTTACCTTTCGCGGGCAAGCGCTCTACCACTGAGCTATCTCGACACGACTCACGATGCCGCCTCACAACTTTACTTCCGCCAGTACCTCGCCTCCTACTTTCCAAACTTCACAGAAGCTCTCTTGCGAAACATGCAAGACTAGCACTCCTGGAAGAAAGGATTTGGTAGAGACATGGCTTAGCCCCGGCCTAAGGGATGTTTCCAGAATGAGCGCTTGCCCGCGAAAGGCAAAGGTCTCACGTTCGAGTCCCGGTTCCGGCAAACAATTTTAATCTGCGAGGAAATTTCATATCAACGTACAATCCGCTGCAGAGTGAAAGTTTCATTCTGGAAACATCCCTTAGGCTGTGGCTAAGCCATGTCTCCTCCATATCCTTTCTTCCAGGAGTGCTAGTCTTGCATGGTTCGCAGGAGAGCTTCTGTGAAGTTTGGAAAGTAGGAGGCGAGGTACTGGCGGAAGTAAAGTTGTGAGGCGGCATCGTGAGTCGTGTCGAGATAGCTCAGTGGAGCCGGGCGCCGTGGCTCAGCGCGCCCGGTCAGAGGGCTCAACGTCTTCTGTAATAAAAAAGCTGAGCCAACAACACACCGAACAAGAACGAACATAAACGATCAGCGTCCGCAACGAAGAGAACTACCCTCTGAAAAAAAAAAAGAAAAAAAAAAAAAAAAAAAAAAAAGTGGTAGAGCGATTGCCTGCGAAAGGCAAAGGTCCCAATTTCAAGTCCCGGTTCCGGCACACAATTTTAGTCTTCCAACTAAATGAAACAGTCATTATTAACATTTCACTGTAAAATAAAGGATTGTATGTTATCGGTATGATGACCTACATTTTTAAACTTCTTCTTACGATGAACCCCAGTTATGGAAACTCGTATATTGAAACAGAAGACGCGAATACATTATTTTACGATTTTATGAATTTACTCTGTACTCCAATAATGGATCACTGTAGTACATTTGAACATTACGTCTAAGAGATATTCTACGTTAGCTGTTGATACTCGCAATCATCATGAAATATTTATAAAATCAAGTTGTTTGAATCTTTATTAGTCATATAAGCAGTGGTAGAAGATGGGAGAGTCATTTGCATTCAGACAAAATTAGGTTTTTCACGTTTTACCATGTAATTCAGATGAAAATTTAGTACATAATTGTCGTGAAAGCATAAGCAAAATTTCATCCACATGAGAATATTGACAAAAATGAAAGGCTTTAGTTGTGCATGCCAGTTTCCTGTAGTCATCTTTGTGCGAGAGCATACGGAAGTTTCTCAGTAAAAAGGTATTGTGTGGGAGTTCTGAGAAATAAATGAGGAGGGCGAATAAAAATGAAAACAAATTATCATTTACCACAAGGCCCGGTGATAATTCTACCGACTGTATTCGACTTTTCATCGATGTCGCGCATTATCTTTAAATACTGAGTACATTTAATGCCCATTCAATTCCCAGATCATTAAAGATATTGTACAAGCTCGAATAATGGATGCAGGAAATAGCTTTCTCCTTTTCCGAAGAATCATCCCAGCGCTCGCTTCATTCCGTTTACTGTGGAAACCTTCTCAGCTTTGTATATTCTACAGAACGATTATTTATGGGGAAGTCGAAAACTTATGTTACAACATTATTACTAGAAAGTTATTATTTTTTCTTTCTAGAAATCTTTTCTTAATTCAAGATACTAGGAATATTTCTTCATAAAAAGACTGGTAATATTATTTCTCTAGTCGCGACTTTGCTTTATCTGCTGTCACAACCAATACATGATGTTTAATAAAGCGTTTCTTGCAACGTGAACTTGTGATCCATTTTCTGAAAGTTATTAAAATTGCAGGTCAGTTAATTTCTGATTAGAGACTCGATGACTGTACAGGTAAGAGTAATTTTCCATTGTCGCTGTTTCTAGAAAGAGGAAAAGATGTATTTAGAGACATATTATTCTGTTAACGACATCTATTAAAATGATGAAAGCTGGAGTAGTAAAATTTAATTCAATTTCTTTTGACGCCATTCTACAACAGTGTCTCAATCAACGATTTAGACGATGTGTTTGACAAATGCTGTGTGTTTCTTTTTGGTGACGTTGCCAAATGGTAGATTACGTTTTAAGATATATTTTTCTGTGATTGGCTCATTGGTTCAAGAGTCGTTTATTTCGGTCATATTTTAATGTGTGCTTCCTTGTTTCACAATACTTGAAAATGGAGTAAGGTAATTCCAAACATGTCGCATTGACAAAATAAATGCTAAAATAAAGAAAAAAAGATGAAAGGATTTTATTTGTTTTCCTCAACCAAATCCTTGCCAAAAGTATGACAGTTTATACACGCAAATCACTCAGAACGTCTCAGCTGTTTGACGCAAGGTAACGTGAAACAGCTACTGCCTCTGTTACAGAATGATAAATCACATCCAAAGACCCAACGCCGGCAGAAAAGCCGTTTCCATAAATTATAAATCTTATGAAGCGAGAGCCTCGGTAGCACGTTTAAGTACGATCGCTGAATCAACGATGCAAGTGGCTTCTGACGAATACAGAAAATTAATGACTTGGCAGGCTTACTGTTATTTGAGCTTCCTAAAAATATAGCTGTCAGTTATGTGAAGTATAAAGATGCAGAAGGTGGCAACAAAGATACTGAAAGACTCGTCATTAAAAAATGCGCGACATTTTTGTCAGTATTCTGCACTCCGTGTGTGTCCATCCCATCAAATTTATATGAATTTTTTGTGTATCCGTGACGCAAAAATGCTTCGCGAAGGGTAATCCCATTTGACATGAGATTTTTATGGCTATTGCACCGCTTCATATTGTATAACACTGTTACTGGAAAATGTAAGGTTTCTGAATAATCACAGTGATTATAACAGTCATAATAATTTGTATTTTCAGAAAAATAACAGTGTGAAGTAGAGGCACCTGAAACAGTCTTAGACTAATAAAAAGGATGATTGGGTATATTTGAAAAGCAGATTAAATGTGATGTTTGATTTTTAGTGTTTTTGCAATTTCAGAGGAACTTGAACGCTTGTCAAAATGCTGCAAAACTTGTTTGGTATACAGTATATGTATGTTACTAGTTACTTAAGTTCTGTAGTTATTTGCATCCGGCACCTAATAGGCCTAAGATAATTATTAATCATAGGTTCAGCTTTTTTCAATCTCCGTCATTAGTTAGAACGTCTCAATAGTTTCAGAAACAAGATACGTTTTTTAGAGTTATCGAGTAAAAATTGTCCCAGTTCCTTTTCAAAGCTTTCGTTATGTGTCAGCCCATTAGTTTCACAAGAAAGGTGGTCATATGTATTTATGGTTGGATGCGTACTTAATTACTTCGTAAGAGAGAATAACATTTATTTGTGGATACTAGATGCTATTGCTCTCCCGTGTCTTGTTTTTATTTATTTATTTATTTTTATTTATTGGTTTTTCTGTTCCATAGGACCCAATTGAGGAGTGAGACTCCATGGTCATGGAACAAGTCAATACATTAATTGTTACACAAGAATGGTAATAGAAAAAATTTTAAATAGTCCTTTGCACACTACAATCTTAAGACAAAGTGAAAAGAATCAATAAAGAAAAAGTAAATTAGCTTAATTGTTTAACTTTTCTAGGAGTTCCTCGACAGAATAAAAGGAGTGAGCCATGAGGTAACTCTTCAATTTAGATTTGAAAGCGTGTGGATTAGTGATAAGATTCTTTAGTTCTTGTGGCAGCTTATTGAAAACGGATGCCGCAGAATACTGTACCCCTTTCTGCACAAGTGTTAAGGTGGTGTGATGCAAATGTAGATTAGACTTCTGTCTAGTATTCACCGAGTGAAAGCTACTAACTCGTAGGAATAAGCTGGTATTATTAACAACAAACGACATTAAAGAAAAAACGTATTGTGACGCCAGAGTCAAAATTCCAAGACTACTGAAAAGGGGTCGACATGACGTTCGCGAACTTACACCAGATATTGCTCGAACCGCCCGTTTTTGAGCCAGAAATATCCTTTTTGCATCAGGCGAGTTACCCCAAAAAACAATGCCGTACGTCATAAGTGAGTGAAAGTAAGCGTAATAGACTACTTTCCGTGTTGAAAAATCACTTATCTCAGATATTGTTCTAATGGTAAATATAGCGGAATTTAGTTTTGGAACAAGATCCTGAACATGGGCTTTCCATGACAGCTTACTGTCTATATGAACACCTAGAAATTTGAACTGTTCAGTCTCACTTATCACATGGCCATTATGTGTAATCAGAATGCCAGCTTTCGTCAAATTATGTGTTAGAAATTGTAAAACCTGAGTTTTACTGTGATTTAACATCAACTTGTTTTCTACTAGCCATGAACTTATCTCTTGAACTGCATTATTTGATACTGTGTTAATATTACGAGCAACATCCTTCACTACCAAGCTGGTATCATCAGCAAACAAAAATATTTTACAATCACCTGTTATACTTGAAGGCATATCATTTATATAAATAAGAAACAGCAACGGCCCCAAAACAGACCCCTGGGGCACCCCATACTTAATTGTGCCCCATTGGGATTGCACGTCATAGCCATTTTCTACACTGCGGAGAATTACCTTCTGCTGCCTATTATTAAAGTAAGAGGTGAACCAGTTGTGGGCTACTCCCCGTATTCCATAATGTTCCAACTTCTGCAACAATATTTTGTGATCAACACAATCAAACGCTTTTGTTAAATCAAAGAAGACGCCTAATGTCCGTAGCCTCTTATTTAACCCATCAAGTGCCTCACAGAGAAACGAAAATATAGCATTTTCAGTCGTTAAACCACTTCTAAAACCAAACTGTACGTTTGACAATAAATTATGTGAACTGAAATGATCAATTAATCTTGAATATACAGCCTTTTCAATAACTTTAGAAAAAAACCGATGGCATAGAAATAGGTCTATAGTTGTCTACATTATCCCTTTCTCCTTTTTTATAAAGCGGTTTCACTACTGAGTACTTTAATCTGTTAGGAAACTGACCATTCTGAAAGGAAAAATTACAAATATGGCTTAGTACTGGGCTAACATATGGAGAACAGTACTTTAGAATTCTGCTAGATACCCCATCATATCCACAAGAGTCCTTAGTCTTTAGTGATTTAATTATTGACTCAATCTCACCTATGGAAGTATCATGAAGGACCATTTCAGGTAACAGCCTCGGAAAGGCATTTTCTAAAAACGTTATATGGTTACCTGTAGAAACTAGAGTTTTGTTTAGTTCCTCTACTATATTCAGAAAGTGATTATTGAATATTGCACATATATCTAACTTATCAGTAACAGAAACATTCCTACTACGCACTGACATTATATCTTCTACCTGCTGCTGCTGACCAGACACTTCCTTCACGACTGACCAGATAGCTTTAATTTTATCCTGAGAGTTTGCTATTCTTTTTGCGTAACACATACTTTTTGCATTTTTAATAACATTTTTCAGAACCTTACAGTACTGTTTGTAATGAGCTACTGCATCTTCATTCTGACTGCTTCTAACATTTTGATACAACTCCCGCTTAGTTCTACATGATACTCTTATCCCCTTTGTCAGCCACCCTGGCTGTCTGTTATTGGTAGTACCCTGTTTTGAGCGTTCTAGCGGAAAGCAACTTCAAACAGCGTAAGAAATGTGTTAAGGAAAGTATTATATTTATCATCTGCATTATCAGCACTATAAACATCCTGCCATTCTTGTTCCTTAATTAAGCTTAAAAAGGTGTCAATTGCATCTGGATTAACTATTCTGAGTAGTTGATATTTATGTTTAACATTTGTTTGAGAACAAATACTTTTTAGAATTAAAAGTTGGGCATCGTGGTCGGATAGGCCATTTAAAATTCTGCTGACAGAGTGCCCCTCTAATAATGAAGAATGAACAAAAATATTGTCAGTGGTAGAACTGATATTTCCTTGCACTCTTGTTGGAAAAAATACTGTTTGCATCATGTTATAGGAATTAAATAGATCTAACAGCTGACTTTTCCTTGAGCTATCACCTACACAATTAATGTTGAAATCTCCACACACAATTAAATTTTTATACTTCCTATACAGTGAATCCAGAACCAATTCCAGCTTGGGCAGAAACATTTTAAAATCTGAGTCAGGGGACCTATAAATAACAACAATTACTAGTTTAGTTCCATTAACATTAACAACTCCTGCACAACATTCAAATATCTGTTCTGTGCAGTGTTTAGAAAAATCGATTGACTCCGATGAAAAATCGTTTTTTACATGCATGGCCACTCCCCCACACTGCAAGGAACTCCTAGAGTAGAAGGCAGCTAATCTGTATCCTGGCAAAGGAAGTCTCTGAATTGTCACACCACTTAAAAAGTGCTCTGAAATACCAATAATGTCAGAATCAGTATCAATAAGCAGTTCATTAACTTTATCTCTGATACCCTGTATATTTTGATGAAAAACAGTAACTCCCTTATTACTTATATTCTTAGACTTTGTCAAATGTGGTTCCTTTCTTAGAGGGACTTCCTTTAAGCAGGAATACCTATCAGCTGTCCTCAGTCTAAAAAAGGTGCTGCCCTAACACCAACTACTACAGGAATTTTTCCATGAGTGAAACCCCCACCCCCTACTACACTGTCACCTATGAGCTTTGCCAACCTCCCCTTCCCATACCTATTGAGGTGCAGACCGTGCCTAGTAAAATCCGACCTTTGGATAGTCTCAACTGGCACCACTGCAATGTGATCCATGCCCTCCGTCATCAGCGCCTTCTCAAGCCCCATGTTAACACGGCTGACAGCCTTATTAAGACAAGGCCTATCATGACGCTGAAACAGCTGCACGAAATGCACATTCGTGCCACCTATATCATATTCACCCTCCCTATCAAGACTATTCCCGGCCCCACCCCCTATAACTACCTGATCCTCTTTTGAAAAATTCCTACATAAGTCCCCTATGTTACAAGTGACCTGAGCTAACCTTGCACAGACCCCTGGGGCACCCCATACTTAATTGTGCCCCATTGGGATTGCACGTCATAGCCATTTTCTACACTGCGGAGAATTACCTTCTGCTGCCTATTATTAAAGTAAGAGGTGAACCAGTTGTGGGCTACTCCCCGTATTCCATAATGTTCCAACTTCTGCAACAATATTTTGTGATCAACACAATCAAACGCTTTTGTTAAATCAAAGAAGACGCCTAATGTCCGTAGCCTCTTATTTAACCCATCAAGTGCCTCACAGAGAAACGAAAATATAGCATTTTCAGTCGTTATGAATTCTACTATAATTGTGAAGCAATATCTGATTATTCGGAACAAACTTAATGAGAGAGTAAAATATATTGTTGGTATGCTAAATTCATAGTATCGCCTGTTTGAACTTTGAAGATGGACATCAGATCATATCCTTGTAGTAAGTTTCTGTATAATGAATAATTTGTATCTGTACGTGGACTTGCCCAATAAAAATGGCCCTTTCACAGAAAAGAAAGAAACTGTGCATAATAATCGAATTTGGTTTTTATCGCGAAAATCAATAATCACATTCAGAGTACATGGTGATAATCTCAAGAGTTTAAGGAGATTTAGGGTATGTGATTTCCAGTACAAATTACGCTGAAATTTTTAACAGTGAGCAGTATATTCCTATTAGTCCATGCTGTGGCGACTGTACTGCCTTGGAAATATATCATTTATCGACAGCCAATCAATAATACATCAAAATAACAGTATGTGGACACAAGTATTGAAACACCGATTTTGATATTTTTTTGAAGAAGCCGATGAAAATTATATAACAGATGTGTACAAAACAAAACGTGTGTATCTGAAGCATTCAAATCTCCAGCTGTCATAATGATAGAAATAATTTCGTGTGTCTCAGTGGCTTGGTGCAAGTCTTTCGATTGGACGCCATTTCGGCGACTTGCATCTCCCTAACCTACACCAGTTATCCAAACAAGGAAAGGGAACCTACAGTTTAACGTGAAATTCGAATCTCACGTCGTTTACAGGTGAAGGCTGGGTTTAAACGCCGACTGAAAAACTCCATGACCGGGTTTAGAACCGGCGATTCTCGGTTTCCAGTCAAACGCTTTACCCCGATAACACCAGGACTAACAAACTGATAATAATAAAATCAGAAAACTGAAAACTGAACTGCTACCAAATTCTGTCCTGCGTAACGAAAAGGTGATATGGCAAAAGTGACACATAAAAGTAGAAACGTTTCATGATATCTCGTCACACAGACGGTATTAAATTAGGGAACTATACTGCCAGAATTGATAAGTCAGTAATGTTGTCAGCCATGGAAATCAAAACTTCGTTGTAACGGAGTTTCTAAATGACGTTGTTCATTGGCGTTCATTATTTTTCTTCATGTTTTGTAAGAGTAACTTTGTGATAATTTGGCGCCATAACCATAGAACTAGTAAAATGCAAGCAGTTGAAGTAGAAGCTGCCAGATGTCGGTGGGAAACAGATACATTCATTTTTCTGAATCCAAACAGAGACTTGTCAACATTAATATTATTATTTTTTTTTTTTAAAGAATATTGTTGTCTTCAGCGACCACGAATGGACTTTAGCTGAATTTAAGGCATATATTACGCAACGTATTCACACTGCGATATGTTGTGCAACATACTGTTTATCGATTTCAACATCTAGCTGAAAACGGTGTACTTCATATTGAACATGACTGCGCAAATCCCGTGATAATTAATCAGTTTTACATTACGTGGTTTTTCTGCGCTTTTTGGCTCATGAACAATTAAAAACCATTTTACCCATCCGATGTGGAACTACCTTGCCGTGGTGGATGGGCTTTCCACTAACATTATCACATTCTGCGCATGACGTGGACGTCATTTAATGGCATCCATTTTTTTATTCAGATTACAGCACCGTCTGATAAAGTATGGAACTATTTTTTTTAATTATTTGTGTATGCCATTGCGTTTCCCCCTTTATCAAGTATATTCATTTCAAATCTGCAGTCATTTTGCTCCGTGATTCTTTCTGTACAGCATTATGGAAATGGTACAATTATGTATACTCACTAATTAATTCAACGATATATTTCAATCAGTAAATGGAATGACACCATTAATAAATATTAATGATCAGAAATCTATAGCAAAGGTAAAATATTCAAAATTTTTAGGTGTATGCTTTGATGAGGGCTTGAACTGAAAAAAAGAAAGAAAAAAAAACACATTGAAGATCTGCTGAAACGTTTGAGTTTAGCTACTTATGCCATTAGGGTAATTGCAAAGTTTGGTGATATTCAAAAGTGTTCAAATGTTTGTAGAGCTTATGGGACTTAACTACGGGGTCATCAGTCCCTAAACTTACAAACTAATTATGAACTAGCTTATACTAAGGACGGCACAAATATCCATGCCCGAGGGGGGGGGGGAATTCGAATCCACGACCTTATTGGCCGTACAGAACGTGACTGGCGCGCCGCAGACCGCTCGGCCACCGCGGCCGGCGGTGATATTCATCTGAGTAAATAAGCTTACTATGCCTACTTTCATTCTCTGCTTTCGTATGGCATCATTTTCTGGGGTAATTCATCATTGAGTAAAAAAGTAATCAGAATAATTGCTGGAGCCCATCCAAGATCCTACAGACATTTATAGAGCTAGGGATCTTCACAGTAGCTTCACAGTATATATATTTACTTATGAAATTTCTTATCACTAATCCCACCGAATTCAAAAGCTATAGCATTGTACATATCTACGACACTACGAGGAAGAATATATATATACTAGCTGAAATAATACTAACACTAATGGTACGAATACATAAAATACATCATTTGATTCTATTAAAATTTTGTCACTGGAGTAGAAGGAGTTGGAAATTGGTAAGTCTTTCAGGTTCTTCTTAAACTGATCTTTATTTGTACCTAATTATTTTAATGATTCATAGAAAATCATGAAAATGTGTGCCTGTGTAGTGGACCCCTTTTTGAACTGAAGTAAATGATTTTAAGTCGTCAGGTAGATCGGTTTTGCTTTCAGTATGTCTGAACTGAGCTGGTTTTTGAAAAGAGGGATATGTTATTTAAGACAAATTTCATTAAGGAATAAATATACTGAGAGGCAGGAGGTAGGATACCCAGTTTTTGAAGAGACTTCTACAGGATGTCTGATAATTTACTCCACAAATAATAAGTATTACACACTTGTTTGACTTGAAGAGTTACCCCAAAATATCATTGTAATTTATTATCTAATGAATTAATTACATTCTCACTGTAGGTGTAAATAGCCTTATCGATATCGGAAGCCTTCAGAAATCAAAACTGTGCACTGAACAATATGTTATTTGTTTTCAGGTGGTTGAGAAACTGCTTGTACACTACCTTCATTGGAATTTTAGAGACATCTGGCAAAAGTGAAATCGGTCTGTGGTTTGATGGTGTCTCTTCATCTTTTTTCTTGAATGGAGGGTTAATATCTGCATACTTAAGATAATCAAGAAATGTCCCAGTTATAATAGTCTGGTTACAAAAATAACATAAAACTGTACTAAACTCACAATTTTGTTCCTTAAATTTGTTCATATTTCATTGTAACTATTGGAATGCTTTGTTTTTGCTGCAATTCACTTATTTGTAATTTGAGTTATTTTTAAAGGAAAACAGTTTTCAAATATGGTATTGACACTATTAATGAATATTTTATATTTATCATTCGTGTCATGAGCACTATAAACGTCTTTCTTTGAGCAGTTTTCTAAAATACTAAATTTTTGGTGGAGTGACTACTCTCCTGAATTGAGATTTAGCGGTCTTCATAATTTGCTTAGAATCTAAACCAAAAACGAGAGACTGCACGTCATTATCTGAAAGGTCACTGATTATTGTTTTTATGCATAACATGGGGCTTAGACTGACGAGAAATCTCACTTGTCGATCTTGAGGTTGAATTACATTTTTAAAGATTTTTCCTTGAGTCTATGTGTGGAACTAGTTCTAGGTACTGGTTCTAGTTTATGTCGATACAGGTGTTAACTGCCACATATTTCATCGCCGTCAGAGTTTCTAGAGATTTATAACACTCCCATGCCTAATGCGGTACATTTGTTAGATTGAATGTTTTATGTTTCATCTACCATTACCGGCGGGATATATAGATCCTTTGCAGGTCCTTGTACATTTCACTAAAAGTTTTTGGTGTTTCTACTTTCATTACTTAAGTAATTTAGCAGATCGAACCATGACGAAACTGTGACTACATATTTTAAACATTCTCGAAACTGATTTCACATCTAGCATTGGGACCTGTTACAGAAATACGGTTTGGATGTTTTCGCAGTCAAGTCATGAATGCAATAGGATGTTTTGTTGTTGTTCTTTGTTATTTATATAGTGGATAACTGTTATGCCAGATTCAATCTAGACGCCATTATCTACTTACTTTTGCATCCCATGAAAGAAGTCGAGATTGACAAAATGAATGTCTGCGTAGTCCATATGGATTACCAGAAATGAGATAACCTTCGTCACATTTCTTTCCAAATATCAAATATCAAATTTCAATGAGCCTCGACGCGTTATTTACTATCTCATCAACATACTGAAAGTTGTATTTCACAAAAATACACCGTTGTCGATATTGCTACCTTTCTCCGAAGAGGTCCTCATATGCGAACACAGAACGTGTTCTTTCACTCACAAAAGGTTGACAGTGATATTGGATGCTACTGAATATAACCACCAAATAATCTTGAAAAAGTGGAGTAGCCAGCACTGTTTTCAATTTTATGAATTTTGTGGCATCGGTGATCTACTGTGTCCAGTCACATTAATGCGACCGTCTGTCAAAAGCCTACTGCAGAGCAGACCGCTGACTGAGGTGCAGGAAGTGAATCAAAGATATTCCAGAAGATACCGACAGGACTGTGGAGCCAAGCCGTGTCCAGCGCCGTACCAAGTTACACTACGTTCCCTTGTTGAGGATCCATGGCGCGAATAGATCACATATTCTTGTTTGCCTTTAAATCCAGAGACTTCTGCGACCATGGGATTACGGTAAGCTGATCCTGATGTTTTCAGAACCACGCAATTCGTTGTGAGCTGTGTGTCACTTTGTACTGACCAAGGAAAAACTAACTAAATAGAGGAGTGTACATGTCCTCAAAGGATAGATAGATACTTATGTTAGTTCTTTGTTCCTTCCAGAATGATGACCAGGAAGAAATATACCCCTCCTCCGACGTGGATCTTCATGAAGATTTTTGTAGTGTGTTTGCTTTCAGACGTTCCAAATCGTACAGGTAAATTACCATTTGTCCACATGTCCTCTATGAGTTCATAAACCATTCATTCGATTGTAATGAAACTTTGGTGAACTGTTCACGAAGGTTCGTGACCCAAATACAAAAGAGCACGACATATAGCTCACGTCGTAAATAATGAGAGGCCAACGCGTGAGAATACCCAGATTTATGCGTCATTGCGTTATTGCGTTATTAGAAAATGGGAGCAGTTAGGGACCTGCAACAAAGTGTGCATATTATTTCGGACGTTTATGGTTTTTGTAACTTACCCCCCGTCCCCTCACCACACACACTCAAAATGATGAAACGAAAACAAGTCTACCGCTCACAACAGTTTCGCTGTAGTTGACGTAAAACTGTCGCATAAGGCATGACCTTGTATCAAATAAAGTTAATTTTAAAGATTTGCATATTATTATTTATTTTTGTCTGCAAGTCTCCCTAAATTCTCTTGCATCCAACATTAAGCAATCTGTTTTCTTAATCTCTATCTATATAAAAGCGAAAGGACACTCACTCACTCACTGACTAAACATGAAATCTCGAAAACTACTTCACCTATGAAGCTGAAATTTGGCATGGATGTAGCTTACAGTTAGAAAAAGTCAGCTAACGAAGTATTTTGTGTTAGGTGCATGGCGGGGCATACTTCTCCTACAGACTCACGAAATCTACAGTTTCATTCCGATCTTCACGAAATTTCGCACGCTTGACCTTCAAAACAAGGGGAAGGTCACCTTCTACCTTAAGTTTCATACGGTGCATAGGGGACGGTACTTTGCAACATAAAAATGGATCCCTAAATACTTTGGTCTCGCCATAACTTGAGAACGGCATGACCGATTCCACAGATCCTTTTTTTTTTTTTTTTTTTTTTGTATTCTTTATTCTCAGAACAAGGGTTGTATGAAATAAAACTGGAATATTTGAGAACAACAAAGTATGTTTTTCAAAGTGACCCTGCGTTTCTATTGCATAGAAATCTATAGTTTTGTTCCGATATTGATGAAATTTTGCACACTCTACCTTAAAAGCGAAAGGAACATCACTGTCTGTATAAAATTTCGTTCGGTGCATGGCGCAGGGTATCTAACTTCCGGAATTTTACAAAATGTATAGTTTTGCTCCAATCTTTATGAATTTTTACACACATAACCTCTAATCACTGGGTACATAAATGTTTGTTTGCTACATGACAGAGGGTACCTTTCAGGGAACTTTTCCGAGAAAGAGGGAAAGGTGGAAACGAACATAGAGATGGAAAAGAAAGAGGTGGATGCAGAGAGAGGGGGGAAGGGAATGTGGACTACGAGAGAATAAATAAACACCCGGGCAACGCCGGGTTTACAGCTATTGGAGCATAAAACGGAGTTCATTTGGAAAGTCACCAGTCGCCATTCAGTTGGCAACCAGTTGCGTTATTTGTCTGCAAATTCCAGACTTGGTCGTCCATGAATGGCCTTGGCGCATGAAATAGACGCCTACTCCTGAGTTTGCAACGGTTATTGAGGAGATACTGTTCTCAGCCCCTTGAGTCATCCGAGCAAACATTGTTCATGTGTAAATCGCCGCAGCTGTCGTTTACTCCTTAAATTGTAAAGAACACATACATATTGTAGTGGGAGAGGCGAACCAAACACTGCGTTTTATTGGCGGAACATCTAGAAGATGCAACAGAACGTTTAAAGAGACAGCCTCCTGTGGAATATTGCTGCACATGGTGGGATCTCTATGAGGTAGGATTGACATAAGTCATCGAAACAGTAGAAAGAAGGGCAGTTAGTTTTGTAATTTACCAGTACAAGGGAAGAGTGTGCTGGAAATGATACAAGAGTTGCGGTAGGAATCATGCCATTTTTATATGTATATGTACAGTCATCCCACACAACAAACACAAACACTGCAAACTGATGTTTAATTGTTCTTCGGTCGCAAGTAAATGACGCCTGGCCTCATAGATTTCCGTTGCAAAATATGACCTCAAATCTCCCTATCGCGAGGTTGGCCCTACCGATTTACACCGTATCTCGGGGGAATATAGGTGTTCTGGAGCTAATCATACGTTGAGGTACTACCTAACATAAAAACATACAACTTTTAACAACTTTACCAAACTGCTGTAGTAATGTCCCTAGGCTTACAAACTACTTAAACTATCGTATGCTAATGACAACTCACACACACACACACCTATACCTGAGGAAGGACATGAACCTCCGACGCGGGCAACTGCGCACTCCGCAGCAAGGTGCCTTAGAGCGCTGGGCCACTCCACCTCGGCCCCTCAGTCACTTCTAGAAATATTTGCACTAATACATGTATATTGTTCATACCCTCCTTCAGAGGAAGAAATTATTATCATAATAATATACAATCGCTGGCCGCGGTGGCCGAGGGGACTGATGCGCTCCACTCACTGTCTGCACGGCCACTATGGTCTGGGGTTCGAATCCACCCTCAGGCATAGATATTTGTGCCGTCCTTAGTATTAGGTAGTTCATAAGTAGTTTGTAAGTCTAGGGAGTGATGACCCCGTAGTTAAGTCCCATAAGCTCTACAAACATTTGAACATTTGAAAATACAATCAGAGTTCGAACAGAGAGACCCTCACTATTTGCGATTTGAATGTAAATAAATAGTACGAAAGTGGTTTGATGAACCCTCTGTCAGATTTAATTTACAGAGTACCACATGCAGAGTGATGTAGATTGCCTCTTTGTCAGTTTTGGGTAAAGCCATTTTGCCATCCATGGGAACTGTAATCGCGATGACGAGCAAACAGTGTACAAACTTTGTCCATTTTGGAATTGCTTCTACCCTTGTCGTGAAATGCAATGATAATGTCCTTTTGGAGTAAGATAAATCGCTCGATTACTGCGTTACAGCAACGACTATACTGTTTTCCGCTTTATTTAGCCTCCATTGGTAGTGTCGTCACCTATCACCTGTGTGATGATGTAAAAAAAAAAAAAAAAAAAAAAAAAAAAAAGGCGGAAGCGACAGTAAAGTGACTAGGAGAGCATTTTTTGTTGCAATGCCGTGAGTATTGCTCCTTCGCTTGTATACTTGGGAATATTTTGCAATGGTTTACACAAAATTTAATTCATAGTGCTACTAAAATACGAACATTTAATTGATTAGCCTCGACTAGAGTTCCAACAATGTTTAAAAACAGTTACGTAGATTCGATGTAGTACGGCAACCTTGGTTTCAAACCGATCAATACCAGCTGGTATTGGTAAAATAGAGAAATACGGTATATTGTTTTTCGATATGTAAATCCAAACTGAGTGTGTAAAGTACACTTGAAATATTAAGAGCAGAAATTACATTACACGAAAACATTGCCAAACGTTTACTTCAAGCAGACCACTGTACGTGATAACAAAATATAAAGAAATAATTCTCATTGAAAAAACAAAACTCTCTGGAAGGAAATCTCTCTCTCTCTCTCTCTGTTTCTCTTATAATATTGATCATATCGCACTCCACACGAACTGCAATGTTTCGACGTCTTATGTGTCACCCATGAACCTGCGGTTCCACTGTATATTATACAAAAAAATTCAGTTGTATCTGGAGTTAGCCTGTTTCGTAATGGAGTGTTAATTCGTCCGTGAGCTGGCCAGTTACGCTCACTTTCTGTCGAGGAATGTGGCACTTTAACATTCTGGAAGCAAATGAACACAGGGTTTGTTTAGTATATACAAAGGAGGTATACAATTTGCTGCAAACCATAAACTACTGCGTTCGGAAAACCTTTCTGCGCCAGAAATAACGCTAAATTTGCCGTAGTAGCGCCACTGTCATGTCCAATGACGTATCTCGATGTCGCAATGTAGTCTAGAGTCTGTATTTAGTCCTCCTCACTATAACGGCAACCGAGGTGTTTCAACACTCAATGGTTTTATAAAGACCTGTTGGCCGTTATCCAAATTCTGTTATAGGTATTTGGGATTCATTTCCGTAACGATGCACCTGTTGCCCATGTAATTAATATTGGTGTTTCGTATTGTGGGTTGCCTGACAACAAGGAGGAAAAGAAACAACCTAGCAACCGTACAAATCTTGGTTTTAAACGGTTTAAAATAACACGTTTCTTAATTCAACCGTATTAAACCGAATTTTTAAATCTCTAGCTTCGACTGATCTTAACGAGCGGATCGACTGTCATTTGTAAAGCGTTTAGGTAGCGGGAACGCTTTAATATAGCGAGCGTAGTGAATTTTGTTTACAATTTTAATCTTGTTATGTACTATCATTCCCGAGTCATCATAGGTACTTTCTACTTGTTGTCATGTGTCTTAAATGTCCTTAGATTACTATTATATTAATTCTAAGAAAAGACAATATTAATAATATTCATATTTATTTTGGATTTACGTGGGACAGATTTTTGTCCGAAGCGCTTGCATTCGGCTACCAGAAACTAAATAGCGAGAAAACTACGGCTGGTGATGTTAACACAGCGGTACTGCTCGGGTGAGTCGCAGGTTCACAGCGGCTGCACTGGCTTTGAATAGCTCGGCATTTACTGTGTTTCCACAAGAGGTCGCTATTATGCGCAGGTGCGGTTGTTGGCACAGCTCTACTTGCTCGCCTTCTCCCGTCTCTCGTCGCGCTCTGTGCATTCCGCTGAAAGGAGTTTCGCTTCTCCCTTTTAAAGGGGAGACCGTGCAGTAGTTGAAAGCAAAGTGGCGTTTCCGTATTTTCGGCAGGTTTGCGTGAAGAAATTCGTATCGAAAATGATGTTTCATTTTTATCTCTCCATTCTGAGCATTACTTCATGTAACGGAGGAGTATCTCTTCCTTCACAGAGATACGAGGAACAATGCTGTTGACTTGGTGCACAAATTTAATTCGGATTTTGTATTTATAACTTAAATTCGGCGTCATTTTGCCATTTAATTTTTCATTCAGTCATGAACAATTATATTTAACTAGCAAAACACATAATTCCATACAGAATCGGATTCCCTTCTATAGAATATGAAGAAATCAGATGAAAACAGTGTTCTGAGCAAAGAAGGGACAGATGAAGGGCGAAAAGAATATATATAGCAGGGCTCTACAAACGAAATAAAACTTACGGACAATATTGTAGGAAGAGAAGAGGAAGTAGATCAAGAACAATTTGACAAAGCACTGAAAGAAATAACTCGAAACAAGGAGCTACTGAAATTTTTCGGAGAGCCAGCTATCACAAAAATCTTTCTCCTGGACTGAAATACGTATGAGACAAGAGAAGAAAAATGTAATGATGCCGACTGTAAAGTAAGAAGACGCAGACTGGTGTAAACATTACAGAACCATCAGTTTAATAGGCATTGGTTGCAAACTTCTAACAAGAAATATGCACAGAAACTGGAAAATCTAGAAGAGGCTGTGCTTGAGGAAGATCAGTTTGGATTTAGGAGAAATCTAGGAAGACGGGAGTCAATACTAATTTTACGACTTATATTAGAAGATAAACGAAAGACAAACCTGCAATTGTATCTTTTGTAGATTTGGAGAAAGCTTTTGACATTGTTGATTGAAATACATTCTTTCAAATTCTTAAGTCAGTAGAGGTAAAATATAGGGAACGGAAGATTATTTACAACTTGTACAAAGTCTAGGCAGCAGTTATTAGAGTCGTAGGCCATGACAGGGAAGTATTGTTTGGAAAGGGAGTAAGACAGTGTTGCAGCCTTTTTTATTGTTATTCGATTTGTACATTGAGCAAGCTGTGAAAGAAAGCGAGGAGAAATACGGAGAAGGAATTGAAGTTCAGGGTGAAGAAATAAAAGGACCTGGAAGCGCTACTGAACGGAATGGACAGTGTGTTGAAAGGAGCATATAAGATGAACATTATCAAGAGCAAAACCAGAGTAATGGAATGCAGTCAAAGAAAATCAGGAATTAAATTAGGTAACGAAACAAGAAAGTTTGTAGACGCCACATGTATATAACACGTTTTCAACTTTACCCATTCGCAATTAATATCATATATTCCTTGAATATGAATAAAATAGTTTTGTCATGGCTAGATCTCCCAGAGACTTCAGTAGTTGCCCACTCCAGGGGCCTTGTTTCGAGTTAGGATATAAAATGCAGAATGGAAATAGGAAAAAATGCATTTTTGAAAAGGATAATTTGTTAACATCCAATATTAAATGTAAGGAATTCCTTCTGAAGGCATTTGTGTTGGGTGTTGCCTTGCAGTGGAGTGAAACATGGACGAGAAATATATCAGGGAGGATAGATAAGAATGATAGAAGAATGTTGAAGATCAGTTGGGTAGATCGTGTAACTAATTGCAAATTACTGAACAGAATTGGAGAGGAAAGGAATTTCTGGCGTATCGTGAGTAAAAGAACGTATCGAATGGCAGGACACAGTCTTAGAAACCATGTTGTTGTTGTGGTCTTCAGTCCGGAGACTGGTTTGATGCAGCTCTCCACAATACCCTATCCTGAGCAAGCCTCTTCATCTCTACATAAGAACGGGAACCTACATCTGTCTGAATCTGCTTACTGTATTCATCTCTTGGTCTTCCTCTGCGGTTTTTACCCCACACACTCCCCTCCAACGCTAAATTCACAATTCCTTGATGTCTAAGAATGTGTCCTACCAATCTATCCCTTCTTTTAGTCAACGTATGCCAGAAATTCCTTTTCTCTCCAATTCTGTTCAGTACCTCCTCATTAGTTACGCGATCCACCCACCTAATCTTCAGCATTCTTCTGTATCACCATATTTCAAAAGCCTCAATCCTCTTCCTGTCCGCACTGTTTATCGTCCATGTCTCACTCCCATGCAAGGCAACACTCCATACAAATGCCTTCAGAAAGGACTTCCTTAGTCTTAAATCAATATTCGATGTTAACAAATTTCTCTTTTTCAAGAACGCTTTTCTACCCATTGCCATTCTGCATTTTATATCCTTTGTACTGCGACCATCATTTGTTATTTTACTGCCCAAGTAACAAAACTCATCTACCCCCTTTATTGCTTCGTTACCCAATCTAATTCCTTCAGCATCACCTGATTTTCTTACACTGCACTCCATTACCCTAGTTTTGCTCTTGTTAATGTTCATCTTATATGCACCTCTCAGCACACTGTCCATTCCGTTCAATTGCTCTTCCAGGTCCTTTGCTGTATCTGACAGAATTACTATGTAGTCGGCAAAACGCAATGTTTTTAATTCTTCACCCTGAACTTTAATTCCTTCTCCAAATTTCTCCTTGCTTTCCTTTATAGCTTGCTCAATGTACAAATTGAACGACGATGGAGAAAGACTACAACCCTGTCTTACTCCCTTTCCAACCACTGCATCCCTTTCATGTCCTTCAACTCTGACAACCGCTGTCTGGTTTTTGTACAAGTTGTAAATAACCTTACGTTCCCTATATTTCATTCCTGCTTGCTTCAGAACTTGAAAGAGTTTATTCCAATCAACATTGTCAAAAGCCTTCTCCAAATCTACAAATCTAGAAATGTAGGTTTGCCTTTTCTTAATCTATCTTCTAGGATAAGGCGTAAAGTGAGTATTGCCTCCCGTGTTCCTACATTTCTCCTGAACCCAAACTGATCTTCCTCGAGGTCGGCTTCTACCAGCTTTTCCATCCTTCTGTATATAATTCGCGTTAATATTTTGCAGCCATGACTTATTAAACTGATGGTTCTGTAGTTTTCACACCTGTCTGCACCTGCTTTCTTAGGGATCGGGATTATAACATTTTTCTTAAAGTCTGAGGGTGCTTCACCTGTCTCATATATCTTACATATCAGGTGAAACAGTTTTATCATGGCTGGTTCTCCCAGAGGCTTCAGTAGCTCTGAGGGAATCTCATATACTCCAGGGGCCTTGTTGCGACTTAGGTCTTTCAGGGCTCTGTCAAATTCTTCTGTCAGTACAGTATCTCCTATTTCATCTTCATCTACACCCTCTTCCCTTCCTACAATATTGTCTCTAAGTTCATTTCCTTTGTAGAGCCCCTCTATATACTCTTTCCACCTTCCAGCTTTCCCTTCTTTGCTGAGAACTGGTTTTCCATCAGTGTCCTTAATATTCATAGAGCTGTTTTTCTTATCTCCAAATGTTTCTTTTATTTTCCTGTAGGAAGCGTAATTTCAGCATAGGAAGGAAGTATGTGGGGGGGGGGGGGAGACCAAGAGACGAATACAGGATGGAGATTGATATGGATGCGTTTGCAGTTCTTATGAGGAGATGAAGAGGCTAGCTCAGAATAGAGTAGGATGGAGAGCTGCATCAAACCAGTCTTCGGACTAAAGACCACAATAGATCTCATTCAGACATATGATTACCTTAAAGATGAGTTAAGGTGCTACATGTTTTATTGTAAGCTTGTAATCGAGAGAAGTTTTAGAAATGAAGTTGTGCATAAAGATTATTGCAAGACACTAACTGCTCTCGTTCTCAAACAATAGATGGATATAGGGTAATTGGGGCTCATTTTTGAACAATATATTGTTTCCTTGCTGTCTGCATTAGACATTTGCGAGACTGGTGGCCATTTTAGGCACTTTAACTTTGTCATGACCACAGTTGCACTTTATTAAGGCCTGACGCGTTTCGACATACGTAATTATCAAAGGCTATAAAAAGACAATGCTATTAATATTCCAACCAACACTTTAATGAAACATAACGTATAAGTAACAATAACTTTACACTCATGAGCTTATTGAAACTAATAGTGTCGTAAACATATGTCACTCATAAAAGAAGATTACAATTCACCCCAGAACATTTTTGCAGGATGTTCAAGTGCATTCTCAAGTCTGCTTGACTGTCAGTGACTATGTGGAAAATCTGCCAGATGGTGAGACTGTCTTTCTGCTCCCCCCCCCCCCCCCCTTCTCTCTTTCTCCACGCACGAACACTCACTCACTCACTCCATCTGTCTCACTTTTTTATACAATTTGAAATAGCTTGGTTTAATCTAGTTTTCCACGCATCTCAGTCTTTATGATGACGAGCATCCTGAAGTGTATATTGTCCGACGATATAATTTCGCAAGTGGAATTAGTGGTAGATGTGTGGATAATGGCTGAAAAAATAAGTAACAAATTTAAACGTCAGGCCTAATGATTAAGTTTTTCTGGACGCCAATATTAGCAGAATGTGACATATAAGTATCTGTGGCGTTATATTTTTTGAACTACATGCCGTACAGAGTCTTGCAGGTGCATTCTGTGTTATATGTATTTTCTGCAGAGTGTGTTGCGTTTATAGTAGGTAGTTAGTGATAATTTAAAACATCGTGTCAAATGCTGAAGCTTGACCGCATCAACAGCCAACATGTAGTGGTAAACGATAAACTTTTTTTTTTTGTTTAAAATGGAGAAATTTAAACAATGTACTCATTTGCCACAGTCAATAATTTACTTTTATGTTTTGTTTTTATTATGTACAACTATTTTCCGCGAAACTGCGTCGCCATTCTGAATAGAACAATGATAATTAATTTCTAAATTTCCATTATATCACAAAAATAAACGTAAATACTGACAAAAATTACAAAAAACATATTCCATGTGCTAAGGTTGTAACATCATTCCTAGAATAAAGAAACAGGCGTGGGCCGAACCACTATTGGCTTTTGTTCAAACTTTACATTTATCTGATCTCTTGACTGGACATTTGTTGGTTGTCTTGATTGGACACTTATATACAACTTGAAAAGTAAATCGTTAAATATAAAAATCTGTTCCCCTACAAATTTCAAATCGTCATAATAAAACTTTCTTGACTAATCAAAAATCAAATGTGAAAGTTACAAAACGGATTACCTTGTGTGTGTGTGTGTGTGTGTGTGTGTGTGTGTGTGTGTGTGTGTGTGTGTTGTCCTTAGGTTAGTTTACCTTAGTTTAAGTAGTTTGTAAGCTACGGACTGTTGACCACGCAGTATGATCCGATAGATTTACGAACAGTTGAACATTTGAATTTTATGTTATCAAAGATAAATTTTTTATTAATTTTGTGTAGGTTTTTATGTTTATGGTTCCCCATGTACTTGTCTAGAATTATACATTCTATTACATATTTCTACATCTACATAAATACTCCGAAAGTCACATTGAAGTGTACGACAGAGGGTTCATCGAACCGCTTTTATGAAGTATCTGTACAGTTCCATTCTCTACCAGCTCGCGGAGAAAAGACACTTAAATCATTCCGTTCTCGATCTGATTTCTCTTTTTTTTTATTTTGATGATCATGTCATCCTATGTAGCCGGCCGCAGTGGCCGAGCGGTCTACGGCGCGCCAGTCACGTTCTGCACGACCATTACGATCGGTGGTTCGAATCCCCCCTGGGGCATGGATATTTGTGCCGTCCTTAGTATTAGCTAGTTCATAAGTAATTTGTAAGTTTAGGGACTGATGACGCCGTAGTTAAGTTCTATAAGCTATACAAACATTTGAACATTTCTTCCTATGTAGGCGAGTGTTAACAAAATATGTTCGCATTCGGAAGAGAAATTTGGTGAAAGAAATTTCGCAAAATTTCTTGTCGCAACGATTAATGCCTTTGTTTTAATGATTTTCAACCCAACACGTGCATCATTTCCGTGACACTATCTCCCCTATGTCGCGATAATACAAATCGAGCTGCCCTTCTCTGAACTTTCTCTGAATGGTCCATTAGACGCACCTGGTGTGGATCCCAAAATGGGTAGCAATACTCCAAAATAGGACGCACAAGTGTGGTGTAGGTAGTTTCTTTAGTGAAACTGTTGCATCTTCTAAGTGTTCTGCCAGTAGGAACGTAGTCTTTGGTTCACTTTCCCTACAATATTTCTATATGTTCTTTCCAATTTAAATTGTAATAATTGTTATTCTTAGGTACGTAGTAAAATTTACGGCCTGTGGTTTTGACTGATTTATTGTGTAAATGAGGTTTAACGGGTTTCTTTTAGTGGTCATACGGATGACTTCTCTCCTTATTATTAAGGGTGAATTGCTTTTTTTGCACCATGCAGATATCTTATCTAAATTATTTTGCAGTTACTTTTGATCTTGTGACTTTACTAACCGATAAGTGACAGCATCATTCGCGAACAATCTAAGGGAGCTACTCAGATTGTCTCTTAAATCGTTTATAAAAATAAGGAATAGTAGGGGCTCTGCAACTCTTCTCTGGGGAACGCCAGATATCAAATCTGTTCTACTCGATGACTTTCCGTTAATTCCAAAGTACTGTCATTTCTGATAGGAAATAAGGAATCCAATCGCACAACTATTGCGACATTCCATTAGCACGAAATTTGATTAGAAGACGCTTGTGAGGTATTGTATCTATAAATACGGAGTCTATTTGACATCCCTTCTCGACAGCTGTCATCACATCGTGTGAGTAAACAGCTAGCTGTGTTTAACAAGAATGATACTTAACTGGACTTAACTGGGTAGAACACATATAAAATATTGTGTTGAAGGCGAACAAAAAGTTACGTTTTATTGGCAGAACGCTTGGAAGATGCAACAGCTCTACCAAAGAGACTGCCTACATCACACTTGTGCCCCCTCTCCTGGAGTACTGTTCACCAATGTGGGACCCTCACCAGGTGGGACTGAAGGAAGACTGAGAAGATTCAGAGAAGGGCAGCTCATTTTGTTTTTTCACGTTGATCATTAAAAGAAAGACGTTATTCGTTGGGGCGAGATCTGTTTGCAATATTTCAATCACCGACTTTTACTTCTGAATGTGGAAATATTTTTCTAGCACTCACCTAGCAGGGAGACATGACCATCCCAGTAAAATAAGAGGAATCAGATCAATTTAGGTGTTCTTTCTTCCCGCGCGCTATTAGAGAATGGAACGGTAGAGAAAGGTCATGAAAGTGGTTAATTAACCCTCTGACACACACTTTGCAGAGTATCTATATAGGTGTAGATGTAGATGAAAGTTGTGCGTGCGGCAACTATTGCACTGTTGCCCTAGAGTCGAAGAGGACGCAGATCTATCCTACAATGCCATTCGGAAGAGTCGTCGATCTTCTCTGGGATGGTCCGAGTGGTGCAATTTGACCCAACCCCGCCACCTGTGAAGCATTCTGCACTCACCCCTTGCAACGGCTAAACACGTCGTGTCATTTGAGCCGCAATTTACCTGATGGCTACATCACATTCTCTCATACCATTAAAGAGCCCTCTTTTAAAGTCACTGATCCGACGGTACTGTTTGCGCATACGTCTACGAGCCATCCTGCACATCTGGTCACGTCACACTGACAGTGAGAGGTGCAGGTATATTTTAGCAGTAGGTGGTGCTCCACGGCGGTATTTATCCTGACCTTGAACCCGGGAACTACACGTATCAAATGCTGTCAATTTCTACCAAGATAGTAATGTACATATTTTGATTATCCATTACGGTTATTTTAGAACCCGTGACTGTTAATTACAATATCATTTAAGAAAAATGCAACCAGTCACCCTGAACTTGAAGTGATACTTTTCCAATATTCTTTCAAATTCTGAAGGTAGCAGGGGTAAAATATAGGGAGCGAAGAGTTATATTCAACCTATACAAAAACCAGACAGCAGTTGTTAGAGTCGAAGGGCAAGAAAGGGACACAGAAATGGAAAGGGAGTGAGACAGGGTTGTAGTCTTTCCCCAATGTTGTTCAATCTGTACATTGAGCAGGCAGTGAGGGAATGGAAGGAGACATTTGGAGAAGGAATTAAAGTTCAGGGAGAAGAAATAAAAACTTTGCGGTTTGCCGACGACATAGTAATTTTGTCAGAGGCTGCAAAGGATCTGGAAGAGCAACTGAATGGAATGGACAGTGTCTTGAAAGGAATATATAAGATGAACATTAAGAAGAGTAAAACGAGAGTAATGGAGTGTAATGTCAGAAATTCAGGCGATGCTGAAGGAATCAGATTAGGTAATGAAACAATAAAAGTACTAGATGAGCTTTGTTATTTGGGTAGCAAGATAACGTCTGATGGCCGAAGTAAAGAAGATATAAAACGAAGAAAGACTTTGGGAAGAAAAGCATTTCTAATGAAGCGAAACTTGTTAACATCAAACATTAATTTAAATGTTAGGAAGTCCTTTATAAAAGCATTTTTCTGGAGTGTAGCATTGTATTTGAGTGAAATATGGACGATAAGGAGTTCAGACAAAAAGATTGTAGAAGCTTTTGAAATGTGGTGCTAAAGACGAATGATGAAGATTAGATGGGTAGATCACGTAACAAATGAGGAGGTGCTTAACCAAACTGGGGAGAAAAGGAGTTTCTGGCATATCCTGACTAAGAGAAGGGATAGATTGGTAGGACACATTCTGAGACATCAAGGAATTTTCAACTTAGCATTGGATGGAAGTTTATGGGGTATAAATCGTAGAGGGAGACCGAGGGACGAATACAGTAAGCAGATTCAAAAGGATGTAGGTTGCCGAACGTATTCTCTTTCTAATGCTAAGTCGAAAATTCCTTGATGTCTCGGAATGTGTCCTACCAATCTAACCCTTTTCTTAGTCAGGGTATGCCAGAGACTCCTTTTCTCCCCAATTTGGTTAAGCACCTCCACATTAGTTACGTGATCTACCCATCTAATCTTCATCATTCGTCTGCAGCACCACATTTCTAAAACTTCTTTTTGTCTGAACTTCTTATCGTCCACGTTTCACTCCCATATTCATCATTCGTCTGTAGCACCACATTTCAAAAACTTCTTTTTGTCTGAACTCCTTATCGTCCACATTTCACTCCCATACAATGCACAGGAAATGGTAGCATGGATAGTTGCATCAAGCCAGACTGCGGACTACACAACAACAATATCATGCCATTGATCTCACCAGGAAGGTGGCAATTCAGTGCAAAATTCAGCGGAAATAGCAATGCAGTAGAGATGGTCGACAGCTTACGTACACGTAAGTAAGTGAATGTACGTTTTGCAGTTACAGGCGAAAGCGCCAACGGCACGATCGTGAGAGACACGCATCGTAAGCGTGGCGGCGATAGGACGGCCGCACGTGAGCGCTGGCCGAGTGTGTGAGGGAGGCGTGCACTGAATACCGCCGCCCGCTGTCCCCGGGCGAGATCTGGACAGGGGAGGCATCCTAAACAGGAGACAGCGGACAGCGCGTGACCCTGATGCCACGCCGTGGGCGAAAGTCGCGGTCAGGCCTTTCTCCTCAAGGGCACGGGGAGCGTGGGTGCGCACCCAAACACTGCTCTGACGTCTCACTGTGGGCAACGTCACGTAAGGGGACATGGGATATCGTACGTCAAATTGGATGAAATTTGACTTTTTTTTTTTTTTTTTTTTTTTTTTTTTTTTTTTTTTTTTTTTTTACTTTGGACTTTCATGACCATTTTGGTACGTAATACATTCAAAACAGACAATTGAAAGTTTTGGTGCAAGTAGGAGCAGCTCCACTTTTTCCAGTTTGTAGCAAATTGAAAAGAAAAAAAAATCAATTTTCACCAAAATGAAAATATTGTCAGCCTTGTTTTACGTTATGGGTTATCTAATACTACTGACGAGAATACATTCAAATGCATGCACACAGGTACGTGAAAGAGAGTTTTGAATTTTGGAGCTGTGTCTGTTTTGCTCCAAAGTGAATGAAAAACTGTTTGTAGAACCATTTTCTTCATAATTAATCATATTTCAGTTTGAAAATCATTTCATATGTTTGAAAACATGTTTGTTTCACTTATGGGGAACGGCACTCTTATTTAGATTTTTATATAAAGAACAGTCTAGAGAACAAAAATTTTTATTTTTTTCGACAGGGGAAAACACAGCCTACAGGAAAATAAAAGAGATATTTGGAGATAAGAAATACAGCTCTATGAATATCAAGAACAGAGATGGAAAACCAGTTCTCAGCAAAGATGGGAAAGCTGAAAGGTGGAAAGAGTATATATAGAGAGGCTCTACGAAGGAAATCGACTTAGAGACAAGTTTCCTGCCAGCTCCACAACATCAATGGAGCTTAATTTCTTGAAGATGGTCAAATATAAGACCGAAACTAGTCCAAAAAATATTTTTTTTTCACTCTAGACTGTTCTTTATATATAAATAAAAATCATTTATTAATAAAGAAAGTACAACATTATTGGCATAATACATTAATTCTACAGTTCTTCTTCAGCTTCCCTTCAGTCTCCAGCGGATCGTTTGAAGCATCTGACAACTGGTCGTAAAACCACATTTCGTTTTGCCCAATATACTTTCTGGCCAGATCCTTTGACATCTTTTAAACTTTTGGCCTTTAAGCAGAAGGAGACAATCATAAGCTTGATGAGAGTCGGGGGTCCTTGGTTGCAAATTTTGCGCATTATCGAAGACAGTCATCCCTGCGGTCGCACTTTATTGAATAATACATTTACTGATGTTTGGCTGTTCGTAGAGGAATATTTTGAACTTAGTGATTAAATATTTTTCTCTTTTCTTTTTCGATCTGGTCCTCTTCAGTGAGATGAAATTTGTGGCTGGTTCTTCTGATAATACGAGCAAAAAGGAAAAACTCTTTCCATTTTCCTCAAACACTTTTCTATAATACCGAACACGTTAATATTGTTGTATACGTTGAACTTAGTGATTAAATATTTTCCTCTTTCCTTTTTCGATCTGGTCCACTTCAGTGAGATGAAATTTGGGGCTGGTTCTTCTGATAATACGAGCAAAAAGGAAAAACTCTTTCCATTTTCCTCAAACACTTTTCTGTAATACTGAATACGTTAATATTGTTGCATACCTTAGCCACTTAGTGCAATACTTCGTAATTTCTCACCAGTTCTTTCTATACCTTCCTACAGTACGTTTATCTTTTGCTTATTTATGTAATTCTTTGATGCACATTTTGTAAAATCTTTGACATAACATTTGTTGATAGTAATCTTTCTACCTGACGATGTCGTAACAGCCGAAAACTATTTTATATAAATCAATAAATAATGTTGAATAGTACATCATTGTCGTGTGTATTTTAATGATCAAATATCACTATTTCGTGTTTCGAACTACACGCAAATGGTGCTTTATTTTTGACATTTCTTAACGTTCCGCCCATTGGGGATGCACTTGGACTTTTGACGGTTCATGACGTCACTCACGTTAAGGGGAAATTGTTAATTTATCGACCTTCGTGACCTATTATCTTGGAAACTAATTAAGATACAATATTAAAGAATTAATTACATGACAAGTCTTACAAAAGTGAGTGACAATTCGGCAAATAATTGTTGAGTACCAGACTTGCGCAAGTAGACATGCGTTTATTAATTTCCAATCTTTCTAGGTAGTTCATCTTATTACTTTTGTGAATGTGGAGTAAATCTTCATATTGGACTTAAGAACTATGCCCCACTTTAAGTAAGTGGTTTTCTAAAGTGAAATCATCATTTGTGAGTATAACTTCTGTGGTGATCTTTCAGGCGTACGGAAATAGCTCTACCAGACTGACGTATGTAGAATTTTCCGCAATATTTGTTCACATAGGAGAAAGGAAAACATAAAATTAATGTTGAAGCATTAATTATAACGCAGTTGCCTTAGATGAGAGGGGAAAGAGAGCAGAAATTCTCCAAAGGCAAGCAAAACAAATAGGGGTTAAGAAAATTATTCTGAAGAGAATCTATGAAGGCGAATTTGGGTCATTCCACGTGAAGGGTCCAAGGGCTCCCTGCTCGACCATTTGCAATTTCGATGAAATTATTCAGTATGTTCCTGAGTGCCCGACATGAAAATATGCAAAGTTTTAGTCTCATCTGTAACTTGGTTCACGTACTAGGGCCATTTTTGTGAAGTCCACTTTTATCGATACCGGAAAGTCCCGAAGAAATCTTCAAGTTTAAAATTCCACTGTTCCTAATGTAAAAGAGAAATACCCTCGGTTCTTGGTATAGTGGTACAACTTTTTGTACTCTACACACAAGTGACGCAGATAGCGTTGAGGAAGAGATGAATTTGGCGTAATCTCAGTTCAAAATGGGCAACAAATCATGTAGCGAGAAATTTGCCCAATACTTTAACGAGGCATAAGTAGTGAAGAAACTGCGCTATAGACCAGGTCTTTTGTCAAACCATTGTCTGTCTGGACTTGGATTGTCTATTTAATTAGTGTGCTACGTACCTGTGAATATGCTAAAAACTATGAACGTCTCAAAATATATCCGTGTTCAAAGTCATGTATCTGAAAATGGATACCTAGCATATTATTTTTATGGACACCATTACATTTCATTCTATTTGGTGTCTGTTTGGATAAGGTGCAAATATTTCGCCTAAACAACTGACTTTTTTGTAATTCGAGAAAACGTTTCTGCGTTGGTTCAAGGTGGCTATGCCACAACCAGACTCAGTGACTCGTAGCCCCATCGCCTAGAGGCCATGGCCGGTAGCCCTGCAAGGTCAGCTACATGTAAGATTCTTTACTGCAGGTTCCCAAGCCTGAATGTGGGTATCCAACAGGTTCCCAAGCATCGTTTGGATCTCTTTGTGGTTTACAAGCCATAATATATAATTCCTCAATAAATGTTTTAAATTTGTTGTTGATGTTCAAAACTATTGTTTCTGGCAAACTGTATTGCCGCCCAATCGTCGAAGCAGCTGGAACTGTTGTGACTGCGATTAGCTGTTGTTCTGGGATCCAGCATATGTCTCTTCTAGCAGTCAAAATCAAATGTTCAAATGTTTGTATAGTTTATGGGACTTAACGACGGGTTCATCAGTCCCTAAACTTACAAACTACTTATGAACTACTTACGAACTAGGACGGCACAAATATCCATGCCCGAGGGGGGATTCGAACCCCCGACCGTAGTGGCCGTGCAGACCGTGACTGAGCGCCTCAGTCTCCTCGGCCACCGCGGCCGGCTTCTAGCAGTCCAATTGTTGCATATCCAATAATTTTTTTCTAATATAAATAAATCCAATGCTATACACTTTTTTTTTTTTTCAGTATTTAGACAGATTAGTTGGTGTCAAGATTTGGTTGTCAACTGGGCGGTGAAGGCTAGCTGTTGCTGTTAAATGCTTAACTGTGCCCGAAATTACATCGCATAGTGATTTCCCATGCCTTGTTCCAAAAATATTCCATTCGCCAGTATTGCAAAAAGCATTTTACAACGGCAGAGGTTTAGGAAGCTCTTAAAATTTTTGTACTGTGCAGCAGAATCGTCGCTAAAATAATGAGTATGCTTAATTTCTTTAAAACTGCACTTCAGCGAGTTGATCAAGGACGTTAAAAACACATGCACTGCAACTGCGTCATGTCGGAGGCAATCACTGATTGTGCAGTGAAATGCTGATTCCCCATGCCATTTAACGACATACAATGCCGTAACAGGACTAAAAGCTGTGAAGGAACTTTCCTTAGAAGAACGAGAATTACTTACTAGACGGAGTAGTTTACAGTCAACTGAAAATGCTTAAATGTGTTTCCATCTTCAAGCTTTACTCCTACAAAGATTTAAAAATTTTAGCGAAATTTTTGCACCTTACCCAACGGACGCCAAACTGAAAAATCTGTTTTATAATAGAATTACATGTGCTCTTTCGAATGGTGTTAATGAATATAATGTGGTAGGTGTCCATTTTGAGATACATGACTTTGAACACGGATATATTTTGATACAATGATGGTTTTTAGCAAATTTACAGGTACGTAGCACACTAATTAAACACACAAGCCACGTCCAGATAGACAATAGTTTGACAAAAGACCAGGTCTATAGCGCAGTTTCTTCACTGATTATGCCTCGTTAAACTAATGAGCAAATTTCCTGCTACAGGATTTGTTCCCCATTTTGAACTGAGATTATGCCAGATTTCTTCCTGAACGCTGTCTGCATCATTTGTGTGTAGAGAACAAAAATTTGTACCACTATACCAAGAACCTCTCCGCGGGAGGTTCCAGTCGTCGCTCGGGAATGGCTATGTGTTGTCCTTAAGAAAATTAGATGCGAATCACGGCCTTATAACTAATTATGAACATATGCAAATTAAATACGATTGCCCTGTACCGATGATAAGTATAATTAGTGGTCAAAATTAATGACGCTGTACAGGGCCACAAGTCAGCCGACAACTGCCTTATTCTGTGCAGTGCAATTTTCTTCCTACAGAAGCAGTGCTGCCTCGCTCTGTGGCCTTTTGCGCGATTGTAGTGTTTGTGTAACATCGTAGATTTATTGGTCATCTGGGAAATACGAATTATTGTGAAATTTCTGAGATATTATTGAGCCCTCTACTGATTGTCACCCCGTGTTCTACATCGGTTAATCCGCGAAGTCGGCTACGCTGGCTGTAGTTCTATTAAAATTGCTTGTTACATTGTCACTACATCGGCTGCCATCTACCGTTCGGTTTTAGGCGACTCACAAACACGGCGGATCACGACATAAATGCTGTTAATGTGTAACACGGACCAATGTTGGAAGCGACCACCACGTGATATGACTACACTAGCTAAATCACGATCGATTAAAGTTAACTTTTATGAGTAAACCAAAGTATTGGTTTTCGCATAGGTTTTACATTTGCTGTAAGTGCACTTAAATTTGTAGGGAATAAATACACTACTGGTCATTAAAATTGCTACACCAAGAAGAACTGCAGATGATAAACGGGGATTCATTGGAAAAATATATTATACTAGAACTGACATGTGATTATATTTTCACGTAATTCGGGAGCATAGATCCTGAATAATCAGTACCCTGAACCACCACCTCTGGCAGTAATAACGGCCTTGATACGCCAGGGCATTGAGTCAAACAGAGCGTGAATGGCGTGTACAGGTACAGATGCCCATGCAGCTTCAACACGATACCACAGTTCATTAAGAGTAGTGACTGGCGTATTGTGACGAGCCAGTTGCTGGGCTACCATTGACCAGACGTTTTCAGTTGGTGAGAGATCTGGAGACCTGGCCAGGGCAGCAGTCGAGCATTTTCCGTATCCAGAAAGACCTGAACAGGACCTGCAACATGCGGTCGTGCATTATCCTGCTGAAATGTAGGTTTTCGCAAGGATCGAATGAAGGATAGAGCCACGCGTAATAACACATCTGAAATGTAACGGCCACTGTTCAAAATGCCGTCGACGCGATCAAGAGATGACCGAGACGTGTAACCAATGGCACCCCATACCATCACGCCAGGTGATGCGTGGGACTGATGACCTCGTTGTTTGGTCCTTCATTTCCATCAACACACACACACACACACACACACACACACACACAGATGATGCGCCAGTATGGCGATGACGAATACACGCTTCTAATGTGCGTTCACCGTGATGTCGCCAAACACGGATGCGACCATCATGATGTTGTAAACAGAACCTGCATTCATCCGAAAAAATAACGTTTTGCCATTCGTGCACCCAGGTTCGTCGTTGCGTACACCATCGCAGGCGCTCCTGTCTGTGATGCAGCGTCAAGGGTAACCGCAGCCATGGTCCCCGAGCTGATAATTCATGCTGCTGCAAACTTCGTCGAAATGACCGTCTTGCAAACGTCCCCCTGTGTTGACTTAGTGATCGAGACATGGCTGCACGATCCGTTACAGCCATGTGGATAAGATGCCTGTCATCTCGACTGCTAGTGATACGAGGCCGTTGGGATCCTGCACGGTGTTCCGTATTACTCTCCTGAGCCCACTGATTCCATATCCTGCTTACAGTCATTTGATTGCGACCAAAGGGGGCAGCAATGTCACGATACGATAAACCGCAATCGCGATAGGCTACAATCCGACCTTTATCAAAGTCGGAAACGTGATGGTACGCATTTCTCCTCCTTACACGAGGCATCAAAACAACGTTTCACCAGTCAACGCCGGTCTACTGCTGTTTGTGTATGAGAAATCGGTTGGAAACTTTCCTCGTTTCAGCACGTTGTAGGTGTCGCCACTGGCGCCAACGTTGTGCGATTGCTCGTAAAAGCTAATCATTTGTATCTCACAGCATCTTCTTCCTGCCGGTTAAATTTCTCGTCTGTAGCACGTCATCGTCGTGTAGCAGTTTCAATGGCCAGGAGTGTAGATACTAGAGCAGCGGTCTAGTGTTCAGACTTAAAACTGTGTAAATCACAGAGAGAGGCCGCTTACTGGGAAAGCAGTTCTTTAGTTGTAATATTTCAAGACTCGCTACTTTAACAAGTAAACAAAGATTTCACACAAAATCCTGTTTTTGAATAATTTAACATTTAAAGGGTAAAGTTCTTATACCACCAAACATTTTATCAGTTGAAAATGCATTAGTTCTAGTGTAGCCAAAGCGCGACGTCGTGATGTTAGTGAGGACAGTGACCGATTCATTATTTATGATGATGCCGCTAGCACGATTAATCCTTTCCCTAAGTCAGTTTGAGAGATGGATCACAGATATAATGCTCGCTAAGTATGTGTCTATGGTTTGCAATGATAATCGAACACGAAGTGATTGTTTCTGCCGTTTAACAATTCGCCTACTGGCCATTTAAACTTGTAACATGCACTGGAGAGAACTTTTTATTTATATGTTCTATGGATTTCACTGTTGAAATGCTTTATGCTGTGTTCATATGTTCTCAGGGCTTGACTATGCGCTGATGAACGTAAAATTTTATATCACATCACCAAGCTGAAAATTTGTTATTATATCTTGTTTATACCCAACGCAACCCAGAACGTGGCTTCATTGCATCGCTCACACAAGAAAAAATGTGCATTTTTTAATAATCAGGTCAGTGCCAGGATACATTTCATAAAATTAAACGTGATTTGTCCAACGTTAGATGCACTGTTCATTTAGATCCTGTTAAACCAGTAGTTTTGGCTGCAGATGTTTCCTTTAACGGGATCGCAGCTGTGCTCTCGCACAGAATTGGTTCACAGAACAGACCAATTGCTTTTGCAGTGTATTACTCATAGATCGAGAAAGAGGCTCTTGCTATTGTCTATGGCGTAAGTTTCACCAGTAACTTTTCGGGCGAAAGTTTTACTTGCTGAGCGACCATAAGGCAGCGTTAGTCATTGTTTCATCCCTCCAAACCTGTTCCTACACGCACTACTCAGAAATTACAACGTTGGGCCTTGTTCTTGCCTGAAATACTGTACCGGTCCAATTCAAAGTAAGGAAATGCCGACACACTTTCTCGCTTCCCTGTCAGCTCTGAAACAGAATTTGACGCCACCGAAGCGTCGTTTTGTCACATTGATGTGCAGGATAGTGAAATGTTACAAGTTTTCCCAACTATCTGAAGATTGCACAGATATGAAACGTCTGTTGTGTTATATCCGGAATGTTTAGCCTCGTTCTCTCAAACAAATTCCGAATTCTTTTGTGCGCCACGGTATTGCCTCTCCGTTCAGCATGGTACGAAATTATTGCAATGTGACGGTGGTTAATCGCATTTGCTTATTCCCAAACTGTTGCAAAAATATTTGTTTACGATTGCTCCATCAAGGACACTGGGGAATAGTGCAGAGTAAACAGATATATGAAAATGAAGGAGTGGCATTGAATTAAAGTTTTACACTAGCCAGGTTCGAAACGGTGACCTCCTTCTGACCATTAAGCTATCATGACTTCCGCAACTACACCTACATACATACTCCACAATACACCCAAAGGTACGTAGCAGAGGGTACTCTGTAACACTACCAGTTACTTGCTATCCTGTTCCACTCCCATATGGAACGAGGAAAAAGGAATGCCTATATGTATGTACGAGCCCTAATTAAAAAAAAAAAAAAAAAAAAAAAAAAAGTTCAAATATTTGTAAAGTCTATAGGACTTAACTACGGGGTTATCAGTCCATAAACTTACAAACTACTTATGAACTAACTAAGACTAAGGACGGCACAAATATCCATGCCCGAGGGGGGATTCGAACCCCCGACCGCAGTGGCCGTGCAGAACGTGACTGAAGCGCCTCAGTCCCCTCGGCCACTTCGGCCGGCAGCCCTAATTTCTCTAATCTTTGATATCTTTACGCGAATTGTAGGTTGGCAGCAGTAGAATCGTTTTGCAGTCCGCCTCGAATCTTCTTCTCGAAAAGAATGTCGCCTTTGCTCGAGTGACTCCCATTTGAGTTCCCGAAGCATTTCGTTAACATTCACTCATTGGTCGAATCTACCAGTTACAAACCTAGGCGCACACCTCTGACCTGCTTCTTTCTTCTCCTTTAAACCTTTCTAGTGGGGATCCCGAACAATTGAGCAATACTCAAGAGAAGGGGTCATACAAGCATTTTATATGTGGTTTCAAATGTTTGTAATTATATGGAACCAAATTACTTTGGTCATAAGTCCCTAGTCTTAAAAACTAGTTAAACTAAGTTGAACTAACCTAAGGACAACACACACATCCTTGCCCGAGGGTGGATTCGAACCTCCGACGCGGGAGGCCTCGCGATCCGTAACGTGGCGCACAAGACCACTCGGCTACTCCCGCGCGGCCTATATGCGGTTTCCTTTACAGACGAATCACACCTTCCCAAAATTCTCCCAATAAACCGAAGTCGACCATTCGCCTTCCCCACTGTCTTTATATGCTTGTTCCATTTCATATCGCTGTAAAGCGTTTCGCCTAGATTTTTAACTGACACTATCAATCAGTACACTACTAATGCTATATTCGTACAATACAGGATTGTTTCTTCTACTCATTTGCATAGCCATACATTTTTTTTCTTTACATTTAGCGCTGGTTGCCATTCCTCATACCATCCTGAAATTTGAACGTGATGAATATGGCCATGAAACAAATTTTAATTTAGTGCTCTCCTTCAGTTTCATATCTCTGATATGTATTGAGACAAAATATGTCTGTGGAAAATGATTTATTATTTGATATTTATATATAGCACAGTAAACAGTTAGAAGTCAACATTACATGTGTCCGGCATGGACGCCTGCAGTGAACAGATGTCAAGCTTTCTTAGAAACGTAGAAAATCAGGTTCTGCTACCACAAAAATTTTCACCTTAACCGATATCTCAGTCCCCATGGCAAAGAGTGCATGTTGATTTCGCGGGACTGTTTTGGAACACTCGCAGGCTTATCATATTGGAGAATCGCGTTTTCCGCTTCGTACTTGTACGATATTTCGATCATGTTATTCGTGATCTTCATCAGGTGCTTCCTGAGGTTGATTCCAGTGTGGAACGGGTCCACGTAAACTCCAGAGCAGCCAATAGAATCAGACACCGGACCAGCCAAGCAGCATTAGTAAGGGAGAGAATACGTGATATGCGTTACAGTTTGTCTACTATCTCTACACCTGGCATTTGCCACAATGTTAACCAAAGAAGACTGGGAACGAGTGCATGGCAATACAAGGTCTTTAGTGGAACGCCTGAAGAAGAAATCTGTTGCATGTCAACTTGCCAAGTTTGATCATCTTAACAACAAGGCGCAGCAGAACGAGAATATTCGTACTGTTGTTAACCTCTGTGAGAATCAATTTGACCAGACTACAATGCAGGTGCTTAGCAAGGGTCTTAATTTCGCTGTGACCTCCAGAAATATACCTGTTGCTGCCTTCGTCAGTGTAGTTGAGAAAGTGGCTCTCAGACTGCCTCCATGCGAAGCAGAAGAAGTCCGAAGTGAGACATGCAGGGCGCTCACCAAGACAAAGCTGCCTAAATCTAATATCACAGGTGATGAGAGGCTAGCATTCAGATACGTGAATGATACCTTTGTGATCTGGCCCCACGGTAGGGAGACGCTCCTTGGTTTTTTAGAACATCTTAACTCTCGTCACCCTAACATAAAATTCACTATGGAGATGGGAAAGAGTGGAGAACTCGCATTCCTAGATGTTCTTGTCCAGAGGAAGGCCAATTGCACTTTCGGTCACGGTTTATACCGAAAACCAACTCATACCGATATGTACCTGCAAACTATTAGCAGCCACCATCCGGCGCAAAGAATGGTGTTCTCAGAATTCTGGTTCATAGGGCACGTTCACTTTCGGTTCCAGACAATCTGACGAAACAGTTGGAACACCTTCAGCCTGTGATTTACAGAAATGGATACTCTTCCAGAGATATCGAGAAGGTGCTCGCCCTGTTTCTTCTCCAGAGAAGCCATCAGAAGTTCAATAAGAAACGAAGACGATTGCTTTTTTGCCGTATGCCGGACCTATATCAGCGAAAATCAGCAGAATACTTCTAAAGTATAATGTTAAGAGCGTATTATGCCCACCACCCAAGATTAAGGCTTTCTTACGTAGGATGATCTGGCCCTTCAGAAACCTGTAATTTCCCACATACCATGTCAGTGTGGTACGTCATATATTGGCCAGGCCAGCAGAACCGTCGAAATCAGGTGTAAGGAGCACCAACGGAACACAAGACTCCAAGTCTGCTGTAGCGGAACATTGCTTAGAATTAAACCATTCAATGAATTATGATGCTGTCAACATTCTGACGCAGACACCCAGATATAGGGGTAGTGTTCTTAAAGAATCGGTTGAAATAAAAGTCACACAGGATCTACTCAACCCTGAAGCTGGTTATGGACTTAGTTTCGCCTGGAATGCAGCATTCAATCGCTTAAAGACACAAAGGAGACAACATTCAAATTACAAGCTGACAAACTCTGCAATTTGTGACAAATGGAATATCTCTGCGCAATTAACTCAGAGTGTGCTGAATGAGACAATAAATCAATCACCTGAGGACGGTAACATAGCAAAAGAACGGCAGTTTGAACGCCGGGAGCCAGAGAGTAATACGGAAGCCGCTTGTAGCGGGCACGGACGTCAAACGGAGCACTTGATGCGCTCGACTACGGCTACGGCGACAGAACAGAATTGTCCACAAGGAAGCTTAAATGACGCCATCTGAAGACTGAACGCCCAGTGTCACGTGGAACTGGTAAAGAACGTCACATGATAAAATTAACGGACAAGAGCCCAAAGGTACGCGCACATCACGTTGAGCAGCCACATGTAGTAAATACTAGGGCGCGGACTTCAAACGGAGCGCCTCCAGCTGCATGGACCTATGAGAGAACGCCTAGCCGTCACACATAGGCGTAAATACTGGACCCGTTCCACACTGAAATCAACCTCAGGAAGCACCTGATGAAGATCGCGAGTAACGTGATCAAAATATCGTGCAAGTACGACGCGGATTACCTGTAGAAAACCAGATTCTCCAAGACGACAGCAGCCCACCGGGAAAGCCTTCACATCTACTCGTCGGCTTATTGTGTTCAAAATGTTTGTATAGTCTACGGGGTTTTCGATAAGATTTCTCTTATTTTATTATGATGATCATGTCTCCTTATGTAGGTGTGTGCTAACAAATAACGGCTTTCTTTTAATGATTTCCACCCCAACTCGTGCGTTATTTCCGTTACACTCTCTTCCCTATATCACGATAATACATAACGAGCTGCGGTTCTCTGAACTTTCTCTAATCGTCAGTCACTCCCACCTGGTGTGGCTCTCACAATGTGCAGCAATACTACAAAATAGTACGCACAAGTGTAGTTCCGGCATTTTCTGTAGCAGAATTGTTGCATCTTCTAAGTGTTCATTCAGTGAAATTTATTATTGAGTTCGCCTTCCCTACAATATTTTCTGTGTGTCCTTTCCAATTTAAGTGGTTCGAAATTATTACTCCTAGGTATTTAGTAGAACTTACGGCCTCTAGGTGTGACTCATTTATCGTGTAACTGAACATTAACGGATTAGTTTTAGTGCTCATGTGGATGACCTCACACTTATCATTATTAAGGGTCAACTGCCAATTTTTGCACCATGAAGGTATCTTATCTCAATCATTTTGCAGTTACTTTTGATCTGGTGACTTAAATAAACGACAAATGAACAGTCTGAGAGAACTACTCAGATTGTCTCCTAAGTCGTACAAAAAATAAGGAACAGAAGGGGCCCTATAACTCTTCCTTGGAGAACGCCAGATATCAATTCTCTTCAAGTCGTTGACTTACTGTCAATTCCAACGTACTGTCCACTTTCTGACAGGAAATTACGAATCCAATCGCACAACTGTAGCGATATTCTGTAAGCATGCAGTTTGATTAGAAGACGCTTGTGAGGTACAGTGTCGAAAGACTTCCGGAAATCTAGAAAAACGGAATCTATTTGCCATCCCTTCTCGACAGCACTTATCACATCATGTGAGTAAAAAGCTAGCTGTGTTTGAAGATACTTTCTGAATCCCTGTTGACTATGGGTCAGAGGTAGTTCATAATATTTAAGTATATATTCTAGAATCCAGCTGCAAACCGACGTCAATGATATAGGCCTGTAATTTTGTGGTTCACTCCTATTACCTTTCTTGAATACTGGCGTGATCTGTGCAACTTTCCAGTCTTTGGGTACGGAGCGTACGCTGACCGAGCGGTTGTATATGATAGCTAGGTATGGGTTATTTCATCAGCCTACATTGAAAGGAACCTACTTAGTATACTATCGGAATCGGTAGACGTAATTTTGAGTGATTTTTTGACAACTCCAGGCGCTGGGAACATGATATTGTTATTGAATATGTTTGTCAGTGAAGGTCCAAACGGGTTGCAGCACCGCCATCAGAAGCACGGGCACGTTTGTCAACTGCGATAATTTGTCGCGTAATTCCTGTTCTCCGAGTCCCGTTACACATAGACCCGGCGGCCGATCGGATCCCGCCCCCCCCCCCCCCCCACTCCAATCCCGCATGTCACCTCAGTACGAGAAACGCCTTCGGTACCGATGGAGCTGGATGCATCGCCGCCGCCAACGCAACCGCCGCCTACTCCGTCGCGGGAGCCTGCGAAGCCACAGCAGTTTCAACTTCGCTGCTACCAGCGTTCCCAGTAGGTACCTCACAAACGGCTTTTAATCAAATTGCGTCGTTATGGTATATCGCCCCAAATTTGCGATTGGATAGGGGATTTCTTGTCAGAGAGGACACAGTTCGTAGTAATCGATGGTAAGGCATCTACTAAAACAGAGGTGATATCGGGCGTTCCACAGGGTAGTGTTATTGGTCCTCTGCTGTTCCTTATTTACATAAACGATTTAGGGGAAAATCTAAGTAGCTCTCTTAGGTTGTTTGCAGATGACACCGTCATTTACCGTCTAGTAAAATAATCTGAAGATCAAAACCAACTGCAGAACAATCTGAATAAGATATCAGTATGGTGTAAAAATTGGCAATTGACTAAATAATGAGAAGTGTGAAGTCGTCCACATGAGTACGAAAAGAAATCCGTTAAACTTTGTTTACAAGATAAATAAATCAAATGTGAAGGCCGTAAACTCCACAAAATACCTAGGAATTACTATTACTTCAGACTTAAATTGGAAAGAACACGTAGATGATATGCTCTCGGCCATCGCGGCCGGCCAGGGGGGTTTGACGGAGGACATAGAAAGAGTCCAAAGAAGGGCAGCTCGTTTCGAATTGTCACGATACAGGGGAGACAGCGTTACGGAAATGATACAGGATCTGGAATGGGAATCATTACAACAACGGCGCTTATCGCTGCGACGTGGACTACTTGCAAAACTCCAATCGCCAACATTCTCCTCCGAATGCGAAAATATAGGTAGAAATGATCATCAGAATAAAATACGAGAAATCAGAGCTCGAAGAGAGAGATTCAGGTATTCTTTCTTCCCGCGCGCTATTCGAGAATGGAATGGGAGATAAATAGTATAATTGTGGTTCGATGAACCCTCTGCCAGGTACTTAAATGTGATTTGCAGAGTATCCCATGTAGATGTAGATGTGTTATGAACTTCGCTAACAACACCTTCCTTGAAGCGATGCTGAAGGTCGTCGGTTCAAACCCATCCACCGGGAAAAATTTATTTCTGCCGGCCGCGGTGGCCGAGGGGCTGAGGCGCTCCATTCACGGTCTGCACGTCCAATACGGTCGGGGGCTCAAATCCCCCCTCGGGCATGGATATTTGTGCCATCCTTAGTGTTAGCTAGTTCGTAAGTAGTTTGTAAGTTTAGGGACTAATGACCCTGTAGTTAAGTCCCATAAGTTCTACAAACATTTGAACATTTTTTTGAACTTTCCTTGAAATCGACTCAGGAATTGTGCACGGGTCCTTTCTTCGATTTTCATGCCAACATTTTCCTTGGAGGGGAGCGTGGAGGAAGGAGCTTAGAGTTTTACGTCCCATTGATAGCGTGGACATAAGAGAAGGAGCTTACGCTCGGATGTTTGGATAAGGATGGGGCAGGAAATCGGCCGTGCCCTTTCAATGGCACCATTCAGGTAATTGTATGGAGTGATTTTGGGAAATCACTGAAAACCTAAATCAGGATGGTAGGAGGTGGATTTGAAGCACCATCCTTCCAAATGCGAGTCCACTGTGTTACCACTGCGCCACCTCGCTTGGTGAGGAGAGCATGGATATGCAATCCGGAAGAATCTTACGCTACAACGGTACTGAATTCGGGGTGGGGTTCATTCCTAAAGTATCGACTGCACACCAGCCAGAGCAGCACCGCCAGCATGAGATTTAGAAGGCGCCTCAACTCGCGCTAAGAAGATGCGCAACCACGCCCACGGCTGATGCAAAGAGCAGCACCCTCTGCAACCCCAACTGAACCAGCCGAAGAGTGCTGGTCGGCCCCGACACAGTCGGACTGCATACTCAAGAGCAGTAGCCAAAAGATGTAGCATCAAGTCGGAAAAGGCTAAGCATTTTTTTGTATGTCCAATAAAATTCTACTGTTAATGTAAATGGCTGTTCTTCTTTCTTTCCACGTCCACGTCCTTATTTCTGGTGTGCCGGTTGCTGGTATATCCACCAGTAACACAACAAAAGGCTTTTCATATTCAACAACGAGTGATGAGGCTTTACGAAAGTCACTCAAAGGACTGACTTTTGATATGTCTGAGCCTGACTGTAATGTTTTATGTCAAAATTGTAGCGGAATTCCATCTTCTTCAGAGGCTCAAACGTGTTTTAGACCTAAGAAATTTTAAGAAGGATAAAACCTGAGATTTTTTACATTTGTCCATGTTTCTTACCATTTTATATAGCCATTACAATATTACGGTGGTGTACACAGATGATTCCAATCAGAGGATTCCCCCGGCTCTTCCATGGTATTCACCAACCGTGTGATCAGGATTCGCGTTCCCAAAGAATATACCGTCTTTTCCCCAGAGCTTCACGCGATGCTGAAGGCACTGGAGCCAATACGGTGTGTTCAATGCAAACATTTCATCTCCTCTGATTCCCTTACTACATTCCACTCATTGAAGAACCTGTACCTAGCTGAGATATTGATGTAGCAGATCACCTATACTTCCTCATATGGCGGGAAAGCAGCTGTCATTCGTGTGGTTGCCAAGAAAAATTATGCTTTGGTCAAATGAAGAAGCTGATCAGCCACTTAAGGAAGCCTGCAGAAAACATAATGTAACACAGTGCCCTATTCCCTTGCAGGGCGCGATTTCGGTGTTAAGGCTGTGGACCAGGCAGTTGTAAAAGGAGACATGTTTAGCAATGACTGATAATAAGCAGTGGGACATGATGCTATCTTTCCCACCGTGAGTAGCGCATTTTATATGGTGTGGAGAAGATAGAGGTGCATATATTTTAGCTGACATCGGGGCGATTATGGTACAATTTTGTGATCTGTCTGAACTCTAATATTCATGGAATATATGACATCAACTGCGATTGGGCAAAGCTGAAAATGTGTACCCAGCCGGGATTCCAACCCGGGTCTCCTGCTTTCTAGGCAGTTGCGCTGACCCCTACACCACTGGGGACACAGTGATCACCGCACCTGCAAGGACTACCCATGCACGCCTCCCGTCAGATACAAATTCCCAGCTTCGCCCTGCCCACAGTACTCAAACTCGTAGTTATGAACTAATTCCCGTAAGAGTAAGGGCTTCAAACTTGCCCACCCCTCCCACTAACGATAGGATCATTGCCCGTCACCGGCATATTATATATATACATGTGGCGTCTGTTCCGAAAGAACAGACGTCACCTCTGATCCTGCAGCTGTTATTATTTAATATTCATAGAGTATATGACATCAACTGCGATTGGGCAAAGCTGAAAATGTGTACCCAGCCGGGATGCGAACCCGGGTCTCCTGCTTTCTAGGCAGTTGCGCTGACCCCTACACCACTGGGGACACAGTGATCACCGCACCTGCAAGGACTACCCATGCACGCCTCCCGTCAGATACAAATTCCCAGCTTCGGCCTGCCCATAGTACTCAAACTCGCAGTTTAACTAATTCCCGTAAGAGTAAGGGCTTCAAACTTGCCCACCCCTCCCACTAGCGATAGGATCATTGCCCGTCACCGGCATATTATATATATACATGTGGCGTCTGTTCCGAAAGAACAGACGTCACCTCTGATCAGTGAAGTGACGTCTGTTCTTTCGGCCCTCACCACTAGCAAGATGAGGTTCTGGGCTTGGAATTGGCACTGTCGGAGTTAACCAAAACAATGAAAGTATGTACAATAATGTGATACTGCTTCTCCAGAGAAACAAATTATCGATGAGCTTCCATCATCCGTTTACACCAAAAATTACAGGCCAATTTCATTGACCTCGATTTCTAGTAGGATTCTGGAACATATACTTTGTTCCAACGTTATGAACTAGCTCGAAGAGAACGACCTATTAACCAATAGTCATCACGGATTCAGAAAGTATCGCTCTTGCGAAACACAGCTTGCCCTTTATTCACCTGAAGTGATATGTGCCATCGACAAGGGATCTCAAGTCGACTCCATATTTCTGGATTTCCGGAAGGCTTTTGACACTGTACCACACAAGCGGCTTCTAACGAAATTGCGTGCTTGTGGAATATCTCCCCAATCGTGCGATTGGATTCAAAATTTCCTATCAGAAAGGACACAGGTCGTTGTAAATGACGGTAAGTCATCGAGTAAAACAGAAGTGACAGAAGTGATATCTGACTTCCTCAGGGAAGCGTTTTAGGTCCCCTACTCTTCCTTGTGTTTACAAACGATTTAGGAGACAATCTGAATAGCTCCCTTAGATTGTTCCCGGATGATGCTGTGGTTTATCGGCTAGTGAAGTCAACATAGGATTAACTGCAAAGCGATTTCGACAAAATTTCTACATGGTGCGAAGATTGGCTTTTGACATAAAATAAAGAAAAGTGTGATGTAATACACATGACCACTAAAAGAAATCCGCTGAACTTCAATTAGGCAATAAATCAGTCAAACCTTAAGGTCGTAAATTCTACCAAATATCTAGGAGTTACAATTACGAACAACTTAGACTGGAGAGAATACATAGAAAATATTGTGGGGAAGGCGAACCAAAGATTACGTTTCACTGTCAGAACGCTTCGAAGATGCACTAGCTCCACCAAAGAGACTGCCTACATCACACTTGTGCGTCCTCTCCTGGAGTACTGTTGCCCATTGTGGGACCCTCACCAGGTGGGACTGACGGAAGATCTTGATAACGTTCAGAGAAGGGCAGCTCGGTTTGTTTTATCGCGTTACCGGGGGGAAAGCGTCAAGGAAATGTTGCACGAATTGGGGTGGAAATCATTAAGGAAAGACTTTATACATTGCGGCGTAATCTGTTTGTGAACTTTCAATCACCGACTTTTACTACTGAATGTGAAAATATTTTGTTAGCACCTACCTACTTAGGGAGACGTGACCATCCCAATAAAATAATAGAAATAAGATCGAAAACGGAACGATTTAGGTGTTCTTTCTTCCCGCGCGCTATTAGAGAATGGAACGGTAGAGAAAGGTTATGAAAGTGGTTAATGAACCCTCTTCCAGACACATATATTTGATTTGCAGAGTATCTATGTAGATGAAAACGAATTACTCTTCCGAAGGTCGGTAATGTCAGATCATACTTTGTCGTGATATACAACCTCTGGCAATAAAGTTCGGTGAATAGTCCTATAATATTAACTGAGATGATGAGCTACCATACATATGCACCGCTCAGCTCTGCGATACATGTTCTGGAAATTTTGCACGAAGTCTCCCATTGGAATGGTGTTGAAAGGCCTCATCACGTTTCGTTGCATATAAAGAATATCGTCAAATCTCTTTCCTTTCAAAGCGAGTTTGAGTCGAGAGAGTAGGAAGAAGTCTGGAGGACTGAGATCCGTGAGTATGGTGGATGGAGAAGTTTCACGACAACGCTCTCCCACACATAGCTAATAACGCCAAACAGTTCGTGGCAAAAAATGAGTTGCTGCAACTTGAGCTTTCACAATACCCGACGGATCTCATAAGACTGACTTCTTTCTATTCTCTCATCGCCAACTCGCTTTGAAAGGAAAGAGATTTGACGATATTCCTGACAACCAACTTGACGAGGCTTGAACACCACCCGAAAAAAACTTCGTGCAAAATTTACAAGACATGTATGGCAGAGGTAGCAATTCACAGTTATTGAATGTCACTATTTCGAATGGCAGTAAGGTAACTGTAGTTCGTAGTTCGTCTACATTAAAGTTACAGGGCTGTTCACCGAACTTTATTGTCAGAGGTTCTACGTAGCGATTGTGCGATTTTTCGCTTTTTAAAAATAGGAATTAATAGGAATATACGAGTATATGACATTACTATCAAAACGACTCTAATACTTGTCTTATTCTGTCGGGGAATGAGTATGAGATATCTTGAGATGCTTTTATCAGCCAAAGAAGAACATTGTTTGAACGATGCTACTAAACAGAGGATAGGTAACAGCTAAAAATTTTGCCAAAAGAGACCGTCACACCCCTTAGAAACAATTAACGATGCACTAAACTTTTATTTGGAGCTTGAGTGTCTTTTTTTTATCAGATTTTGTAAACCATTATCTTGTAAACTTTTGAAGATGCAAACTTCTAATTTTACATATCTTACGAACATAATTTCTTAGATGCACCGAACTTTAATTTCTGAAATTACTTTATTATCAAATATATTATGTGATTTTTGTCAATTTCTTCCTGTGAATTCTGTAAGTAAATTGACCTCAGAACCAAACAATATAAAGAATTTAATTGACATGTAAAGAATCCTATTCTCAGTAATTTATTAATGTTATGTGTTTATACCATTAGTTCTTTTTTGAATTGTGCTAAGGTATTCCAAGATACAGGAGTTAAAAGCTTTTCAAACTCTTATATAGACTTTATTTCACGCAATAGTTTGTTCTGGGCCATGTCGTGTTCTCATCAGTCGACATAGTCGCTGCTTGCCTTCTACTTTTCTTTCTTGGTTCCTTACATTTTGCTAATTAGCAAACTTCGCTGTGCTACAATGTGCGCGTCCAGTACTCATACTCATTAAGTTGGGTTCTACTCTAATTGGACCCTTAACTTCTCCACTATCTTTAGACTTATATAATTCCCACTATTCAAAATTATTGCAGCATTGAGCACTTCTACTTTTAGAGTAAAAACTCCGACAAAAGCATGTGGATTTTACCACACGTAACTGATGAAACTTGTACGTTCTGGGTCTTCCCATACAAAATTTCCCCTAGAAGCTTTGGATTTGCCAAAGCTCTCAATAAAGAATTCATTGCCTCCATTACCGCTAATGGAAGAGAATGATTACGTGTAAATGCATCTAGGCTACCAGGAAATTTAGCATGCCTATACTTATACCAAGCTTTTCCAGGTGTGGTCACTTGGGGAAAATTATTGTCGTTATTTACATTTCTTTCACCGTTAAACATTAATTTTCACGACTTGAGGTGCTAACTCAAGTCAGACATCTCTTACTCACAAATTCGAGGCCATTTGTCGCTTTGTCATTTTCTATACACATGACAGCAGTATATATGAGTGCACTACAGATATCATCGGCTGTCTCATGATTTCTAACAAAACAACAGAAACGAAGTACCAATTTATTTATTCGCGATGCCAACATGTGAGACTTAACTATTGCATCAAAACAAGGTAATTAACTGCTTTTGACTGTTCAACCCTTGGAAATACATGCCAGATGATGAAAACTGTATGACAAATTTAAAAACTTGTTAGTCTTACCCAGCAAGTTGACGCAATGGTAACATACCGGACTCGCATTCGGAAGGACGGTGGTTCAAATAGTCCTCCGGCCATCCAGAATTAGGCTTTCCGTGACTTATTTAAATCACTCCAGACAAATTCCGCGATGGTTCCTTTGAAAGGGCACGGGTAATTTCCTTTAGCATCCTTACCCAAAATCTAAACGTGAGCGCCATATCTAGTAATTACGCTGTCGATGGGGTATCAAATCATAAGCTTCCTTCCTTCCTCGACTTCTTAAAAGTGGGTTTTGTGTATGATATACCGGAATGTGAAGGAGATCTAAATAATTTGACCTACCACACAATCTTCACTTAAATGAAGAAAGAAAGAAGTAATGCCAGGTTCAAGACAATACTGACACCTGCTGGCTCAAAAAGGAATAAAGTTTTTGGATTTTATGAATAACACTTAATATTTCGTGAGAAATAATTTGTATACTCGGTGTATTTATTGATAAATGAATCACGTAAAAAAGAGATATTTCTGGTGAAAAGTAACTGTTAAATTATTTACGAATATTTGTTTTGATACAGACATACATAGTAACTCCCGTGCCAAGCAAACTCAAATCTTTCACACATAATTTCCGGTTTGCCCCTATCGGTGCATATTGAATACTGAGTCTGATAAATAATTGAAAGTACCATCTGCTAATAGCTTCAGATAGTAACTACATGTGGGCTGTGATAGAAATATGTGGAGTAACTTCTGGTGTTGTGTATTCATGATTCTCTAACACAGCTATTGTAATCGCACTGTGTTAACTGAGAAGTGCACATGACTTCGAAAGGTAGGTTTCTGAAATTCATTGTAGTACATTTCAAGGGATTTTTCCCTAGTAGCGAAAGGTAAATCACTACGTACCGATAAGGAGTTTTTATAATTTATTACGTTTATATAAAGAGATGTGGTAAGTTCCCACTTAGAACCTGTTTCAAGGTAGTTCAATCTGTACCTCCACGTAAATGTAACAGAGAACAACAGAAATACATACGACAACCCCACATTTTAAAAAAAAATGTACAATCAATCAGAGAACAATATTATTTCGTATTTGACAACCACTAGTATGGACTACATCATGAACTGCTCATGGGATCACTAATCAGTGGAGTCCTAGCAAACCTCTAAAACCATATTAAAAACATACTATTTGAAACCATAGTGGAGCCCAAACCACACATAATAAAATACTGATACCGATATATCGGTGGCTGAATATGCCTTCTAGAAGAAACATCCGATTATATTCAACAGCTCCACAATGATAAAATACAGTTCACCCTTAGATAAAATTCATCATAAAATAAAAAAAAGAAAAAGAAAAAAGGAAAAAAAAGAACAAAACAGAAAAAACGAAAAGATAATTTTTGTAGATATTACAATCTGCAAGCTATACAATGAAAATCATATACAAACAACCCATATGAATGTCTGTAATAATGAAAGACATTGCGTTGATAATGGGCACAAAACAAACATGGTAGATAAAATCAACAACCGAATTAAATCAAACGTTTAGTGCTGATCCAACACACTGCGATATTCAGTACAATAGCAACAAAGAAATACAGCCACACAGAACACAAATATCAGACATCACATCTGTTAAAGGAGCATCCACAATAGCGAACAAGTGGGACAACTCACAACAAAGTAGTTCACAAAGTTGGAAATGTTTTCAGAAAACCAAAACTTAAAAATGCCTAATGAATGCACAACTTCATACAAAAGAAATTGAGGGCAACAGACATTACCCATTTGGAATCCACTAATTAAAATGAATGCACTTGAATTTGCATTACACGGACAAATACAAATATCAACTTCAGATCACAGAAAAGCAGTATGTCTATACTTGTACATAATCTTATGGATATAAAATGCTGACCAAAAGACTTAAACAAACAGTTGAAAATTCTTAAATGTAACAATATACCTACATCTACATCTACATGACTACTCCGCTGATCACATTTAAGTGCATGGCTGAGGGATCATCGAACAGCTCATCGAACCGCTTTCACGACATTCCTCCGTTCCATTCTCTAATATTGTGCGAGAAAAAGGAACACCTGAATCTTTCCGTTTTCAATCTGATTTCTGTTATTCTATTAAGATGATACTGTCTTCCTATGTAGGTGGGTGCTAACAAAATGTGTTCGCATTCGGAAGAGAAAGCTGGTGACAGGAAATTTCGTAAATCAATCTCGCAGCAACGAATAACGCATTTCTTGTAATGATTTCCACCCCAACTCGTGCATCACTGTGACACCCTCTCCCCAATATCGCGATAATGCAAAACGACCTACCCTTCTCTGAACTTCGTCTATCTGTCAGAACCACGTGGTGAGGATCCCACAATAGGCAGCAATACTCCGAAACTGAACGCACACATGTACTGTAGGTAGTTTCTTTAGTAGAACTGTTGCATCTTTTAAGTGATCTGTCAATGAAACGCAGCCTTTGGTTCGCCTTTTGTAAAATATTTTCGATGTGGTCTTTTCAGTTTCACTTGTTCGTAATTGTAAATCTTAGGTGAGAACTGTTGCATCTTTTATGTGTTCTGTCAATGAAACGCAGCCTTTGATTCGCCTTCCGTAAAATATTTTCGATGTGGTCTTTCCAGTTTAACTTGTTCGTAATTGTAAATCTTAGGTGTTTAGTTGAATTTACTGCCTTTAAATTTGACAGGTTTTTCGTATAAATGAAGTTTAACAGAAACTTATAATAGAAAAAAAGTACCAAATACATTGGAAGGAAAAGAATCATTAGTGAATACATAGCATTTTTCAATGTTACCTTGTTCCATGTTGTAAAAGAATTCTCATAAGATCAGCAAAGGGAAAACACACACAAACGAACGGTGTTGGGACATACTAAGCCAAAAACTCAATATCACTACAAAATGCGTAATTTCCAGCCGAAACCCACAATACAAGGTGGCGTCTCACGTAAACAGCACATAAACAGTACAAGTGTGTTTGTTTGTGTGTAAGTAATAAAGTGTGTTCATGAAGTCTCCAAAAACTAAGTTAAACATGAAACTTCCTGGCAGATTAAAATTGTGTGCCGGAACCGGGACTCGAACCTGGGACCTTTGCCTGGCGGAAGTAAAGTTGTGAGGTGGCATCGTGAGCCGTGTCGGGATAGCACAGTCGGTAGTGCGCTTGCCCCCGAATTGCAAAGGTCCCAGGTTCGAGTCCCGGTTTCGGCACACAATTTTAATCTGCCAGGTACTTTCACAACAGCGCACACTCCACTGCAGAGTAAAAGTTTCATTCTAAGTTAAACATATTTTTAACATATGTACCCTTTCCTGTAATATTTCAATAACTATCACAATAAAGATATTTTTGCTACATGTTTCGATAACTGGAACTATAATCTAAGTAACTAACATTATAGAAAAAAAACCAGCGAATACTTTTAGTACCAGAAGTACCAGACAGTGGTGGTACAGTACACTCAGACATCAGGAAGGAAAAAAGAAGAAAAAAAATTGATAATTTTATTTTAGGGCCCTATTTAGGTAAATTACGCAATACAACATGGAAAATACATTACTAAGTACTGGTTACATACTGGATAATAATTACCATTATACTGCAAATGTGAGGTAGTCAATTTATGACAACTTGTAATATCAAAGGTGAAAGTGTATGTTTTTCCTGTTAATTTTTCTTTTAATATTCTGCTCATGTAAATACTATAGCTTAAAAATTGTTATGTAACATTATTCAAATATTCCGTATTTATCACTTTACTGATAATGAACAAACAATTGATAATTTTGAAAATTATCCAAGCGTTTGGACCCCAAAAACAAGATAAATTATTATGTTTACTCAAATCAGAACTATTTTCTACATTCTAAACAGAGAAAGAAAGAAAGAAAGAAAAACGGCATAAGAATGAATAGACTGTAATCGTATCTGTCAGCTGCAAATCTATAAATTTCATGGAAGGAGGAAGGTTTAGGAATTAATTAAATCCAAGTATGACTGCACCTAAAACCGTTAAGTTTTACATCTGAACTCCGCTAGGGCTAAACAAAATATGTGCTATATTTCTTACAGCAGTCTGCACTTTGTGTCCAACAAACCTGCAAATACGACATTGTGGTGCAACGAATAGCTTCTGGAAAGCGAACCAGAACAAATAGATTTTCTTCTTTTGATGAGTATGGTTCCCAGTGTTTGTTCTACTACATTCTTTTTTATTGTCGGTAACCTATTTTTAACCTTTTCTAGATTCTGCATTACTTTCTGTTCTTACTGTTCCATATGTCAAAAAGAAGCACCATTGTTTTACAAATTTTCATTTTCCTCTCAGTTGTCATAAATTTCCTTCTCGCTACAGTACTTTGCAGACTTACGTCTACTATTTCCGTCTTAATAACTTGGTATTTTCATTTCATGATTAAGTCTTTATAGCTGGTGATACCTAAGGTTTATCACTTGTTCATTTGTCACAGTACCTAATTCTAATTATGATTATACAGATGTTTTGATAATAACATTTTTACAATCATGAATTAACACGACAATCACTGAAAATGTAACTAGAAGTCAGATACAACCCAAATTATTTTGCTGATCTAGCTGGATAAAATTTGTTCATACATACAAGTTCACTGGATCTATATAACTTGCCATAAGATACACTGATCATGCGAGTAATATAACTACACCTTGTCCAATGACTGTAAAGTACTACTATCAACTAACTGGTACGTTTCTGCTATCACTGTTATGTATTTGTCCATGATTTCCTTGTCATGAACCTTATCCACTCTAATCCTTCTACATGTGGACCTGACTTTCTGTACTTTTGGCGCCACAAAAAGAATTTCACTGCGGATTATTTAATTATAAATGCCATTAAATAACCCTCTGAAAACACGTGTGTCCCTGACTACCTTCCTAAATTCCTGATCCTTTATTATATAGCCAATCAGATGTAGCTATCTTGCCTGCCAAAGTATGTAGATGAATGTTATGCTTGAAAAAGGACATTAATATCTTTGATATTTTCGAGACGAGAAACAGCCTCTGGGTATATAAATTTATAATTTCAACTTTAAAAAGAGGTTTGTGATAACTATGCCCATACTGGTGCAATTATCCAAGAGCTGTTTTATGTTCCTGTTGTATTCCATATCCTCTCCAAACGTACCCATTTTCAATACACTTCGATTTACTATCCTGGCATTGAAGTCAGTCGTGAGCAAAACATTCTCCTTCTCCTTTACTCTAACTACTACATCACTGAGTGCGTCATAAAATCTGTCCATCTCATCTTGATCTTCTGTTCCTTAACAGGCGAATACACTGACACAATAATAATTTTCTTGCTGGAGACTGCCATATCTATCCACATCAGTCGTTCGTTTACATACAGTATACTGCAATTATGCTGCGTTGGATTGCTTTTTTGATTTATAGCGTTACACTCCACTGCGGTCTTACTACTTTGATTCCTAACAGCCATCTTACTGGCAACCCATGATAGCTCTACCTTCTTTTCAGTGTAGTCCCTATTGATATTAATAGTTCTTCATCTCGTTCCAAATCGTTTGCCAAGTTGTATCCCAGGATTTCCTGATCTGTCAGTGAGAGGTGGGACTACTTCACATCCAGAGGTACGAGGCACTTTGCTTTGATTGCCTAAGCACAAAGGTGTCCACGATTCAAAACATATTCGAGATGCCCAATCTTATTACAAAGTAACTAGTATTCGAACTGGCAGAACCATATGTTGCCTGTGGTTCCTGAACTAGGACTTTACTACAGGAACCCACATCATGAACCACAATTCTATGCATTTAGTTTTATATTTCATTTCTCCTAAAAGATTTTTCTGCTAATATGTGGCTGTTTTTTAGTACAGATGTCTGAGTAAGGGTACTAAGTGCCCCAAGCCGGTCAATAAAACGAATTTAAGTGTATCTGGTTGCTGCTGTTTTAAAAACTGTCAGTTTTGAATTGGAAGCACCTATTCAACAACTGTCTTTTTTTTTTTAAGAATTAGTTATCTATTAACCGACCAGTGTGAGACTTCTTTATGTCCATAGTAAATATAATGTCTAGGAAATCGCATAGCAACGGATTCTGCTACTTAAAACACTTTATCCTTGTTTTATAATACATAGGTAGCTAATAAATTGTGGGGTCTCCACGTTCCCTGCGCAATGCAGTGAGAAGCCGAGGAAGTGAATCTGTAAGTCGTCTTCTGCTCGCAGATGACATCAAGTAGTTAGCAGAGCAACAGTCAATTCTGCTCATTTCGTGGGTACAGAATCCGTGACACAGAAGCTGGTTTCATCATGACATCCCAGATATGCTCAATGGGTTCAAATCTGGTCTCTGAGATGGCCATTTCAGTCTTTGAACTTCCCCTGTATTTTCTTGGCACCCTTCCCAGACTGCGTGGGAACTATACGTGGCGCGTTATCATTTTGAAACCTTGCACAACCGTCAAAGTGTTGGAAGGCCCCCTTTTAAGTCCAGAAATGTCTTTTTCCTCAATTCTGTTCAATATCGTCTCATTAATTATGATATCTGCCCATCCAATCTTCAATCGCCTGTAGCACCAAATTTAGGAAGCTTCTATCATTTTTCTGTCTGAACTCCTTATTTCACTTCCGTACAAGGCTACACTTCATACAAATGTTTTTTAAAAATGCTTTTTTCCCCAAAACCATTCTACTACTTACGTCTTCTCTACTTCGGCGACCATAACTTATTTTACTGCCCAAATGGCGGAACTCACTGCTACTTTCCTAATCTAATTCCTTTAGCATCACCTGCTTTTGTCGGAGTACATTCCATAATTCATGTTTTTCTCTTGTTAATATTCATCTTATATCATCCTATCACGACAATGTGCATTACGTTCAAGTACTCTCCAAGATTCTTTGCTGTTCATCACAATAACAATGTCAAACTTCTTATTTGTTCTCCCATAACTTCAATTCCTTCTCGAAATTTCTCTTTGCTTCTTTTTACACTGTTTCAATGCACAGATTGAATAACATTCTGAAAACGCTTTAACCCTCCGTTAGTTCCTTTCCAATTACTACGACCCTTTCATACCTTTCGACTAATAACAGCTGTCTCTATTTGCACAAGTTACATTTAAATTCTCGTTCCCTATATTTTACCCCTGCTATTTTCTAAATTTGATAGTGTTTTCCAGTCAACAATGTCAAAAAAATTCGCAAAATCTACAAAAGCTAAAAAATAGGATTGCCTTTTCTTAACCTATCATTTAAGATAAGTCGAAATGTATTGCCTCATGTTTTCTTAAATTTCTCTTAAATCCAAACTAATCTTGACCGAGGTCTGATTCTACCAGTTCTTCCAGCCGTCTAAAAATAATTCGTGTTTGTGTTTTGCAACCATGACTTATGTAAATGATAGTTCTGGTAATGATTCAGATTTTTTTGCGCTTTCACTATGCATATCTAACACTTTTTGTAGTGAAAATAAGATTTATTAATTTCAAATATAAGTATCTGGACCACTCATATTGATAATCATAATTACATGAAAAAAGTATTACTTATTAATTGAGGAGCAACTTTCACTTCTTGTACTATTATACCGTTAAACCCTTCATTGAGCAATTTGTCAGTGACAAAATTAAACAATATTGCTGACAATATTTCGTAAACTGTAAGGTATATATAGTTGGTAATTTGGGAACATAGGTAGTTATAGTATTTCCTTTGCATCACTGAAAATTCTGTCCTCTAGCTTGATCCACAACGAAGTTGCAGGGTTTTTCCACCATCCCCCGCAACTTTACTGAATTGGTCTGCGCAACTATCTTATTGTCTGACTGACTTCAGTACTAATTAAATCAAAAAGGGGATTTATTTTTCAGTTCAGCCTACTCTGTAACACCCTTACCAACTGTCCATTCTGTTTCTGACCATCCAGAATAATTGGTTTAAAATAATAATAATTTTTATATAAGCACTTCACTTTAAAATAGCTGTCAAGAAATTGCAAATTAGAGAAATACGCCAGTCATAAAACGTCAATATGGAAATTTTAGAAATCCATATGCGATGGAATAGACTGAAGTGCTAAATTGATGACAAACTTGTATAATTTTAGGACATTATCATGTAGGCAGTATAAAGTTGTACTGTGCACAAATGGTTGCCGAAAATTACAATATTGATAGTGGAGTGTGTGAGTAGTTAAATGTACCGACAAAGTACTGAAAAACTGACGTTTAGGAAAGGATGTGGGAGAACTGTACCACAATAAGGTGACAAAAGCTTCGTCTTTCAAAGGTAGTTAAAAATCAATACAAGAAAATAATTAGGACAGGCTGAGAGTGGAATAAGCGGAAAAGATTACAGAATATGTTGCACGTAAAATTTTGCAGAGATGAACAGGATAGCTCAATACAGGGAAAACAAAAAGAATCTATAGACTCATAAATATGAAGACTCCTCCATTTATATGTTCTGAATCTTAATTAATCCATGAATGCAAGCACTTTGGTATTTGTTAAAAATTAGTTACGTTTCACATCGCAGAAACAAAGTACTGCACATATACCTTGAATATCTCTCGATTCATTTTGCAGACTAATTATTTACTGTGACCCTGATAGATATTCTCAGGGGTATCATAAAACAACAACCACCACGCTCTGCTGAAATAATTAAGAACTGAGGTACATAATTATTAATTTAGAAACGAGTACTGTGTTATATTTGGCGCTAGACATATTTCTCGTCTTCAAATATACATCGATGGTGCAAGATATATGAAACTCTTTTGCAAAATTGAAATACTTTCTTTGAAGAAAATTTTCATCGAATGGTTCTACAAAATTTTTTATTGTTCATCTAGACTGCATGCCATTGGAAACAGAAGTAGTGTGCCTGGTGAATCATGTTCACTTTCACCGCAAATATTGCGGAAATTGAACGTGCGATTGATGTGCGGTTTTCACGGAATGGATTGGTAGTCAGGGGCTCGTATTTTCAGCCAACAAACAGATTATAATATTACTTAGAAAGTGTATTTTTAATGCAAACATACAGTATTTAAAATGGAACAATGGTTGTTTCTGTCATGCACTGGAGTTTTTGCCACTAGCCGTATACAAATAATTTTGAATGACATTCTTATCACGTTCAGTTTGGCAGCTACAACCGTTCAAAGTTTCGGGGGCTGAGACTGCGATAGCGTTGCTGACTGGCCGAGTGGCTATCCCTGGGGCACGGCCCACTGTGTCATGACCACCAGCCAGTCGGCTAAGCTGTCGTAGCCTCCGCCCCCAAGACTCTGAATGGTTGCAGCTGCCAAATTAAACGTGATAAAAATGTCATTCAAAATTCTTTGTACACAGTTGGTGTCAAAGATTCCAGTGCATGATAGAAAAAACCATTGTTCTATTTGAAAAATTGTAGGTTTGCATAAAAATACACTTTCTAGGTATTTTTAAATCTGTTTATTGCCTAACAATACGAGTCCTTCACTACCTATCCATTCTGTGAAAACAGCACATCAATCGCAATTTCTGTTTCCGCAATATTTGCGGTTCAAGTGTTAGGTGATTCACCAAATATGTGTGTGTAACGACGGTACTGCAGCAGTACGCAGTGACGAGTTCTCAGCCCACGTCAATGAGAAAATGCTAGTCGCTATAGCTGATTAGCAGAAGGCCGGCGCGCTTAACTAGAAGACATTGCCTGCTGTTGCGGACTGTGAGAGATTTTTTTGATGTTAACCATAAGTATGAAGAAAAAAATGTAAATGAAAGAGAGTTAGTCATGACTTGTATTCCGTATTGAGAGAAAGTCTCTTTGTAAACATAATTTGTATATACGGAATTGTGTGTGATTAATTACGTCAAATATATTTAAAATAAATATATATATATCACAGATGAAATTATGAGATAAAGGTATTCGACAAGGAGACCAAGTGAGCGCACTATTATTCACTTTAATAATGAGTCACATCAATCTTGGTATCTACTGACAACGTCAGAGTGGAAACCAGCGATCTGTTTGTATTTATGTAGTAATAGAAAGAACATATATTTGTAGATCTATAATTGTCAAGAACCCAAATAATTTTTATATGATAAATGGTTTCGTCCTACTTTTAAGCAATCCTCAGATCAAAACAAAAGCATGCAGTGTCTTGATAAGATGACATCAACCAGTATGCTCCTGGATTATACAAAATTATGGTTCAGTACTCCAAGAACATAAATATTGATATGTTGCACCTTCTAATTTTTTAATCTGAGAATGGCTTAATATCAAGCCAAAACTAGTTGTCATATAAAAATAGTTTGTGATTTATAACTTTGTAGATTGATATATAAAATCTTCTTCCTACACAAATAAGAGATCACATCACATCACTGATCATCTGGTAAATACTACAATGTTATGCTGACAAAGACGAACTAACAGTACATAATGAGGACAATTTACAAAAATGTTACTTCATCAAATAATTAAGAAAAGAAACAAATTAAGTACAGCTAAACAATTTAACAAGAGAGTCTCATCAAAAGAAATAAATAGTAAGCTCATCGAGTTCAGTGGGAAGGTTGTACTCAGCGACTGTAAAAAGACTATAGCCACAGCTACATAATGTGTTGGAACAGTAGTGTTGCGGTCAGGTCAGGAAAGCTGCTAATGTATCCTGTGAATGCGTTGGGGAGGTGGAGATAATATTTTGAAGAGTTTCTCCAAGAAAATGAAACGTTAAATGATGTGTAAGATTTTTAGGTACTTTGTAATAGTAATGATGATGGAAACAGGATCATATTTGAGGAAGTGGAGAGAATGGTCAGTAGATTGCATTTCAGTAAATCAGCTGGTGTAGGTGACATTAAGTGGGAACTAATTACACTACTGGCAATTAAAACTGCTACACCGGGAAGAAATACAGATGATAAATGGGTGTTCATTGGACAAATATATTATACTAGAACTGACGTACATCATCACGCAATTTGGGTGCAAAGATCCTGAGAAATCAGTAGCCAGAACAACCACTTTTCGCCGTAATAACGGTCTTAAAACGCCTGGGCATTAAGTCAAACAGAGCCAGGATGGCGTGTACAGGTACAGTTGCCCTTGCAGCTTCAACACGACACCACAGTTCATTAAGAGTAGTAACCGGCGTATTGTGACGAGGCAGTTGCTCGGGCACCGTTGACGAGACGTTTTCAATTGGTGAGAGATCTAGAGAATGTGCTGGCCAGAGCAGAAGTCGAACATTTTCCGTATCCAGAAAGGCCCGTACAGGACCTGCATCATGCGGTCGTGCATTATCCTGCTGAAATGTAGGGTCTCGCAGGGATCGAATGAAGGGTAGAGCCGCGGTTCGTAACACATCTGAAATGTATCGGCTACTGTTCAAAGTGCTGTCGATGCGAACAAGAGGTGACCGAGGCGTGTACCCAATGGCACCCCATATCATCACGCCGGGTGATACGCCAGTATGACGATGACGAATACACGCTTCCGATGTACATTCAGCGCAATGTCGCCAAACAACAAGGATGCGACCATCATGATGCTGTAAACAGAAACTGGATTCATCCGAAAAAATGACGTTTTAACATTCGTGGACCCAGGTTCGTCGTTGCGTTCACCATCGCTTTTTTTTCTGTAAAAGAATGAGTTAACAGAATGTACATTGGTTTTATATGCTGGACGTATACCAAGTTCTGGAACCGTGTTACATTTTAATTGATTACTCGTGAGTCATTCGAAAAAACCAATAGCAGACCTCGTCAACAGTTCGTAGCGCCCTCAGCTAAAAAGGCAATTGTATAGTAAGCGGGTAACACTAATGGCCGAGGTAATTGTAACACGGCTAGTAGCAAGTAAGTACAGTACCTGTCTATAGAAACAAAGTGCAAATCGTTTCACAGATCTGTAAATATTAAAATTCTCAAACAGTAGCCAAGTTCACGATATTATAACACATGGCAGAATATATAGACATAACAGGGCATGGCATGGCAATACGGTAGTTCAACACAGATGTCGTAAGAAGGGTACCAAGTGCTCAATGAAATCAATATAAGTGCAGCTCGTAACTGCTGTTTTACAAATCAAGTGAGTAACAATTGCTTTGATGCTCTAAAACAACTTCCTTGATTTGATTTTACATGAGATCTCACAGGATGAAAGTACTGCATTGCCAGACCTGTATTTTTCTTAATTATTATTATATACATTTTACGGTTTTAGTGTGATAATTATTAGGCGTGGGGGTAGTGGCAAATAATACATGAAGTATTTGACATATTGTCTGTGAGGAGTCTACATAGTTTTCAAATGAGTAGATATAATATGTAAAATATTGACGCATATTGTATTAATAAATATAGCCAGTTTCAACTATTTTCCAGTAATCTCCAGATTAAATTACATGTTGGCCAATTTTGTAATTGAATGATTACACTGCCTATTGCCAACATGTAATTTTATCTGAAGATAACTCAGAAACGATATGAAACTGGTTATCTTTATTAACCTTCCGTGGGGCGCGGCTGTTCAAATTGATGCACATTGAAGTTTACTGTAAGTTATTTGTCAACGAGTAGCAGCGCTGATACGTTCTTACCAGTAGCTTGCCTTCTCTGAACGGTTATCGGTATTGTGTGCTTCAGTCTCCTTGCTCTATTGTCGAGATATGTGGAATAAAGTTCCGCCATCTCAGAAAGTACTTTTCAGGGCCCACAATATTATTCGAACGCTACCTCTTCCTATAGGTGTGGCGAAAGCAGTGTTTTCTAATGTCATAATAGCTTTTCTGTAGAGATAGTTGTCATTTAAAATGGGTTTTCTCAGTGAAATATAATAAAGAAACTAATCAAAAAGAGACGATGTCACTTTTGTTACCATAGTCAAATATTAATAATAGGAAATTTGAATAATTAATATTTCTACTGCTGTTGTGGTCATATTAGTCTTTCTTTAAATATATATTAAATATATTAATTTCTTTAAATATATTCGGCACTTAGAATGCGTTTTGTGAACGAAATTTAAGAAACCATCACGTGAATAAACGGTATGATCAATTTAATACTCGATCTAGCTAAGACAATCACCGCGACCGACAGAAGGTTAGTAAAATATGCGGTCAGAACTATAAATGTTATATCTAATAAACTGAATATCAATAGAAGGTTCCCTGACCTAGTCCGGTTTGGAGGCGATCTAATTGTTTTATAGTTTTCAAAATGACAAGCGAAGATCGCACATTAATAATTTATTAAATGACGACCGGTTTCGGCGCACTGTGTCACCATCATATGGTCACATATATGATATAATCTGGTTATCTTGTTCAAAAAATTGGGTGTAAAATAACAAGTGCAACATTGCACTTAGTCTATAAGTTAAAACATGACAGCTTACGAAATACTAGCTGTCATGTTTTTAACGTACTAAGTGCAATGTTGCACTTGTTATTTTATACCCAATGTTTTTTAACAAGATGACCAGATTATAGCATATATGTGACCAGATGGTGACACAGAGCGCCGAAACCGGTCGTCATTTAATCAAATGTTCAAATGTTTGTAAATCTATCGGACCAAACTGCGTGGTCATCAGTCCGTAGCTTACAAAATACTTAAGCATATCAATAAAATTCTTCTGGGTATGACACCGCGTCGTCATTTTATAAACTGTACCGACGTTTCGGCCACTGTTGCAGGCGGCGTTCATCAGGGTCTTTGTCAGACAAAAACCCTGATGAAGGCTGCCTGCAACAGTGGCCGAAACGTCTGTACAGTTTATAAAATGACGACTCGGTGTCATACCCAGAAGAATTTTATTGACAGTGACAACTGTCGCGGAAGCCTAGGTGAACTAGGTAAGCCTAGGTAAACCAACCTAAGGACAACACACACACCCATGCCCCATGGAGGACTCGAACGTCCACGGCGAGCAACCGCGCACTCCGCAGCAAGACGCTTTAGACCGCTCGGCTACTGCTACCGCGGCCGTCATTTAATAAATTATTAATGTGCGATCTTAGCTTGTCATTATGAAAACTATAAAACAATAGAAGGATTGAGGTGAGGAGGTTGTGGAACAGTATCAAAGCGATTCATGAATCCGCAGCTTCGTGACTGTAGCAGAAGGTACTGCTTGGGCCAATACGAGTTTCCGACGGTAAAAGTGTTTTCGAACTGCTGGCAAATTATCCCTGAAGTTCACTTTTCCCAGCGCTCCTCCTGCGCTTATTGTCGGCGTTTTCCCTACCCTACTGGCGTCTCGTTAGCGTCCGCGCCGGGGCCGTGACATTAGGGATGGATCAAGGGCGCGAGCGACTTTCCAGCGCGCGCCGCGGCGCGAGGCGACGTCCGCCTTGCCAAAAGGCGACAGCGGCGGCACACGTCGGCATCCGCGGCCCACTTGCCCGCCGCGCAGGCCTTATGGCAATCGAAAGCGAGCCCCCGATATCGCGTGCTGAGCATCGCGCGCCAGACAATCGCCGAGCGGAAGAAGTGGGGGGCGCCACCGTCTCGTCGCCCCACTCCAGACCGTCCCGCGCCGTACCTTCAGCCGCGGCGTACTCCCTCCACGGCGGCCGCCTTATAAAAGTGCGCTGACAGCTTGATTTAGTACACATTTGCAGTCGAACAGCGGTCGGCGGCACACTGCTCCGGTGGACAACTCAGCACTAACAAGTCCTCGCCGTCAGTAATCAGCAAGCCGTCGCCCAGTGGCCAGCAACATGTGTCGCACCCTCACCGTCGCGCTCTGGGCCTCGGTTCTGGCGACCGTCGTCTGGGCCATTCCTACTCCGGAGGGTGCCGCCGCCATGGTGATGGAGGAGACTACGTTCAAGACTGGCCCCATGGCCGAGCCGATGACTACCATGTCCAAGGAACCGATGACCAACGTCGAGAAACCGATGGCCAACGAAATGCCTGCTATGATGATGAGTCAGGAGTCGGAGGAGGACGCGATGATGCATCCGATGGCCGAGCCACCCATGGTCGAGATGGCCAGCAGCGACGACGGCGCCCCCGCCGACCAGGAGGCCACTGGGAGGTCGGCAGGCTACGAGACAGTCGCCGGCGCCTTCGCGCGCATCTACTCCGAGTGCATGAAGGAAGGATCCTTCTCCTGCATCAAGCCCAAAGTATTGGCCTTCCTCAGGGCCACCGCCAGGAAGAACACCATCTTCCTGACCAGGGACCTGGCCATCGAGAAGATGGATGGATACTTCCCTAATGGCCACGACTACATTCAGGTAAGCGCCGCTCGTCTGTCCTGTAGCTGGTAGGGCATAATAGCGCGAGTACACAGCAATACAGTTAGTTCAGTACACCATTAGCAGCATTTGTATACATTTTACAACATAGCAGAACTATTACGCTATATATTGTAGAATGTTAGGTTGACCACATCTGCTTAATTTATTAGCTCAAAGCTACCGGTTTCGGTTAATACACCATTATCAAGAATCAGCAGAGCTTAGCAAGTAGCTTAACGTGGGGTGTTACAATCTTGAAAAAATTTAAAAGAGATATTTGGCATTATACTTCATTTGCTACATATACAATGCCAGATATTTAAGTTTTTTCAAGATTGTAACATGTCACGTTAATCAACTGGCTAAGCTTTGTTGGCGCTTGATAATAGTGTATTAACGGAAATCGGTAACTTTGTGCTAAAAGATTAAGCAGCAGATGTCAACACGACATTCTGCGAATATTTAAAAACTGTGAACCCTTACCTTTTCAATTTCCTATATATCTTTACCATTACATTTTATTTCCAAACGTATTAAACATATAGATATAATATATCCCCAGTTTAATGTAACATTAACTGATAAAAAAGTGAAACAAGACTTTGTCCGGCCTGCAGAACGCACGCACAGTTCTAGCTAAAATAACGTATCTGTATGTCAAAATATTAGTGGTTAAGTTAAAATATTCATGTGTGTTAGCCCACAATACTTATACCGTCAGCCTACCTAACACGTTAGTTTGTATTTGTAATGTATTAGACCAGTAAATGTGTACCGACTGCGAATTAAAGATTCAAATACTCAAAGGTTACAGGGTTCTAAAACAGCCCTTCATCAAAAATTAATAAGTGCCGAGAAAAGTAATACGTGAAAAACACCATGTAGTCATAGAATAACAGTAAAAGTATTATATATCACAGAAAAGCTTGTAAGATATTAACGGGATGTGTGGAGACCAGTTACTCTACAGGAAGACAAGAAATTGAATGGGTTAAACTAATAACTGAAGACTGTGGGTGAAGATGTCACCCTGGGATGAAAAGCCTAATTACCTGTAAAACTACATCAGACCAGTTAGAAAAATGATGAAAACGTTTATAAAGATGTTTTGCTTTATTCTATAACTTTAATGAGCAGACCTTTCTTTTTAATTATGTGTAGCAAGAGGTAACACAAAGAAGCACCTGCATAAAAGCGAGTAGGAAACAGATCACAGGTTCGGCCAGACCGAGGTTTGATAATAATAGATATATTTTTATTTAATCCACCATTAATGTGACTATAGAATTGAAGATGGTTTAAATTTATTGAATCAAACTGAACCAAAGTTTTACTCTTAAAAATTACATTGTTTAGCAACTAGTCAGGAGCGTAGATAATGTAGTCTTTATAAGAAGACTTGGGGGCTTCAATTTTCATGTGCAAGAAACTCATTAAAATGAGTATCTAAAATATGTACATCTGATCAATCCGTTTCAACGTTTAAAATTTCAACGCAGTAAGTGACTTACTAAATACTTCTTGCATCTGATTGTGTGTGTGTGTGTGTGTGTGAGAGAGAGAGAGAGAGAGAGAGAGAGAGAGAGAGAGTGAGAGAGGGGGGAGGGAGAGAGGTAGAGGGGGCAAGATGAGGAGCAGAGGATGGTTCCTGTCATCTGCTCCCTTGCATCTACCGGTTTCGGCTTTACGCTAAAGCCAACCTGTGAACACCTAGACGAAGGTCCCATAATCATCGTCGCAAAATATTAGGTGCCTCGCAATTAGTAACAGTGGGTTCTTTGTGAGCCGACTTCATCTGCCACTAGCAACGACTGACTGATTACATCAGAGTGACAATTTTCATCTGAAGAAGAACCGTAGGTGTCAGAAAAAGATTGTAATAAAATCAGTGCGACTGCAACTGTTTGCTGATGCTTCAGAAACCAATTGTACAACGGTTCCCGTTTTGAACAAAATAATAACTTCGAAAGGTGTTTTATCCACATTGGATGTGTTTGAACTCTGTTTCTAATAAAGGTTTGAGAATAAAATCCGCTACCAGTCACATTAAAGATCATATTATTTATTTATAACACGATCGGTTTCAGGCTTGTGGCCACCTTCAGGTGCTTAAAACATTCACAATTTTACAAGTGTAGCATGTTGGTGGAGTTCACTGTTTGAAAACTAATTATTTGGTATTAATAATAGCAAAACCAATTGCAGGTGACGAGACGACATGAACAAAAACACTGTTTACTTACATTTAATATTGTATCCAGTACGCGTCACATGGACAAACAGTGTTTTTGTTCATGTCGTCTCGCCATCTGCAATTCGTTTTGTTATTATTAATACCAAATAATTTGTTTTCAAACATTGAACTCCACCAACATGCTACACATGTAAAATTCTGAATGTTTTAAGCACCTGAAGAGGGGTAAAAGCCCGAAACCGGCCGTGTCACAGATCAATAATACGATCTTTAATGTGACTTGGTAGCGGATTTTACTCTCAACCATGTAATTTCGAAGAGTACGGCTGTTGGCTCCGTTTGATTAATTGGGACCTGACGGCATTTTCTGAAGTGGTAGTAGTAGTGAGGTGACCGCAGAGCGCCGTCCGTGTTGCAGGACAACGAGGCGGAGGTTCCGGAGGCGGTGTCCCGCGTGGAGCGCTTCCTGGGCAGCCACGCGCTGCGGGTGCGCCTGCCCGAGGAGCTGCGCTCCGGCCGCGCTGCACAGTACGTGCCCGCCGCGCTGCTCGCCGGGTTGCCTACCGAGATCCGCGTCCCACTCGCCGAGCCCGCCGTCGCACAGTCCGAGGGTAAGTACACGGCTGCCCACTGCCGCCACAGTGTCGCAGTCGAAATATTCTTACCTTCAGGCAATCCGCCAGCTTCCCTACTACTACTACACTGTTATTATTACTATCATTAGTATTATTATTGCTGCGAATAGATTGAGGTCCACATACCAATTCCACATCCTTTGCTCTTTTTGAGGAATGAAAACAACTATCACGTTCGCAAAATATTTATAAAATTTCTTTGATAATGGGGTGACCGGTTTCGAACTACTATGATATAATCATCAGAGCGTGCGGCGACTGCAGTTATTTTCATTCCTGAACCATATACCAGTTCGCTGACTTTCCAATAGCAAACTAAATTTTCCAATCTCATTACTTTGCTCTTTTCTTCCGATATGCTTTCAGCTGTTCACTATTTAACTTCCTTTTATCTTCATATAATTTTTCACCAGTCTTTTTAGCCACACCTCTTTGGAATTCTTTCATATTCAGTATCTTTTCCCGAAAGGCTTATCGTATATTTTATTTCTGTATTATTTCTTCCATGGAGCAAACGTGTTGTGGACATTTTGCCACCTAGATATTAAAAAATCATTTGGTTAATCTACTGTCTTGCTACCAAAATAGTCTACTTTTCCTGATTACGTTTGAAGTAGTTCCTATACATTGGTATATTTGTGCATTATTTCATAATGTCGAACCTTCTTTCGTGTTTTGTGGCCCTAACATTTTCGTAATTTCTCTAAATTATAGTTTAACTCAAGACATTAACTCAGGTCATTGCGACTTCATTAGAGTGCCTTAATTTTGCGTTTTTGGATATACACCTTTTATTGTAAAGGTGTTCTCCCCACTTTTTACAACCGATTTTTCCACTGCGTTTTTTGATTATTATTATTATTATTATTATTATTATTATTATTATTATTATTATTATTATTTGATTATTTTCCGATTATTATTATTATTATTATTATTATATGGAGACCCTATTGTGAGTCGTGCCCACAAACTACCATAATTATTATTATTATTCATATGTGTGCACAATAGGACCACACGAGGTACAATATCTGTGTGGTTTTTGGTAGCTGGCTTTCTTTTGTACCTAAATTTATTTCATCCGTTCATAATTAAGTCTCTTTCTTCAGTACAAGGTGTTCCATTCCGTTTTTTAATTTTTTATGTTCTTTTAATGTCTTCATAAAATTTTAGTCTTTATTTTCTCATGGCACAATGTATTTATGTGCATTTTTCTGTTTCTTTATTACTTCTCATTATATAAGTTCCTTCAGTAGTAATTTTTGGGCATAATGTTTTCCTAATAATATTTCTGTTGTACAGAAATTAACTGAATTTAGAATGTGGTTTTTATTATAAATATTTTGTGTTAATATTAATGCATTTGTCATTTTGTTACAGCGAAATTGTTTACAGCTTTTACCAGTCTGTGAATTACCTTAATATTTCTAATGATAACATAAACTTCAGCTTGGTGGTTATTCTATGAAATATTTATTTAAAAGACTTGCAAAACCATTTCGTTCATTGAACATACATCTTCAATGCATTTTAAAGCCCAGGGGACTCATATGCACAAATTAAAATTGTTGTTAAAATTATAATACATAAAATAACATGTCTATGTTTACGTAATGAACGTTGAGTGTGTAATGTAAACCCCGACAAGTTATTTCAATTGTAAAACAAAATTTTGGTAGTGTACGTGAGTCATCTGGACTTGAAACTGCACTGAGAATTTTCATTCGATGAACTAAATCGATATACAAAATTTGTAAATAAATATTTCATAACCACCAAATTGAAATTTATATTGTTATTTATTATAATTATTATTAATATAACGAGTCCACCATGATAATTTCACTTTACAGCGGTGTGTGCGCAGATATGAAACTCCCTGGCACATTAAAACTGTATGTCGGACCGGAATTCGAACTGGGGACCTTCGCCTTTAGCTGCAAGCATTCCAACGACTGAGCTACACTGTTAAGTTTGGAAGGTAGTACGCTATTGGCTGAAGTAGAGCTGTAAGGACGGGCCGTTTAGCGTGATAGGTTAACTCAGTCGGTAGAGGACTTGCCCGCGATAGGCATAGGTGCCGGATTCGCTGCCCATCTCGCATGCTCAGCGCCATCGATCTTTGTTTATCCAGTCTCGTTCCAATACTCGTTCCTCCATTTCCTCTTCAGTACTATTTATCCACTGCTTACGTGGTCTTTGAGGCATACTTCCAGTGGTATTCTTCGTGTTCCACACGTCGCAAATATCCGTACCATTTTAGTTTTTTATCATTATTGCATATAATTATTTCATTTCTCACGTGATCAAAGAAGGTTGCAACATCTCCAGCATGTATCTCTCTAATGACCACGCTATTGACGAGACGTTAAACACTAAGCTTCCGTTGTTTCTTCTTACCTTCCCCAGTATGATATATTTCCAGCAAATAGATTCTGTTCTTTATTTTTATCTGTGAACCACATTTCTGACTGATACTTCATGACTGGTTCTATTATTTCCGTAAATACACTATGTTATTCTTTGTCTGATTAGACAAGTTTTTATTCCACAGGGTTTTAATCGTGTTCCTCTATTTTACTATCATCTTCCTTATGTCCTTCTTATCCATTTAATCTTTACCAAATATGACTCCTGGGTGTTCACAATCATTACCTTCTGCATGATGCGCTATTGAAGTTGCAATCCCATTCAAGTGGCACAGACAAAGGCCAGTTTGGAATAATGTTTAATAGGCCTAACAGGGTGCTTCTTATAAACATTTAAAAGCCTCCGAATTGGCATAGAAAACGCTGAGAGGTATGTGGCCACAGTGTCGGGTATACCCTAAAATAGCGTTTCATTTTCAAATTACTTGGCTCAGCGGCATGTAGTCATGTACGTTATATCGGAGGTTAATAAGCAACACCCTCTGCAGGGAGATAAAAAAAGTTACAAAATAACATGTATACAACATGTGGTACAACTTCCTTTTGCCGTTCCACTTAGTTATGGAAGACCACGATAAACAACATGCAGCTATCCCGTTCACCCACATCATCCTCAGAAACCTCCTAGGATGTTGCATGGTGTCTATTAAGAATTGTCATCCTAAGTTAACACGACGAGGTGTCTACATGACAGCATCTCACATACAGTGTTTTCACGGGTTCCCATCGCATCTCCGGCATTCAGCCAGTGGAGTAAATGCGTTAAACAGAAATAGCAACAGTGACCCACTAGTGTTGCGCTTGGCACTTGCACATTTCACCTGATTATAGCCGATTTCTTATGACTTCTAGCTGCCATGAAACCTATCTGGTGTTCACGTGAGTTTTAATGTGACGATTTCTGAGAGTAATACGAGTGGTCTGTAAATTTCTGGTAGTGTGATTCGACAATAAGTGGCATGAAATGATCGTAAGGTATTCGTTGGCACGGGAATGCTCATTTCAGTTCGGCCGCGTTGTGCAAGACTTTCTATTTGCTGCCACTTCGACGACTAGCGTGTCGGCTATGATGAAATGGTGACGAGGGTTAAATACAGCTGTAGTGGATTAACGGACTTTTATTATCACACACGACCATTTCTTTTACTTAAAGATGTGTTACTCTCAACGCTTCTATTGTACAACAGAGTGAGGTGGCGCAGTGGTAACGCACTGGACTCGCATTCGGAAGGATGGTGGTTCAAATCCACCTCCGGCCATCCAGAGGTTTTCTGTGATTTCCCTAAATCACTCCAGGCAAATGCCGGGATGGTTGCTTTCAAAGGGCACGGCCGATTTACTCCCACATCCTTCCCCGAATATCCGAGCGTGAGCTCCAATGACCACGCTGTCGACTGGACGATAAACCCTAAGCTTCCTTCCTTCTATTGTACAGCTTTAATGTCCTGAAAACTGTGAAAACAAATTAATTTTTATATGTACCTGTTACATGGCATAGCATATTTAATGTATTGCTGATCCGACCTACGGGTAATATGGTTGGCCATATTTCCTTTGTCATGGTGCTTACCATGTTTTACGTGCACCTGACAGTTTGTCTCCAGAGTTTAAATGCGACGATTTCTGAGAGTAATACGAGTGGACTGGAAATTTCGCAAATAGATCTCGTCGCAACGAATAACGCCTTTCTTTTAATGATTTCCACCCAAGTTCATTCATAAATTTCTTGACACTCTCTCCCCTATATCGCGATAATACAAAACGACCTGCCCTTCTCTGAATCTTCTCTAAATCGTCTGTCAGTGCCATCTGGTGTGGATGCCACAATGCGCAGCAATATTGCAAAATACGACGCGCATGTGTAGGCAGTTTCTTCAGTAGAACTGTTGCATCTTGCCAATGAAACGTAGTCTTTGGTTCTCCTTCCCTACAATATTTTCTATGTATTCTTTCCTATTTAAATTGTTCGTAATCGTTTCTCCTAGGTAGAATTGACGGCCTGTTAGTCTAACTGATTTATCGTGTAACTGAAATTGAATGGATTTCTTTTAGTGGTCATATGGATGAACTCACACCTATCATTATTAAGGGTAATTGCCAATTTTTGCTCCATGCTGATATCTTATCTAAATCATGTTGTAGTTGCTGGTGACTTATGCCACTTAAATACGTTTCCTACTGTAAAACGCACGTTAATATCTATATAAACGATACTATTCACACTAATTCGATATCGTATTCAGAAATGTAGCCTGCCGGGCGCTTAGAGCGTTACTGTCGCAGTTTATAAGAAAATCAGTGGGAGTGTCACGATTGTATATGTTTAGCTTTGATAGTAACAATTTCACAGTGCAGGAAAACCTGGACATAGTCCGCTAGTCTACCGTAGTAGTAGTCGAGGCAACAGTCGGTTATATATATATATATTTTTGACGACGTTACAGCGTTCATTTTTAATGAAATAAATCGCAATTTGCGATCTGTTATAGCTTCTCTGTACTAGGATTAGATGGAATACCCAATTGAGGCGAATGAAAATTTGTGCCCGGCCGGGATTTGGGTGTGGCGGGAGACATGCAGGGAAGAGTCCTCTGCAGTCGGGCTGGTCATTGTGACCTTGGTGACGGATTGGTCAACGCGTCTGCCTAGTAAGCAGGAGATCCCGTGTTGGAAGCCCGACCGGGCGCAAATTTTCATTCGCCGCACTTGGATATTCCATCTAAACCTAGTACAGTGAAGCTATAACAGATCGCAAATTGCAACAGTCGGTGTTGGTTCCAAGTGCGGCAAAAATTACAACCTTCAGCCATACCAACACCACCAAGAAGACAAGGCCTCACAACTGGCAGTGCCTACGTCACACCGAGGGCTGCGAACGCAAGCTGAGTGGCCGGCCGCTACGAGGCGGTGCGCGTGCCCCAGCGGGCAGCCAGTCAGCTGGCGCCCTCGGCCTCTGTGTGACGTAGGCGCGGCCAGTTGTGAGGCTTTGTCTTCTAGGTGGTGTTGGCCGTACACCCAAATACATTTGGTCCCGGGTAGTGTCGAGGTTGTTAAGCATACTAGGAAGCTGTGAACGGGAAAAAACTAACCTATCCCACTGTCGCAGAGGTTTTTTTCCCTTGGCTCTTGCCTTGGCACTTTTTTTCCTCTGCCCTTACATACCTTTACCCTTCGTATACCTTTCGACCAATTCTACCTCCAGATGCACCGTATTAATGGGTGATCGTGCCCACACGTACGGATAACATCGCGATTTCCACATCCCGTGATCCACCTTAGCAAACTAACCTAATTACGGAGGTGACAGTAGAACTTTTGTGATGGTCACCACGTTGGTGTGGGTGTGGAGGGGCCACATCCTTTGCCCTTTGTGGTTGGTAATTACATTTGAAGAAATGCAGAGCTGGTTTCTGTGGTACGCGCAGTGTGTGAGCGTTGGTGGTGTGTTGGGTGTTGCAGCCCGCGGCTTCATGAAGAAGGTGGTGATGCCGTTCCTGCTGGGCCTCAAGTTCAAGGCGGCGGCGGTGCTGCCGCTGGCGCTGGCGCTGATCGCGCTCAAGACGTGGAAGGCGCTCACGCTGGGCCTGCTGTCGCTCGTGCTCACCGGCGCCATGCTCATCTTCCGCCTCAGCAAGCCCAAGGTGGTCAGCTACGAGGTGGTGCACTACCCGCATGCCACCGTCGAGCACCACGCGGCGCCCGCGCCCGCCCCCTACGACCACCACGGCTACGGCCGCGCCCTGCCGCTCGACACCGACCTGCCCTACAGGGCGTACGCACCCTCCGCCAGGCGCTGACGCCACCACGCAACAAACTTTAAATTATTTTAACTTATTTGTACCTTCTACTCTTGTTCAAATGTTCGCGTGACGCTACACGTGTATGTAAGATACTGTGTATCACGAAGTGTAATTGACGTAATTAACAACACTTTTTAAAGAAAAAACTTGACTTTGTTTTTTATACCCAAACAGCCATTTGTATACAAGGAAAAAACATAATGAAACCTGGTCGAGCACAGGCATGGGGTCTTAAAAAAAATCGCACTGACGTGTTTTACAGCCCACTTTAGATTTGTAGTTTCATAAGTTTTTGTACGCATTTTGGACCAAAATAATAATCTAAATAATAAAAAATTAATTAATAAAAGTGTCTGAATCCCTTTTAGGAAAAAACTATTTCGGTAGTGGCGGGGTCCGAACCACCGACCTTCAGCGGCATAGTCCACGCCTTGCCCACTACGCTACGGCTATCGATCGATTCCTTTGATCTCATACTATTGGTGGCCGTTGTTAACTGATGCTAATATATCAGTTGTAGACACTAGATTGTCATTTATCGTACGAAGAACGATGTGTTTTTGTCAATTATTCAGTGCGCCATTGCTTTGAAATGACAACGTCTAAGTTACAATCAGAAAATAATCAAATACGCAACGCAACATGGCGTATGCCAGAGACAGTTCTGGGCGAGGAATGTCACGTGACATCTCCGAACGGGAGGTTCTGGTTTCTGGCTGCCTACAATCATGTACGTAAAATTTGGTGCTGATCGGTTGAAAGGTTCGTCTTAAAAACAGAAAACACGTTACGGACAGACAGACAGACACACAGACAGACATCCCAAAATCGCCGTTATTTTTGCAAATATCTTTGAAACGGGTTCGAGTCACGGCCCGGCACAAATATTCATATGTCACCATTACACCGTACAGCTGATGCCGATTAATATTTCCAATTACGAATACATTTCTTGTATTTACATTAGCAGATGCAATGGCGCAGTTCTTAGTTGCTTAGTTCTATCAATAAACACGGACACTGCACATCGTAATTACAACAGTGTTCTAATTATGTTGTCATTGACGATTAGCATGTAATTGAGAAAAAGTAAACAAACGTTTCTGCGGTCCTATCACTGTCAATGAAATACTTCTAGGTATTGGACCGCATCGAAAAACAATCGAATTTAAAATGTGCAAATGTTTGTAGATCTAAGAGACTAAACTACGGTCGTCATTAGTCCATAAGCTTACAAACTACTTCACTGACTTAAAGTAACTTAAACTAAGGAGAACACAAACACCCATGCCCGAGGGAGGTCTCGAGTCCCGACGGCAAATGGTCGCTCGCACCGAAGCTGGGCGCCTTAGTGCGCACGGCTATTCTTCCGCGTATAAATCCCTCGGTTGAAATTGGACTTTTAATCGATTAAATTTATAATCGGTAATTTATTTCCATTTTTTTATTGGAGAAAAAGGGAATATTTCAGAAAGGGAGATCAATTTATCAAAATTTTTCGTAATATAAATTAAAGAGTAAAGCTAGATGCCAAGTAATGCGGAGCTTTTATCATGGAGATTACATATGTAAATCTTTGGTTACAAATATATAAGAGACTAAATTGATTGTCAGGGTCTCTTAGTTCTAACTATCGTTCGAGATAATAAGTATTGTAACAGTTCGCGAATTACCAATAGTCTTCCGCGAAACTACATTTGTTATAGATCGTGGTTACAAGTACAAGTTACGCGATCTTTAATTACGTAAAGCCGGTCGCGGTGGCGGAGGTGACTGAGGCGCGCCAGTCACGGTCTGCACGGCCACTACGGTCGAGGGTTCGAATCCCCCCTCGGGCATGGATATTTGTGCCGTCCGTAGTATTAGCTAGTTCGTAAGTAGTTTGTAAGTTTAGGGACTGATGACCTCGCAGCTCTACAAACATTTGAACATTTGAACTCTAAACGGACTTTAGTGCTGAAATATTAAGCAAGCTATTGGGACAGAGGCTATTAATCAGTGAATTCTAAATAACTAAATACCATAATTCACTGACCGTTCGCAGTGTGAAAAACACAGGGAATTGATTGTGACGAACTTAAATCCGTGTGGATACAGAGAAGGGACTAGATATCATCAATAACTTACCATAATCATTACTGAAGGTGACAATATATGAGATTAAATTTAAAGTGACTTGTTTTTATTAGTTTTTGTGCTCTTAAACTGATTCATCGAAAGCTATTATCTTTGATTTATAAACTATTGATGATAGAATCATTAACTGTTACATCAATACTAAAGCTGAATACCAAATAAATGTTATTAAAGTTCTAAGAAGTGAAGTACTTTAACCAACAGAGACGATAGGTTGTGTTCTAGGTAGAAATTACGTGTGTATCAGACAATTGACCGTTGCACGAACAGAGATAATGGCAGTGAAATCGGTCAGACGCTAGCTTGAACAAACATTTCCTCATCTACGGGATTCTCAGCTTAGAGTTGGGAATCAAGTCATCAGCATTGCAGTTTGGAAAGCGAGCCGGGCATGAAACTAAACTGAACTTAAAACAACAAAGTTAGACGTACTAAAGGTATGAAACGTAAGGAGAGGCATTGAACTAAAATTTATACTGTGGCCGGATCGAACCCGGGACCTCCTACTTACTAGGTAGGTGCTTTAGACCACTCAGATAACACAGCGTTGAAGCAAAAGCCGGGATTCGAACCCGGGCCCTCCTACTTACCAGGGAGGTGCTTTAGACCACTCAGCTAACATAGCGTTGTAGCCGAAGCAACTAGACGGACGTCTCCCTCCACACCAGATAATTTAATTCAATGCCTCTCCTTACGTTTCATACCTTTGGTATAACAAGACAATGTTGTCTCAAGAAATTGTACTATTTGTTGATAGTTAGACATACTGTTAATAAAGGTGGATTTACGAAGACAGAGACAATTCTACTCTAAGTTAGTGCGCAACTGCCACTGAAAATGGCAACATTCCAATCACCGGTAGTTTGCGGTACCACGCAGGATAACGGCTGCTGCACGCGGCACATCAAATTCCACCGACTTTTTGACCACTGTTTTAATGCGGCCTTCTTCTGGGTGTCATGTTCACTGCTGTATGAGTTTTTTTCCTTTATTGTTATATCGCTAACCTCTAAAGCTGGCAGGCTGGCAGCTGCATCTTACAACACTCATTAACCTTATGATTAATCAAAATGGACATGAATTTTTTTAATACATTGACTTTCAGATTATAGAACGTAATGATTTTGAAAGGCATTACAAGGAGAAGTTTTCGGTGAACACATAAATAGCAAGATGACAAAACAAGTAGTAGGATTAAAATCTGTGCTACGGTGGCGTTAAAAATACATTGTCGAACAGTGACACAACTGGAGTCACAGATTAAAATAACAGATGCAACACTTGTTCTGTGGCGGTTGACGCACAGATAAAAACAGACTGATTGATGCACTGACACAAATGTGACAGTGCTGGGAACCCCGCAGGGGAATGGAGGGGAGGGGAAATCTGGAAACGTAAATACTGGTGGTAGTAACTGTTGACAAACTATGATTGGAAGTTTCGGTTACGGAGGAAGGATGTGCGGCTTTCTTTTATTTGTGTTTGCTTTATTTCTTCCTGTTGGTGGAAAAGGGAGTACTGCATAAGTGCTTGCATTATTACGGGTGGGTGCTGGCAGTGACGCTAACACTGTTGCCTAGCGCCGGCTGGGATGCGCTATTTGTACGCGGCTGCTGATGTCTCTGGACGGATCTCTATGGAAGTGTGTATCGTTCTTCTCTGTTGATATTTCCAGGTCGCTTAGCTATTTTTATAGCTTCTCTGAGTTTCCTCTTCAAAGCGAAGAGTTTGTTTTGCCAGTACAGTGACTTACTCGAAACGTATGTTTTCCACACTCTTTCTGGTCTTCCGCCACTGTCGACTTCGTTTGCTGTCCCAGCTGAATATACCTCTCGTGCTCGGCTATCCTTGTGTTAATCGGCCGCCCGGTTTCTCCTGTGTACACTTGGTCGCACTCACGGTCGCTTTCACAGACTCCGTTTGTGTGTAACCTATTGATTGGATCATTTAATTGAGCCAAGGACATACGGGTTTGATGCCGACTCGACGAACAATTTTGCCCACTCGTTCGGTGACTCCTTGCACCTATGGCATTAGGCCGATATTAAAAAAAAGTGTTGAACTGTTTGTAAATCTATGGCACTTATATACTGTGGTTATCAGTCCCTATGCTTACAAACTACTTAAACTAAGGGCAACACACACTCCCGTGCACGAGCGATAAATCGAACGGGAAGTAACCGCGCGATCCGCGGCAAGGCGCCTTAGACCGCTCGGCTATTCCGCCACAGCTTTCTTCTGTTCTTCCCTTTTATTTCCATCATTTTTTGCCATAGTTTCTTCAATCATCCTCTTCCCATAACCGTTTGCTTCGAATATGGTCCTGAGATTTTCTAACCTTCAGGTACTTTTCATCACTAATTCGACGGGCCCTCTTAGTTACCATGGACGTATTTTGCGTAGGATGATGGTGGGAAGTTGCATGATGTAATCTGGCTGCACTTGTAGCTTTCCTGTTGCCCTCTTGCTTCCTGTTAACTTCTCTCTATCTCCATAGTGAAATTAATCTTGTTGTGCTGTTGACTGAGGAGTTGCTGGGAGTTCTGCAGCTCCTCATTTCCATATAGCTAGATGGCAACCGTGTCGTCTTCATATCGCTGCCAGCAGTCTGGATGTAGTGATGCGGACTGGAGGGCTGTTTCTTTGAATGCCTGCATGAAAATATCTACTGTAGTGGGCCAGAAACGTGAACCCAGTATTTAAGTTCCCAGCTTTCCCTCATACCCAGGAGACGGCCGATTCTGTGGCCGAAACGTCGGTGAAATTCGATATATTGACGATGCTATACAATGGCCAGAAGAATGTTATTGACAAGTAAGAAAATGATTAGAGAATGGTTAACATTATGCGTATACACTACTGGAGATGACAATTCGCTCAAGATATATTGTTTGAATTGTGCATATGAAGTACAGGAAATCCTTGTCTACAGATCATTAGCTCAAGCGACACTGTGTTTATCCATGATGAAATAAACATATCAGTACCTGGTGTAGCCTCGATGGGAGGCACTGCAGCTGCTGAGCCAGCCATTCGAACTAAAGATTGAAAGTACTATATAGGAATACATTATTTTACGCCTGGTCTACCTGTTCACGTAGTTCTGAAATAGGTTGGAAATCAGTCACCAGTTACAGGGTTGCAGATTTATTCACAACCGATTTCGAGCAATTATTGTCCTTCAGGTATCTCTAGAAGAAACAGTTAAGAATAAGAGACAAATACACATATTACATAAATATCGCAGTAGAATCACAGAATAAAAGGGGCAAGAAGAACACTGTGTACAAAGTTTTATCGAAAATGGACAGATGCGAAATATGAACACGCTATTGTGCTGCATATTGATAAAATAAGGAAGTATTAAGTTTATATAAACGAAATTTTTAGATACTTATGTAATTCTGTCCCTTCAATTCAGTGATTCCACGGCGAATTTTATGTAATACGTGTATTTCTATATTATTCTTAACTGTTTCCTGTACAGATACCTGGAAAAGGGCAATAATTGCTCGAAACCGGATGTGAATAAATCTGCAACTCTGCAGCTGGTGGCTGTTTTCTTTCTTAACGTATAAAACGCAGTTGCTTCAATGGATAAAAACATTTAATTTCTGAAAGAGTTTTTGGTTCACGAGTCGCGCGTCTCAGTTGCCGCCCCATCATATCCTACACGTTATTAGGTTTCACCCGACACCATCTCATAAAAAAAAAAAAAAAAAAAAAAAAAATATATTAAGTCGTAGGGAATAACGTACGCTCTCTTTCTCACTACAGTGTCAATCACAGTAACACTTAAAACAATTTTTTCATATGTGTGATAGTGACGGTCAGTAGTACAGCAAAGAATCACAGAGTCCTAAATTATTACACATCTGAAAGTATTCATGAGTACGACTAGCATAAAATGCTGTCATGAAAGGTTGTTATTCTCGGTACAAAACTGCGGAACTGTCCTGAATATATATCACGAATTGCACTTCGCCTTACCGAAATGCACCCCAGATTCATATTTAGTGCCACCTGCTTCATTTCTGAATGAGAAAGATATCTGGAAAGTCCTTCGTTGTATCGTTTAAAACTGAGTTACAGAATTACATTACATAACATTCGAAGCAGAAAAATGCGTTAGCCGGCCGCGGTGGCCGAGGTGACTAAGGCGCTCCAGTCACGGTCAGCACGTCCACTACGGTCGGGGGTTCGAATCCCCCCTCGGGCATGGATATTTGTGCCGTCCTAGTTCGTAAGTAGTTCATAAGTAGTTTGTAAGTTTAGGGACTGATGACCCCGTAGTTAAGTCCCATAAGCTTTACAAACATTTGAACATTTGAAAATGCGTTAAAACGGCAAATTTCTCAATAGCAAAATAAATCTTCTGACATAAATAAACAATATCAACAAGGCTTGTACCAATTGTAGGATATTTTATTCTGAATCTACGTAATTATAAAAACCAACAATTTTAAACAATAGGAAAATTGATTACTGTAGGATACAAACTAAATATTTAGAAAGAAAATTGAATATATTCAGAAATGCACTCAAATCATAATGCAGGTATCTAACATTACAATCTGCCACTGAACATATTTAATTTACATGAAATTAAATATCTTACATATATCTTATACAATCAAGACAGAAATAATCATATTGAAACGAATATATTTGAATAAAATAAATTGAAATTATAATCTGAATCTTTCGGTGTGTGGCGTGTCTACGTATGAGTGCACTTGTGTACGTTTGGAAAGTATCCTGTGAGTGACAATCACACACACACTGACACCGCTTAGTGAAATGGTCATTATTTTGTTTGTTGGAAAAACGACGGAATCTGGTAGAAAATCTGCCTGTCTATGACAGATAAAAATATGTGTGGCCCCGTTAATGTGCCTTTGACCAGAAATAGTGTCTGACTGAATGATGATTTCAACTGACTATAATGACATGCACGATATGACATACAGTGTTATTACGTGAATTGGCAATCATGAAATGCGCTAATCATTTCAAGATCAAAACGAAATGAATGTAGTGCCTAGTGGGACTTTACCAATGATTATTCTGTATCTCGACACGTGCTAAGAACAAGACTTCATTTATTAAGAAACCAATTGCTCCACTATGACAAAGTACAGTACCGATAGCACATTCCACAGTTTTATACTGGAAAAGCAGACGCAAACCATAATAACGAAACAGTTTATAAAGAACACAAATCTTAACAGACATAGCAGTCGTTAAAAATGAGTTGTTATCTCATCCAGTAATAAACTAAGAAAACATATAGTAAAAATGTTGGAGGTTTACCTCTGCCTTGTCACTCCTTTCACTGAATATCCGAAATGAGTGAGTAATTTACTGTCTTTCTTTTTAGAAACAGAAAGATTATTTTCTGAAACACAAATAAATCAAATGCAAATTAACACTAGCATCCCGTAACTGTGTCGATGTTTTGGACTACCAGCATAACATTGCGGTGACCAACATAAAAATATCAAACAGAACAGCAACTGTCTTCAAAGTAGCCACGTATCATTTCTCCCCTCCATCTCCCCTGAAGAAAAATTGTAGGAGGATCTACAGTCACGCTGTCAGCACGATGTAAAAAGTTTACAAAGAAACCACGAATTTTTGATGAGAAATATGTTCAAATTATTTGAACTTCCCTACATAATAATGGGAAACATAAAGACGTAGATTATTACAATATGAACACACAAATAACGTGCAAAAACAAAAAACATGTACAGAACATCGTAGCATAAATACATTAATGATCATACTGTCCACATAAAGAATGACATATACAAAAGAACAGAAATCCAAAAGTACATAAATGTCAACATAATAGAAGAAGTTCGTGGACGATAATACAGTTTTGAACGTGGGTATGTGTATATGAACATTAAAAAAATGCCCTGACGGTCAAACTGAATAATAGTTGCAGACTAAATAACACGCAAAGAGAGGCAGCCTAACTTATGAATGGATCATACGCCCACAGATAGGTAGATTTCGTCAGCTTTTATGTTTACATGCCACAAAGCACTGTCACATTGTGAATATAACGAAGTTGTAAATTGTCAAGGACCAGTAAATGTAGTACAAAGAAGACAAAACCAATGTGCTTCCCCAGTCTTCAAGTGAAGAACACACAGTTATCATCAGGGATAGGTACCACGGTGTTCAATTGCTTGGATGTGCTCCTGTAATTGAACTAATACCTCCCTTGACAGCTCCACTGCCACCAGGTTCAGTCACATCTGTCTGTGTATGTATAGCAGGCAGTGCGGAGTACATTGGTTAGCTGTGCTTCTGATTGACTCCAACAGCAATAGCTTTATCAATAGCTTGAAGCTTACACACGATTGTTATGTGTGAGCACACTCAAACAATGCACTACACGTGCCTTCTAACAATATTACATTTTATGACATCTTCAGAACAGGTAACAGTAAATCATAAGAGACAATACTTATTGTGTAGTTGGCCAAAATATTTTCTATAATAGTAGTATATGAGTATCCTACTGGCATACCATGGAACGTATACAACACATCAGATACCAAGGCATATCAGCACAAAATACAAACTAACTACAGGTTTTGAGCAACAAGTACTCAAGGTACATACAAAGATTCTACTGGAAGAAAATGTGTGTGGGATGTAGCTGCAGAGAAATAAGAAAGGATTGGGTTATAGTCAGTAATGATGTATATGTCTTTGTACAGTGTCAGTCTTAAGCAAATATATAGTCAATATAAAAAGCAATGTAATTAGCAATGTTTTTGGCGCATAAATATAATTTGAAAAGCACATCATCATAGTAAAATAAATGGTGAGCATTATATATATATCCTGGCAGGCTACCCCAAAATGAAATGTACCGTATATATTTAAATAAAAAAAAAAGGTAAAGCAGTCAACAATCCGAATATTGGTTTGAACACCACAGTGCTTTACTAGGCAGGGTTGTGTTTGGAGATGTTATGCCGTTGCCTTCTTCCGACCTTCGAACTGAAATACCCAGCCAGTTATAGGGGGACATGCAGTTTAATGTAGGTTCCGAACCACGGTGCTACTCGATATTTTTTACATCAGCAACGCTGTCAGAGGTGAAAGAAGTGGAACGTGACAGATAAAAATCCTAGGACCTGGATTGGATCGAACCCGCGAACTTCGGATTTGTAGTCTGACACTCTACCACTATGCTACCAAGCCGCACTTAAAACAAAATAAAATAAAATAAATTTAAATTATAACCTGCATTTGCGCGCGCGCGCTCGCGCGCGTTTTGTGTGTGTGCCTGTGTGTGTGTGCCTGTGTGTGTGTGTGTGTGTGTGTGTGTTTGTGTATGAATGCACTTGTGTCTGTTTGCACACGTGAACTGTAAGAGATCAGACTGGTTGACTATCACACAGACTGACACAGCCCTTTTAAATGCTAATTATTTTCTTTGAATTAGAAAAAAAAGGACTAAATCTGGTACTAAATCAGCCTGTCTATGAAAGATATGTTGGCCCCATGAGTGTCCTCTTGTCGAGAAAGTCTGAGTGAATGATGATTTCAACTAACTGAATGACATTTACAGATATGAGATGCAGTGTAATTAAGAACTGACAATTATAATTATATCAAGTAAAGATCAAAGTTTGATCAAAAGTGCAAAAACTAAATGAATATAGGTTCTTGCTCGACTTTACCAGTCACTGTTGTGTATCTAGACACATGTTGATATCAAGACTTAATTTTATTAGTAAACCAATTGTTACACTATTATCAAGAGGTGTAATTAGTTGCAAAATCTTTTACTGTGACAGATCGATCACAAACGATTATACCGAAACAGTTTTCTAAAGAAGAAGACATAACAGAAATCTTAATAGCAGACAGTCATCAAAAATGCATTGCCATCACATGCACTAAGAGAACATTTTTTTCTGTTAAACTGCATTTTGTTACTCCTTTCACTGAATATCCAAAACGAATAAGTAATTATTTGTGACTAGAAATAATGACAAAATGTGCTGAAACTTTGACTTTATTTTATGGAACACACACATTCATACATATCTAATGCAAATTAATACTAACTATGTCTTGGAAATAACATCAAAATGTAAAATTTATTCACATCTTGACACTTCCTAGTAAAACAGAAAGATCATGTTTACTTCACCATGACTCTAGAAACCAAGTAACAAATACATCATGTTTCAAAACATATTCAGATTCAAGTCAAGTAATCCAGCAATTGTTACAATTATTACAGTCAAAATAATACTGGCATCAGACCAACCCTCTTCCAGCACAACAGCGTCCACTTGCTCCTTCCACATCGCCAAGGATATCATTTAACCTTCTCCGAAGGAACCAGAGTAACTTGACTACCAACATAACATTGTGGTGGCTAACATAACAATTATCAAACAGAACAACTGTCTGAAAGTAGCTACCCTTTAATATGTTGCCTACACCATATCTAAACTCTTGAGCAGAAATGGGAAACGTATTTTACTATAGCCAATTTTGATTGTCAGCTTTAGGCTGATGGAAACAAGGAGGTCAGGGATCGCCATCGGAGGCCTGGTCACGATGCCTCCCCCTCGCTCAGCTAATAACTCCCATGGATTTTCCCTGCGAAACATACGGAGTGCTAAAATTACAAAGCAGAAATAGAGACAAGCAAGAATAAATTGCGGCAGCTACTGTTACCGGAATAATACGTTTTTTGTGTTTGAAAGATAGATGTAACTTGATAGCAAAGAGTTACCGAAATCGTGGCAGTTGCGAGTAGGACCAGTACGCCGTAAACTGTCGAAAGGGCAAATGGATATCCTCATCAGCAACGACTTAATGTACAAGTGCCCAACTAACGACATTATCGTATTAGTGTCTCCGGAAATCAAGTAAAAAAATGGTTGAGAGCAGAATTGTTCACTCCGCTGCAGAGTGAAAGTTTCATTCCAGAAACATATCTTCGGCTGTGGCTAAGCCATGTCTCCACCATATCCTTTCTTTCAGGAGTGCTAGTCTTGCAAGATTCGCAGGAGAACTTCTGTGAAGTTTGGAAAGTAGGAGGCAAGCTACTGGCGGCAGTAAAGTTGTGAGGCGGTATCGTGAGTCGTGTCGGGGTAGCTCAGTCGGTAGAGCGCTTGGCCGCGAATGGCAAAGGTCCCAGGTTCGAGTCCCGGTTCCGACACACAATTTCAATCTGCCAAGAAGTTTCATCAGTGAAATATCCAGATTCAATGGACTTACTCAAGGCCAACTGATTCCAGAATCATGACCAGTTAGCCATACGAACCACAACAAGTAAATCAGTACTTTGAAAAAATCATTTCATTGCCAAGGATGCAAAATATTTTTATTTGTTAAATTCTACCGGTTCCGGCAGTTGCTACCATCAACAGGAAATCAAAAACATGTTTCATCAAAGCCAATAAGATGACATTTTTACTCAGTACAGAAACGTCTAATTTACAATAAAATATTGTGATTTTTTTCTAAAAGCTCTTCCATTTTACATCATGTAGTAGGTATTCCTTTATTATTCTTTAACTACTGCAAATGAGGAAATTCTTTCGTTACATACTCGAACAATATGTACAAATGACATTATTGGAAAAGATGAAAGTTTATGTAAAATGGGCTTGCAGAAACAATCACTATATGTATTGTAAATTAGACGTTGCTGAACTCAGTAAAAATGTCATTTTATTGGTTTTGATGTGAAATATCCTGTTGATGGCAGCAACTGCCGAAACCGGTAGAATATAACAAATAAAAATATTTTGCAGCCTTGGCAGTTGTAGATTATCACCTAAAAACATTATCAAGTAAATCAGTGCTGCAGTGTATCTAGGCATGTGGACCTGTTGCATGTATCTGTGCCTGTACATACCTTCCTGGCCGACTCTAACTTTCAAATGCCTTACGTAGTCCTCTGTTGCTCTATAGTAATCGCACGGTATTTGTCTTTCCCATACAGGGCAAGACATTTATTTAATGTGACAGGACTTTCTTTGGCTTGAAATGAAATTCCTCAGTGTTCATGGCCTTCCGACATGCTTACCTGTAAACGATGTCGCATTCGTTACATCGTTAAAATACTCATACTGCACATAGTAAACAGATCAAAGTTTCCACTCAGAAAGCTACTATCCAGGCATCTGTCGAGATTCAAGAAGGGTGAAATCCAGCTGACAGCAAAATAATCTGTAGGCCTATCCAAGAGAGAGAGAGAGAGAAAGAGAGGGGAGGGGGGTGGGATGAGCATCCCTGACATTGGAAAATGCTGTTCTGAGACACACTTTTGGAACAGTGGAGAAAAAGTAAATTGCAGAAGTTGTACATATCCTACGCATCATGAAAGTGATAAAATGAGACTAAGGCCGAGAAGGTAATGGAAGAAGACATCAGACGGTGAGACGTTGGCCGAGATGGATTCACGAGATCATAGAAGAAGAAAGGGCGATGGGGGCAGATGAAGAAGAATGCAAGAATCAAAGAAGATGAAGGAAGTTAACTGATTGAGGCCAAAGACCGACTGAGGTTCGTCTGTCCAACGTAGTAAGTAAGTTAGCACATTGCTGTTATGACTTCCGTATGAGGCTCCAAAAACATAAACCTTCGTCACCGAAATTTTGATCTACGAGTATAAATGAAAGGAAGGAAGCTTAGGATCTTACGTTCCGTCGACAGTGTGGTCATTAGAGACGGAGTTTACTCTCTGATATTTGGGAGGGAACCATTCTGACATTTGCCTGGAGTGTTTTAGAGAAATCACGAGAAATCTAAAACTATATAACATTCATAGAATATATGACATCAACTGCGATTGGGCACAGCTGAAAATGTGTACCCAGCCGGGATTCTAACCCGGGTCTTCTGCTTTCTAGGCAGTAGCGCTGACCCCTACACCACTGGGGACACAGTGATTACCGCACCTGCGGATTATAATATGCCGGTGACGGGCAATGATCCTATCGTTAGTGGGGAGGGGTGGGCAAAGTTTGAAGCCCTTACTCTTACGGGAATTAGTTCATAACTACGAGTTTGAGTACTGTGGGCAGGGCGAAGCTGGGAATTTGTATCTGACGGGAGGCGTGCTTAGGTAGTCCTTGCAGGTGCGTGATCACTGTGACTCCAGTGGTGTAGGGGTCAGCGCAACTGCCTAGAAAGCAGGAGACCCGGGTTCGAATCCCGGCTGGGTACAAATTTTCAGCTTTGCCCAATCGCAGTTGATGTCATATATTCTATGAATGTTGAATAATAACAACTGCAGGATCAGAAGTGACGTCTGTTCTCTCGGAACTAAACTAAACTAAAACTATATGGCTAAAGGAGGATTTGAACCAACCGTCCTCCCGTCCTGCACCTCAATTGACGAAAATGGATCCCTTACACTGAGGTGAAAAAACGCATGGGATAGCGATTCCATGAATGCATATGACGATAGTATCAGGTACACGAGGGATAAAATCGTAGTGAATAACAAATCTGTTCTTTGAACCCCAGTGATTTGTGTGAACTAGTTTTCGACGTGATTATTGCCACAGGACAGAAACCAACACATTTTGAATGAAGAATGATACTTGGTGCAAGACGTATGGACCATTCAATTTCGGAACTCGTTAGGGAATTCAATAGGCCTAGATCCACAGTGTATAAAATACCAAATATTTCAAGCGTTACCTCTCACCGCGGACTTTGTAGTGGTCGACGGGCTGCAATTTATGACAGAGCATCTGCCAAGAGTGGTCAGTGCTTAACACACGAGGCGCACTGATTGATATAACAGCAGGAATCAGTGTGGACCTTACGAAACGTTTATTTTGGGGCAGTTTTGCGTTAATAGACTATCGCAGCTGTCGAACGACTCGAGTAACTTCGCTAACAGCACGACATGGCTTGTAGCACATCTGATGTGTTCGTGGCCAAATTGGCACGACGTGGCATGTAGCACCTCTGATGAGCTCGTGGCCAAATTGGTTGGACCAAAGACGACTGGTAAACCGTGGCAAGTTCAGATGAGTTCAGATTTGAGATGGTAAGAGCTGATGGTAGGGCTCGAGTGTGTTGCCGATCACACGCAGCCATGTGTCCACGTTGAGAACTAGGCAATGTGCAACCTGGTGGTGGCTCCATATTGGCGCGTGCTGTTTTTGTTTGGGATGGATTGCATCCCCTCGTCCAACCAAACCGATCATTGATTGCAAATGCATATGTTTGGATACTTCGAGGTCATTTTGCCATTCATGTTCCCACATAATGGTGGGAGTTTTGGGGATGATAATACTACTTGGCACCGGGCCAAAAATTTTCGTAATTATTTTGAAGAACATTCTCGATAATCCGAGCGAGTGATTGGGTCATCCAGATCGCCCAACATGGATTGCATCGAACTTTCAGAAGATATAATCGAAAGGTCAGTTCGTACACTGCCAACACTTTCACAATACTGTCGAGAGCTATTGTGGCAGCTTGCCTCCAACAAGGGGATTTCCAGTAGCTTGTTGAGTTCGTGTAACGTCGAGAGTCTGCACTTTGCTGGGCCATATTGTTGTCACCTCAGTCCATATGACAGTCTGTCAAACTAATAAGACCCGTTTCTAGCAGGAAGGGTGTGTGTGGATGTTTTAAATTGAAATTTGTTTCGCATACTGAAGTCTATAATTCCTAAGATGTCGATTGATATAACCTACGGTCGTTAATGTCATGTATTTTGAGACGTGCCAGCACTCTCATCCAAACCCACTGGTTACGTCACGTTGACCTACATTCATGACTTTGTCAAGAAGCAAGGCTTCACATTAAAGGAAACAACCGGAAAACCGTTAATATCTAATTATATGAGATTAATTATTATTACGGATTAATGTAGGTAACTATTACGTTGAAACTTCCTGGCAGATTAACGACTCACGATGCCGCCTCACAACTGTACTTTCGTCAGTACCTCGCCTACTACTTTCCAAACTTCACAGAAGCTCTCCTGCGAACCATGCAAGACTAGCACTCCTGGAAGAAAGGATATGGTGGAGACATGGCTTAGCCACAGCCTAAGGGCTCACTGCATGGTTCGCAGGAGAGCTTCTGTGAAGTTTGGAAAGTAGGAGGCGAAGTAATGGCGGAAGTAAAGTTGTGAGACGGCATCGTGAGTCGTGTCGGGATAGCACAGTCGGTAGTGCGCTTGCCCGCGAAAGGCAAAAGTCCCAGGTTCGAGTATCGGTTCCGGCACACAATTTTAATCTGCCAGGAAGTTTCATATCAGCGCACACTCCGCAGCAGAGTGAAAGTTTCTTCTATGTGACGATGTAAAAACCATTCTGAAGCTCCACATACCTCTAGAGCTGGTAACACTGGCACTACTGAACTTTGGCATGCGCAATGGGTTCTTGGACCCTAAATTAATAGGAACTGGCAAACTTTACGCCTGTTCAAATATTTGTTTAGCTTATGGGACTTACCTGTGGGTTAATTAGTCCCTAAATTGACAAACATAAACAGCCTTATACTAAAGGCTACACAAACATCCATGCCCGAGGGAGAATTCGAACCCCGATGGGAAAAGGCCTCCCGCAGCGTAGCATTGCGCCTCAGTGTGCTCGGTCACACCGCCGCGGCTTCATGCCTGTAATTGTACATCTGGTTGTGACATTACAGATACAGGGGGAAGCTGATTGTTTTCATGTGAAAGGCGGGTTTTGTCAGATTCTTGCGTTCCCCAGCTGGCCGGCTAACAGTTTTGGACCTAATAAATGGAATACAGGTCGTTGGGAAAACCCTACCCTAATCTGCTCGGAAACAGGAAAGCCGGCCGCGATGGCCGAGGGGACTGAGGCGCTCCAGCCACGGTCTGCACGGCCACTACGGTCGGGGGTTCGAATCCCCCCTCGGGCATGGATATTTGTGCCGTCCTAGTTCGTAAGTAGATCATAATTAGTTTGTAAGTTTAGGGACTGATGACCCCGTAGTTAAGTCCCATAGACTATACAAACATTTGAACATTTTGATTTGGAGACAGGAAACGGCGGTCTTGGATGAGCGAGGGCGGCTATTCCAGTTTGCAACTGAAATAAAATATAGCCACACACATTATTCTAAAAATTCATATAAAATCAGGGAATGATCGTACGGCGAATATAATTATGTGAATGGATTCAGGAGACTTGGGAGAATCAAACGCCGTAATTACAATTTGAACATCACTTACAGATAAAAAGCCGATACATTTCACTACTATAAGAATAATATTATAATTACAATTACAATTATTGATACGTAGTGTTTATGAGTGACAGTTTAAGAAGCAAATGGGCAGCATTGCACCACGCTACCTATCTTAAAAGATGTACCACGATAAATTAAATATATATATTTGAATATTGCGACGCCACGCTTAATAGCTACCTGAGCAAAGAGCTTCAGTCTCAATCGATTTTAGTATTGTTAAATATGTATTTGTTTGTTAAATGTAAACAACATTTGCAGGGAGATGGCCAAAGAATTTAATTCTGTGATATTCTAATGTATAATATTTTGGAAGGGAAATTGTATTTTAAAGATGGGGCGTTAGGATGCGCGGAAGGATACAGTTTTGGGAGCAGGGAGAGCACGCCTTCGAACGCTTGGGAAGGGTCTCGTAACATGGACGTGGTGGGGAAAGGTTGTGACGCTGGGCGTTCTGAAGCAGTGCTACGAACTTGTGATTTAAAGAGATAGGCATGAGTGGACTTAAAAAATTTACGGGACTGTAACTACAGAACTTGGTCTCTGGTTGAAAAGCGGTAAACTATGAATGGTAGTAGGGCTTCAAAACATTGCCTTAGAATCCATTTTGTTGTTTATTCAGAGTTTTAATTTATGTTTGTTTAAATATATTTTTCGCGTCATCATCTGCATATTGATAGACTGGCTAAACTACACATTAAGTATTGATCTTATTTAAACAGTTTGGGTAGCTGTTTAGGGCATAGAAGCTGACGTAAGTAACTAACCCCTATGAATAGAGACAATGAGCCATAAAACTTTTACTACCCTGAGTTGCGTATTGCCCAATTCTCCTTGGTGAGTACCGATAGGAAGGTCGCGTGGTCAAGGGCAATTTGTAAGCGTGTTGGTGAAAGGTGCCATCAGAACGTTCCCGACATGTGCCTGCGCAGGAAGGAAGGAAGGAAGATTAGGGTTTAACGTCCCATCGACATCGTGGTCGTCAGCGTTGGACGTGGCTGCGCCGCTTGTACGTTCTACCGGTATGATTCCGCTGACTAGGGCACGCCACCCGAAATGCGACGGCGGAGCCAAACGGCCAATCCCCGATCCGATCAGCGATTACGTGGGGCCGCTGTGACGGACCCGGAAGAAGCTTAGCTGCCCACCCACTCGCTTACCCACCGGCCTCCTGCGTGATAGGACGGCTTCTCTTCGGCCTTTTAGCTTCTCCTCGGTCTATGTTACCGCCTGGGCAGTCGTATCTCTCTCTCTTACCGACAGTATGGGAGTGCGACGAACGGGGCACGTACCTCTCCCTACCGAATCCACTGACACCATCGGGCAAATGATCACACCGGAAGTTATCTAATGAAAATTATGACTATGTGAACGGATGGCTGTAAACGTTAACAATTGGAAATCAATAAATTAACGCTGTCACAGCTAACAGCGTTAAATGAGTCTAAAAGACAGATCGTTTAAATGTGCATTGACGCGCTCGAAGGTGTGTATCGTATTTCTGTAACTGCACTCGACCATAATGGAATAACCGATAGCAAATTTGAATGATAAACAACATAAATTTCTTCTCCAACTGCAAACGACAACAACTGCTCTTACAATACGACAGTACACTGTTGCAAATACTTTTTAGTATAAATTTCTCCTTTTAACTATGGTGCAAGTCTTTAAGCCATTATCGAATCATCAATTTGTAATGATTGGAGCAAAATAACTGAGTCGACACGATTTGTAACTTTTTTACGAATCATTTATATTTTCTGAGTAGTTTGGCACAAATTTTACCATCACATTTGTTCTTAAAATCAGTTACATTCACAGTTTGGTATGGAGCTTAAAATTGGAACTTTGACTGATAACGTAGTATATTTAACTGAATCATTACAGTAGTTAAAAAGAATCAAAATAATTTAAAGAGCAACATTGTGTTCCTGATAATCTACAATTACATCTACATGGGATACTCTGCAAATCACATTTATGTGATAATCTATAAACAATAGCTGTCTGGGAAAAATCTAATGTCGCCTCTTCCTCCTAAATTGTTTTCATGACAAAAATTCTGTTAGTATGTCTCCAACTCACTTAAGACCAATATCAAGAAATTATTCTCCGCATCTCTGGTATGAAAAATGAATACACCCTGTGTCGTTACCTGGTCGTAGATCGATTATTCTCGAAGTTCTTGATGTACTCGACGATCGATGCTCTCGGTGTTGATTGGCTGTAACCTCATGGGGCAAAAACTAATTCACTACAAGGCAATACACAGAATTTCAGTTCGTTGACACTTTTAATGATTTATTAGTTATTGCCAGCTTACAAGTCTCATTAATTACAAACATTTATACCAGGCACGCACATTCCACACATCAATAATTAGAATTAACACTGTCCGTGTATGGAATACAAAAGTTCGAGGTGTACGTAGTAATGTGGCACAAGTATTAATTAATCACAGTAGATACACTTTCCACACTGAGCACACTGACTAACTTTTGTATAATTGTTCAAATTTGGCTCGTGGCTCAGATCGCGGACGAAGCAATACACAATACTTTCAACTAGCGTGGATTCTGCTTCAGACAGCGGATGAAAGAATACTCTGATCCATAAAAAAATTTCTTAACTCAATGCTGTCTGGTTGCAAATAGGGTTAATTGATTATTTTATTGCCAGCTTCAGGCGTTGTCATTCATCAGATACCCTGTGAATGAAACATACAATCATGAGCACAAGAGGATAACTGCATAAAAAGGAAGATGATATACAAGGTTAACAAACAGTACAGTACACAAGAATGATAACATGAACAGAACAAACCTTTGGCATACAAGAAATAAAAGTGAAGAAAGTGAAAACAGTTACGTGAATGAGCACGTCATTGTGCTCACGACTAAGTAAACATTGGCGCCACCAGACGTCGTGCTATACATGGTGATTAATACAATTTCATTAAATAGGAATAAATTGAAAAAGCCCAAATGACAAAGAGAAGTTTTCAAAACCAATCTAACATATACAATATAATAGAGGGATTACCCTTGTCATGCCATAAAATAAAAATAAAATAAATGACAAAGTTACAAGTAGCCACCAGATGGCGTGCTGTACATGGCGTTTAATACAACATTATTAAAGAGTATTACATTAAAAAATCATCATCTGACAAAGGATTTTTTTTAACAGAGTAACATGTACAGTATAAAAGAAAACTTCACCCATGTCATGCCATAAAAAAAGACTACAATACAATTGACATCAAAAATACAAGTAGTGTATATGTTACGCAACCAGCAACATTTCAAAGGTTCATAACATAGGAAAAAACAGTAAATGAAATGGATATTACCAGAAATTACAACATGAAATCGTATAATGGTTTGCAAAATAAGCTCAGACTGTTAGATTCTTATGTCGTTCGTTTGTAATAAGAACAGAAACAAGGAACAATATAAATAAAATATCTAAGGCATTTTAAAGTACATCAATGATAGTTGTTTCAAATACATGTGATGATTGTTTTACTGCAAATTAAAATTAAAATCATATACTCTGGGGAAAAATCAAGGGCGGGGAGCATAAGAGAAATGAACGAAATCTGGCCCAACTGAGGTACCAGGTGGAAACTAAGGCCATTCCACATAACCACATTCGGAACCTCTACGATCGTTTCCATGAAACAAATACAGCTTGATTTGCTGCAAAAGGACGGTATACAGGTATACAGGTACTAACACCAGCATTGTAGACGCTCTGGTGACTGTACTGACGTGCGTACGGCTCTGCCAGTATGATCGTGTGTGAATTCAACATGAAGAATGTGGCAATAAAATTTCCTACATCTACACCTACACCTACATGGGGTACTCTGCAAATCACATTTAAGTGCCTGGCAGAGGGTTCATCGAACCACCATTATGCTATTTACCTCCCATTCCATTCTCGAGTAGCGCGCGGGAAGAAAAAACACCTGAATCTCTCCGTTAGAGCTCTGTTTTCTCGCATTTTATTCTGATGACCATTTCTCCCTATGTAAATGGAAGTCAACAATATATTTTCGCATTCGGAGGAGAATCTTGGCGATCGGAGTTTCGTAAGTAGCCCAGGCCGCAGCGATAAGCGCCGTTGTTTTAATGACTCCCATCCCAGATCCTGTATCATTTCCGTAACGCTGTCTCCCCTGTATCGTGACAATACGAAACGAGCTGCCATTCTTTGGACTGTTTCGATGTCCTCCGACAAACCTACCTGATAAGGATCCCACAATGGGCGGCTATACAAACATTTGAACATTTGAACCAACAAGGTGATATGCTTTACCAACGTGCCAATACAGATCAACGTGTATCCTGTGCCACCCAACGTGCTCTTCAAGGTGTACGTGAACTACCCTGGCCAGCACGACTCTCTTATCTCCCATTGAGCATGAATCGTCATGTTGGGCGGTCTGCATGAGCGACACGAAATCTGGCCCAACTGAGGCACCAGGTGGAAATTATATGACAGGCTATTCCACATAACCACATTCGGAACCTCTAAGATCGTTTTCCTGAAGGAATCACAGCTTGCTTTGCTAACTACAGCATTGCTATGACTGTGTGATCGTGTGTGTATACAATCTGAATAATGTGTCAATAAAATTTCCCTCTGCTTGGTCGACGAATTCATGGAGTTCTTTGTCCGCCTCCGTAGCTCAGCGGTAGCGTCGCTGACGACCACGCAGGAGGCCCGGGTTCGATTCCCGGCAGGGGACTGGGTATGTATGTTGTCCTAATTACAATCATCACATCATCATTGGCACGCGGCGTCAAATAAAAAAAAAAAAAAAAAAAAAAAAAAAAAAAAAAAAAAAAACTTACGCTACGGCGGCCGAACAATCCCGCAAGGGATCTCCCGCCCAAGAAAGCCATACGCTTATTCCCATGGAGTTGTTTTCTCATTTTCCAGGAGTGTATATGGTGTACGTTTTTTCGGACATGACCGAAAGAACAGACACCAATAATTGTTTGACTAACCGGAATGGCCACCTGTTCGCCTTCCTGGAGCGTTCTTTCGCTGCCTGCCACCGAGTGGTGGATCGCAGAGTATGGACGCAGCTGTGGACGTAGATGAAAGTTTGATTGGCTGCCGTTGGAATCCACAATGCGACACAGAAGTGTGACGCGGCTGTCGGCCCGGTGCTCCACAAAGGCGCGCGTATTGTGCGCGGGGAGAGAGTGAGCTTGGCCGGAGAAACCCTGGCAGCGCCTCCCCGAGCTGCCGGACGCGGCCTGGTTGCGCCTTCTGCAGAAGTCTAACTGCAGGCCGCCGGTCACGTCGCTCCCCGCTAATACGGCGCAACCCGGCTACCCACTAGCGGCCGATGGCACACTAACTGTCCGCACAGCAGCGCTATGAAGCGTTCTACCGGCCTGCGGTCGTCAACTGCCAACCTTGAACCGTGCTAATGCAAATAGGTTCTTTATGACTAAGAGACCAAACAGCTGATGGCATCGGTCAACCGCGCAGCAGTGACCGTGCGGTTCTTGCGCGCCTTGTTAGGGACTGAGTGCGCGCTCGCGTCGGAGGTTCGAGTCCTCCCTCGGAAACTAGTGCGCGCGCGCGCGCTCACGTGATTTTCTTTGTGTTTGTAGGTTAGTTTGAGTTTCAAATGTTTGTTTCAAATGTTTGTAAATCTATCGGACCAAACTGCGTGGTCATCAGTCCGTAGCTTACAAACTACTTAAACCTATGCAAACTAACCTAAGGACAACAAACACACCCATGCCCCAGGGAGGACTCGAACCTCCACGGCGAGCATCCGCGCGCTCTGCAGCCAGACGCTTTAGACCGCTCGGCTACTCCACCGCGGCAGTGTGTAAGTGTAGGGATCGATGACCACAGAAGTTTGGTCACTTAGTGTTACAAAACTCCGAAAACGGTTTTCATGGGACTCTAGACTTACACACTACTTTAAAATATTCTAAGGGCAACTGGCAATTGACGCTAAATAAAGAAAAGTTTGAAGTAATACACATGACCACTAAAAGAAATTCGCTAAACTTCAATTCAAATGTTCAAATATTTGTAAATCTATCGGACCAGACTGCGTGGTCATCAATCCGTAGCTTACAAACTACTTAAACTAAGGTAAACTAACCTAAGGAAAACACACACACCCATGCCCCAGGGAGGACTCGAACCTCCACGGCGAGCAACCGCGGGCTCCGCAGCGAGATGCTTTAGACCGCTCGGCTACTCCACAGCAGCAAACTTCAATTACGCGATAAATCAGTCAAACCATAAAGTCGTAAATTCTACTAATACATAGGAGTTTCAATTACGAACAACATAGACTGGAGAGTACACATAGAAAATATTGTTAGGAAGGAGAACCAAAGATTACGTTTCATTGGCAGAACGCTTCGAAGATGCTTCAGCTCCACCAAAGAGACTGCCTACTTCACACTTGTGCATCCTCTCCTGAAGTACTGTTGCCCATTGTGGGATCCTCACCAGGTGGGAATGACGGAAGATATTGAGAAAGTTCAGAGAAGGGCAGCTCGTTTTGTTTTATCACGTTACGGGGGGGGGGGGGGGGAAGCGTCACGGAAATGTTGCACGAATTGGGGTGGAAATCATTTAAAGAAAGACGTTATTCATTGCGGCGTGATCTGTTTGTGAAGTTTCAATCACCGACTTTTACTTCTGAATGTGAAAATATTTTGCTAGCATCCACTTGCTTAGGGAGGTGTTCTTTCTTCCAGCGCGCTATTAGAGAATGGAACGGTAGAGAAAAGTTATGAAAGTGGTTAATGAACCCTCTCCCAGGCACTTCAATGTGATTTGCAGAGTATCTACTTAGATGTAAATGTAGAAGAGATAAACGTCCTCCGAACAGCAAGAGACTTTTATATATACAAAGCTTGTGTTGTGGACGCAATGAATTGTGAAACGTCTCATGAATTTCAACAATCGTTCTAATTTTGAACAGACTGTCACATCCAGTACTCGCAGAGTTATCATTCAAGTGTATCATTCTCAGAAGTAGAAAAAAGCGGTCTCGGGAGATGATTTTGCTGAAAACTTGTGTGTTCAGAAGTGTATCTCTGGACCAATAATCACTAAATTTTAACTTCTTAACCTGCGTCATTAGAAGGCAAATAGCAACAAAACAATACATACTGAGAACCAGTGTCTTCCCACTTTGACAGTCGAGAATTCACAGATTCTATACTATATTCTGGTGCAAACGTGAAATCAGTTTGTTTCGTCTGCAATAAATTGCAAAGGTTCTTCAGACATAAATATCACAAAACATGAAAGAATTCTTGAGTCATTATCTAGTTGACATTCGTGTCCTGCACTTGAGTCCTCATAGTCACGGTTTATTGACTGGAAATCGGTTTCTTTCCAGCCAAATGTGTCACTAAAGCGAATTTTTCCCGAACCGTTCCACTGTCACTACCTGATTTCTCGCATTCTGAGATACTGCAGACTGTACATCTTGCTCTCCCCTCTGATGTAGAGTGCTGAGGAGTACATAAGAGAAATACGGTTGAAGACTCATCGCTCCTAGAGAAATCACACTCACTGTCACTCCTAGTGTGCATATTGGTGCAATCATGACGATGTGACATTTCTGCTGCAGAAAACGACAAAAATGACGAAAACACCGGAAGTGAATTCGAATTCCCGAAAGACGGATCACAGCAGAAAACATATACGCAGTCTCGAACTATACAGCCAGAACACTGAACAGCTACTGGAAGTGAAGGGCGGAAAGACAGCCCTGCGTGTTAACACGTCAGTAGCACTCAGGAAGCTGTGACAGAGCGAGCCTAAACTCGTCCGTGTCAACATGTCGTTAGCGCTGTAGGAAAACCCAACAGACGCGCGTAAACGCGTCCGCAGCACCAGGGGCATGGTGAGGCAGGACGAGTTAACATGTCTGCAGCTGTTAGAGGGTTAATAAATGTGATACAGAAGTAAAAATAGATAGATTTTTCAAGTAGTCTTCAAGCGTCTCGGAAGATATAAGAGAAACCTTGATGCTCAGCTGTTCCATAATCCAAGTTTTATACTTAAAATCAACAACACACTTTCTGAAATACCTATGTTCTTCTTCACCATCAAGCTATCTCCATACCCATGTTCATCAAAATCGGTTTCGCGGTTTAGTCGTGAAAGCGTAACGACAGGCTTCTTTCTCATTTATATCAGAACTAGATGACTCGGTGAACTTCGTATCACTTACCTCATAATGTAAATCATATTAATTTAAATCATACGTATTTTAGACCCAGTAGCTTTATAAAAGCATCATCAGATAGTCTAAGTATCGGTGAACGTCGAATGTGCAAAATTTTAACGCAATCAAATGAATGGTATTGATATCACAAACAAAAATCTCTTTGTATTTTTTCTAAATTTTTCCAATTTTCCAGGAAACTTTAACTAATTTTTATTACATAAAAATGTTACTCTGCTTTGAACGTCAAATACGCAAAATTTTATCGCAATCAGACGAATGATATTGACATCCCTTTTTCAATTTATCGAGAATTTTCTAATTTTCCTGGTAACTTTCACAAATTTTTAGTTCAAGCGAACGTTCATCTTTCGTTGAACGTCAAATGAGCAAACTTTTTTCGCAATCGGATAAACCGTTCTCAACTTATAGTGTTGAGTACATTTAGAAACACATTGAAAAAGTAACTTGGTTCGAATTTTGCTACTTTCCTTTTTAACTGTCCCTATTTTTTTCCTGAAAACTTTTCCAAGGCCATAATGAACAAAGCAATACAAGAATTACTCCTCTCCGTCGTGCGAATAGTGAGTTATAGTGCTGAATTCAATCACACACACAATGAAAAACGCACTTTCATTTTTCTCAAATTTTACAATTTTCCTGTAGATTTTCCAAAAAAATTATTTCATACAAACGTTGTCCTGTCAAAGCGTACTCAACTGACGCTCTTATAACCATGTGGCAATTGATTTTTAGTCATAGAAAGAAAAATCGCTTTCGGTTTCTCCAACATTTTCCTACTTTCCGGGCGACTTTTCCAAATTTTTATTTGTTGCGAATCTTCCTCTTACTTTCAACATGAAATGTACAAAATTTTATCGCAATTGGACGAACGGTATTAATAGCTCACTGGAAAAAGCTGTTTCATTTTTTCCAGATTTTTCTCTTTTCCGGAGAACATTTCCATATTTTATCACCGTTTATACATTCCCTGGTCTTGCACGAATATTTGAAGACTAAAATTAGCGAAATCGGTTCAGCCGTTCTCGAGTTTTAGTGAGACTAACGAACAGCAATTCACTTTATATATATATAGATGAGTTAATATGGATATGTGAAGATGCAGATGTATGACGCAACAATGTTTACTGAAAGAAGAACCCTGCGCAAAAGACAGTAACTGGGGCCTTTGCTAAGGATCTGCAGCTTTGCCGAAATACATGACTATCTACATATCTAAAGACTTGTAGGTCCAAGATCTTTGCCTAGTTATTGCCTGATTGAAAAAAATTACTATTCTCTAACTTTCTAAGTGCTATAATCGTAGGCAAATGTCAAAATGTCAAATTCGTTCATCCATTAACAAAACAAAATAACTTCCAACAAACTTCAAGCACAATTTCAAAGTTGTGTGTAAATAATTGTTTTCGCTTACACCCTCTGCAAAACAATGAAAGGAAAGAAGTTTATCTTTCACTATTATTTTCGCTGTTCATATTTCAGCTTGTGGAATGACGTTTTATTTTATGAATTTTTGGCCCGCTTTGGGGGCAATGTCTACATACATGACTGAATGATCCTACAAAATTATATCAACGAACAGCATATGTTTCACGAATATGACTGACAGACACACAGACGCATTGAAACCTCCGTTCTGCTTGTATTGGCGCGCAGTAAAACTTCGGCATCAAGTGTAACGTTTCAATTTAGTACGTATTTATATTCTGCAAAAACTACCCGAATGTGTCTGTCGGGAAACTATATGGTGGTACGACACATACATCAGGAGATATTAAGTCATAAGCACTGTGATGTGTGTAAACAAGCTTTTGTCTGAAAAGTAAAGCATATTATCCTATATTCATACAGAGTTTGATGATGAGTGCGTTCAGTGACTTCCAAGTGGTTTTAAACACAAACTATTGTTTTCCGGTTATAAGCTTAACGTCAAATACTTAGTCCATAAATTACCTTCCTAAGTAATCAGAAGATTGCAGCAGTTCAATACACGGGAATTTATTCTTCATGGAATCTGTTTTTATACTATTTACTATAATCACTACATTCCGGGTCTCTCCATCGACAGTACATATTTAACCGTTGTAAAATGTTCTTATAATAACACGATGTCAAAGAATTTTTTTGTTGATTAACACTAGCTACATAGACATCGATAATCCTCCTCCTCTCTATCATTGCGCAAAGCAACGCAATAAAGAAACACATAATGACGAAAGATTTCTAAACTGGTAATACATCGAGTGCGTCATTCTGTCATTGGTGTCCATACCCGTTAGCAAATACACATTGGTAGTATGGCGTAGGCTGTATTTACAGATAATGTATTTTGCATACTTCATTACGTGTGTGATGTGGCAGGGCTGATTCGGTGCAGTTAAAGCAGCGGTTGAATTATTTATTTTCAAACGAGGCGTTGAAATATGTCACTGTGCTTGACAACAAACGAGAAATGAAAAATGCAGCCAGTGACAGCTTTTGGTGTTAATTTCATAATGTGTGACTACCAGTGGACCTTCGATAATTAATTTGGCAACGAAATTTGCCGGCCGCGATGGCCGAGGGGACTGAGGCGCTTCAGTCACGGTCTGCACGGTCACTACGGTCGGGGGTTCGAATCCCCCCTCGGGCATGGATATTTGTGCCGTCCTAGTTCGTAAGTAGTTCATAAGTAGTTTGTAAGTAAGGGACTGATGACCCAGTAGTTAAGTCCCATAAGCTTTACAAACGTTTGAACATTTGAACAACGAAATTTCTGAGATTTTATGTTCATTGTCAAGCAGTGAATATGAAAATCAGTCACTGACGGTGAACAACGGGAAAACGCGCAAATTGAAGCAGTTTATGAGTGACACCTCGAAAGGGATTAGTAAGAGAATGTTTTTCGCATAATCATCGAGGAGAGGAACATGTGGAAAACATTCAAAAGAAGAAGACGTAGGATTCTGTGAAGTGTATCTACATCTACATAGATACTCTGCAAATCACATTTAAGTGCCTGGCAGAAGGTTCATTAACCAATTTCATACCTTTTCTCTAGCGTTCCATTCTCTAACAGCGCGCGTGAAGAAAGAACATCTAAATCGTTCCGTTTTCGATCTGATTTCTCTTATTTTATTGGGATGGTCATGTATCCATAAGTAGGTGGGTGCTAGCAAAATATTTTCAAAAAATGTTCAAATGCTTGTATAGCTTATGGGACTTAACTACGGGGTCATCAGTCCCTAAACGTACAAACTACTTACGAACTAGCTAACACTAAGGACGGCACAAAATCCATGCCAGAAGGGGGATTCGAACCCCCGACCGTAGTGGCCGTGCAGACCGTGACCGTCAATTACAACGAACTGTGTCCTTTCTGATAGGAAATTGTGAATCCATTCGCACAATTGGGGAGATATTCCATAAGCACGCAATTTCATTAGAAGCCGCTTGTGTGGTACAGTGTCAAAAGCCTTCCGGAAATCCAGAAATATGGAATCGAGTTGAGATCCCTTGTCGATGGCACTTACCACTTCATGTGAATAAAGGGCAAGCTGTGTTTCGGAAGAACGATACTTTCTGAATCCGTGTTGACTATTGGTTAATAGGCCGTTCTCTTCCAAGGTAGTTCATTAAGTTCTAACAAAGTATATGTTCCAAAATCCTACTGCAAATCGACGTCAATGACATTGGCCTGTAATTTTGGGGATCACTCCTATTGCCTTTCTTGAATATTGGAGTAACTTGGGCAACTTTCCAGTCTTTAGGTACGGATCTTTCGCTGAGTGATCGGTTGTAAATGATCACTAAGTACGGAGCTATTGCATCGGCATACTCTGAGAGGAATCTAGTTGGTATACAAATTGCCTGGAAGATTTGTTTTTGTTTAGTGACTTAAGTTGTTTTACTACTCCAGGAACATCTACTTCTAAGTTTCGCATGCTGGCAGGTGTTCTTGGATTGAATTCTGGAGTGTTCACCTCGTCTTCTTTGGTGAACGAATTTCGTAAGGCTGTGTTTAGTAATTTTGCCTTTGCAGTACTGTCATCGGTAGTATTACCATTGCTCTCGTGTAGTTAAGGCATTGTTTGTGTTTTGCCGATATTGTACTTCACATATGACCAGAATTTCTTTGGATTTTCTGCAATTATAAGAAATAATAATATCCATAGATTATGCGCGAGCGGTAAAAACTGCAGGGGATAATTGAGTGTAGAATATATCTAACAAGATATAATTTACAGCGCTAGATCGAAGTGCGACTTTGGGATGAAATTAACACAGGAGGGGATCGTAACGAGTATCATACAGTCAGCCAGAACACTGAAAATAATAATATAAATAACAGTTATAAAAATGTTTGTCTGCATTTAGGTACCCTATCGATTTCAAGGCGGTTGGAGCAATTTTGATGAAATCTTCAGGAAAACTTCAGATAACCCAGCGGGTGATCCTGTGAAATTTGGTACTGATTGGATCAATATTTTCTTTTACGTGCAATAGTTTACTTGTAGCATTTAGAACAACAGTAGCCCTACTAGTGGGGAACGAGCCAACCGTTTTTCTTTTGTAACTATAGTGCTGCCGCTTCGAGCCTAGGGGACTGAGGCGCTTTAGTCACGGTCTGTACGGCCAATGCAGTCGGGGGTTCGAATCCCCCCTCGGGCATGGATATTAGTGCCGTCCTTAGGATAAGCTAGTTGATAAGTAGTTTGTAAGTTTAGGGACTGATAACCCCGTAGTTAAGTCCCATAAGCTTAACAAACATTTGAACATTTGACCATTTGCCGCCTCGAGTGCTAGCTTCGCTTCCGTGATTGATCATGATGAACATTTGCAGTGAAGAGATGAGTTCATGAATTATGGCACGAACCATAATATGTGCTCTCTCAGCTGGAGTAGTAGTGACTATGTACTTCGTAGTAATTTTTTTGCTACTGAACACATATTGCGATAACAGCTGCATGCCCATGGATGATTAAAACACAACTGCGTTTTTATTTATATACTGTTAAAGAGCAAGCAACGGGCGTCCGTGATCGTCGCTAAGTGGTTGGGTCGCAGATCCTGTTATAGAGGTTTTCGGGTTCGAATCTAGTTACATGCTGCATTTTTTCTCCCTTACCAAGAGTTGCCTTTACTGAATCGGTCATAATAGGTAATTGTAAGAACACTACCATTCTGTTGCACATCATTGCATTTCTTAAACATAGTGTCAGTTTTCAGAGCAGCAGAGTAATTCACATTATTGTTTTCGAATATTTTTGCCTTTTTGAAAGCTAAAACGTACCATAAAATTTGTAAAGAGAGTCTAAAACATAACACGTTCATGTACAAGGGCTTTCATGATCCTTTTATTGATATTTTTATAACACAGTTTTACACGTTATCCGTTTCGCTATTGTGCGAATTAGAATCAACAGAAACGTCTTTCCACGCATGTATCCCCTTAGGCCTTAGTAACTTTAACAGACTTTTTTCTTTCTATTGTGTCCTATTACTCAAAAAGGATTTCTAAAAGTAAGTCTTTTTCGTGTTGGGAGTTTCAAGATAGCTCCCTGTAGCGGCGGAGTGGTCGAGCACTCTATAAAGCCTTGCTGCCGAGCGTGTGGTTGTTTACCACCGAAGGTTCGAGTCCTCCCGCTGGCATGGGTTTCTGTTTATGTATGTTGTCCTTAGCGTAAGTTAAAGTAGTTCCTAAGCCTAGGGACTGATAACCTCAGAAGTTAAGTCCCTTAGATTTACAAATATTTGATCGTTATTTATAGTTAATTTTCCTGTTTCCTTCCTTCTATCATATAACCGTAATTGTGTATCGATTAATATCTGCGGTCGGGAAATAAAATGTTGAAATGTTTGTTAAGATTAAGGGACCTAACTGCGGGTTCATCAGTCCCTAAACTTACAAACTGCTTATGAACTACCTTATACTAAATACGACACAAACATCCATGCCCGAGGGGGGCTTCGAACCACCGACCGTAGCGGCCATGCAGACTTTGATTGGCGCGCCGCAGACCGCTCGGCCACTCTGGCCGGCCTGTGGTTGGGACCCCATAATCATCTCGATAGCCGATTTTAGCGGTGTTGCCAAGCATCTCCAGTACGGACTAAGATCAACGTTGAATCCGATCTGCGGATCTATGTTTAGCGGAATACAACACAGCGGAGCCATGAACAGAGTTTAATTTGTGAACTTACTTTACATTTGATTTCAGTCAGCGATAGTTACACAATCGGTTTGTAAACTTTTAAACATACTTTACAATTTGGTATTGGGATGTAAAAAAAATGTTCAAATGTTTGTTAAGCTTATGGAACTTAACTACGGGGTCATCAGTCCCTAAACTTACAAACTACGTATGAACTACCTAATACTAAGGACGGCACAAATATCCATGCCCGAGGGGGGATTCGAACCCCCGACCGTAGTGGCCGTGCAGACCGTGACTGGAGTGCCTCAGTCCCCGCGGCCACCGCGGCCGGCTATTGGGATGTAAACTTGGATTAAAAACGCTGAAGATTCATGTTACGTAGAACTTAGTAACGAACATCAATGTGTATGGACGTAGAATATAACTTCCACCCCTGCGACGCCGGCATAAAGTAGAGGTTTGGACTTATAATACAGAACCTCAATTCGGAAACGTTTCGATGTAAATCAGTTTGATATGAAATGAATCGGAAAGTAAATAAGAGAAGGAACGAGTAGAGCTGCACGTCTGGTCGACAATATTGTCAAAACCGTTGGAACACAACCTCGGAGGGTTTGTGATCAGAATGGAGCAGGAAGTCGGCCGTGCGCTGGCACTGGCCTCGATCGATTCAAGAAAATTATGGGAAACCTATTATGGATGGCTGTAGGCGGGTTTTAACAGTCGTAAATTATTGCTTCTGAATACAGGCTCACCGTGAAAAGACGTTACGTTACTGTAGCACTGCTAAGGAAAGGACGAGACGGAAATATATGTTTTCAGAGACAGTCATTATTTATTATGAAACTGGTCGATTAATTACACTTTTTGTCCAAACGTTTGCTGGAGAAAGGGTTAAGATCAGATGGTTTCCCGACTCGGGAGCAAGTGACAAGTTATGTGTATGCGGTGTCTGTTCTTTGAAACATATCCTAAAGAAGAGTCATCAGTTCTGATCTTGCACGCCGGCCGCGGTGGCCGAGGGGACGGAGGCGCTCCAGTCACGGTCTGCACGGCCACTACGGTCGGAGGTTCGAATTCCCCCTCGGACATGGGAATTTGTGCCGTCCTTAGGATAAGCTAGTTGATAAGTAGTTAAGTCACATAAGCTATACAAACATTTGAAACATTTGATCTTGCACGAGTGCAGCTCATTCACGGAATTAACGAAGTTATCTGGGAATGGTTAAACCTGAAAGAACAGACACCATATATATATATATATATATATATATATATATATATATATATATATATATATATATATATTAGAGTGTCCGTGTGTTTGTATGTTTGTTTGTCTATACGTATTGCATAAAAATCTAAAGTTTTGTTACAATCTTTAAGAAATTTTGCACACGTAAGGTACAATGCATGAGGACGGTCACCGTAAGTGTCAAGTTCATGTACAAAGATCACGAGATATGACGTCATAAATAATGATATGTGGGAAAAACTGATGCCTTACGCGACAATGTTGCACATTTCCTTCTAAACCACTGGACCATCTTCAACTAAATTTGGTACACATATTTCTTACCGTGACGTACCAGTTCTATAACTGTAAGAACAACTTTCCTTCATAATACCTGCGGCACATTTGAATGGACGTAGCAATCTAGTTGGAGATGAGAATTATGAGCAAATTGACGATTATGCCACTTTGTAGCAGGACCAAGAAAAGGACAGACAAAACAATTTTCCACTTCCAAGTTCTTGCAGTTACCAATAGTTGGGTTCAGAATGACCAAACGTAATTTGACAGAGCAAGTCGTACTACAGTTCTTAGATTTTAAATGTAGTACTGATGACGGGTCTCTCTCTCTCTCTCTCTCTCTCTTTTTCCCCTCAGAAGCACATAGAACGAAAAAACGTTTCAGATCGTGAGGATGTTCAAAATGTTGAAATATTTGTTAAAAGGGACTTAACTGCGGGGTCATCAGTCCCTAAACAATCCCTTATAATAAAGACGGCACAAATATCCATGCCCGAGGGGGGATTCGAACCCCCGATCGTAGCGGCCGTGCAGACCGTGACTGGCGCGCCGCAGACGGCCACTGTGGCCCGCTAGTGAGGATGATTGACCTGCTAATAAAAAAAATTATATCAGCCATCATTTCCTGGTACCGCTGGTCAGAAAAAGTGCATACAACTCACTAGTAATGATGACTATCAAAAACAGCCCCAGACGCAAAAGATTAGTTGTTTGAAAAAATAAAGAAAATAAAATAAAAAGGCTTAAACAAAGGATTTTTGTCTTACAGCAGAAAATAATTTTTTTTATAATTTTGGTCTGTAATTAAGTCAGGTAAATTAGTTCAAAATATTCTGTTGGAAATTTCAGTCTATTTCAAACAAGTATACTCTTAATTCGAAAAGTTCCATATTGACGGATATATTCAATTGGTTCTGTGTAAATGATTAATTGTATTATTAAATATCTTTTTGTTTCACAACGTTCGTAAATTTCTGATTAAAAGAGAAAAGGTTGAACCATTCTGTGAGCTTCTTTCCTCTCTACAGTTACGTAACATTCATGAGATATGCAGCAGAACATTTGCGACAGGGACACATACCTAGTTATTTTTAGGCACTACAACCGTCCATTCAAAAGGACTTGCTGTATAAAAGGTTGTTGTTGTGGTGGTCTTCAGTCCGAAAACTGGTTTGATGCAGCTCTCCACGCTACCCTGTCCTGTGCAAGCATCTTTATCTGAGAATACATACGGCAACCTATATCCTTTTGAATCTGCTTACTGAATTCGTCGCTCGATCTCCCTCTACGGTTTTTACCCCACACACTTCCGTCTAATACTATGTTGACGGTTTGTTGATATCTCTGAAATTTAACTTCATCGAGAGAGGAGAAAATAGTCTCTCAGCACAATCCTCATATAAGGTTCCCCTGCATTACCCTCACTCCTATTACTAGAGATGTATGCACTTATGTTCCTATTTGCACTATGTAACGCATGTTGCATGAGGGGCCGTAGGTTTCACCAATTATTCAGACCGGTGAAATAAAGTTCTTTGGTTTGTTACTGATCTTAGATCTTGAAGTAGATAATGTCCCGCGCAGTTTCAGCAGGTCACAGGTCGCAGATTCTTGATGTCTGAAGCTAAAATGCTGTGAAAATGATTTAAGGGCTCTAACTACGATTTTATTCATAAAACCCTGATGCCAGTGGATTTTAAATTTATTCTGCCAACGTTTACATGCTCAGTGAAATCCAAAAATCTATGCGGTACATCGAACGATAGTCACTTTACAATAAATACTAGTGCCACGATGATAAATGTACAACATTAGTAATGCTCCGTAATGAGACAAGGTGCTACATGTTAACAGTTGGAAGGTCGGCACTGGACTGTGCTTGGCCAGGTGTGGTCGCTACTGGCTCTGTCTCTGTCTCTTTTTTTTGGCGCGAAACGAACCTTATAGAGTAGTCGCTAGTATTTTTCTTATATAAATTACAATAAACAAAGTACCAAATGGGTTCAAATGAAAGCATATTAACAGTAAAGTGTTAAATTGAAATTTCGCTGTTATCTAATGTTTACTTTCTTAAATATTAATAAATGAAATGTAGGAATGGGGACACCGGAAGGGGAGGCGGCAGCCAATCAGATCACGTCTATGCTACACTGTCGTGCTTTCTAACGGTCCATACATGACCTGTGACATCTGTTGTGCTTTTCCCACCCCTTATATCGATTTCATCCTGCTACTTTGCCTACTGCCAGCCAGCTACTTGGCTTCTATAAAATTTACAAGTCCAAACTAAGATATGAAAACTCCAAATACTATTAATAAAGTAATAAAGATATAAAATAAGACTTGTCACACGTTCCTCATTAGTTACGCTATCTACCCATCTGATCATCATCATTCGTCTGTAGCACCACATTTCGAAAACTTCTATCATCTTTTCGTCTGAACTCCTTATCGTCCATGTTTCACTCCCATATAATGCTACACTCCAGACAAATGCTTTGAAAAATTACTAATATTTAAATTAATATTGGATGTCAACAAATTTCGCTTCTTCAGAAACGCTTGTCTTCTTATAGCCATTCTAGATTTTATACCTTCTCTTCTTCTGCCACCATAACTTGCTACCCAAATAAAAAAATCATCATTTATCGGATTTTCTAACCCTACATTCCATTGCCCTGGTTTCACTCTTGTTAATTTCAAATCTTTCTTTCAAGCAGAACGGTTAAGGGCAAAAAATGAGAGAGAGAGAGAGAGAGAGAGAAATGTATGAGAAAGAGAGAGAGAGAGAGAGAGAGAGAGAGAGAGAGAGAGAGAGTGTGTGTGTGTGTGTGTGTGTGTGTGTGTGAGAGAGAGAGAGAGAGAGAGAGAGAGAGAGAGAGAGAGAGAGAGAGAGAGAGAGAGACTCAGCATAAGAATAACTGACTTTTACTTACAGGCAGCATATACTCGTGAATTTAAAATTGAAAAATCTCTGTAATTAACATAATGTAAATTGACTTTTATGTTGTGCTTCCATTTAATTGCATCTTGCTCTTTTTATGTCAGAAATGTGAGATGAAACTAAGTAAAACAAACTCGTGATTGTTTGAGAGATAAATTAGCTATTGTGTACGTTGTTCAAATATTTGTAGAGCTTATGGGACTTAACTACGGGGTCATCAGTCCCTAGACTTACAAACTACTTACGAACTAGCTAATACTAAAGAAGGCACAATCATCCATGCCCCAGGGGGGATTCGAACCCTCGACCGCAGCGGCCGTGCAGATCGTGAGTGGCACGCCGCAGACCGCTCGACCACCGCGGCCGGCTATGCACGTTGTATTCATACGTAAATAAAGGATTTATCAACGTGAAGAAGTTGTAAATTTCTAGGGCTGCCTTCAGTCTGCCGCATTCAGGTGATAGCAGTTTATCTCTCTGGATTCTTTTCCTAGTCACTCTGCAATCCATTATAAACAGTTTTATTTGAAGCTACACGTTTCCATTTTCCAGTTATTGGGGCATATTAGAAATTTCGTAGACATTTTTCCGCACATCAGATACAAATGATCTTAATGGCAGTAGAAATTCATCTAGAAACACAGAAAAGTGTAATTTTGTTGATCGGGAAAGCTTTCTTGAAAAATCTATCAGATTTTGCGTAGCAAATTTACAAAGCTTGAAGAAGAAATTGATTCAGTAGGCTGCAACGCGACACAGAAAATCTGCTTTTAGGTTGTGAGGGGATATCAAACTTAACGCGACATATTTACTGGCTGTTCGATTGTGACCTGTAATTGGGCAACCTATTAGGATACGCTATTTTACAATTTCTGCGTCGTTGTTCAGTGCATTGTTTGATAATGACGCCGGAAACAGTACTGTTCCTCCACGGTAAGTTGACGATTCGTGCGCTGGCTGTTGGCAGTGTCAGGAGGCGAGTACCATGGCTGACAAGGGGCGAGGGCTAACCTCCTTGAGCGAAGGGCACTGAGTGGAAGGCAGAATCGCTGTGTTGGAAACGTTACCATGAATAAGGTGCGCAGTAATATTTCATGTACAGGGGCAACGTAACGTTGGTAGAGCTCCGAAATTAATGAATGTTCTTCAAGTAGTGCAAATGCCTTCTGTTGCAGACGGCACCCGCTGAAATCTTCTTCACTTGTCGAATTATATAGTGCTACAGTTTTATGCGATAGTCTACAAGTACTATAACTATTAAAAGTACTGTACCTATTTTGGTACAGTGATACTACCATGAGAGACAAATATAGATAAAGACAAATCTGCATACATAAGTTTATCTTTACAAAATAATAATAATAATTATAATAATAATATGTATTGAGGAGTAAGCCTTTCCACCTACACAACCACAGAAGTCATCACGTGATGATGAGCCACCGACTATTTCATCCTCGGTGACAACTACAGTTGCGTCTGCCGGTTACGTGTTTCAGGAAAGAGATATAGGCCAAGTGATCCTCTCAATACCGACTAATTCCAAATATTACGATCTACAATGAGGCCCGGGTTAGCTCGAGCTTAGGGGTGGGGAGCGACACTATCAAGATTCTGCCCCCGTTAGGAAGTATCGTAAATGCAGCACTGTCCATACTGTTCGGTATGAGATGTTGAAATGATCTGGGTTCACTTTTATTGTTTGCCATATCGTACCAAATTTCTACATCACTGTTTCTGAAACGCACGTACGCATGAAGTGTTGAAATGAGCAGTGTACACTGTTCTTGCTTGCCATATCGCACAAAATTTGAACATGAGAGTTTTTATAAAATGCACGTAAGCAAAAAGTCTTTCATCCTTTACTATGATGAAGGAAGAAACACGTGTGCCCACAGCTGAACACAGGACATTCAGGCTTTGAATTTAATTCGATTTGTAAATGTTTCTCAGCTTGGCCAAATCGGTGTACGGGAATCTCAATGCAGACGAGGCCATGCGAAATTGGCATAGGTTTCTCTACATATTTACAATTGAAATGATTGTAAGCCTAAGGGACTCAACGACTTATGTTATCAGTCCATAGACTTACAAACTACTTAAATTAAGGACGACAATACACCCATGCCCGAGGGGGCCTCGAACCTCCGACGGGGAACGGCCGCACGCACGCAGCAAGGCACCTTGGTGCGCTCGGACATATTTACAAATTTGGAATAATTGGAGCCGACCGCGGTGGCCGAGAGTACTGCACCACATCAGTCAGAGTCTGCACGGCCACTGCGGTCGGAGCTTCGAATCCTCCCTCGGGCATGGATATTTGTGCCGTCCTTAGTTGTAAGTAGTTCATAAGTAGTTTGTAAGTTTAGGGACTGATGACCCCATAATTAAGTCCCATAAGCTCTACAAAAATTTGAACATTTGAAGAATTGGAATATATGGTTGAAAAGACTGACCATTCGAAAACTCAAACAGTTGTACAATTTGGTCGAAACATTACAATTTTGTACATCATGCCTACAAGATCATGGTATTAAATGAATTACGGGTAACTGTACAAAATCCCGGGGAACATGGTTTCATCATTTTAATAAATATAGCGTTCTACATTTCAGATTTTCTGTTATTTTTATATTATATTTACTTTTTTGTTTAATTTTTGAAACTTTTCACAGTTTAATGTGGTAGAATCATTGTAATATTTTTGTAATTATATGCACTTCAAAATGACGCCACAGTGCGCAGAAACTAATAGTGCATTGGCAGTTTTGTGGAAGTATATTAGAACACTGTGTGTGTGTGTTTGTGTTTGTGTGTGTGTGTATGTGTGTGTGTGTGTGTATGGTCTCACAAAGTCTTTAAAGACACGTTCACGCTCCTCAGCCTTGTGCCTTTCCCAGAAAAAAGTTCTGAATCCGCCACTGCTTCCAAGACACTGTATATTCCGTTTAATTGCTCTTCCAGGGCCTATGCCGTCTCTGACAGTGTTACTATGTCATCAGCAAACCTCAAAGATTTTATTCCCCCTCCCTGGACTTAAATTCCCTGAAAATAATTTGTGTTTGAAATATCATGAATTATGCCATTTTAATTTAGTTTTTTTCTAATATTTACAGATTTTTCTCCGTGGACTTTTGGCTTTGTCTCAGGAGGATATAGCTCGCTGCGCGGCATAATTCTCAGCCGTTCTGCGCGACTACCTCCCTTATGCAACTAGCAGCGAATACGACTCATTCTCTTCCCATTTGGCTCACCGTGAGTAACGGGAATCACTCTTAAGTGAAGGAATAGTGTTATGATGTACAAGTCGCGTAAATCTGTGTAAATGTGTGAAATTGAGTGAACACGAAAGAAATGTACTCTCAGCAACACGAGTCATATCATGGCGTGGCATGTGTGGAAAACATTGCCGGCTCGATGCGTTAAGCCGTCGGCACATGGAGAGTGTATCTGAACGAGTGTGGCCAACGTGGCGAGTTTCTGACGTCACAAGGTGCGAACCGTGCGTTTGGGAGGCTTTCCCAACGTGTGGGGCAGTATCAAGCGTGCCAGATATTCTCAACGTGCGTCTCAACAATCACCAATAAGGTGGGAGAACGCCACCGACGGCACACCACGTGGCTATCCGGGGAGGGGGCAGCTCTTTTCAGTACGGAGATGAAGACGCCATATTGACCATCTTATTTCCTAGTTTTTATGTACATAAATTAGATGTTGAAAGTATGACATGTGAAACAAGTAAAAGTAACTGAGTAAATTGAAAATCTCTCGAAAACCCGTCATGAGTTTATAAAATATCTGTATTAAAGTAATCTGCCTTTACAAGGGGAAAGCGGACTTCGTTAGTGTCCGTAGCCTACACTGCAACGCCGCGAACTGTTAAGTAGAAGATAGTTTTCGGAACTCGTTCAAGGCTATTCGAAACCAAACATTATTTCTTCTTTTATTCGGGTTTTCTGATAGACTCACAGACTTTCCTATAAATTTCATAGAAATATACTGCATAACATTCTATGCTATGTAAACGTAAGTGCGCATTCTCAAAGGAATGAGTTTGTTGGATTCGTTTTATGAACAGGAAAGTTTGCACATTACTTAGAATAAAATACGATTTTTTTTTGTTTCACGTATTGTATTTTACACCTTCTTATCATTCTTCCACTGAATAGTAACACTGAGCGTCTAAGAATGACCTTTAAGCATGTCCGGGATGCACTTGGCAGACAAATTGCTGCCAGTCCAGCACCTCCAACAACGGTTGCAGAGCTGGATATTGCACTAATGGAAGAATGAGCAAATATCCCTCACGAGCTGACTGACAACCTCACACTGTCCACGCTACGCATGTGTGTAACTGTACTGGCCGTCCGAGGAGGAGATCACACAACATATTAGAGGACAACGTGAATGACTTCTTGACTATTATGATACCCCTATGGTGCCTCGCTCTGAGTAAACGCCATGTAAACCTTAAGTAAAGACAGCAAAATATAGTACTCTATCACACACAAATGACAAAATAAATGAATAAAATGCGTTATCATATGTGTACAGTCATATAATTTTGTAGCTAGATTCAGTGGTACACGTGAAAATTGTATTACGGTTACTTCTATAGAAGTAATGACACATTATGCTCAGTGCTGAAATTTTAAACATAAAGAAATCAGTGAGCGATATACCTATTCCCTTTTACTATTTTGTGGGTATTTGCGTGTGAAATAGTTTAGTAAATTTTGTGTCAAGTGTGTTGCAGACCACTGTTCTCATTTTCAAATACTATATGAACAAATTCTGTGTGTTTGCATGTCGTCGGCTACATATAATTTACACCAGAACCGCCATTCACCACAGCAATGCAGATAACATAAAAACAGACCTAATGAGAAATGCAATGTTTTATCAAAATTTTCAAATCTTTCTACCGACAACATTTTCGAGTTTTACTAAAACGTAAGCAGGCTGAACTTTTGTCCATAAATATTACCTAATGAAAAACGTATGTATATCATTAACATTTCCAACTGTTAATTATTAATATACATATCGAGAGCGAAACACTTGAAAGAAACAAATGTATTTTTTCCTTGTAAAGATTTGTTTGCTTTGTGGCTATATGTATGAAAACGATTTGTTTTATAGATAAACGCAGAATATCCCGTGTTGCGGCTTTGGTTAAAATTCTGAAATCTGTTAACCATTTTCAAAACAGTATCAAATTCGGCTGACAATATCATAAATCATCAATCGTTCTAAGCTGTAGATGAGACGTAATTCGATGGCACAAAGGAAAAAAAAATCTTGTTTTAAAAAACTCTAACATTTAAAACTACCAGAATATCTGTGAAATAAAGAATGATGGATTTAAATTGTATTTTCTAAGTATCTGATGTTATGGTGCTTCTTACTCGTTGTATTTCATGTGCCCGTGCACACTTCAGGGGAGAGAGGGACGTGGCCTCTGCCCTCAAATGTTTAAGCTTATACTAGATTCAACAGAAAGTTTATAGCTTCAAAATGCTTTTTTGATATTATTTATTCTTAATTATGCGGCAAAGGGAAATGAAAGGTGTCAAATGTGTAAAGTAGAGAATGATTTACGTAACTATAAGGCTTCAACTCTTGCAAGGTAGAATAAATGGTGAACGAACATTACTAAAGCTGAATTTACGTAAAGTATTCCATGTACTTGAAAATATATCACCCAAGGAGACATTTAAGCACATTAGCTTTATATAATGTCCTCATGAGGGAACGACGGGCGATCTTAAATTTCATTAAAAGAAAGAACATACTACGTAGCCAAGATCGCTAAATCGGTCATTTATTATGGATTACCATTTTCGGCAAGCAGTCTTGCCATAATATTTTTAGTGCATGTAGAAGAAAGAGATCACATGATTATGGCAACACTGCTTGCCGAAACCGGTAATCCACGAAACAGCGATCTTCGCTACGATGAGTGTTCTTTTTTCTATCTACTTCCTTTGTCTCAAGTTTCAGTCCCATACTTAGCCATATAAGAAAATATTTCAGTGTAACATGACTGCTTCGGAACTATTAGAGGATTTGAACAGATTCAAGGTTAGTATGTTTCTTCGACAACTTATATAAAAACGCCTTTCATGAAGAAAAAAATGCCAATAATTTAAGCAGGAACAGCCACGCAATCTCCAAGCCCTTGTTCAAAACAAAGTAAGCAAAATGTGTCAAATGTTTGTATAGTCTATGGGACTTAACTACGGGGTCATCAGTCCCTAAACTTACAAACTACTTATGAACTACTTACGAACTAGGACGGCACAAATATCCATGTCCGAGGGGGGATTCGAACACCAGACCGTAGTGGCCGTGCAGACCGTAACTGGAGCGCCTTCGTCCCCTCGGCCACCGCGGCCGGCTCAAAGAAAGCAACTCTAACCACATCAGAAAATGAAACCACGGATTTTTAATCGCTTTAGTTATGACCGATGTAGGTACTGTAAGTAAACTTTTTTTTTTGTTCGGTATAACACGTGTATTATCGGCGAAGCAGATAGTTTGATACAGAAACGCATTTAATCATTTCCATCCATGCCTCAACTGTACTGGACTGGAATGACGCTAATCTTTTCATTCCTTATTACTTTAAATGATAAAGTTACAAGTTGTCACCTGGCTAATTCACTGGGGATATTTTAGGTACTTGAGTTTCTATAAGTACTATGTGAGACTTTAGTGATAATGTAAATAATTTAAATGTTTATGTAGCAGCTTCCTGGAAATTTGAGCTATTAAAACTTAGGTGGGTCGCATCAGGTGAATGTAAACAGGAAATAAATTTTTGTCCGCCGTCTGACCTATGAAAAGTCACACTAGGTAAAATCGCCTTCTTCTTTCCACCCTCCCCATCCCCCGAAAATTACTGTGTGTGGTAGAATAACAATGTGTCATTAGGTGTTGCAAGCAAAAGTGAGAGAACCTTTAACGCTAATGAACACGGCGATGAAGTGCAGCGCATTAAGGGATGAATCAGGTAAACTATTAATAGACGATGCGTAGACCAGAGAAAGTGACGGGAGAGCAAGGCTTTCCTCGAGGAACTACTGATATTGCTCAATTCCAGAACAGACATGTTGATGCTTATCGTGTCACATCTCAAACGTTACAGAAGGCAGCGTAAACGTCATCACTTTATCACTAGCAACTAATTGACTTGTACGAGTTGACAAGTCTGTCGCAAAGAACCGGGATGTTCAGCAGACACGAAAAATTTGAAAACTCCCTAATAACTTGTTGCTGATGACCTTGTCTGGTGGGGTTAAAAGCGGGTGAACACATTTAGCTACTCGTTTTGCTTCCATGATGCTGAAAGAGTTGCTGTTTCCCATAGTATATTATTCTGTTGGTTACCGATCAACGGATCTTCGTTCACATTAGGAGAAGGCAAATATCAAGGCAAAAATCAGATATCTATATGTAAATCAGGAGAAGAGCTACACGGCACAGTTACATACAGTTTGGTACCTAGCACCATCTGTAAAAGGTTGTAGTGGGACAGGCGAACACAAATATGTATTGGGTAAGAAGCTGCCTGAAAAACTGTTAATTCTTTTTATTGCTAAGCAAATTACGGTTATCACTATAACTGCATAAAAATTGTTCATGGCAGGCCTACAAACTTAAACTTTGTTTTACCGTTGATAGACTTCGTTTCCGATTTGCCGTCTACTAACACACGAAAAAATGTCATTAAGTTCTTCCTCTCTAAGAAGTTCTCACATTTAAAGAGGATTTTAGTTTCATTCAACACCTACGTCCATGTACACAAGAGCCAGGTGTCACAAATGATTTCATAAAGTTTTTCCTTCAAGTTATTCCACCAAGTAAAAATTCACGTAAGTTATTGGAAGAGATTCAAAAGTTGGTTACCCTTCAATTTAAATAACCAACGATGACATCTAATTAAATCATATCTTCGCCGTTTACATAAACGTAAAATCCTATATTCCAGAACATTTCTGAAGTGTACTCTTCACAGAAATATTTGTGGTTGATCTGTACGGCTTGACATGACATTCGGAAGTAACTCATTTTTTTTTTCAAAGAATTTTCTCCATAACTTTTTCAAAGAGAAAACCTAATAATTTCTTTTTAGTAAATGTCTTCTTCGGTCACGACGCAACAACGGGCTGCAGTTTGTGCTTACGCCGCATGGCCGTCGACTCGCGACGGTTGGTGGTCAGCAATCACATCTTTAGTTCCGGCGTGGAGGACTCTGCTGCCCACGTTCTGACGCTCTCGAAGAGACATGAAACAGAAAAACAAACGCAAACTTTTAAGTACACAATTTATAAAATTTTGTAACATTATTGCTTCCATGATGCTGATTATAAAACATTTAATGGAAAAATTGTTTTTTAACGTTTACCTGACAAACTGAGCTTGTGACGAGATGTAGGTCCTTGTCCCACTACAAGATGTCTGCTTCAAATGTAACGATAATCCAAAAACTTTATTAGAATCTTACTTCCTGAAGTTTATGTAGATATTCATCTGTAATCTTAAGAGCCCAGATTTCCTTGATCAGTCTTGGTTAATACTATGAAATCGCATCTGTTTAATATCTACGATAATGTAATTTCATAGACTAACAATATCTTGTTTTTATTGAAATGCAGTATACGAGGGCTGGAATTTAAATAGCGGCAACACTACTGTGAAGACACTAAGCAAAGGAATCTACTATTATCGCTGATGACACACGTTGCTGACATACCTATCTTACCTCCGAGCAAATGGACTTGTCCGTCGCACATCATCGGCGTGCGCAATGGAAACACAGTCACTTGTGAGCGAAACAGGAACAACGGAGTTGGATCAAGATTGAATGTGCCAGAGGCGTACAGCTCGACAGTGTCATCCAGGTCTTCAAGACGCGCGCGGGAATAGGCATTGCATTACAGAACAGTGGCACGACAATGCGCAAGCTGTGGCTGCTCTGTTCGGTCGATGTGACTGGGAAGTTCTGTACCATCCACCATACTCCCAGGACTGAAGTCCTTGTGACTTTGATTTATTCCTGGCATTCGTTTCAGAACTGTTCCAGAGATTCGACAGGCAGTAGATCGATCGATTCGCACCACCAACAGAACTCTGCTAACGGTATACTATGCCTTCCAGATCGATGGCAACGGGTTCTGGTGACTACTTTGGAGGACAGTAACAGGCGCAAAAGTGTAACGCTTTTGAATCGGTTGTGAATAACGTCCAACCCTCGTATAAAAATTTTCATTTTCATCTCCACAATTTAAAATTGCCCATTCAGTTTCTGATTCAAATTTCTCCCTGTGTTTATGCTATATGGACGTGAAGCATTTGACAATTCGTATTTTCGAATGTCTTCTAAACAAATTCGAAAACGGAGATATCGACAGTGAAGAATTTAATTCTAAGAAAGAGGAAGCTGAAGTGGCAGCACGAAAAAACTCAAAAGAAAAAAAAAAAGTGTGAACATTCAGAAATGTCGAAGATTTTACAAGCGTTTACATTTAGAGCGTTGAAGAGATTTAGGAGGCAATGTCTGAAATTCATTAGAAGATGCGACTGGGATCAGGATGTGGAATGTATTAAAATGTGATATTTGTTTCAAAGTTAATGGTCAGATTTTGTGACTGGTTTCGAACTCTTCTTCAGTTCATTTTGGACACCTGGAATTAAGGATAAATAATCAAAAATGGGCTGGAGAAGTGTCCGCACCTTCTCACACAATCAGACCAATGAATTAGCAACTGCAACGGCAGAAATGCATACTTAAAATGAAGGAAATAGAAGAGTGTCGATTTGGAGATGAGAAGGGATACCGTATCAGTTAAAATTTTGAAAGCTTTTCAAGCGCTGGAACGGAAAACGAGGAATCAGTGTGGCTGTAATGCTAACACGTTATATTATTCTGTAAACAATGTCCCAAATTTATTATAGGTTGTGTCGTTTAAGGTGGTGGGGGGGGGGGGGGGGGGCGGTTTCCGCCGTTAGATTTTTGCTGCAGTTTTATGCGTGATAACTGGGTAAGGGGAATTACACGTGGAACTTTCAGACTGAAGAAGCTTCGAAGACGTGATGGTTTCAAATGTTCAAATGTCTGTAAATCTATCGGACCAAACTACGTGGTCATCAGTCCGTACGAGCTTACAAACTACTTAAACCTAGGGAAACTAACCTACGGACAAACACACACACCCATGCCCCAGGGAGGACTCGAACCTCCACGGCGAGCAACCGCGCACTCCGCAGCGAGACGCTTTAGACCGCTCGGCTACTCCACCGCGGTGTGATGGTTTCCTTGGACAACGACAGCTTTTGACAGATGAGATTTCAGGCGGTGAATTTGGCGTTACTCGGCGACGACATCGTGAGTGTGGGAGCATCCACACTTTCGCAATCAACGGCATAGCATAAGCAGGCAGCATAATCGGAAAGTTAAGAGATGTACCAATAGTGTAAATATGTGTCAATCCACATATTTACGGTGATAAATGGAGCTGACAACGATTAAACAATCACATAGTATCTAAGGTTGATGCAATGCCAGTGAGCCAGACAGTGCGAAATTTGAACGTAGTAGTATCGATATGAAAGATCTTAGTAAGGCAAATAGTCTAAAATCAGGGAAATTAAATATATAGAAGACGAAACGCCATAGGTGATTAAAGTATTACTGAGTATACAAATAGATTCAGTAAAAACAGAGCTCAGTACCAAAATTTCAAAACAGACATGATTTCTGGAGAAAACAGTTGTAAAATGTTTAATATGTAAATGCCTAATTGGGAAGATTAATGAGAAGACTGATGAAGTAACTGATAAAAAAAGGGGGAAAAGGTTAGTTAGCCGCGGCGTATTAGCCGTGCGCATTGAGGCGCCGTGCTGCGGTGCGCGCGGCCGTTCGCCGTCGGGGGTTCGAGTCCTTAGGTGTTTCTGTTCTCCTTAGATTAATTTATCTTAGTTTAAGCAGTTTGTAAGTTACGGACTAATAACCCAGCAGTTGAGTCCGACAGATTTACAAAAATTTGAACATTTGATTTGAGAGGTTAGTCCGGTTAATCGCAGAGTCGATGCATTAAACAAGGAGTTAAGTGGAAAATTGAACAAGAGAAATAAAATTTGGGTTCGATAATTGTATGCAGAAGAAAAAGGCACTTGCGAGAAGTAACCACTAAAGGTATCTACATTTTATCAGATATCTTGGTAAAATATGTTCAAGAGTTAACCCTTTATTTGGCAATGTTGCTCTCAAGCAACAGCAAAACTGAGTGTGTTTTTTTTGCAACGTGTTTCAATTCTCGTCCTTGCACGGGCAATAGTACTTGAAACCAACATTTAAGCTCTCGAATACGGCGATGATTTATTATCTTTTGCGAAAAATTTCGATATAATCTTAAGTTTTCGACGGCACTGCAAGCATTAGTTACTGGGGCACTACTTTCTTTCAATTTTGTGTCCATATTTTCTTCTGATACAGGTAAAACTACTTATAACGGGAAAGAGGAAGCTTCGAAGGTGATTTCTTATGAAAAAGTGTAGGTGAATTTTTATTTGGGAATCTGCAAATGGTCTGAAGTTTATAGGGACCAGCCCACGAGAAGAAGGAAACAGTATCTCTTGTACCAGTGAATGATGTCCGATGTGACAGATATCACAATTATAGCCACTTGCCCGTTTATGGCCAAAATTAATATGAACAACCAAAAGTTTTTGAAATGACAGTAATTTTCGTGCACTATAAAGAGATGGTTTGTGTAAAGAATGTCGGATGAGCCTAAAATGAAAGTATGCAAAAACGACTATTAGATGGCAATGTGCGGTCATGGGCAGATGTAATGTGGGATTTTTTTCCTACCTATGAGGTATTTCAGCATCGTTAGTGAAACAAATTGTGCAGTTAAATGAAGCAATCACGACCTCAAAATAAGTTCATGAGAAATTTCAGTGTGTTATTTTAACGCGTTGTTTGTCCTATTACGATATATAAATAATTCAGTATTTGTAGTTAGACTGTAAATTTTGTATACACAAATTATTGTGCATTTAAATCAAAGGACCGTATAATTTCACTTTTTATACAGGAGGAAACGTAGATCTGTACAAAGTATTAGCAAAAATATTTTCTTTCGTTGGGGGTTAATTTTTTATTAATATATGTTAGTTTCGAAGGGTTGTAAATAATAACGGTGCCGCGCGAAATGGCCGCGTGGTCTAAGGATTCATGTTGTTGTTGTTATTGGTGGTGGTGGTTTTTAGGGGACTAAACAGCTAGGCCATCAGTTCCAAGGCTTCATATTACGGAGTGAGCGGATCTACCGACGCCAGCACCGCCGGGAAAACTCTTCAGTACAACGACGCCCAAACTCTGTCAAACGAATAAATAAATAAATTGCTGCTTCCAGGCACCACTGTTTTTATCAACCACACCCACCGTCATCCAACGCCAAATCCTGTTACAGGCCGTTCCCCCCGGAGGTTCGACTTCCGCCCCCCCTCCTCGGACATGGGTGTTTTGTATGTTGCCCTTAGTGTAAGTCTATGCCGGCCGCAGTGGCCGAGCGGTCTGCTGCGCGCCAGTCACAGTCTGCACGGCCTCTGCGGTCGGAGGTTCGAATCCTTCCTCGGGCATGGGTGTTTGTGTTGTCCATAGCGTAAGTTAATTTAAGTTAGTCAAGTAATTAGTGTGTAAGCCTAGCGACTGATAACCACAAAGTTTGGTTGCATAAGGCCTAACACTCTTTTTAAGTCTAGGGAATAATAACCATATCACTTCGGTCCAATAGGTTTACGAACATTTGAATTTTTTTTTTAAATTGATGGGAATAAATTGTTTATATGCGCATACAAGTATATGTATCTGATGTTTCTGTTTCTGAAGTGCTGCTTTTATGCTGGTATAAAACAATAGGTATATGTGAGAGTTTACTTATTTGTTATAAGCAGTTTATTTAAATAGACTGAAATCACACGGACTAACAAAATGCAATCTGGCGTATTTGGTGTCCAATAAATGTACTAGCAAGAATAATATGTTTTGTTTTGGAAACGTGGACACATTGTTAAAAATGTAGAAATAAGACAAGCACGTTTTTATGAGAAAGTAATATATTTTTTGTTTCCTTCCTTGCCATACTGTTTGGAATGTATAGATTCCGACGTTTGGTTTTCAGTGTCTGATCCAAGGTTTTGGAAAAGCAGCCGCACGGGAGTAGCCGAGTGGTCCGGAGCGCCACGTTACGGATCGCGCGGCCTCCCGCGTTGGGGTTTCGAATCCTCCCTCGGGCATGAATGTGTGTGTTTTCCTTAGGTTAGTTTAACTTAGTTTAAGTAGTTCGTAAGCTATGGACTAATAACGACGCCGTTGAGTCCCGTAGACTTACAAACATTTGAACATAAAAAAAAGTCTGTTCTCTGGGGCCCGCAGTGTAGAGTATGTCATTGAGTGACATGTTCAATACCACAATAATTATAAATTATATTTGCACATATTTTCACTGCTTTAGAACTTTATTATTTCACGATAAGCTTATTTCGGCCTTAGGCCATCATCAGGTGTTATTACTTATAATATTATTGCCTTTTATTTGCTGCCCAATTGATTTTAAAAGCTGATGTAATGCTTATCTATTGCTGCTTATCTGTATTTGTGCAGCAGCACTGGTTAATCGATTTATTATCAGTTTTTTTATAGTGTCAGCTAGCATAGTCTGTAATGGCAGGAATGCTATGTCATGGAATAATATTTTAACCGGACGACATATGGAAACAAAGACAAACAAATGTTCAAATGTTTCTGAAGTTTATGGGATTTAACTGCGGGGTCACTAGTTGCTAAAATTACAAACTACTTATGAAATAACTTATACTAAAGACAACACAAACATCCATGCAAGATGGAGGAATGGAACCTCCGACGCGTGAGGCCGCGCGATCCGCAAAGTGGTGCTACAGACCGCTCTGCTACTCCCGCGCGGCAAACAAAGATAAACGAAGTTACCACTGGCGTTAAGAAAACAAAAGCTCTATCATGGTACAGTAGCATCGTGGAACGTTACATGAGAAATTAAACGCCACAAGGTATACTTTACGAGTCACGGAGAGTCTGGAGACGAAGTCCACAGTAGATCCAGAGTCCACATGAAACCGAACGAAGATAAAAAAAAAAAAAAAAAAAAAAAAAAAAAAAAACTTATTCTTTTCATTCTCCACTCCGAGGAGTGGACGGGCTGTTTGAGATCCGGCCCATAAAGAGTCGCGGTTCTATTCAGCCAATTATCAGACGAGCTGATAATGGGGCAAAGGGGGAATCCCAATTGGGAATAAGTGGGAGGGGCTTACCAGTTCCGGCATACGCCTTACAACCAAGGAAAACCTCCCGAAAACCTTGGTCGGAACCGGGGGATTGGGACCAATTTAATTTATCTCCGGGACTTGCCCCGGACTAAAAATGGATTATCGAGAGAACACGAGTGCACTCACGACAATCAAAGATCGGACGCCCGAGTTACTCTCGTAATCTCGTAGAGATCAGCTCGACCACCAGTGGACAAGCATCCCCCTACAGGAACCGCACCCATGGGCACGGTGTCCTGTGCGTCGAATCGGAACGAAGATCCAGAGCATAATCCACATAAAGAGGCGTAGTGTGGATATTCACCTGCAGGCTTCTGGTAGTTGGCATTCGGAGGCGAACAGCGAATTTTCTCCAGCCAGTACGGCGAAAGGATGGTGTTACTTCCTGCCGTGTCTTCCTGCAGCACATGTAAATGGGGGTGGTGATAAATGAGAGCAAAATGAAGGCCGAAGTTTTAAATTTATCGTATAAGAAATTATTCCCCCAGGAGGAACAGGCAAACAAACTTCATTTGATGATCGAACTGCCTCCCAAATGGAAAAATATGAAAAATAAAGGGCAGGAAGAGATGAACTGAGATGGCGGAGTTAGAGAGAGAGAGAGAGAGAGAGAGAGAGAGAGAGAGAGAGAGAGAGGATGAGGAGATGGACAGAGGGCGGGCTGAGGCGTAGGGTCGGGAGAGGGGGGCGGGGTGGCGAAGGAAGAGAAAAGAACAGAGGAGAATATGGGATTCCTATGGTTACGCTGCACCTAAACAAAAATGTTCAAATGTTTGTATAGCTTATGGGACTTAATTACGGGGTCATCAGTCCCTAAACTTACAAACTACTTATGAACTAGCTAATCCTAAGTACGGCACAAATATCCATGCCCGAGGGGGTAATCGAACCCCCGCCCGTATTGGCCGTGCAGACCGTGACTGGAGCGCCTCAGTCCCCTCGGCCACCGCGGCCGGCTGTACGTAAACGAAACTATGAAGCGTTTGTTCCCTGCTTTTACTGATTTAATTTTTATTTTATTCTTCCGCTGGCAGGCATGCCAGAACAAAACAAATCTTCGGGTCCTCACATGTAAAAATAATTTGATTTTATTAACCGAAATCGCGGTTAATATAGACCAAGGAAGTCTTATATTTTGCCTAGCAAAATTGTATTCATGTCATTGTTCATAATCATTGGCTTTTCCATATTAATTTGTATCAAAGTTGACACCTTAGTACGTATTAATGCAGTTCGTACACCGATACTTAATGCTTAGTAAGTACTATACGGTCAGTGTTCCGATATGAAAGACCGATCGATAATTTCACTCACAACAGTTCATTCACCCAGAGATGTAACTATATAAATGAAGTAAACACTCGTAAGTTTTGTGGAATGTCCGATTGAATTCACAAATATTTAAAGATGCAGTGAGAATGAATGGAAATGCCCAGTAACTCTGTAAAGAAGTTCGTCCCGGTCACTAATCACATTTCCCGTAATTATGTGAATCAAATTAAAGTCCGCGCCACACACACATGTTCAGCCGATTTATATCAAATATAACAGCTGATTTTAGACTGATCGCGATGTATTATGCGTTCTTATAACTCGCGTATAACTTTTAATAATTGTATTAAATGACTAACTTTATACACCGTTTTAGCTCCGTTATATTAAACACGAGAGATTTATAATCTTCTTGGCTCGCTGAGTAATATATGTCATTTAGAGACATTGTAAAATATTGATACCAAACACGCTGGTTTTTATTAAATTATTTAATACGACAGGCCTGTCTCGGCGTGAATGCCACCGTCAGGTGTACTGTAAAATACAAAGGTGGGTATACTATTTAATTTAAGAAGGTAATTGCACTTTATACCTAAATTGGTAGCTCTTCTACCCTTGTAAGATCGCTGATTCTCTTATATGTATAGGTTTTTATTTACATGTGTAAAAGAACTGTTGTTGTTATAGCTCTTACATAGCTGTATATATATATATTGTTAAAAATAATTCTTATTTTGTCGATGTTTCACAGCTATTTTGAGAGATATGTCAGCGATATTACAAGTTTACAATGCAATTATTTTACGCTTTGCTTACACTGAAATTATAAATTGCGGGACTTAAAATTCAGTGTAAGAAATGCGAAAAATTGTATATAGGTCAGACTGGAAGAAGTTTCATAATTCCTTTTTGAGAGCATGTTCGTAATTGCGGAAGCAACCAGTCGACTTTCTTCCACCGCTTGAAGAAAGAACAACACGTAGCATACAATATAGAGCAGGCCATGGAAATTTTACATATCACGCAAAAGGGAGCAATAATTAACGTTCTTGAAGAGATTGAAATTTATTTACACACGCAAGTTAACGCTGAACAAATTTTAAATGAATAAATCGAAATGAACCACAAGCGTTACTTGGAAAATTTCATTAGTAACGTTCTTCCAAAGAGATAGACGGAATTTACAAATACGTCAGAGATTTTATTGTCACGAAATTAAAAGTAATCACTGGAAAGCATATAATTATTATGATCCGCCGGCCGCGGTGGCCGAGGAGACTGAGGCGCTCCAGTCACGGTCTGCACGGCCACTACGGTCGGGGGTTCGAATCCCCCCTCGGGCATGGATATTTGTGCCGTCCTTAGTTGTAAGTGGTTCATAAGTAGTTTGTAAGTTTAGGGACTGATGACCCCGTAGTTAAGTCCCATAGACTCTACAAACATTTGAACAATTTTTATTATTATCCATAAAATCCCAAAATTAAACCGAAATTAAATCCACAAAATAATATATGGTTAATCACTTACATACTAGTAATGAAACATGCTATTGACATAACAATGAGACCAGATATTCTCTATATAATAGCAAAGAAATAAGTGCATCGTAAACTTGTAATATCGCTGACATATCTGTCAGAATAGCTGTCAAACATCGACAACATAAGAATTATTTTAAAAAAAAGTATATATACAGCTGTATAAGAGCTATAACAACAACAGTTCTTTTACATGTGTAAGAGAAGCAGCGTTCTTACAAGGATAAGAAGAACTACGAATGTATGTATAAAGTACAGTTATCTTCTTAAATTAAATAGTACACCCACGTTTGTATTTTACAGTATTCCTGACGATAGCATTCACGCCGAAACAGGCCTGTCGTATTAAATAATTTAATAAACATCAGTGACATTGGTATCAATAATTTATAATGTTTCTAAACACGAGAGAATTAAACTAACGCGAGAGAAACTTGAACAGTGCCGAAATTTTCTTTTTAATGGCTACATAGAGAATATACCCTTGGCCATATTCGCCTTCTTTACTGGTACCCCCCATAATTACTTAATATTATATTAATATTAATATTAATATTATATTCATAATAATTTTAAATTTTGTAATCTTTATTACATAAATTACTTATTTATCCTCAATATATCTTAAAAATAATACAATATAAACCAAGGGTTATAAGATGGACACAGAAAGAGGATGGGAGTGCTGATGGACTGGAGAGGAATGAATAAATACCCGGGCAACTCCGGGTTTTCAGCTGGCAAAACTCCACTCGTGCGAAGCCGCTGCGCGGGACTCTAGTAAAATGTATAGATTCTTCTTGGAACATGCTGTATTTGTGAGTTGAACAGGGAGGGAAATTCTGCGGTCGCTCGGGGAGTACGTATGTAAATGTAAGCCCGCAGACGCGGCGGTCCCGACGAGTTGCAGCCGCGTGGATAAAGCAGAGAGCTCGACGCCGGCGCCGGCGCGTGTCTCTGCGTGGGCAGACTGCCAGCCGGAGAAAGCGACGCCGCGGCGCAGGGTCAAGGCTGCCGCCAGCCCTGAATACGAGACCGAGAGGCGAGGCGAACACCCCGCGCTGCCGGCCGGACATCCTGCTAGGAGGGGTGGAGAGAGGGGTAGAGGGGGGGGAAGGGCAGAGTTTCACCGCCCTATACACGCACACACACACACCGACAACACAGCGAGCGATTCGCTAAAGCCCATGTTACACGAACGGCTCCCTACTGAATATTGACCACTCTTAAGTACTTCGTGCCTGCGTTTAAATCAGCACCCAATCCCACCGCGAGTGCATCTACGACATCGAACTCTATATACGTCGGAACACCGTTATTACGCTTTTCATGGAATTTAACAAAAAGTTGGTTTATGTTCTAGGAGGCGATCCAATTATGATATTGTAGAAATATATATATATATATATATATATATATATATATATATATATATATAAGATCGCTGATCCTCAATTTTTATTTAAGACGACCGGTTTCGCTGAACTATGTCGGCATCATCTGGTCCAATAAAATCATTTTACAAGGCCATAATCTTGTAATGTCAATCAGTTGTTATATAACATAATTTACAGTGCATAGATGCACTATGTCATTATAATAAAACATAATTATCAATAAACTCTTGAGTTTGCTATTGTCACTCAAAATGATAATTACGTTTTATTATAATGACATAGTACACCTATGCACTGTAAATTCTTGAGTTTGCTATTGTCACTCACTGTGATAATTATGTTTTCTTATAATGACATAGTGCACCTATGCACCGTAAATTCTTGAGTTTGCTGTTGTCACTCACTGTGATAATTATGTTTTATTATAATGACATAGTGCACCTATGCACTGTAAATTCTTGAGTTTGCTATTGTCACTCACTATGACAATTATGTTTTATTATAATGACACAGAAAGTGTAATAAGTAAGAACTAACGTTTTAAGCGGCAAAATTTCCTCATAGGATCAGTTTGGCGTATTCGTAATTTTTGTGGTATATCTATGCATAATTATATAAATACGCTAACACGAAACTGAGTGTACAGATTTTCAATATTATACAAGAAGGCCAATGAAAAGTACATAATTCGAAAGGCGGTTTCTTATAGATGTTGCGAATGAAAACATTATGTGTGCACATAGCCGTTAAGAGTGGTAAAAAGAAAAAGAAATTTTAGGATGATACTTCAAATTCAAGGAATAAACTCTTTCAAGTTCTGAAGCAAGCAGGAGTAAAATAAAGGGGGCGTAAGGTTATTTACAACTTGTACAAAAAAACCAAACAGCAGTTTTCAGAGTTGAAGGGCATGAAAGGGATCTAGTGGTTGGGAAGGGAGTAAGACAGGGTTGTAGCCTTTCTCCAATGTTATTCAATTTGTACATTGAGCAAGCTATAAAGGAAAGCAAGGAGAAATTTGGAGAAGGAATTAAAGTCCAGGGTGAAGAATTAAAAACTTTGTGTTTTGCCGACGACATAGTAATTCTGTCAGAGACCTGGAAGAGCAGTTGAACAGAATGAACAGGGTGCTAAGAAACTGCATATAAGATGCACATTAACAAGAGCAAAACAAGGGTAATGGAGTGCAGTCTAAGAAAATCAGAAATCAGGTGAAGCTGAAGGAATTAGATTAGGTAACGAAACAATGAAGGAGGTAGATGAGTTTTATTACTTGGGCAATAAAATAACAAGTGATGGTCGCAGTACAGAGGATATAAAATGCATAATGTCAATGGGTAGAAAAGTGTTATTGAAAAAAAAAGACAAATTTGTTAACATCGAATATTGATTTAAGTCTAAGGAAGACCTTTCTGAAGGCATTTGTGTGCAGTGTTGCCTTGTATGGGAGTGACACATGGACAATATACAGTGCGGACAGGAGGAGGATACAGGCTTTTGAAATGTGGTGCTACAGAAGAATGGTGAAGGTTAGGTGGGTGGATCGCGTAACTAATGAGGAGGTACTGAACAGAATTGGGGAGAAAAGGAATTTCTGGCATACCTTGACTAAAAGAAGGGATCGATTGGTAGGACTCATTCTTAGATATCAACGAATCGTGAATTTAATAATGGAGGGAAGTGTTTGGGGTAAAAACCGCAGAGGAAGACCAAGAGATGAATACAGTAAGCAGATTCAGACAGATGTAGGTAGCCGTCCTTATGTGGAGTTGAAGAGGCTTGCTAAGGATAGGGTACTGTGGAGAGCTGCATCAAACAAATCTCCGGACTGAAGAGCGCAACAACTCCAAATTCTCCAAATCATCCGTTCCTTTAGCCGTGTGGTCTAACGTACCGCTTTCCGAGTCAGGACTGCGTACCGGCCCCGATTAGAATCCGGCCGGCGGACTAACGAAAGGGGTCGGAGTGCCAGGCAGCCTGGATGTGGTTTTTTGGCGGTTTTCCACATCCCTCAAGGTGAATACCGGGCTGGTCCCCAAGTTCCGCCTCACGAGATTCGCAAACGTTTCGTCACACTTTACATTTTCAGACACTTATAACACTATACGCAGACATTTGGGGTACACATTTCCTCCTGGGGAGTATGGGATGCCGGCAGAAAGCGCATACAGTCACCCTGTAAATACTAACACATGCCAAATCCGCGTTTAACACAGTGCCGACCCTGCATGTGCGGGAAGAGGGCCAAAGATCAAGACAGACTCCAAATTCTCCATATGTTTCGCCACTATATTATACTTCGTTCTTCAAGTAAAATTAGTGCTTGTAGTTTGAATATTAAGGTCCTGGGTTCGATTCGCACTATCCCCATTTATTTTTAAATCTTCGTAATGTTCAATTCTGAACTTTTAAATATAGTTTCTAAATATAATTAAACAATTCAGTTTATGAACGCAGTATTAATATATTCAGATTCATTACAACAATTCCAATTCATCTGTTTAAAGAGCAATTGTTTTAAATGATACATTTCAAGTATCTCCGTTGATTTTCCTAAGGAACATGGTTTTATTGAAAAAATGGTAACCAAACAAGGATTTTATAACTGTGAAGTGAGTGTTGGAAACATCGAAAGTACAAATTTGAATGAAGACTTAACCCTGGGGTACTGAGTAAGTATATAATTTTATATATAAGTCGATCCATCGATAGTTTGAAAATTTATATTTGTGAACATAGATAACAAGGACATTTAGCGAATGATGAAAGGATTTTTACAAAAAATGTAATTTTTTACTGGCGTTTTGTAATGCTAAAATGTGAAATAAAGCAATTAATTCCCTCATTTGTCTTTCATTCTCTCATGTTTCCTCTTTGCCCTTCCTTTCCCCTGTTCTCATATCATTCACATAAAACCATTTTCAGTGCTCAATAAATTTCAAGTTTGTTTACGTTACAGCAGGCGATCCAATTATGATATGTTAAAAAATGTTAACGCCAATATCGCTGATGATTGATTTTATTTTGGACGACCGGTTTCGCTGGTCTCTGTCAGCATCATCTGGTCCAAAAATACTGTTTACAAGGCCGTCATCTTGTAAAGTCAAACAGTTGCTACATAACATAATTTAGAGTGCATAGGTGCACTATGTAATTCTAATAAAATGTACTTATCACTGTGCGTGACAGGTACTTATCACTGTGAGTGATAGTATGCTACTTAGTATTAGCTAGTTCATAAGTAGTTTGTAAGTTTAGGGACTGATGACCCCTTTAGTTAAGTCCCATAAGCTCTGCAAACATTTGAACATTTTGAACAATATGAATAAAATCTCGAACCGTCTCATGCCAAGCATTTAAAACTACTAGTCGCGCAGACTGAGGTGATACTCGGCAGGGTGGCTAATGGAAGCAATCGTAAATGAAAAATGCGTATGGGATCCTCCCATAAGACACCGTGTACTGCAAACAATAAACGCGATACATAAGTCTGATTGAACGCACAGTGTCAAGACAGCGTAACGTTTATGAACACCACTCGAAGCGAAAGAGATGCCAGCGTCATTCTACGTCAATGGCAGAGTCATGGCTTCGTGTCACAGGAGATGTGTTCCCTATAAAAATGAGTTCATTGAAGTTGGCAGATAGGTAACAGTCTTTTGCTCGAAAAATTAAGCTGCAGAAAGAAAGAGAAAGGAAGCACGTAAATCTTAAATGTGACGGGAAGATTCTGAAAATCAAACGTCTGGCACATTACACAAAATGGGTACAAAAATAATGTTGGTTTCCTATGATTCTACGAGTTGTCAGACCAGCGTTTAGCCTAGGGATAATAAATTAAAACGGGAAGCATATACTGACAACAAAGAAAATAAATGAACACTGCTGCCCATGCAGTTGGCAAAGCTTCTTCAATAATGGAGTACGTAATGAATACTCTCATTCTGAACTAGTGGGTGCATAAAATTGGAGAGTGATAATCACTGCTGGTTGATAAATGGTTATGTGAAATCGGCCTATATCGGGATAAAGGGGAAACAGCCAACGAAATAGATACCGTGCTGATGCGTAAATCTACGTTACCATACGACGTGCCGAATGCTGTGCGCGACCGTTACTATGGGCTGCCGTCGGTTGCTAAAGAAAACGCGAAATACATCGTGGAGCCTCGCGCACACCGATATCGGCGTTTTTGTAACTCGTGCGAGTTCCTGCTGTCACTTGTCAAGACATCAGCCTGTGTCTGTGCTCTTCTAGAGACACTGACATACAGGTCATTGAATAGGCGGTTGAACAACAAGGAAGCTACGCAGCCACTTGTTCACTGCGACTGTGAATTAGTCTCGCGTAACTCGACGATTCTCCAATTATTCCTCCACACACTGGACAAGTACACAAGAGCGTTCAAGTCGGCATTCAAGTGAACGGAACAAAAAAGCGTACTACACTGGCTGAGCACACAGCGAGAACTGCTCTAAAATTCAACTAATCGCGAAATGACACGAAGTATTCAGCTTCGCCTGGGCGTCGTCTGAGAGTTTCTGACAACAGCCTGAATTAACTACCAAGATCCAAACGCACAAACGATGAAACGGAACTCTTCTCAAAACATTTCTTGGGTAACCTACTAGCGACTGCTCAAGGAGAGTTTACTCAAATGACTGCCTTTTCCAGCGGCGCTCCAGCCAACTCGAAATAAGAAAAATCCCCCAAAACTGTCTTCGCACCAATTAGTGACAGTGATTTAAAAAAGGAGGCTATCGGTGACAAAAGGCGCTCCCTCTTCGTTTTAAGTGGAACGCTAAAAGAAAACGGCAATATTAGGCTTGTCACAGCTCGTAACGAGATATCCTCAGGGCCGGGCTCTGTATCTGGTGTCACAGAGTAACATATACAGAGAAGAAGCCACCCCCCCCCCCCCAAACCTCTGTCCTACGCTCTCCTCATAGTTCTGTAAGATGCCAGCAGATGTCAGACGGTTCCCTGGCTTAGTACCGGTAGACGACACTAGAAGCACTTCTTAGGGTCCCTGTCACACGTCAGAGGGTAGCGTGGAGGGGAGGCTGAGGGAAGAGCTCATGCCGCCTTCCACGAGGCCATGGCTGTGTCCAGTGTGCCGGCGTTTGAGGGGAGGTGGTGGTGGGGACAGCCGCTACCTGCCGCCTACTCTGGCCAGTTTAAAGGGATGCTTCTGACCTCAGCGCCATCATGGGACATCTTATGGAACTGCTCTGGCCCTCCGCCCAGCACCCCTGAGCGTGTGACCGGGCCCTTACGTAGGTTTCCTGTCTGTATATATTTGTCTTTGCTGTTGTTCACTTGTATCGTTGACGGTTATGCGAGGCGCCCATATTTGCATAAGAAATCTCCCCCTCGCACCACCGATGCGACGGCGTGGAGCGGCCATTGAACGAATTCCCCGCGATCCCGTGGTACAGTTCCCGACAGGACAGCGTTCGGTCCTTTTAAGTCAGCAGATACGCAGAACGCGTACCTAACGTGGTCAGCCCTGGCATTCACCTAGAAAGTACACACGGCCCTCGCTCCACGCTCACAGCCAAGTCGAGCAAATATTCCCTTCTAACGATATCCCGGCAAAATTGCCATCCAGCAATGACTATCAGAGTTTAATTACTTCAGGTACATATACAGGAAGCAGTTGGGAAGAGGTGATAGCGTAATAAGCAGCCACCTTACATTTTATGCCTTTGCTTTGTTTGGGTTACATACTAACAGCTCTGTCTCTGCCTCAATAGAAGTTGGACACATGTTATGTGGCATTTACTATTGCAAATAGTCTACACTACCACCTTGTAAAATAGTTACTATTCCTCCTTAAACACCCTGCAGAATGGCTAGAAAAGCGAACATGTACGTATCTCTCTCTCGTCCTGGCACGAAATATAAGTTGTTCGTAGTAAAATCTACATCAATATCTGCACGGCACATCAAGATATGCGGCGAAGAGTAATTTATATGGCAGTCGGAAGTCGGAAGTGGGTTTTAAACACTCAAACATCTTCCGTAGTATTTACAAAGATAAGAGAAAAGGATATAATCTTACTTTTGTAACAAAACGCCAACTGACTTGCTTCGACTACAAACAGAAGGTTCACTAGAAAAACCTTACAAATGTCCCATACAGACAAGATTTTCGTATATTTGGAACCCTGCGAAAATATAATTGCGGTGATGGGTTTGTTTCGGACATAGTGGTGCACACTTAGGGAACTTTATAGGTCCGTAGGCAATTGCAACAAGTTATTCAATAAAACATTCAAGTCTTGGGTTACAGTGACTTAAATGTATGAGCAGTAATAGTTACGACTTTTGAAATAATACGCAGTTTACTTAGTTTTCCTCCTTGTCTCGTTTTCATTTGATTATTACTCACAGATTATTCTTGAAAACATTGTAGAGTATCAGAGATCTTGATGACTGAATTCGCACAAAAGTGTTTCTAGATCACAATTGGACAACACTTTGCGTCTGTTTTATTTCTTATATTTAAATACTTGCTTTAGGCATGAATTTATCCCTCTAGTGTTATATTATCTGTGTCATTACAGTCGCAGTGGGCTGAGGAATTCCATGTAATGGCTTAAACCGGTTACCATCAAATAAATTACAATTACCTAGTCTCCATTTCGAGTGAATTACTCATGGAGATCAGGATCAAGCTCTAAGTGGTAACTTATGGTGAAGAGGGAGGCTAAGTTCGTGGGGGTCTGAGTAGAAACTTGTAGGTGATCCAGTGTTAATTTTCAATACCACTAGTACTGATTACAATTTTTGAGTTAATAGGATTACTGATTGATGGAAATTATTTTTGACCTTTCTTTGTTAAGAAAAAAACTAAAGACTGATTTCTCCATTTAGGCTGTAGTTTTACTTTTCCTGCTTCAGTTCCCGTCTCATAATAAGGATGGATTGAATTTAAATTTAGTCCCGTACAGTGTTGCTATTCATCTGAATACTTTAATCCTTGTTGGTACAGCGATAATTATTGTTGCTGAGGTAAAGTAAGCTCGCCTATTCCGCACTATTTTTAATCTACTACATAAATTTGTGGTAAGGGCTTTTCAGTTACTGCATCAGAAGTTACTGAACGTCGTGATTACCATCTGAGTTAAGATCAGCATTTTCCTACCTCAGGATACGGTTTGAATTGTACCTATTGCGGAGAAACGCAATTTAATATGTTGTTATATACCACGTTTGCTATATAATATACAATTCTTTTGTACGAAGTATCTGTTTAATATATGATACGAACAGTATTAGAGCCCTTTTGAGTTCTACTACAAGTCTACATTATTGCAACGTCTCTTTGTTGGGAACCCCTAAGAAATCGAATCCTTGCTGCCCCTATGTCAATGTTTCCTCTCTTCTGTGTTCTGTTATAGTAGCAAATGGTACGCTAAAAAAAATGGCCTGGCCACAGCCTAAGGAATATTTCCAGACTGAAACTTTTACTCTGCCAGGAAGTTTCAATCACTGCATACTCCCATGCGGAGTGAATGTTTCATTCTGAATTCTGGATTCTCTTCGCTGGAAACCCTACAATCAAGTCACACTGTTGGATATTAGTACGCTCGAATTTTGTTCATTAAATGACTCTGCAGAACCGATTAGAACGCTTTCGCTGGCCGAGCGGTCTGCGGCGTGCCAGTCACGGTCTGCACGGCCGCTGCGGTCGGGGATTCGAATCCCCACCCCCCTCGGACATGGATGTTTGTGCCGTCCTTAGGATTAGCTAGTTCGTAAGTAGTTTGTAAGTTTAGGGACTGATGACCCCGTAGTTAAGTCCCATAAGCTCTACAAACATTTGAACATTTTTAGAACGCTTTCCGAAAGCTAAGCAACACTGCATTTACTTGGCTGTCCGAACTCATTGGTCTGGGTCCAGTGACAAATTAAACGACCAGGCTTCGCATCTTAGTTTTTAGCCCCTGTTGATTCAAACAGAGCCATTTGGTCACAAGAAATGTTATAATGTACGACCGTAAAACATATTGCACACTTTTGCAACAGACTGACGTCAGAGATATGGACCTGTCATTCTGCGCATTTGTTCATCGAACATTTTTTGTAAACGGGAATGACCTCCACTTTTTGACAATAATTAGAAACGTTACGCTCCTCTGGTATCCTAAGGAACTTTGTTGATGAAAGAATTGCATTTTTTCTTCGCATACTCTGCGTGTAATCGTATTGGAAAGGCATCGACTAAAACGCAGGTGACATCCGGCGTTTCATAGGGTAGTGATATTGGTTCTCTGCTGTTTCTTATCTACATAAACGATTTTGGAGAAAATCTGCGCAGCTCTCTTGGGTTGTTTGCAGATGACGCCTTCATTTATCGTCTAGTAATGTCATCTGAAGATCAAAACCAACTGCAGAACGATCTGAATAAGATGTCAGTATGGTGTAAAATTGGAAATTGACTCTAAATAATGACAAGTGTGAATTCGTCCACATACGAGAAATCAGAGCTCGAGCGCGCTATTCGAGAATGGAATGGTAGATGAATAGTATAAAGGTGGTTTAGTGTATTCTCTGCCAGGAACTTAAATGTCACTTGCAGAGTATCCTATGCAGATGTAGACTTAACAGGAGCCGAATTGCAACATTCTCGCCTTGTATGCATCCATCAGATCCAAAACAAACGTTTACGTCATAATATACTTCACTTAAGGAAAGCAAAGAATATTGTACCTATTCAAAAATCGCACGTTTCAGTCCCTTCATTCACGACAACCTTATCAGAGTTGATGGACGTCTCCAGTTCGCTGACCTCCCAGACAATATCCGTCACCCAATATTGTTTGACGGTCAGCACTACTTTGTCCAGCTTCTAATCATGAACACGCACATCCGACGTCAGCATTTAAGTGCTCACATTGTCATGTCTGAACTCGGAGAAGAATTTTGGATATTACATGCTCGTCAAACAATCAATAAGTTTTTGCATAGATGCCTACCATGAACGGTTACTTCTACATACATACTCCGCAATCCATCGTAATGTACGCGGTACACTGTACCACCGCCGGCCGCGGTGGCCGAGGGGACTGAGGCGCGCCAGCCACTGTCTGCACGGCCACTACGGTCGGGGTATTTGTGCCGTCCTTAGTCTCTTAGTTAGTTCATAAGTAGTTTGTAAGTTTAGGGACTGATGACCCCGTAGTTAAGTCCCATAGACTATACAAACATTTGAATTCTTGAACACTGTACCACTACTAGGCATTCCCTTTCACTTCCAGACATAATGTAAACTCGACAAAAACAAAAATTGTCACCAAATAGAAGCCCCACTGCCTGCGATCGCTTACGACCGCAAAAACCTTTCGCAGTCTCAGGAGTAACCTTCGCTGGTCCATTATTCACCAAGAACCGGCATATTGTCAACAAATATTACACAAACGTTTCACGCCGCCAACAAACATATGGCTTAACTGTGGACCTCACTCACTGCAGTTCCTACATTCAGATTCATTGCCCAGAATAATACATCATGGAAATTTATCGTTCCGAGAGCAGCATGGTGGGGAGGATGGTGGCAAAGAATGATATCAACAATTAAATGCTGCCCACGGAAGGTTTTAGGACGATCGCTGGTGTCGGAAGAGTGTCTCAAACTACTCTTGTCGGCTGTGACCAACTCCCGACCTCTGACGAAGAGTGACGGTGACCTCTACACCAGCTTGACTCCAGAACACTTTCTGACTGGAGGAAAACTGACCGCATTACATACCGACTTGATAGAGGACTTCCGACAAAGGCAGACACTTGAAGAGGACTTCTGGAAGCGATGGCAGAAAGAATACCTCACGCCATTACGGAATTTCCACGAAGTACACCAAAAAAGTGATACGACACGCGAAGAGCTGGTGACCTGTTACATGATGATGTTCGTCCACGTCACATGTAGAACCGAGCCCGTATAGAGGAGCTGGTAAAATGACGTGACGGAAGGGTACGCTCCACTGTGCTGCGCAACCCTGATAACAATGCAGTCACGTGCCCCATTCAGCTGGTAATCCCCTTAGAAGGTCGACCAGAGCGGGGATGATGTGGCAGAGTGTCATAACATCTCTGATTAACGCTATTCTTTGACTTTGTTGATGTGTTTCGTAAGTACTCTTTTATGTAAAATAATCAAGGTTTGCGTGAAATGTCAAACATTTTGTATGACAGCTAAATATGTTCGAATTTGGTCTTATCATCTACTGTCTTACTATTACATAGTAAGAAGAAGATTCAAATGTTAATACAATACGAATGTTCTTTAATGTAATTGGACTCCATAGAGTTCGGAGGTTGGACGAGTGATCTGAAATACCCTGCTTGTAGTGCTTCAGATTTTCATGTGACGTCTCAGGAAACACATTTCGATAAGCATTTGGAAGTGGAGAATGACGATTTAATACAAATGTCTAAAACATTCCCAGTTTTGGCGTGGAATCGAAAGCAATAAGACGAAGGATGCCATTCGATTCAAAGAAAAAAAAATCTCCCTGCCTGAATAGCTCACTTCTAGCGGAAATCGGAAGTTGATAATGCCACGATTCGTTCTGTCGTGGCGTATTTACTACTGGGATGTATTGCATTTTGCATTTCATATGACTCCATAGAGTTCGGAAAGGTCGGACGAGTGATCTGAAATACCCTATATAGATATACGTGATCTACACGTTTTAAAATAAGAAAAATCTTTGCTTACTAACTTTTTAATGGTTTGCTTTACAAACTACGGCACAGAAGAAGATTTGTCCCTCGATTAAAAAGCTATTACATTTTAGCTCTTGCTGCAGCCGTAGAAAGCTAAAGGGGAATCAAATTTTCCGGGTAAACTAAACAAGTGCAGTCGGAAGCAGCTTCTAGTAGCTGTCAAAAGAAACACAACGACAACAGACACACTTCTGCAGGCCGTAATAAAATGGATTTAAGGGAGAACTACTGCAGGGGGCTGGTTCCATCGGCATCTGTGCTGACAGGGAGGTATAACTCAAATGAATGAGAGGGCAGGGAGATTTTACGGTCCAGCAGTAACGGGAATGAGGGGGAGGAAATTGCTTCGCCACCTCCTCCGCCGGAGAGCCTGGCAGAGTAGCTGAGGACGGCAGAGCGGCGCAACTCCGGGAAGTCATATCCAGCGAGAGGAGAACGCGCCGTTCCATCGAGGTGGCAATATTGCTCAGCAGTGACTGCCGTTATTTGTTCCGGAAGGCTACATCCCCGTCTCCGATAATGTGCGCAGAACCTGCTGCGAGTAGAAGAGCCATTCTTCTCATTCTGGATTGTCAGCAGGAATTTATAGAATGCAAGGGGGAAAAAAAGAAGAAAACTTTCACAGCTCTAATGTTTAGAGAAACAAAAGATTGTTATCATAGAATGTAGGCTTTCACGGCCGGGTCTTCATTAATTAAAACTTCCGGGCCAAGTTGTCGTGGTCCATCCATAAAACTACTTACTCCCGACGTTTCGTTGCCTACTGCGGGCAACATCTTCAAGGGTGAGTCGACTACTGCCTACTAGGCGCTGGAGGTCCTACTTATATAGATGGCGCCACCACTTGTCACGATTAGATTTAGATTAGATTAGCTTAATACTTGTTCCATAGATCATATATACTACATTTCGTAATGATGTGGAACGTGTCAGTTTAGTAAATGTTGTCTACACTTGACAATCAATATTTTAAGGATTTTTATTTTTATTTTAATTTTTTTAATTTTTTTAAAGTTTTATCTAAAACTTCATCTACATTGTAGAAGGAGTTGCCATTCAGAAATTCCTTTAATTTCTTTTTAAATACTAGTTGGCTATCTGTCAGACTTTTGATGCTACTTGGTAAGTGACCAAAGACTTTTGTGGCAGCATAATTCACCCCTTTCTGAGCCAAAGTTAGATTTAAACTTGAATAGTCAACATCATCCTTTCTCCTAGTGTTGTAGCTATGCACACTGCTATTACTTTTGAATTGGGTCGGATTGTTAATAACAAATTTCATGAGTGAATATATATATTGTGAAGCTACAGTGAGTATCCTTAGAGCCGGCCGCGGTGGCCGCGGGGACTGAGGCGCTTCAGTCACGGTCTGCACGGCCACTACGGTCGGAGGTTCGAATCCCCCATCGGGCATGGATATTTGTGCCGTCCTAGTTCGTAAGTAGTTCATAAGTAGTTTGTAAGTTTAGGGACTGATGACCCCGTAGTTAAGTCCCATAGACTATACAAACATTTGTTTTGTTTGTTTTTGTACCCTTAGATCCCTAAATAAATGTCTGCAGGATGCTCTTGGGGGGGGGGGGGGGCTCCAGCAATTATTCTGATTACACTTTTTTACTCAATGTTGAATTGCCGCAGAATATGATCCCATATGAAAGAAATGAATGAAAGTAGGCGTAGTAAGCTAATTTACTGAGATTTATATCACCAAATTTTGCAATGAGTCTGATAGCATAAGTAGCTGAACTCAGACGTTTCAGGAGATCTTCAATATGTTTCTTCCAATTCAGTCCCTCGTCAATGCAAACACCTAAAATTTTGAATATTCTACCTTAGCTCACGTGCTGCCAACGTCATGTCTCTCGATTACAGGTAATCGATTGTCATATCTTTGGTTCAATGTTGACCGCCAAATCTTATCTAATTTCAAACCTTCTTCTTCCTATGGGTAGTCCTTTGAGTCCAGCTATCGCTAATTTTTTATGGAATTTTTGAACATCAAGCGCTGCAGTCTGCCAACAAAAGTCCCTCAAAGTGGTACCGGTACGTGGATGATACTTTTGTGATATGGAATCACGGTGATGAAGAATTAAATGATTTTTTGGGCCACCTGAGTAGTATTAATCCACGGATACAATTTCCTATGGAGAAAGAGGAAAACGGACAGTTGAACTCTTTGGATGTAGCGGTAATCAAACGGGCAGTTGGGACCTTGGGGCATAAGGTATACAGAAAAGACACCCACACCGATCGTTATCTTCATAAGGATTCGAACCATCATCCTAGGCAGAAGAGAGGTATCATTAAAACACTAGTAGATCGAGCTAATAATATATGTGAGCCTATTTATGTGAGAGATGAATTAAACCATTTGCGAACAGCGTTTAAGAAAAATGGATACACCGATAAAGAGATAGATCGAGCTCTCCATCCAAGAAGAAAAGGGTCCGAAAGCAAGCCACAACAACAACTGTCGGCCGGAAAAGTATTTCTTCCTTTCATCCACAAAATTACGGACCGTATTGGGAAAGTTTTGGCCAGGTTTCAAGTTCAGACCGTCTTTAGACCTACCAAGAAAATTAGCGAATGCTTACGATCGGTGAAACACGCACGACATCCCCTAGCAACGCCTGGGCTGTATAAAATTCCCTGTAGCTGTGGCATGGTGTATATAGGAACAACAAAAAGGAGTGTTAATACTCGCATATTGGAACACAAAAGGAATTTTCGTCTGGGTCACACAGACAAGTCAGCTGTGCCAGGGCAAGTTTTTACACGTGGTGACCATGAATTCAAATTTAGTGAAACGAGCGTGCTAGCCAGGACGTCGCATTATTACACACGTATGTACAGAGAAGCCATAGAAATACGAAACACCACAATAATTTTAACAGGAAAGAAGAAGGTTTGAAATTAGATAAGATTTGGCGGTCAACTTTGAACCAAAGATATGACAATCGATTACCTGTAATCGAGAGACATGACGTTGGCAGCACGTGACAAGCGGTGGCGCCATCTATGCCATCTATATAAGCAGGACCTCCAGCGCCTAGGAGGCAGTCGTCGACTCACCCTTGAAGATGTTGCCCGCAGTAGGCAACGAAACGTCGAGAGTAAGAAGTTTTATGGATGGACCACGGCAACTTAGCCCGGAAGTTTTAATTAATAAAAAAGATTGTTATAGTCGTATTAAGACAAAGCACCGTATTCTAAATTTTTCGATCGAAATATATACATGACTATTTTCATGTACACTGAAGAAATAAAGACATTAGTAGATATACGAGGCGCGTCCAGAAAGTAAGTTCCGTTTCAATTTATCTACGCTGCAGCGCTGCGATTGCAGTTCCGCACATACGCTGTAGACGATGTGTATCAAGGAGAAGAACGTGCGCCATTTGGAGATCGCTGTCAGTTACGTACGCTTTGTTGCGCTTGTTTGAAATGTCGGCGTTGATTGAAAATCCCGCCGCCTGTGAAATCAGGTCGGTGATTCGGTTTCTGAATGCTGAGAAAGTAAAACCAAGTGAAATTTATCGGGAAATTTGCGATGTTTACGGACCAAATGCGATGAGTGATTCGATGGTGAGAAGATGGGACCGACAGATCAATGGCGGGCGTAGTGATGTGCACGACGAAGAACGGAGTGGACGTCCACCTTTGGTTACAGAAGAACTGGTTCACGCGATTGATGACAAGATTCAGGAAAGCCGTAGGTTTACAATTAGTGCTCTCGCTATGGACTTCCCACAAATTTCACGATCACACTGCAAATGTGACGAAAAACCTCCTACAGGGATTTGGCTGGGACGTGTTTGACCATCCTTCGTACAGCCCTGACCTCACTCCTAGCGACTTTCATCTGTTCTTACATCTCAAGTCTTTCCTTGGCGGTCATCACTTCACCAATGACGACGAGCTATTGTTTTGTTTGTTTGTATAGTCTATGGGACTCAACTACGGGGTTCAAATGTTCAAATATTTGTTAAGCTTATAGGACTTAACTACGGGGTCATTAGTCCCTAAACTTACAAACTACTTATAAACTACTTACGAATTAAGACGGCACAAATATCCATGCCCGAGGGGGGATTCGAACCCCCGACCGTAGTGGCCGTGCAGACCGTGACTGGAGCGCCTTAGTCCCCTCGGCCACCGCGGCCGGCGACGACGAGCTGAAAGAAACTGTTTCTAACTGGTTGAAGACACAGGCGGCAGATTTCTATGAAAAAGGTATACAAAACCTGGTGCCACGCTATGACAAATGCATGCAAAATTTCGGCAGCTATGTGGAAAAGTAGTTTAAGAGTTGTAGAATTTTGTGCAATAAAAATTTCTTCTGTATATGTGTACAATTTATTACCAAGCGCAACTTACTTTCTGGTCGCGCCTTGTATATGTGAGCGAAAATGTGTCAGATTGCCGCGGTGGAGAAGCCGTGCGGCCTTTAGCGCCTCGCTGCGGAATGCGCGGTTGCCCGCCGTCGGAGTTTCGAGTCTTCCCTGGGGCTTGTGTGTGTGTGTGTGTGTGTGTGTGTGTGTGTGTGTGTGTTGTCCTTAGGTTAGTTTAAGTTAGTTTATTTTTTAAATCTACGGACTAACAACCAAAGCAGTTAAGTCCCACAGTCTTACAAACATTTTAACATTTTGAATGTGTCAAATTCCAGTACTCAATGCCTAGGTAATGTATAGAATGCCTGATGGTTTTGGGCAAATTATGAAACTTAAGTTCTTCGTGTAAATGTTAGATAACATCCCTAGACATTCTGTATTATACACAATTACCAGTGTCAGCGGTGGAAAGGCCGAACGCTCCAGAGCGCCTTGCTGTTGAGCGCGCGGCTACTCGCTCGTCGGAGGTTAGTGTCGTCCCTTGGGCATGAGTATGTGTCTTGTCCTTGCTTTAGTTGAAATTAGTTTAAGTAGTTGATTTAACCCTTTAATGCATAGTGTAGCTGATTAGCTACACGTCCTATTTCTTTCCATTACCTCTCAAACTCATCAATTTTTTTTCACAAATTCATTAGTAGCTGATTGTATACATAGTGATACATATGTTAGTAGCAAGCCCTAGAAATTATAAATTGTATAGTGTTACTGAATCAGTTCGACAGTTAGATGCATTGAATTACTTCTAATATGTGCGTCTGTTTACATTAGTATTTTATTAATGTTTGCATAGCTTATGGGACTTAACTACGGGGTCATCAGTCCCTAAATTTACAAACTACTTATGAACTACTTACGAACTAGGACGGCACAAATATCCATGCCCGAGGGGGGATTCGAACCCCCGACCGTAGTGGCCGTGCAGACCGTGACTGGAGCGCCTCAGTCTCCTCGGCCACCGCGGCCGGCTACATTAGTATTCTCTCGTTTGCTACGTACAAGTAGTCAATCAAATACTACTGTTGCATTATGAGTTACTTTCTGGAAAAATGAGAGGCATAATACTGACATTTACTACACCGGGTACATAATGGATGCACTACATAGCTGACGAGCTATGAACTTTTTGTTGCTAGTAGTGCATAATAATTGTAAGGAATTTTTTTTTTCAATATAATGAAATGTTCGTTGGTGCTGCTAAATCAATTAATGAATTGTAAATAATTTTGATTACTGGGTTTTTATGTCGTAATGGTTTATTCATTAGTTTATTTATTTACTTTGTGAATAGGCCCTTGGTTGATGTTAGTAATTTTAACTACCGCTATTAATGTAATGAATAGGGAGATTATTATTATTATTATTTCAATGAGAAGTGTTGGATTATTATATAATTTTTTCAGTTAATTCACACTATACATTAATCGTGGCATTTTTACAGCTTCAAATAAAAAGTCATGCATTAACGGGTTAAGTCGTTTGTAAGCTTAGGGACTGAAAACCACAGTGGTTAAGCCCCATAGATTTACAAACATTTTAACATTTTTTGAATTACCAGTACTATTTTCGCCAAGTGTGTAAAGGGCACAGGATGAGGAGCCTTTGTTAATTCTCAAATGAAACTGCAAGAGCAAAAATACAAAATAAAGCATAAGATAATCTTACCGGAAAACAATGAAACCGGATCTGAAATTGAAATGCGTGCTACAGTAAATACTTCCTTTTCATTTCACAAAAAAACTTTAAACATTAAAATTTTAAGTTTTGTATTTAAATTTAATGGCTTAAAGAAGAATGCAAACAGAATATTGTTATCGATAAAGATCAAAGCAGAATTGGAATGACCTAGTTGTTGCAGCAGGGAAAGCTGAACTTTGTTTTCTTCTTGAAACAAAGACACTTCATATTTTGTCATTTCATTTTGCACATCACCTGACGAATATTGGCTGCTTGTTGTGGACTAGAGGTAGCTGCAGACCGGAGAGAAATCTCGTGGTTAGGAACTACATTTCTCATTAAGTTCTTTGCATGTAGGGTACCTCCCGATCTTGCGTAGACTTGCTTCCAAGATCCCTTTATCGGTTCAAGTCCGTCACGTTCACAGCAAATACCAATAGTTGGGGGAATCACACCGTCCTTTTTTCGGCGTCGGGAATCGGAACTCGAAGAGTGCCAAGCAAATACACAGGAGGAAATAAAAAGTAAAATAAAATCCTTTTTTATTTTATTTCACTTTTTTTCCTAATAGCTCAATACTAACTCCATTTTATTTTCTATAGCTTTCTCAATTTTGAAACAAACACTCCACAAAATTTTAACTCATAACCTTCTACTTCGTCGCCGTCATCTTCTTTAAGACACTGTCCACAGATGGCATGGAAGTTTCGGTCACAGTTTTGTTATATATGTACAAGCCATACTGGTTTCTCTTAAGCAGAAACAACACGTATCAGAAAAAGTAGCGTTTTCGGTAGCCAGCGATATGGATGGCTCTTCAATCACATTGCTGCTGCACTGTTTTGGTTTCCTCCAGCATGAATTGTATTCTCATATTTGTCTTCTGCAGAGAGCTGTGCGTATTGAGCTGATTCACCTCGTGTTTTTCTTCAGTTGTTGTATTGTTTGGTCGACCTCTATTTTTGCCAACTCTTCCTCTGTTTACACCTCTTGTGAAACATCGTCAAGTAGGGACGTAGTCGAGAGACGACAGCAGAAATGAGCTTTGCACGGTGACCTTTTAATCCCAGAATGAAACGTTCTGTTTTTCATAATTTACACCAACCGCGGGCTTCTGTGTGTTATATAATTTGCCGGCAGATAATCTGGCAAAGTATACAATACCTAGGCAGAGTATGAAATATCAGTCATTTTATACATCCACGTTCCACTTTAGGCATTATATACGTCACCTAGGCATTCTAAAGAATGCCGAATTTCATACATTGCCAGTAACATATATACTCGTATATCGAAATCGTGATAAAATAGTAGTAGTTGTGCAAATAGTTTTTTTTTATGTGATTCTGTTTTTTATTACAATCTGTTATAGCTGGTAGTATGGTTCAGTTGTCGTAACTGCCACATCTTATACGACATATGCTCCGAGAAGAATTTTTTAAATGAATGATACCGCAAAGTATAGTCAAATTAATTGTATAATTAAGGATTTGATAGTTAAGACGAATTGCTATTATGCCGACTCCAGGATCAGCCTCGGCTGTTGTTACCGCGGTACCCACTCAAAATATTGAGATGGGGTAAAATACGCACTCTTGATTTGAAGGAAACTTCCTCTCTCCTTTCTCCGTCTATATCCTCCTCTCCATTTGCCTGTACATATCCTCCTCCCCCTCCTCCCTGTCATTCTTGACCTGCATCTCCTTCTCTCTCTCCGTCCATCTGATCCTCCTTCACCTTTTTTCTGTGCACCTGAGGCTCCCCCCTCTCCGTCTCATCATCACTGTCCGTTTCCTTCTCCCCCCTCTACGTCAGTTTCCTTCGCCTCCTCTGTCTCCTCTTAGAACTATATCTAACCTAGAGCCATGTTTAATGTTATGTTCAAAATCTTATATCTCCGAAGGTTCTTGACCGAATATTTTGAATTTCAACACAACGTTCTACTTGAACATGTGCAAGTTTTATATACATAATTTTTCAGACACCGTATGTATGAATTTATATAAATTTTAAATTTTAAAATGGTCTAACGGTAATTCGAAAAATCGTATAACTAATATACATGTACGTTTTATACATTATGTTATAGAAATATATACCTAAAAACCTTGTGTAATACAGCCATTTCTGGATACGCCAAGGATGACAACAACGCAGAATATCTTGCACTACTGCTTGCAGGTTGAGCTATAAGCAAAGAAAGAGCGGTGCAGAACAACGGCAGGAAGTATGATTACTTCTGCGCCGGATTGGCTGGACCCACCTATACACTATGTGATCAAAAGTAAACTAGATACCTGGCTGAAAATAACTTACACGATCGTGGTGCCCTCCATTGGCAGTGATAGAATTCAGTATAGTCGTGGCTCACCCTTAGTCTCTATAATAGCTTCCACTCTCCCAGGCATACGTTCAGTCAAGTGCTGGAAGGTTTATTGGAGAACTGCTCTTCAACAGTGGAAAGGAAGAATTTAAAACATCGATGTAGTCCTGTGCTGTGATAGTTCCACGCAAAACAACAAGGGGTGCAAGCCTCCTCCATGAAAAACACGACCACGCCATAACACCACCGCCTCCGAATTTTACTGTTGATTCCGTGATACTGTGATTCGACACATAAGGTTTCCCCACTGTTCAGTCGTTCAATGTTTACGCTCCTTACACCAAGCGAGGCGTCTTATGACACTGACCCGCCTGATGTGTGGCTTATAGGCAGCAGCTCGGCCATGAAATGTAAGTTTCCTCGCCTTCCGTAATTGTCATTTCTGTACGTTTTCGTATTGTACGTATCTCTTAACGTTTGCAACTCACTGTCAGATCAGAAACAGTGGGCCTAGGGATGATTAGGAGTGAGGAAATCTCGTGTGCAGACTTCTGACACAAGTGCCGTCTAATCACCTGACCACGTTCGAAGTCCGTGAGTTCCGCGGAGCGCCCACAGGTAGGTGACAGCAAAATGTTAATGTTGTTTTTAGGTAGCAGTCTGCAACCGCGATGCGGTTCTAAAAAAGAATTCTTTCGTCAGGGTTGTAAAATACTTTATTTTTTCGAAATAAAAGTATTGGCACTCTTTTTTCAAAGGCAGTAAAATGCACTTAATGTGAAATATGTATGTTTTGGGGGTGTCCGGATACTTTTGATCGCGCAGCTGACCCTAGAGCCAGGTCGCCTTCATATGACAACTACCAAAAGATTTGCCTCAGGACGAATTCGTTTGGACTTTCCATCTTCGCTCTGTTTCTCATGGACTATGGCGCCACTGAGGACTTGGTCTCAGAACAATCTTTTGGTGAAATTAAAATATTTGACTCTTTCTCCTAAAGCAGATCTTGTGGAATCTTAACTTTTGCCGCGGCGGAGTGGCCGAGCTCATTGAGGCGCTATGCTGCGATGTGCGAGGCCGTACCCTGTCGGGGGTTCGAATCCTCCAGTTACTGAGGAGTTTTCAGCAATTTCTTCAACGAGGAAAAACGAGAACATTCTTAAGTTGAAACTCCAGAAGCAGTCCAGCCCTGCTGTTTCCTACCTTGGACGAACACGCCCGAGCCTGGGACACTTTGGAAAACAGATCCAAGAGCATTTTCAGATACACAAGTTAGACCAGAAAGCTGATTGTCGTTTGTACTTGCCCCCTCTTGGCTACTAGCCATCACAGCGAAATAGGCCGCACTAACACAACACGCGAGCGTCACTAGTAAGCAACTAACCAACGGCCAGCAGGAGAGAAACGGAAGCCCTCACCTCATTCGCCGATGACACGAATCGTGTCTCGCAATGCAAGCAGCAATAGGCATCGGCTAACCCACTCCCTCCACCTCAGCATCCTATCATAATAAAGTTTCCATTCTTCCGCCAAAAACCACAAATAACATAGTTGATTTTTTAAAATTATGACGTAATGTCTAATTGAAAGTAAATATAAAGTATAGTAAAAACCATACCACATCAGTATACCCAGCTAAAGGCCACTGTAACGTTGGCCGAAACGTTGGTTATTAAAGTAATAGCCTTCTAACATCATGACGTGGTACAACACCCAGAAAACTTTTGTGTCATCTGACTCTGGCCGCGGGAGCCTAAGTAATTATATCAGAAGCTTCTAGTTTTGGGCCGCGGTGGAATAGCCGAGTGGTCTAAAGCGTCTCGCTGCGAAGCGCGCGGTTGCTCGTCGTGGAGGTTCGAGTCCTCCCTGGGGCATGGGTGTGTGTGTGTTGTCCTTAGGTTAGTTTACCTTAGTGTAAGTAGTTTGTAAGCTACGGACTGATGACCACGCAGTTTGACCAATAGATTTACAAACATTTGAACATTTTTTCCTAGTTTTGGCGGAAAATATAGTCATCAAAGTTCTGTTGAAATACTGATATCTGAAATTTTTGATTAATTTGATGAAATAGGTTTTGGAACCAGAAGCGTCTAAAACAACTCAGAGGGTGCTACATATTCCTGCTATAAAACTGAATTTAAGTGAAGCATGAATGAATGGAGAGTATTGTGAAGAATTAAAAGTACATTACACACTATAATGGCATTATGTGGCTCACTCATTACAAAGTACATCACTAAAAAGTTGTGGGATAGGAACTGGAGATTCAGCAAAAGAATGAAAGTAAAAGCCTCCGGGAAAAATATAGAAATGATCTGTACCTCACAGATCATTGAACTTCATTAGAACGAAGAAACTTTCGGTGAAAATTTAGAACTCAAAATTTTTGTAAATCTATCGGACCAAACTGCGTGGTCATCAGTCCGTAACTTACAAACTACTTAAACTAAGGTAAACTAACCTAAGAACAACACACACAGCCATGCTCCAATTTAGAACTAACTGGTTAAAATGTATTCCACTTACTTCCATTGGCTTCTAGCAAAACATGTTTCGTGAAGTGTAGTAGAACACACTCAAATTTTGTGGTATTGACTTTAAATGAATTATCGTATTTAGTGATAATTACGGAAGACAAAATAAGAGTGCTGTTACCATCAGGTTCTGGTGTTGTATCAAATGTAGCAGGAATACAAAAGACGACATGGATTACACTGGAAAAGAAAGATCATTTTACATTACTTTTTAAAGAAACTTTCAGTGCACCCGTATATTTTGCCAGACAGGATCTTAAACTTAAGACATGATTGGACAGACAGCGAAACGATTTCCCGAGATTGAACGAAAAGCCACATCTAATCCTATCAATCTAGCAAAATACAGTTATCTTCAAAAGTTTCTGGATTATTCCCCCCGATTCAGCAGCAGTTCTGCAAAACGTTAAAATATGTTGGAAAGTCAGGAAAGTAAGAATCGGAAGACAAACAAAAGCATGACGAAGGGATTGGCAATGAAGGAGAAAAGATGGAATGTGAGGAACCAGAGCAACTTTATTTTACTGATTCTTATCAAGAATGAAATGACTTTTAGTAAGTGGAAAGACAAACATTGTTCATCCAGTAACTTTCGGGTGTGTGGCCGGATCCCGTCGTCATTCTGACACGATATTCCGGCCTGGAAACGTCCGGCCATCTTCAGGTGAGTAGAGAGTACTGAAGAGCCCAGGTGCCTTCGCGGTATTTATAGTGGTTCTTACGCATGCCAAAAGTGCTGGTAACATTTTGCGCATGCGTTAGACGGTGTCATACGCGATACAGCCGAGTTGTATGTGCTGCCGTCGATCTAATCATTGATAATCGATTGATGGCGTCGATTACGCTGTGACTGGATGATATTAATCACAGGATTCCAATTTTTGTCGAGCTGAAAGCCGTTGTCACGATTTATAAGATTGTCGGCCAGACGAATTTCCACAGATTCTTTAATAAATGAATCCCAGAAACTGGAGACTGGAGTTAAAATTTTAGTTTTACTATATTCCATTGTGTGTCCCATGGAAGTGGAGTGTTCTGCTACTGCCAATTTTGATGGTTGGAGTAGACGGGTGTGTCTTTCGTGTTCCAAACATCGTTCTTGTACAGATCGTATTGTCTGGCCTATATATGCAGCACCACACTCACATAGGGGCCTTGTAAACACCCGATTTTCTCAGTTACAGATCTTCTTTGACGGATCCTACTAAGGCCAATCTCTTCGTAGGTGGACAGAAGATAACCTTGATTTTATTTCTCCTAAGCAACCTGCCTATTTTGGAGGACACACTTACGGCAAAAGGAAGGAAAGCAATTGATTTGTAATGGTTATCAGTGTCCTCTCTGCGTTGCTTCTTGTTATTATAGTTGTACATGACCTTCTTTATTTGTCGAGAAGTATATCCGTTATCTTTGAAAACCTTCTTCAGGTGTTATAATTCTGCGTGGAGGTTATCTTCGTGAGATATTATATGCGCGTCAGAATGACGACGGGAACCGGCCGCACACCCGAAAGTTACTGGATGAAGAAATACGCCGGGAAAGCTTCAGAAGTCACAAAATCAATACCATTGCTTGAATAACGTCTCATTTATGGAAACAGATAAAATAAGCCTTAAAGATCATAGAAAAATAGAGGTACCTGTATGAAATTTCCATGCAGAATGAATGATAACTGTTAAACATTGAGCTTAATTTTCTCAGAACGTGAAAAGTGTCACTTACCTCTCTTGGCTTCTCGATGCCCCAAATTATAAACGTTGGGAATTTTCAATGTGTGGTACAAGATCAGCAATTTTATACAGTTGATCGTTTAGCTGATTGCCCGTAACATATGAAAATTAAGCTAACTTTATTATTGGTGGCCTGTTTCGTATTGTACATACATCCATCGTGAGACTAGTGCGTAAAATAAAATGATAAAACATAGAAGGGATAAAATTCTTAGCATACGCCAATGTACAGCAGAAATGGGGATTTTACATCAACGGTTAAGTTTATAAATGCACACGTGCCTTATCAGCTTATCGCGCGAGGTGGTGCAGTGGTAATACACTGGACTCGCATTCGACAGGACGGCGCTTGAAATCTACCGCCAACCATCCAGATTAACCTTTTAATGATTCCCCTCATCAGTCTACGTAAATGCCGCGATTTTTCCTTTCAAAGGGCACGGCCGATTTCCTTTCTCGTCCTTAAAAATGTTCTGAGCGTAAACTCCGTCTCTGATAACCACGTCAGCGACTGGACCTACATTGTTCCTTAAAAGCGCCCTATATAGGGATACGACCTACTCGTAAATTTCTGTTCTACCGCAATTTTTATTTTTTACTAATTTAAACCCGTGGCTCCGCTCGCGTGTTGGTTGATTATGATAGATAAGCTATCTTTCAGTAGTGTTCTATGAGACTGGTTTTGAAGGAGCTGAAAAATATTCCTATCAGACTGCAGAAATCTATGCATTTACCGTTTATCAGAAAAGTAAGTAGTGTAGATCAAATCATACGTAACAATGCACTCGTTTCGAAGAATCCAATCACGAAATTCAACAATAATGGTTGTAATAATATCACAGATCGATCACTTGATGTATTACGTGAAAAGTCAAATCGAGTTTCTAAAAGAGATGTACTAAATGAAATTTCTATTTTACTGCTTTATTTATTTATTCTTATATTTCCTAATTCGTATGCTTATCCTTACAGAGAAAGAGCAGAAGACATTGTAGCATGCATAGACGAAAGATATGGTCTGTGGTATCACGTTTCGCTGTATCTAACATCCTTGCTATAGAGTCGTAAACGTCATCGCTGCCCTTCAGTCCGAATTTTTTAATAATTTGACGACTTTCAACCACCATATCTTCCATCCCCTTATAGCTATCGGCATTCTTCAAAGAGTAATTATTGTTCCGCATTTCGCGTTATATTCCTCAAATTACTATCATATCGCTATAAAGCAGTGCCTAAAACCTTCCTCGGGTATAAATTAGTAACTGTACAAATATTTAAGTCACTGCGTTTTGTCGTTCGGACGTGATAAGCGTACACCGAACAGAGATTCACATTAATATATATAGATAAATAGCTCCCCGATCGCCATAAAACCGTGCCTAAAGCCTTCCCCGGGTAGACATTAGTAACTGTACAAATTTGTAGCCCTTTATGTCTTGTGGTTCAGACATGATAAACGTACGCCGAACAGACATTCACATTTATAGATATAGATGAGCATTTTAGTTATTGATAGATGTAGCCCAATATGCGTTGTTTTTGTCTGGCTGGTGTAATAGGACAATAATTTTTGCCTGGCCGATCATGTATGCCTCCTCATGGGCTACACACCCAACGATAGTGAGGAGGTTACCGTGCCTCAACGATCCACAGTGCTAAACTGGCGCAAGCATCAGGGTGGGTCTGATGATGATATTGCGGGTAAAGAGTAATCCTCCCATGGAACTCCCTTCTTAGATGTGTATAGGTCTGACATTCCTTCCACTTACTTCTGTCAATTCCGCCGTTTTTTAAGGGCCTCTTTCCGTTAATTCTTTTTCTTTGAAAACCAGGCGAAGTCCGAAGGTGTCATTCATTTTCTTACGAAGTTCCAACTGTGTGAAATGGGTGGATGATAGGGTAAGGAAGGGGAAACCGATTATACCATGCATCAGAAGTTATCGCGAAAAGGGAAACAACCATTGACATATAGAGGATGAGGAAGGAGGAGAGAAACTATTATTGATCTCATACAGAATTTCCAAATACCAATTTTGCTATGTTCAATGAGAGGAGCGGGACTAAATCGACATGATGATGATTATACTGACACTTGTTGGAAAGATGTGCGTAGTATTCGAACAGTTGCAGTGTATCATATAGATGTAAAAATCCTCATTTTTGCTATATATTGGCGTTTACTCTGGATTTTATCCCATCTGAAATAATTTTTCATTCTATTTCTTGCACTGGTCTGATGATATATCTAGCAATAATGAAAGCCACCTAATTTACAATCAAATAAACAGCATATTATTAACTAACTAGCTTATATGCCCGTGCTTCGCAACGGTTGTTAAAGAGGGACCTGTGTATATCATTGTTTATTAGGCTTCCGAACCTAGGTCAGAAAAAACAGATTCCTTGTTTAATCGCTCTGTCAATAAACTCAGTTCTCCTAGCCAAGATGTCAAATGCAAGTAGAAATCATTGTCGTAAACGATGAATGTTCATAAGTTTTTTCATACCAAAGTGAAATTAATTAAAGTGCAAACTCCGGAAGGAAGTTAATTCAATGTTAGGTTGGAAGGAAGGAAGGAAGGAAGGAAGGAAGGAAGGAAGCTTAGGGTTTAACGTCCCGTCGACAGCTTAGTCATTAGAGACGGAGCTAATGCTCGCAGTTTTGGCTAAGGATGGGAAAGGAAATCGGCCGTGCCCTTTGAAAGGAACCATCCCAGCATTTACCTGGAGTGATTTAGGGAAATAACGGAAAAACCTAAATCTGGATGGCCGGAGGTGGATTTGAACCACCATCCTCCCGAATGCGAGTCCAGTGTGTTACCACTGCGCCACCTCGCTCGGTAACATTAGCTTGTTAAAACTGCGGTGTGTAATTGTCTGTTTGAAGTAAACTTCCGAAAACACTTCTGTCGTTGAGATGTATAACAGCACCTTGTATTGGTTCTATGATGTAGTACTAAACTGTTTGTCTCTGCCGGCCACAGTGGCCGAGGGGACTGAGGCGCTTCAGTCACGGTCTGCACGGCCACTTCGGTCGGGGGTTCAAACCCCCCTCGGGCATGGATATTTGTGCCGTCCTTAGGATAAGCTAGTTGATAAGTAGTTTGTAAGTTTAGGGACTGATGACCCCGTAGTTAAGTCCCATAAACTATACAAACATTAAAACATCTGTTTATCTCTCACAGAAGTGCATGGTGAATTATTAGTTTACTGCAGTGTTGCACTGGGGACAATGAAGTTATTCTGTATCCAGTGGTCCCTATTATCGAAAACTCAAAGAATGCTGAAAGTCTGGTAATTAAATCAACAGAGCAGTTCCTGTTTGTTTAAATACGACCCCATGGCGGTGTCAATGTGCGATAAAGTAAGTCTGGGTGATCGTTGAAGGAATGGCGTCAGCTGATCGTCTGTATACAATTTTCCATTAAATATAGTATTTCCAGGGAATTCACTGTGTCAGCAGCATCGGCCACTCTTTCAGCTAATAAATGTATATAAAGCACGGCCGGCCGCGGTGGCCGAGCGGTCTTTGACGCGCCAGTCACAGTCTGCACGGCCGCTTCGGTCGGGGGTTCGAATCCCCCCCCCCTCGATCAAGGATGTTTGTGTCGTCTTTAGTATAAGGTCGTTCATAAGTAGTTTGTAAGTTTAGGGACTGATGACCCCGCAGTTCAGTCCCTTAAGCTTAACAAACATTTGAACATTTGACTTAAAGCATGAAGCTGAAATCGACCTTGTGTAAGAGAACTATATATTCAGAACCCGGTTTATAACTCTAAGTACAGTTGTCTCTGCAAAAGAAGATGTCTTTCTCTATCTTAATGTAGTCCATACCAAAAATAAGTAATTACAAATTTAATCACAATATTGTACAGAACAATTATGAAAGCAGAGATGTTTCTGATGAGATTGTGGCTCATGTATGTATATTATCTCTGGTGGCAGGCACAGAGCAGAAATATCTCTGGATTGAGCATTCAGATACGTAAACAGAGTTTGTGTACTCAACAATAAGATGGAAATGTCTTGTGATATTGGGAAAAATCTGCTAATCGCTGACTTTATCTTGGTCCTTTTTTATGTTCGGTTAAGACGGATGACTATGTGCAAATGGCCCTTTTAGTGGCACATCCTCAACTTTCTTGTTGCTTCTGTGACACATTTATTTAGATATTATTTCAAGTTATGTGGTTGCTCTGCAAAAAGGAGGTTGGGCTTCTTTGCAGCCAATGCGGTACAAACCAATCGCAAGACCAAATAAATGTGTGGGAAGAGTGGATTTGTCTCAATATCACGTGGTAATTCCATCTTAATGTTGAGGAGATGCACAGAACGCAATGTTCACTCCATAGATATTTCTACTCTATGTACCATTTAGTGGTTATACCCGTCTAAAGATGCACTACTTTTCTTTCCATAATACTGCAAAGCATATGCGATACAGCTAGGAAGAAAAAAAATTCTTGTCCTACCTGGTTAAATTTCACTTGCAGTGGCAGCGTTTTAGTTTGCTATCGTTGGCAACAAACTATTCGCTATAGGAGGATGATTAATTTACTGACCAAACAGCATAAATTATTTATTTCATCGTGAACTTAAATAATTATTTGATTTTGAAAAAGCATTCAACGGCCGTTGCCAACATCAGAACACAAAGCCGCCGCCGTAAGTAAAAATGTACCCCTACTTGTAGTGTATTACACCATAGTTATGGGAATGAAAAACGCAGGAACGCCATAATTAGTTATTTGGTGTACTGTGTAACTAACGTCGCCTCACTTTGTCCTTTCGTGTACTATGGCGTTTTCGAGTATTCCTCAAGAGAACGCACTCAAAATGTAATGAGGATATATCGAAATCAGAAATGGAACTACATAAATTCGATTTTCCTTGCACAGAATGCTTAGTAACGTTAAACATCGATAGACGTGAAGGAACGTCTTATGTTTTAAATTCAAATAATACCCGCGGAAAAAAAGCAGTATTTTTCTTTCTATGCCATTGCAAGGCATGCGGGATGCAGCTAGTAAACTATTTTTTTTTTTTTTTTTTTTTGTCGTACCTGGGTTAAATTTTACTTGCAGTGGCAGCCGTTTAGTATGTTTACGTTGGCATCGAAATTTTAGCTTTAGGGGGATCATTAATTTATTGATCGAAACAACAATTATTTATTTCATTACCAACATAAAGAATTATTACTCTCGTACGTGACTAATTTTTCAACAAGGATTCTAACGCCGCATCGCCATCTATTAATTATTTGGTATGCTATGTAGCAGCGCCTCTATCGGATCTTTGCTATACTACGCTGCAATTCAAGCACAGCATACACCAAAAACTACAAATTACGATATCTCTTCTTTCCCTGATCTGATTTTGATGAAACAAAGCTTATATATTGCCCCAAGGTGTTCTCAGTTGACCTATGAAACCCCACGAAAGTTCGTATAGTATTCTTGGAGACTTGCTGAACTACAACATACTTATAAGCATAGTGTACACAAAAACTTCAAATTACGATATCTTTCCTTCCTCTGACCCGATTTTGATGAAATGTAGCCTATGTTACTCTCCAAACTATTCCCAATTTACCTGTGGAAACCCATGAAAGTTCACGTAGTACTTTTGGAGATTACTTTAAACAAATAGACATACACAACAGCTTTTAAACAAATGGTTAAATTATGATATCTTCATTTTCTCTGATCCGATTTTAATTATTGAAGCCTTTATGAAACCGCACGATATGCTCAAGTTACGTATGAAAACCCCATGAAAATTCGTTAATTAGTTTTGGAGATAAATGTGTTCAAAGAGACAGACAGACATGACGGTTGTAGATAAAAAATTTCAAATTACGATATTCTTTTTACGTGGTCCGATTTTTATGAAACAATGTCTATATGTTACCCCGAGTTACGCTCAAGTTACCTGTGAAAACCCCATGCAAATTGGTGAAGTAGTTTTCGAGATAAGAGGTTTTTAATAGTTGAACAAACAGACATGGCGGTTACAGAAAACACATAAATTTACGATATCTTTTTTTTTTTTTTCATGATCTGATTTTGATAAAATTATGCCTTTATGTTGACCCAAACTTTTCCCATGTTTCCTGTGAAACCGAATGAAGAATCGTCCATTAGTTTTGAAGATTTAAGGGAACAGCGACAGGCCTACATTTACAGATTTATTATTAGTATAGATGACGCACCGTGGTTTTCGCTGAACAGTATTGAGCCCATTCAATTTTAGTGGAGTGGCATTTTCACCTATAGACTACTACGTAGGCAGTAATGAAATTCCTGCGTGAGCTGCGGCCACTTGATGGTCGTCCCACTGCAACGCGAGCTTCAGTTCCTGTGTAGACCGATTCTACAGTCCCCAGCGTTGTATCGCTGTAAAGCACCCTCTGCAACGCAATATCCGTTGAATGTAGCCTCGGCCACGAAAAATTGCACGAAGAATTCGCTGTCGTGCTACGGTGGTTTGAAGCACCGCTCGCCACACCACATACGGTTGGTGCAGAGAGATGTAGCGCAGTGGTAACATGCTGGACTCGTACTAGCGAGGACGGCAGTTCAATCCGACTTCCGGCCATCCTGAGTTTCCTAAATAACTCCAGACAAATGGCAGAATGGTTCCTTTTTACGAACACGGCAAATTTTTTTCCCAATCCCTGACAAAATAGAGCGTCTTCGTTGTATCTAATGATCACAACGTCGACGAGACGTTAAACTTCAATCTTCCTTGCTCCCTTCCTTTTCCCACTCAGTCTTAGTGCAAATCACTCTCATCCACCCAATATGAGAAAGCAGCATCATTTGTCATGCAACAGTGCAGATATCTCTTCACAATCGTCTCTGATTTATCTCATTCTCCGTCTCTAATCACGTAGTTGTCATGAAGATGTTAAAATATCACTTCGTTACTTGTCTTTAAAGCAGTTGTGGAATGATCGAGCGCTCTAAGGCGCCTTGGTGCAGAACGCGCGATTGCTCCCAGTTGAATGTTCAAGACCTCCCTCGGGCATGGTTGTGGTGTGTGTTGTTCTCAAGTTACTTTTTAAGTAGTTTGTAAGCCTAGAGACTGATAACCACAGTAGTCAAGTCCCATAGATTTACAAACATTTAAACATTCTTTCCCTTCTCGTCTTTAAACATTGGCTGCAGATCCTTTGCAGTAAAAGATTACTTCGAAGCTCCCTTAGCAATATAAAATTTGTCCTCCACATCTACATAATAAAAACGCTACAAATCATACATACCCAGCAAAATTGCCAATTCGTGTGAACTATGATAATTAAGAGTTTGGCAATTTGTCACAAGTCAGTTGGAAAACCAGTTCTGGGCATAGAAGGGACAGCTGAAAGATAGAAAGAATGTTTAGAGGGACACTACAGAGGAAATCGAGACTTTTTTATAGAAAAGGAGGAGAAAGTAGATAAAGTTTAAAAGGGAGATATTATACTGATAGAAGAATTTCACAGAGCACGGAAAGACCGAAGTTAAAACAAAGCAGCTTGATTAAACGTCATTCACCAGCTACTGAAATCTCTGGGAGAGCCAGTCATAACTATTTCTTCTGGTGTGCAAAATGTATGAGACTGGCGAAAAATACTCAAATTTCAAGAAAAATGTAATAAACCCAATTGTGTACGAATATATATTTAATATTAAAAAATCGATATTTCAATTTTATTGAGTATTTATATAACAACACAATACAGCAACGGTAACTTTTCGACTGTAGCGGGGAACTATAATTCATCACAGTTCAGCGAATTCGCATGCAATTGTTTTAAATTACACCTAGGTGACAAAAGTTATGGATAACCATATGATCAGATGCAGATGACGGTAGTTACGCGTGCACAAGGTATAAAAGGACGATGAATTAGCAGGGTTGTCCTTCATAATTTCTAACACAGCACTTAATCGGTCCTCAGAACAAAAGTTGGTATCACTACCGTTTTCTATGTTCACATGTCTTCGTCCGTATCATCATCATTAGTAATAATAATAATAATGTTGGTAATAGTCACAGTTAATTGACAGTTGTAGATTTTAAAGAGTGATAAATAAGTCAGCAGTTATAGTACGTAATTGTCTACTTCGTCTTAGAACTCACAAAGGCTAAGTACAAACGTGATTTTTATTTTTAGCATAATTATGGTGTAATAACTCTCGAACTGTGTAACTTTAATTGGTCTAATTTTATAATTAACATTAAAAATAGACACTTAAATTTTCGCGTTCAAGTATTAATATTACGACTCTTAACGCGTGATAGAGAAAGTAACATCATAGATGTTCCTTTTAATAGTCTTAACGGCTGTTAATATATAGGAGTTTTGTTTGCAAACTACACACTTTCAGCAAAACAGACATTTAAACATTTGTCATACCGCTGCACAATCTTCTAAGGCCCATCTGTTTAAGAGTCGTCGTAAGTGAAGCTACACATTTGGCACTTCTTTGTGATAAAATTTTGTGACAAGCTGCAGTACATTCATGAAGTGTCTCGCGGACATTAACCCCATGTTTGACATGTAGGCATAACCGAACCACCAGGACCAGTAACGCACATAGAATGGTCAAAACAATTAGGGGATGTAGTCAAAAAATATTAAAGCCAAGATCGCTGATGATTAACTTTATTTTGGACGACCGTTTCGGGGATCAGTTGAGATACTCGTATCTCGGTTCTGAAGTACTGACATCGGCAGAATGAACTAAAATGGTTCGACGTCTTTCTGTTCGCTCTACGTAGTGGAGACAACCGAAATAGTGGTAATAACAAAAAGTTGCTGCAGAGGGAGTTGGTGCTGAATTGTGTTTACTCAACCAAACGAATTGCAGAAGAAATTGGGTTCACGTAGTGTAGTAACCAGGCAGTGAAATGCAACAAGAACGTACCATACCCGAAGCTATGGCATGGAGTGCCATAGGAATGTTGGAAGCGGAACAGAGGGAGGTGGCTGTAGCTATTGGACTGTCCTAGAGTATAATTTACAGGACCTGGACGCGATTTCAGACAACAGAAGCCGTTAAAAGAAGGAAAGAACAAGGTAGTCTATGGGTAACATCAGCAAGAAATGACCATTATCCCCGGTTAACAGCCTTTCGAGGAGGCTGAATGCAACTCACCTGCAAGGAACCCTCAAGGCAGCAACAAGACGCACAATACAAACATATCCAAAATCGCCTTCTGTCAAGTGGCTTATACGCACAGAGGCCTATAGTGTGTGTACCATTAAAAGCACGACACCGTTTAGCCCGCAGAAACTGAATGGAGGAATATTAGGATTGATGTGGTAACGAATGGCGCTGGATTCTGTTCACAGATGAGTCAAAATTTTGTGTTCAGTCTGACAATCGACGCTCTCCTATCTGGATGCAGGGTGGAACTCGGAACAATCTCGCTTATGTGCAGGAAACATCACCTTATCATGGTGGTGAACGAATGGTGTGGGCAGGAGTCAGTATTGGCGGACGTACGGACCTGATTGTCGTTCAGAATGGCAAATAACTTTGTATGACGGGCAACCACAGCTAAAATATTTATATATATATTTAAGCAACTTTCACACAGTTAAAAATTAGGTGTTAAAATTGTAAGAGTCTGAATGAAAGTCCTTGGTCCACTTGAGCTGTTATTTTTATTGGAGTCGTGAAGACCCGCACAACCGGTTTCGCAACCTACAGTTGCATCTTCAGGAGCTTTTTAAAAGTTTTCCATATAGGTGATTTATGATGGATAACGGGGTTAATGGTTAGGAGGTACCGCAAGCACCTTGGCCCTTTTCCCTGTGGTAGGTAAAGATTCATAAGAGATTCATAATTATTTTATTGCAATCCTTATATACTACCTGCTGCTAAGATGCTTACTGTTCCTCTTGAAACACCCTGGTTGCACATTATTACTGCCCCAATGTGATTGCCAGTGTAGGGACCGGTTTATAGACGTTTATGGTTGTTGAAATAGCTCAAGGTTTGCTAAGAAACGAACCGGTACGTCTGCGACAAGTTTCGGGAGATGTGCTGGAGACTGAGTGACGCCTGAGAGATGTGGACACGGCAGTCGCGCCCTGAACACAGTTGGCCGCCCGCGGTGCTGCGGCCGGCTCGGCTCGGCTCGGCTCGGCTCGGCTTGGCCCGCATGTCGGGGCGGCCCCGCGGGGTCGCGGCTAAACGGGGAAACCGGCACTCCTCCAACTTTAATGGCAGCCATTAGGGCCGTGGACAGGCACGGCGCCTCCCCAGGCCTCTGCTGACCGATCCACAAGGCGCCGACAGTCCGGCAAGCCACCCCCGGCAACAAGACAGCCATGGCAGCCGCACCGTGCACAACCTCACTGCAGTTACTAATCCCATCCAAAACTTTTTAAGTTATGAACAGTACAGGAAAGAGGAAAAAGAAAAGAAAATGACAGGAAGGAAGACAAAAGAAAAGGAGAACATTTTCTTGCAACACATTAAAAAATTTCTCATCCTCTAGAATTAATTTAGAAAAGAAAGAGATACCCTCTGACGTAAAAAGAATCTAAGATAATGGAGAAGAACCTATCAGACCTTGTTCCAAATTTACTCTTCCAGTTTCACAGGACACTACGGCGTGGTTCTTGCTAGTGAGCTTTCTGAGCATGAAGGGGGAAACATCGCTTTATGGTTAGCCCAATAGAGGAGCTGCCATAGGTTAGATATAAACTGCATTAAAATAATAGGTACCCTCAGTGCTAAATTAAAAAAGAGGTTCCGGTACGGCGACCTTTTTTTTTCCACTCTTGAAAGCTTTATTATGACCCTGTATTTTTTCTTCAGCAATCCATAGCATGACAAATCACATAAACAATGGCGTTGATTGCATCGTAATATTCCAATTACACCTCGAGATATTGCGACGCGAAGTTGACGCGCAGAGCAGCATGGGGTTCTCTCTTGAGTCTCAGGACGTGAGCTAGCCGTGCGTTTCGCGTATTTCAAGCGTCAACTTTGCGTCGCATATATAAGGGGACGCTGCGCCTTTACTTGTATTGGGACGACAGATACGTTTCTTTTCTCTTCCCCTCCCCCCCCCCCCGTCTCTCTCTCTCTCTCTAGTGGACAAATAAGCAAACAAAAGAGAACAGTGAAGGGTACAGCCAGCACTAGACTCACTAAAAGTCGACTGCTGATACTACGTCAGCTGTCACACTGTGGCTTGCATGTGTAGTGGTACAACAGATTTGCCTCCCGCCATTGATGTCTTTAGCTGCCAGGGTGAGGAAGCAGCAGCCGGATGCGCGTGTCAGCCGGATGTACTGTAGCAGCGGCCAGTCTGTGTTCCGTGACAACCTGTCGCCGGCGTCACCGGAGGGGCGGTGATCAGATGTACCGGTACGAGGCACCGGTGCGTACCGTCACGAGTCAGCCACTGGGTACCCTCATTTTTATTACATATTCGTCCAGTACGTAAATAAATGTGAAAGTTTAACTTAGAACATTTTTTCGCTTTGTGATAGATGGCACGTAATTTTCCCACTAATTTAGAAAAGTACCTGATAGCAGTTTGTTACAATTCATTGAGGGTGAGGGTGAAATGTATGATTCAGAATTTTGCCAAAAGCTTTTTTTTTTTTTTTTTTTTTTTTTTTTTAAATTGCGGATGTGTGGATTAGCTTCAGCTGCAGCCAACACACTTATTTGGGCAACTTCAGTTGTTGCTTTTTGCTTTTCTCGGTTACTTTTCCTTCTTTGGCTGTACAATTCCGGTTTCTTTAAATAAATTCACTATCCAACGAAATGTCCGGACACGTCTATGATGTCTTTGAGGATATCTATCAACATACTATATATCATAAGCTTGTTGAGCTTTTTGATCAAAATAGTCCCAAATAAAAGCAATATCTACTCTTTCTGCGATCGGTAAAGTTTCATTTTGACAAGATTATTTTTTCCGCGTGATTATCAGTGGATGAGTAATTATGATAACTAACTGAAGTAATGAATTATAACAAACTGCTGTCAAGTTGTTAGTGACAATATTACATCGCCATCTATAGCAAAGCGAAAAAAATGTTCAAAATAAAACTTTCATTTTTACTTACGTTTTACAGGAATATGTAATAAAACGGGGGTACCTATTTTTTTTAAATACATTTTATATCAATTCAACCTTTGGCAATGCCATCTAGTAGCTGAACCATAGCTCCATCTGTTTACCCCTTCAAGCTCGAAAAATTTTGATCTTATTATTTTTTTCCGTTAATTTCTTGAGATACCTGACCCGGTCATTATTAATGGATCACCCTATATATTTGCTATCGAAAGCTACGTACTTCTCAAGCCACCATACGATGCGTAGAGGAATGTACCTCGTAACATATATTTTAGACCGAGAACCCATTGTCGCCAGACATTACTTTTTTTTGTCAGTAACAAAATGTGGCGTGCGTAATGGTGTTAATATATAATATGAAGGTACATGTACGAACTAGCTTGAACATCGGTAAATTCCCAGGTGCTAGCTCGAAAAGTACATAAAAACTGCGGTAACTTTACTTGAAGTCGGGCACTTAGTGACTTTCTTCAGAATTAGTCCAAACAAGATGGAAGGACGTAGTTGGTGTGATGGACAAAATACCAAACGATGGGTTTTCTTATTCCGTAAAAATGTCTCAGCCATAAAAAATAGTTCAGTAGACCGTTTGTCGCTGAATTTCTCAGAAAAACGTGTTTCACTCTATTTTCATATTCAATAAATGGGGAAACTTCATTCACTGCATTCCGGTAAAAATTTCTTTCGCAGATCATAAATTTCAAATGCCATCAACGCTAATCCATCGCCCTTAAGTCAGGTTTTCAGAACGCATTAACGCTAATCCATCCCACATAAGGCACTTTTTTCTATAGTAAATAAGATAGTTAAATTTACGAGAACGCAGTAATGGTCTGTAAACGGATTTCAGATGTAACTGAAGGAGTACTTGTAAACGTTATCTATCACGTTTGAGATTTTCATTTGACAAACGGTTGCAATTAAAGAAAATTTACTGTTGTGGATGATTTTGCTCAGTTTTACGATAGTTCGGAAAAATACAATGTAGATCGGAGTTTACATTGAACTTGTCTTTAGGTGTTTTTTTTTTTTTTTTTTTTTTTTATCTGTGACAAACTTTTACTTCCTTTTTTTATATAAAAGTATATAGTTTTTTTTTATTTTTTATATTTTTATTTTATTTTATTTTATTTATTTTACTTATTTATTTATGTCATTGCAGTATAATTACAGAAATAATGGGGCGGGAGGGGTAAGAATAATTGTGAATATCTCCTGCATGAAAAAGGAAGTAAAAGTTTCGTAGATAAAAGACATGTTCAGTGTGAACTCTTTGATCATCCCATGGATACTCTATATGGCAGTTCTGGAGAATCCTTCCATTCCGTCTGCGCGCTTTCCTTGCAGTGACGATGACCGGCGACACACCGTCCTATCGTAGATTCATCATTATCATAACGGTCTTTAGAGTCCTTGAACAAGAAGCTGCTCTTTTGGATCGAGCTAAGGCTTCATACGAAGGGCGTGAAAAATATATCGTATTTGTCATTTTGAGGACGGCTCATAATGCTCGATTTTGTATGTGAGGTCCGACAGGCTGCGTATGACACGATACGGACGTAAGTATCGCTTCACTAACTTTTCTGACATTCAACTGACCGAACAGGGGTAAAAATCCATACCATATGTATATAACAGAACGGTCGTTTTTTTTTTTTTTTTTTTTTTTTTTTTTTTTTTTTTTTTTTTTTTTTTTTGAGGGTCCAATGTCCTTATGGGAGCCAGCTGACTTGCTTCTTCGTCCTGAGTGTCGTTTGGTTGTCGCCTCAGCTTCACGACCGTGGAGCAGAGGAAACGCCGTGATGGCTGTGGTGTTTCTGTCGCTGTATTATAAGGAGTATTGCATCCCAATCGCCGGCCGCGGTGGCCGAGGAGACTGAGGCGCGTCAGTCACGGTTTGCACGGCCACTACGGTCGGGGGTTCGAATCCCCCCTGGGGCATGGATATTTGTGCCGTCCTTAGTATAAGCTAGTTCATGAGTAGTTTGTAAGTTTAGGGACTGATGACCCGTAGTTAAGTCCCATAAGCTGTACAAACATTTGACATTTTTTGCATCCCAATCCTTCTGTTCAACATCGACGTACATCGACAGCGCCTTGTTAAAAAGTTTTGTAAGACCATTTGTCTGAAGATGGTAGACAATGGTGGACAATATTGCAACGTGACGTTACCTCTGATACTAGTTTTGGCTAGAATAATTTTGAATGATCAGCTATCATTCAAAATAATGTTTCCTAGAAGGAATTTTGCGATTTCTGCAGGTTCTGCAGTCGGACAAGGTATGGTAATAGCGTAGTAGCGGGTGAGGTTGCCAGTGCAGACTCTTAGCTATCGGTTACTGGTTGTCGACTTCGGAAACCTCTCTAAAAAGTCGATCCCAAGCCGGTGGAATGTATCTGCTGCAGATGGAATTGGTACCAGATGCCTTAGAGGTAAATGCGGCACATGCTTCCGTCTTTGGCACTCCTTACGGTGACTGACATAGTGGTTGACAGATCGGTAGAATCCTTGTCATTAATACATGAATCTGTTTCTGTGTAGGGTCTTCACGACCGGATGTTGGAGCATCATGGACATACTTCAGAATAGGTGGCCAGAGATGAGCTGGAACTGCTAGTAGTTATTTGGGCCATACTGGATCGTAGTTACTCTTATGCAATGTCCCGTTTAGAAGTTGAAACGCCCCATTGGTCGGTTCTCCATTCTCCAAAGCCTCTACAGTTTGTACAAATGCGAGATGTTCCCTCTGTTCAGCTGTAATGTCACCTAATTCAGTGAGGGCGGAAATTTCACCCGTGCTGTTGTGTTCCACCAATGGATTCGAAGAAAGTCAGTCGTCGTCCTTGTGTTTGTGGCTGTTTTGAATACCACTTTGACATCTTACTCTTCGCGTATTAGTTCCCATCCCGCTAGTCGACGTGATGGATCGTTCAAGCTAGTCAGCCAACATTAAGAATGGTGTGTCACGACGGTGAATGGTTTGCCAAATAAATACGCCCGGAACATATTGAAAGCCCACATAACTGAGAGGTATTGTTCCAGGCTGTAGTTTATCGGACGCTGATGACGCCGCTTTAGAGCTCCCTAAAAAAAAAAAAAAAAAAAAAAAAAAAAAAAAAAAAAAAAAAAAAAAAAAAAAGAAGCCCTCATCATCACCTTCTAATTTATTTCGGACTTTGAGAGTACTCTTGATGCATAGGCTGTCACATTTTCGGCACCTTTCTGAATTTCTAAGAGCACTGCACCAATCCCATAACCGCTAGCGTCAGGGTGAATTTAGGTTTCCTCATTCTCGTAGAATTGGTGCGGAATTTCGAGCCTCCTTAAGTGCCCGTAAAACTCTTTCTTTCGTCTCATACCAGTAAGCCTTGGCGTCTCCCTTCAGAAGTTCTTGCAAAGGACATGCCTTGTTGTGGTATGAAACTCTTACAAAACTACGTCAGATGATGAGATCTGTGAAAGATGATCTAGGCCTTAAAACGCCAGGTGCGTACAAGATACCGCGTGGATATGGACAGTTCTACATTGGACAGACAGTGCGCAATATTGAACAGCGCTGTGTTGAACATGAAAGATGTTTCCGCCTACGTTATCCCGAGAAATCAGCAATTACGGAGCTCGCTCTAGAAAACAAACATCGCATTGTGTTCGAGGATGCATCAGTCATTACCAAAACAAATATTTTCTGGGATAGCATGATAAAAGAGGCTATCGAAAACAAAATATCTGAAAAAAGTTCTTAATAAAGAGAGCGGCTTGCAGCTGAGCACAGCTTGGAACCCGGCCATCGGACAGTTGAAGCGGACGCGGTAGGTACGTGGCCAAAACATTACCTTATATGGCGATACGGCTGAGCAACAGTGACGTCACAGTAAGCCACGCACGTATATAAGGACGGCAGCAGCAATGATAAGACAGACACCACTTGACAATAGCCGAGGAGATTTCGACTGAAAGCTCGTGGATGTCAAACCATCTGACGCGGCTGGAAGCCCGAGAGAATTTTATCAATTCTTACTAACTTTTACTGGACTATTCTTGTAGGTGTGGAGATGATCGTCTTATATTGAGCGAACAGCCACCTTCAGATACAAGTTTTTCCAAAATCAGAATACCAAACCAGCATATCGTCATGTATTTTTGGATCATCATTATTTTCATGAATTAATGTATTATATGAGATATCAGTGAACTGTGTACTGCATTTCATTTCCATATGACGCACGTTGTCACTTTGTTCCTAATATTTGGGCCACTTTCGTAGGATGCCACTGTTCACAGAAATCCACATACGGATACTCCAAGAGACAAATTCGTCCAGCAGCTATACTGTTCAAGTGCTGCAATTTAGCGTAACACTCTCAGCCCTCGTGACACATTCCTCTGGTCTATCTAACAGTGCTGCCTGCCTGAACTGGCGTATTAACTAATAGCCGTTGTGTATTCTAAACGAGGTTGTGGGTAAGAAATAATAAAGTATTGTTAAAAACAAATTAATTAAATATTGAAAAGGAGAAGAGCAAAGTAGAAAGCACTGTAGCTCGGCAACACAGTACTTACTTGAACTTTAATTTGCTGGAGGTAGTGTGATATTGTTTACTTAGTGCTTGTGATCGTGATTTATCTTGATGGATATCTTGAATAAGTTACGTGACATGTGGAAAACAGATGGAAAAATCGGACTTTATAAAACTAACAAATAAATGATTTCAGATTCGGGAACTAAATAGGAATGTAAACTACGAGTGAGTGTCGACTATAAGAATTAATGGTAGACTAAGCGAAGCCGTCAAAATTGCGTCCAGATTCAATCTCTAGTTTTACTAATGAATTACTGAGCATTTTACGAACAAAATTAGAAGAGGGTAAATTTAAATTATTTAATTAATAAATTGCATCCATGCGCATTCACATTGTCGAAAAGAAAAGAAAAAAAGGACCCTTTAAGTCCGGAGCAGTATCTTGCCGCTGCTGCTAGGATGAAACATCGGAACCGAGTGATAAAAAAAAAAAAAAAAAAAAAAAAAAAAAAAAAAAAAAAAAAAAAACTTTCAACTCTCTCTGGCCCACGGCAACAAAGATTAAGCGAAAATAAAGATACCTCATTGGTTAGAGAGACTTGGAATCTGAATACTGATATGGCCCAAACGACCGTAACGTCTTGCAATCTCTGAACAAATGAAGATTTTGGAAAAAGGTCAAAGGCATTTCTAGATAATCGTATGTTGTTGTGGTTTACAGTCCGCAGACTGGTTTGATGCAGCTCTTCACTCTATTCTGACAAAGACTCTTTACTCATACGAACGGCAACACCCATTTGAATCTACCTACTGTATTCGCCTCTTGGTCTCCCTCTGTGATATTTACCTCACACACTTCCCTCCAATGCTAAATTCACGATTCATTGATGTCTAAGAATGTGTCGTACCAATCGATTCCTTCTTTTAGTCAAGGTATACCAAAAATTCCTTTCCTCTCCGACTCTGTTAAGTACCTCCTCCTTAGCTACGCGATCTACCCACTTAATCTTCAGCATTCTTTTGTAGAACACATTTCAAAAGCCTCTATCCTCTTCCTGTCTGAACTATTTAACGCGTCCAAGTTTCACTTACTCCATACAAATGCCTTCAGAAAAGATTTCATTACGCTTAAATTAACATTGATGTTAGCTAATTTCTCTCCTTCAAAGACGCTTTTTTCCCATTGCCATTCTGCATTTTAAATCCTCTGTATTGCGACCATCATATGTTAATTCAGTGCCCAAGTAACAAAACTCATCCATCACCTTCATTTTTTTCGTTATCTAATCTAATTCCTTCCGCATCGCCTGATTCTCATTACCCTTGTTTTGCTATAGTGAATGTGCATCTTTTTGCTACTGTCAACACACTGTCCAATCCTTTCAGTTGGTCTTTTCAGGACCTTTGCTGTCTCTGACAGAATTACAATGTCATCGGCAAATCACAGTGCTTTTATTTCTTCACTCAGAATTTTAATTCCTTCTTCAAATTTTCCTTGTTTTCCTTCGCAGCTCGCTCAGTATACAAATTGAATAACATTGGAGAAAGGCTACAACCCTCTCTTATTCCCTTCGCAACCATTGTGTCCCTTTCATTCCCTTTTTGTACAAGTTGTAAATAAGTTTCCGTTACCTATATTTTACCCCTGATGACTTCAGACTTTGAAAGGTGTATTCCAATCCACATTGTCAAAAGCTTTCTCCAAATCTACAAAAGCTATTAATGGAGGTTTGCCTTTCCTCAGTCTAAGTCTATTGTCTCCCGTGTTCCACGATTCTCCTGAATCCTGAATGTCAACTCCTACCAGTTTTCCCATCCTTCTCTTAATAATACGTGTTAAAACCTTTTAACAATGACTTATTAAATTGATGTAATTTTCACACCTGTCTGCGCTTACTTTCTTTGTATGGGGATTATTACATTTTTCATTTTGAGGTTAGTTCGCCTGTCTCATACAACTCACGCATCAGGTGAAACAGATTCGTCATGGGTGGTTCTGCCAGAGACTTCAGTAGCTCTGAGGGAATGTAGTCCACTCCAAGGGCCTTGTTTCGACTTAGGTCTTTCAGTGCTGTCTCAAATTCATCGCTCAGTGTAGTACCTTCTATTTCATCTTCATCTACTTTCTCTTCCCTTCTACAAAATTGGCTCTAGGTTCAGTTCCTTGTAGAGGCCCTCTAAATATTCCTTACATCTTCCTGCTTTCCCTTCTTGGCTGAGAACTGGTTTTACATCTAAGTTCAGGATATTCATACCGCCGCTTTTCTTGTCTCAATATGTCACTTTCATTTTCCTGTAGGCGGTGTCTATATATCGACTAGTTAGACATTCTTCTACAGAATTGAATTTGCTTTCTAGCCACAGCAGTTTCGCCGTTACGCACTTCCTGTCAATCTCTTTATTTACTGCTGTTTTGTATTTTGTCCTAGCATCAATTTAATTTAGTATTTCCTGCGTTATTCAAGGATTTTTTGTAGGTTTGGCCTTTCTACCTATTTGGGCCTCTGCTGCCTTCTCTGTTTCATCTCTCAAACATACCCTTTCCTCTTCTATTATCCCCCCCCCCGTTTCTGTCAATTGATGCCTAGAGCTCCCTCTGAATTATCAATAACTTGAGGTTCCTTCAATTCATCGAGGTCCCACCTCCTTATTTTCCTACCTTTCTGCATTTTCTTCGGTTTCAGTGTACCGTTCATAACCAATAAGGTATGGTCAAAGTCTTTATCTGCCCCTGGATATGTCTTACAGTTTAAAAACTGGATCCGAAATCTATGTCTTACCATCATGAAATCTGTTACCTAACGGTGTCTTTTGGTCTCTTCGACGTATACAATCTTATTTTTTGGTTCTTGAACCTAGTGTCTGTTATGATTAAAATATGCTGTGCACATAATTCTACCAGGTGACTTCCTCTTTCATTCTTTTTCCCCAGTCCATATTCACCAACTATTTTTCCTTCCCTAGCTTTTCCTACTACCGAATTCCACTCCCCACCCCCCCACCGCCCGTCAATATTAAGTTTGCTTCTCCCTTAACTTTCTGAATAATTTCTTTACCTCATACATTTCTTCGATCTCCTCACCACCGGCAGAGCTACGAGCATATAAACTTGTACTGCAGTGGTCGGTCTTTGCTTCTTGTCTTGACTACAATAATGCGATATCTGCGTTGATCACGGTAGTTTACCCGCATTCCTACTTCTTATTATTAGACCTACTCCTGTAATACCCCCAAATGATTTTGTATTTATAATCCTATATTCACATGGCCAGAAATCTTGTTCCTCTTACCACCGAACTTCACTAATCCCTACTATATCTAACTTGAAGCCGCGGCGGAGCAGCTGAGCGCATTGAGGCGCAATGCCAAGATGCGCGAGACCGTTCCCCTTCGGGCATGGATGTTTGTGTCGTCTTTAGTATAAGTTAGTTCATAAGTATGAAACTTACTGGCAGATTAAAATTGTGTGCCGGAACCGGGACGCGAACCTGGGAACTTTGCCTTTCGCGGGCAAGCGCACTACCGACTGTGCTATCCCGACACGACCCACGATGCCACCTCACAACTCTACTTCCACCAGTACCTCGCCTCCTACTTCCCAAACTTCACAGAAGCTCTCCTGGAAGAAAGAATATGGTGGAGACATGGCTTAGCCACAGCCTAAGGGATGTTTCCATAAGTAGTTTGTAAGATTAGCGACTGATGATCCCGCAGTTAAGCCACTTAAGCTTTACAAACATTTGAATTCTAACTTGAAACTAGCTATTTCTAACCTCCCAACCCGATTAAGGGATCTAACATTCAACGCCCCGATCCGTATAATGCCAGTGTTGTTTTTCCTAATAATGACATCCTCCTGAGTAGTCCTCACCCGGGGATCCGATCCGGATGGAGGACTATTTTACCTCCGGAATATTTTACCCAAGAAGACGCCATCATTACATATTCCTACAGTAGATCTGCGTGATCGCGGAAATAATTAACGTCTGTACTTTCCCGTTGCTTTCAGCCGATCGCAGTAACTGCAAGATAAAGCCACATTAGCTGATGTTACAAGGGAAGCTCAATCAATCATCCAGACTGTTACCCCTGTAACTAATGAAAAGACTGCTGCCCCTCTTCAGGAACCACACGTTTGTCTGGCCTCTCCAGAGATACCCTTCCGCTGTGGTTGCACATTCGTACGGCTACGTGTAACGTTGAGGCACGCAAGCCACCCCAACTAGGCAATGTCTGTGGTTATTGGGGGATGGGCAGCTGTTATCTGAATAAATTACCATATTAAATGACAACGTATTTTCAGATAAGCGTCTACAAATATATTGCCATTTATATGCAAGTTTTTTTTTTTTTTTTTTTTTTTTTTTTTTTTTTTTTTTTTTTTTTTTTTTTTTTTTAGACATATTTTCTGCCGATAGTGAGAAAACGTATAAAACAGCTCTTGTGATTTTGTGTACAACAGCGATAATTATGCACCTTAGGATAATTATATCGCGGAAATTTTAAAAACTTTGTTTGGGAATAGCAATTTATGGTAGTATGGTAAATTATACATGTTTTGCAGTGAGTACATGTAAAGCTGTGGTCAACCCCACAATTCGTAGCTTGGTTCGCAAATATCATGTTTTTTCATATAGTTTTCAAGAATGGCCTATGAGCAAATGTTTCTATATATATATATATATATATATATATATATATATATATATATATATATATATATATATATATATATATATATAAACGTCACCCTAGAACACCCTACCGTTCACAACCCAGCCGGTTAGGGCGTAATGATTAAATTTTGACTGTACACTGTAATTCAGCGCAGTTTGTCCATTCTTGTGGAAGGTTTAGAAATGATCAGTAGGCTAAGGGCTATCAGAACTGTTCAATAAAACCCGAGATTATGGCTCTTAAAAATAGAATTTTCACACGCGATGTAAAGTATTTATACAATGCACTGTACGTCTATAATACTGTTCTGCTCAGTCAGAGGACGCAATTCAACTCTACATAATCAACACATTAATGCGACTTGAACGTTTCGGTAAAACATTTAACAGTTTCATAAATAAATTACCGGTATGCATAATTAATGTCAGTGATGGAACTGGATGCATTAGTCTATTACGTTCAAACAAAATTACTGACACAATTTGTGCATTAAGTGTCTGTATCCTGCAGCTATAGCACAGCCGAACTGCAGACTAAACCAATCACAATGCATTATATTCATAAACATGTTTGTTAAATCTCTAACTCTTTTGATAAATTATGTTCCGCCATGCTTAAATTCACATAGAAAGCTACTTAGTTTTTGAAGGTGAAAAAAAAAAATACAAAATAAATAAAAAAGAGGTTTGTGTTTGCTGCAATTGATTTTATTTCTCCCAGACGCGTTTCACCATTCGTTTTAAAGGCACCTTCAGTGGGATATTTTCATTGTCTTTTCAGCTATCTTCTGCTGTTAGTTATACATTGTGCAACATGTGGCCTTGACCAGATGGGGGAAACAGCAGAAGATATCTGAAAAGACAACGAAAATATCTCACTGGAGATGCCTTCAAAATGAAAGGCGAAACGCGGCTGGGAGAAATAAAATCAATTGCTGCAAACAAAAGGAGTTTTTTTTTCGCCTTCAAAAACGAAGAATTTCGGCGCATGCTGCGGATGAAGACCACCCAAACAAACTGTGTAGAGAGGAGAATTTCAGTGTAGCCACGGATTAAAGAAAGGGAACGTACAAATTTATTTCTGAGTTACATTGATATCATTCTATAATTGGCGCTTCACTGAAATCTATACGCGTTACAGACTTTTGATGTGTCATTTCCAGCAAGTAGGGAGCAAGTTTCATATATACTGTGAAATTCTTCAATATATTCCCTCCCTCTGTCCAAGACATCCACTGGATTCACTAGCAGCTGTCCTGACCTACGAAAAGTACTAATCAATTCTTTCTCCCCTACTTTTCGAAGTCTGGTTCCTCCTGACTTTACACACATTGTTCAAAGACATTATCCAGACACTTCTAGTTGCGTTTTCCTGCACCTTCTACCATTCCTTTTCCAATGACTGTTAATGATTACATTCAAATAATAATAGGTACTTTTCTGAGATCTTTTATGTTTTTTTGTGCTTGACGTCCTGAAGGTTATATACTCTTATACTCCGACGTATGGACCTGACTCCCTGCACCTTTGGCCACGATTTCGTTGCAGATTAAATAATGATCAGTATCATAAATGAATCCACTAAACACCCATGTTTCCCTGACTGCCTTCCTGAATTAATGATGTCAACAACAAACCTGTTACCCTACCTTCCCAAGTATAGCACTGAATGATCTTATAAAAAGGGAGTTTGTAATAACTAAGCCCATATTGACACCGAAATCCAAGAGCGGTTTTCCGGTCCTGTTGGCCTCCATATCCTCTCCTAACTTATCCATAATCTTTTCCTACTCATCAGTTCGATTTCCTGTTCTGCCACTGAAATCACCCATGAGTAAAATACTGTCTTCATCTTTTACTCTAAGAATTACATTACTAAATGCGTCACATAATCTGTCCATAACATTTTGATCCGTTCCTTCACATGGCGAATAAACTGACACACTACTAATTTTCTTACTAGAAAGTGACAAATGTCTTTTCTTTCCTGTACGCAATATGTGCTCTAACCAAACATGTTTAACTATTTAGCATTTACTGTCAATGTTATGTTTGTAGACATCAATATTGTCTTCGTTCTGCTTCATTTGGAACACTTTCCTACGATTCTATTTCGTCATTTAAATGCAGTATTTGATGGGTAGCTTTGATATTCAAATTCCTTTATCATTTGATATCCTAAAAATAGCCATGCGTCTGTTATTGTATTCCTTTCCCCTGTTTAATAATGGAAGAGATTATACAAACATTTAGTTCCAAATGATCCATAGCGAGGAGATTTCTTCGATGTAGAACATCTTAAAACAATATTACACAATAAATACTTATAAAACAATAACAGGTATGTTACTGCGCCATTCACAGAACCCAGATAAAATTGTTCTTTTGGAAGTGGATTCGGTCAAAACATCGTAGCATGCAAAAGTACATTAAAACTAGTTACCAAATAATAAAGTTCAATATACTTAGGTGCGTGAGATATTACTTATGCAATTATAAGCACACATACTCACATAAATCTGAAATAGAAAGTTATTTTACAACACTTATTTACAATTGTCTTCCCACTGCACAACTTTTGAACAGAAGTCAGGTTGTACACAATACGCACATTAGATGATATTATTAATAATATTAACGCATTAAGTTCGTCAACGGAATAAACGAGTTGGAGATCAAGAAATCCTAGTGACCTTTCTTCAACTAAATTTATTATGAGTTAAACTTTTTATGGCTAAAGTCAAGTTATTGAAAATGTTTACTGCTGAATATTGGAAATCTATCTGCAGAAAAGTAAGTAACTATACTATCTGTGTCAGTTATTTTTATTTCTAGTACTGAATCCATGAAATGATCTATTGGTTTGAAAAACATACATATTTGATAAAGACAAATTTCATTAAGAAATAAATATATTTGGGAGCAGTAGTTAGTATACCCAATTCCTTCTTGAGTTCATACATCCCTCTTTCTGCCCAGCTTCAGCTTGTTCCTTGTGCTATCCATCTCCTCAGCTTCTTCGGTAACAATAGCTTGTTTTATGTAGTAGTACAGATTACAATACTAATTCAAGCGGGAAAGAGGGCTACACGAAACTCTCCGTTTACAAATAGCGAGTTAATTAAAGCAGTGTCTACCACAGTGGTTCCCAACCTGTGGTCCACAAGAGCTATGTTATGATTCACGAAAGATATAAAATTGCAAACTTTTATTCAGTTTCAATTATTAATTCCTTGTTACGTGGCCAGTCAATCGTACTGTGAGATCACGATAACTTGACAACTCCACTCGTGATGACAGAAGTGGATAAAATCGGTACTATTTGAAATATATTCATTTTCCTCCTTGTGCCGTGGAAGCTTATTGAATTCAAAAATGGCAGAAACTGTAAGAACGTATTTGAATTCATGGTCTTGGTTAGTTTTTTTATAAGAAAGCAAAATAATGCTTTCAAATTTCGGAAATCACCTTGCGTTATGTTATGACTTTCTCCACGACTTATTTAGGTGAACAAGGATTTCCTAATTAAAAGCAGCTCTAGGAATCGGTTGAAAGGAAGTTATGAGACGCTTGTAGCTATGAGAAACAGTGCTCCCCCTTACCGAAATAGAAAGTAAGAGGAAAGTTGAAAAATTACATTGCTGCAAACATAATATTGTACTACTAGCTGAAAACTCGGCGTTGCGTATTTCTTTCTTTTTTCACTGTATCTCTTTCTTCTATCCATTAGTTTCTCAGTTCATCTTCTTCACCCCACCCCTTTTTTGTTCATCTCCCCCACCTATCTCTCTCCGCTTATTTCTATCCGTCTGCTATTCTCTCTATCCCTTACATCCTCTGCCAAAGATAAACTATCATGGCAAGCTGCGAAACGATGAAAACGTGCCTACTTTAAAGGTGACTGGTCATGAAGGTTCTTTTCACGTACTCTGCACCTTGCACCGTACGAAAGTTGATTTGGGCAAAGATGTTGGAATGTTGGTAAACTCGAGGCACCCAACTGCTCAGGTCATCCGTCTCTACAATTACAAACTACTTAAACCGACTTATCCTGAGGACAACACATACACCAATGTCTAAGAGACAACCGAACCTCCGACGGAAGCGGCCGCGCAATTCGAAACGTCGCCCCAGATCGAGCGGACGTTTCCCTGCTGCTTGATGTAGGTATTGACCTTCCTCTTATTTGAAGGATAAGTGTGGAAAATTTCATCAACGTCGAATTAAAACACTTAGATCATGTCCATGTCCGTAGGTAAAGTACCTTCCGACATGTGCCACACTAAATTTTATAGAGACAGCCACTTTTATCTTATTTGAAGGTCAAGTGTGCCAAAGCTTCATCAAGATCGAAATTAAACTATAGATTTTGTTGAGGTACCCGTCACCGAGCACTATAACCGTCATATCTCTTCAATTTTATGTCTTTGGTGGATCTTACCCCAACAGCAACTATTGCCTCACGGTAAGGAATATATGCAACGAATTTGGTTTAAATCGGTCGAGTGGTTCATGGTTCAGGAGGGGCTGTGAAATTTTGCCGAATGAAGCGGCAGTTTCTCGAGAATTTCATGATTCACGACGTAATATCTCCTAAACTATGTATCGTACAGTGATATAATTATGACTACCACCTTTCCGAGAATGGAAGCAACATGTTGACCAAGTTTCATCGCAATCGTATGAACGGAACGGCAGCTCAAGAAATACGAACATACAAACAAACATTCATGTTTATATTTAAGTTCGTATTTTAATAATACTGTCAATATACATATCAAGTTCGACGTTAATCAATGTGTTAAAAGTTCTGAATAAAGTTTATTTTCAGATTAACACTTTTAATTTTTTGTTGTTGAAATGTTTGTAATTATATGGAACCAAACTACTTTGGTCATAAGTCCCTAGACTACTTTAACTAAGTTAAACTAACCAAAGGACAACACAAACATCCATGCCCGAGGGAGGATTCGAACGTCCGACGCGGGATGCCACGCGATCCGTAACGTGGTGCTCTAGACCGCTCGGCTACTCCTGCGCGGCCATTTTATTTTAGTTGAACGTTGTGGACCCTTCTCTTATCAAACAAATCTAAGGGATACGTAGCCTCAAAAATGTTGGGAGCCACTGGTCTAACAGGATGGGTAAAAATTAAGATATTATTCACAGGTCTAATGCACGCCCATCTGAAACTTCTTAATTACACAGAACAGAAAGCATTTTGGTAAAATAAAATGAACAGGCCTTCAGTTACAAAATTGTGTTTCATTGTAAAGGTAAAGCAGTCAACAATGCGAAGATTGGTTTGAACACCACAGTGCTTTAGAAGACATGACCCTGTTTGGAGGTGGTATGCCGTGGCCTTCCTCCGATATTCGAACTTACTTACCCAGCCAGTTATAGAGGGAGCCACAGTTTAACGTGGATTCCGAACCACGATGCTAAAGATATTTTTCACATCAGCAACATTGCTAGAGGTGAACGAAGTCGAAAGTGACAGATAAAACTCCTACGACCTGGTGGTAATCGACCTTTGGATTCATAGTCCGGCATAATACCACTGTGCTACCGAGCCACACGTGTTTTACTGCACACGATGTATTTCTAGCCCTGAGAGCTCATCATCAAGTGCCTCTATGATTTTTTACATACGTCTAAAAACCTGGACCTGTTAAGGTCAATACATAGGTTATAACAATATGGAAAACTTTTAATAACACGTTCGAATGATAAAAGAGGTTTAACAGTTGACTTACTTATTAAAAATTGCTGCACAAATATGTCTGGTACAGTATGATAATTGTCCGTCCAGGAGTATATTTGTAGGTATAAAGCAACACAAATGTACTCCAGAGCAGACAATTATCATACTGTACCAGAGTTATTTGTGCACATATTTTTAATAAGTAAGTCATTTGTTAAATCTCTTTTATTATATGAACCTTTTTTTAAAAGTTTTCCATATTGTTACAACTATGTTTTGATATCATTAACTGACATTGCCAGTTTAGGAGGCGATCTGATAGTTTTATATCCTTCAAAATGAAATGCCAAGATCGCGAATTAATAATTTATGAAATGACGACCAGTTTTGGTGAACTGTGTCACCATCATCTGGTCATATATATTTTATAAGCTGGTCATCTGTCAAAAATATAAAAGACATGCAAGGAATAACGTAACAACGTAAGAAATAACATACACTTTGGATCAACACTACGTTATTTAAACAAAAAATGTATATAAAATAATAAGTGTAACATAGCACTTAGTCACTATACAAAATACACAAGTTAAAACATGACAACTTGCAAGATACTGACAGCTTTGAGGATTTTTGTCTAAATATTGGCGCATGGTTGCAGTACCATAGGAGGATACTGTTTGTAAGCTAATTTCGTAGAAGTTATTTATTACATAAGATTACGTTACGGAGTGGTCACTGGGTAACAATTTTTAGTTTCATAATGAAATTTACAAAAACTGTGAACATATAGTATTAAAATATTATCAGTTATTTATAAAAACCTATGTTTTGATCCTAACAGGCCTAGGCCTTTAAAAATGTGCAAAAAGTCATAGAGACACCTGGTGATGAGTCTCCAGGGGTGGAAATGCATTGTGTTCAATAAAACACAATTTTGTGACCGAAGGCGAGTTCATTTAATTTTACTGTCACTGAAGTAGTACTGACAATAATGGACAAAATTAAGAAAATATTTTGTTGCACCATTTGTAACGAAGAATATTGGGATTTATTCCCATCTGATTGGATTACTGAACCTCCCAATACCACTGTCGAATAATAATAGATACGAATGTAATTAGTCTATTATCATTTTGTTTCGCAAAACGTTGGTTATTATTTGTTGTAAAGTAACGAGATGAAGTCTTTTTCTATTGTTTGACACCGGAGACGTTTGTTTAATTATCAAATATTAATTAATTCGTGCCAGAGGTATACTGTAAAAGTTCAGATAGTATGCTAATTAGTATTACTGTTAAAACCAAGTACATTCTTTTGTCATAATATTAAAGAAGGTATTACTATGTTGCACAAGTGATGTGGGGAAAATTTTGCCCTCATTACTTTCTGTGTAATTACCGTTTATTACGAAGTAATTGTTTGAAAACCTATTGAAATATATTTGCAAGTGAAATACTATTAATTTAAGCGAGATTTGTATATCAATTTACTCAGTATTATTTTCGCTATCTTTTACTATAGACAGTTGCATGCAAGTGTTTATTTTTCCATTATAATTAATTTAATGTACATAATTAACAATACGCAATTTTCAGTGCCATTGTTTGGATTATTAAATAGGATTCGCTCGCGGCATGTATCAGAGAACTGTTTTGTCAGTCGTCAGATGCACGATCCATGTCAGTTTCGAGTATTGTTTATTGTTTCGACCGCGACCTGAAGCGCAAGCAACGCCAGTTGCAGCTTTAATTTTAAACAATTATTCAGAAGTTCGTCATAGTTATTCGAGTGGAAAGTGTTTATGCAGATATTATGAATGAAGAATTAATACTTGTGCCACATTAACCCTTTCAGACCTGATTTTTTTTTTTTTTTTTTCTGGAGGAAGAAAATTAGTTATTTTTGCTGTATTCCTCTTAAGTTACGTTTTTAATGATTTTAGAAGTAAGATTTACGCTGTTGTATGCATCCATTTACACACTACAAAATTGCATATGCTGAAAAGCAAGGCTTTTTTTATGGACTAAAATAATAGCTTTTGTAGCACTAACTTTTGAACTAAATAAACTGATCATTTAATAGATGCCATGCTAAATAATTACTACTTCTTTCCAGTTGTACCGTGGAATACAAGTAACCCACAACCTGCGTGTTCTTTAGAGTTCACAATCTGCTGCGCAGTGCAACATTGTTTACTTGGTATTTTTATAGTGATCTTCCACAGTTGACAGTAAGTGTGCGCGATGAAAAGTTTGAACACTCATAGTCGTATAAATGTTTTTTTTTTTTCAATTGAGGAAAAATGTTTCTGATGTATCTTAGACACTGTAAAAGTTATGTACACAATTGTAGCCAGAGGGTCTGAAAGGGTTAAGATGTACACCTCGAACTTGTGTATCCCACACACGAACTGTAGGCCTATAAAGTCGTATTATTGATGTGTGGAATGTGCGTTACTGGTCACATTGAATATAATAAACAAGAGTTGTAAGCTGGCCAGAAATGGGCACAACTGGGTACTTATAAGTCACTAGCTTAAACCCGCGGCTCCGCTCGCGTGTTGGTTGATTATGACAGGTAAGCTATCTCTCAGTAGTGTGCTATGAGATCAAATCACACGTAAAAATGCACTCGTTTCGAAGAATCCAATCACGAAATTCAACAATAATGATGTAATAATATCACAGATCGATCACTTGATGTAATGCGCGAAACGTCAAATCAATTTTTTTAAAAAGAGATGTAATGAATGAAATTTCTATTTTACTGCTTTATTTATTTATTATTGCATGCATAGACCAAAGAAATGGTCTGTGGCACCACGTTTCGCTGTATCTAACCTCCTTGCTATACAGTCGCAAACGTCATCGCTGTCCTTCAGTCCGAATTTTTTTATAATTTGACGACTTGAAACCACCATATCTTCCACCCCTCTTATAGCTATCGGCATGGAACTGCTATGGTGTACAACAGGAGACTTTGGACAACAATTACACACAGATCATTCGTTTTCGTTCTGTAGTTTTCGCTGCAGAGCGAAATATTAACACACACACACGTAGAATTTTATATACACCGATAACTTTCCATGCCAATATACTGCACCCTTCTATCATTATCAACCCTCAAGCAACAATACAACCAATAAAACCATTTTCAAATAGTAAATATAATTGTCAAAAAGTAATTACTGTTCCGCATTTCGCGTTATTCTTGAAATTACTAAATATCTTGGCCGAGGGGACTGAGGTGCTTCAGTCACGGTCTGCACGGCCACTACAGTCTGGGGTTCGAATCCTCCCTCGGGCATGGATATTTGTGCCGTCCTAGTTCGTAAGTAGTTCATAAGTAGTTTGTAAGCTTAGGGACTGATGACCCTGTAGTTAAGTCCCATAAGATTTACAAACATTTGAACATTTGAACTAAATATCTATCAAATCGCTAAAAAACCGTGCTTAAAACCTTCCTCAAGTATAAATTAGTAACTGTACAAATATTTAAGTCCCTGCGTCTTGTCGTTCGGACGTGATAAGCGTACACCGAACAGACACTATATATAGCTATCCGACCGCCATAAAACCGCGTCTAAAGCCTTCCCCGGGTAGACATTAGTAACTGTACAAATTTTTACCTCTTTATGTCTTGTGGTTCAGACGTGATAAACGTACACCGAACAGAGATTCACATTTATAGATATAGATTAAATGTGTCAAAGAACTACAATTCTGAGTGTTGCCTCTGTCATTTGTAGTGAATTAGTTTTCGCCCCAAGAGATTTCAGCCAGCCGCTTGCGAGAGTAACGATCTTCAACATCGAGAACTATCGACCTTCGAACAGGTGACGGCACACATTGCATAGACCGCTGCACTGGTAACTAGATGACGGGAGGCTTCCTTGTGGCGAAAGTACAATGAAACGGTGGCGGCTATCCGCTTATCTGAGTTTGTTTGTAAATATTTCGGACCAAACTGCGTGGTCATCAGTCCGTAGCTTACAAACTACTTAAACTAAGGTAAACTAACCTACGGACAACACACACACACCCATGCCCCAGGGAGGACTCGAACCTCCACGGCGAGCAACCGCGCGCTCCGCATCGAGACGCTTTAGACCGCTCGGCTACTCCACCGCGGCAGCTGTTTCCGTTCATATGCTACACTCAGAACGCTACAAAAACTACGTGTTATAGTTCGGTTTCGTTAGGAAGAGGAAACGCTGTTGGCCAATTTTTACACAGTATGTATAATAAATTAACACACAACCGATAGTTGCTGTATATTCAAGGAGTCTGAAGCTGTTTTGCAGTTATATATTTCAATTAGACACAGTTTTCGCCCCTTAACTCAAATGATACTCTCTCTAATCAAAACAATCTTACGCACATTTGAAGTTGCCGCGGACGTTTGCCACCAAAATGGCCGCCGAGGCCCTCTTCAATTTGTCCGCTGTTCGCAGTCAGCCGCTTACGCGATTGTGGGGGCTTGGACGGGAGGCTCCCTTGCGCCGAGGGCACAATGAAACGGTGGCGGCTGTCCGCTTATCTGAGTAAGCAGTCAAAGAGTGGCAGGTTAAGGTGTCGGATTCCGTCATGCGAGCGCCGGCCGCCGCGCCGTTTCACCTGCGGGGCTCCCCACTCGGCGTGGCGGTAGGGGCGGGCATTGCCAATTCTGGGCTCGCGCGGCAAGTAGGCCCGCGGCGGTGGAAGGGGCGGCGGTATAAGACGGCGGCGCGCCCCGCTCACTGCACAGTGCCCGGCAGTTCGGCGACACAAGCGACCATGGCGGCCTCAGCGAGCTCGGTGACGTGGCTGGTGATCCTGGCCGTGCTGGTGGCGGGCGCCGCCGCCAACCCCAGGAGGGACCTCAAGGGCGTGGCCGCCATGGACGACACGCTCTCCATGCTCAGCACCGAGTGCGACGCCAAGAAGGACTCCCTCTCCTGCGTCAAGTACAAGGTCCTCACCGTCATCGAGCAGCTCTTCAGGAAGGAATCCTTCAAGGTGAGTGACAGCAGTCACTGGTTATTGGATCGAGACCTTTGCACCGAGTAACACTTTTCAGAAAATCCCCCCCGCCCCCTTTTAGATATCTATAGAAACCATAGATTCATTAACTGTCGCACACTCTATGGGTCCAATTTTTTTCCAATTGGGTTCCACTTCCGTAACAGTTTTGGCCCCTTACTATTTTCCAATAATTCTGAACGGGGATACTATTACTTCCATTACTTTACAATCCGCTCCCAACTTTTCTTTGACTATTCATTTTTCACTCGATCCAATATTGAGACACAAGAATTTCGTCTGTTATAACATAGGCGACATAATTCAAGACATCGATACAACCACTGACCAATGGCCAGCTCAGTCAATCATCCAGACTGTTGCCCTGTAACTGCTGAAAACGCTGCTGCCCCTCTGTAGGAACCACACGTTTGTCTGGCCTCTCCACAGATAACCCTCCGTTGTGGTTGTACCTACGGTAATACTCTAAGAAACACTATCAACAAATATAAACATACGGGATAATCTGTGATTATACTAGTAAGTTACAGATTACCACAACAGAATGTACCATCGATCACATACCATAGCCCAAAAATACTCTCCTTTGTCACTCAATTGCGAAAAACAAAACTCCCTGTTAACCTATACCGATCAGAGAGAACCTACAGACACTTTTTAAACACAAAATCGTAATCTAAAATCTGTGTTCTCCTTGTAAACCACTATATTCTTTAACTCAGATAGGATGTCATTGGTCAAGGCCGACACGTCGTATCGCGTACTTCAATTGACTCACAAAACTGTCCCACATAAAAAGAAACATTAGTTGTCACTTATGAGATTTAAGTAACTCTTAAATAACAATGAATTAACTAAAATGAATAAATGATAACAACCTTTGGAATATGTTAAGCATAGTATTGAAGAAGACCATCAGCTGTACTGTTTCTAATTACTTTTTTACTTTTTGTTGTTGTTCTTGACGACAATCTGTTTCAGTGAGCCATGCCACCATCTTCATGCCCTTTACATATATAATATTGACGCATTTAAACTTTAAAGTATGTGGTTACCTGTTTGTAATATGTACTGAAACAACATTTAAGACAGTGTTGTCACTTCACATACAATTATGATGCGAGGCGCGCCGTTTTCAACTGGAGCACTTACAAGACAAACTCGTATAGCTGCTTCTTCTTCTGTGTCCGTATATAGCAATTATATCCTCTCTTTCCAGTTATTAGCAACCTAGGTTACGTTGTCATTAGCTTCGGAATGTCGTCCATAGTAGTTGTTTTTGACGTGTTTGGAAAAGACAGTAGATAGTCAAAATCCTGCACTTTCCCCACACTTACATCTGTCACTATCACAACAGCCCCATTTCGATTGGTTTGATTTGCTCCTATTACTCTAGTGCGCGACCTGCAACGGAATAATATAAAGAGCATTCTCAGATGATGTCCTTGGTGAGGATGATCTCTATTGATCGAAACCGGTCATCTTAATAAAATAAAATAAATATATTGCGATCTAGACTGCCGCATTTCATATAGTATTCAGAAAATTTTTGATCACTGTTTATTTTCCATTTGAACAATGTTTCATAAAAAAAAATAACTGGAAAGGGAATTTATATCCTGCAGATCTCTCCTAAAGGATGCCAATCGTCGAGTGTAGCTCCATTTCTTTCCTCAGAGCTAGCCCACTAATTTCGGGCTTGGTAACGAGCTCTTCAGCCAGTATATCAGCCGGTCACGTTGCTTGCAAAGCAAATGCATCGGGTGTCGAGAATCATCCATTTGTTTTGATCTTTCGATCTCGTCGGAGACTTTTCTTCGTATGGCGGGTGCTGCTACGGGTATGATGGCATAAATTTGTCTGTGGGAGTCGGCTTGAGGCATCGTCTGACGATACGTGCTTATCGTGATCTGAGTTCATCCAGACTGGCACCACACATTACGTTGCTGAGATACTGAGCGCCAGACAGGTGGTGCGCGAAACATGCGGATGAGCTCTGACGATCTCGTATAGCAGTAAATCTTTTTCTCTATCTCTCAGCGAAACAGGCAGCGAGGTGACAGTAGAATGGACGCGTACTTGGAAGGACGGCGGTTCCTGGTTTAGGTTTTTCGTGATTTCGCTACATCGCTTCAGACAAATGCTCGGAATGCTTATTTTCAAAGAGCAAGGGCGATATCCTTCCCGATCCTTAGAAAAACATGAATCCGAGGGTGTGCTCCTCCTCTAATGACTTCTATGTCGACGAGACTACTTTCTTCTACCTCTAACTCTTCAAAATTACCAATGCACATATTGCATATTTTGAACAACATACTAGTGATGGGCATAACAGTCCATAACAGTCCACGAGAGATACATACAGTCAAAACTCACTTTAATTAAAGTATCCTAAAAGTCGAGAAAAGGTGTAAAATTGAAATTTTCAATGGAATTTAGATACATCAAATCATTTTTGAACATTCGTCATCGTTGATTTGTGCAAGCGACAGTGGTAGCAATCAAATTCCTCCTGAATGAAATAAAACTAAATATTTGCTCTTTCGTGTCGTTGTATGTTCGAAAGTATGTTTTATAAAGTTTTCGTAGCACTTTACGTTTCATCTACAGGATTAGTTTTTTATGTGTCAAAGCGAAACTGATGTGTCTACTTTTATAGGATGATTTGCCCGCTTCCGTAGCTCAGTGGCAGGGTGGCTGACTGTTGCGGAAGAGACCCGGGTGCAATTGTATGTTTGCCCTCATCATCGACAGGCAAGCCGCCCAATTGGCGTCAATTAAAGAAAATTGCGAGACTTGGCTAAGGCTCAATGCGGATACTCCAGCCAATAAAAGTAACGTGATCATTTTATAACATTTTTCGAAAATTGTCATTTCTTCACAGGGACGTAAAATTATTGACGCGTGGTACTGTCAATAAATCGAGAGCAAAATTGGAATAAACATTTAGAACTATGAAGATCAACCATGGTGTGATTTCAAATGTCTACCGTGTAATGTCAAGACTTCTAGCTGAGAAATCTTTATTAGTCTTAATTTCGGCAGTACTTCATTATGGAGATCATTGTAATAACAAATGATACGCTTTTTATTTAATTGGAGTTGCCAAACACTCTAAAGAGGAAACAGTTACGTACTTTATTACAATGTCAGACGGAGATTTTTTTCGCTGCTCTTGTAATAAACGGAGAACTCTAATAGCAGTTAATCGCAGTTTCACCCATAAACGACATTAGGTGTTTGGTGCAGAATCGAATTCATTTGGTAACGTTTCAAGCGCAGTCTCAGGGTGTCCTGTTCGGAAGATGTTCAGCATAGTGTTGCTGTTAAATAAAGGTACACAGCGAATATATCTGTCTCTGTGGTGGAGATATCTAACAATGGAAAATGCTGAAGAACTCTACATCGAAACAATCGTTTCGAATCATCGTATTTGGAAGACGAGTTAAGAAGATGAGCCATAATTAAATGCACGAGTGGTTTAAGATACATTTTGGACGCACAGTAATTGATTCGCTTTTTAATAGCGACATTAGTAAATGTAATCTCCTTTGCACTAAATTAGATCATTATATTAGTCTATGTAATGATGCAGTATGTATGGCTTCTGTAACAATAGGAGCACGACTTTCGCAGTCGAAAATTATGTAAGTCTTTACTTAATGCATATGCACACCTGGTTCACAAAACTACGAAGGAGGATAGACTAGAAGTAAACTCGTCAATTTAAAGAAAAAGTGCTGGTAGATGTCTCATTTGACTTTTTCCAAAGTAGGGTTTGTAAAGCCATATTTCAGGGGGACCTTCATTTTAACGTGTATTCCTAACTGGAAATTTTTCACATTAGCAGTATTGCCAGAGTTGAAATAAACGAAAAGTGACAGCTAAACTTCCTGGAACTTTGCATTTATAGTCTGGCACTCAAACACTGTACTACATCCTTTTCTCTTATTCTTCAGGTCGTTCCGCCGTTGCGGACGTTTCTTCGTTTTTGTTCGTTGTTCACCGTAGGGTTGTTGGCTCAGATTTTTTTTTTTAATTTGAGACAGCATATATCCCTTGCACCGCATGTGTTGACCACCGCTCCGGATGATATCGAGTCACTCAAAATATAACTTCGTATTTGTTGCAGAGGAGCTAGATATTGAAATGATGACAATGAAAATTTTGTACGTTTCGTATAAATGTATAAACTGTTCCCAAGTATCATTGATTATTAAACGTTGACAATGCATTCTCCATTCGAAACCGTGGACGTTGCAGCATAAACGTAACACGTCTCATTTTAATAATAAGAAATTCGAATGGTCCAACGTCATTGCTCAGAGGCCAGTGTATGAGGAGAATGCGAGAGCATTGCAACGGATTTTTCCATAGTGGGAGGGTTACGATGATTGTATATAGCCCCGTGAGGCCTTTTAAGAGAAGGAGAAATTTACTGCCCCACGTTGGGAAAGTTGATAACGGCTGTCCAAGCTACCTTTAATGACTACGTCCTCTCCGCACCGTGTCCAACGAAGTCATTAGCAGAGGGAAGCTCGGCATCCGGTCAGCAGCATTTGGTCGTTAGGGCCCGATTGAGGAATATGTCAGATTGAAGCAAACGCATTACACAAGCGTTTTTTTGGAAGATTTTGCACTGCTTTATAACTTACTTCCATTTTATTAATAATTTTCGATGACATATACGTTTTGTTATACCAGGAGGTGGTCAGTTTCTGGCAGAAACTATTTATGTACACACCAATTATTTTCTAAAATCTTCTAGAAGTTGTAAACGTCTCCTTTACTTCTCTATGTCTCTCTCATTTGGATTAGTAATCTTCTGATAGATAATATACGGCCAGTGGCGAAGGCATTGCACACGCCTTGGCTTACGTTTATCGCGCTTTCACGACCGGATGACATTGCTGCAGGTAAACCATCCTGGTAGTATGGCAGTGTTCTGTGAAATTCGTTTGTTTATTACGTTTCATCGGAGGCGCTACTCTTCCGCTCAGTCTTGCCGACTGACGGGTCGGACGTCGAGAGCGACATATATAGCGTAGCAAAGAGGGCGTGAGCACAGATAAACCTTGTGAGAGATAAAAACTTCACTATCGACTGTCGTCTAGTCAAAAATATAAAACAGCTTAGCGAATTTGCAGCGCTACTGTTCGTATATCGCTTTCCATTGTCTCCTCTTTCCTATTAAAATTATCCTTATGTTTATATATTTCAATGGCTTCTCTACATAATCGTGGATAATAATTCTCGGTTGTTCGGAAAATTTAACTTCATGATTTTCTTACTGAATGCTCTGCTACAGCAGATTTATCTATTTTTTTCTAGTCGGCAAAGACTTATATTCTTTTTGTCGTTTAGTGACACTCATTTTTCTGGTTCCAATATAAACTTTACCACATGTACTATACACGGAATTTTATATACGTCACATGCCGATAGAGGAGGGCGTTTATCCTTACAGATGACATGACATATTTTTCTTTTTGGTCCAAAAACTGGTCTACTGTTATGTTTCTTTAAAATCTTTCCGATCTGATCCGCGACTTTTTTAATAAAAGGCAAAGAAACTGTGTTATTCCATTGTTCTGTTTCGTCCTTGTTATTCGGCCCTCTGTTTGGTCGCAAAACTGTATTAAAATGTTTCCCCCAGTAGCCACTTTTCTGAAAAGCTTGCTTCAGATATTGTAATTCTGCGTTCAAGTGTTCCGGTGTGTAAAACCGTTTGGCTCTATCAACAAGACTTTTAATAACACCTCTCTTTTGTTGTGGGTGGTGATTGGAGTTCTTATTTAACTATCGGTGCGTATGTGTTACTTTTCAGAAGACATTGTGTTCCAATCTTCCGTCGGTCAGTCTCATAAATAAAACGTCTGAGAAAGATATTCTGTTGTCGTTTTACATTTCCATGGTGAAGTGAATTTTCGAATTTTTACTGCTGAGGCGCGGTGGAGTGGCCGAGCTGTCTAAAGCGCCACGTTGCGGAGCGCGCTGTTGCTGGCCGTAGGGGGTTCGAGTCCTCGCTCAGGCATGGGTGCCTGTGTTGTTTTTAGGTTTAAGTTCGTTAAGTAGGTTGTATGCTTAGAGACTGGTAGTCACAGACGTTAAGTCCCATAAGATTTACAAACATATGATCAGTTGAGGTAAACAAAGAATTCGTCCAAAGCTTCTTTACAATGTGGTCAAACTACGAATATATCAACTATAAACCGATAAAAACGAGATGGTATCTTATTTTCTTTGTCCAGAGACGATTGTTCAAATTTCTTCGTATAGAAATTAGCGTTGGCAGGACCTAATGGTTTATCCATTGTTACACCATCTAGTTGCTCATAAAATTCATTGTCCCGCTGGAATTGACTAGAAGTAAGGCGTCGTCTAAAAAGAGCAGTCACATCGCCTGGAAAAATATCCATTATAAAAAATCATAACTTCGTCGATTGAGATCGGAGTGAATAAAGACACCATGTCGAAGCTTACAAGAATATCTCCAACAGCCGGAGTTAGCGCTTCAGGTTTCTCGAAAACATGACGAAACTCGTTAACGACCATATATTGGTAAAACTTACTTATGTATAAAAGACTCGCGTCATTTTGTTGAATAATCGGGTAGTCGTCTCTGGAACAGGATGCAGGAAGATGGGAATGTGTGCTTGACCCTTTCATTCCAACATTATGAATTCTGTTTTGTAAAGCGTATAATTCAGTGTTTTCTGTATTAATAAAACAAGCCAAAAATTAAAAAAAAATCTTTTTTCATCAAATAATTATTTTTATCTCATATTTTTCAATGCACAACACAGTCTATTATAACTGTAGACGTTATTTGTTAATATTACTGTCAGGTGATTTTCACTACGCATCCAAGGCAGTTAGTTCACTGCTAAAATGAAATAGAATGAACCATACTCACACCGACACAACCACGTATGAACATCAACGTAACCAGACCTCAAAATCGGAGAGATTAATGCCTCAAAAACCAAGCGGCAACATGTCGTTCTATAAGTATGATGTCCCTTAACAGACACTACTGGGTAGAGAACCTTTTAATACGGTGTTGTCTTGGAACAACTCCGGGAACGAAAGGGTGAATGGAAAGTTGGAAGTACCTGGGGGCGCGTGCGTGGTAATGTGAAATCACTGTATTGTTGCAAGGGCGCTAAAAGCCTTGCTGTTGTGCGCCCAAAACATCCTATCCTATCCTGTATTGTTGCAGGTGTCTGAGGGCGTGACGGTGGTGAAGAACGACGCGGAGCCAGCACCGGAAGGCGAGTCGTCGGGCCGCGGGTCGGGCAGCTGGGTGGACGCCGCCATGGAGCTGGTCACCGGCCACGACCTGCAGGTGCAGCTGCCGGGCAAGGCCACGCTGCAGGTGTCCCCGCGGGCGCTCGACTCCGCCGGAGAGGTGACCGCCACCCTGCGCTTCGACCGCGCAGACCTGCAGGGCCGCTCCGACGAGGAAGGTCAGTACTGGTGCCGCCGTCACCAGCTGTCGCTGACGGCTCAGATAGTCACGAGTCGCGACCGACAATACCGAAGGTCCCACTAAAGAAACTTTGGACGATTTATTTTCGTTAAAAGTATTGCAACCAGCTGCCTTTTTGGATGTTTTTTATTTAATCCAGAACTAGTTTTCGAGCCACTGTAGGCTCATCTTCAGTGGATATTTTACAGGAACATTTATCTTCCCTTTAAGTGTAGGTATATGCTGTTATTGTGCTTTGTGTTCTAATTGCAGGTGTACGTGTAACCAAAAGATACATTGGCCACTGACGTTTTTAACACATAAGAGCATTTTTGCTACACTTACACATTTACAAAATGTAAACACTGAAAACTAGTTCTGGATTAAATAAAAAACATCCATAACGACAGCTGGTTGCAATTCTTTTAACGAAAATAAACCGTCAATTTACGCTACAGCTGCAGTTCGTGTCCAACATGGATATCTTTAAATTACAAAGAAACTTTTCTTCGCCACAGTGCTCAGACAACCATTTGCCATTACGAAGTGTTAAAGTTTCAAGTGATTAGTGTTTTTTAATCAAATCATGGTCTTCGTTAGGTGGCTGGGAGAACGTTAACTGATCAGCTTCTATTGTAAAAATTAATGCCACGTTTGTAACAAAAGAAAAGACCCCATAGCAAATGATAAATGTTTAGTGTCATAAAACCCAAAACACCGATGTCAGAGTTCAAAGCCGATGGGTGGTACCCCGCGCTTGAGTTCACCCGGCAAACTACAGCAGGAATAACACCGCAGCACTCATAATCATCATGTCCGTTGATCAAATCTCCATCTGGTCATGCAGAAGCACGTTTTACGTGAGTTACTTCAATGGAAAAAGACAGATGGTGACCTAGTTTGTAATATTCCACCTCGTCCGCATTGTACAAAAACTTTTAAGGTACGGAAATAGAAAAATCAGCACTGTGGAATATGCAGTACGCGATCGAGATTATTTTATGCTTGGCACTCGTGATCATATTGAGAGTTTGCATAAATAGAGTCGTGAAAGGCCATGAAAAGTTACCGATATAACGCGAGAAGCCTAAAAAAAGAAGTTTGGACTCTAACAATTAGTTAAGTAGAATAAAACGTTTAACGAATTTTTCCTAAGTACAACGTAAATATATAGTAAGTAAATGACTTAGGTATTACTTCAACATCAGTTCGAAAAAAATGTGCACGAAAAGTTACTGAACATTAATTTTACTTGCGTATGGCCGAAACAGCACTATTGTCAGAGGTGTAAGCGTGCACCAAAAAGATATCGCGCTGCGTTTAAAGCTCACACGATGATCATTACCATTAATTAATCATAGTATGTTCAACAAAAATGTTATAGTAATTTCTGCAAGACTACTCTGAGGCGAGCCACAAATTCGTAAAATAATTTCATTCATTAGGTCATGAACCACTTTGTCAACGATATTAAATTACGTCTTTTTAACTCCATACAAACAGTCCACAAGAAAGAATAAGGTAAACTTTTAATAAAACCTATAAGATTCATTATACTCTTCTCGTGTTATTGACAAAAACATACAGAAATTAAAATTCTACCCAAAATGATTCCCTTTCGTACACACATTTACTACAACCAGTGCCTTCGAAGTTAAGAACAACAGTACATTATCACTAAAAAAGAGAAAGATTATATGGACAACAATTAAAATTTCATAGACAACCACAGATTACAAATCTTAGCCCACACTGTCACAGACAGCGCTAGCAATGTCCACTACATTGAAGGTTTTTAGAGCTTCTTGTTCTTTTTACTTCTCCGACAGCTTTTCATTCTTTGCGAGAATTTAGTTCTTCTTCCTTCGCTACGTTATGTTCCGGTTCTCTTAACTTTTGTCTCTGATTTATCCTCCAAATCTTCATATTTTCTTATAAAATTGTTTTTTGTGCCCATTTATTCTATGGTAATTTTGGTCAAGTCATTTCTAACATTTTGGATCCATTCTCCTTCATTAACGAGTAGTTATGTACTTTAATATTATATTCGTCAGTCTCTGATCGAGAAGCCTTATTATGTGACCATATAATTTAAGGTGTCTGTCATATCTGTTTTCCTATTTAGGGACACTGTTTCGCTTCCACATAACATTATTGGTTTAATTACTGTAATGTTGGGGTTTTGTATTCTTTATTGTTGTGAATATTTTTCAGAGATAGTTTCTCTGTACATTGAGCAAGCTGTGAAGGAATGTAAGGAGAAATTTGGAGAGTAAATTAAAGTTGAGGGAGGGGGAATAAAAACATTGCGGTTTGTTGCCGACATAGTAATTCTGTCAGAGACAGCAAAGGACCTAGAAGAGCAATTAAATGGAAGGTGTTGAAAGGAAGGTATAAGATGAACAATACCAAGAGTAAAACGAGGGTAATGGAACATAGTGTAAGAAAATCAGGCGATGCTGAAGGAATTGGATTAGGCAATGATACAATAAAAGTAGTAGATCAATTTTGTTATTTTGTTTTAGAAATAAAATGCGGAATGGCTATGGGAAGAAAATCATTTGTGAAGTAGCGAAATTTGTTGAGATCAAATATTAGTTTAAATGCTAGAAAGTCCTTTCTGAAAGCATTTGCATGCAGTGTAGCATTGTATGGGAGTGAAATGTGGGCGATAAGGAGTTCAGACAAAAATATGCTAGAAGCTTTTGAAATGTGGTGGTACAGACGAATGATTAAAATTAAGTGGGTAGATTATGTAACTAATGAGGAAATTCTTAACAGAATTGGGTAGAAAAGAAGTTCCTGGCATATCCTGAGTAAGAGAAGGGATAGGCAGGTGGGACACAATCTGAGACACCAAGGAATTGTCAGCTTAGCATTAGAAAGAAGTGTGTGGGGTAAAAATCGTAGAGGGAGACTGAGGGACGAATACAGTAAGCAGTTTCAGAAGTATGTAGGTTGTAGTACGTATTCCCAGATGAAGAGGTTTGGACAGTATAGGGTGGCGTGGAGAGCTCCATCAAACCAGTCTACAAATTGAAGACCACAACAACAACAACAACAATTCAAGGTGTCTTCTCCTCATGTCTATCTCTATGTTAGAATATTATTCTATTTTTGACGTTTCCTGTAATCGATATCCATTTTCGGTCCATCTTGGTTCCAGAATTATCCCATTTTTTTTCCTTTTTTTTTTTTTTTTTTTTTTTTTTTTTTTTACTTTTTACCGGATCAGTTTTCCTATTTAGTGACGAGGTTTCGCTGGCACATATTTCTGGTTTAATTACTGTAATGTAATGTCTAAGTTTGGTATTTAGCTAGTAACTTTTTTTATTATAAAGGTTTTGCACCAAGTCGAAACTTCTTTCACCTTTTTGTACCCTTGAATGTTGTGAATACTTTTCAGAGATCGTTTCTCCTAGATTTTTAAAGTATGGTAACCTCCTAATTTCTCCATATTTAGTTTGTAAGTATGTGTGTGTCCATCCTAATCCGTTGGGTCCGGTTGCAGCGCGCAAGAGCAAGCTGAAGAAGATCATCGTGCCGGTGCTGGTGTTCGTGCTGCTGAAGGCGATCACGCTGGTGCCGCTGCTGGTGGGCGCGCTCGGCCTCAAGGCGTGGAACGCGCTGCAGCTGTCCTTCTTCTCGTTCATCATCTCGGTGGCGCTGGCCGTCTTCCAGCTGTGCAAGAAGCTGGCCTCCGACGCGGCCGCCTGGCCCGCGGCCGCCACCGTGTCCGCGCATGCGCCATGGGAGCCGTCCGGCGCGGGCCACCAGGTGGCGTGGGGGCGCGCCTCCCCAGCCGACGACGACGCCCAGCGCCTCGCCTACAGGGGCTACGCCGACGACTAGGCCCCGCCTAGCAGCCACTATTAATTTATTGCACTATTTATTGTAAATTATGTACCCGCCCACTGGCAGTCGTCCCCCACTCAGGCTTGCCGCCGTTCAAGTCAGAACGGCGACACAATGTCTCATTTATGTATAAAAATAAATAAATAAAGATAATATTTGCTGACGTGCAAACTGACCTGAGAGCACTCGGAGTGTGTGTTTTTTATTTTATCTGCTCCGAGCTGTAGCAATCCTAGTCGAAACCTGTAGACTGACCATTACTGTAGTACCGCCTAATACCAATGAAAACACTTATCAGTACATTAGCTGAAGTACCTGTTAACGTTTTTTATACGCTGTTCATTAACATCGAAACATAAAAAAAAAGATTCTTGTGTTACCTTTGTAGCTGAAGATTCAATAAATTTTATGATGAAACAATTTTTTAATTTTTGCCCTATATTCCATTTTGAAAACGTAGAAAAAAAGTGCAAAAAGTAGTAAAAATAAGTCTCTTAAATTTGTATAACAGCTCAAATAAGAAAAAAAAATAATTCTTAATACTACAACGTCGGTCATGTACACATTTCGTCCCAGTATTTGCTTAACATCACAGGGGTAGCATACCGCTACTGATAATAAATAAATAAATAAATTCATACTCCGAATATTACCACTGGCGTAATGCATATCACGAACAAAACGTGTAAAACAAGTGATATCCACATTACAAATTTAACAGCAACAACCACATTCTAAAGAGAAGGAAAAGAATCATAAGTACTAAACAGAAATGACGCGTTTTTCTGGAACCGAAAATTAGAAAATAAGAAACTTTAAACTGTTTGTTATGTTTGCAGATGACAAGTTTGTGAATAGTATTACCAAAACAACAAATAAAGAGGCTACATAACGAGTTTTAAGTAGCCTAATGTAAAAGGTATGTAAAAAAATGTGATACTCGTATATCTAGGTCTAATTTTCACTAAACTGAAATAGTTATATCGTCAGATAACCTTAGCAAAATTAAAAACGAATGAACCTACAAAAACATTTTAGAAGTACCTGAAAAGACTATTGTACAGTATCTACGATTTTTAAGAACAAAAATAAACCATCCCACTGATGATAGCACAAAATGTAATGAAACATGTTTGGAAAAAATTAAAAATCATGTGTCATGCACACGGCGGAAAATCCTCACCATTTATCGAAGCAAGCACGGAAGAATGAACAGAGAGATTCAGGTGTTCTTTCTTCCCGCGCGCTATTCGAGAATGGAATGGGAGATAAATAGTATAATTGTGGTTCGATGAACCATCTGCCAGGCACTTAAATGTGATTTGCAGAGTATCCCATGTAGAAATAAAAGTAGATGCACGACAGGTAACTTACCTCATGTGATCACTCACAATTTTGTTATTAACATTTCGTACTTGTTCAGTAGTATGACCTGCGTCCATGATCCAGGAACGTTCTACATAACACTAAATATCATAAGTAAATAAAATTTGAGCAGTAACATAAATTTTTAGCAAGGGGAAATAGCCTTGTAAGCTTGGAATCTATTTACAACTTCTACTTATATTTTACTATGTCAGCTAACTTGCCTCATGTTCTCACCCACAATATCGTTAACATTTCATACTTCTTCAGAGGTATGACCTACCTTCCTGATCCAGGAATATTCTACATAACACTAAAAATCACAAGTAAATAACGTTTGAGCAATAATATAAATTGTAAAAAGTGGAAGTAATCTATAATGCTTGGAGGCTATTTACCACTCCCACTTAATTAAACTATTTTTCGCTGCGTATGTCAGTGCAAAGGGTCATCAGGATTTCAGAGTAATGAAAATCTTCCTAATCAGATGAGCTAAGATTGCTTTTTACAAAATTATATGTGAAACTGTTCCATTTTAATTTGTTCATGTCTCATCTCGGCAAGTCTCTGTTGCCATCTTTGGATCTTTGAGATGTTTGTAGAGCTTAACTGCGGGTTCATCAGTTCCTAAACTTACAAACTACTTATGAATTACCTTATACTAAAGACGACACAAACATCCATGCCCGAGGAGGGATTCGAACCCCCGACGGCGGACGCCCGCGCGCACCGCAACACGGCGCTCCAGTACGCGCGGCTAATCCGGCGCGGTTTTGGATCTTTGAATATATCAATATTACATAATAATATTTCGTCACTCTCAATAATGAAACATGCAAAGTTATGAAGATGCATGTTTCCATACTTCAATATTACATAGTAATATTTCGTCGCACACAATAGTGAAATAGGCAATGACCCCAAGAAACAACAGATGTTTGCCGATTGCAGTCGTTGATAAATTTCAACTAAAACGTTTCACGTAAACGTTTCTCAAAGTCACCATTCTCATCTTCTCAAGCAGATTTTCATTATAAAGGTTTAGCTCGCACCCCTAGCTATCATGATATATATATATATATATATATATATATATATATATATATATATATATATATATATATATATATATATATATACCTGTTCAAAACGTCTTTTCACCAAAAATGGAAAGGATTAAAACAATGAACGATAAATTTTCTGAATAAAATAATAGAAGGAATTATAAAAAATTCAATAATATGCGAACGCTCTTTAAAATTCACGAACAACAAAGTTACACATGATTATATCTATTTACTAACAAACACTCTTTTAGATTGAGAGAATTATCCTTAAAAGTGACGTCAGCAAAAGAAGAAATACCCAAGAAAATTACACCACTCAGTCTAGTGCTTTTTCTAATCCGTGATCAATCTAAATCACGAAAATGTTAGAAAAATGTTTGTGAATTGCAACGAAATGTGCATGTGACAAAGATTAAATTCAAACTACAGCTAACCAGAAAGAATTGAGATAGTTAAATAAACCAGGAGCTAATGTAGATATAAATATAACTAATAGTGACTAAGACTTCTTTGTCAGAACAGAAATAATTGCATTTTATAATGTATGAATTGTTGCATCTTGGAACTCAGTGTGAGGACAGTAACGACAAAACAAATCAGCCAGCAAACTTCAATACAAAGTAATCTTTAGCTTTAGCGAATTATTGAGACTCAAAATGGGTTTTTTACAGTGTGTTTTAGGGTTCTGATTCTGAATGCAGCATTTATGTCACTCCTAAACTTTAGTACCAAACAGAAAAAATAATATATTGGTGCCGAGCGTAAGAAAGCAACAAACAAAATATTCAAATAATTTTCCACTTCTTCTAGCTGTAGAGCGAAACATTATTGGTAATGATTTAGACAAATAGTTACTACAGCAGAAAATATCTAACGTAATATAAAGTTCTGCAATCACTAGTATAACTTTTACATGAAATGAAATCTGGTAGGAACAAAACGATAAATCTAAATCAAATAAAGGCAGACTTAAGACTTAAGATTACTCTCGTCAATTAAAGATACCATCAAAAAAATTTCGAGTTTTTCAGATTTATTTTTAAAGCCCAACGAAAAGGTTTCATGGTTGAATGTTCGTAACAAACTTCTCGATTTTGGAATCAGTTTGACACGTTTAGAATTATATTGCACCACGGTTAGAAGGAATCGGATGGGCCACCTAAGGTTAAAAAAACCTGTGATTATATCTGTTCAATATTTTATTCGAAAAACTATGAAATACTTGTTCATGTTATACGAGACAGGTGTTTATCTTCATACTAAACAATTTTTCCCAAAAATGTAAGAAAATACATCGTGTAGTGTTATACAAAGTAAATTTTAAGTGAAAATTGTACGCTTTTTGTAACAAAATTTTAACAGCTTGAGAACAAAGTTCTTTTCTACCGCCCATGTTTGAAGTCTATAGGTACACCTTTACATACTGTTTTAATTTTTGTTACGGTAACAGGTATTATGCCCATTCAGTTAATCGAAATTATAGATAACTACACCATACAAATACAGTACCTTAAAGTAACTATGTCTAACAAAGTAACTGGAGTACATTCCCACAAAAGTTTTAGGTCAGGCAATCAGCAAGCATTAATTTCTAACTATTGATTTTCTTACGAAAGGTGTACACTAATGGCATATCTAAATCCACACACATTCTCAACAACGTACGATGCATGGGGAAGGGTGCATCGTACAACCACTAGCCGTTTCCTTTCCTGATATATCCTTAATTTCTTGTTCCTTTTCAGGTCTTAGCGGGAAATTACTGGCCATTAAAATTGCTACACCAAGAAAATATGCAGATGATAAACGGGTATAAATTGGACAAATATATTACACTAGAACTGACATGTGATTACATTTTCACGCAATTTGGGTGAAAACCCAGAACAACCACCTCTGGACTAGTAACGGCCTTGATACGCCTGGGCATTGAGACAAACAGACCTTGGATGGCGTGTACAGGTACAGATGCCCATGCAGCTTCAACACGATACCACAGTTCATCAAGACTAGTGACTGGCGTATTGTGACGACCCAGTTGCTCGGCCACCATTGACCAGACGTTTTCAATTGCTGAAAGATCTGGAGAATGTGCTGGCCAGGGCAGCAGTCGATCATTTTCCATATCCAGAAAGGCCCGTACAGGACCTGCAACATGAGGTTGTGCATTATCCTGCTGAAAAGTAGGGTTTTGCAGGGATCGAATGTAGGGTAGAGCCACGGGTCGTAACACATCTGATATGTATTGGCCACTGTTCAAAGTGTCGTCGATGCGAACAAGAGCTGACCGAGACGTGTAACCAATGACACCCTATACCATTACGCCGGGTGATACGCCATTATAGCGAAGACGAATACACGCTTCCAATGTGCGTTCACCGTGATGCCGCCATCATGATGCTGTAAACTGAATCTGGATTCATCCGAAAAAAATTACGTATTGCCATTCGTGCACCCAGGTTCGTCGTTGCATACATCGTCGCAAGCACTCCTGTCTATGATGCAGCGTCAAGGGTAACCGCAACCATAGTCTTCGAGCTGATAGTGCAGGCTGCTGCAAACGTCGTCGAACTGTTAGTGGAGATGGTTGTTGTCTTGCAAACGTCCCCATCTATTGACTGGGGATCGAGACGTGGCTGCACGATCCGTTACAGCCTTGATGATAAGATGCCTGTCATCTCGACTGCTAATGATATGAGGCCGTTGGGATCCAGCACGGCATTCCGTATTGTCCTCATGAACCCACCGATTCCATATTCTGCTAACAGTCATTGGATCGCGACCAAGGCGAGCAGCAATGTAGCGATACGATAAACCGCAATCACGATAGGCTACAATCCGACCTTTATCACTGTCGGAAACGTGATGGTGGGGATTTCTCCTCCTTACACCATGCAACGCCGGTCAATTGCTGTTTGTGTATGACAAATCGGTTGGAAACTTTCCTCACGTTCCCAGTATATTTAAACGATGAGACTTTTCAAGCAGCAAAATACTAACGCTCTATTCAAGCAATACTATGGGAGTGGTTTTCTTCCTCATGTGGTTACTTACTTTCTACACGTTTGTAACTAAGTGTAATTCAACAGCTAAGATCTCCTCCAATCGTTTGCCGGTTACTATCTGCATTTTTAAGATGTGAAGATTGAGGGTACCTATCAGTGTTAATTTCGCAGCGGAATAAATATCAATGAGACCTTGAAATGCTCCTGTCACTAAAAAGAATCCACCCTCTCACCTGGAAAGATGCTTATAGAACAAATAAATAATCCAACAAATGATTGAATTGTTTAAGTGTGGCACAAAATAAATTAACCACTTAAATGATCAAGGGATACAATTCTTTCCATGTCTTTACCGTTCAGATTATTTAAAGATAAAAATCAACTAATTATGTACACAATCGCTGATAAAAAAAAAGCACAGTTGCTGTTGAATAGACTGACAATGGCTATCGTGTGATTGATTCTGTCCAGTGACGAATAATACGGTCTTCTAAGTTCTTTCCGGATTGAAAGATTTAGATCTGTAACGGAAACCTGAGTCGTGAAACTTTTACGAGTGATCCCAATATTTTACTCTATATACTCTGAACGCCGGAGCGCCTGGCGATATCAGCATATCAACAGCTTTCTGCAGTGACGGACCTTTGAAGATTTGTTCACGTCGGTTTGACTGCCTTTGTCCAAGTGGAATAAATCATTTCTGTTCCTTAGACAGCAGCTGACTGTGCATAATCAATAAAAATGTTGCGGTGTATTATTTTACTGTATTCAGGAAACATCAGGAGTGAACTTCTTTCCAAAGGCGAAATTCAGTAACATCTTAACGTTAGTACATAACAGAGAACGAAATTTTCGAAAGACTATATGCCAAATGGAAGACAGTATCTCACAGACTAAGCGGCGAAGTTCGGAATCGTCCTTTTACGTACAGCGAGATACAATCTTACTTTCTTAAGAGAAGTTTCACCTAAGCCAAGGACCGACAGAAGTCCTTTGCCGATCAGATAGGCGGAAACTCTTTCCAAGCGAGCGAAGGCATCTGGCCTCCAGCCAAAGACTGCTGTATTGTGGGCATTGTGGGATCCCCACCAAGTGGGACTGAAGGAGGATATAGAGAAAGTTCAGAGAAGGGCAGCTCGTTTTGTTTTATCGCGATACAGGGAGAGAGCCTCACAGAAAGGATGCATGAGTTGGAGTCGAAATTAATAAAATAAAAAATTTATTCGTTTTGGCGAGATCTATTTGTGGAATTTCTTTCACTGGCTTTCTCTTCCGAATGGGAACATTATTTGTTACCACCCACCAACATAAGGAGACACGATCATCGTAGTACAATAAGAGAAATCAGATCAATAACTGAAAGATCAAGTGTTCCTTATTCCCGCGTGCTATTAGAGATCGGAACGATAAATATTATGAAAGTTGCTCAATAAACTCTCTGCCACGGAATTAAAAATGTGATTATCACAGTAAATATGTACATGTAGATATCTTCAGCGCACCTTTACTTTCCTCCTCTGAAGTAAAAGGCAGTCCATTCACGTTGCAGGTTCCCCTGCTCATACTTGCACTCTCTTTACTTAAACCTATTTCAGCCAACAACAAATTTAGTTTTCCCCGTGGAACTTTCTAGAAAAATTTCCACTCCTCATTCGAATTTACCAATCGTACGCATCCCCGCTGAAAGCCGAGGGAAAAATCTACATATACATGAGATACTCTGCAAATCACATTTAAGTGCCTGGCAGAGGGTTCATCGAACCACCATTATACTATTTATCTCCCATTCCATTCTCGAACAGCGCGCGGGAAGAAAGACCATCTGAATCTCTCCGTTCGAGCTCTGATTTCTCGTAATTTTTTCTGACAATCATTTTTACCTATGTAAGTGGGAGTCAACAATTTATTTTTGCAATCGGAAGAGAATGTTGGCGATTGGAGTTTCGTAAGTAGGCCAAGCTGCAGCGATAATCGCCGTTGTTGTAATGATTCCCATCCCAGATCCTGTATCATTTCTGTAACGCTGTCTCCCCTGTATCGCGACAATACGAAAAGAGCTGCCCTTCTTTGGACTCTTTCTATGTCCTCCGTTAAACCCACCTGATAAGGATCCCACACAGGGCTGCAATACTCCAAAAATGGACGGACAAACGTAGTGTATCCAGTTTCTTTAGCAGTTCTGTTGCATCTTTTAATGGTTCTGCCAATAAAACGCAGTCTCTGGTACCCCTATCCCAGGACATTATCTACGTATTCGTTCCAAATTAAGTCTGAAGTAATAGTAATTCCTCGGTATTTTGTGGTGTTTACGGCCTATGTGCCACCAACTAAAGGCCAATGACTTACGTTGTTTACAATCTCTTTCTAGTTTCCTCAACTTGTTCTCAAGCGTCTATTCCTCCTACTCTGTTGCGACACGTCAAGCACTTCTTCTTTGACTTTGCACATGTTGAAGTAGCCAGGTCGCCGACCTGTCCACAACAACAGAGCTCCCTCAGTCTTCCGAGGAGTCTCCTGCAAGCTGAGGCCATTCTCGGGCCTCTACAGTCTTCGCAACTTCGTTACAGCGAAACTGGGGTTCCCCGGTCTCCAGTGACTTCCACATACTTTTGCTACAAACATCCAGCCACCCAGCATGCAACTAAATCGTTACTATTAAAACATACATGACAATATCATTTCCAAAATTGTACGGCTCTATTCCTATCACAGCCTATCTAAAACAAAAGAGCAGGATGTACTGCGTGGGATGCAAGTATTCTAAGGTTCAAAACATTACAGCCACTCAACGACTTCACCTTCTCGTACACAGTGACAGAATAATGTCGGAGTGCCTGGGATCGATAGAAGCTTGAACTAACAGAAAATAGCGAGCCCACAGAAAATGCGCTGCGTGAACGATCTTTTGCGGTGGGGTTACTGCGGAAAAATATGTCAACAGACGCTAACAGTCTTACTTGAGACCGGAGAAACATACGATGCGTGAAGCAAGAAAGCAGGCACGACCAACAAAAGACATTTTTACGTGGAGTGAACATAGTTTATGTATCATTTACAATGTCTCAAATTTTGATGAGAGTTGTTCAAAAAACATTGCAATGCGAACAAGAGAAATAAAAATTGTAATAAGTGTTGAAGCTTGCTGTTTATGGTGGTCGGAAGTTGGAAAAAAAAAAAAATAATAAAAAAAATAAAATAAAAAGACTTCAAGTACACATAAAACATTTATCAAGTAATTTACAATAATTGCATATGATTTAGTTCAGAACACAAGTTAAAAGCACTTGCTTGGTTTCTGGCGATGAATCAGTTTAGGTTTGTTTTAAAATACATTCCAAGAGATGTCAATGTGAGCCAGGATCGAAAGTATAAGAATGACGAAGACAACTTTTCGTTCAATTAGATGCTGCCATTCACGAAACAGTTATTACTATTAAATAAACTACATAGATAAAAGAAGGTATTTATTGTTTTCTTTTTTGATAAAGTCATCATCAGCATTTTTTAAAAATATGGATAGCAGATATATATGTTTGTATGTCCTCTATGTGTTCATAAACCATTCATTCGATTGCACTGAAACTTTGGTGAACTGTTAACCATAAGCTCATGAAAGTTACTGACCCAAAAACAGAAGAGCACGACACATAGGCCTACCTCAGGAAATATGATGTTATAAATAATGAGAGGCAACCGCGTGAGAATACCCAGATTCATGCGTCAATTATTGGAAAATGGGAGTAGTTAGGGACTTGCAACAAAGTTTGCATGTAATTTCGGACGTTTATGAAGTGCTTTGTAACTGCCCCCACTTCACACACACACACACACACAAACACAAAATGATTAAACGAAAACAAGTCTACCGCTCACAACAGTTTCGCTGTAGATGCCGTAAAACTGTCGCATCAGGCAGACCATCCATCAAATAAAGTTAGCATCATAGATTTGCATGTTATTATTTACTTTTATCCGCAAGTCTCCCTTAATTGTCTTTCGTACAAAATTAAACAATCTCTATCTATATAAAAGCGAAAGGACACTCACTCACTCAGTGACTAAACACGAAATCTCGAAAACTACTTCACCTATGAAGCTGAAATTTCGCAGGAATGTAGTTTATAGGTAGAAAACGTCAGCTAAGAAAGTATTTTGTGATAGGTGCATGGCGCAGCATACTTCCCCTAAAGACTCACGAAATCTACATTTTCATTCCGATCTTCACGAAACTTCGCACGTTTGACCTTCGAAACAAGAGGAAGGTCACCGTCTACCGGGTGCATGGGGGAGGGTACTTTGCAACATAAAAATGGATCTCTAAATACCTTGGTCCCGCCATACCTTGACAACAGATCGACCGATTCACAGACCCTTTTTTGTTGTTTTCGTTATTCTCAGAACAAGGGTTGTATGAAATAAAACTGGAATATTTGAGAACAACAAAGTGCGTTTTTCAGCGTGACCCTGCGTTTCTATTGCATAGAAATCTATAGTTTTGTTCCGATATAGATGAAATTTTGCACATTCTACTTTAAAAAGAAGAGGAATGTCACTGTCAGTTTAAAATTTCATTCTCTGCATGGCGGAGGGTACTTAACTTCCGGAATTTTACAAAATTCATAGTTTTGCTGCAATCTTTATGAATTTTTGCACACATGACCTTTAAACCAAGAAGTAGATCACTTGGTACATAAATGTTTGTATGGTACATGACAGAGGCTACCTTGCAGAAAACTTTGCCGAGAGAGGGAAAGATGGAAACGAACAGAGAGATGGGAGAGAAAGGGATGGATGCAGAGAGAGGAGGGAAGGGGATGTGGACTGGAGAGTGGAGGATAAATAAACACCCGGGCAACGCTGGGTTTACAGCTAGTATTATAATAAAATGTAAAATTTGGAGCATGCTCTGTAAATAGAAAGGATTGTCCATCAAATTCTTGTAACATGAAATTCTCAACGAATATTTGATATTAGTTTAACTGCAATGTCGTTGATAATGCTTCTTCGGTATTTAGATTAAAGATCTGTTTTGTCTGTTCCTAGTGAATGCACTTTACTGCCGCGAATGTTGGAATGACGCTGTCGCGATGAACCCGTAGGACAGTGTAACTACATCGCACAGCTACGTCTTGGATCGCTGCATTCGTTTTCGCGTGACTCCGCTCGTCGTTGCATTCACTTCAGATAGTTCACGTTGGACGAAGTAATACTAAGAAGATCAGTGAGAATCAGCGGCATCCTTGACATCCACTGACATATACCCGATGATCAAAACTGTGACATGCAAATTGGAGGAGTTGACAAGTCGAGATAAATAACATCTACCTGAAACAAATTTTTGTTTCCACCTGAATAAGTGAAATCTTTGGAACTCCAGAAACAAAGGAAACCGTCAATGTGCACATTCCTTTGGTTCGGCAAAGAAAATGTATGTTTCACTCAATGTTACTAACGAACCCGGCAATGTTCCGCGGTTGCTAATATGTATGGGACTTAGGCTGGTTGCACACACACACCGATTTTGGACAGCCGGCAAATATTGGCCGATATTTTACCAGCGGAGCGCTGCTTGCACACACGCCGGCATTTTACCGGTCAAACGAGCAGTCGCTTGGCTGACGTGGTCGAGTGAAGGTGATTCCAAACATAAATTAATGAATCCCAAAACGATTTTGCATAGTATTATAACAAATATTGCTGACGTGATACAAATAAATAAAGTACCGTATCATCTCACATTAGTATACTAGTTACTAAATGTTTTTTTTTTTTTTTTTTTTTTTTTTTTTTTTTTTTTTTTTTTTTTTTTGCCGGCCGCGGTGGCCGAGGGGAATGAGGCGCTCTAGTCACGGTCTGCACGGCCACTACGGTCGGGGGTTCGAATCCCCCCTCGGGCATGGCTATTTGTGCCGTCCTTAGTATTAGTTAGTCCATAAGTAGTTTGTAAGTTTAGGGACTGATGACCCCGTAGTTAAGTCCCATAAGCTATACAAACATTTTTTTTTAATTTTTCGTTGCCCTCCATTTCCTCAAAACCCTCATTCAGTTCGCAGGAAAATTGTCTCAATGTATCTCTAGTCGCATTTCTATCTTCAAACTAGTCCCAACTTTTGTTCCACAGAACTGTTCGTGCTTCTACTACTGAATCTCTTGATGATTTAATCCATTGCAAACGCATGCCTCAAACAGGCAAATGATCATTTCCTTGTGGGTAAAGAAAGGAGTTTGATCCCTCGAGGGAATGCAGATAAAGCTGCGAGATAATAGAATAATGGACGCTAGTACACAATACGGTGATGATTTGGGCAGGGCTAGAAACGTTTCTGTACAGTTGATCGCTCCATAATAAAACAAAGCAAAGATCTCAATAACATCATGAAACACTGACACGATCTACCCGAAGAATAAAAAAAGGAAAATAAAATTAAAAAATCCTCAAAAAACGAGTACGAGTCCCAGTTTGACACAAAATTATTACTTCGCTATTGAATTTTATTCATAGCCCTGGACAGACGCGAATTGAAAATTTGTAATTTATCGTATACAGAATCAATGTTTTTACATTTTAGTTCTATATGCGCTAGGTCGACTGTACGGCGAGAAGAGAAAGCGGAAACTGTGCCTGGGGGACGGCCGGTAAAAATCGGTGCGTGTGCAAGCTGACATTTGACGGCTTTTTGGCGGTGCCGGTCCGTGGTTGGCCAGTGTGCAAGCTACAATGCCTTCCAATGGACCACTGCTGGAATGTGGACGGCCGGTAAAATATCGGCCGTGTGTCTAACCAGCATTAGTTAGACACCGCCGCCGCCGATTAGCCGTGCGTACTGGGGCGCCGTGCTGCGGTGGACGCGGCTGTTAGTCGTCGGGGGTTCGAATCCCCCATCGGGCATGTGTTGTTCTTAGGTTAGTTTATCTTGGTGTAAGTAGTTTGTAGTCTGCGGACTAATAACCTAGCATAGATTTACAAACATTTGAGATATACACCTTTATGTCCTGCTCGCCCCCTCTCTCTATTCACTTCCTCTTAACTCTATTTGCCCATCTTCTCCTCCGCCCCATGTCTCCATCAACTCGACCCCAGTCCCCTGTACATCTCTTAACCCACACTCTATACATTTCCTTCCCCTTCATCTTTGCGTCTTCATCATCTGTTCCTTTCTTTGTATAAATTTCATGCCTCCTTCTTTATCTCGTCACCCGCTCTCTCTGATATTATTTATTGCTATTGCAACTGGAACCTTCATTGGAAATAGCAGTAAAAATGTATGTTTGAAACAACAAACTCGAACGTTGCGATACACCAAGGATATCATCAACAACGACAACATACTGAAATATTTTTCTCAAAATACCAGTATAGAACGCAGATTTTTCTGTTGCTGTGATCTTTAGTACTGAGACTTGTTTGATGCAGCTCTCCACACTACCCAGTCCTGTGCAAGCCTCTTCATCTCTGCATAACAACGGAAACCTATATTCCTTTGAACCTGCTTACTGTAATCATCTCGAGGTCCTATTTCGCTATTTTTAATCCAGACAATTCCCTCCAATGTTAAAATGACGGTTTATTGATGTCTCAGAATGTGTCCCACAAATCTATCCCTTCTCTTAGTCGAGATTTTCTTTTCACCACCTCCTCATTAGTTACGTGACCTACCCATCTAATCTTCAGCACTCCTCGGTAGCACCACATTGAACTCCTTGTTATTCACGTTTAACTACTGTACAATGCTACTCTCAGAGAATTGCTTTCAGAAATGACTTCGCAACATTTAAATAATATTCCTCCGACAGCCATTCTGCATTTTATATCTTCTTTACTTCGGCCATCTGAAGTTGTTATGCTACACAAATAACAAAACTCGTCTACTATATGTATTGTCTCATTACCTACCCTACTTCCTTCAGCATCGCCTGAGTTTCTTACACTACATTCCATTACCCATGTTTGGCTTTTGTTAATGTTTATCTTACAACCTATTTTCAAGATACTGTCCATTGCTCTTCCTGGTCCTCTTACTTCTCTGACAGATTTAAAATGTCATCGTCAAACCGTATAATTTTAACCTCTTCTCCCTGAACTTTAATTCCTTCTACAAATTTCTCCTAGTATTCCTTCACATCTTGCCCAATCTATAGACTGAACAACATTGTGGAAAGGTTACAAACATGTGTTGCTGTCTTCCCAGCTACTGTGCCCCTTTCTTGATCACTGTCTCTTATAACTACTGTCTAGATTTTGTACAAACCGTATACAACTTTTTATTCCCTATATTAACCCCTGATACTATCAAAATTTGAAATAGTGTATTTCAGTCAACATTGTCAAAAGCTTCCTCCAAATTTACAAAAGCTAATAACGTATATTTCCTTTTTCTTAACCGTTCTTCTAAGGTAAGTCGTAATGTGAGTTTTGTATCACGTATTCCTACATTTTTTCGTAACTCGAAACTAATTTTTCTCGAGGTAGGATTACATCAGTATTTGTATTCGTCTGTAAATAATTCGTGTTAGGATTTTGCAACCATGACTTATTAAACTGATAGTTCTTGAATTTTTACACTTACTTTCTTTGGAATTGGAAATATTATATTGCTCTTGATGCCTGAGGGTATTTCCCTGTTTCATAAATTTTCCGCTCAAAGTAAAACAGTTTCTTCATGACAGGCTCTTCCAATGATGTCAGTTCAGGGAAAATATCATGTACTCCCGGAGCATTGTTCCGACGCAAATCTTTCAGTGACCTGTCAAATTCTTCTCATATCTCCTTCTTCATCTACTTCCTTTTCCCTTTCTTAATACTACCTCCAAGTTCATTTTCCATGTTTAGGTCGTCAATATACAGGGTGTCCCATTTTAAAATCTCAGGAGCGGCACAATTCTGCAAACTTACAATGAAGAGCCTCTGACGGAAACCTTTGATTTAGGAAAATCTTTATAAAAAATCTTAAATTTCTCTCCTAGAACACAAATGTTAAATAAAAAACAAGGATTACCATTGAAAAAAGAAAGTGAGAACTTGGAATTGGTTTGAATTTGCAAACACGGTTCAAGATCATTTAGATATAACTATTCCATGAACCCCTTCATGGACTTACAACTTTTGCTAGAGATTTGTTTGCCGAATTGTGACGCTGACTGGTATAGATTACAATGGGACACCTTGTATTCCCTCCACCGTTCAGCTTTCGCTTCTTTGCTTAGTACTGGTTTTCCACCTGAGCTCTTCATATTCATGCAACTACTTTTCTTGTCAACAAATGTTTCCTTTATTTAACTGTAGGTGGTATCTATCTTTCCCCAAAGTTATACGTTCTTCTACGGACTTGCATGACACCTCTAGCCACTCCTGCTTAGGCAGTGCACATCCAGACAACCTCATTTTTCAGCCGACTGTACTCCCTTTCGCATTAATTGCTGAATTTGTATATTTTCTCCTTTCTTCAATAATGCTCAGTATCTCCTGTGTTACAATTATAACATGTGTGTGTTGTCTCAACTCTTTGCTTGAGATTTACTTAGCGAGGCGAAATGGGGTATCAGTCGCCCATCACAATTAAGTTTTTCTGTTAACTGTCTGGATAACTTCTTTTATCTCATCACATATTTTTCCAGTCTCAGTAGAAACAGTCGGCATATGAACTTTTACTACATTTTTAATGAAAATAGGCGAGTGAAACCAATCGTAACATTTCTTTTGCTGAGATTTTGTACAACAAATACCACCCATTCTCCCGACTGTTCCGGTGGATTTTCAAAACTGTTCTTTCATACAAACCTTAAACTGACAATTACGAACACGACAACAACAAAAAATAGGAAGAACGAAATCACTCAAATCGTTAACCCGTTATGAAATGATTATCTTTAATTCTTGTGCCTAATGATTTTATAAGCTTCTGTTAGTTTAAATGTTTGTATAGCTTATGGGACTTAACTGCGGGGTCATCAGTCCCTAAACTTACAAACTACTTATGAAATAACTTATACTAAAGACAACACAAACATCCATGCCCGAGGGAGGATTCGAACCTCCGAAGCGGGAGGTCGCACGATCCGCAACGTAGCGCTCCTTACCGCTCGGCTACTCCCGCGCAGCTTCTCTTAGTTCATCCTCTTTTCCCTCACCTCTCTCTTCATCTCTCTCCTTCTTCGCCCTATCTAACTACGCTTTCTTCACCTCCTCCTCCTCCTCCATCCATCGCCCTTCTTACTTTACATCTCCTTCTCCCCTCTTCTTCTGATATAATGGTACATGTAATTCACGGTTATATTTTACATTATGTATTTATTCGAATCTTTCATTCGTCCATCTACCCAATGCTCTTCTCTCTTCCCTGTCTTACATCTTCTCCTGCCCCTCCCTATTTCCTCCTCTCCATTATGTATGAAAAATTACACATACCTGCCAACTTTTATTGCGATTAATCATTACGGAAGCCTGTTCCAAGTTACCCTCCGCTATGCTCCATTAAGAAGCTTGCAGAGGTTAAAAAGCTCTCCGTGAAAACATAAATACATGTGACAAATTTCATGGTAATCGGTGAAACGATGATTGAAACTATTGCTCGGTGAAATGTCGTCGAAACCTTCTGTTGTGGGTTGCGAAATATAAAAACTTTCTCGATGAAAAGAATACAGAAATGTGACTAATTTGAGGGTCATCGGACAAATCAAATTCTTCGCAACCTATCGTCAGCTCTAAGGAGAGCGCATTCAAAAATTATTGTTTTTTCCAGTTTGTTCGATTTTCTGAATTTTCTTTTTATCTGCCGAAAAGTTTTTTTGATAACTTTTCAAAGACAATAACTAACAAAAGAAGGAAATGAGTTAACCATCATCCGACCCGTGAGTTATAGTGTTGAGTTCATTCAAATACACATCGGAAAACGCACATTTAGAATTTTTTAAAATTTTCCAGTTATCTGGCAATTTTCTAAATATTTTCTTTCATACAAACCTTGTCCTGATGATTACGAACACAAAAAAGAAGTAAGTCGGTCTATCCGTTCTCAAGTGAAGCCCTTAGATTTCTGCGGCAATTCATTTTTATTTATATGAAATTGTCGAGCTCTACATTCAGTACATGCATGATATCTTGGTGCGAAATTCTGACTCTCACAGACAAGTACACTAAGTACGCTATCACTCTAAGCTTGTCAGACATTTCAAATAATCAGGTAAAAGGGTCGGGAACTAATGTCACATACAATGGAGCTTGAATGACAAGCTTTGTACGTACATAATAATAATACGTGTTCACTGATTATGTATGTCCTTCTTAATTAGCAAAAGGTTTGACTAAAAAGCTCAATGAGCTACTTCTAATTTTACACGGTATTTTATATCACCCTGACTTTTTTTGCACGGAACATGTGAGGATACAGGGTTTTAGGTTAGTAACCTCTTTGGTACGTTTTGGTCAAACGATAGTTATCGTTGGTGTGCAGCGAGAGCTGCTGGCAACAATTCTTAGGTTGGAATATTCTTTGTTTGTTGGCCGGGGTGCGGGAGTCTCCCGCCGACCGCAGAGCGAGGCGGTAGCATGTTGGCAGTGAGTTCGTAATCTGCGTTTAGCGGTGGCTAAAGTTTTGCCCATCAGTCGTCTCGCATATGAGCTTCGGTTGTAATTGCGTATTGTTTCAGTGTGGACTTGTAGACATTCATCGTAGTGGCACGCAGTTATTTAATCAGTGTATTTAAAGGAAAGAGTTTTTAACATTTGTTGTTCTGTAATGAAGTTAACAAAGTTTACTGTTATGGATCAACCTAGTAATTGTCCGCATCCCATACCGTCAAATCATTGGAACAATTATGAAATGATTAAGCACAAAATAGAATGTAACGGCAACTTCGTCCATCGAGGATTAGGTGGACGCAGCTGTGACGTTACAAACTGTACAGTATTTTGTATTGGGAATGATGCACGAACTTAGGTTGTTCTGTATTTTCCTCTATACGGGAAACATTACTATCCTTATAGAACGACATTCGCCGTAAACTCTCTTACCATGTTTTCTGCATAAGGTTGTGCAATGTAAATCCCAGAATTGTTGCAATAATCCCTTGCATTATAGCTTTCTATATTCATCGAGCAAAGTTTCGGAAAAACAGTGTCGCATTTGCTACAAAGATACCGGTGTCCATTTGAGTTATCTGGCAATCGCTGTCACATTTTTGTTTCGGCTCTACTGACGCGATATTGAATTTCTGGGATGACAACTGTAATTGCTACTTAGCAAGAAACAAAAAGGGCGGATAACTACTTCATATTTCGGGGCATCAGTGTCACCCAAAAATAGTATCCGAAAACCCAGAAGACTGCTCCTTTGTGCTTGTTTCGAATATTAACTAAGCGTTATGCACTTTGATGAGAACTTAGGATAATGACTCGGCCGGTCCCGACCTGCTCTGATTTTTCCGATAAGATTCTTTGAAGAGTTTGAATACATTTTTCCTCGGAAAAAGTAACGGTTCACATTATTTGAAAAGATAGTATACTTGTAACGCCTTCAGTCACAATTCCTACTGGTTTTATTTTATTACACTATACATTTCGAACAATGTGGGTCGATCTTCAGATGAAAATCGTCATAATACATGATTCACTCATCCTCTTGTATCAGGTGATGTGAAATGCAATTACGAGAAGATTAGATTTCAGGCTTTTTATTTGGCGAATCAAATGAAAGGGGACATTTTGTATAGGTTATGGTACGGTCTTATGCAACTGTAAATTAGTCTAATTTAGACCACACGCGTTTCGCTTGATTCTAAAGCATCTTCAGTGGTCAAGAATTTTTTATGTTGTCCTCTTCATGTGTGATTTGTAGCACATTGCCACTTGCTGACACTGTTTATATTTACACTTTTTTATAGTTACACTTCTTACAACAGTTTTTGAAAAATACCCCTTTTTCTGGCCTGGCTATTTTTAACTGTAAAAAGTGTAAATAGTGTAAATATAAACACTGTTAGCAAGTGGCAATGTGCTACAAATCACACATGAAGAGGATAACATAAAAATTCTTGACCACTGAAGGTGCTTTAGAATAAAGCGAAAAGCGTCTGGTCTAAAGTAGACTAATTTACAGTTGCATAAGACTTTCCCCTAACCTATACAAATTGTATAACTGCATCTGAGGAAAAGGAGGCCAAAACACAAAGAAGAATTATGAAGGTAGACATATTGATAAATTTAAAACGTTGAAGCAGGGAAGAACCTTTGGAATGATAGCAGGTATTAGTTTATACATCTGTAATGCGATATCATGTCACTCAAAACGCACAATGCATTATACATTGTAAAATACTTCACAGAAGCAGTTTATATGTGATGAGCGAAGATGAAGTTTATCAGGTATTGGTACGTCAGTTTTAAAAGAAACTGACACCAAGAAATAAATAAATTTGAGTCCATCAGATCACTAAAAGAAATATAACAAAGATATAAATTTAAAATAAGTCTTGTAAGCTACCGCAATAATAATGTCTTGGTAATTTTAAGGCCAATTGTAGTTTCTTTCTCGAATATTTTCTGCAACACATTATTTGGTCTAAACTTGCAGCAGTATTTCTAACATCTGACTACTGAAAGGTACTGACTTTGAGTCAACATGTTTTCCTCAAACTTCATGAAACTAGGGCGATCGAACGAAGACTATGTAATTTGTCTCCCGAGCCACGGAAAAAATCTGTATGAGATAGAAAGCTTTGATCACTAAAATAACACAGTAAAACTGTTCAGATGAAAAAGACGGCAACTACACGAAGAGCGCAGTTGTCTATAATCGACCTTCCTGTAAGAAAGCATATGAAAATCCATTACCATTTTTTGGAATGGACTTTTCTTTTATTTAGTTCACACATAAAGCTGCATTAATAAAGGAAGATACGTTACTTACCGAGTCATCAGTCTTGTAATACAATCTCTAATATACTTCCCTATTCTCTTTTAAATTAAATAATATTTGCTTACCAACTGCCTAATGGAATTTATACGACGCGTAAATTGGAAACGGTAAAAAGCAAACCACTGAATGTAGGTGCACATAAGGTCTTAACTTTAAACGTGAACTTATGCCAATGCTGAATAGGTAGCTAAATATAAAACGGTCCCTTATTCAAAACTTTTATTCATTCGCTTCGGTCGCAGAATATCTTCAGACAATCTTATCGAATGTACTAAAATTTAGAAAAAATTATTACACCAAACAGACAATAATATAGAGTTTATGCAAAATGTAGAGTGACATGCTATACACATGGAGAGTCGCTGTTACAAAACTACCAGAAACTGCCACAAGGTTGCGAAGATATGTTGCTACGCAAACGTTCATTTTGGCCCAAAAATATATGCGTATATTGGTAATAATACTGACGATACTTCGTAAATAACAACAAAAAGTAAATACAAAATATCAGAAACGTGCACACGAAACTACATAGAATGTGCAAGACGTAACTAGGGCCGTTGCGTGGGCAAAGGAAGGATAGCAAGAAAGGAGAAAGGAAGGGCAGGAGATGACGTATATGTGGAATAACAAATCACACGATATAATATTCGAGCCGGCCGCGGTGGCCGAGGGGACTGAGGCGCTCCAGTCACAGTCTGCACGGCCACTACGGTCGGGGGTTCGAATCCCCCCCTCGGGCATGGACATTTGTGCTGTCCTTAGTATAAGGTAGTAACTAAGTAGTTTGTAAGATTAGGGACTGATGACCCCGTAGTTAAGTCCCATGAGCTTAACAAACATTTGAATATTTTTTGAACATATAATATTCGAACCGAAAATGTAAGGCAACAAAATCATCCTGAGAACTAGTTTAGTCCTTTGAGAGGGTTGGTGGATGCAGGAAGATAACTGAGATGAAAAAAGTCAACATCATTACTTAATTGGTGGAAATGTACAGACTGAATATTTAATAAACCAATGAAATTTCTAGTAATCAATGTATGCATTTGGAATTACGAGCACCGACCCTTACAAAACGATTTAAAAGTAGGAAAGAAAAGTAAAGGGAGGTTTCCTTGAAAGGGAGCACGAGGTTTCCCTCCCTATACTTATCTAAACAATCATTGCTTCAGTTCCGTTTCTAATGACCACCATGTCGACGGAATATTAAACATTAAGCCTTTGTGAGTAATTACAAATACGAACAGGTATAAAGAGCTCTACGCTTATAACTATTACAGAATGAAGGTAAGCGTAAACAAATCTGAAAACGAACAGTTTTTAATGGGTAATAACCTAGCCTTACTTATTAACCAAAGTGCACAGGATAAATATAAATAAACTAATATTACAGGGAAACAATAGTGCACTGAGGAATGCCTCAACATAAACAACTGTACACGACTTATGTGAATAATCATAAAGTAACAACCACCTAAATCCAGCAAACGAAAATCATACATACACTACGTTTAGAAAGAGCTACATTGTTGCACGAAACACAGGTATGAACTCGCTTGTACCGTAAATATAACAGCCAAAACGAAACCCTTTCACATACGAACTACAAAAAAGCCCTTTATTTAAGCCAAACCAGATTGGGTTGACTGTATCAATGCAGTTGACATTATCATTTGTCGCGACAACGTAAAGGGAAGATATTTTCAGCGGAGGAGATACCAATTGAAGATGAGAGTCCATCTTTGTCTATCCCTATCGTCATCTTCCACGTCGTTGTATCATGTAATAAACAAAACAATTACGTGACTATAAAATAAAATGTACTTACCGTAACCAAACTGAATTCTCCAAACCACATTACATGAATAAATCAAATGGAAGATCAGAAACAAATCATTTTTGAATATAGACGGTGAATTTATTTGGATATGTCACGAGTACATAATGAGAAATGGAAAGGGTACGTACCACGTGTTTGTTATACAGCCAAACTCACGGCTACATTAAAAGTATTTACCCCCTGACGAAGTTCTAAGTCTACATCTACATGGCTACTCTGAAATTTACAATGACACGACTAGCGGGGGGGGGGGGGGGGGGGGGGTCATCCAACCACTTTCACAGATTTATCCTACTGCTACACTCTCGAACAGCGGTAGGCAGAAAGGAACACGTAAATCTTTCTGTACAAGCTATGAGTTTTCAGCAAAATATCTTGTACTAATGACTCCCTCCAACTCGTGTTTCTTATCTATGAGAGGCTCACCTCCTTTTTCGCGATTGAATGAATAAATGAAATAAATAAATATAATAAATAAAAATGAACAGTCCTTTTTTTAAACTTAATCGATGTCCTCCGTTAGTTCTATTTGGTAAAGATTCCAATAACACGCTGCAAAACTCCATCTGCGGACGGACAAAAGCTTTGCAAGCAGTCTTTTTAGAATAGTAGACATTCTTAAATTCGTTGGGGTCAAAGTAACCCGTTCATTTTAATCCCTAAAGTTCTTTTTGCCGTGATACAGGATTGCACATGATCTAGTTGCTCAAGAAAATGCAAGGTATAAGGAAATACTGTTAATTGGTAATAAATTAGGAAATATGAAACGTCATAGTAACTAATTCAAGGTGGTACAAAATTAGCTACAATATTTCAAGTGATTCTAAAAATTATTAAATAGGAAAACCTTGTGCCAGAAATATGTCCTTATTTATAGAGTTATACAATATTTGGGTGATCAAAAGTGTCACATACACTTGATATCGAGCATCTTAGTAAATTAAAAATGTAATAATGAAAAGATTTTTTCTACCTCCACGACACAAGATATAACGGGTTTGGTTCTAAAAGACAAAGAAAAGATAGTAAAATATGATCGCTAGTTGCCCTTTCATGCACGTTACGTATATCATTGTTCATTTAGGTTTCTACAATATCCAACTTGAATGTTGTCTCTCTTCCGTCCAGTATAAGCACAGTGCTTCACATTGCGCAGTTTCTTAACATGGCTGATGCAGTGGATGCGGCAGCAGATGGGGCGATATGTCCACAAATCTCACCCTAGCTTCAACAGCCAGCAGCGAATGCAAACAGAATGCTACAGGGATCTGCTTCCACAGTCAATGAATGGCACCGGACGAAGTCTACGATACCACTCAGAAACAGCACAAAAACGATAGTGGTCCTTACAATTTTCATGTATTCGTTGTATTCTACTATACGTTGCATTTCAATAGACCGAAACAAGATATCACTACCATAGGACAATCATATGTAAATGTGTTTAATCAGGAATGCCATAGATCTCCTGCTTAAAGTACTTTAGCGCGAACACACACATCGTACGCACCTGAGAATGCTTATCTTAGTACTCAAAGTACAAATGCAGGATTTTATGGTACAATACATACTTACAAGACACCTTGGTTCCTACTGATCGATCTTGTCATAGACGTGATTCCTGATCTCTCTCGAGGGACACTATCTATTTATCTAGGCGAGAAATAAATTAGACACCTCGTTCCAAAAGTAAAAAACCGAAGCAAAATTATAGTTTCATTTGTCACGTTGTGTTAGTTGCCACCGCATCGGTGTCCGAGTGAAAATAAAGAGGAAGCTTTGGCAGGCTGTACGTAATATTCTCCAGACTTTGTGGACAATTGCGGCTACGTCAAGGCCTTTTCATGGTAACTGCCTGCTTAGCCTCTACAATCAGAAATATTCCCTCGGTATTTCGCTGTATTGCCATGTATTACAGCTTCATCACGGCAACATTAAAGTTATGTCACAAATTATGGTCATCTAAATGTATGCTTGTAAGGCAGCAGAGGATCAGGTAGATGAATAGAGAAGGCCTAGGTGAGATGCTTCGATTTCAACGCTTATACTGAATTTAATTGATGAGAGGCGAAAAATCGAAAAGCAACATAAGCGTCTAAAGATGAGACTGGAAGATTCTGCAGCAAAGGCAACGACTAGAGGACAGGAGCTCATATGGAACTCATTACAAGAAAAGAAGGGAAATCTAAATGGTAAAATTTAGTATACATGGAGGGAGCATATAACAAAAGAGATCTTAAAGGTTATAGAAAGGGAGAAATATATAGATGAAGACGACATGGGAAATGCGATACTGTGAGAAAAAATCGAAAGATGACTGAAATAATCTAAATAAGGCCATTGGAATGGGCGATATCCCTGTGAGAGTCAGCCGTAAAGAATCTATACCAGGAGGTGAAACATCGTAAATAATTAATTTTAATCAATAAATAAAAATATTTTAATCATACCGTCCTTTCGTATGGATTTGAATATAATATTCGTAGGATAGAAACCAACATGGCTCACGCCGGTCTGAACTTAGATCATGTAAGAATTTAAAGGTCGAACAGAAATAATTATTAAGCCGGTACACCTTTAATTAATCTTAATGCAACATCGAGGTCGCAATCGACTTTGTCGATATGAGCTCTCAAAACTGATTAAGCACTTAGACTTCCAAGAGCAATGAAATATTCCAAATTTCATGGAAAAAAAGAAGCCGTCAGTTGTGAATATTGCCAAAATTTTAGTTAAATAAAGAATGGCTAGAATATACAAAGTGGAAAATTTGGTGGAGGTTGACATTGATGAAGATCCCTTTGGGCGCCAGTGACGTATGTGTCCACACGAGAGACTACTGAGGCTAAGATTTATCTTGAAGTATTGTGCATTTACAGTTATAGCATTCACAGTTCCAATGTAATTTTTTCAGGAAGGTAGCAGGACTAAGACAAAGGAAGCGAAATATTACACATTGAGGCGAACCAAAAGACATGGAATATCTCCTAGTAACGTCTGGAACCTCCTTTTATCCGAGTAAGTGAAGAAAGTCGACGTCCATAATAGCGAAAGTGTTGCTGGTGGAAGATTTTGTGCACGAAGTGGCGTCTCCATTACTTCCCACAGATGTTTGATGGGGTTTATGTCGGCCGTTGTGGGTGGCCAAATCATATTCTGGATTTATTCAGAATGTTATTCGCAGCAATTGCCACCCGTGGCCTGGTGACGTGGCACATTGTCATTCATAAATGAAGCATAGGTATCTGAAGTCTACGAAGAACTGCAAATGGTCTCCATAGCAGAACATAATTTACAATCAATTATCGATTCAGTTGGATTAGAACACTCTATCAATACAATAGAAATAAAGCCCAAACCATTATGTATCACCACCAATTTGCACAATGCCAAGCGGACTACTTGGGCCTATGGCTACATATAATTTGCGCCACTGTCGAAACATACCATCACTTCTTTCCAACTGAAATCGAGACTCATGAGAGCAAGCCACAGTCTTTCAGACGTCGATATGGTGAAAAAAAATTATGCAGTTATTACACGTAGTATTGCTCGTTTTGCAGCAGTGGTAACCACGGTTATCGGTGATTAAGTTCAGGTCTTCAACCACTGCGTTGTCTGTGGTGAGAGGTATTATATGCAGTTCGATAATCACTGCACATTATGGAATATTGAATTCCCTAACGATGGCTGCGCTACAAGCGGCTAGTTGGGAATAGCAGAACGATGGTATGATACAGAATGAGTAGTATTTGTTAATTATGCTTTTACTTTCATATTTCTTAATCACTAAACGTTATTGTGAATTTTATAATACAGATATGAAAACGTCATTCAAGTAATACTAATGATGTAGATCTATAATAATCAAATGGTAATCATTCGTCCAAAAACGTTTTAGCAGCATAAGTGATTTGCACCCTGATCATCCTACTATCTGGTAACAGGCAATGGATTAATGCTTGCTAATACGTGATTCTGCTAACAGGCTACCAGACGTCTTTGCTGCCGGATCCTGCTGAACGAAACCACTATCGCCGAGTAGACCAGTCGACGCTGATCAACCGACGCCACCAGGCCGCTGCTCGTATAAATTGAACAAGAGCAAAATCAGGCGATGCTGAAGGAATTAGATTAAGCACCGAAACAATAAAGGTGGTAAATGAGTTTCGTTACTTTGGCAGTTAAAATAACTATGATAGTCGCAGTACAGAGGATGTAAAATGCAGAATGGCAATTGGAATAAAAAGAGAAATTTGCTAACTTCGAATATTAATTTGTGCAAGGAAGTCTTTTCTGAAGGTATATGTGTGTAGTGTTGCCTTGTACGGGACTGTAACTTGGACGATAAATAATTTAGAGGATAGAGGCTTTTGAAATGTGGAGCTACATGGGCATGCTGAAGATTAGGTGGGTAGATCGTGTAACTAATGAAGATAGCCGGCCGCGGTGGCCGAGCCGTCTGCGGCGCACCAGTCACGTTCTGCACGGCCACAACGGGGGGTTAGAATCCCCCCTCGGGCATGGATATTTGTGCCGTCCTTAGTATTAGTTAGTTTATAAGTAGTTTGTAAGTTTGGGGACTGATGACCTCGTAGTTAAGTCCCATAGACTCTACAAACATTTGAACATACTGAACAGAATAGGGGAGAAAAGAAGTTTTTGCATACCTTGACTAAAATTAGGGATCGATTGGTAGGATGCTTTCTTAGTCATCAAGGAATTATAAATTTAGCATTGGAGGGAAATGTGTGGGAGAAAAATCGCAGAGGGAGACCAAGAAAATAGCTTCGTAAAACCAGCCTACGGACTGAAGACAACAACAAGAACGTGTCCAACATTTCAAAAAAATGTTCAAATGTTTGTAGAGTTTATGGGACTTAACTACGGGGCCAGCAGTCCCTAAGCTTACAAACTACTTGTGAACTAGCTACAACTAAGGACGTCACAAATATCCATGCCCGAGGGGGATTCGAACCCCCGACCGTAGTGGCCGCGCAGACCGTGACTGAAGCGCCTCAATCCCCTCGGCCACCGCGGCCGGCGATTGGGATGCAATACTCCTTATAATACAGCGACAGAAACACCACAGCCATCACGGCGTTTCCTCTGCTCCACGGTCGTGAAGCTGAGGCGACAACCAAACGACACTCAGGATGACTATGTGAAACAGCTCATGACCAGGGACGAAGAAGCAAGTCAGCTGGCTCCCATAAGGACATTGGACCCTCAAAAAAAAAAAAAAAAAAAAAAAAAAAAAAAAAAAAAAAAAAAGGACCGATCTGTTATATACATATGGTATGGATTTTTACCCCTGTTCAGTCAGTTGAATGTCAGAAAAGTTAGTGAAGACTCTTCTTTATATGTAAAGATTGACACGGTTTTTTTCTGGATCCTAGTAATGCCTGCTGACAACAAATAACGTGGTCGCTAGTCTAAAAAAGGTTCTGATCAACTGATCTAGGTAGCCTTTGTTCTCATCGAACCGCTGGACGAGTAGCAGCTATCGCGAAGGATAATCGCCTTTAGCCGGGGAGAGGCGCCGCATTTGCAGGCAAGCGGCGGCCGCGGTCACAGTTACTGGCGCGTTTGTCTTGGCAGACGCCGCCTACCCTCTCTCCGCAGGTAGTCAGTGCACGGCGGCGCTTTCCCCCGCAACGGCGGAGGTCGCCACGGAGATGGCGCCGTCATCTCTCTGAAGGACCGCCGCCGCCGCCGCCTCCCCTGCTGCTGCCACTGCTGCGGTGCACTCCGGCCGCGAAGCGGACACCCCCGCGCCTGCTGCCGCTCTGCCGCCGCACGCCTGCGCACGGTGAGTTAGCACTCCTCGTTACGTCAGCGGCGTCTCCTAACAGGTAGGGGAGAGCTGAAATTATTAATCAGTACGCCGTCTCATTGCCTGACTTTCGTCAGTTTCCTCACGCAGATAATTCATGCAGTCCTTTGTTCTGAGATCTCTCCTCGCCGGGCTGTGGTTAATTGAATTCTCTTGCGCTATCTGCTCACTTTCACTACTGCGCTATTGTCGCGACAATTTCTCTGTTTTATATTCTCAATCTCGAACCAAAGACGTTGGCGAGATGGGGAGACTTACTTGCCTCAACGGTACGGATAGCCATACCGTAGCGGATGGGTATCTGTGGAGAGGTGAGACGAACATGTGGTTCCTGAAGAGAGGCAGCAGCCGTATCAGTAGTTACAGGGGCAAAAGTCTCCATCATTGACTTAAGATAATTTGGCTTTGCTATGCACTTATTGCGAATGGCTGAGAGCAAGCGGTAAGTTGTCACATTTCTCGAGAACATGCAGCTGTATTGTAGCGTGGAGAACTGTATCAAACCAGACATCAACAAGATCTTGAGCAACCAGTGTGGACATGTATACTGTAGATCCAATGATATGTTCAACTTCACCATCAGTGTTTGTATACAACTACTCCATGGAAAATGTAATGAAAGGACATAGGTAAAACAATATAAGATATGACACTGTAAAATATAAGAGATCAGAAGATGACTGTGAACGTCGAAACCGGTATCCATAAATTAAAAAAAAAAAAAAAAAAAAAAAAAAAAAAAAAAAAAAAAAAAAAAAAAAAAAAAAAAAAAAGAACCTGATCTGGCTGGAAAGTTGTATGAATTGATTCAGATCGCCTCAAAGATCAATGAGTTCCATATATAAGATATAATTTATTGTGTAGAGATGTTACAAACTTACAGGGCTGATGGAAAAGGATAAATAGTTTGCAGTTAACATCTCTGGTCCTGACACGACCTAGTCAAAACTTAGAAGCAAATATCGATTTTATACTTTTGATAGTCGAGTACATGTACTTGCACTACTTTTGCTATAATTGCAGGGTAGGCATGACGAGCACTTAAAAAGTGGGGATAGTATGTCAAGTAATCCATGATATCTTCCGCAGCTAAATACGAAACGTTAGGAGAAAGATTTACTCATAGATCAGCAACTCTCAGCTCGGAAATTTTAAGTGAAATTAACGCCGTCAGCGAATGCTTACATAGAATGACCAACAAACCCAGTTGGGGAACTGTTACATAATCATTCCTTCTGCACAACAAGTACACACTCTAGACTGCATTCTGCGTTTACGAATTGAATTTATAATATTGTTGTTGTTGTTGTGGTCTTCAGTCCAGAGACTGGTTTGATGCAGCTCTCCACCCTACTCTATCCTGAGCAAGCCTTTTCATCTCCTCATAAGAACGACAACCCACATCCACTTGAGTCTGCTTACTATACGCGTCTCTTGGCCTCCCTCTGCGGTTTTTACCCCACACACTTCCCTCCAACGCTAAATTCACAATTCCTTGATGTCTAAGAATGTGTCCTACCAATCTATCCCTTCTTTTAGTCAAGGTATGCCAGAAATTTCTTCTCTCCCCAATTCGGTTCAGTACCTCCTCATTAGTTACGCGATCCACCCACCTAATCTTCAGCATTCTTCTGTAGCACCACATTTCAAAAGCCTCTATCCTCTTCCTGTCCGCACTGCTTATTGTCCATGTTTCACCCCCATACAAGGCAACACTCCATACAAATGCCTTCAGAAAGGACTTCCTTAGGCTTAAATCAATATTCGATGTTAACAAATTTCTCTTTTTCAAAAACGCCTTTCTACCCATTGCCATTCTGCATTTTATATCATCTGTACTGCGACCATCATTTGTTATTTTACTGCCCAAGTAACAAAACTCATCTACCTCCTTTATTGTTTCGTTACCTAATCTAATTCCTTCAGCATCACCTGATTTTCTTACACTGCACTCCATTACCCTAGTTTTACTCTTGTTAATGTTCATCTTATATGCACCTTTCAGCACCCTGTCCATTCCGTTCAATTGCTCTTCCAGGTCCTTTGCTGTATCTGACAGAATTACTATGTCGTCGGCAAAACGCAATGTTTTTAATTCTTCACCCTGAACTTTAATTCCTTCTCCAAATTTCTCCTTGGTTTCCTTTATAGCTTGCTCAATGTACAAATTGAACAACATTGGGGAAAGGCTACAACCCTGTCTTACTCCCTTTCCAACCACTGCATCCCTTTCATGCCCTTCAACTCTGACGACCGCTGTCTGGTTGTTGTACAAGTTGTAAATAACCTTACGTTCCCTATATTTTACTCCTGCTTGCTTCAGAACTTGAAAGAGTTTATTCCAATCAACATTGTCAAAAGCCTTCTCCAAATCTACAAACGCTAGAAATGTTGGTTTGACTTTTCTTAATCTATCTTCTAGGATAAGCCGTAAAGTGAGTATTGCCTCCCGTGTTCCTACATTTCTCCTGAACCCAAACTGATCTTCCCCGAGGTCGGCTTCTACCAGCTTTTCCATCCTTCTGTATATAATTCGTGTTAATATTTTGCAACCATGACTTATTAAACTGATGGTTCTGTAGTTTTCACACCTGTCTGCACCCGCTTTCTTTGGAATGGGGATTATAACATTTTTCTTAAAGTCTGAGGGTACTTCACCTGTCTCATACATCTTACACACAATGTGAAACAATTTTGTCATGGCTGGTTCTCCCAGAGACTTCAGTAGCTCTGACGGGATATCATCTACTCCAGGGGACTTGTTTCGACTTAGATCTTTCAGTGCTCTGTCAAATTCATCTCTCAGTATAGTATCTCCTATTTCATCATCATCTACATCCTCTTCCCTTCCTACAATAGTGTCTCGAAGTTCATTTCCTTTGTAGAGCCCCTCTATATACTCTTTCCACCTTTCAGCTTTCCCTTCTTTGCTGAGAACTGGTTTTCCATCAGTGTCCTTGATATTCAAACAGCTGTTTTTCTTATCGCCAAATGTTTCTTTTATTTTCCGGTAGGCTGTATCTATTTTTCCCCTATTTATACATTCTTCTACATCTTTGCATTTGCCTTCTAGCCATTCCTGCTTAGCCATTTTGCACTTCCTGTCAATCTCATTTCTTAGTCGTCTGTACTCCATTTTGCCTGTTTCATTTACTGCATTTTTATACTTTCTCCTTTCATCGATTAAATTTAGTATCTCCTGGGATATCCAAGGATTTTTTGCAGGTCTTGCCTTCCTACCTATTTTGTCCTCTGCTGCCTTCAGTATTTCTTCTCTCAATTTTACCCATTCCTCCTCTACTGTTTTATTTTCCCCTGTTTCTGTCAATTGTTGCCTAAAGCTCCCTCTGAAATTCTTAAGAACTTCAGGTTCCTTCAATTTATCTAGGTCCCATCTCCGTATTTTCCTACCTTTCTGTAGTTTCTTCAGTTTCAGCCTACAGTTCATAACCAACAAGTTATGGTCAGAGTCTATGTCTGCCCCTGGGTATGTCCTACACTTCAAAACCTGGTTCCGAAATCTATGTCTTACCATTATAAAATCTATCTGGTATCTCCCGGTGTCTCCTGGTCTCTTCCACGTATACAACCTTCTTTTGTGATTCTTAAACCAGGTGTTTGTTATAACTAAATTATGTTCCGTGCAAAATTCTACCAGGCGGCTTCCTCTTTCATTCCTTTTGCCCAGACCATATTCACCCACTATCTTCCCTTCCCTTCCTTGTCCTACTACCGAATTCCAGTCTCCCATAACAATTAAGTTTTCCTCTCCCTTAACTGTCTGAATAATTTCCTTTAGCTCCTCATATATTTCTTCGATCTCCTCATCATCGGCAGAGCTAGTTGGCATATAAACCTGTACTACTGTTGTCGGTGTTGGCTTCGTATCTATCTTGACAATGATAATGCGATCGCTGTGCTGGTCATAGTAGTTTACCCGCATTCCTATTTTCTTATTCATTATCCATCCTACTCCTGTGATACCCCCAACTGATTTTGTATTTATAATCCTGTACTCACCTGACCAGAAATCCTGTTCATCCTGCCACCGAACTTCACTAATCCCCACTATATCTAACTTCAACCTATCCATTTCCCTTTTTAAATTTTCTAATTTTCCTACTCGATTAAGGGATCTAACATTCCACGCTCCGACCCGTAGAATGCCAGTATTGTCTCTCCTGATGATCTCATCCTCCTGAGTAGTCCCCGCCCGGAGATCCGAATGGGGGACTATTTTACCTCCGGAATATTTTACCCGAGAGGATGCCATCATCATATGTTCATACAGTAGAGCTGCATGTCCTCGGGAAAAATAACGGCTGTAGTTTCCCCTTGCTTTCAGCCGTTCGCAGTAGCTGTGTGGCAAAGCCACATTAGCTGATGTTACAAGGCCAGCTCAGTCAATCATCCAGACTGTTGCCCCTGTAACTACTGAAAAGGCTGCTGCCCCTCTTCAGGAACCACACGTTTGTCTGGCCTCTCCACAGATATAATATTGAACAGCCCTAATCAAATGGTGTTTTACTCAGCCCGAAACTTGTAGACAAAATTTCATTATTGACAAGCAAATGGGAAGCGGAAAGATCGCACTTTTGCGCAGAAGATACGCAGCTTTCGCAGTGTTTCCAGGACTCTTCCATCGGTTAAGTGAAACAGGGCAAGTGGTACCACAGAACAATGACCGAAGAGTACGACGAACAATGCGGTATCTCTACCAAGAAAATACAGCGCTTGTACTAGAGGATGAGACGCACTCGATCCATTTCAGGTGATATGAATATTTCCCAGAGTACTGTGTGTTTAGTATTGCGTGAAATGCAGCTTTACCTGCTCTTCACGAAAAGTGCTTTCTTTCACTTCTGCTGACTGCGTACCTTTGTGGTGGAGTGACCAAGCGCTTCCAGGGCCTTTGCTGCGGAGTCTGCGGTTGGTCGCCGCCGAATGTTCGAATCCTCCTTGAGGCATGTGTGTGTGTCAATAGCGTAAGTTCGTTTAAGTAGTTTGTAAGCCTTCAGACTCATACCCGCTGCAGTTAAGTCTCTTAGATTTATAAACTTTTTGACAGCGTACCTCGTGTCGTGTTGAGAAAATGGACCATACAGCCAATGTTCAACAATAAATTCCGCTCTAAAGTTGTGAAGAGCGATATTCAGAAATTGTCAGTCAACTTACAGACAGCTACAGCCAACAAGTCTTTCTCTCAGATTAAATACGCCAGTGTATACAATGTTTGTCATACACTCCTGGCTACAGACGCGAAATTTGACAGACAGGACGAAGATGCTATGATATGCAAATGATTAGCTTTTCAGAGCATTCACACAAGGTTGGCGCCGGTGGCGACACCTACAACGTGCTGACATGAGAAAAGTTTCCCACCGATTTCTCATACACAAACAGCAGTTGACCGGGGTTGCTTGGTGAAAAGTTGTTGTAATGCCTCGTGTGAGGAGGAGAAATGTGTACCATTACGTTTCCGACTTTGATAAAGTTCGGATTGTGGACTATCGCGATTGCGGTTTATCGTATCGCGACATTGCTGCTCGCGTTGGTCGCGATCCAATGACTGTTAGCAGAATAGGGAATCGGTGGGTTCAGGAGGGCAATACGGAACGCCGTGCTGGATCTCAGTGACCTCGTATCACTAGCAGTCGAGATGACAGGCATATTATCTGCATGGCTGTAACGGATCGTGCAGCTACGTCTCGATCCCTGAGTCAACAGATGGGGACGTTTAAAGGACAACATCCATCTGCACGAAGTTCGACGACGTTTGCAACAGCTAGGAGACCATGGCTGCTGTTACCCTTGACGCTTCATCACAGACAAGAGCGCCAGCGATGGAGTACGCAACGACAAACCTGGGCGCAGAATGGCAAAACGTCATTTTTTCGGATGAATCTAGGTTCTGTTTACAGCATGATGATGGTCGCATCCGTGTTTGGCGACATCGCGTCAACGCACATTGGAAGCGTGTATTCGTCATGGGATGGCGTAACAATGGTTACACGTCTTGATCACCTGTTATTCGCATCGACGGCACTTTGAACAGTGGCCGTTACATTTCAAATGTGTTACGACCCGTAGCTCTACCCTTCATTCGATCCCTGGAATACCCTACTTTTCAGCAGGATAATGCACGACCTCATGTTGCAGGTCCTGTACGGGCCTTTCTGAAAACGGAAAATGTTCGACTGCTGCCCTGGCCAGAACATCCCCAGATCTCTCACCAACTGAAAACGTCTGGTTAATGGTAGCCGAGCAACTGGCTCGTCACAATACGCCAGTCACTACTCTTAATGAACTGTGGTATCGTGTTGAAGCTGCATGGGCATCGCCGGCCGCGGTGGCCGAGGGGACTGAGGCGCTCCAGTCACGGTCTGCACGGCCACTACGGTCGGGGGTTCGAATCCCCCCTCGGGCATGGATATTTGTGCCGTCCTAGTTCGTAAGTAGTTCATAAGTAGTTTGTAAGTTTAGGGACTGATGACCCCGTAGTTAAGTCCCATAAGCTTAACAAACATTTGAACATATTTTGCATGGGCATCTGTACGTGTACACGCCATCCAAGCTCTGACTCAATGCCCAGGCGTATCAAGGCCGTTATTACGGTCACAGGTAGTTGTTCTGGGTACTGATTTCTCAGGATCTATGAACCCAAATTGCGTGAAAATGTAATCACATGTCAGTTCTAGTATAATATATTTGTCCAATGAATACCCGTTTATCATCTGCATTTCTTCTTGGTATATCAGTTTCTATGGCCAGTTTTGTACTACGCAGGATATGAGTAAAATATGATGGGATTTCAACTGAGATTTAGAGACACCTTTCCCTGAAAAGAGGATGTGTTCCGTGGTCAGTACATTCTCCTGATTCCACCTCACTTCATTCCTCCTTGTGGGGCCATGTAAAGAGCCTTGTGTACGAGACAGCTGTAAAACTCAACAGCCGTCCTGGCTTTCAGTCTAGCTACCTGCAACCCTGTTCAAACAATACGATATTAGAAAAGGGTACGACAAGACTTTTTGCAAGTCTAGGGAATGCTATTTCGAACAACTATTCTAAGTGTAGCAGGTTGTAAAACTTGTTTAGGTAAGTGATATTCGTTATTACTGTGACGCAGACATGGAAATTTCGATCTCTCTGAAATTAGCTATGTGCGTCATTGGAAGTTCATGGACAGTATGTAGCAGAAATAGTTTCTGTCCAATAATTAGGGCTGCTACTTAGAGAGCAGTCAAAGCCTAAGGCGGAACTTCAGGAAGCTTATATTTCGGCTTGCAATTTTCGGCTCTCTTGATTCTAGCTACGGTGCCGTACTTCAAATTGATACATTTACTATTCATTGTCTTCTCTGACTGACTTCATCACTGAATCACACTGGGCATATTGAAGTTGCATTATATAATATGTTACAATAATCAGAGACGTGTCCTTTCCAGTTGGGATGGTTTATTTATTATATAGCAAAATCATGCTAGCCTCTTGTTGGCCTTTCTTTGTGTGTTATCCAATCAATTTTTCACAAAGATGACTAACGTGACTTACAAGTGAAAGCCTGCATTTAGACTATTCTAAGGAAGCTACTGGTCAAAAGTTAGGTCTTGGTTACCTGAAATCGCTTTCAGCATGGCAGGCTTTGTAATGAATACTATTATTTATGCTTGATTATGAAAACATCTATTACCTTGCCGAGATCACTGTGTCATACGTCAAGGGTTAATAAGTTTCCGCCATAGTTTACGTGTAATAGCCTTTCTCGTCTTCACATACGTGATGTAAGTTATTGCAAGTTATAAGATAAAGAACAACGTAAGTTCGTGCATCATTCACAATTCAAAATACTGTACAGTTACGTAAAAAAATTCAGGCTGATACAAAATATTATGTAAAATTCGAAGGAGCTCACTGACGATTAAAACTGCAAAATTATCTTCTCTTAGAAGCAGTAGTTAGTCAAACATTTTGCTAACTAGGAAGGACATGCATAATCAATGAACACGTACTATTATTGTGTACGTACAAAGCTTGTCATTAAAGTTTGATGTACGTGACATTAGTTCCAGACCAATAAACGCCTTTTACCTGCTTATTTGAAATGTCTAACGCGCTTAGAGTGATAGCGTACTTAGTGTACTTGCCTGTGTGAGTCAGAATTTCGCTCCAAGATATCATGCATGTATTGAATGTAGTAGTCGACAATATAACTATTATCCGGTCTGTGATCTGAAGATGACAATGTACGTTCTCAAAACTACTTATCCGGTAATGTATGTGGCAGGGATATTTGCAAGAAAATGTCATGTCGTCGTCATCCTGTAAATGTTCTCCATGCAATGATCTGTTCTGAGGAAACATGGGGAACACATTAGACGTCATGATATGGAAGTACGGAGTGTGAGACAAAACCTGATTTCTCGAAAAAGTGACATGTGTGACTATTTCTAGTGCAGAAAAAGTTGGGGTGTTGTTAAGGATAGACACCTTCTGCGTGAGTTTTATTTAAACTCGTCACGCGTGTACCAGTAGGATACAATCGTGGCTTCCTGTGAACGAACATAAATTCAAATGTTCAAATGTTTGTAATTCTATCGGACCAAACTGCGTGGTCATCAGTCCGTAGCTTACAAACTATTTAAACCTAGGTAAACTAACCTAAAGAAAACACACACACCCATGGCCCCAGGGGGGGGGGGGGGGGTTGAACCTCCACGGCGAGCAACCGCGCGCTACGCAGCGAGACGCTTTAGACCGCTCGGCTACTCCACCGCGGCGAACATAATTTGTCAGCAACACGCAGCACTCGACGGCGTGTGTTCATCAGAGACGAGTGTATAGTATTTCCACCGTAAGGTGCGTGGCGGAGGGTACACTATACCACTACTAAGCATTTCCTTTCCTATTCCACACCCAAATAGATGGAGGAAAAGAAGAATGCCTATATGCCTCCGTACGAGCTCTAATTTCTCTCATCTTGTATTTGTGATGACCACGCGAAATGTAAGTAGGCGGCAGGATGATCGTACTACACTCAGCTTCATATTCCTGCCCTCTAAATTTCCTCAACAGAAATTCACGAAAAGAGCGTCGTATTTTCTCCAGCGATCCCCGTTTGAGTTCCCGGAGCATTTCCGTGACACTCGCACATTATTCGAACCTACCAGTAACAAATCTAACTGCTCGCCTCTGAACTGCTTCTATGTCTTCCTTTAAACTGATCTGCTGCGGATCCCAAACACCTGAGAAATACCCAAGACGTGGTCGTACAAGCGTTTTATACGCGGTCCCCTTTACAGATGAAGTACATCTTCCCAAAGTTCTCCCAATAAACCCTAAGTCGGCTGTCCGGTTACTGACAACTGTCCTTACATGTTCGTTCCATTTCATATCGTTCTGCATTGTTACGCCTAGATATTTGTACGACGCTACTGCATCAAGAATCTCACTAATTCTGTATTCGAACATTATGCGATTGTTTTTCCTACTCTCGTGCTTCACCTTATACGTTTTCACATTGAGAGCTAGCTGCCATTCTTCTGCCGGTGGAAGCAAAAATACGGGCACGTGGCAAAAGGTCTTTGGTCGCGTCATAAGCGTCCGAAGATGCCTGACGTTCCAGAACCTTCTAGCGGATAAAATTCCTCAATATTTCCACGTGCAGGCAGAGGGGGAAATATCGACACGTGTCAGTGACAAACACTCGGCCTTTGTGTCCAGGTGATTTTTTGTGTTATGCCCTAACACCCACCCGCGGTCGCCTACGAGCACTTGAAAGGAAATAGCAAAGCGCTATGCCCTGGATCACGATATTCCGATTGACGTATATAGGTCTTCTTTGGAGTGTCCGTAAGAAGTACATTGAGGGGTTTAGGTCTGCATTTTCTGTTTTGTCTCTGCGATGTCTATATTGCACCCATCGTTGAAAAACAGATCACTAAAAACAACAGAAAAAGGGCTTTGAGGTAACTGCTGCGATTTTTCCCTTCTGGAAAACGTTTATTGCGAATTGACACACGAGCGTTTTGACTGAAGCTAGTTTCTAGCAAATAGACCACGATATGTCATTCGCAATGGATGAAATATATTAGGATCATAACTTTACGTAAATTTCAATCCATTACCAGGGTAGCCGTAAGTGTAATAATCATGAACAACATGTAGTTCACGAGATATAAAGTCATAAACAATGAGATAAGCAAAAAACTGTTTCATTAAGCGACAATGCTGCTCATATCCTTCTAAACCACCGGTCCGATTTCAACCAAATACTTGCCGTGAGGTAACAACTGCTGAAGGGGTAAGAACAACATACACACATGGTCGAGAAGATATGACGTCATAAATATTAGGAATCGCAAAAAAACTGCCACATTATGTGATGAGACTTTATTCATTCACTAAATGTGAATTAGAGTACTTAGCGACTTGCAACACACATTAAACATAAATTCAAACCTTCATTACACTTTTCTCGGTGACAACCACTGCAAAATGATGAAAGGAAATATGTTTCTCGCTCACTATTTTTCCGCTCTTCATGGACAAAACTACGACATTCGGTAAGACGTTACAATTTATAATTTCTACAGTAGAAATTGTAGCCGCAGGAAATTTTACAGACAACAATATAGCTAAATGTGCCTTCCAAATTGTATCACAGTACAACACATTCTTCATGAGATATGAGGACATAAACAGTAACGTTCATAGGAAATTGCCCCATCCCGCATCAGGCGTTAATCTATTACTTCTTTACTACTAACTGTATTCGTAATAGATTTTACCGACAAGCAGCACTTATACAAATGAGTATACACCTACAAAATTATAGAATTTTACGACATATAATTCAATTAATATGTGATCGTATATCCTGTGATGGGTAAAAACCTTTCACACCATGCAGCACGTTTAAATACATTTACGTATTTACTACTAAGACACTCCTGTATTCCAGTCAGCTGAAAGAAATTCCGTGACAACGTCCATGATCAGGACAGCTCGGGTCACCCTTATTCGAATACAGACGATTTGGTGGCTGCAGTTGAAGCGAGGATGCGTGATGACAGGCGTTCCACCTCCACCTCAAACAACACCTCAGTGGCAACCGTTACAGTGATGACGACTACGTGAAAACAGCAGTGAACTCTTCGCTATCGGAGCAGGCGGCAGGATTTTATAAAGAGGGCATTTTAAAATTGATTGAGAGGTATGATAAGTGTTTGAACACTCTTGGCAACTAGGTCGAAAAATAGAGTAATGTATGTACATTCTGAAAATAAATTTACTTTTTCTAAATAACCTTTTGTTGTGTACTTATGTTCAAACGGAACTTACTTAATAAACACGTCTCGTAGAATAGACTTGTCGAGACTGAGTTGTCTCTCTTACACGAGACACTAAGTGTAAGAACTGCACTGTGTCCGCCAGGAATTTCTGAACATTATACTGCACATTTTTTCTGCCCTTAGTGTGGAAATTGATATCTCCGTTTCCTCTCGTCTTCCGTGATAATAGGTTTGTTTTTTAATTGGATTTGTCTTGGAATTAAGCATTTTCGTTTTTAGTTGTTACTGAAGCTGTTCGATTGCTTAATTAATTTACTGGAAGAAGAAGATTTGTGAATCTATTAGGATTCATTCTGAGAAGATGGTCACAAAAATTTATTTTCTTTTATGGAGATTAATTTTTAACATGTTGTTGTTATGGTCTTCAGTCCGGAGACTGGTTTGATGCAGCTCTCCACCCTACTCTATTCTGAGCAAGCCTTTTCATCTCCTCATAAGAACGGCAACCCACATCCACTTGAATCTGCTTACTATATGCGTCTCTTGGTCTTCCTCTGCGATTTTTACCCCACACGATTCCCTCCAATGCTAAATTTACGATTCCCCGATGTCTAAGAATGTGTCCTACCAAGCGATCCCTTCTTTTAGTCAGGGTATGCCAAAAAATTCTTTGCTCACCAATTCTGTTCAGTACCTCTTCATTAGTTATGCGATCTACCCACCTAATCTTCAGCATTCTTCTGTAGCACCACATTTCAAAAGCCTCTATTCTCTTCCTGTCCGCACTGCTTATCGTCCATGTTTCGCTCCCGTACAAGGCAACACTCCACACAAATGCCTTCAGAAAAGACTTCCTTACATTTAAATCAATATTCGATGTTAGCAAATTTCTCTTTTTCAAAAATGCTTTTCTTCCCATTGCCATTCTGCATTTTATATCCTCTGTACTGCGACCATCACATGTTATTTTACTACCCAAGTAACAAAACTCATCTACCACCTTCATTGTTTCGTTACCTAATCTAATTCCTTCAGCATCGCCTGATTTTCTAAGACCGCATTCCATTATTTTTGTTTTGCTCTTGTTAATGTTCATTTTATACGCGCTCTTCAACACACTGTCCATTCCATTCAACTGCTCTTGCAGATCCTTTGCTGTCTCTGACAGAATTACAATGTCATCAGCAAAACGCAATGTTTTTATTTCTTCCCCCTGAACTTTAATCCCTATTCCAAATTTTTCCTTGCTTTCCTTCACCGCCTGCTCAATGTACAAATTGAATAACATCGGAGAAAGGCTACAACCCTGTCTTACTCCCTTCCCAACTGATGCTTCCCTTTCATGCCCTTCGAGTCTAATAACTGCGGTCTGGCTTTTGTACAAGTTGTAAATAACTCTCCTTTCCCTGTATTTTACCCCTGCTGACTTCAGAATTTGAAAGAGTGTATTCCAGTAAACATTGTCAAACGCTTTCTCCAAATCTACAAAAGCTAAAAATGTAGATTTGCCTTTCCTTAATCTGTCTTCTAAGATAAGTCGTAAAGTGAGTATTGCCTCGCGGGTTCCTGCGTTCCTCCTGAATCCAAACTGATCTTCCCCGAGGTCAGCTTCTACCAGCTTTTCCATTCTCCTGTAGATTATTCGTGTTAAAATTTTGCAACCATGACTTATCAAACTGATGGTTCTGTAATTTTCACACCTTTCTGCGCCTGATTTCTTTGGAATGGGGATTATTACATTTTTCTTAAAGTCTGAGGGCATTTCGCCTGTCTCATACATCCTACACACCAGTTCAAATAGTCTTGTAATGGCTGGCTCTCCCAGAGACTTTAGTAGCTCTGAGGGTATGTCATCTACTACTGGGGCCTTGTTCCGACCTAGGTCTTTCAAGGCTCTGTCAAATTCATCTCTCAGTATAGTATCTCCTATTTCATCTTGATCTACTTCCTCTTCCCTTCCTACAACATCGTCTCTCAGTTCATTTCCTTTGTAGAGCTGCTCTATGTACTCCTTCCACCTTTCAGCTTTCCCTTCTTTGCTGAGAACTGGTTTCCCATCTGAGTTCTTGATATTCGTAGAGATGCTTTTTTTGTCCCCAAATGTATCTTTTATTTTCCTGTAGGCGGTATCTACTTTTCCCCTTCTTATACATTCTTCTACAGATTTGCATTTGGCTTCTAGCCACTCCTGCTTAGCCATTTTGCACTTCCTGTCAATCTCATTTTTTAGTCGTCTGTACTCCATTTTGCCTGTTTCATTTAGTGCATTTTTATATTTTCTCCTTTCATTAATTAAATTTAGTATTTCCTGTGATATCCAAGGATTTTTTGTAGGTCTTGCCTTTCTACCTATTTTGTCCTCTGCTGCCATCACTATTTCATCTCTCAATGATACCCATTCCTCTTCTACTGTTTTATTTCCCCCTGTTTCTGTCAATTGATGCCTAAATTTCCCTCTGAAATTCTCCAGAACTTCACTTTCCTTCAATTTATCTAAGTCCCATCTCCTTATTTTCCTACCTTTCTGCAGTTGTTTCAGCTTCAGCCTACAGTTCATGACTAACAAGTTATGGTCCGAGTCTATATCTGCCCCTGGGTAAGTCTTACAGCTTATAACCTGGTTCCGGAATCTATGTCGTGCCATTATAAAATCTATTTGATACCTTCCGGTGTCTCCTGGTCTCTTCCACGTATACAACCTTCTTTTGTGATTCTTAAACCACGTGTTTGTTACGATTAAATCATGTTCCGTGCAAAATTCTACCAGGCGACTTCCTCTTTCATTCCTCCTGCCCAATCCATATTCACCTACTATTTTTCCTTCTCTTCCTTTTCCTACTATCGAATTCCAGTCTCCCATCACAATTAAGTTTTCCTCTCCCTTAACTGTCTGAATAATTTCCTTTAGCTCCTCATATATTTCTTCGATCTCTTCATCATCGGCAGAGCTAGTTGGCATATAAACCTGTACTACTGTTGTCGGTGTTGGCTTCGTATCTATCTTGACAATGATAATGCGATCACTGTGCTGCTCATAGTAGTTTACCCGCATTCCTATTTCCTTATTCATTATCAGTCCTACTCCTGTGATACCCCCAACTGATCTTGTATTTATAATCCTGTACTCGCCTGACCAGAAATCCTGTTCATCCTGCCACCGAACTTCACTAATTCCCACTATATCTATCTTCAACCTATCCATTTCCCTTTTTAAATTTTCTAATTTTCCTACCCGATTAAGGGATCTGACATTCCACGCTCCGACCCGTAGAATGGCAGTATTGTCTTTCCTGATGACAACATCCCCCTGAGTAGTCCCCGCCCGGAGATCCGAATGGGGGACTATTTTACCTCCGGAATATTTTACCCAAGAGGATGCCATCATCATATGTTCATACAGTAGAGCTGCATGTCCTCGGGAAAGATAACGGCTGTAGTTTCCCCTTGCGTTCAGCCGTTCGCAGTAACTGTGTGGCAAAGCCACATTAGCTGATGTTACAAGGCCAGCTCAGTCAATCATCCAGACTGTTGCCCCTGTAACTACTGAAAAGGCTGCTGCCCCTCTTCAGGAACCACACGTTTGTCTGGCCTCTCCACAGATACCCCTCCGCTGTGGTTGCACCTACGGTACGGCTATCTGCATCGTTGAGGCACGCAAGCCACCCCACCTCGGCAATGTTTGTGGTTCATGGGGGTGGAATTTTTAACATATATTATCTAAATTTCGTAAAATTTTGATCTTGATTAATATTTTCCTTTCTCTTAGCCCCATTTTCTCTGTCAGGCCTTTGAAATTGATGTGTAGTGTTTCTACTGCGTATATTTACTATTACCTTACTTACATGAACATGAATACAATGGGATTGGGGGAATATTTTTCTTTCCTTAATAGTTGACAACTGGCCGGCCGCGGTGGCCGAGGGGACTGAGGCGCTCCAGTCACGGTCTGCACGGCCACTACGGTCGGGAGTTCGAATCCCCCCTCGGGCATGGATATTTGTGCCGTCCTTAGTATTAGCTTGTTCATAAGTAATTTGTAAGTTTAGGGACTGATGACCCCGTAGTTGGGTCCCATAAGCTCTACAAACATTTGAACATTTTTGATGGCTACTGTCACGATGTGTGTTTGGCACTTCTAAAATCCATGATGCTTTGACTGCATCTGCATCTACATCAACACTCCACAAACCGCCTCTCGGTGTGTGGTGGAGTATACTTTGTGTACCGTTTTTATTTCTTCACTTTATTCCAATAGCACACGATTAGCGGGAAAAAGATTGCCCGTATTCTTCCGTGAGTGTTGTTATCTTCAGTCCGCAGACTGGTTTGATGCAGCTCTCTACGCTACCCTGTTTTGTGGAAGCCTCTTAAATTGCGAATAAAGAACAATCGCACACGGTTAGCGGAAAAAAGATTGCCTGTATTCTTCCGTGAGTGTTGTTATCTTCAGTCCGCAGACTGGTTTGATGCAGCCCTCTACGCTACCCTGTTTTGTGCAAGCCTCTTAAATTGCGAATAAAGAACTTACACCTTTTGAATCTGCTTCATTCGTCTCTGGATCTACCTCTACGACTTTACCCCATACATTTCCTTTAATGGAAAGTAGACGCTATCTCAGAATGTGTCCCACCAACATATTCCTTCTCTTAGTCAGGTTATGCGAGGAACTCATTTTCTCCCAAATTTTGTGGTTCATGGGGGTCGTATGCCTCCGTGTAGGCTCTATTTTTATTATTATTATTTTATTTTTTAATTTTCTCCTTGTTTTCTTTTTGGGAGATATACGGAGCAGGAAGCAATTTACATAAGGTCAATATTGTCTTTAAAAAAATGTTTAAATGTTTATTAAGCTTATGGGACTTCACTGTGGGGTCATCAGTCCCTAAACATAAAAACAACTCATTAACTAACTTATACAAAAGACAACACAAATATGTTCAGAGGGAGGATTCGAACCCCCGACGGGGATTGGCCTCACACATCGGAAAATAGCGCCTCAATGAGCTCGGCCACTCCGCCGCGGCGTTTGTCTTTAAATGTATGGTTTGTAAATTGTTAATATGATGTTTACGTTTGTTTAAATATATCAGCATGGTTGGTTAAAGTATGCATTACACAGGCGAAACATTACATATCTTGCAAAGTATACAAGCTGTTAATCTTGCTTTTCCGAAATCTGAACATGAATAGTATTAAAGAAATGACATAAAGAGCTAAACTCATACGAACAAGGTTCAGTTAAACACCATACCAATCTTTACTTGACAGGTATACTGTGAACAACACAGCATAATTTTGAGTAATCTATATATGCTACAAGATGCGGTGAAGGATGGACCAGTTTAATGATTGACATGAACATGTTATACGTGGCTTCACGTTGATTGCTGTCGTTTGTATTATTTAAGCAATGACGAATAGATTACTCGCATTAGCGTTGTAATAACAAGTTTAAAGTACAATATAATATTCTGTTTGCCAAATACAAAAGTATAATTACAAATTTTCACTCCGAGTTGCGTTCATGTTTACTTATATAATGTAGTAGTAAATATGTATGAGAACGTTATAAAAGATATTGTAAGAGCCATATTGTCAAATTAAAGCAATTCCGTATTTCTTGATTTCCAGAAGGCTTTTGACACCGTACCTCACAAACGGCTTTTAATCAAATTGCGAGGTTACGGTATATCGCCCCAATTTTGCGATTGGATAGGGGATTTCCTGTCAGAACACATTTTGTAGTAATCGATGGTAAGGCATTGACTAAAACAGAGGTGATGTCGGGCGTTCCACAGGGTAGTGTTATTGGTCCTCTGCTATTCCTTATTTACATAAACGATTCAGGGGAAAATCTAAGTAGCTCCCTTAGGTTATTGCAGATGACACCGTCATTTACCGTGTAGTGAAATCATCTGAAGATAAAAACCAACTGCAGAACGATCTGAATAAGATATCAATATGATGTAGAAATTGTCAATTGACTCTAAATAATGAGAAGTGTGAATTCGTCTACATGTGTACTAAAAGAAATCCGTCAAACTTTGTTTACAAGATAAATCAATCAAAAGTGAAGGCCGTAAAGTCCACAAAATACCTAGGAATTACTTTTACTTCAGACTTAAACTGGAAAGAACACGTAGATAATATCGTGGGAAAGGCGAAAAAGAGACTGCGTTTTATTGGCAGAACCCTCAAAAGATGCAACAAAACTACATAAGAAACTGCATACACTACGATTGTCTGTCCATTTTTGGAGTATTGCTGCCCAGTGTGGGATCCTTATGACGTGGGTTTGACGGAGGACATCGAAAGAGTCCAAAGAAGGGCAGCTCGTTTCGTATTGTCACGATACAGGGGAGACAGCGTTACGGAAATGATACAGGATCTGGGATGGGGATCATTACAACAACGGCGCTTATCGCTGCGGCGTGGGCTACTTACGAAACTCCAATCGCCGACATTCTCCTCCGAATGCGAAAATATATTGTTGACTCCCACTTACATAGGTAGAAATGACCATCAGAATAAAATACGGGAAATCAGAGCTCGAACGGAGAGATTCAGGTGTTCATTCTTCCCGCGCGCTATTCGAGAATGGAATGGGAGATAAATAGTATAATGGTGGTTCGATGAACCCTCTGCCAGGCACTTAAATGTGATTTGCAGAGTATCCCATGTAGATGTAGATGTCACCTGGAGGCAAGCCTCCAATAAATGGCCATACACCAGACAGACAGAAAGTGCATACACTGTGCGGTTTTTGCATAAATTGGCTCACGTAAGAGAGACAATACTGTCTTAACCTATCTATTGTAATTTTATTTGTAGGTGCCAGAGCTATGTATTGTAGAAATGTGTACTACATTACTTTTCGTATAATTTTACAATGAATTACGTGATGAATAAATTATTTAATGTTGTAAAACTGATCCGAAGGTGAAAGGCAGTCGAAACTGGTCACCTGTAGGCCTATTTAATGGACTGTTAATTCACCAAATGTAACGCGTTCTTGGGTTAGTAAGATTCAATGCATGAACAATTTACCCCTTCACTCTGAGATGAATAGAACCTGAGATATGGGTCCCTAAAGAATCGCAAATTCGTACTCGCCGTTTACGAACATATTAATACCACGCACTGCCGTGCGCGGTATGATAAGTAATCCCGATGATTCGATTATGTTATCGACGTTTGTTTATAATTTCTATAGATCTTAAGATGAGGCTATAAATAAAGACATTTTATATCAATACTCCCCCTATTCATAGGGCCAAGTTCAAGATTAGTCAGGTGTTCTGGTGGTAGGGCGATACGTTCAATTCCAGTGCGGTTGACAGCTACTGTCTGATACTACTCATGACCTGCCACAGTCCCGGTTCCACCATTAGTGATGGATTCAATAAGACTGTATGATATTTGTTGGATTACTTTTCACGCTGCCATGCGTGCTCAATGGCATTCAGTCAAAGGAAGGGGTAGGCCAGTCCATTTGGCGAACACCATATAGGTCCAGGAGCTACTCTACCTGCGATGTTCGACGAGGTCCTACATTACCATTCACAAAGGGATGAATGCATCTATGAAAGGCGTTAATTGGGAATAAGTTCAATGTCAAAACAGCGTTGGCTTCTCAGTGTGCCGATTTGAAATACTTGCGGTAGTGCCGAGAGTATTTGGGAATACTCGCCGCGGTGGCCGAGCGGTCTGCGGCGTGTCAGTCACGGTCTTCACGGCCGCTGCAGTCGGGGGTTAGAATCCCCCCTCGGGCATGGATGTTTGTGTCGTCTTTAGCATAAGCTAGTTCATAAGTAGTTTGTAAGTTTAGGGATTGATGACCCCGCAATTAAGTCCCATAAGCTCAACAAACATTTGAACATTTTATTTGAGACTGCTCCAACGAGTAGTGAAATTTTTAATTATAGCAAACCGTACCTGCAGAAGGTGTACTGTAGCAACATAAGCAACTTGGAGAGATACAACATCAAATGTTAATAATAAGTAAATCTACAAGCGACATGTATAAATTTTTGATATTGTACAAAAAGAGAGAATGAACAATATATAGCAACAAATGGCGTAGTTCACAATCATTCTTTTGGAACATCTTATTTGGACAACAGCAGTAGCAGTTCAATTTCTTATTTTATGACCAGTTACACCTATCATCTGGTTGGAGATGCTATTTTTTTTTCCTTATGGGACTTAACTACGGGGTCATCAGTCCCTAAACTTACAAACTACTTATGGACTACTTACGAACTAATACGGCACAAATATCCATGCCCGAGGGGGGATTCGAACCCCCGACAGTAGTGGCCGTGCAGACCGTGACTGAAGCTCCTCAGTCTCCTCGGCCACCGCGGCCGGCAGATGATATTGAACAGATATATTTCCGTGTAACACCACGACAATGCCTACGCCCGATGAAATTAAAACCAGCAATGAAATGATACAATTGAAGTGGTACAGCTATTATGAAACTGTTGTGGTCTGCAGCCCAAAGACTGATTTGATGCATCTCTCCACGTTAACCTATCCTGTACATTCCTCCTCATTCCCGAATAAGAACGGCAATCTACATCACATGAAGATGGTTACTGTATTCGTCTCTTGCTCTTCCTGTGTGACGTTTACCTCAAACATTTCCGGCCAATACCATATTGGCGTATTCATCTTATCTCAAAAGGTGTCCTACCAATCGATCCCATCATTTAGTCAAGGTATGTCAGAAATTTATCTTCTTCCCAATTTTGTCCTGTACCTGCTCTTTAGTTATGCGATCTACCCATCTAATCTTCAGCATTCGTATCTTCCACCAAATTTCAAAATCTTCAATCGCCAATTTGTCTGAGCTCCTTATCGTCCACATTTCAGTGCCATACAATGATACACTCCATTCAAATGCTTTTAGGAACGACTTCCTGCATTCAAATTAATTTCGGTTGTCAAAAATCTTATCTTCCCTAGAAATGATTTTCTTCCCGTATCTATGCTGCATTTTATCTCTTATTTACTTTGGTCAGTAGAAGCTATTCTGCAAAACTCTTCTACTGCTTTTATCGTCTCGTTACTTCAAAATGTTTCAAATGTTTGTATAGCTTATGGGACTTAACTATGGGGTCATCAGTCCCTAAACTTACAAACTACTTATCAACTAGCTAAGACTAAGGACGGCACAAATATCCATGCCCGAGGGGGGATTCGAACCCCCGATCGTAGTGACCGTGCAGGCCGTGACTGGAGCGCCTCACTTCCCTCGGCCACCGCGGCCGGCGTCTCGTTACTTAATTCTAATTATTTGGGCATCGCATGATTCTTTGACTGTGTTACATTACCTTTGTTTTGCTATTGTAAATGTTCATCTTATACCATACTTTCAAGAGATTGTTAATTCCGTGGTATTGCTCTTCCAGGTCCCTTGCGAATTAAAAAGTTATCGGCAAACTGCAAGGTTCTTATTTATTCTCTCTGGTCTTTAATTCCTTCTACAAATTTCTCCTTCCTTTCCTTCTAGCTTGCTCAATGTTCAGCTTCAACAACAAAAAACGGCAACAACATTTACATTGTCTCCCCCGCCCACGCGTGTGTCCCTTTATGACATTTCGACTCTTATAACCGCTGTTTGGTTTTTGTACAAACTGATTTTGTGTTTGTTTCTTATATTATACAACAGTCAACATTGTCAAAAGCAATCTACAAATCTAGGTTGGGTTTAACGTCTCATCGACACCGCGTCATTAGCGCCGAACCTCGCGTTCGGTTTATTTGGGTAAGGATGAGGAACGATATCGACCTTGTCCTTAAACTTTCAGTGAGTTCACGGAAAGCATAAATCTGGATGGACAGTGATGGATTTGAAGCAACAACCTCCAGAATGCCGTTCCCGTGTGTTACCACCGTGCCACCTCACTCCAGACTAACATCTACATCTAAATCTACATGGGATACTCTGCAAATCACATTTAAGTGCCTGGCAGAGGGTTCATCGAACCACAATTACATATTTATCTCCCATTCCATTCTCGAATAGCGCGTGGGAAGAATAAACACCTGAATCTCTCTGTTCGAGCTCTGATTTCTCGTATTTTATTCTGATGATCATTTCTACCTATGTAGGTGGGAGTCAACAATATATTTTCGCATTCGGAGTAGAATGTTGGCGATTGGAGTTTCATAAGTAGCCCACGCCGCAGCGATAAGCGCCGCTGTTGTAATGATTCCCATCCCAGATCCTGTATCATTTCCATAACGCTGTCTCCCCTGTATCGTGACAATACGAAACGAGCTGCCCTTCGTTGGACTCACCTGATAAGGATCCCACACTGGGCTGCAATACTCCAAAAAATGGACGGACAAGCGTAGTGTTTGCAGTTTCTTTTGTAGTTCTGTTGCATGTTTTAAGGGTTCTGCCAATAAAACGCAGTCTCTGGTTCGCCTTTCCCACGATATTATCTACGTGTTCTTTCCAGTTTAAGTCTGAAGTAATAGTAATTCCTAGGTATTTTGTGGAGTTTACGGCCTTCACTTTTGATTGATTTATCTTGTAAACAAAGTTTGACGGATTTCTTTTCGTACACATGTGGATGACTTCACACTTCTCATTATTTAGAGTCAATTGCCAATTTTTACACCATACTGATATCTTATTCAGATCGTTCTGCAGTTGGTTTTCGTCTTCAGATGATTTTACTAGACGGTAAATGACGGCGTCATCTGCAAACAACCTAAGAGAGCTACTTAGATTTTCCCCTAAATCGTTTATGTAAATAAGGAACAGCAGAGGACCAATAACACTACCCTGTGGAACGCCCGATATGACCTCTGTTTTAGTCGGTGCCTTACCATCGATTACTACGAACTGTGTCCTCTCTGATAAGAAATACCCTATCCAGTCGCAAATTTGGGCGATATACCATAACCACGCAATTTGATTAAAAGCCGTTTGTGAGGTACGGTGTCAAAAGCTTTCTGGAAATCAAGAAATACTTAATCGATTTGCGAACCTTTGTCGATAGCACCCATCACTTCGTGTGAATAAAGAGCTAGTTGTGTTTCGCATGAACGATGATTTCTCAATCCGTGTTGACCTTGGGTTAACAGATCGTTCTGTCCGAGATAATTCATAATATTTGAATACAGGATATGTTCCAAAACCCTGCTGCAAATTGACGTCAGTCAAGAGAATTCTACAACGACATACCCAGCACCGGTAAACTCCCACACCAGCTCATACGATAGCAATGCTCAAACCAGTTAAACCTGCCAAAGACCGATTTAGTTATCACTTGATTGCTTCGATGAAATGTAGATAGCAGAGAATCTGAGTATATGTAAGACTGCGTCGCCTTGTCATCCTGCCTTCAATGACACGAACTCCCGAAAATGAAACATAAGCTGACGTTGCTACCACGAATGCCTGAGCCCACTCAGCTTGACCAACGATACCCAGAGAGGGAACCTCTGGAAGGGCGACGCGCCAGACATCTGCTGCCGTGTCATAGAACTATTAGTAGTGTCTCAGACAGAGGTGCGATTGTTCTGTGGCTCTCCAGTATCACATCATAGTCTGAACGTCGCCAGTCCAGAGAAAGTTGATAGCAGCGCTGATATAAGGCGTCCTCTGACCTACAATTTTTTAGTATTTCGCGTTATTTTTGCCCCAAAATGTAATATACTCCAACATCTCGTGAATAACATTGAGGCACGCCGAGAAACTATTTCATTTCTAAAAACTGGTTTATTGACGTCAAATTGTGTTAAACTGTTTATGGGCCAAAAATGACCCACATGGTACCAATTGTATAACAGGTAAATTTTTCATACTAGTTGGCCTATGGGGATGGAATTTTGGTCAATTATGCAACTCCATAAATTATGAAATTCACGAGAGGGTATGGTGCTACGATGCGTATGGACCACTTAGTACTTGGTACTTCCACACCACGTATTAATATGGGCATTCCAGCATGGATCGACACTAGTACCTCAGTACCGCTTGAGCTATTGATCCGTTAATGTAGTCATTTCAAGAACTCCAGATGCACTGGTTTAATGATAAACGAACTGTAAAGATCTAAGAAGGTATACTAATTTTCATTTCCGGGAATGTATTCGATATAACTTAAAGAGAGATTAATTGACTTATGATGAAAAGAAAAAAAGTAAACAATAATTATTATCACAAATTACGGAAGCAACGTGCCTCAATATTCGTTCAGGGGACTTCCAATGACATTTTGAAGCATTGTCACCTCGAGAGGCTACACTTCGTCAGGCAAAAGGAGATGCAACACCTTATCAGGAGGTACCCCATGAAGTCAACATGAGGTACATATACGAGCCATAATCCAGTAAAGTGCTTTTAATGTGCCGAAGAAATGCCTCGTTATAAGGCTTTTCCAAAGGAATATACAATGTTTACATATTTATTAGAGAGATAATTGATATAGGTATTAATGAATAATAATGATATTAATTAATATTAAATATAGTCTTCAATCAATTTGACTTTTGTAAAAGATTGTTCACTTACATAACGCTACCGAAGCACAAGAAATTAAAAAAATCTTAACACCAGAAATAAACTTGGTAACAGTTTAGAAATAGAAATCTCGTTTGTAGTGTGATTTGCTTAAGGATGCCGTCATTAAAAATTAATAACAAATGTCAAACGTTTTGTGTATAATCGTGGGAAGTTTTGTTTTTAAAGTTTTCTTTAAATGACTAGAATCTGATACAGTATCTGAATATGATCAATGGTTTTGCAACGGGTGTCGATTCCTTGTAGAAAACTGTTGATGCATCTTCAGTTGTCTAATATGATTAAAAGAACAATTATTTTTTGCGTAATTTGAGAGCATTAAATACAGCGGGATGTATTCTCAAACTATACAGTAAAGAGAGTGATTTTTTGAAGTTTTTCATTCACCCCATGTCTGCAGTTCCATGAATTAATGATAACTTACTTTGCCAGTATGTTTTTTTCGTGAGACTTACATGGAAACCACATACCACTAATTTGTGTGTGTGTGTGTGTGTGTGTGTGTGTGTCTGTGTGAAACAAAAAGTGATGAGTAGTCTAAGTTAATTACTAAGGAAATAGTTTCTCACAAAAAAATTATGACTAACTAATAACGCACTCAACGATCATCTCGACTAGCTATGTTTAATAATATTCACAAGCTGTAAATACAGCTCTCAGATTTAAGCATCCAGGTGTTTAACTTCAGTAAAAACAATGTGTAATGGCAACACTCGATGTAAGCGCACACTAAACAAACGAGAATTCCGTTGTAGACGACGTTTCATCGTTCGTACTAACTTACTGTTGGTAAACATACTGGCAGAACCATGCGAATACTTCGCAGCGTTCGTGGAATGACAAAAATGTTGGGGAAAATGGAAGTAAAGTTGAATTTTCACGCTTAGCTTTCTTCAGAATCAATCAGTGCAAGTGTTTAAAAGCGCAAATGAACGAACTAGATCCGCTGAGTGTTGTTCGGTCAAAAAGAACTGCGTAGCTTCTTTAGAACCAAAGATATCGTGAAGCAAATTGATTAAAATATTCAATGCAAGGGCATAAGGATACCGCGTTTGAATAAAAATAAAGGACGGAGATACTTGAGTTAATACTGATACTTGATCGGTCGGATATAACGGCCTGACCAACTGACTTCAGTTTCCAGCAAGGACATACCCATAAGAAATATACAGAAGGAAATCGCGCTTGAGTTAGAAAATGGAAGGTGAGAGTTATGTAAATTCTGATACTTCATCTGTGAATGAATACTTTGGTTTAAAACAACAATGAAGGAATCGGTCGGGTAGTTTGAACTGGCCGACTGACATAAGATTTTGTAGATTCTTTTTGTATATAAGACTAGCTTAATTCTCACTGCTTCGTATGCGTAGACTGGTTGGTCTGCATTGGTTGTTTCTACTTCTAAATATAACTTCTCATAGATTTAGCTTTAAAATGTTTTCCTAATCAAGTATTTTCATACAACTTGCCATCCCCTACTGCACCATTGATGGCAGAATTCATAACATCACGAAACATTTTTTTTTTTAAATTCTAGCCGTGGTTCCAAATCCAAATTTTCGCATTTGTAGCATCAAAATAGTGTTAGTAGCACCCTTAAAAAGTTTTCTCTTGTTTCACCCACTTAATGGTTGTACTCCCAAAACTATCAAAATATGTGTTTTTAAAATTACAATCAAAAATCTAAACCCGATGTTTTGTATTTCTTGTTTTAAAACTGCTTTAATAGCAAGTATTAAAAAGAAAAGAAAAAAACAGTTCATCCCCTATTTCATCTCCTTGTGGATGGGAATATCGAAAAATCACTGATGCCTACAGTGTAAGATAAACAACGTCTACAAATTTCAAATTACTATCGTCTGTAGATTCACTCTTCAGCGCCGTTTTATGTCTTTTAGAAACGGATATAAAAGGTCAAATTTCTTTCTTACACTTTGACATCTTTCTCGGTACTTTCACTTATCAAACTGCAATATGCACTTATTTTTCTTTATTGGTACCAAGGATGTTAGAATTTCTGGAGACGCCCTAACACTGAAAAAAATGACGCCAACAAACTGGGCACTCCGGCATTTGTTTGTGCCCAAAACATTTGTCGTAATGCATGTACATAGTAGTTCTAGTGTACGCCATGTCTAAGTAAATACTCCGATGTGACTGTCAATTTAGTGACAAGGGTATACGTGATAAATCTTTGTTTTGGGCACAAAAACATGGCCCTTCTGGCTTCAACCAATTCTGTTCTCAGCATAGATAACACAACCTCCCATTGTTCTAATCTTCTTGATTCGTACGCTTGTTGCAAAACAACAACTGAAGAATGTGCATCACGTTTCGCTGTATATAATATCTTTACTACTATAGTGTCAAAACTCATCGCTGGTCTTCAGTCCGAATTTTATATAAGCTGAAGACTTTCAACCACTATAACTTCCACCCTCTTATAGCTATTGACACGGAACTGCAATGGTGTACAATGGAAGACTTTGTTCTAAAACAACACAGAGAGATAGTTCGTCTCCAGTTTGTAGTTTTTACTGAAGAGTAAAATATTGACACACTCATGTTGAGTTTTATGTAAGTCGGTAACTTTCAAATCGCATATCTTCCAACCCCTTATCGTTATCAACCCTCTACCTCCATAGTGCACAATGGGAGACTGATACCTACTACCACATACAAATACTATTCGTTTTGCTATGTGTAGTTTTAGCTGCAGAGTGAAATGTAGGCACAAACACCTCAGTTTTATATGTTTTAAGAAATCCCTATTCTCAAATATCGCATTTAATTGCTGGATGCTGTATATTGGTTCCAATAATGACAACTACAGAGTTCCACCAAGAAGTACTGCGCGCATAATTCTCCGTAGCAAGGGTCCAAGTCATCGTACCTTAACTGTAGTTCTTTTCGCGACCCCTCCTTGCCACTGTCCGCAAGGGCAATTCCTGTGTGGGCTAACATTATAAAGAAATCAGTCCATCACCTGCAACTAGCGGCATAGATATCCCGTTGAAATTTCGTACTATATCTACAAAAGATGATGAAGAAATCAGCTTGTATTAAAGAGAAGGAGACATTGAATTAAAATTTGATTCGGGGCTGGGGTTCGAACCCGAAAGCTACTACTTACTAGGTAGTCACGGTAACCACTGAGCAACTGGGACTGGTGGATACAGTGATGGCACGGACTGGCGTAAACCACGTCTCCTTCCATAACACAAAATTCATTTCTGCCTCCCTCGTGTTCCCCTATTTGTACATACATATCAATATTTGTTTTGTTGCTTGTAGTGGAGGTAGACGTACTTTAAGGGGTTGCATCACCGTATCTAAAAGGTAGCGGTAGCTTAGTGGTCAGTGGCGCTTCATGTAGATTTCTCTAGTTTCAAGGAAGACGAATAAAAAAATTCCAAACAACAAAAGAAAAAAGAAAAAAGAGATTGCAAAATTAATAGCTATACATAAACAGACATTCACCCTTCCATTAATTTACAGCAAGCTGAAAATTTGCGTAATCGTTTTGGCTACCTTACCAGCAATCCCGTGTTTGCAACAAATATTACGCAAGGTGAAGGTTAGTAAAAGGTTTGACTTTTTTCGCAAAAAGGTTAGTTTTATGATAGTTACACAGTCCACAGTTTTTTTTTTTCTTTTGAGCTGTCTACAATAACTGTTCTGATTCTTTTTCTTCTTAATATTTACCATTTTGAGAAAATGCCGTTTTAAAGTTGTACTCTCAGTTATATGCACTCGTTTCCACACCACCTGTCAGGTACTGTACTTGGCGCGATTTTCTTTTAACGCGGTTTGCCGGATAGGCCTACTCCACGATCTAATTCACTGGTTTGACGGAATCTCAAGACTTATTCAGTAATCTTCATCTTTTAAACCCTCCTGAGTCGATGTACATTGTTGGAACAGATAACTCAAATGCTCCACAAAATGTAATGCAATTCACAACTGTAGAGAGCATGTAACGGTTTTTGCGAATTTTATCATTGTCCTTTCAGCTGACTGCTGACTATAAAGTTGTTGTTTAGTTCCATGTTTACCTAAGAGGTTGTGCTAGAACTTCGCAGTCATATGTGAAGCAGAACGCTCATGTTTTTTTATCTTCCGTGTGAAATGTCCGAGATCGCGAACTACTTTCATACGTCCAAGATATTTCACTCCCAGGATTTTCTTTGGCGAACTGTAAAACCTGTTTGTAATTCCACAACCACACATTCAAGTTACTCTCCCATAAATGTCTGATTTGAAAGTTCTTACAATTTCTTTACTTTTATTATTAGTTTTTTTAATAACTTGATATCAAGTGTCGGCCTCCAGGGAAGAGAAAGTAGTCTCTCTCAGCCTCTACATTGTATTATCGCACGTACTAACTTCAAAGAACTGACAAATCACGTCTTCAAACTCACAACTGCATATCGAATCCTCGCGCCATCGTACGTGATCAGCTGTAAAAGCTGGCCACAGTATTGGTAACTTCATTGCGACAAGCAGCAGTACACTCTTGTCTGTCGTTGCTAAATAGATTCTACTTAATATTGTAGTTTAAGAAACTTAACTGCCAGCAGGGATCAGTGACAATCATCATAATGCTACAGAAGAGTGTAGATATGAATCAGTTTCGGATTCTGCTATTTGCGTGCCATGTTGGCTGAAGAACTGCCTCCGCTCCCTTCTCCTCCCCTCGTCCCGGAACTCAGGGCTGGAAACCGGTCTCCGGGGGTTGCAGAACTGTGTTTTCCGTCGAGGCCGAAGCAGGCCCGGTAGATTGGACCGCCAGTTTCGGTTGACTGCAAATGTGGGCAGGAAGGTTCATATACGTTACTAGATAATTTATCCGCCAAGAAGGCGGGAGAGTAGATTATTTGAAGATTAACAGCTTTGTATACAGTAAAGTTCTCTCTGAGGCGAATATTTCTGATTGGTTTCATAGCTGCGCTGCGCCGTAGAACGAACCCCCTCTGTTAGTAGTTACAGTGATTGCCTCGTGAGTGGGAGGTCCCTGGTTGGAATCCCCGTCGCGGTTCAAATTTTAATTCCATGCAAAAAAAGTTCAAATATTTGTTAAGCTTATGGGATTTATATGTATTGAGGAACAGGCATTAATCTCTCCTCCGATTTCGACGTCGGGTTACGTTGCTATTCATATGTGGTTGTGTCAGTGTGAATGTAGTCCATGCTATTTCATTTTTCCAGAAAACATTCTTAAAAAAACTTATGGGACTTAACTACGGGATCATCAGTCCCTAAACTTACAAACTACTTATGAACTACCGTATAATAAGGGCAGCACAAACATCCATGCCATAGGGGGGATTCGAACCCCTGACGGAGAGCGGCCTCGCGCATCAGAGCACGGCGTCTCAATCCGCTTGACCACTCCGCCGCGGCGCTTCAGTTTAATATCTTTGACATATATTGAGACAAAATATCTCTCTGGATATTCACTTATTATTTGAACGAACCAGTGTTTCAGTTAGGCAGGTAAATTCTTAAAACTTATTGTATTGGTGTGGTGTCAGTTCTTTCGGACATCCGAAAGAACAGACACCACACCAATACAATAAGTATTTAAACGCGACGACGGCGCTAGCTTCAGTTATTTCACCGCAGGTGCGGTCATACGTCCGACCTCGCACGGGTATCCGTAATAGCGAGTGTAAGAGGGCATGGACGATAGGGGTGCTACAAACATAGCGTGCGACATGTGGGAATTTGAGGCGGACGAGAGGCGAGCACGGGTGGCCAAGTGGTTAAGGCGACCGCTGGCCCGAAGCGGGAGACCCGGGTTCGATTCCCGGTCCGGCTCACATTTTCACTTGTCGCGATTGCTTAATGTCAATGCCCAAATGCGGTCACTGTCAATCCTTTCTTTCCTATCCTTCTTCCTTCCCTTCCTATACCTATCATTTGCAAATTCTTAAAAATTGATACTGTGCCCAAAATATTTGGTGTAATGACAGTAATGGAACACGTGTCACTTGTTCGCCGTTCCTGGTCCACACCATCCATTAGGGTGCATTGTTAACGTAAAACATGGAACAAGGTTTCCAGCAACGACGCTACACACTGAAGTACGCGGCACCTTGTGGAGAAATGGAAGTGGTGGTGGAGCACTTGTGCAGTCTGGGGGCAGACGGCGAGTGTAGAAAGTTTGATCGTGAAGGTGGGAAAGTAGCCCCGTGACCCGGCCGTCGCTGTCCTCGTCCTTCCCCGGGTGCCAGGAAGCGCAACTGGGCCGACACCCCACCCACGGCAGGCAGCCGGATGCGTGCTCGAGCGTGCCATGCCTTGAGCTCTCTCTCTCTCTCTCTCTCTTTGCTTGATATTAGTCCGGCACCGTTGCAGGCTGACACGCTTTCTGTCACACAGGCCTATGGAATGATTTCCGTTCTTAAGGAGGGACGTACAAGAAAACGACCAATTCACTACATGGTATTGAAATTGTATTTACAGACCGTTCCGTCGGTTCTTGGCAGAATATTTGACTCATTTTGAGTGAGACACACGAGATAATTGTGCAATATTCTGAAAATTTTATTTGTTACTAACCGGTTTTCGGCAGTTACGCCATCGACAGGTAAACACAACAGAGATATAGTTATGTAGCTTAGAAGTTCACAGGTCAAAGATCTTAAGTTGTTTTACAGATAGTATGTATACAGAAATTTCTTAAAGAAGACTAGTGTTATAGGTATAATTACATCATTGAACTTTAATAAAATATGTGACACAAAATATAAATTACCACACAAAGAAATAATTAGTAACATTTAAAATTGAAGAAAATTGTCTATTGATTAACCCAGATGATCCTGACGTCCCTGCAGAAGGATGGTGTTTCGTTTTTTTAAACACTTAAACTGTTTCATTTTGACACAAAACACTTTCTCCAACATCGGACTGTCATTTCAATGTCGATCATTGAGATGCAAATACTAACAATCATTGTTTTAGCACGTTACTCTATGATAGTCACCTTTGAAGATAGGGATTCAGAAGAAACGTAAGAGTTAGATCATGATTTTTGGTGTGTAAGCATTTACACATAAATTTAATTTATATTATTCAGAAACATAAGAAAGGCTTTACAATTAAAATTTCATATCTAATCTCTAATATTATGTTTATAATTTTTACTTCCTTCCAGAAGGACGGACTATCATGCCGAGACTAAAGGTTCAATTCACGTAAAATTAATGTTGCCACATATGAACTATCTACTAAAGATGTATTAAACCATCTTTTAAAGCAGAAGTAACCGAAAAAATAATTCAGGAACATCTGGGTTAACTGCACAATTATTCAGAGTATAGAACGGTGAGTATAAGATGAATGAAACATCTGTGAATATATGGATTCCATTTTATGAGCTATTACTGGCATAAATGTCCATTAATAACAGAACTAATTTATATAAGGCAAGAAGGCTATAGAACTGTGGTAGCGATGTGAGGCAAGTGAATAGCAGTCAGTGGTTTATGTGGGTCCATTAGATTCTGCAAACAGAAGTGGTGAGTAGGGAAACTGAGTTTGATCATTCAGCACAAGGTGTGGAGAAGTTGACATATATTTACCTGACTATGGAATAACTGCCGAAAACCGGTTGGTAACAAATACAATTTGCAGAATATTGCACAATTATCTCGTGTGTTTCACTCAAAATGGTATTGAAATGTCGATTACCCAATATTACGTTCCAATTCCGCTTCTAAATGGGAAAAAATAATAGTTTGTAATACGTTCTACCACTCTAACCCCCTCCTCCCCATAAATATTTGAATACATATTCCAATTGTAATTTCTGGTAACTATTTCCCCTTCTCCTTCCCCCTCATATTAATGATTGGTTATAATATGCGTCCAATTTGTTAAACTGCACTATGCAATAGTCACTACCATTGTGAAAATGACTTGTTTATTATTTTTTTTAGGAAACAGCCACCACTTGCTCTTATTGTGTCTTAGAGCACCATGATCTGCTCTGCAGGATTGTCCTCTTTGGTATAATTCTAACAAGTTGACTGTTGAACTTTCTTCAGTTGTCTGATTGCATGCACCAATTGTAACTCTAGCTTAATATGAGGCTCATCCAGAAAGTAAGTTCCGTTTCAATGTATCTCCGCTGCCGCGCTGCGACTGCAGTTCCGCACGTGCGCTGTAGACGATGTGTATCAAGGAGAAGAACGTGCGCCATTTGGATATCGCTGTCAGTTACGTACGCTTTGTTGTGCTCGTTTGAAATGTCGGCGTTGATAGAAAATCCCGCCGCCTGTGAAATCAGGTCGGTGATTCGGTTTCTGAATGCGAGGAAAGTGAAACCAAGTGAAATTTATCGGCAAATTTGCAGTGTTTACGGAACCAAATGCGATGAGTGATTCGATGGTGAGAAGATGGGCCCGACAGTTGAATGGCGGGCGTAGTGATGTTCACGAGAAGAACGAAGTGGGCGTCCGCCTTTGGTTACAGAAGAACTGGTTCACGCGATTGATGACAAGATCCAGGAAAACCGTAGGTTTACAATTAGTGCTCTCGCTATGGACTTCCCCCAAAGAAACTGTTTCCAACTGGTTGAAGACACAGGCGGCAGATTTCTATGAAGAAGGTATACAAAACTTGGTGCCATGCTATGACAAATCCCTGCAAAATTTAGGCAGTTATGTGGAAAAGTAGTTTAAGTGATGTAGAATTTTGTGCAATAAAAATTTCTTCTGTATCTGTGTACAATTTCATTTTATTACCGAACGGAACTTACTTTCTGGACGCGCCTCGTAATTGGGCAATATTCTGCAAATTTTATTTGTTACTAACCGGTTTTCGGCAGTTACGCCATCGTCAGGTAAACACTACAGAGATATAATTATGCAGCTTACAAGTTAACAGGTTAATGATCTTAAGTTGTAGTACAGATAGTATGTATACAGAAATTTCTTAAAGAAGACTAGTGTTATCGGTATAATTACATCATTGAACTTGTAGAACTTTGATAAAATATGTGACACAAAATATAAATTACAACACAAAGAAATAATTAGTAACATTTAAAATTGAACAAAATGGTCTATTGATTAACTGCACAAATATTCTGAATATAGAAGGTGAGTATAAGATGAATGTAACATCTGTGAATATATAGATTCCATTTTATGAGCTATTACTGGCATAAATGTCGATTAATAACAGAACTAATTTATATCAGGCAAGTAGGTTATGGAACTGTGGTAGGGATGTAAGGCAAGTGAATAGGAGTCAGTGGTTTATGTGGGTTCATTAGATGCTGCAGACAGAAGTGGTGAGTAGGGAAACTCAGTTTGATCATTCAGCACAAGGTGTGGAGAAGTTGACATATGTTTACCTGACGATGGCGTAATTGCCGAAAACCGGTTAGTAACAAATAAAATTTGCAGAATATTGCAGTTATCTCGTTTGTTTCACTCAAAATGATATTGAAATGTCAATTACCAAATATTACGTTCCAATTCTGCTTCTAAATGGGAAAAAATAAAAGTTTGTAATACGTTCTACCACTCTAACCCCCTCCCCCCATAAATATTTGGATACATATTCCAATTGTAATTTCTGGTAACTATTTCCCCCTCTCCTCCCCCCTCATATTAATAATTGGTTATAATATGCGTCCAATTTGTTAAACTGCACTATGCAATAGTCACTACCATTGTGAAAATGACTTGTTTATTATTTTTAGTAAACCAGCCACCACTTGCTCTTATTGTGTCTTAAAGCACCATGATCTGCTCTGCAGGATTGTCCTCTTTGGTATAATTCTAACAATTTGACTGTTGAACTTTCTTCACTTGTCTGATTGGATGCACCAATTGTAACACTAGCTTAATATTACTGTAACCATTCACATTTGTTAGTACATAAGTTCACGCATCTTAACGCTTATAACCCACATCCTTACCTTAGTGGTCGTACGAGAATCACTTCTCAGTTTATCCCCATTCATGTTTAAAGCCATAGACACAATGACACTTTGTTTATATTGACATCTGCCCTGATAGCGGCATTCTAAGCATTCTACTAGTGTTTCTGCGGCTAGTTCCGAAATATTCCGCCTATGGTGACACTTATCATTCTACTTCTTATACTACTGAAAATTAATCTGCTAAGCGACTGATTTAGCAGTCACCTGCTCCTCTTTTTACGCTTTTACTGTCAACTACATCAATTATTACTATTTTTTATCCCACGGCTTCTTTCCTTATTTATTTTTACCCTTTCACTACGAGGATTATCCATAGATACTTTGTTAGCAGCTGATTGTTATTATATCCTTGCATAATCTCTGCACTTAGCTTTCAGTCTCCTGCTAGCTTGTACATATATTAAGCTACAATACTAAAATGTATTATTATACTCTATTTGTTTCAAAACTGCATCACTCATTGTATTAGTTTTATAAACTTTCACACTCATGTCGCATACTTTTAACTCACAATTTCCAAGTTCTGTAACAGACTTTTGTACGTTTTATATCCTTTATTGTAATTCCAATGCACTTGTTTGCCTGTATAGAGACCAGAAGAAGGGCACTCAAGCGCCCGAAAACGATCGTCAAAAATAAATTAATACAAGTAACTGGTTGCTGAATTTTATGAATTAATTTGTAATAGCTTGTAGAGAGCCACGCGTTCTTCCTTGTTCTTAATTCTCTATTATTATCTGTTATAGTGGCATTTTGTATTAAATGTTGTGCAATTAGAATACTGGGAATGTCTGTAAACTACATCAAGAAGGCTGTGGAATAACAGCGGTCCTAAGAAATGTGTTCACAGCAAAACGCAGAATCCTAATTAGTCTCTGAAGGCCCTAATCTGAAAACGTTGCCCAAAAATACATTTTTCTCATTCAAGTTTGTTCATATTGTCGCGTTGAAATGGAAGCAGGCAACTGAAATCATTTATACTGAAAGCAGGTTTATTGCGAACTCAACATACACGCAGCACTGCTCTGCTATTTATACACAGACAGAATGTGCCAGAAATTAGAATAATAGTTAACATAAGAAACGAGTAGAAATTACAAGTGAACATAAGAAACATGCAGAACATACTGGAAATGATAATTACAAAGAAATAAATTTTTACCGGTATACGGGATTGACCCGGCGACCTTTAGTACCGCAATCGGTGACGCTATCCCCTGCGCCACGCCGGCAGTCGTTTAACCTCGGGTCTCGCGGAAATATTGTAGTTTATGATCCTGTCAGTGACTTTAATGGTGGCAGCTCAGAGAAGATAAGAATTTTGTAGAGAATGGGCTTCAAGCCCATCTTGATGGGGATTGACAATCAACGTATACTTGCAGCCACTAAATCCGTTGACGACCTAACAGAGCAAACAAGACAGAAAAGAAGAAGCCAGAAGAGAAGTGTTGAAGAAAATGAGTGCATTCATTACAGATCTGGAGGCTTTTGAAGGTGTGAATCGCAACTAAAAAGCATGTTTAATTTCAAATGCTTTTCATTATTCATGTACATTTTTCTCCAAAACAAGAAAATATTTGACTTTGATTTTTTGCATGTCTTTTGCATTATACATAAGAAAGATGTATACAGAGTGAATATTTAACATCATTAATCTATGTCCAGATATAGAACAAAGAAGGTATAATTTCTATGTGTAGTTGTTCAATTAAGAATAATTAAACCTAAAGTTCGTTAAATATCAATAAATTGAAATGATTCTGCGGGTTTGTTTATATGATGGTTGAGATTATATTGCAAAAATTTAAGACAAATGGTGTCTTTTTGAATCCTGAGTTCATAAACTTAAAAACTTCCGAAAAATTTAAAAATTTAACTAAAAATTTCAAAACAATTTCAGTAGATGCTTTCAACTACCATCAACCATTCTACATAATTTCATTTATGTAACTCAAAAATTGTGAATTTTGTGACATGTTAGATTTGAACCTTTTTTCGTGTATGTCCCCCCTCAAGGCAAGTAGCATTCCTTATTATGGGGAAAAACCGAGCAGGAAGCTGCATAAAGATACACGGCTTAATGGCGTGACATTGTAGCCACGGTAGAGAACGTCATAAAAGCGCAGGAAAAAAAGGTCGCCTTCTCGATAATTATAGAAAAGTCAGAAAACAGCGCTGAAAAGTGAATCCACAGAAGAATGAGAGGCACGTGTAAGATTTTTTTTCGAGTAAACTGCCATCGACACAGCGATAGCCTGGCTGGATGGATAGGATGTCTTAGGCGCACGACAACAGCGTCTTAGCGCCCTTACATTTCCATTAGGTGACAAGTGTAAATTAAGCACTGAAGACATAAGTAAAAACACACAACATAAATGAAAAGATCCAAATAGCCAAACCGTTTAGGAAGCTAAACGAAAGCAATATAAAGTTGTTGCATATCCGCTATATACGTTTGCCTACTAAAGCAGACAGCTGTAGAAGTACAATGGGAAACGTACACGAAACTGCAGTACTATCAAAAGTATTTTTAAAAATCTAAATTTTTAAGATAATCCATCCAAATTTGGTACAGCTATTAAGAAATGTTATGTGCATATATACATAAATTTTCAGGTTTATTGACATTGTACATTTTTACAACCATTGATTTTTTAACAATGTAGGCCTAATAACAAATGTTCCTTTTTTGAAATAATTATAAGAGCAAAATTAATGAATTTTGAACATACTTTCCTATCGAATAATTACTGACATCAGTGGTACAAAACTGTGATATCTTTTTTTGTTAAATTTTTACGGGTCTCAAAATTTCACGGAAAAACAATATATCAAATTTAAGGACTATATTATACCATAAATGCCTTACAAGTTTATTAAATGAAATTCCTTCCTAAGAATTTTTCACCATAGTACGAACTAGTCATATGCCAAATTTCATTTCCTACCTTTTGTGGTTTGTGAGAAAAAGGTACATAAGGTTACAAAAATGTAATTTACAGGAAAAATGAATCAAAGGATTGATAGTTTTTGTATTAGGTCTTATTAGGTCTTACCTATCTGTGTAAACTAGTGCAAGCCATATGCATACTTCACTTCTTTTGCAAACAGCCTCTTCTTTGCTTGTCTTCTTTGGTTAACCTGCTGTTCCATTTTATTGGCTGTAATATCAGGCCACAGTATCTCTGTTGTCATCGATATCCTTCAATACTGAATATGTGAAAGCTGCTGGATTAAATCCTAGCATCTGTAGAGTTCACATTCTTCCAAGATTACCACTGTTAAAAACACAAAAAGCATCATAAGCAGCAATTTTAACAATATTTGTGAAAACAAATGTTATTTTAGGGCAACATTTCCAAATCATTCAGTTGTAACTCATTAGGACCAAACCAAAGAATATAAATTCACCGTCAGAGATGTTATTCCACAGCCTTCTTGGTGTAATACACAAACTTTCCGTGCATTGTGACAGTACAAAATGAAGAAAAAAACCGGCATAAATCAATGGAGAACAAGATGGGGGCGTAGCCCTGTGCAAGCTATTACAAATTATTATTCTTTTCGCACTTAGAAGCGGAAATGGAACGTAATATTTGGTAATTGAAATTTCAATAAAATGTAGTAAATGAAGAGTCATTTTTTCTTAATTCTGGTCACTTTCGTTTACGTCCCCCTTAAAACACAATACCAGAGCATCATGGGTGAATGAACACCGGAATAAAAAGGATGACGCAATCACTTTCCAACACACTATAACGTCAAAGTTAATGGCAGGCAGAATCCAGACAATTTGCAGTTTTATAACTTTGGTCACACTTGTCTCTTTATTAGATAAAACAGAGGCCAAGATTCGCCGCTAACTTGACTGAAGAGCAGCTTTAAGATTATAGGGAAACAGATCGAATCAGGGAAAAGGGAAAGCAAGTCATTATGTTAGCAGAAAACAATATAGAGCTAGAAAGAGTAGTTTTTCGCATAATTGCTGCAATGTAGAGGCCATGGAAGTTACTGTCACGAACAGAAAGGGTTTCATTACGATCACACTAAACATCACAATGACTATCAAAGTGCAGTACAAGATTATCTGTACAACCAAATTCTTGACGATATTATTGACGCAGTACTTCTAACCGGTAAAGAAAAAGATAACAATGTTTTTATATCGAAATGTCCATTTTCTTTTTAACGATTTGCGTTCTCTTCCGAACGGTTACAGTTTCCGCACCGATTGGCTTGCAGTATATCCATTCACAACACGCAAGGTCAAACGTTCTGATATTGTGGAGTTAATGTAAAAGAATGCTATTTTTCACGTATTAGTAAAAATAAAGTTCTAACAAAATGTCAGTTTGATTTTCAAAAAAGCTATTCAACAGAAAATGCTATATATACCTTCACTGATGAAATATTAAATGCTTTGAATAACCGGACATCACCAGTTGGGATTTTTTGTGATCTCTCAAAGGCTTTTGATTGTGTAAATAATGGGACACTTCTAAATAAGCTTAAGTATTGTGGTATGATTGGGACATATCACAAATGGTTGCAATCATACTTTACTGGAAGAGTGTAGAAAGTTGAAATAAGCGGTTCACATGATATAGAAGAAACAATTAATTCCTCTAACTAGAGAGTTACCAATAATGGGGTCACACTAGATTCGGTCTTGGGTCCTTTGCTGTTCTTAATATTTATTAATGACTTGCCACTCTACATTCACGAAGATGCTAAGCTAGTTCTTTTTGCTGTTGATTCAGGTATAGCTATCACGCCTGTCAAAGAGGAATCAACTGATGAAATTGTAAATGATGTTTTTCAGAAAATTGTTAAGTGGTTCTCTACAAATGGACTCTCATTAAACTTTGATAAAACCAACGATATACAGTTTCATACAGTAAATGGCATGAGACTATTAATAAATTTATTTTAAACAGAAATCTATAGTTGAGGTACAATATTCAAGATTTTTAGGTGTTTGCATTGACGAGGGTGTGATTTGGAACAAACACATTGAAGATCTGCTGAAACGTTTGAGTTCAGCTACTTATGCTATCAGGGGAATTGCAAAATTTGGTGCTATACATTTCAACAAATTAGCTTACTCTGCTTATTTTCATTCACTGCAATCATATGGGATCGTATTTTGGGGCAATTCAACATTAAGTACCGAGCGAGGTGACGCAATGGTTATGCACTGCACTCGATTAGGGAGGACGATGGTTCAAATCCACTTCCAGCCACCCTGATTTATGTTTTCCGTGGTTTCCCTAAATCACTCCAGGCAATTGCCGGAATGGATCCTTTCGAAGGGCCCGGCCGATTTCCTTCCCCCGTCTCTAAGGACCAAGTTGTTAAACCCTAAGCTTCCTTCCTCCTTCCTCCAACATTAAGTAAAAACGTGTTCATTGCACAAAAGGGTGTAATTTCTGAAGCCCATCAAAGATCACCCTGCAGACATTTATTTAGGGTTCTAGAGATCTTCACTGTAGCTACACAATATATATATTGACAAATGAAATTTGTTATTAACAATCCGACCCAATTCAAAAGTAATAGCAGTGTGCATAGCTACAACACTAGGAGAAAGTATGATATTCACTATTCAAAGTTAAATCTAACTTTAGCACAGAAATAGGTGAATTATGCTGCTACAAAAGTCTTCGGTCACTTACCAAGTAGCATCAAAAGTCTGACAGATAGGCAACTAGTATTTAAATGTAAGTTAAAGGAATTTCTGAATGGCAACTCCTTCTACACTTTAGATGAATTTTTAGTTGGAAAAAAAAAAAAAAAAAAAACAGGAAAAATATTAGAAATTAGGAAAAAAATTAAATATAAATGAAAATAAAAAATCCTTAAAATATTGATTATCATGTATAGGCACCATTTACTAAACTGACACGTTCCACATCATTGAGAACTATTGTATACATGATCTATGGAACAACTATTGATGTAATCTAATCTAATCATGGTAAAGTTTATGTATGTTTTCGCGCAGTGGACAAACAGAAAATTTATTCGCGTATTCGCCAGATCACAAAATAAGGAACGTGCTATATAAGAATATATTTTAATGAAAGTATTCAGTTTATTTATATATGTAATGTGTTTATGTATAACTTAATGCATATGATGTTTAAATATGAAACGAATAAACAAAAAAGTAATACAAAAGAAAATATTTTAATGCATATATTTTATTTAAAAATACTGTAACAGATATAAATATACGGCAAAAGAAAAATGCGGCGAACAGGGTATTTGAAACTAATTAGTGTAATAAACAACACAGACTGGTTGCTCTATCGCAAAAATTGCGGTATAAAATAATAAATCAAAATCAGGACGCATTGGAATAAAATCTAAACCACATAAAACAGAACTGCGCCGTCTCACAAATATACTAAGATCAAAAGTCAGTAGAAAGTGATGGTATTTGTTGTGAACGATTAAATACTCTTATGTTGGATTTAAGATGAAGTTTTGAATCTTTACTGCTTGAGGAAGAAAATAAGAAATAACGCAATATAACGTCCCAGACACAATTTTGTCTACCCCGTTGTTGGTTTTTGAAGTTTCTTTAGCAATTTAGGTGAAGGGTTAGGCATTGTTAGAGCATAGTCCCATATCGCTTTGATGGGGGTGTCGCATTTCGCCCTAAGCACACGCCATTTTCCTTTATGATCCCGCCGTAAGCTGTGGGAAGCACTTCGTCAGACGCCTCTAATAAAGCCTCTTCGCCTTCGACGGCACAGCCAGTATCTACGTTATTGCCAACATAGTTCGCAGCTTCACAGAGCCCCAGAAACCTTCCGCCGGCACGGGACTCAGTGGAGGAGTTCCTGGATGGGAAAACAACGCTAACAAAACTAATACCCCAGAAGGTCGTCAAGTTACATCCTGACATTTATGCGGGATATCGTTAATGAACTCTCTGTAGACATATACGATTGAAACACAGAAGCGCTTAATGGGGTGCTTTCTATCAAAGGAACAAACTGAAATTAGAAGACGAAGAATCTGTGTAGACGTTATACTTCACCAAATTATAGAAGGGTAAAAGTAAATAACAAAAGATACGAAAGGTACTTCTCTTTCATGACTTTTATAAAGGGCTTCGATAAACAAAGTGCAACTGTTATCAAGAATACAAAGAAGAGCCACAACAAAATACTTATATGAAACAAGAGACAAAATAATTCGGGCTAACAAGACAGAATCAGAAGAAATTGTCTCTGGAGTTCCCAGTTCCACAGGTTTGCAGCTTTTGCCACTACTGCTGACGAATCGTGTTCACATGCGATTAGATCATTTTACTGACAATGATATCGGTAGATGACAAATTTTAATCTTAAACAAAAAACATGGGGTACAATATCTGCCTATGAACTACACGAAGTATGTGACATGTATAATATATCAAAATTAATATAAAAAAACTAATGCCAGGCTTTTCAACCGGATAAACTTACGAACAATTGAAAAAATACAAGTGGTAGCTGTAAAATTTAGGGAGACCCAGAGCGTAAGACAAAACTAAACAGATCAGTTACAAAAAGCTGTAACATTTCAACATCTTTCTAAAATCAAGTAAGAACAGAAATTTATCTTAAATTCCTGTATGACAGACATACTAGGGTAATTAGGAAAAGAGTAATGAATTAAAAGCCAAGGAAATGAAATACCTCATAGTCCTAGCTGGATTCACGCAGAAATGTAGATATTACGTAACAGTTTAAAGTATAATACGATATAGATGCAAAGGTTGATGGTCAATATCTAATTATGGACAGTGAATTAGAGCAGATCGAAAGAGCAGTGTAGCAATATCAACTGATCGAAAGTGGAAGAAAATATTAGACAGTCATTATTGAATACATGAAAGAATGGTAACAGCACTATCCAAAGTAGAACTAGAACATCTAGCGGTCATAGCGGAATACGCTACTGGAGAGGAAAGGAAAGAAGAAACAAAACAATTACTGTCTGTAGTAGATAAATATATCAAGAGAGACCAACTAATCATCAGCTCAGATCTGAATTCTAGAGAAGGTAACATACCTATTGGAAATGTTGTACGAACTTTTGGAGATAAAGCAATAAATAAACTTAAGTAATTTGCAACATTCAACTAGCTGAAACTAATAAATACCAATTTTCTCAGTAAATTCATTCGTTTAGATGGATTAGTTACAGTTATATAATTCGATTAGGAAATAATTAATGATAATAAAAGTTGTATGGTACAGAATTTTAGTGCTCACAGAGGGAGCGATAAACATTCGGAACACTACCTTTAATTGAAAAAAAAAATGGGAATAATCGCAAAACAGAGGAATAGTAATCTAAAACACAGGCGAGAAAATGAGAAATTGTGGAAGGTGTATTTCCAACAAGAAGGATGTATCAGAACACTTTATGAAATTATGCTCGCAGAAACTCCAACCGATGAAGCTGTACATAAAGAGTGGGAAATATAATACAGGCATCTATAAAACTGCAAATGAAATTTTAGGAGATAATGATAAAGACAAGAATTGAGAGTATGTAACAAAGAGATAAGAAATTGAAGAAAAAAGGAAAGTGTACATAATGTATCTACAAAATGAAACAGGTATCCTATGAAAGACAGCCAAAAAACAAGTGTCAAGAGAATAACCAGAAAGGATCCTTCATAATTTATTTTGTATCCTCTCCTCACTTTTTCCTGTACTTTCCACATAGTATATGTTTCATTTTAATTTGTCCATGCATGAAACTCCTTCTTCTATACTGTAGTAACGTTAGAATTAATATTTATTGTTATAAATTAACGTTAACCATTATATAATAACACTGAAAATTAATGCGTGATGCTGTAACACTTGTAGAGTATAAAGCTTATCTCTGAACATCTCACATATGAGTATAAAGAGCGAAAATAATTTTTTTCATGCATGTATACATCTAAATTGTATTATTCCTGTAATTTCGTAATGTCCATTCTGTGAAAAAAATCGCCATTACATTATTAACCAAGTGAAATGTGATTATAACGTGCGAGTTTCTGTCACTTTTTTGCTGTGCAACTTTCGTTTATTTATGACTATGTTTCTTTGTTTCGAGATATTAACTTTGGTAAGGTATTATCTCATTATTGAAAGCGTAAGTGTGGAACTGGACACTAGAAATTATCTGAAAACTTCATCAAAATAATCAAATGTTCGGAAATCTAAGGTACTTAACTGCTGTGGTTATTAGTCCCTTAGCTTAAGAACTACTTTTGAACTAACGTCCAGGACAATACAAATACACATGTCCAAGGGAAAACCTCCTAAGCGAGCAATCGCGCTCTCCGCAGTAAGGCGCAATTAGAACCCTGACTCCACCTTGGCGAAAACATTATCCACCACCAGAATTCCAAACGAAGCACATTGGAATCGAGCGTCATCGCACAGGCGTGTATTAGAGGTCGACAGTGAAGAGTACAATCTGTAACGTTCGTCTGCGATGAGCTTAGACACACGAACAACATTGTGATACCTTTCGTATAAATGGGACTCAACTGAGAAGATTAGGCAGCGTCACTATTTGATCCACTGCTGCTCATATGCCCTCTACCGTACCAACCCCACCTAGAGACAAGGCCTCACAACAGCCCGTGCTACGTCACCGTGACTAGGCCGCGGCCGCCAGCTTACTGGCTAACTGCTACGAGGCAGTAGTCAAGATAGATACGAAGCCAACACCGACCACAGTAGTATAAGTTTATATGCCCAGTAGCTCTGCCGATAATGAGGAGATCGAATAAATTTATGAAAAGGTAAAGGAAGTTACTCAGACAGTTAAGGGAGAGGGAAACTTAATTGTGATGTGGAACTAGAATTCGGTAGTAGTAAAAGGAAGGGAAGGAAAAATAGGTGGCTATGAACTGGGGAAAAGGAATGAAACAGGAAGCCCAGGAGACACTGTAGCAGACAGATTTTATAATGATAATGCATTGGTTTTGGAACCAGGTTTTAAACTGTAAGACATATCAGTGGGCAGATATAGACTCTGATCATATCTTACAAACGACTGAATTTGAAGTAACTGCAGACAGGTAAGAGTATATCGAGATGGGACCTAGATAAACTGAATGACCCTGAAGTTCTTGAGAATTTCAGAGGGATATTTAGGCAACAATTGACAGAAACGGGAGATGAATGGGTACCTTTGAGAGATGACATATTAAAAGTAGCAGAGGACCAAATAGGTAGAGAGGCAAGACCCACAAAAACCCTTGGCTATCACAATACTAAATTCAGTTGATGAAAGCTAAAGATATAAAAATGCAGTAAATGCAACAGGTAAAATTGAGTACAGACGACTAAGAAATGAGACTGACAGGAAGTGCAGAATGTCTAAGCTGGAGTGGCTAGAAGCCAAATGCAAGTCTGTAGAAGAATGTGTAACTACGGGAAAAATAAATATTGGCTATGGGAAAACAAAAGAGACATTTGAGACAAGAAAAATAGCTGTATCAATATCACGAACTCAGATGCAAAACCAGTTCTGAGAAAAAAAAGGTAAAATGGAAAGAGTATATACAGGGGCTCTACATAGGAAATGAACTTACATACAATTTTGTAGGAAGGGAAGTGGAAGTAGACAAGGATGATATAGGAGATACTATACCGAGAGACGAATTTGACAGAGAACTGAAAGACCTAGCAGAAACAAGGCCCCTGATTTAGATGAAATTCCCTCAGAGCTACTGAAGTCTCTGGGAGAACCAGCCGTGACAAAACATTTCACCAAGTGCGTAATATGTATGAGACAGGAGAAATACCCTCAGAAATACCCTTTAAGAAAAACGTAGCACTACCCATTCAAATAAAGCAGGCGCAGATAGGTGCGAAAATTACAGAATCATCAGTTTAATGAGTCATGGTTGCAAAATTTTAACACGTATTATTTACAGAAGAATGCAAAGGCTGACAGATGGTGACATCGGGGAGGATCAGTTCGGATTCAGGAGAAATGCAGGAACACGGGATGGAATACTGACCTTATGACTTATCTTAGACTAAGGAAAGGCAAACTTACACATGATAGTCGCTGCACAGAGGATATAAAATGCAAAATGGCAATGGTAAGAATAGCGTTTTTGAAAAAGAGAAAGGGATAACATCGAATATTTATTTCAGTGTAAGGAAGTCTTTTCTGAGGGCATTTGTGTGGAGTGTTGCCTTGTACGTGAGTGAACATGGATGAAAAAGACTTTAGAGAGGAACAGGATAGAAGTTTTTGAAATGTGGTTCTACAGAAGAATGCTGAAGATCTGGTGGGTAGATCGTCTAACTAATAAAGAGGTACTAATCAGAATTGTGGACAAAACAAGCTTTTGCCATACTTTCACTTAAAGAAGGGATCGATTGGTAGGACACATTCTTAGACATGAAGGAATAATTATTTTAGCAGTGGAGGATAGTGTATGGGGCAAAAATCGTAGAGGGAAACTAAGAACAAATAGATTATGCAGATTCAAATCGATGTGGGTTGCCGTCCTTATGAGGAGATGAAGAGGCTTACTCAGCATGAAGTAGGTTGGAGAGGTGAATCAAACCGGTCTCCGGACTGAAGACTACATCAACAAGTCACAGAAACACTACACGGACACAAGGACATATTCTGTTGAACATCAAAGGAATTGATGTCTATTGTACATGAGACAACAGATGTTAAGAGAGACCTGATTTTAGTATGTAGGTGTAAGAGGATTTCCAGGGTGAACTTTATTGACTATATGAAACAAAACGTAAATTAGTTACTAACGTAAATCATGACACGTTCGACATGGCTGCCTTCCGTGTCGATGATGTGGCTCTGACGAATAGCGAAATTTCTGCATGACCCGCTGAAGTGCTGGAACATGGGTGCTGTCGACGACTCGTGAATGGCTGTTCTCAGCTCAGAAATGGATTTGGAATTATTGCTGTACATCATGTCTTCAATATAGCCGTACAAAAAGGAATCACATGTATTCAGATGTGGGGAATATGGCCGGCAATCGAAGTCCATGCCAGTGGCCACTATATACCCCAGAGCCAGAAGACAAGGCCTCACAGCTGGCCGTGCCTACGTCACACCAAAAGGCCGCGAACGCAAGCTGATTGGCCGGCCGCTTCGAGGCAGTGGGCGTGCCCCAGCGGCCAGCCAGTCAGCTGGCGGTCGCCACCTCTCGGTGTGACGTAGGAACGGCCAGCTGTGAGGCCTTGTCTTCTAGGAGGCGTTGCCAGGATGCGCTGTCTAAGGTTCTCCTCCAGGACGTCACTCTCCTGCTACAATGGAGTCGAGCTGCATCTTACACTGCTTGTAGAAATTACACTTTGTATAATAGGTAGTCATCGGGCCGTCAAGGAGTGTCGCACCGATTATTCCGTGGCGGGACATTGCACACCACAGTCACCCGTTCAGCATGTAAAGACTTTCCGATCACGAAATGTGGTTTATTCGTCCTCTAAATGCGCCGATTCTGCTGACGATACCATCCAAACTAAAATAGGCTTATCAATAAAATTCTTCCGGGTATGAGACCGCGTCGTCATTTTATAAACTCCACCGACGTTTCGGCCACTGTTGCAGGCGGCCTTCATCAGGGTCTGTGTCTGACTAGGCTTCGTTGTTATATCTACTTAGATACTTCGCAATCCACCAAAAGGTGCTTGGTGGACGGTTTTCAGTACCACTACTAGTTAGTTGCTTTTCTGTTGCACTCCCATAAGGAACGAGGGAAAAAACGATTAATTGTATGTATCCGTACGAGCCTTAATCTCTCTAATCTTATCCTTGTGGTCTTTACGTGAAATTTTGGTTGGCAGCAGCAAAATCGTTCTGCAGTACGTCTCAAATTCCGGCCTTCTGGATTTCTTCAACAGTGCTCGTCGGAAAGAACGTCGCCTCCCCTCCAGCGACTTCCAGTTGAGTTCCCGAAGCATTTCCGTAACATTCGCGTATTGATCAAATCTACCGCTCGCCTCTGAATTGCCTCTATGTCCTCCATTAAACCGATCTGGTGGGGGTCCCAAACACTTGAGCAACACTCAAGACGGAATCGCATAAGCGTTTTATATGCGGTCTTCTTTTCAGACGAATCACACCTTCCCAAAATTCTCCCCATAAAGCGAAGCTGATCATTTGACTTCCCCACGACTGTCATATGCTAGTTCCAATTCATCTCGATGTGCAGCGTTAGGCCTACGAATTGACGCGAGTCTGACAAGCAGCACACTACTAATGTTGTATTCGAACATTATGAGATTCCTTCTCCTACTCATGATTCGTTAACCAAGCCAAATTCATATTAAAGTCGGCCATAATGATTCCCACCATATCCCGCGGCCACTTGAGCAGTTTGAACGTCATGATGCAAACCGTTCAGATGTTACGAATGTTTCTTTCTAATAGTTCAATAATTGTCACCCTGTAAGTTTTAATAGTTATACATAGATGAAAAGATTAACACAAAAAGTAGCATGGGGAGCTATTCTAAACAAGTTTACGGAGGTGAACGTAGTAACACTTTTCTTTGTACAATTATTTGCGGTAGAAAGATCATGATTGACACGCAAGACGTTTCAGAAATTTGTAACAGTAGTTCATCTTAAGTAACACAAACAAAGTGAAACAATGGCCTACTAAACAGTTACTTTGCTTCGGAAATAACCGTAATAGTGTATTTGAAAATTAATTAGATATGTTTATAAATGAAAAGTTTCATTATTGTGTGTGTGTGTGTGTGTGTGTGTGTGTGTGTGTGTGTGTGTGTGTGTGTGTGCGAGCGCGCTCGTAAACGAGTGATTTCGGCACACCGCTCAGCAAAAGGAAACATCCGTAGCACCAACAGTACCTCTGTGGGCAACAAACGATAATGGTGCGTCCAAACACATCCAATTAAGTTAATGGATTTAAAGCAATCGAGTTACGCCCGGCACATGTTGGGAAACGCCGCGAAATGATTGGCTACTCGTGTGGAAACACTGCACACCGCGGACAAAGCGATGACAGGAAACTCGCCAAACGATGGCGCCGTCGGAATTAGAAGCGGGAATATTGAAGCGGAAAGGCTGCGTAAACGAAGCGCTCGGCGCACGGTTCGCCCGTGAGCTGCGGCAGTCTGCGGTGCGCTCGGAGCTGCTATCACGGGTCAACTGTCGGGAAAACGGCAGGCGGGTTTTCCTGCTTCTGTGGGCTCGTTCAGCTCCGCACTGCGTGTCGTTTACGAGACTCGCTTCATTAGGCGCTATTAAATGCTGAAGGTTCGTCGTATTCTATAGGTCAGAGACTTCCGATTTATTACAGTCCCTTGCGTTGCTTTCATGTACATCTAGATGTCTGCTCTGTAAGTCACATATAACCCTTTAATTCTCACATTATGAATTCAGCTATGGAAAAATAAAAATTCATTGTTTTGTTTATTAATACGGTGCACTAAATGACAAAATATGTGTTTTAAAATTTTTGATCGAACTATATATATATATATATATATATATATATATATATATATATATATATATATATATTATGTCGTGTATATTATGCACAACACAAACGTTTGTATCGAGATATTTTATTTCTTGGTACGTTATTTTTAGTTATTCCAAACAAATCAGGCGTAGACAGGTGTGAAAATTACTGAACCATCAGTCTGATAAGTCAGGGTTGCAAAATTTTAACACGAATCACTACAGGAGAATGGAAAAAAAACTGGTAGAAGCTGACCTCGGGGAAGATCAGTTTGGATCAGAAGGAACGTAGGAACCCGGGAGGCAATACTCAATTTACGACTTATCTTAGAAACTAGATTAAGGAAAGGCAAACCTACATATTTAGCTTTTGTAGATTTGGAGAAAGCTTTTAAGAAGGATGACTGGAATACACTGATTCAAATTCTGAAGTCAGCAGGGGTAAAATACAGGGAAAGGAGAGTTATCTACAACTTGTACAAAAGCCAGACCGCAGTTATTAGACTCGAAGGGCATGAAAGGGAAGCATTAATTGGGAAGGGACTAAGACAGGGTTGTAGCCTTTCTCCGATGTTATTCAATTTGTACGTCGAGCAGGCGGTGAAGGAAACCATGGAAATATTTGGAATAGGGATTAAAGTTCAGCTGGAAGAAATAAAAACAGAAATAAAAACACTGAATGAATTAGATTAGGTAACGAAGCAATGAAGGTGGTAGATGAGTTTTGTTACTTGGGTAGTAAAATGTCATATGACGGTCGCGGTGCAGAGGATATAAAATGCAAAATGGGAAGAAAAGCATTTGTGAAAAAGGGAAATTTGCTAACATGGAATATTAATTTAAGTGTAAGGAAGTCTTTTCTGAAGGCATTTGTGTGGAGTGTTAACTTGTACGGGAGTGCAACATGGACGATGGGCAGTGCGGACAGGAAGAGAATAGCTTTCCAAATGTGGTGCTACAGAAGAATGCTGAAGATTAGGTGGGTAGGTCGCATAACTAATGAAGAGGTACTGAACAGAATTGGTGAGAAAAGGAATTTTTGGCATACCTTGACTAAAAGAAGGGATAGCTTGGTAGGACACATTCTTAGACATCGAGGAATCGTAAATTTAGCTTTGGAGGGAAGTGTGTGGGGTAAAAATCGCAGAGGGAGACCAAGAGACGCATATAGTAAGCAGATTCAAATGGATGTGGATTGCCGTTCTTATGAGGAGATGAAAAGGCTTGCTCAGGATAGAGTAGGGTGGAGAGCTGCATCAAACCATTCTCCGGACTGAAGACCATAACAACAATGACACGTTATTTTGATGTAGTTAACACTGTCAGATCAGTAATGGTAACATAATCTTTGCCATAGCACCAAAGACAAGACAATTCACTGCTAAAACGAAATAACATGAACCACACTCACTCTCACAGCCACGTACAGACGGCAACGTATCACAACCTCCAAAACGGATAGATTAATGCCTCAGAAGTGGCTACACACAGTATAAAGTGGCAAAATATAGTTCTAGAAAGATGTTGTTCAACAAGAATGCGTCTTTAAGGACATACACAAAATACGGTATAAATCAGCTTTTAATACGATGTTGTCGAGAAACAACCCTGGTAATGAAAGGGTTAAGTGCCTGACAGAGGGTTCAGCGAACCCCATCCAAAATATTTATCTATTGTTCCTATTCGTAGTAACACTCGAGAAAAACGAACCGTTCCACTGTTCAGTTATTTTATAAACATGACAATTGCTCCTATTGTAGGGGGAGGTCAACAAAATATTTTCGCATTCGGAGGAGAAAGTTGGTGAATGTCTAGCCGAGGGCTGACAAGAGTAGTGTAGGCAGCCAATTTGTGATTTTTTTGTTTTTTGTTTTTCTTTTTGTTTTTGTTTGTAAATCTATCGGACTCAGTAGTTCGGTCGTTAGACCGTAGCTTACAAACTACTTAAACGAAGGTAACCTAATTTAAGGACTGAGAAACTAAGCATGGTCATTTAATACTAAATTGGCGTCCACTGTCATTTGTTTATTGCTTTCAAGTATTTAGGCAAAATTTCAGATCTCCTTGCTACGAAGTTAAAATCTCGAAATTACAGACCTGCATTTTATAATATAAACAGCATTTCAAAATATTTATTCAACCCTTACCACAGAGTGGGCTGTATAAGACCACATACAAAAACTGTAGGAAAGTGTATATTGGTGAATTTGGCAGGGCTGTAGCTATTAGATTATCACAGAGAAGACGGAAATTAAAAAAGAATTATTCAACCTTTGCCAAACATCTGCTCTCAGAAAACCACACTTATGATGTAGACTGCGAAATCTTACATTCTCTAAAGAAAAGCAAAAAGATGACACTATTGGAAATACTATAAATCAATAAAAATATGGCAGTAGACGTCAGTATAGTAATAAATAACCAAACTCAGTTAACATAAGTTTTAGTTATCAGTTTGTTAAATATATCAAATGTTACTATTACAATACTCTTTCGCAATATAACAACCCGCACCTTCCTCTCCTTTCCCCCCACCTCCCACCCTCCCCTACTTTTAACAATAGTATTCAAACTTAGAAAAACAACATGTACCATCAACCTTTTTATATATTTTTATTTAATAATAAGTACGTGTTAAAAGTTTCAAGAGGCTTTTGTTATTTATATTTATGTATTTTGACTTTAGTAGCCTTTTATATGTGATCTACATGACTCCTCACGACTCGGAACTACACTGATAATGTTCAGTCACTGAACGAAATCGATATGCGAGATTTTTGAAAATAAATATTTTATATCATACTATCAAGATGAAAATTTGCTATTATTATTATAACACTGTGGTGCTTGAGAACGAAACTCATTATGGAGTAGCCATACAATAAATACAACTGACAAATATTTATTTTTACTTCAGTATTTTTACTTCATATAATTTTTGTCAACATTAGTCTTTTTGATACATTACGTTACAAATAATGAATGGGTAGCTTTGATAGAGGAAATAGTGAAGGCAGTAAATGATAGAATAGGTAGAAAGGCAAGACCTAAAAAAATCTTGGCTATCACAGAAAATACTGAATTTAATTGATGAAAGAAGAAGATGTAAAATAGCAGTAATCACCGCGTGGTAAGTGGCGGATGTTAGCGCTTACATAAAAACTCCGAAGAAAAGTCACAGCCAACACCACGATTTAATAAAAAGGCCTCTATTTAATTAACTACCGGTTTAAATAACGTTCATATCAGTGTACACTGTCACTTACATAAATGTAAATAAATTGCGGTTCGGATTGTGACCCTATTGGAAATTTTTATTAAATCAATCAGATCGCTCTCTTGATACTATAATCTCAGGTAATTTTAGAATGTTTGTGTGTTCGCGTCTCTCGAGGCGGAGTGTCAAAGTGGAAGCTCGGGCCTACTGTTTTCGCCCGTTCACCCTGTGAGTGAACAAGTGGCAGATCGCTGAGCAGGGTCCGAGCAGGTTTCGCTAGTTAGTGAGGCTCTAATGTTAGGCTCGTAGTGGAACTTCTTGGGAGATAGCTTCGACGGTTGGAAATAAGTCCAGTGTGCTCTCGGTACTTCTGTCGTGGAGGTAGGGGTCCTCATCTCGCGGCTATCGAGCGTACAGGGTAAAGCAATTGGCTGGCAGAATTGGAGAACTAGGCGAAACTCGCCCTAGGGGTGAAAGCACAGCTTGCAGTCTGCAGCATTGTTCTCACAGCTGATAAGGGTCCCAGGATTTTGAGCGGAGACAGGGTCTCAGTCAAAGTCTTCGCCGACTATGTAATGGTCTTGATTGCAGATTTGTGGATATGCGTTATCGAGAGGAGAAAATAAATCTTCTGTTGATTGGTCAGGGGAAAACTATACAAAGAAAGTAGCTACTCGAGAAGCACAGTACTTTTAGAGTGTGTGTACAAGGATTTTTTAGGGTAGTCGGTAGTTTCAGATGTTTTGATGAACAGTCGTCAGTCGACACGTAATTGACGAACTGTAGGCTACTTTGAGTGTCGAAACAGTAACAGTAAAGTTACAAAATTCACATGCAGTCCAGGAAATTCGATGCTCTCAAAGTGTTCTCGGAACAGGGCGATGGCTGTTTGACTAATTAGGGAGCTCTAAAATATTTAGTGAAGGTTTGAGAGTATAACGAAAATATGAAGTTAAATGTCATAGGAGATGCTGTCTTTATTGCGGTCACAAAAATTTTGTCTCTAATGGTCAAATGTGAGTGTGACAGGTATGGGTGAAATCAAGTTAATTCTTTCACTGGATTCTACAGAGACAGTTATAGGGTCACTCACTGGAAGTAGCGTTTAGTAGCACGGAAGTAGTAGGATAATGCATTATTAGCTGGAGACGATTCGTATCCTACCGAATATAGATACGCACTGTAGAGAATAAGCTGACAGAGTTGTCCGCATGTAATCCCATATATGTTTTACAGGCACTACCCTACGGCACGAGTCCCGTACTCAGCTTGTATTGATTGCACATCCTTTTACGTTAGGTGCTTAATGTGTATTTGCTGCAGAATTATAGAATTTGTTCTCAGTTCATATAATTAATTTATTAGAGACGGAAGGACACGCTAGTGCTAAGCTCGGCTTGCCCTTTTATCACATGATACCTTCCGAGTATAGAACCTAATACAACCTAGTAACTCACTTTGCATGGAGAGTGCGTTCATCAGAGCGAGGATACAACCTCCTCCCGTTTGGTGTTCGAATTCCCCCCCACCCCCTCCGACATGGATGTTTGTGCTGTCTTTAGTATAAGGTAGTTCATAAGTAGTTTGTAAGTTTAGGGACTGATGACCCCGCAGTTAAGTCCCATAAGCCTTACATACATTTGAATATTTTTCCTATCTCCTAACTAGACGGACAGGGTGAGTAGCATTCTAAGGCTTTTGCTGCAGCTGTGGTGTACGGGAAAGTGTCTTTGTTAAATGGGTAAAGCAGAATACAAGATGACGTTGAGAAGATTGGTGGCTGGCTTGAGAAATGTCAGTTCTAAATGTATAAAAATTTAAGTTAAGATGGTGAGTAGGAAAACCAATGCGATCATGTTCGAGAACATAGCAATGAGCTGCTTGACACAGTCATGAAATTCATTTCACAGTAGTAAGGGCAAAACACTTACCTCCATCTAAAATTCATAAAATAAAATAATAGAGAATAATAATTAAAAATCAGCTTCAACTATTTCAGGAAGAAAGAATTAACAAGAACGGTGATATTGCAGCAGAGCTGAAACCTTCCACATTCTCAAACGTTTGCAGCCATCAAATGTGTGGCATCAAGGACGTAGGCAAAGCGGGGTCTTGGGGGACCGGACCCCCCCACCCCTCCCTATCACCTATCATGCTAAGGACAACACACATACCCATGCAGATTTTTTGCGAAACACAAAGCTACATTCGTGGCTGACAGGCAGCGGGCTTGGTGACATGCAACAGTGTCACTGCCAGTGTTAAAATACAAACACTTCTCATCTGATAATCTGACTTCGTTTGGAATAACAACTGAAGGTTCTGCTGGAGTATATTGAAACAATTTTTAACAAATGTTTTCCTCAATTTTGTGTATAAAATATTGCAGTATTTGCAAGAAGGTCTTACAAACGCAAACTATGTGCATAAAATATATATATATATATATATATATATATATATATATATATATATATAAAATGTTAGTCTAAGTTTGTTTTTAGAATAAATGAAAAACATGAGCATTTGTAAATATCTCTTTAACCCTTCGGACCCTCCCCCACCCCTCTTTTGACTCTTTGACAATATCCTGGCTACGTCACTGGTGGCATACAAAGGATGCAAGGTTAGGCTTTAACGTCCTGTCGACATCGTGGTCATTAGAGATGGACCACTCGCTCGGTGTCTGAGTAAGGATGGGGAAGGAAATCAGCCGTACCTTTTGAAAAGAACCATCCCGGCATTTGCTGGAGTGATTTAGGAAAATATGAATTACAGGAGGTGGATTTGAATCACCGTTCTCCCAAATGCGAATCCAGTGTGGTATCATTGCGTCATCTCGATCGGTAAGTGGTATACGGGCACTGCAGAATACTGCCAAGCAAAGTGAATTGTGAGGGAGAGTAAAATACGATCATCAAAACAACATAAAACAATGGGCGCAGCGGCAACATAGTATATGAACTACATGACACCATTGAAATTTCACGGGTTGCGCGGTCGCTCCCACCAGAGGTTCCAGTCCTATCTCGGGCATGGGTGTGTGTGTTATATTTAGTGTAAGTTAGTTTAAGTATTTTAAACATGGCTGCAATTCAGCAACGGTGGAACACAATCTAAAAGTCAACACAGTTTCAGCCGATCAGTTGCATAAAAATGATTTACACGCATAAACCTTGACCTAGGTTTCGGCAAAAGTAATTTTCCCTTCTTCAAAAGTATTACATAAAGCTCACATTAAAAAAGTTGTTAAATAAAATGTGGCTGACTCCATGTCAATAGAATAAATTTTATGATGCGATATTGTTTTAAATTTTACGTTTTATTCTATTGACATGGAGTCAGCCACATTTTATTTAACAACTTTTTAATGTGAGCTTTATGTAATACTTCTGAAGAAGACAAAATTACTTTTGCCGAAACCTAGGTCAAGGTTTATGTATGTAAACCATTATTATGCAACTGTTCGGCTGAAACTGTGTTGACTTTTGGATTAGTTTAAGTAATTTGAAGCTCTAGCAGTTTGGTCTCTGAGGTTTTCAAACATTTGATGATATAATATGTCACACATACACACACACACACACACACACACACACACACACACACACACACACACACATGCCCGAGGAAGGACTCGAATCTTCGACGGCGAACAACCTCGCGCTCCGCAGCAAGGCGCTCCAAAGGGCTCAACCACTCCAACGCCGTGCAGTGGAGGCCCTGGTAGCAAAGGCTGCCGTTACCACAGGCACTCGATTCGATTGTCCACTGCCATTAACGCCTAATTGCCCAGCACTGTTCTAACAGATACATTCGTCTGACGTTCCTCATTGATTTCTGGGACAATTTCACGTACTGTTACCGACGAGTCTACGAAAACGACGCGGCTCTCTGTCTTTAAGTGCTGACCGTCGCGTCGGCTAACGGCCATTGCGTTGTCCTGGAGAGAAAATGTCTATAATTTGGTGATCTTAGAACACTTTTTACACTGTGGATGCCCGAATACTGAATTCCTTAACCATTTTCGAAGTTGAATGCCCCAAACATGTTGCTCCAACTACTATTTAGTGTTCAGAGTGAGTTACAGATTTACGTGGATAATTTTTATTTCAACTGCTGGTAGGTGTTGTAATCTTACGACATGGACATAACAAATATTTGTGTCGGGTATTCAAACTGGCCGCGCGGGAGTAGCCGAGCGGTCTGGACCGCCAAGTTACGGGTCGCGCGACCTGGTATGGATGTGTGTGTTGTCCTTAAGTTAGCTTAACTTTGTTTAAGTAGTTTGTAAGTCTAGGGAGTTATGACCAATGTCATTTGGTCCCATAAGAATTAAAAACATTTGAACATTTTTATCGAACTTTGGTGCTTACTAGGCCACATACCTGCTCAGACTTACCAAGCGCCGCGGCGGAGTGACCGAGAGCATTGAGGCGCTATGCTACGATCCGCGAAGCCGTATCCGGTCGGGGTTTCGAATTCTCCCTCGGGCATGGATGTTTGTGTCGTCTTTAGTATAAGGTAGTTCATAAGTAGTTTGTAAGTTTAAGGACTGATGACCCCCAGTTAAGTCCCTTAAGCTTAACAAACATTTGAACATTTTCTCGAACTAGTCAAGCACCTGTTCGGGCCAACCCAAATTCTCACGTGTTCTCCACGCCTCGAGATCTACCAGCAATCCCATCAGGAATCATGTCCTTGTCTGCATACGCTTTTGACACTGTGCCTCATAAGCGTCTTCAAATTGCGTGCTTATGGAATATAGCCACAGTTGTGCGCCTGGATTCGTGATTTCCTGTCAGAAAGGAAACAGTACGTTGTTATCAGCGGAAAGTTATCGATTAGAACAAAACTGATATCTGGCCCTGTAACAGGGATGTGTTATGGGGCCGCGACTGGTCCTTATCTTTATAAAAAAATTAGGAGACAATTTGAGAAGCCTCTAAGACTTCGCGGATGATGCTGTCATTTATCGGTTAGTAAAGTCACAAGAAGATCAAAAGCAACCGCAGAAGCCGCGCGGGAGTGGCCGCATGTTCTGGAGCGCCAGGTTAAGGTTTGGATCGCCCGGCCTCCCGCGTCGGAGGTTAGAGTCCTCCCTCGGGCTTGGGTGTGAGTGTGATTTGTCCTTACGTTAGTTTTACTTAGTTTAAGTACTTTCTAAGCCTAGGGGACAAATGACCACAGTAGTTTGGTCGCACAGAATTACGAACATTTGAACATTTTTTTAGCAACTACAAACGCATTTAGATATTTGCATGGTGAAAAAAATTGGCAATAGACCCTAAGTAATGAAAAGTGTGAAGTCATACAGATATGCCCCAAAAGAAATTCATTAAACTTCATTTACACCAGGGTCGGCCTGAAATTTTGCACATATACGGTGCAGTCGCGGTGTTATAGCCTTGTGCACTAAGGCGCCGTGCTGCGGTGCGCGCGGCCGTTCGCAGTCGGGGGTTGGAGTCGTCCCTCGGGCATGGGTGTTTGTGTTGTTCTTAGTATAAGTTACTTTAAGTAGTTTCTAAGCCTAGGGGCTAATGACCAACGTAGTTAACCCTTTCATCCCCACATTTTGAAATTCGCTTTGGAAAATATAAAATTCAGTCTTTTATGTTTTAATACAGTGACCTAAACACAAAATAATGTTCTTTAATATTTTTTACCGAACAGTTATAATGTTTATGTCATGTTTTTCAAGCACAACATACATTTGTTTAGAGTTGTATTATTACTTCGGAAGATTTTTTGTTGATATTTAGCACTTTCAGGTTAATAATGATAGCTTAATCTTCACAACAGCACCAAAGACAGGACTATTAGTTGCTAAAGTAAAATAAACGAACCATATGCACACTGACACTCATGGCTGAACACAGACTGCAGCGTAAGACAACTTACAAGTCGGAGAGATTAATGTGTCTGATGTTGATACATGCTCCACCAAGCAGCAAAACGTCGTTCTATATGCATGTTTCAGCCGGCCGCGTTGGCCACGGGGACTGAGGCACTCCAGTCACTGTCTGTACGACCACTACGGTCGGGGGTTCGAATCCCCCCTCGGGCATGGATATTTGTGCCGTCCTTAGTGTTAGGTAGTCCATAAGTAGTTTGTAAGTTTATGGACTGATAACCCCGTAGTTAAGTCCCATAAGCTATACAAACATTTGAACATTTTGTATAAGCATGTTTTTCATCGACAACAACGCGACTTTAAGGATTGATACCCATAAAACTGTGTAAAGCAGGTGTTGTCTAGGAACTACACTGCGAATGAGAGGGTTAAGTCCCCTAGAAATAAATAAATAAATAACTACAAAAACAAAACAAAAAACAACAACAACAACAACAAAAAACACATACGGTGCTGTTGTCTTGTGAAACCAAGCCCCTACCACGCCGTAGGGGAGAAGCGAGGCAACTGTCCCGGAATTGAAGCGGCTGACCACCGCCATTTGCAGGGAAGAACCCTGATACTGGGGTTGTGATTTATAGTGTACGAGACTCAACAAGAGCAAAATAAAGCAAAAAATAAACGTATATTTGTTTTAAAAAAACGACTGATTATTGACGTCTGTTTGAAAAATATTCTTAAATGAAAGAAGTTTCCTAATTTCCGAAATACGTCTCCACAGAGACACGAAATTTAAGAATGTAAGGCTCTTTTCTGAGAAGGTGGAGCGATTTTTCATCGAGATATGTGCATAAGATTATTCCATGAAACTTGTAAAGTATTAGAGAGAGCGATTATTATTTAATTCACGTAATTTTCTGTCAGGTCTTGTTTACCTTTTGCCGACTACTCTGTACGTTTTGCACGCTTATTTTTGTACTCCACATTTTTGTCTACATTCCTTTCCATATTACATAGAATTTTTCTTCAAACTTCCTCAAATTTGGGCATGAATAAGTGTAATAACTCATACAATTTTAAATAGGCATTTCATTCGCACATTACTTTTTAACAGAGATAGTATTTCTCAAAGTGGTTGAGTATGCAACATTCGATCAAGTAATGACCATATACGAAGTACAATCACCACCTGCTAAGTGTCTAAAAACAATTATTCGTCCTACTTCTGCATCATAGATACACCTTTTATACGCCTAGTTATTCATTCAGCTCAAATTAGTATTTTTATTAATTTATATGCAAATAAAATATAAGTAGTTGACATACAAGAAAGTACGTTTCTCAGTTTTAGAGAAACATTTGCAAGAGGAAACCTAAACAAAAACAAACGCTCATGATTTATTATTTTTCCATGAAAATACTGTACGGTATACAAGAAATAATTGGTCTGTGAAATGTAACAATGTTTCTGTCTTCCTCTTTGCTTCCGTTCTCACTATTACAATTAAAAGCAGCACACGAACGAACCGTGTTTATGCACGGTTGCCCCGCAAATGACGGCTTCTGTCACATTCAATGTGGGTACGCGACAATAGCGCCAGCGAACGGTCTAGTTTTTATTTAGTAAGTCTATGTGTGCAACTTCCGGATCACTGCGTACACTTCGTAGCCGTCTCCGCTCTTGTAGTGCATGTTTCTCCCTCAAGGTTCGCCACGGGTGTTCGAGACTGGGTATGTTGCGCTCTTGCTTTTACCGCATAAACCGGGCAGTGGAGCCGTCGCCGACCATTATGTACACATGTATTATGATAGATGTCGCTGTTGCTCGCTGCCTCACGTGTGCGCACCTGTGCACTACTTGTTGTTGTTGTTGTTTGGATGTTTTAGGGGGACAAAACTACGGAGGTCATCAGTCCCCCATGTGCATTACTTCTTGTACCTCTCCACAGTGATTTAAACGATAAAACAATCAAATCAACAGCCGTAAGTTCAGTTAAATAACTAGGAATTACAATCGCAGAAAACTAAATTGGAAGTAACAAATAAGAAGTATTTTAGGGAACTCGAATCAAAGGCTATCAGCAGAAGACAGAACATGACGCGGTGCGGTGGTCGAGCGCTCTAAAAAGCCTTGCTGCGGAGCACGCAGTTGTTCAGGGTCGGATTTTCGAGTCCTCCCTCGGGCATGGGTGAGCTTAGGTTACTTTAAGTTGGTTTAAGTAGTTTAGAAGCCTAGAGTCTGATAACCATAGTAGTTAAGTCCCTTAGATTTACAAACATTTGAACTTAGAACATGTAAGAGTTCTACTACGGATACAGCGTACACTACACTTGTGCGCCCAATTTGGGAGTATTGCAGCGCATTGTGAGACCTTATCAACTTGAACTGACGGAGGATTTAAATGAAGTCTAGAGCAGGGCAGCTCGTTTTGTATTATTTCATAATCTGGGAAAGAGTGTCACCGAAATGATGCACGAGTTGGGATGGAAATCGTTGAAAGAATGTCATTCATTGCAGCGTGATTTATTTGCGAAATTTCTCTCACCAACTTTCTCTTCCGAATGCGAACATATTTTATAGGCACCCAGCTACATAGGGAGACTTGATCATCCCAATAAAATAAGAGAAATCATATCGAAAATTTCTTTGAGATACAGTAAAGTTTGAAGATGGCCTTATAAGTCGAAAACTAGTTGACGAATTAAAATGAACTTGTGTAACATATTCAAAATTGAGATTTTTCAATTCAGGAAAGATTTATGTATTTCTTTTTCCTACGTCCTATTAGAGCAGGCATGGCCAAACACAGCCCAGCGGGCGCGGGGGGCCTTGAGCGCTCCTGCCTCGCGCATTGTGCGCAGCGGCGTGTGGGGCAGAGTGGCGAGCAGCAAGAGCAAGAACGCCGCTACAGTCATCCAGGGTAACACTGGATTTGATGCGTTACGTGATATCTCTGTTGTTTTGAGCCTGAGGTGTCGAAAATTATCCTTTCTCTTTTACGGAATTCAATAAAGGTTTCTAAAGATGTTGAACAGCTTAATGTAAATTTTGTTTTTCAAGAAAGATATGTATTTATGCTAATCATATGAATACTGCGTAATATGCTTATATTGTTAAAGAATAACGTTATTGCTTTGGCGAATGAAAAAAGGCAGGAAATATATATGTGCTACAATCACAATTATAAAAGTGCTCTACAACGTTGCCACCTTCACTTAGTAGCCTCACTGTGTTAAAAAAAAAAAAAAAAAAAAAAAAAAAAAAAAAAAAAAAAAAAAAAAAAAAAAAAGACTTCCTTCGTCCCCCCCCCCCTTGCAGCTTTGGCGTATAGCCGTCTCACTCCCACACATGCTGCAGGCATTGCAGTGGTGGGGTTAGTAAAGCGCCCGTCAAACTGGCTCGCGCCCGAAGTGCGCTAGCATCATTTCAAAGGAACTAGTGGAAAATTCACCTAAAACCAATATTTTATTGTTAGTTTTCTATTTGTGTTTTCAAAAAAATATTTACTCGGAAGAATGAGACTCTATGGCCATTAAATAAAATCGTTTTTAAAATGGCATATTTACGATACTGGTCCATTTAAGAAACATATCTTTCAGAAGAAGTCAGCTATATATATGATGAATGTGCATGTACAATACTAATAGAATCATAATCAATTTTTCTTTTATGTGTGTTTTGGATATTTTCTAAAGCTTCGCCTGCCATATAAACACTAATTGTTAACTAAACAGTAAATAGTTTGCTTATTTTACCGTTCTTCGACCACATTACAGAGCTGCGCGTCCTCTCTTAATTCGTTGACGTTGGATCTGACCGCGGGACTGTCCAGCGCAGAGCAGTGCTGTGCGGTCTCACTGTTTCCGCAGCCATCACTCTCTCGCTCCGTCATGCCTGTATTAGAGTATGTAACGGTGGAGAAATATCATAAAACCGGTTCGATGAAACCCCTGCCATGCACTTCATTGTAAGTTGTACAGTATTTATACTGATGCCGATGTAGAAAGAAGGGCAATTCTCGACATGGTGGATCACAATTAAGAAATGCGGCCCGTGTCCTTCCCGACATTTTGAAAAGAACAGACGCCGCAATTCTTCCTTCAAAGTCAGTTAATTCACCTCGTGCGGTGATACCAACGTCGGAAACTGTTTTCGCATAACTGACCGGAGTGCAAATGACTACTCTTCAAACACATTGCCCTTTTATATCTTGTGAACGGGATACTAATACTTTCTTTACCTGTGAGCACAGCTATCCCATGACTTACGTGTCGTTGACGTAGCTGGTAATCTGGATACGCACATTAGATAACATTTCCTTATTTGGTATTCTTCTTTGTGTTGCAATATTAGGAAGCACGTACTGTGACCAACCATACGGATAAAAGTCTTACAGATTTCTACTGGACAAAGTATAAGCAATGAGTGAATATGTGGTTTGCATGCTTCCTAATGAAAGACAATGTAGGTCACATGGAAACAAAGTTTGCTGCTGACCGATGCGGGCAGATCGATAGACGATATTCTGTATGAAGAGGAGCAAATAGCAAACCAGCTGGTGCTATGAATACAGGATTCTCTGATCTGTAAACGCGGTACGTTGACTGACAGCAGTTGCAGTGTAAGCGGACGTCTGTGACCCTATTTGCAGTACTGAGCATCTATCAAAGCATGCTACAGTGGAAAGGGAATATGAACTACAGTTAAGAAAAACGGTATATGTGTGTGTTTGTGTGTTATACACATGTCGCATATTTCCGAATTTATGTGTAGTTGCATTGTTAATGTTGTGGCAACAACAGTTTTCTCGATATCTATAATTTATGATAACCTGAAGCCGGCTGCTGGGTAGGCGAGCGATCTTGTTATTGTGGACTTACTGCCTGATAACTTTATTAACCACGATCGCAAATAAATATCAACACGGATTTGACAGGTTTCGGCAATTTAAATTTCATTAGATTGCCTACCATCAAGATGGCTTCTTCCGCCCACGACTGTAAATGTTTCATTTGCAGCAATCAGTCGTATGTTTTTTTAACTGATTTATTATGCATATTCCGATTTCGGCAAGCGACTTGCCTTTCTCACTGAATACATGAGTAGCATACTGGTATAAAAATGTATGCATTGAGAACTGCAAGTCACTTGCCGAAATCTGAATCTGACAATGAAGCAGTTGAAAAAACAATATCGACTGATTACTGCAAATCACTAATTTGGCAATTTAAATTGACATCATGAAACCATTTACGCACAGTAAACCATTTACGCACATTAAACCATTCTATTGAAGTGACTGGTCATTTAGAACCGTCGAGATCATATAGACCCTATGGAGAACACGTTACTCTGAAAATACACAAAAAAAGAAAAAAAAATCAGTAAAATGGTGGTTGTCATGGAACGTGCACATTAGTTACGCGTAAAGTACATGTGACTAACATAGTATGTTATATACGTATTGAAGTCAGCTGTCAACAGAATGAATGCAACTGAGTGAAAGAGAAATACTAAGTTTATTGCAATAGGCGGCTGCTGATGATTGAGATTTCTTACAGTAAACTCATGCCGCATAACTTCAACACTTCCGTAGGGTACAAGGTTTTATTCTCCACTCCTGGTCATCAAAATTGCTACACCACGAAGATGACGTCCTACAGATGCGAAGTTTTAATAGAAAGGAAGAAGTTGCTGTGATATGCAAATGATTACCTTTTCAGAGCATTCACACAAGGTTGGCGACGGTGGCGACACCTACAACGTACAGACACGAGGAGAGTTTCCAACCGATTCCTCATACATACATAGCAGTTGACCAGCGTTGCCTGGTGAAACGTAGTTGTGATGCCTCGTGTAAGGAAGAGAAATGCATACCATCATGTTTTAGCCTATCGCGATTGCGGTTTATCGAATCGCGACATTGCTGCTCGCGTTGGTCGCGATCCAATTACTGTTAGCAGATATGGAATCTGTGGGTTCAAGAGGGCAATACGGAACGCCGTGCTGGATCCCAACGGCCTCGTATCTCTAGCAGTCGAGATTACAGGCATATTATCCGAATGGCTGTAACGGATCATGCAGCCACGTCTCGATCCCTGAGTCAACAGATGGGGAAGTTTGCAAGACAACAACCAGCTGCACGAACAGTTAGACAACGTTTGCAGCAGCATGGACCACCAACTCGGAGACCATGTCTGCGGTTAACCTTGACGCTGCATCACAGACAGCAGCGTCTGCAATGGTGTACGTAACGACGAAACTGGGTGCACGAATGGCAAAACATCATTTTTTCGTATGAATACAGGTTCTGTTTACAGCATCATGATGGTTGGATCCGTGTTTGGCGACATTGCGGCGAGCGCACATTGGAAGTTGATACTGGCGTATCAGCCAGCGTAATGGTATGGGGTGCCGTTGGTTACACGTCTCGGTCATCTCTTGTTCGCATCGACGGCACTTTGAACAGTGGCCGTTACGACCCTTGGCTCTACCCTTCATTCGATCCCTGCAAAACCCTACATTTCAGCAGGATAATGCACGACTGCATGTTGCAGGTCCTGTACGGGCCTTCCTGGGTACGGAAAATGTTTGAATGCTATTCTGGCCAGCACATTCTACAGCTCTCTCACCAACTGAAAATGTATGGTAAATAATAGCCGAGCAACTAGCTCGTCACAATACGCCAGTCACTACTATTGATTAACTGTGGTATCGTGTTGAAGATGCGTGGACATCTGTACCTGTACACCCCATCCAAGCTCTGTTTGACCCAATACCCAGGCGTATCAAGGCCATTATTACGGCCAGAGGTGGTTGTTTTGGGTACTGATTTCTCAGGATCTATGCACCCAAATTGCGTGAAAATGTAATCACATGACAGCTCTAGTATATTTGTCCAATGAATACCCCTTTATCATCTGCATTTCTTCTTAGTGTAGCAGTTTTAATGGTCAGTAGTGTATTTCAGCTTAGTTTCATTTCGGGAGTATTTCGTCGCTAGAGTTAACAAACCTCACCACACTAGTGGAGTCTCTACGTTTCAACAAGTATGGGAAAATTAAAATGTGTTTATGTAATCTGTGCTCCCTATATATTATACCTCAATTGTTGAAGGGATTTGTATCTAAATATTTGCCCACAAATCGTATGTGTATAATTTAGTTTTCTGTGTTGTTCTAAATGAGATGCCTTACAAACAAGAAGAAGAACGCTAACGAAAGTAGGATGTAAGGGAAGATAGGAGAAGGGTTGGAGAAGATGACTGGTATTGCTAACCAAGCAATAGTAGCCATGAGGTTGGAAACACAGGAGAAATCTAAAACGAAACAGATAGAAAAAGAAGCTAGGCGTGTCCTTGTAACTATTTTGAGGAAGTGATAACGAAATGCCTGGAAGAACTCTTAGATACTTGACTTCGTGGATTATACAAGGTTTGAACGGCTTACAGTAATGACATGTGTCAGTAACTTTTTAACGTAGAATACTGTCTTTGAGAACGACGATACGAATAAGGCGTAAATAAGCTGCAAAACGTGGTCGAGAATTTTAAATTACAGTTGTTGTTTAATGCGCCTACTTCTCACAAAGGTCTCTTGCCGACAGCAAGACGATGTATATATATTTGGTAATATACGGAAGAACACATTATATATTAATCAAAATATCCACGGGTGTACTGCCGGTCTATAGTGCCCAACGGGCACAATATTTCGGCGATCATACATGTCACCATCATCAGGTGAACTGACGGACGGAGCTCCTGGAAACGCGCCGGCACGGAGAACCGCACGCTACGGCTGCTCGAAGGGAACTGGGTTCTAGCCCGGTAGCGGGTTATTTAAATACCCTCGGCCCGCGGAGCGACCCCTCCGCGGTCAACGCCCCGCGCCGCGGCCGCGCAGTGGAACCGATTGCGCCGGCGTCTGAGATGACGTCGGTGTGAGGGCTCTGTCCGCCGTGGTCGTCACTTCGTTACGTTTGCTAGATTTACTCATAATTAACCCAATCGCTGGTTCCCAAGCTTTGCTAACATTATAGCCACAGTCACGGTTTATGAGGTCGTCACTTGTGCGAATTTCAATGTCCTCTCTAACGACGCAGTCCCAGTATCTCGACGTCTGTACCAGAATCCTAGTGCCTTCATAGTCCATCGCATGATTCTCAGACAAACAATGTTCAGCGACCGCCGACTTGCTCGGATACATCAATCGTGTGTGCCTCTGGTGTTCAACGCAACGATCCTCGACGGTACGCATCGTCTGTCCAATATATGATTTTCCACACTGACACGGAATCTGGTACACGCCGGCCTTCCTCAAACCGAGATCATCTTTGGCGCTCCCCACCAGTGCACGAATTTTATTCGGCGGACAAAAAACAGTTCCAACCTGGTGTTTTTTCAAAATGCGGGCGATCTTCCCCGAGAGTGCGCTGGTATATGGAACGAACGCAGTGTCCACATCCTCCCTCGTGTTTTCATCCGTTTCCACAGGTTGTGATGCAGTGGTTGGGTGGAGAGCCCGCTGAATCTGCCACTCTGAGTACTTTCGTCATCTGTCCACATGGTATGGATAAACTCCTTGACTTCCTTACACATCTGAACTCCATACACCCCAACATCAAATTCACTATGGAGACTGAAACGGAGAGTAAATTTCCGTTCTTTGACGTCTTGGTCAAGAGAAGAGCTGATGGCACCCTGGGTCATAGTGTATATCGGAAGACAACGCACACTGATCTGTATTTACACGCAGACAGCTGTCACCACCCTTCACAGAGGAATGGGGTACTTAAAACTCTAGTACATAGGGCGCGCACTATCTCCGACGCAGAGAGACTACCTCAGGAATTGGAACACGTGAGAACTGTATTTCGAAAATATGGGTACTCAGAGTGGCAGTAACTTGCCTCCTACTTTCCAAACTTCACAGAAGCTCTCCTGCGAACCATGCAAGACCAGCACTCCCGGAAGAAAGGATATGGTGGAGACATGGCTTAGCCACAGCCTAAAGGATGTTTCCAGAATTAAACTAAGTTAAACTAACCTAAGGACAACACACATATCCATGCCCGAGGGAGGATTCGAACCTCCGGCGCAAGAGGTCGCGAGATCCGTAACGTGGCGCTCCAGACGGCTCGGCTTCTCCCGCGCGCCGAAAAAGTACATTAAAAGCATCTATTTTATGAAGAAGACTTGTATGATGATGTCAAAGAAGACCAAAATGGGGTCGAAATGGAAAAGTAGGAGGGGATCCAGTAGTAGACTCACAGAGCTCTGAAGTTACTGTAATCAAATAAGGCAGAATGTATAAATGTAATGCTACCTGAATCTTTAAAAGCGTTGTGGAAGTGACAACTATATATCTATTCAAGTTGGTTTGTATCATCTCTGAGAATGGCGACACACCATTACACTTTTGGAGATATATCCACAAAATTCCGAAGATGGTAAACGTACACAAGTGTGAGAAATACCTATAACATTTGGTGCATCTAAGATACCAGCGAGGATAATGTATAGAACGCAAAAGAAATCTGAGAATCTGCACCAGAGAGGTAGACCTGACATTGAATTTGGTAATTGAAGTAAGCCTAAAATAATGATACGTGCATAGGATTTGGAAAAAAAAGTGTTCGACAAGGTAAAATGATGCAAAACGTTCGAAATTCTGAGAAAAATGGGATTAAGCTATAAGGAAAGACATAATATTTAGCACATAGAAGAATCAAGAGGAAATAATAAAAAAAGCAAGACTAAGTAGGAAGTGGTCGTTTTAGGTAGTACGGCAGGAATACATTGTTTCGTCCCTACTGGAGCTCGAATAAGTAATGACGAGGATGAAAGTAAGTCCGATAAGCGGCATAAAATTCGGAGAGAAAGGATGTAAATGATACTATGAAATTAAAAAAAAAAAAGTCGTAAAAGGACAAAAGTAGTAAAAGCAGAAGATAAAAACGCGATACGTAGAATAAAAATTGACGATCACGTTGGAATTGAAGTTGTAAATTCTGCTTTCTTGGAAGCAAAGTAATCCAACAAGGACGAAGAAAGCCGGAGATAAAAAGCTGAGTGGCCCAGGAAGATGGCATTCGTGGGCATGAGGAGTCTTCTGGTAACCAACATGGGCCCTTATGTGAGGAACAAAAGCCTGAGAATGTATGTTCGGAGTAGCGCTATGTGTGGATATGAAACTTGGACTATCGAAAAACAAGAACGCATGAGAATCGAAGCATTTATCTAATTTGGCGCTACAGAAGAATGTAGAAAATTAGATGAGCCGATCAGGCAACGAAGCAGATGGTTCTCCGCGGAGTCAGGGAGGAAACGAACATATGAAAAACAATGACTAGAAGAAAGGAAAGAATGATACGACATGGAACAATCTCCATGACATTAGAGGGAGGTCTAGAAGGTACAGAGTCTAGGAACACACAAATATTGGAATACATAAAGCAAATAATTGATTAAGGATGGTGCAAATCCTACTATGAATGATGTTTTAAGTGTAATTTAAGAATACGTAAATAAATAATTTTCTGTCCAACTTAAGTGGTACAGTTCGCAAGACGTAGGAATCGATTGCTATCGGGTGGTACTAACGAACTTGAGACACACAGGCCTATTCTAAATGTTGGAATAATGATATTTCATTTTTAATTTCCTTTTGGTACTGTTTTATTGGACAACTATCAACTCGGCTAATCGAAAGAGTAAGCATTGTACACAGATGATTCGCTATGACTAACGATGATTAAAAACAGAAGTAAAATATTCCTGCCGGAGACTGAGCGTTTTTTAATTATTCAACACTGTTGCTGCACCAGCCGCCTCCACTACCATCAAGGAATGGAATGAAATGCTAAACAGAGAAATGTCTTCCTCTTTAACAGACTGTGACAGAGAAGTCATTCTGTACTCTTTGCCATAGACTTTTGCAGGTGAACGTATTAGTACTCTTTTAACACTGTATTTTGTAAAGTCCTTCCTCTGTAGTTAAATCTTCCTATTCAGTGGCCCCTCTCAGTGTCACTGTGTAAATATGTGGTGTGTCGCTCCCATTGTCTCCTTGCTGTTAGCACTTCCTTCTGCCTGTGTCTCGCACAGTCACTGTTTTCATTGGTGCCGTTGTCTCCTTCTCTGTTTTACTGTCTCCCTTTCCAACACAAAATGTTTTTATTCCAATCACTTTCTCTCCTGTAGCCAATGTTGGTGTGATATAAGGCACCTTGTCACGGTTTGCGTGATCGCTCCCAGTAGAAGGTTAGAGTCATCCATCGGACATAACATAGTTTAAGTAATCTAGTCCATTAGGTTTACAAATATCTGAACATCTCGTGTAGAAACTCCCTCTTCGCTTCACGCTTACATTCACTCTTGTGTCGTTCTCTTTTACCACTATTAACTCGTCTCCACCCATGTTGAGGACAATGTAATTTGGGTTATAAACTATTTTTAACATGGGGCTAGAGTTGTGGGGGGAGGAAGAGAAATTTTTTTTATTTTTTTATTTATTTATTTATTTTTTTTTTTTTTCAATTAGCCGTTCTAGGGTGGGATGCGGTATCGACGCCTCCAAAGCCTCTTCCTAATACATACCCATCTATATATATATATTTTTTTTTATTTTCACTGTTTCCTCTCACTGTTGTCTGCACTAATACTGTCTCCAGAATCTTTCTTTCTTACTGCCTCTGTCTGATTCCCCAGCTATTCCTGCTACCATCTTCTTCAGTCTGCTTTTGTCTTTCAGTGTCACGTCCTGTGCCATCATAACAATCTCCCCCACTGGATCTGTCTCCTCTCTATTTTACAAGTTTCTCTCTTCCATTTTCTTTCAGAAAAAAGCACAATATGTTTGCATTCTAAAGTTTATTCTGAAGAAGTTGGAATCAACATTAAAGCAGCTGGCTTTATATTTTTCTGTTAGAGGCTTTTAAACAGGAACTTATTCGCCATATTTGTTCTATAACAGGCACATTTTTCTCCTGATTTCCTTTTTTCCCTATCACAGAAGGTTGTGCTGATTATATAAATTGATCCTGTAAGTCAGTAATGCTTTGACAATTTATTTGTATACTTTCACACAGTTGCATATTTTTGCAATTATGGATGGAGCGATAACAACCAATAATATAAGATTAACACGAAATTATCTCCCACAGAATGCAAGTTCATCTTATGCTATTTTACATAAAAAAGAAAATAATTTTAGGTTTCACCTATAGTATAACGCAAATTGTGGTGTTTCATTTGCAACTACAAAGAACTTCATATGATAAATTAAGTTTTTGTAACGTTCTTCTGGCGCCAGGTGGCGCCTTTGAATATTTTTCCTTTCAGGGCACCACGTAGAGACGTGAAAAACCAATTATACAAGCCAAATGTGTCATAACGTTTAAAATAAACGGGCCATGTGACTTAAGAACCCTTGTAATGACACGACAACTCTTATCGTGATTTGAATATGACAGTAAAACCCATATTTACGGCTCAGCACGAATATTAGGTTCATAACTACTTTGAACCTCAGAATATCTATAATGGGTAAAGATATGGAAGAAAACCGAAAGCGCTTTTCGAGAATACTGATTTAAGGATACACAATAATAGTTTCTACTATTTTCAGTGATCAGAAAGTGTAGAAATGACCATCATTAGAAACAATGGTTTGTCCTGGGTTTCTCACGACTTGCTCTTGAAGAAATTGTGCGTTTATCAGTGGTACAAAGCCCTTCAGTGTCCACACCTTATGTACAGAAAGTAATATTGAGTTGTTCAGTTTAAATGGCTTGCAAGAAAAGTGTAATGCTTAAATTTATTTACCTGTATTCTATTCCGATAGGTATATAAAAGTTCGCTAGGCCAAGGGCTATCCGATCATCATTTAACACGAGATACGAGTCCCCGAAGAACAGTATTGTCGCCTGATGCGTTCTAAAAAAAATTCTACATGTTATCTACATTTGATAATCTGAATTGTAGGAAGTAAAACCAACACGGTAAGTCTACGCAGTGTACGTTTACCTCTGCAAACGTTTGAAATTTCTTGCAACACTTTATTTTACTTGATGCTGCACAGCAGCTTTCACGAACAATGAAATTAAATTCAGGCCCTTATCGAGCAAAAATACCAAACAGTAAGAAGTGCAAAAACCTAATGTTTTCGCCAGTAGTTTTATTGAAATCGGATGATATTTGCCAGCGGCTGGAGCGCCGTTCTCGGCAGAGGCGATCAATACAATGACAACAAAGCTGGCCCCAGCACAGGATGCAGGGAGAACATCTGCAGCAGCCAAAGGAATGAGTTAGGTAGTTTTCAATCTTAGGGTCTCGAAACAGATAGTGATATAGAGGAAATTTTCAAGAAAGTTCAAGAGCATCATATTAAGAACATAATATTGTGTTGGCGACGAGTTGTCATGAATAAAAACAAATAGAATCGGCCATACCCACCAACTGGCAATTTTGGTACCAAAACGGCACGTGTTTTCGGGTGTCTTTTTATATATAGTATGTAACTTTATAAAGCAAATTAAGACAAAATTCGAACCATTTGCTACGCTTAATCAATAAACGCGGACCATAGGGCAAAAGTGGCTGAATACCAATGTTAGCGAATTATTGTGTCTTTACAGTGACATTGATCCCCTGGCTCTCTGTAACGTATAAAGCTAACGATAACCAAATCAAACGTTCTTCTTGACCGTTATTAAGAAAACATGTCAAAAATTTTGACGATTTGTAAAGAACATAAAATGATATAAATGATCAACATCAACACTTTCGGTACCTAAAAAAGCGTGGTTTTTCTTGGTTTACTCAGCAACCGCCTTTGAATGAATTGTCCTTTTTATAGAACGTATAAAGCTCACACTGTAACTACACATATTGCACAAAAGCAAATTTCCTCGATGTTCCTGGGCTTGGGGAAAGTTTGTAATGGAGAAATTTTGACCTGAACTGTAGGAAAGGTATAGTACACCAATTCTTTCGATGGCTGTACAACTCATCGATACGCCAAAGAAACAGAGCTACTACAATAAGACTAATGTAATACTTCCTGATAGACTTAAGTAAGAAATAAATAATTTAAAAAATGTTCACATTTTTGTAGAGCTTATGGGACTTAACTACGGGGTCATCAGTACCTAAACTTACAAACTACTTACGAACTAGCTAATACTAAGGACGGCACAAATATCCATGCCCGAGGGGAATTAGAATCCCCGACCGTAGTGGCCGTGCAGAACGTGACTGGCGCGCCGCAATCCGCTCAGCCACCGCGGCCAGCAAATAAATAATTCCTCTAAATAATATACGAGTGCCTTTCTATGACGCTAGTATTAAGCTTTACTGAAAAGATATATGTAGCTAGCGTTTTATATTTGGTCTGCCGATACGTTAGCTATAAATAAATAAATAAGATAGACAAATAGTACAGAACATTTTGTGTAAAACCATAGCACATCAATTAAATCATATTTAATTGTCGGATGAGACGCGCGGGACTAGCCGAGCGGTTTCGAGCGCCACGTTGAGGATCGCGCGGCCTCCCATGTCATAGATTCGAATCCTCCCTCGGGCATGGATGTTTAGTGTAAGTTAGTTCATAAGTAGTTTGTAGGTTTAGGGACTGATGACCCCGCAGTTGAGTTCCATAAGCTTTACAAACATTTGAACATTTTAATTGCCGGCTGAAGAAAAACCTATACACTAAAACGTTAGGAGTAGTAGTTGAAATAATTCATAAAATCTGTACGTATATCTTATTAGGTCAGTCAGCGTATACAGAGACGGTTTACCTAGTAGAAATCTTCGTTGTAGGAAGGTGTTCCTAGCAGCGCTTACATCTTCCTCACTTACATACTTTTGAATACGCAACTACTCTCGGATGAACCTCGCAACTATCAGACTTATAAATTACCGAGTCATTATTGTCTTATCTAAAGAAACAATTAACGTTCTATTATCTACCTCAACCAAAGAAGACTTGTAGGGAATACTGTCTGACCAAGAATCACCATTTTTGCGTATCTAAATAGTTTCAAAGGGTGAACATAGGCAAGAAAACTCACCTAAGAAGAAGTAATATAAACAGTGATATTTGTATCTGCAGGGTAAATAATTAAGCCATGAAAACTGAAAGACTACAATAAGACTACAATAGACTACAATACACCTTGAAAGTTGACCTCGTGGTGCATGACAGTGAACGTGAGAAACTGAAAAATTTGACTGAAAGAAGGAAAATACAGCAAGCGTTACAAACAAAAAGAAAAACAAAAAACTTCAATATCTGTTCAAACTAAGACTGTTTAATGACAAAGCTCTTGTAACTAATTACCAGGAAAAATGCTAAGAATGTTCTGGTACAGGGCAACATGACTCTTCGTTTTAGCACCTGTTATCTTGTGTAATGATAAAAAATGAAGCGATGTGATGCTCATATTCAAATCTCAATTGACGAGATGTGTTCGAGTATTACAGCGGCATTGAACAGATATCACGAACGAATTATTAAGGTTCTTACAGGACGTAACGTAAGAGCGCTATTTTGGTCAGATATTGACAACTCAGTCTCACAGAAGGAAGCCCTAAATATACCGCCTTTCTCCCTGTTAGCAGTACGTATCAGGAGCTATTTATAAGTGTCCCGCCGGCCACCGTTATGACCCTGCGAACACAATGGAATTAAAGACTTGAACCGCCAGTAGGTATTTAATTATATCAATTCAGAAAGCTGATATTTGTGCTGAACTGGAACTGGAGCCCGCCTTTCCTGCTTACTAGGCAGGAGCACTGACCACTATGCCATCTAGTCACAGCGGTCACCACAACTGCACGGAATACCCTAGCACTGATCACAGTGGACCCAAAGTCTCTACTCCTCACTCATGCAATTCAATTATTTTATTATACGGATGAGTCACAGCGGTGCGATAATTTGTAAATGATTTTACCACCATTAGACTGAAGAAGTGTCTTTACTCTTTTGGTACACTACCTGGAATCCGGCTTTAGACCCATTGCAAGTTCAAACGTAACGGCATGTCGTATGATGCTGTTATGGATTTGGGTCGTAATTGAGTGTAATTTGGGATCACATCATTAGACCTACACTTCTTGTTAAACGTAATACACTCAATAGTCTTCGTCTTTTTGATCTCCAGACGTTGAAACGGATAACACACTCCAATGCCTGGCTGACTATATTAACAGATTGTTTCATATAGACATAACCAGTCAAAAGGCTTCAATTACCTATCACAACTATGGATTTTTGGTTAAAACAAGGAATTAGTTTTGAATATTCCGCATAGAGGGTTGCTGATGAATGTCCACACAAATACTGAAGTACGTTTACCTAAGACGATTCTATTCGAATTGCCTCATTACTTCAACTTTCTGTGAAGCATCATGTTCGAATTAGTTGATGGTATATTTTATGCATTTATCAGTGCGTTTGTTTTGCTGTACCGAACTTGCAACCAACATTTGGCGGTCTTTCTGGGACACAGTGCACAGATTGCTAGACCCTAAAACAAATGGTGCTGTTGTTCGCTGATATTTCTTCCGGAAATGTCGCAGCAACTGGTTCTGGATGTCATTCCAGAAGGAAGGAAGCAAGATTAAGGTTTAAAATCACGAGTTCGCATGTTTGTAATCCGATGGGACTCAAAGACTTACGTTAGCAGTCCCTAGACTTACAAACTATTTAAACTAACTTCAACTAAGGACGACAAATACACCGATGCCCGAGGGAGTACTCGAACCTCCAACGGCGAACGGCCGTGCACAACGCAGGAAGGCGTCTTGATGCGCTCGGATATTCTGCCGCGGATTCAAAGGAACCATATCGCCTTTAGACTAGAGTGATTCAGGGAAAGCAGAGGAAATTCTGAATTTGGGTGGCCGGAGGGGGATTTCAAATACCTTCCTTCCGAATGCGATTCCAATGTGCTAACCGCTGCCCCACCTCGTTCGGTGCAGTTTTAATAGTCGATCCTTCTTTCTGTGGTGGTTAGGGAACATACCAAAAACGCTCCTATTGTAGAATATCCAGGCCTCATTGTATCCAACAGCAGCTTCAACTACACATATTTCCCACAACATTCCATTTAAGTGTCAAGTTAGAAATTAGTGGCGGTCTTAGAAGATTTCCGTTTAACCTTTGCTCCAAATCAAATTTAGAGTGTATAAAACGGTCAACAAATAAATAAAAATAACAACTAAAATAAATAAACTACTGAAATTCACGAATACACATCGCTTTATCCCAGATGAAAATGCATTTTTACCAGTTGATAACACACTTTTACTCGGTAGGAACACATTTTCTAACGGGTAAAAATACACTTCACCCCAAAGCCTCTGAGACGTTTTTGCAGTCGGAATACACTTGGGAGGGGAACCTGTTTTTTGTTGTAAGTCTTGCATTTTCTTTGCAACCGAAGTATTTTTTTTTTTTTTTTTTTTTTTTTTTTTTTTTTTTTTTTTTTTTTTTTTTTTTCGCTGCCTCCATTTCAAGATAACTTTCTTTTGATGTTATTCCTTCGTTTTTCTTTCTTGCTACATTATTCTTCTTCTGTAAGAGACTAACGTAAAACTCTTCGGTAGGTTATCAGTTCTTAACGGTTGAAATTACAAAAACTTGATTGTTGACTAGGACTATGAAATATTCCCAGAATTATTAAAAAAATTCCCAGATTTTCCAATTGTCCCGGGGCGCTTACACCCTCTAATTACAGTCTCCCCTCCCCCCCCCCCCCCCGACCCACCCAGTAGGTTTTTGTACTTTTCTTCTTTACACACGTCCTAGTTATACAAAGTTTCATAATCTGCCGACATTCTCCTTGTTTGGGACCTTCCATCACACTACGTGTAGACTGGAAGGAACGTGTTGCCTCATATCGTCAAAGTCTTTTCATTCAGTCTCAGGAATAGCTTTAGACCGGTACAGTAAAGTGTGTATTCAGTAGTAGGCCTTCAACTATAGTGTAAGTTGACATTAACTGACACGTAAGTTGTGGAGGCGATTTGATAGATTAATTATATTCAAAAGTAGAAAGCCAAGACCGCAATATAATTATTTATTTATGATGACCGGTATGAATGGGAAATGCCACCATTATCTTGTCATTTAAAATTGTACAACGTGGTCATCTTACGTTATTTATAAAAAGGAGTTAAAATAGTTCGTGCAACATAGCACTTAGTCGAAATTCAAAATACGTAAGTTAAATCATCAACAGCTAGCAAGAGTCAAATACAAAAGTAATGAGAACTAAGTATAATTTTAATAAGCGTTCAGAGTAAAATTTTAAAATATATTTAAAAGTAAAATTTCAGAATTGAGCGTAGACAACAAATGAAGTGATAGTGTAATTATATAACGTCCCTTGTATAAAGTCACAACATTGGTGCCCAACTTATGAATATTCGCCTTTATAAAAATTAGCTGCCATACCTGTTTATACAATTAGGTGCGCTAGTTGTATTTCAAACCCTTCTGAACTCTTCGGCCTGTGCTCACAGTTGAAACTAAAGGGTACACATTGTATTGTTCGTTAGACGAGAAGAACAGTAAGACGTCAAATATTACTAGTTTATTGCTCGCTTTCTGGAATACTATTGAATTATTTCTCATATGCCAACTATAAAGAAAGGCTCTGGGATGCGGCTCACCGATTCTGATCAGGTCTTTGAAGAATGATGGGCAGAAACCTATTGCTTCTATTTTTTCCTAGAAACTCCCTCTTTCTTGAAAGAAACGTGGTCAAATATGATGACGCAAACACATATTCAGTTATACGAGGCGCGTCTAGAAAGTAAGTTCCGTTTGGTAATAAAATGAAATTGTACACAGGTACAGAAGAACTTTTTATTGCACAAAATTCTACAACTCTTAAACTACTTTTCCACATAACTGCCGAAATTTTGCAGGCATTTTTCAAAGCGTGGCATCAGGTTTTGTGACCTTCTTCATCGAAATCTGCCGCCTGTGTCTTCAACCAGTTGGAAACAGTTTCTTTCAGCTCGTCGTCTTTTTGGGGAAGTCCATAGCGAGAACACTAATTGTAAACCTACGGTTTTCCTGGATCTTGTCATCAATCGCGTGAACCAGTTCTTCTGTAATCAAAGGTGGACGCCCACTTCGTTCTTCATCGTGCACATCACTACGCCTGCCATTGAACTGTCGGAACCATCTCACCATCGAATCACTCATCGCATTTGGTCCGTAAACATCGCAAATTTGCCTATAAATTTCACAAATTTCACTTGGTTTCTCGCATTCAGAAACCGAATCACCGACCTGATTTCACAGGCGGTGGAATTTTCAATTCAAAATGTTCAAATGTTTGTATAGCTTACAGGACTCAACTACGGGGTTATCAGTCCCTAAACTTACAAACTACTTACGAACTAGCTAACACTAAGGACGGCACAAATATCCATGCCCGTGGGGGGATGGTGAAATCAGTTCAGATGCAAGAGAAATGTACCACCTCTATGTATAGTACTGAACCTAAGATTTACCTTAGAAAATAGGTTAAGTGTGTTTGTAAATCTACGGCATCAAACTACTATGGTCATCAGACCCTAACATACAAAGTACTTAAACTAAATTGAACTAACCTTAAACAACACACACACACACAATACACACAAGGACTAGAAATTCCGACGGTAAACGGCCGTTCAAACCGCAGCAAGGCACCTTGGCTCACACGTTAGGGTAAGACAATCTGGCATTTATAGCTTTTGTAGATTCGGTCCAAGATTAAGACAGTGTATTTTTGGAACACACACTTTCAAAAGCTGAAGGTATGAGGGGTAAAGTACATAGACAAAAACTTATATACAACGAATAAAGTAACCAGACAGCAATTATAAGAGTCGAAGATCATGTACTCAGATATTGGGAAAGGAAAAAGTCAGTGTTTTAGGATTTCTCCAATGTTATTCAGCTGTATATTAAGGAAACTGTGAAGTAATACAAGGAGACAGTAGCAAAGAGAATTAAAGTTCATTTAGAATAAATAAAAGTTTTTCGTTTTTCCATTATATTGTAATTATAGATAGAAAAGGATGTGGAAGACCAATTGTAGGAAATGATATTGTCTAGATAGTACGGTATAAGATAAACACTAACAACAGCAAAATAAGGGTAATGGAATGTAGACGAAATGAATCAGGCAACACTGAAAGCGTTAGATCATGATAAGAGGCGACAAAGGCAGTTCATGAGTTCTGTTATTTGGTCTGTAAAATAACGTATGGTGGAAAGAGTATACACAAAATGCATTATGTCAATTGGAAGAAAATAATTTTTGAATAAGACAAATTTAATAACATTATATATTTAAATAACTGTTACAAAGCCTTTTTTGAACGAATTTTTCTGCATTCTAGCATCTTTCATGAATGAAACGTGGCTGATGAACAGCTCAGACAAGAGCATGAAGGCCTTTTTAATGTGGTGCAAGATAATAATACAGTAGATTAGATGAGTAACTCGCGTAACTAACATGATGCACTGAATAGAATAGAAGAAAAAAGAAATTACTGGCATGTCTTGACTGAAATAAAGGATAGTCAATTTAATATTACAAGGAAATGTGGGGAGTAAACTACGTAGAGGTGGACCACATGGTCAGTCCCGTAAGCAGTTTCAGATAGACGCATTTGGGTGTTTTCATTTGCAGATGAAGTGGCTTGTTCAGGATACTGCTGCGTGGGAAACTGCATCAGATCTCTCTTTGCACTGAAGATCACAACGACGACAATATAGGACAAATAGTGTGGAAGATAGTTTTTGATTAACTACTTAATAAGTCACCACATTAACATCTTTTTATTTATGCAATATTTGTTATTAGAACGTTACTAATTGAGATAAATATTAGAAAATTTTATTTGAGGTGACCGCTACACATAACCATGGTTAAAGCAATATTTACATGTGATGTTTGTAATATATTCGGTTGGTATCCATTATTTATTAAACGTACGGTAATTAATGATTCATTATGTTAAACTTGATAAATATTAGTATTGGGATTCAGTAGAGGGCACTATATCATGTTTGAATGATATATCTTAATTCCTAATTTTACTAGTCACTAATGAGAAAATCAAAGTGTTTTTCTTTAATATTTGTGGAACAGTAAAACGCCATGTGCATATCATTTGCGACAACACAGAAACAGTAATTTAGAACAGAACTAAATGAGGGAAAAATCAATATGGCTATATAAAATAGGTCAGTCTAAACGCCTTGGACGAATAATTGGCAATTCCGTGTTTGTGAGAAGACGACTGAACCTGACAGAAAACGAGCCAATCAGGCGGAACTTCTTTGATGTCCAGATACCTGAAAAACGCGACGGAATAATGGAGATGCTCAGGAAACATGTCGTTAAAGCTGCCATTTTACTTGGCTTGAGAACAATCAGTAACAAGGCTCCTTAATAAAGAACTGTAGTTTTAATAACAGAAACTCTTGTGAAAGTTTAAGTTCTGCTTCACTAACGTTCCGAGAGCAGTAGAAATGGACGGTTCTTCCGTGAAGAAAGATCTCTAAAATACAGATCAAGTATCTCTTCTTCTCGTTCCAGTATCGGTGCATGAAATAATATCTACTACTTTTCTGCTTTCATATCGTTGGGAAGAAGAAGTTCATTAACATATATTTACTTATGGAAGAAATTGTAGCTTTTGGTGTTACGTAACAAGATCTACGAATAATACAATGAACTAAAACTATAAATGTTTCCATTAATTTGTACGCAATAAATACGTTCCAACTGGTCCTATATTGATATCTACATCTACCAAGATTTAAATGTAGGTAGATGATACAATTCGAAAACGTGGCTCATTTTAATTAACATGAATTAAAAAAAATAATAAATAAAAATAAAAAAAAGTATTGCTGATTCTTCCGTGTCACACTAGACTTTACCCCATGGAATCGAGCCTACCATCACGATACACAATGACTTTGTGAGCGCCACCAGGATATATTTAATTACAGCATGGTAAATGACGTCTGTCAGTTTTCCCTCGACCAGTTGTTGTAACAGGTGTCAGGAAGAGCACCCCATATAAATGCCAATGGCAGAAATGTGAGCATCTCATATAGATGTCACCTTCTTTACAGTTTTACATTTTACCCATCGTATTTCGGTGTAATGCAATCAATGAAAGAACGTAGGAAACACAAGATGGAAATGTAGGATTGTCATATGCCCTTAATTCAATATCTTCCTAAATTATTGTGGCGGCTGCTCCTACTATTATCTCTCACTTTGCCTGTTCGTCTTTGTATCTCGAAGAATAACGCACATTTTTCAATACATTTTCACCAGCTCTACGAAAGCATACAACACATTTTCTAATTGTGCGGAAAACTAGTCGGTCCCAATACCCACCTCTCATTCTCTCCTTGCGTCTCTTTATCTCCTCCGTTGCTGCAGAAATATCGTCCTCTTCCGGACGGCCTCTTTTTCTTGACGGAGTTCTATAGGTTATTAAGAATTTTTTTACAGCAGTGCTCATGATATGCAGTATCTGCAGCGTACAGATCCATCACTGAATAGGTCTGACGATGCTATCTTCCTCCATTCATCTTTCCTCTCCTGTGCACAGATAGTAATTGAATTGTAATGGGTTAAGGATTGAAAATTGCATACTCTTCCGATCAAATCAATGGGCTGTTAATATATATAAACAAATTTTACCTTTATCAGAACTCAAACGTGGGGGACTCACGAGAAGTTGAACACTGTTGCTCTGTTACAGTGGCGCTCTGAAGCTTTTTGACCCTTCTACACATAACCTGCTGCACATTTACAAGCCCTGGATCCATTTGACTCGTTATGTCTAATATGAGAATTTAAATGAAAACAATTATTTTATGGTTATATTCATGCCTGAATATTTTTATTTGAACGTTTGTGAGTATAATGTAAGAAAGCTGCGGCCATATTTAATAGTTTTAATGGCTTAAAAAGTATAATTTTAATCCTGAATGAATTTATTTTGGTAAATGACAATAGAAAACTGAAACATAAGCCACCAGTATTAGTGTCCACAAATTGGTGATATTAGCACTGACAAAGAATAAATAATTACGCATAAAAACATCAGAACTAATTGCTGTTCACTAATTGCTGTTCACCAGAAAAAAAATGTTTGTAGATCTGTCGGGCCAAACTGCGTGGTCATCAGTCCGTAGCTTACAAACTACTTAAACCTAGGTAAATTAACCTACGGACAAACACAAACACCCATGCCCCAGGGAGGACTCGAACCTCCACGGCGAGCAACCGCGCGCTCCGCAGCGAGACGCTTTAGACCGCTCGGCTACTCCACCGCGGCGTTGTTCACCAGACTGCTATGGTCTTCGCACACATTTTGTACACTTATTGTACGCTGTATTTCTGTCGTTTGAATTAGGACACATTGACCACTTCTTCGGGAAACTAGGTGTGCTGTTGCTGTAACATTTCTCGCCATTCGTGCGAGGTTTTTTTAAGTTACACACACACTCTTTTCCCCTCTAGGTTTTTGCATATTACAGTTTCTTCTACATTGGCTTGAGGAGTAAATAAAACCCAAGAATCACTTTTGGCTGTGATTGTGCGCCTAGGTGGTTCTAGTATAAATTTCACCAAATTGAGAGGAGCTGTTTCAATTTTGCACCGGGGCCTTTTCCTCCACAGCGTATCATTTGGAGCAGTATATACCTTAGCACTTTCAATGTCTATTTGTCGCGAGATATTATTATCTAGATCTTCTTCTTGATCTTCACCACCACCGCCACTGCTTGATTCTTCATCCAAATTGTAAGTTGACTGCCTGAGAAACAACTGCATGGTTTTCATCCGAAGCAGAACGTATATCTTGACGGATATCGTCATCTTTGGCTACCCACCGAGTGACACCTGATTCATAATTTGGGCTTGAAAAACGTATGCTTTCCTCATGCTGGCTCCATTGTTTTAGATATGTATTAAGAAATTCCGACTGAAAAATAGTAATATGAATAAATAACCTCAGTACTATCGTCTTTTATGGAGCGTAGGAATATAACTGCTATTAATGTCATTTTTTGTGTTTCAAATAACCCAAACATTTCTTCCGAAAGAGTATCGAATTTCAAACCATTTCTGTACTGCTTCACACATTCATAACAGGCCACTGGGATACAGAACACAGTCATATGGTGCCTGACGGTTTAACAGTTCCAAATTGTAACAATATGTTTTCTGGGATCACAACAACATGTATGTTCGGGAGTAACATATTTTCTCATCTTTAGCAAAATGTAATTGATTACAACCCAATCTAAATTAATTACACTTTGTCATAAACCACAGAATCCAACGGATCCAGGTTATGTAAGCGTCTGGTTTAAAGAAAAAAAATATAAGTGGCTCTTAAAAAATGATACAGTATTATAGTAGTTCCTGTAATGAATTCCTGAATATTGCCAGAGAGCGTATCTGCTCCAGTGGGACATAGTTTTAAGTCTTTCGTACAGCAATTTAAAATTAAAACTGCTTCCGGGTCTATTAGATCCAGGGTATGCATACTAGGGTGTATTCGTTCCTGCAAGACTTATGAACAACATCGTGTTTCTTTTTCAGGAAACCTTGATCTTTTCCATCTTTTCTGAAATTACTTGAATGAACCAGTCCACAAATATATTTTTGCAACTATTACAAATGTCACTAACTACATCACATTCACAAACTAAGCACTTCTCAGCCACTATTCACAGATGCCTTACACAAGAAGAGTACTCACGTATTAAACTCAAACTAAATTAATTCCATAAGGATGGTGTGCCTTAGAATCGAAAGTGACAGGCAATTGTTTTGAATGGTGTCACACATTTCATGATGATGTGATCGCACCGTTAATCTACAAAACTGTCCGCCTTTTCGGTCACTGTTGCAGGTGGCATTCCTCAGGGATGTTGCCAGTAGCGGACTAAGGCTTTTGGAGGCCCGGGGCGGCGGTGAAAGAAATTGAGGGCCCCCGTCCACTTGGAATATTACTATAAAAAAGTAATTTATGAGATTTGAAGCCCCCCCCCCCCCATGGCGAGAGGCATGGGCCAGTCTAAAAAAGAATAGATTCCGAGATTTGGAGGCCCCAGCAGAAGTAGATGCCAAGAGCGCTACAGAAAAATAAAAATAAAACCCTTGTTTTAGAGGTATTTGGAGTCCGCCCTCTACGCCACCTCCGACAAATGTCACTACTTTTTTGTTTGGTTTTGGGAATAGGATTCTTTCTTAATTATTTTACATTTATCTCTGGGGAGCATAAGCCGATGACGATATCCCAATCTATTATAAATAATCTGCTCGTGCCCGAAAAGAGCGGAAGGCGTTAGAAATAATAAAAAAGCAATTTCGCAACCGTGACTACATTCCTTCAACAAACCCACAACCGGTTGCAGCACTAGAACCAGTATGGAATGTATTCAATTTAGCTTTTGCTTTTCGTTAGGCGGCTCCTTCTTGAAAGATGTAAGAACACCAGAGCTATTACAGTCACCCAGCCGTGCATAAATGTTTCATCATTTGCTGAAACAAATAGAACTTACTATTTGATATCTTAATATATTTTCAAAACCTAATATGAAAAATTGACCCTGAGATATCTGTATTTCACAAAAGAGCATTTCGTTCAGTGGAATACCAAATTTCTTTTGTAAAACTTTACCTGACAGGGTACGTTAGCGACTGTAATTCTCTTTAAAGAAGTCACGCCCAGTTAACTGTCTCCTAAGCTACCACTGAAATGTCGCTAATGGTAGGTATTGGTCTATATGATACTAGTTAATATTAAGACACACCCACAATTTTAATAAGCACATGGACCACAAATTTATGATCAACCTATATAAATGCACTCTTCAGCGATATTCTCACATTTATCCATGAGGCATGTTCATTGTTCGTTCTTGATAACAAAAACGAAATAAATCACTTTCTTATATTGAGGCGTTACCCACAAACATGCAAAATGAAGTACAGTCTGAAAATTAAAGTATATATTTTTGGAAATTACGTTAATAGTGCATCTTTAAAGAGTGTTAACGTGCTAGTTGCTAGTTGTATTGCATTTACTAGCTCTTTCAACAGTTCTAATACCCGTTCGCTTGTTTGGGGCAACCTCCGACGACTTTTCGGAGCTTATGATTACTCACCGATTCCCGGAATGACTGGCGAATGAAGTCATAGTGAGCAGCCTATAGACACCTCTCGGGCGCCATTTTGGTCAGGTTTCCGGTTCCACACACTACCGTTCCGCTTTCCTCCCTCTTATACTGGTGGTGCAAGCTAGGGCGATATTTTTCTCAGAATGGTGAATGCTACAACGCCGAGTTCACTATGAATGAGCTTCATCACGCACTCTCTTCACCTTGATCCTCATCTCCGGGCCCAGATAGCACCCATGTACACATGTTGAGACACCTTTCTCCCGAAGGGTCTGCGTTTTCTTCTTCGAACCTATAACCGCATCTGGACGGATGGTTGGCGTGAAGTCATAGTCATTCGTATACCTAAGCCTGGGAAAGGCAAACATCTCACTTCCAACTACCGTCCAATTTCCCTCATCAGTAGCATTTGCAAACACCGCTCCGTCGTTGAACACGTTGTCGCCCTTTCAACAATTATGAACAATTTTTCTCGTTTGATTTGGAGAAGTACGTGTGTGCTCTGTCCTATCTCAAGAGAATTGTGTAACTCAGGGGTCAGTGTTAAGCGTAATTATTTTTGCCATCGCAATAAATACCATCTTTTGCCACGTGTTTCAGCTTCTTTATTCGTTTATGACTTTGCAATTTACTGTCTACTTGACTACTTGAGTGGCGCTTTCAGCATTGTCACGACCGTCTCTCTTCGTGGACCATCAATAATGGCTTCTGTTTTTCCGCTGACAAGACAGTGTGTATAAATTTCTGGCGGCGCGCTGAATTTCAACCGCCATCCCTTCATCTTGGCCTACTCTCCCTTTTGTTAATACAACTCGATTCCTGAGGCTAGACTTAGACAGGAAACTCTGGTGGTCGACCCATGTTTCTTACTAGGCAGCTCATTATACCCGCTCTCTCAGTGTACTACGTAAATCGTGTGGTACTTCCTGGAGAGCTGACCGTAGCATCCTTCTTCGCTTTTACGGATCCCTTGTCCGCTGGACTACGGGTGAATTCTCTATTCATCTCCACGCTTGTCCATTTTACGTCGCGTTAACATGATCCATCACCATGCGAATCGTCTAGCCACAGGGGCTTTTTACACCTCTCCTTTTGAGAGCCTCTATGCTGAAGCTACGAAACTACCGCTGTCCTATCGACGGGAAATCCTCCTTAGCCGCTAAGCAAGCTGGTTATCATCTATGCGCGGTCATCCATGTTATACATTATTTTCCGATAATTCCCTGGACCGTCAGGTAGTCCGTCTTCTCTAAGGAGTTCACTTTGGGTGCTGCTTCGGCGGATTGACTATGTACTCAGGATCACATTCTCTATGGACGTATGTTCTTCACCTCCCTGGTCCGTACTGACGTCTCTGTTAACCTTGCACTCCATTCACTCCCAAAAGACACTGCCCAGGTTCGGTGTATCGCAGCAAGTTTTTCTACAGCGATGGTTCCAAGACCGACCATGGTGTTGGGTGTGCCTTCGTAGTTGGCGACGATTCTTTCCAATATCGTCTTCCTGACCAGTGTTCAATCTTTACTGCGGAAATCTTTGCCCTCTATGAGGCCACACAGTACATCAGGCGTCACGATCTCTCTAATAGTGAGTGCTCTCCAGAGTCTTAGCGTGCTTTCTTCGGGTTCCTGGTCACGTCGGTGTGTCGGGGAACGAGAAGGCGGATTCTGTTGCAAAGGATGCAGCCCTCCTCCCTCGGTTTGCTACCTATTCACTCCACTCAGATGATTTCCATGTCCGTCTCTGGGCAAGTGATATCGCTCTCACGCTCTCATTGGTCTTCTCTTGAAGGGAACATGAGGACATTAAAACCCTTCCAACTGTCTGGCTGACCTCCTCTTGGCCTCTTCGTCGCGAAGAGGTCATTTTTGCCCGGCTACATTTGGACAATCGTTTCAGCCACCGCGAAAGTGGCGACCCTGCTCATATGTGCGGTCACTGTTTCCAACAATTGACTATACGTCATCTTCTGGTTGAATGGCCATTCTTAATAGTCTACGCTACAGTCTGTGTTTCTCATCCAAGTTGTCTGATATCTTAGCAGATGACACGCGGTCTACAGAACGCGTTTTCCTTTTAATCCGCCGTAGCAGTACGGCGAAGGAAGGAAATTTAACATTCCCCAGCCGGGGAAGCCAGGTTTCTTTAGTAAATAGAAATCTACATAAGGATTGCCTTCTTTAACCTATTCCTTGTAGAAAGGTGAATGACTGCAAAGAGCCTTTTCCTTTTATTTTTGTCGTCATGCGTTCAAGAATACAGTTCTGTTGGAAAACTGTAAAAATACTATAGGAATCTGTTTCTCGGACACTTGCAGCTGTTCCCAAAGACAATGGTGGGCTAAGTCCGTACTAAGAGGCTAATGCGGAAAGAAAGGTTACAAGAACGGTTTTAAGTATAAAAAATGTAATTTTTTTAATAAAATTTACATGCATTGTTTTTCCACATAGCGTACTTACCATTTACCTCAAACATTTTGTCATGCCTGGGGTGAGTTCTATTGATTCCTATGTGAGACACGAATCACAGGCAATTAAAAAATCATAATAAATATGCTTCCTGTATATGAGCCTTTTTCTATTTGTCTCCCACCTTATAAAGTACTAAATGTACATTTCTATGGTAACAATTTTGAAAACATAAAAAAAAGTTTTAAGCCCAAGGTCATATTTCTCCCGAAGATGGTACTCAATGAGACCAGTCACCATAATTCTTACTGTCTTCCATACAAAGAAGGGAACCGAGGACAGCACAGTGTTGGCAGATGTCATGCCCTCTCTTCAGCCACCAGGGCACCGTTATGAAAGAGTCAGAATGACATCTCTACCGGTTCCGGAACAAAATGGGTGCCGGTGAAAGCCAAGGACGATGCCACAGTAATACCCCTATGACGTAATCCAAGTGTAATCTACTGGGAAGTTTAAATTTTGAATTGTCCTTGAATGTTTATAAATAATATTCACATACAGAATGGCGTAGCTACAGCTGCTTCTGAGGACAAGTCTTCTATTGTCTATGTTTTGGCTCAGAGTGATGGAGATTCCACCCAAATTCACAATGGGGGAGGGGATCTGAGGTGGTTGTGGTGCTGACATCTAGAGGTGAAAATTATAATTTTGCACTATCGTTTGTTTTTAGAAAGACATGTCTGCCATTTAACCACTCCCCAGACTTGAAGTCGGATGTTAAACGTTCACATTCTCGCGAAAACGATTGCCATTATTGCGGTAGTCATTATTAAAATTTATTGATTTGTCTTGAAATGGGGGTCACACGGTACTGGCTGAGGCATTACTGTCTTGTTTCAACGAGAGCGTGAACGTTACACAGCGTTCAATATTTTAAACATTCCAAGTGAACGATTGGGAGTGGCAGACATGTCTTAAAAAATAAAAATAATGAAGCACCTGATGATGCGTCTATATGACGCGAAACCGCTGATGCTTTTTAAATAAAAGGTTGTTGCAGTCAGAGCGGACTTCATTCCCACAGGGACGACATTAGACTGCGGATGCCCGCACTTGAAGATAACACGAAAATTATAAGATTCCGCACCAAAATATAATGAGGTAATGGCCAATTGCGTTCGAGGAAAATTCAAAGTTGCCGGTAGACCCCATATTGAACTACATCATAGGAGGAGGGGGGCCTTGCGGTGAGTTTTTCTTGGCGGCCATCTTACATTAAAAACAGAATTGCTAAAAATAAATTCATTTTACAGGATTTACAGCTTACTTTAACAAGGCCAAAATTTTCCCTTGGTTGATGCTGAGTGTAACATAAAATATCTTTGTGCTCCTAGGGTTAAAAACTGTAAAGGTTCCGTGATGCGGAGCAGTTGTAGTTCTGCTAACACTTCGCTTTAAAAGTCAAACTGTTCTGGGCGGATGACATGCGGCATAATCAGGTGATCTTATATCCTCTTGAGCAGTTCTGTTTCTAAGACCATATTAATATAGGATTTTAGAATTTCTTTATATTAATGGTATGTGAAGTTCAGAACTTAAATAAGAATGAGCCAAAGCCAATCGATGCAACTCAAAAAATTCTCAAGAAAATCGACTTTGAAATTTTGTAAGTACACATAAATTAATGAAACTATTGCACGATCTGTCAGTGTATCTCGGTAGTTCGAATCCCACTGTGACGAATATTTTGTTCCTTGTTTTCGAATTCAGTTATACAAAACGTTTTGGGATCTGTAATTGCACGCGTTATGTCAGTTTTTGTTTATGTGTGAGTAAACGAGCTGAAAACCTTATCACCTGAAACGATGGTTGAGTAGGAGCTGTGGAGATATGAATATGATTTTCTAAAAACAGCGTCGTAGCTCTTCACCAACTGAACAATCAGAGACTACTTTCGTCAACTAGTAATGAAGGAAATACTCTAAAATGGTGATTTATGTTTTTTTATTGAAACCATCAATATTTTCAACCTTTTATAAAATTACGAATGAAAAAAATACATATATATTTCGTAAAATTACCATTGTGTAAGTATTTAAACACAACGAAAAAAAAAATTTACTGGTGAATTCGAACCAACGACCCTATGATTGTAACGCTAGAACGCTACCACTTTATTTATTTATTTCACAGCAAATAAATATCGATAGGGGGAAGTGGAATTTTTTCTTTTATTTATTTTCATTTATTTTATTTATTTATTTATGTTTTGAGTTTTTATTTATTGATTGATTTCATCAGCGGTCGCCTTGACCCTTTTGCAAATTCATCTTTATTTAAACAAATAAAGAAATAAAGGGGGAAAATAAAAAAGGAGAAAAAATACAATTAAACGAAGGAGCCCTTCAACCATAAACAAAAGGATATCTGTGACCTGTTTGTAATAAAATAAATGACTCCGCCAGACCAGCACGTCCTCACAAGACTGGCGTTCGCTTTTGATTAGCAGCACGAGAAGAAAACCGCGCGGCGGCGATACGTCAGTACGTCATCCACACACGACTTCACGAAATTATGTGTGGGTTACAGTTGTAACGATCAGTCTTAATCTGGTAATAGGGGACGTAAATTATCTTCTCCTTGCATTGATGATCCAGCTGCGAGGGAGTTCGCGGAATGCACTCCAGAGGAAGTTGGAAAAGTATTTCAGGTACTTCGGGTTTCTGACAACTGCGCAGTACCATTTTTTTTTCTACCAGTGGTGAGATTTGAATTGGAGACCGCAAGCACCGCGATCAGCGATCTGGGATGCTAACCAGTGCACCACGAATTCGGTCGCTACCTGAGCTGCACCGATAGGTGCTGCAACGGTTTTAATTATTGGCACTTACGTGTACTTGCAAAGCTTCAAAGTCGATTATTCTGGACAATTTTTGAGAATTGCTTCCACTGCAAAGAGTTTAAATTTCATAGAGTGCCTATAGGTCCGCCATGTTTGAAGCAAGTTGAAGTTCCATCGCCATGTTTTTCTTAGTGAAAGGGCATCGTCTGCTGTGTCATTTCCCCCTTGAAGTTGCGTTTGATTTACTTCAAGTAGGTCGTAACACCTTTATCTTAAAAAAAAAAAAAAAAAAAAAAAAAAAAAAAAAAAAAAAAAAAAAATCAAATAGTCGAAATGTTTCGTTGCGGACAACATTCTAAGACGATTCAAATCAATCTTTTCCTACACACATGACAAGTTGTTACAAATTGGATGTTAATTAATGCCATTTTAATAGGTGTCGTCTGAACTGAAATTATGTATTTCAGACTACAATTAGCTTCAAAAACCAATTCACTTCAGAGGAGGATAATTGTATAAAAAGATATTTTATAATTAATTAACACAGGTACAGAGTGATATAATCGTTCCGGCTTAGATTCCCGGGCGTTTTAGAAAATTATCTGATAACTGAATTATAATGAATTTCAAGGGACGTAAAATAAGCCACGGCGGAGCGGCCGAGCGCATTGAGGCGCTATGCTACGATGCGCGAGGCCGTTCCCCGCCGGAGGTTCCAATCCCCCCTCGAGTATGGATGTTTGTGCTGTCTTTAGTATACGCTAGTTAGTAAGTAGTTTGTACGTTCAGGGAATTATGACGTCGTAGTTAAGTCCCATAACCTCTACAAACACTTGAACATTTTAATTAAATAATTTATTCATTTCATGGTACTGCTTTCGATAAATGGCGCCTCGGGTTGTTTGTCTGATACATATATTTCCCTTCGAAATGAGATGAACACAGGTAACTGGCTACTGTAGTAGGAAACCAGTTGTCGCGTAAAAAGAAAAAAAAATATGGAAGTATCTAAAACCAAATTACTTTCCTGCATTTAACAAGATTATATTTCGCACTGCAACTTCTCACTCTTTAACAAACGTGTGACTTATTTCAGTTGTACTTAGTTATAATATGAAATACCAGTTGTTTTATCGCTCTGATTACTGTATTTTAACGCTGAACAAACTGCAGGCATCTCTGCTCTATAATTTGTCGCACTAATATTCAGTAACATCACACATAAATAAAGCTTCGAACACAAACAGCAACCCTATTTCGCGATGTTTTTACTAACAAAAACATGGCACCCGTGTTACTGTTGTTTACGACCGTAACGAGTGTTTTAGCCACTCAATGAATTTTAAACTCGTTGGTCGAATGGCTTTGGTTGATTGTTACTTGTTTTCTGTAGTTCACGTACCATAAATATGAAAAAACTCTGAAAATCTGATACCCATGTCAGTGAAAATGTAATGATTTTTTTTAACTATATAAATAGAAATGTTCACGGAGTTTAATCGCTACTACAAAAAGTTATCAGCTTTTATATTGACTTTACATTTCCTTAATTGGAACTATTGTACATTTATATTATTAACAGTAATACGCCTCCTTTTGGCTTCAATCAATAATTACGGGCCAATGTGCCAAATTTCAGATCGAAACTGATTGCAATAGTTCGCTTCTTATTTTTAATTAAGGTTAACTGTTATAATTAACTATGGCTTCCTTGTAAGATCTTCCCCATAGCCTCTAGTGCCCGTGTGGCTGCGTCGCAGCAGTGTTTGTTTACCCAGCGCCCGCGCCAGACAGCTGTGCGGCTGACGGCAGCGCCCAAGTGCCGCCGCCCGCCGCCTGTCGCCTTCCACTGCCGCCGCCTCCGCCGCTGCCAAAAGGATGCGCCGGACGTGCGTTGCGTGACGGCTCGCGCGCTCCGCTGACCCTGATGGCGGCTGCCAGCGCGATAAAAGCTGCGCGCCAGGAGGTGTGGCATCCAGAGCCGCGCCAGCCAGCCACAGACCAGCCGCGCCATGGCCCGACACTCGCCGACCACCGGCGCGCCCACCGCGCTGCTGCTGCTTCTACTGTCCGTCCTCGCCACTTCTACCTCCTCCTCCACGGCCAGCCCGGAGGACCTACTGAGCTCGGTGGTGTCCGAGTGCCTGGGCGCGCGCGGCCTGCCCATGTCGTGCCTGCGCCTCAAGGTGCTCGACTACCTGGACGCCACCACCGGCTCGGGCCCCGACGCCGCCACCGGCCGCTCCGCCGCCGACGTCGACGCCGACGCCGAGCACCTCGACGCCATGATCCTCAGCCGCGCGCAGAGGTTCCTCGAGACGCACCAGTTCAAGCTGCAACTGCCAGAGTTCGCTTTCGGGCGTGCCGAGCTCGTCTTCAGGCCCTCCAAGGGACTCGCCGATTTCGACGTCAAGTTCCCCGCCGAGAGTCCGGAGGCCGAGAACGAGACTGAGAGGTCGCTGTCCGAAGGTATGTGGACTCCACCAGCTGATTAAGGTCACGCGAAATTATACTAAAGCTTATGTAAGAGGAACAGTTTTGTGCATGGCTGTGAATCAGCGACTGTTACAATACAATTAAATTTATAAGGGGCAGCCCTCAGTCGCAAAGTACGAAAACAATCGTTACCAGGTTTCAATGCCGCTATGGGCACCTTCTTCAGACGAAGATCAATATTTTAAACCGACATGTCAAAATTTAAAATACAAAAAATATATCTGACGTAATCAGATAGTCATACCTAAAAAGTAAATAGTAGTAGCCAGGCGGAGCAGTCACGAGGGGCTGCAATGTCTCCGCTGCCAACGTCGACAGATAACTGAGCGCGCATATGTACAAAAGCGCGTATGTTAGCTTATCGCCATCTAGTGGCCAAGTTATGTATCATAACTCAGTTATCTGTCGACGTTGGCAGCGGAGACATTGCAGGCCCTCGTGACTGCTCCGCTTGTCTACAACTATTTACTTTTTTAGGTATGACTATCTGATTATGTCAGATAAATTTTTTGAATTTTAAATTTTCACATGTAGGTTTAACATATTGATCTTCGTCTGAAGAAGGTGCCCATGGCGGCATTGAAACCTGGTAACGATTATTTTCGTACTTTGCTACTGAGGGCTGCCCCTTATAAATTTAATTATATAAGAGGTTTTCAGCCAAGATCGCTTTCTTCTTTTAATTACATGACCGGTTTCGGCGTGCTAGACGCCATCTTCAGACCTGTCGTAATTTTTTACATTACTGCTATTGCAACAATATTTAACATAGCAAATTGGTATACATCTACATTAATGTGTCATCCAAATAAAATTTACACGTCAATAATAAAATGACTGTACCCATGTTTCTCAAGGTCTAACTCAGAGGCACTTCAGGATCAATTCTGAAGATGGGGTCTACCACACCGAAACCGGTCATGTAATTAAAAGAAGAAAGCGATCTTGGTGGAACACCTCTTATTAAACAATTCTAGATCGCCCCAATAATGTGTTTCTTATGTAAAGCTTATATTCATAATTGTTGTATTAATCCGTCGGTTCTAACTCAAAATATACCAATGATTTAATTCTCTATGCCCGTTTCGCCTTCACTGTGTAGAAGGCAAACGCAGTGGTCTAAAATATTCACTAATTTTTATATACGATTTTCATTACATTGTTTCTAACCTTCATGCGGAATCAATGTAAAGAAAATCGCTTATCAAGAAATTAATGTATAATTCAAACCCGTGAAGATCCTTTGTATGCGATAAAGGCGAAACGACTATTGCAAACAAAATTATTGGTTTATTTCAGTTGCAATAGACAGAAGAGTATTATAATTATCAAAATAACATTATACAACTGATGAAGATAGGAGAAAATAATTAAACATGACAATAGAACTCCTTCACCGCTTATCTACGTTAGAAATCACCTATAGGAGATACTTTCAGTGTTGTAATTCATCTACAGACAAACCCCATTACTTGTGACTTTCTTATTTCACTAGTTTTGCTTAAATTAGATCAGTTGTTCGTTCCGTAGATCCATGTTGAGAAGATCGTATTGGATGTGGAAGAAGTAATTTTTTTACAAGCAGATAATATAATAATAATAGTAGGAATAGAGATAAATACATCATTTGGTTAGATTTAAAAATTCGTCATTCGAGTAGATACAGTTAGACACTAGGAACTTTCAGGCTCCTCTTAAATTGGTCTTTATTTGTAGCTAAATTTTTATGGTTGCTGATAAATTATTGAAAATGTGCGTACCAGTGTAGTGGACCTCTTTATGAACTAAAGTAAGTGCTTTTAATGCATAGAACATGTTTAGACGACACTGTCGAACACTTATGAATACTGCACGCGTTTCAGCAAAAGGAATCAGATAAATCAAATAATACGAGACCTATACAACTTTATACATTAAATCTTCATTTTCATATAGAGAACTAGACCAACCCCTCCCGCCATATACAGGATATTTCACGAGCAATAGCAAATACTTTAGGAGGTGGTACTACAGACGAATTGGAATAAAATACCGTCAAATATGTACTCTATTTTCACTGAATACAGAGATACAGCTGTCAGTATGTAATCCGAACGAACTTGAAGCAAAGAGAAATGAGGACATTTTCACTGATTTTTCCGTCGGCTGTTGATCACACAACATCATATTCAAATAGAAGCATAACTTTGTGTTTTCTACGGACTGTCAAGCCTGTAGATGGGCTTCTAAGCCGAAAGATAGTCAACGAAATAACAATACAGTTGTAGAACACAGAGGAAATTGATGATTTGCTATCACGAACCTAAGGAAGAATCAGTGAAAATTTACTCCTTTGCTATATCTCTGTACTCAATAAAAATCTTAAATGATTCCTTACTGGCATAGGAACTTACAGTTACACACATTCATTATAAACGCACCTGTCACTTAAGATCTTTGACCAAACGTGCGGAATATGTCGTATACCAACTGCGCGTGTGTTTCTCTCCGTGTCCCATATTGACCGCCCTGTGTCATGCATAATGTAATGTCTGTTGTTGTACCGGATTCCTCAATATGGTTCTTTCAATTTCGCAAACAGACCGTAATCAAAGGCACGTTCCAGAATCAAAAATGTTCAAATGTTTGTTAAGCTTATGGGACTTAACTACGGTGTCATCAGTCCCTAAACTTACAAACTACTTATGAACTACTTACGAACTAGGGCGGCACAAATATCCATGCCCGAGGGTGGATTCGAACCCCCGACCATAGTGGCCGTGCAGACCGTGACTGGATGGCCTCAGTCCCCTCGGCCACCGCGGCCGGCGTTCCAGAATCTCCCATACCGACGGCGGAAACTCCGTATAGCTATATATACTAACGTTTATATTTTTCAAAAAATAATAGATTATCAGCAGTCTTAATGATTCATTCTTATAAAAGTCTATATATAGACTGACTTTTGTATGAATACGTGTACGTATTTCGACAGCTTTAATAAGTTTCATGAAATGCATCGACCAGGCTTAAGATTAAAGATACTTAGTTCTCTTATTCAGCCGGAGATCGCATATCGTGTTTAAAACACGTTGTAGACAGAAAGTAATCCACACAGCAATCAAACAATACACTGGGAAAGTTCTTAAAATGTTTATATGCGGTTCTGGAGACAGACCCATGAGAAGTTTCTAACGACATGAATGTAAGAAATCCAGCGTTTTCCCCTCGTCATATCTACAAACAACGAAAAATTGTACAACTTTTTCTGTTTTACGAGTAACACATTCTTTGAAATTCCAATAACGTAATAAAAGCTGTCTACTCTTCGTTATAAGTAGGTTCTAAGTACAACATTGAACGACACAGCGAATAATATTCAGTGCTTCTCTTATTCTATAAACGAGACTCAAACACGATTGATGTTTCAGGATCAGAATAACTGTAATTGTGTTGCACAAGAATAACTGACAAGTATCTTTTAGTGGTTTCTGAAAAAAGAGTGGAGGAACGTGTTACGTAAAAGTAATTCCAGATTCATGGATTAAATTCTGTTGCGTTCATGGAATGTGCAATATTCTTCTGGACCATACCAGCTGTTGCTTACAAATGAAAGTAGCAAATATAATGCAGTATCTCGCGCATACATTCCGAAACATTTTTGCACATCCTTTTTTGAGTCGGTCACTTCACCTAGTGCAAATTATCAGAATCTTAGACTAATACAATGCAATTTAATGATCCTTCAACTTCACAATTTTAAGAAGTGAAGAAGTGACAACAGTGTTAAGAAAAATCACTCCCAATGAGAAATATATATCCTCTTTTTTTTTTTTTTTTTTTTTTTTTTTTTTTTTTTTTTTTTTTTTTTTTTTTATTTTTATATAAATCTCTCCCTGCATTAGACTACAAATTTAATTAATTGTATAATGGGCTTTTGAGCCGTGAGGCTTGTTCACTTGCCAGAGTGGTTTCTAGTAGGTGCCGTCCACAAATGACTGACAGTCACAAAGTATTTGCATACGGTCCGTTACACTGCTTGACATAACCACATTTTTCCTATGCTCAATGTAAAAATTTCGATCTAGGAATATATTACAGACAACTGCGTGTCATTCTCATACGTATTCCGAGGAGAAGATTAAAGTAATTACAATAGATAACAGAGGCACTTCGCTTTGAGAACGTCCGTTGAAATGTATAATCAAGCTTATGAAATGTATGAAGTGCGTTGCGAATCGCGTCAGTGTAAGCTGGCATGGACGTTGCCTGCGAAAAGGCGGCGTAGAGGACTCAATTACGCTACCACTCATAGTTTTAACTTCTCAATTTAGGTGGGTTTTGGTGATTGCCTAACCATAAAAAATTCGAATCTGTTGATTCAGCGATAACTCTTACCTGCCCTAGTTTTCCAGCCGGATAAAGGGGTAACACTGTAGGATGACTGTGTAGATGTGCAGGGCTTCGTATATGTACGAGGTGTGTTCATATGGAAAGGGTAGAAATGACACTGTGTGTATAATTGAAGTCTTTCTTGAAACATACTCACGAGAGGCCTGAACATATCGCGTTGTTTAAAGAGTCGAATAATTCGTCGTCCGAGTTGAAACCCTCCCCTTTGAGTTTGTTTTACTTCATATTGGACCAAACAGATGAAAGCCAAAGGGCGACATGTCTGAGCTGTAGGGCGGATGGTCAAGTTGCTCACACTTGAACGTGACCCTGGAGACGCGTGGATTATAGAACAGTCGTGAGCAGCCCAGGCCGTTTGCTCTCACAGTACAAGTCTCACAGTACAAGTCACAGTTGATGGTTTATTCGTGATCGAGTAATTCGATGAGTATCGGACCTCGGATGTCGAAAGAGACGGTGAGCATCACCTTGCTTGTCAATGGCACAACCTTGAACATTTTTGGAGAATGTGCCAATGAATGCTTCGCGCTCCTAGATGTCGCTCTATGTTATCCCAAAAAGGCATATCCAAATTTCAACCGGTTTGGTTGTTAAGACGTTTCGTACCTTTCCATTTGAACACCTGTCGTAAACGTCTTGATAAAGCCAGAAAGACACAGCTATCATTTTCTCAGTAAATATCTGTTAGTGACTAACTGATTGCTCTCACTTTGAGTTTTCATTTTTCCCGACAGCCCGCGGCATGCTGAAGAAGAAGCTGCTGATGCCCCTCCTGCTGCTGCTGAAGCTGAAGATGAAGGCGCTGACTCCCATCTTCCTGGCGATCATCGGTATCAAGTCGCTGAAGGCGTTCCTCATGAGCAAGCTGGCGCTGCTGCTGGTGGTCGGCTTCCTGGTGGTGCAGCTGTGCAAGAAGGCGGGCATGATGATGCCCATGCCCATGTCCATGTCCATGGAGCCAGCTCCCGCGCCGCCCATGCCCTACGGTCCCCCGGCGCCCGCGCCGCCGCCAACCAACCAGTACGGCCCACCCACCAACCAGTACGGTCCCCCGAGCAACGAGTACGGTCCGCCCAGCTCCCAGTACGGCGCACCTACAGGTTGGGACGCGTCGGCGGCCGGAGGCGGAAACGGCAACGGCAACGGAAACGGCAACGGCAACCAGTACGCTCGCGTGTGGGACCCCCAGCAGCTGGCGTACAGCGCGTACTACGCCCAGCAGCAGCAGCAGTCGCAGCAGGCCACGGCCACCACAGCGGGCACTCAGGCGCAGTAGAACAACAGGTACGCTACATGCCAGCTGGTACCTTTAGTTTTTAGTAAACATTTCTTATTCAACTGTGCAAGTTTTCGAGGCCATTGTCATTTAAGATTTGTGGGTTGGATCTTATTCACCTTCTAGCTTCACCGTTTCGATCCCTCCTGCAGGGATCGACTCCAAGACTGCAGAATGAAATTTTTCGCTCCGCAAATGAGTACCTACCGATATGAAACTTCCTGGAAGTTAAGTACCGCTACTGCGGTACTTAACCTCCAAATTCACAGAAGATCTTGCATATCTTGCAGGACTAGCACACACCGAAGAAAGATTGTTGTGGATACATGACGTAACAACAACCTGGGGAGTGCTAGTCCTGAAAGACACGCAGAAGAAATTCTGTGAAGTTTGGACGGCAAGAGGCGAGGTACCGGCGAATATAAAGCTGCGACGAGAGGGCGTGAGTCGTACTCGAGTACCTTAGAGCGTTTTCCTGCGAAAGGCAAAGGTTCTAGGTTCAAGTCTCGACCAGTCACCCAGATATAATCTGCCAGGAAGTTCTTTTGGTGACATGGCAGGTTGAAACTCCAGTGACAACAACATCGCGCTCATGACTGTCATTTGTTAAACCGAAGTCACATTATCGGCAGACAGCCATCGGTGAACTATTATTTCCTTAATCGATATAGTAATCTCTCTCCGTATTTTATAAATTCCACAACAGCTGTTCGACTTACCATTTAGGAACACAACGTTCGATTTCCTATTTGAATAACAAGCGCAGCTAACTCTTGCCTCCATCAATTTTGTCATATGAACTGTTGTTATTATAAATGTGGTCTTCAGTTCGAACATTGGTTTATGTAAACTGCACAATTATATGAGTACGATCCTTTGTCTTTGCGTGACTAATGCATTTAAACCTGCTGCTGTTCGACATAGATTATCCGAATTCCTGTTCTATTTCTAATTACTGCACCTAATCTTGTCTTATCTCTATTTGTTATTCGATTGATAACCTGGAAGTAATTTGAACACATGTCCGGAACTTCCTTCCACTGATCATCAGATTTGAACTATCGATTTATCCCTTCATCTCTGTAACTTACCTATTCAATTAAAGCATCTAACATTTAATCTTCATGTGATGACAATGCCCTCCTGTATGGTGCCGCCAGTTAATGCGATGGGCGAATATTTTACAACAGCAATATGTTATGCAAGATGATACCATTATCATTAAATCATACCCTTCCACTAAATATAATAGTTTTAGTGTCCTCTCTGCTTATAGCTGCTCGCATAATCAACATAAAATGCTGGTGCCTGACGCTATAAAATAGATCACTTAGTCATCTAGTCTATTTCCCTGCTACTTCAGAACACTGCTACCTCTTTTATAAAAACATCTGTTATATGCCATCTGTATAGACCTTTCCTGTGAGATAGCACCTCATATAACTACTTTATAACACGAGGAAAATTTTCTTTTATGAATTCATACAGAATCATCCAGGTGCCGCACTGAACTAGGGCTATCGTTTGAGTTATCAAATAAAATGTAAAGTCCCAATACAACTATATTACTTAGCTTCTCATTTAAAACAAGATACTTCCGGAAAACCACTAATTGAAATTACTAACGTGCTTCCTAGAGATATGCGGTGTTATAAACAAACGGATCTCAAGAAATTATATTTTACAGTTTCAGTAGAGCAAAAGTGCATTCTACAGAATATCATGCATGGTTGAGACAATTCTCCGACGTTGAAATAGGAGTGCTACCATTATTAGTTATTCATTACAGTCAGTTGTAATTGGACAACATTGATGAGTAGGACGTGTTAACGTAAGATCAATTACTGAAGACCATTAAAGACGAAACGCCTTCAATAAAATAAGGATTAAGTGTTTTTTGTGTATTATAAACAGTTTCTAATATATTATTGTGCTTTTTCAGATTCTTTTAAGCGGAAGGAGACTGAAAGAATTCTACTGAGTGAATGACATCGTATTTATTTATTTATTTGTGTTTTCTTCGACATGAGAAACGAGAATACTGAGAGTTACCACTTTGATTGAGACTACTGTCTGAATACAATGTTGGAAATGTAGGTAGCTGCTGCAAAATTCTGCTACCGACTGAACTCAGGTCTGATCAGAGAACTGTTCCTACATTCTCTGGATATTAGTCCAGAGGGGGATAGTTTACTTCAAGAAGAAGCACATTATGCCAAAGATTTATTTATTATTATTGTGTAAATGTTCCAAATGAAAAATTATTTATTAATAAATGACGTTGATGTTTGTATAAATCGATTTTCCTTGTGAGTGGCTAAGTCACTGCCTTTGCAACAGTACTATTGTAATCAATTCAGAACATCTGAATTGAGATTTTTCAGGAAAATTTTTGTCTAACAATTTGTTTACTCGTTGAATTGAAACGGCCAAAACCTATCTGCAATAAAGATTGATTCAAGCAGCAACATCAGTACATTATTTATTGTAATACAAATCCTCGTGTCACATTTCTATTATGGCATATAACTGCTCGTAATTTCTAATTCTCACTTTTGTAATGAAACCAAGTGATATTTGGTATTGTTTCTCTTAGAGATATGATTAAGTGCTAGGAATATTTTTAGGCAAAAATGTGATGGATTGTCAATTAGGTCACTGTTTATGGTATTGAAACATGATATGATCGCTGGAGAGTTCATTTAACAGTTGTACAAATAAATCGTCGCAGGCGAGATACAGAAAAATACTTTGAGTTGTATAATATGTTTAGTGCAGGCATGGACAGTTTTTTCTGACATTCGTTAAGAAAGTTAATGACTAAGAAATTATTTACGAGGACACACATCGTGCAATGGATACATTTATCTGTCTTTACGATTAGACGTGTACGATTAGCTATACCATACGAATGATTTCGTTGCTGAACGTGTGGTAAGGTAATGTTATGACTGTTCCTTATGAAGTTCATTTTATTTGTCTCCAACGAATAATATTAAACAAACTGAGCGTATATGTTGCTCAGATCTTGGAGATGTCCGAATATTCAAAAGCTGAGATGCCTCTATATACATTGTGGTTTTGCTGAAATTACATTTCAAACAGCCAAAGAGCTTGAGATGGTAAGTTCCTCAATCCCTCCCTCTCTCTCTAGTTTTTCAAACAGTTAAATCATATTTGTCGATATTATTCTTGACCCCCCCCCCCAAAAAGAAACAATAATAATCAAGTCAGTACAATTTGTTGGTTATTAATGGTAAACTATATTGGAAAATGCAGCATTTAGTAATTTTCATGGGTAGTATTTAGTATCGTAAAAAATTTATTTTTCTGAGTGCAGATCAAGGGGAAGGATATGGGTTCTGGTTTGCAGCCAAGGACTCTGAAATGAAATTCATTTGATTAATATTTGCTGATAGACCCGAAAAAAGCTAGGTCCCGTTTCCAAAGTCTTGCGGTGATTTCTAGTATGCATGCAAGACTTTAAAAATGGCATGATCTGTATGTGCTGATTCACTGTTAAAGCTAAAGTGGGATAAGTCTCACAAGCTTTGTTAGCAAGTACGTTGGAAGACCGAGATTTTGCCTAGATAATAAGGAAAGGGTTCTGCAACATATGCCATATTTAAAGTACCCGAGGAAATTTTTTTCGTTCAATTAATACATTACAATTGATTTGTGGAGTGTAAAATTATAAGGACGAAACCAATTTACACTCAACAGAGTATACCTATAAAATATTTATTATTAAAGAACAGATAAATGCCTAAAATTTCCATCAAGATGACGATAACCTCGCTTTTGCCAATAAATATGTGGCGTTTAACATGTTCTGCATTTTTGGGAATGAAATATTTATTTCAATATATATGAGAGGAAACTAAAATATTTCAATATTTTTATACGGTATACGTAAAAAATAGATAAGGTACACTTACCAGGCGAAGGGGCACAGGCAGTAATAGCAACAAATAAACACACAGACACACACACACACACACACACACACACACACACACACACACACACACACACACACACACAAATGCTAGCTTTCGCAGCCTAGCTGCTTCATCAGGCAGAGGGGAAGGAGAGGGAAAAGGAAATGATGAGGGTTTTAAGGAAGGGGGTAAGGAGCCATTCCAATCCCGGGACAGGAAAGACTTACCTTGGGGGAAAAATTGGAAGGTAAATAAATGCACATACACCCACACATTTACACAGACACAAGTACACTTAGGCAGACATACTGTAGAACTGTAGAAAGCTTTCTACAGTTCTACAGTATGTCTGCCTAAGTGTACTTGTGTCTGTGTAAATGTGTGGGTGTATGTGCATTTATTTACCTTCCAATTTTTCCCCCAAGGTAAGTCTTTCCTGTCCCGGGATTGGAATGGCTCCTTACCCCCTTCCTTAAAACCCTCATCATTTCCTTTTCCCTCTCCTTCCCTTCTGCCTGATGAAGCAGCTAGGCTGCGAAAGCTAGCATTTGTGTGTGTGTGTGTGTGTGTGTGTGTGTGTGTGTGTGTCTGTGTGTTTATTTGTTGCTATTACTGCCTGTGCCCCTTCGCCTGGTAAGTGTACCTTATCTATTTTTTACGTATATTTTTCCTGTTAGGAATTTTTCCTCTATAATATTTTTATACGGTATTATATATGTTTTCAGATTTACCATCCAAAAATTTGTCTAAGCGAAAATTAATTGTTTGATTGATTTAGTTTGTAAACAGTCAAAAACCACTGTGCTCATCAGTCTCTACATCTACATCTACTTAAACACTCTGCAAGACACACTGAAGTGCATGGCAGAGGGTTCATCGAACCACTTTTGTGATATTTCTTTACAGTTACATTTTCTAACACAGGCCCCGCGGGCGGAGTACACTGTAGTTGACCGTCCCGGCCGCGACCGGGCTAGTGCCCCACATGCCGCTGCGCACAGTGAGCGGGGCAAGAGCGCGGCAAAGGCCGCCCGCGGGGTGGTGTTTGGCCGTGCCTGGTCTAAGAGCTCGCGGGAAATAGGAACACCTAAATCTTTCCTTTTTCGATCTGAATTCTGTTATTTTATTTTGATGATCATGTCTTGCTATGTAGGTGGGTGCTAATAAAATATGTTTGCATTCGGAAGAGAAAGTTGGTGAAAGAAATTTCTTTCAATGACTTCCACTCCCAACTAGTGCATCATTTCCGTGAAACTCTCTCCCCTATATCGCGATAATACAAAACGAGCTGCCCTTCTCTGACCTTCCTCTAAATTGTCTGTCAGTCCTACTTAGTGAGGATCCCACAAGGAGCAACAATACCCCAAAATAGGACGCACAAGTTAAAAGTTGTGTACGTGTTTATCAGACAACAAAAATAGTTTATTTTAAAATTACTCATTCAAAACCTGATCTGGAGTGCAAATTGTTTTCATATATTGATGTTTAATAGTCAAAATCACTAAGTCCTCAGATAATTTCATCAAAATTTAACTGAACACGTACATTGTCAAATAACACAGTAATTTTGTTTAATTATGGTCCTGATATTGGTGTACATGCTGTTAAATAAGAAACAGTACATTAAACTGATTATGTTTTAACAAAACAACTGTGACATGTAAACTACATGAAACACACAGACTATACTCAAAAAACTTTTTTCCGAGAAAGATATTAAAAACAAACCACTTTCTTAATGTTCGACTACGAGAATTTTATGCTGATCAGTACCTGATTATTAAAATTCAGTATCATACTCAATTAACTGCAGTGTTGCATAACAATCATTTACTACGAGACCCATAAAGAAATCTGTTCAACAAGATTACCAAAATCAAGACTGCACTTTAAATCCACAAATAACTAATTATCAAATAAAGGAAGTAGGTTAATCTTCTATCTACGTAAATGAAACAGGAAAGATAGGTCATCTTTGTTACTTATTATTAATAATCACCATTAGATTACCTAACTAATACAACCTTTTCATAATGACATGAAATGCAATTACCTTCATTCCAGCGGTGGTACAACGTCTTCACATTAATAAGAAAAACAATATATTACAAATACAATCAAATCAACTTGCTGGCACAGCAGCCTCTGCTCTACATCGAAGCCATATACGCATCACAACTGCTCTCTAAGCGAGCTGAACCAGAAGTCCCACTCTCTGCTTCTCTGCAAGAGTTACAGTGCTATGCGATACATAATCTTTGCCAAATATGAAACTTCACAGATTTATGTACACATATCGATACATACAGTACAAGCAATATTATACATTTTCTTGCAAGCAAGTTACTCGACACAAAACAGGAGCCGGCCGCGGTGGCCGAGCGTTCTGCGGCGCGCCAGTTACAGTCTGCACTGCCACTACGGTCGGGGGTTCGAATCTCCCCTCAGGCATGGATATTTGTGCCGTCCTTAGTGTTAGCTAGGTCATAAGTAGGTTGTAAGTTAAGGGACTGATGAACCCGTAGTTAAGTCCCATTAACTCTACAAACATTTTGAACAAAACAGGAGGTACAATATTAGACATTATCTTACTAATTTAGCAATATACATTTTCTATGAACATGTTTCAAACTGTGGTGTGGGCAGTTTCTTTAGTAGTTGCATCTTCTAAGTGATCTGCCACAAACGTAGTCTTTGGTTCTCTTCCGCTATAATATTTTCTGTTTTGTTTCCAATTTACTTTGTTCGTAATTGTTACTCCTAGTATTTAGTTGAATTTTGACTTGCTTTATACGGCACATTCTGAGGCATCAAGTAGTATTATGTTGATATTGTATGCTAGGAAAAAAAAGAGAGAGAGAATATGCTGGGGAAAGAGGGGGGGGGGAAATAAAAATTGTTCTTTGAGAGCTAGGAAAGATTATTGCAAGGAGCTTCATATGTAAGTAGTTAATGGGAGATCACTAGTTTTTTTCACGCTAGACAATCATTGAGAGTTGTTGTGGAGGGTTGCTTTGAACCAGTAGTCGGACTGAAGACCACGAATGTACTACTGATACCAACTGACTCAAAGCTTGCTAATAATAGTTACCAGTCTTACTCTCTATGAGTTGTTTCATGCCATCTACTTTAAGGAGAACCATGATATAGTTCAACAATTTTATATAGTTCCATATACTGTGAAATGCATATCCTTTACAATACAAGTGCCTGAGTGACGGCACTGATATGCAGGTTGTAACGTACAAACTAATAGGTGACGGGAACATTTTTGTAGGTAAATCTGCAGATTTACACGTTTTTCCAAAATATGAGCATACGCTGGTCAAAACATTAGAAGATCCGTTGAAATATCTAAGTTCTGTAGTACTGTCATCGGCAGAATGAAGCAAAATGGTTCGACGTCTTTCTATATGTTCTACGGAATGGAGACAACAACATCGCGACAAGCGAGATAGTGGCAATAACAGAAAGTTGCTGCAGTGGGGGTTGGTGTTGCTGTGTTTTCTCTACCAAACGAATTTCACAAGCAGATAAATTCTAGCAGTGTAGTGAGCAGGTAGTGTAATGCAACAGCAATATGACGTACCCGTAGCTATGTCATGGTAAGCCATGGGAATGTTGGAAACGAGACAGACACAGAGGAAGGTGACTGCAGCTACTGGAGTGTACCAAAGTGAACTGGACGCAATTACGGGCAACAGGAACCACTAAAAGAAGGCAAGGCCAAGGTCGTCCACGGGTAACAACAGCAATTGATGATCGTGATCTCCGGTTAACAAACCGTCGAGACAGAAAGCTGAATGCAACTCAGCTGCAATGCACCCTTCAGGCAGCAACAGGACTCGAAATATGATACATTCTGAAATCGTCTTTGGGAAAGTTGCCTCTACTCACCAAGGTCTATGGTATGTGTTCCATTGAAACCATGCCACCGTTTTTATTAGAACGGCATTTGTTGAAATATTTCAACAAAATTTCTTTTATTGTAATCAGTGTTTATAAAAGTTTTTCCAGGATGTTTAATAGACCCCTATACGGGCGCCTTTAGTTGCACGAAGCACATCAAGACGGTACTCGATTTCTTCCCATTTTCGCTGTAGCATAGCTTCACCAATGGTTGCAATGTCATTACGAATTCTTTGCTTAAATTCAGCAACGTCCCATATGTGTGTTTGATACACGCTGACTTTTACAAACACCCATAAAAAATCCAAACGGAGTGATGTCCGGCGAACGCGGTGGCCCAGGAATTGGCTCATCGCTCCGAATCCATCTTCTGGAAATTTTTCATTGAGGAACCGACGAACGTGCAGTCCCAATTTGTCGGTGCACCATCATGCTGGAAATTGATAGTTGTTGCAAGTCAGTCAGTTGTGGTGCCACATATTCGGTCAGAAGGTCGAGGTAAACATCGGCAGTAATTGTTGACTCGTTGAAGAAAAATGGACTAGTTATTCGATTGCACATGATTCCATACCACACCTTCACTTTTAGACTATCTCGGTGAAGCTTCCTAGTCACATGGGGGTGTTCAGATCCAATTATTCTGACATTGTGTCATTTTAGCTTGGGGCAATAAGCTAGCATCTAAGTGATAGTTTTTTGAATTCTCATGACGCATTCAAAAGTTGATAATTTTTAATGTCCTAGAAACATGAAACGTTGCCTCATACTGAAACAAACTCGCTTGAGGAATGCTTCATCCTCCGAAATTCATTTCAGCATGTCGAGTGCAAACTCTGCCCGTTTTGGCTTGGCATCCAAATTTATATCAATAAACTAGGGCATACAAATTTGACCGCTTATACTAATTTACCTAACATTACTGGCAAAATAAAGAAATATTCGTTAAATGATTAAAAAATGTTCAAATAATTGTAAATCTATGGGACCTTACAAGATACATTAACTTTAACTAAGGACAACACACACACACACACACACACACACACACACACACACACACACATGCACGAGGGAGGACTCGATCCTCCGACGATGAGCAACCGCCTGCTCCGCAGCAAGGCGCCTTAGAGCGTTCGAACATTCCAAAGCGTCTCATTAAATGGTTACACAAACATGAGGATAAGACGGAAATATTGTGCTGCTTCCAATTACCGAATTCTTGTGGAGGATACAGTGATCTGACTATAGTTCCAGAATAAATTGATATAACAAATGTAATAAATCCTTAAATAAATAGATGCAAGGGTATCACTTTCATTATGGTAGCATAAGGTAATAAGCTGGCATCTAAGGCATTTGTTGAAAACGCATGATGCATTCAAAAGTTGATAATCTTTAATTTAATTTTGCTGTATTCAAATATTGTCAACATTAACTACTGTATTTCTGAAGATCTTAACTATACATTTAGTTCAGAAGATGCACCTAATCTTTCTGACAGCGTAGATTCCTTCTGAATTGACTGGAACATAAAATTGCAATTTATTACTTATTTATAAGTTAAGAGAACTCCTGAGCGTCTGATACGATATCTCCCGTCATTGCTCAGCTCCCCTTATGCTTTGGTTTATCCATTTTCGGCGGTTCTCCACTGTTCATAATTGTCTTAGTAGTCTTAAGCGGTAGCTGGGGATAATTAAAGACTACGCTAATAGCTGGATTTACTTTTCTAAACGGAAATTGCGTGCCTCGTCCGCCTGCATGAGTGCTGCCCTGCCCCATACACTTTAACTAACTTCAGTGACTGTAGGATATACGGAGTATGTATCTATTACGTCACATGTTGAAGAATGATCCACACATTCCCTGGGAGATAGTCGGGATACCTAGAATGGACCAAGAGTCGCCTGATTTAATTGCAGTTGATTGTTTTTGAGGGGTTATCTAAAGAATCGTACTTACACACCGAGCTGATCTGAAACGGCGCATCGAGAGAGGATTTCGCTCTGTGAAACCGGCGACGTACATCCCGACCACAGAACCTTTGGAAAGAGTATTTTGTTGTGGATTCAAGAACGTGGACAAACATTTGAACACAAGTATCACTTTGCTGTAACTCTCGTGAATGAAACGCAGGAAATTATTTTCATACCTGCTCATAAACTGTAACATTCTTTCGTAGCCCAACCTTTAAAACTATTCCCGTCACGTACTATTTTATAAATTGAAGAGGCAAAACTTTTAACTGAAACACTCCGTGTACTGACAGTTCGGTCCGTGGTTGCATCAGATACCCAAAGCAAACTTCAGAATGAATACCTCTCGTCGTTACTTACTTCTAGACAAGTAACATTTGATCCAATTCATAACACTTGAAGAATAATAAAATTTTTGAATAAATGTTTGTATAGCTTATTGGACTTAACTACAGGGTCACCAGTCACTAAACTTACAAACTACTTATGAACTAGCTAACACTAAGGACGGCACAATTATCCATACCGAGGGGGGATTAGAACCCCCGGCCGTATTGGACGTGCAGACCGTGACTTGCGCGCCTCAGTCCCCTCGGCCAGCGTGGCCGGCACACTGAAGAAATATCTTACAGCAATGTCGGAGGTAATGAACAATTAATGTCAAAAACTAGCCGGATGGGAGTAAAAATACAGTTTACACGGCTGCATTTTACTACTTCGATAAGCAACAGATAGTGAGTGACATTATATAACACACATTCAAGGAAGGGAATTTTTCATCACAAAATTGCCGTGCCGCTGAAATTGGGAGAATTTATAGACTTCCGGCCGGCATATCCTTCAAGTGTCAGAACATTTTCACGCGAATTTTAAAATCTTGAGCCTCCTGTTTCCCCTATGGACTTGTAAACGTCAGATGCCGGATTTCAAATTAGATATGAACTCCCTGGTGAGGTATGCGCCCATATTCAATTTCGTAATTCAACAATGCTATAAGGGGCGCTTTAAAACATGAAGCCGCATCACTACCTGTGGCCTTCATGTTTTAAAGCGTCCCTTATAGCACTGTTTAATTACGAAATTGTATGCTGGAGTTATGAGGTTAAAAGGTTCCACTGTTTCGTCACCGCAACGTTTAAAAGAAATTTTTAGAGCAACCGTCGCGTAAACGGGTAAATCTGTTTCCAGGCCTGGTCGGGCAATTAATGCAACACCTAGATTCTCCTACTGAAATTGTTATAGCTATCCGAGAAAAGCTAAAAGACTGCAGATCCCAAATCTGTACTAGTCCCCGTTTGTGGGTAGTATGTCTCATGCGCTAAGAGTAATATTCTTCATTTTATAGCTTGCGGCGTTACTTTAGGTAAGAAAGGACCGTCTTATTGCCCCAAGTTCTGCAAGAGGTCCAGTTGTCAGGAAATGTACATAACTGCGGAGTATCCGATATTTGAATAGCATGTGAAATAAATCAATGTTTCCCATTTATTACCAGATACTATTACAGGCGCGTAAACATAAATCAAGGAAGAAATCGTGTACTGAACGAAGTACCATTAGAAATATTACTGTTGTATGTCGTCACTCTACGATATTATTTAAGGATCTTCATGACAATCAGCAATAAATATAGGGTGCAATTGCAAGCCGTGTAGTCGGTAGATCCGTTTATACATTTCTACGGAAAAAGTACACATATGGATATGCGATAGTGAAACATAAGTCACCGCAACCTGCATTAGTCCAGAGCTTCGGGTAAATTCAACGATGAAGGAGCCAGACCTGTCTGGTGTCGAATTTACATCGTGATCAAGATGTTACGTACCGGGCTAAAGTTCTCTATCTTGTGTGTAATATTGCCATCAGTAGGTCAGACATTAGCAACGATTGCTCCAATGACCATGAGCTATCAAGCTGAATGTGCTGTAGTTCTCAAACTTACCTGCGTTTACTACATTTGGAATTGTGTAATGTTCATATTTTTCAGAAACTCTTCCCTCAATGATTTTAGAAATTCGTGACGTATCATTACTGTGTTATATGATTGCAAGTATTCCGAATACTTATGTATTTTTTTTTTTTTTTTTTTTTCATTTTGTGCTGAATACACGATCCTCTATCCTTACACATCGACTTGAATTAGGTTTTTCAGCATATCATAAGACAAGTCTTTCCCCTCATAGAGGCAAACTCTTTCCACTTTTATGTTTCCTCCTCTATGTTTAACAGTGGAATTTCCTTGAGTTATGCTTTTTCACACGAAGTTTATTTTGTAGGAAAGACATATTTATATATTGCACCAAAGCTGCTTTTATTTGAAATGCCGACTAGTTTCGGGCTTTTCCCATCCTCATAAGCCACCTGTTACAGAGAACAAAGTGTGTTTTACAGGAAGATACATTAATATGGCAATGTTATGTTGAATGTACAAGTAATTACTTACATTCATATATATTTTTATTTGTATGCTGCTTAGGTCACGCTGTTTGTTTTAATTACTTTCGTGTAATCTATTGAGCTTTTGATCCAAAGATGTTTTTGTTAAATATTCTTTGCTTAATTTCGTTTGTGACAAATATGCAACAAAACGCGATAAATTATAGTAACACTGCAATATTATCCCTATATTACAACATAGTACACACAAGCAATTTATTACACTTAAAATATTTCGGAATGAAATATAAAATTTATTGTACGAATATTTGTAATGATACTGTTTATGTCACGCTACATATAACCAGCCGATATTGTCACAAACAAATGTAAGCAAAGAATATTTAACAAAAACATATTTGGATCAAAAGCTCAGTAAATTACACCAAAGTAATTACAAGAAACAGCGTGACCAGTATCCAAATAAAAATATATTTGAATGTAAGTAATGACTTGTACATTCAATATAACATTGCCATATTAATGTATCTTCCTGTAAAACACACTTTGTTCTCTGTAATAGGTGCCTTATGATAATGGGCAAAGCCCGAAACTAGTCAGCATTTCAAATAAAAGCAGCTTTGGTGCAATATATAAAATATCTTTCCTACAACATTTAAGAACTGCAAAACGCGACGTATCAAAAACATTTGAAGTTTATTTTCACTTTTTAGAACACTCGGTCCTCCCAACTATCTTTGTATCTTCAATATCTTCACATTTTTCCTGCAGCATTTCGTCTCGTCTTCACTGCACCTGTTTTGTAATGCTATTGTACTGTCACTTCCTGAACATATTTATCATAAGTAACTGAACTGTGTTCTTTGCTAAACTTCGCCAGATGGCTGTCCGTTTCATTGCCTTTTCCCCTGCCCCAAATTCCCTAACATTTTCTCTCTTAGTTTTCCATCTACAAAATTAAGTCACCTCTTAAAATTAAAATTTAGGCTTCAAAATGAAATTAACTATTCTTTTCCTATCTGTCAGGCTGTCTGAACCTTGCGATGGTAGGTTATATATAAATGTGGCTCATTAGCTATAAACATCCTCAGTCTCATCATATGCCCATTATGTGTAATCAAAATGTCAGCTTTCGTCAAATTATGTGTTAGAAATTGTAAAAAATGAGTTTTACTGCGATTTAACATCAACTTGTTTTCTGCAATCCATGAACGTATCTCTAGAACTGCATTATTTGATACTGTGTCAATATTACGAGCAACATCCTTCACTAAAAAAGCTGGTATCATCAGCAAACAAAAATATTTACAGTCACCCGTTATACTCGTAGACATATAATTTATATAAATAAGAAACAGCAATAGTCCCAAAACAGAGTAAGTGAGTACGTGCGTGAAGAGCACAGGGCCCCGAGCTAATGCAGTCTTCCCTCCTTCTTTACTTCCCGGACTGCATTTCCTTTCCCCCTCCCCTCCTTTCCTATCCTCACTCCTTCCCCTCCCCACCGGGGGACTGATCTCAATAGTTTCGCCGCCATATCCCAACCAAACAACCGAACCCAACCCAATACGCCACGCACATTTCGTAGTAAAATGTCAAATGCCGTCATTCACACTCTGTACTTGGTTCACAAATGAGAAAGCCAGGCACAACGGCGGAGAAACAGTGTTGGAGAAGAACAAAGGGCTCTCTGGCGGGAAGTTGTCAGTAGAGGCTCTGTGAAGTAGGCAGTCCCTGCCGCCGCCCCCTAACTCTAACAGGCTGCGGGGAGGCCCTTATTTGTCGCGAGGAGTCTACGAGCCGCAGGTCTGAAATTACTTCTCAAGGCTGGGCTGCAAGTACCCTTCAGGGGCAGTTCACTGCAGTTTCGTGCACTTTGTCACCCAAAGAAACTTCTGTAGGTATGGAATTTTCTACAAGCGCAATGTAAAGATGTTGAAATATCTATAATAGCTTACATATTTACTAATTTGTATTGAAAAATCATATGGGCTTCTTATAGTAAGGTTTCTGGGGAATATATACAGGGTGTTTCACTAAGTGTGTTTGCCTCTGCAACTTATAAAATAATAGGTGACGGGAAATTTTAATGCGGTAGGTCAACACAATAAATGTTACACTTTCTGCGGAGCTATGAACATAGTTTATTGTATCATTTTCCAAAGAGTCACAGCACAAAGATATATAATTTTTTAAATGGAACAATAGTTTTTTCTATCGTGAATTGGATTCGTTGAAACCAGCTGTGTCCAAATCAATTTAAAATATGTTTCTATCACTGTTAGTTTGGGAGATACAACCATTCAAAGTTTCAACGGCAGACACCACAAACGCTGCGCATAATGCAATGCGCCTTCTAAATGTGGTGCGGACGAGTTGTAACGTCGCCGGTGTCACGGAGCGAGAAGCTTCCTCGATGCGCTGTTAGACTGCCGACTGTCGCCGCACACGGCCGTATACCCGACAGTTGGAGCCACACAAACAACCGGGGCTCAATATACCACAGTTACTGACATCGGATGACGATGGCAGACACGAACAACAGCGCATCGAGGAAGCTTCTCGCTCCGTGACATCGGCGACGTTACAACTCGGCCGCACCACATTTAGAAGGCGCATTGCATTATGCGCAGCGCTTGTGGTATCTGGCCCTGATACTTTGAAAGGTTGTAGCTCCCAAACTTGATTTGGACGCAAACAAACAAAGGACCCAAGCCAGGAAAGGCAGCTGTAATTACAGCAAAGCACGTAGAAAAGGAAGCTGATAAAAAAGAAAATAAAAAGAAAGGGGGATAAAGAAGTGGACAAAAAAAGGAAGATCGAAAGTGACGATGTAAAAGGGAATACGAAGAATGTGAGATGTGAGCCAGGTGTTGACAAAAGAAAGAAACAAGGAATAAAAAGTAAAACTCCATCAGTGAAGCGAAAATTGACCATCGTCCTACAATAATCTTGACGCTGCTAGCTGCCTTTTTTTGTGAGGAGTTATATTTCCAAGACACTGAAGGAGAGCTATGGATCCAGTGCCTAAAGTGGGAGGTATGGACGCACAACGAGTGTGCTGGTTGTGAAACGGAACATTATACTTGTGATTTCTGCCAACCCTAAATGAACAACTTATGATAAACATGTCCCAGTATGAGAAATCATATGGGCTTCTTATAGTAAGGTTTGCTACTTTCCAATTACTCTAAAAATCTACAGGAAATAAACTGACTTTTTTGTGTGTTTATAAAGTAGCATATATTACCACCACATTTACATTTTTTCACAACATGTCGATTTTGTAAACATGTTTCGATATTACAGTTGCATAATGATTTAAACTAAATCATATGTGTTTGGCTTTTTTATAACATCATAAAGATTATTTTTTGAGGTTTTCAGCAAATTTCACTGACAATTTTGGAATTTATGGTTGAAAAATAAAGTGCTAGCTCATAATACCACCTTTTCCTCAACTTTTCGTGTTTGGTCTTTGTTGCTTCTCACACCTGTTCACACGCCAAACTCGCGTAACTCCTCCATTTACGCAGTTATTTGGGCATTTCTTCATTTTTTAATGCTTCGTATACTTCCAGCTCAATTTTGCAGCTGTTTTTCAACCTTCGTTTGCTTCCCGTTAAATAAATAAATAAAAGAGCTACAGCTAATAGACTGCATTTTATAAATACAACACGCTCAAAGAGTGAACAGACTCACAAACTATTGCATAAATGGAAGAATTGGAATTTGGCCTTTCACAAGGAAGGATAAGGAACAAACACCTAACTCGCAAGACGATGTCGCGGTGGAGTGGTCGAGCGTTCTACATCTACATGGGATACTCTGCAAATCACATTTAGGTGCTTGACGAAGGGTTCATCGAACCACCTTCATACTATTAATCTCTCGTTGCATTCTGGGATAGCGCGCGAGAAAAAAAGAGCACTTGAATCTCTCCGTTCGAGCTCTGATTTCTCGTATTGTATTCTGATGATCATTTCTACCTATGTAAGTGGGAGCCAACAATATATTTTCGCATTCGGAGGAGAATGTTGGCGATTGGAGTTTCGCAAGTAGTCCACGCCGCATCGATAAACGCCGTTGTTGTAATGATTCCAATCCCAGATCCTGTATCATTTCCGTGACGCCTAGCGTCGGAGCACAGCACTTGGCCCTTGGTGTAATTGTTGTCCTTAGGACAAGTTAGTTTAAGTAGTTTGTAAGCCGTGGGACTGATGCCCAGAGTTCAAAATGTTCAAATGTTTGTGTAGTCTATGGGACTTAACTACGGGGTCATCAGTCCCTAAACTTACAAACTACTTATGAACTACTTACGAACTAGGACGGCACAAATATCCATGCCCGAGCGAGGATTCGAACCCCCGACCGTAGTGGCTGTGCAGACCGTGACTGGATCGCCTTAGTCCCCTCGGCCACCGCGGCCGGCAATGTCCAGACTAATTCTGGTCATTAAGTCCCATAGATTTACAACCATTTGAACATTTGAATGTCACAAGACGATAAAGCTTCAGTAGCCACTTATTTATATTGAATAATTAATTAACGTGAACAGTTTATACTACATTAAAGCAACATATGAAAACAAAAACCACCCGCATGGACGATTAGGAATTCAGATAAAAAGCTGATAGAAGCTTTCGAAATGTGCTACACGCAAATGACGAAAATTGGATGGGTAGATGACGTAACCGAATCGGGGAAAAAGGAGTTTCTGGCATATCCTGACTAAGAGAAGGGTTAGATTGGTTGGACACATTCAGAGACATCAAGTAATTGTCATCTTAGCATTAGAAATAAGCTCAAAATGTTCAAATGTTCAAATGTTTGTTAAGCTTAAGGGACTTAACTACGGGGTCCATAAACTTACAAACTACTTATGAACTACCTACAACTAAGGACCGCACAAATATCCATGCCCGAGGGGGGATTCGAATCCCCGACCGTTGTGGCCGTGCAGACCGTGACTGAAGCGCCTCAGTCCCCTCGGCCACCGCGGCAGGCTAGAAGGAAGCATGTGGGGTAAAATCGTAGAGGGAGACCGAGAGACGAATATAGAAAGCAGATTCAAAAGGATGTAGGTTGCCGAACATATTCTCAGGACAGGGTAGCGTGGAGAGCTGCATCAAACCAGTATGCGGACTGAAGACCACAACAACAACATGAAAACAAAAATATAATTGATAGCTGCCAACCAGTTGATGATGCCCTAAAGAGGGTGAAAAGCGTCGGAATAAAAGAAATAAACAGCAGCAGGAAAACCGCATTTTCATTTCCAAAAATAAATAATTCTAACCTCGGCGCGGAAGGTGGCCACACAAGCAAACTCGTTAGAAAGGAAGTTAATTATCGACGGTGTTGCTTGCGGTATAGCGGTGTCAGTGAGGTGCCCAGTGTCTGTCGCGAGCAGTTGATAAGGTGTACCCAAGGCGCTGTTGCGACCGCCGACCCCGGCCGAAGTTGATGTTTACCAAGCGGGGGTGGTGGGGGGTGGCAGCAGGTGCGCGCGGCGGCCGGGAGGGGTGGGTAGGCTGGCGGGCTATTTCTGTAGCGCGGCTGCCCGGCGGTGCGGGGGCGGCGCGGCGTCGCAATCAATACGCGGGGGCTCGTTACACGGCCTGAGGCAGCGCCGCCCACCTGCCCGCGGCGCCCCAGCCTCTGACCCAGTAGCGTCTCTCTCTGGAAAGCTTCCGCAGTGGACGTTCATTGAGGGCTGCAACTCTTCTGCGGAGTGGTGCTCCTACAGAGGCGCGGGCGGACAGGTAGCGGGTAGTCTTACAGGTGTTTCTAAACCTGACGGACCAAACTGCTAAGGTCCTCGATCCCTAGTCTAACAAATTACTTTGAGTATACTTCAGAAGTGATGGATTGGCTGGCCACTACTCACCTTTGTCCCGTACCGCAGACAGTTACACAAAGAAAGAAAACGTACGAAAAAATAGAACAAGCTTTCAGAACATGGTTCCTTCGTTAGGTAAGAGAGAAGCGAAGGAAAAAGGAATGGGAACAGAAGGGGAATGTAATTCACGACCTAAGTCGTGAGGATGATGATTGAGGATTGGGGAAGTCAGAGATACTGTATATTAGTACTGAGCCTTGCCAAAGAGGATAGAGGATAGATGAAACACTAAGGAGAAGACGAGTGAACCAAATGATGCTGCCGGCCGCGGTGGCCGAGGGGACTAAGGCGCTCCAGTCATGGTCTGCACGGCCACTACGGTCGGGGGTTCGAACCCCCCTCGGGCATGGATATTTGTGCCGTCCTAGTTCGTAAGTAGTTCATAAGTAGTTTGTAAGTTTAGGGACTGATGACCTTCTAGTTAAGTCCCATAGACTATACAAATATTTGAACATTTGATTTTTTTGATGCTGCGGGGTGGAGGAAGGGGTTTATCTGAAACGTTTATGATTAACAGGAAATCATATAGAGAAACATACACACACTACTCATATACGTTCAAATGTTTGTAGATCTTATGGGACTAAACTACAGGGTCTTCAGTTCCTAAACGTACAAACTACTTATGAACTAGCTAACAATAAGGACGTCACAAATATCCTTGCCCGAGTGGGGATTCGAACCCCAGACCGTAGTGGCAGTCCCCTCGGCCACCGCGCCCGGCTACTCATATACATGGTGTCCCATGTCCCAGCTATCTTGTCCACCAAAAATATCTCTGGAACAATAACAGCTATTGGAATACGACTTTCGCCGGTATCAATGTTGGGGCCCATGAATCTACATATTTGGAAACATTCTAAAACGAAAGCAAATGTGTTTTTAACACAAACTTATGGTTTTTTAAATGGACACCCTATATTTTTTCTTCAGTAATCCATAGCATGACAAATCACATAAACAATGGCGCTGATTGCATCGCAATATTCCAATTACATACCGAGATATGGCGACGAGAAGTTGACGCTTGAAAAACCCGAAATACGCTGCTAGCGCACGTCCTGAGACTCAGGCGAGAACCCAACGGTGCTCAGGTGAAGTAGAATATGAGTTTTCGACCTAGAGGATCCTGAGCTAACTTTGTAAGGGCGGAAAAACCTCGAAATTTTTTACTTTTTTTTACTATTTCGCTTATAACTTCTAAACCATGCGGTTTTCGCGAAACATATCCCAGAACGAAGTTAGCATAAAATTTCCTACATATTTCACTGGTCAAAAGTGTTTGTTGACCCACTAATGACTAAGACATGGAATTTCAAAAGTACAGTAATTTTTTAAAATTACCAAAAATAGCTCCAAAAATCAATTTTTTTCCTTGTAATTTTTATTTGTCTACATTTCTGTGTAACTTTTGTTTGGTGCCCATGAATTTGGACACGTAGAAACAATCCATCGATATAATACTGACTTAACCTAACCTAAGGTAATATGATTAGTACATTAATCTGATTACATGAGGCTTGATTAACCTAACGATAAAACATCAGAAGAATAAAATGTGATTACCCTAATGCACAGTAACTCAGTCACCCAAAAATGAAATTCAGGTATCTGTGTGCCTTGACCTCTTGGGCACTGATGACACGCCGTCGTCGGTATCGGCATTGCTTTCTTCCTCCTGCGCTACAGTTTCGTCGAAGTAGTTTTCCTGTTCTTCGCATTTAGCGTCAGTGTCTTCTTCGTCGAAGTCTACTCCTGGTGTATTTTCACATGCAGTACCAACACAATTCTTGCAGATGGCAGAGCACATGAGTCTAGCTTGTCTGCAGCTACAGGCCTCCGTGCTACTACCTGTAATGCATTTGAACCTAATGATGTTGAAGAGGTTTTTTTTTTGTTTGTTTGTTTGTTTGTTTGTTTGTTTGTATAGTCTATGGGACTTAACCACGGGGTCATCAGTCCCTAAACTTACAAGCTACTTACGGACTACTTACGAACTAGGACGGCACAAATATCCATGCCCGAGGGGGGAGTCGAAACCCCGACCGTAGTGGCCGTGAAGACCGTGACTGGAGCGCCTTAGTCCCCTCGGCCACCGCGGCCGGCTGTTGAAGAGGTGCTCTGGAGCAGCATCCATGGTTGTAGTAATGGGTATCACACCTGTATAATCAATAAAGTTTTATTTTAACATTGTATAAAAATATTGGAAAGTAGAGCTAGTGACAAACAGCACTCAGGTATGACAGAAATTTAAAAAAATGACAAATACCATGAACAATACTAACCATGTTTGGTCAGTTTCCGTCCCCAAGCTGACGGTAATATTTGTGGACTCCCTAACCATATTTGTATTTGCATGTATGTCTTGAAGGAGTGTTTCTTGGCCGGCCGCGGTGGCCGAAGGGACTGAGGCGCGTCAGTCACGGTCTGCACGGCCACTACGGTCGGGGGTTCGAATCCCCCCTCGAGCATGGATATTTGTGCCGTCCTAGTTCGTAAGTAGTTCATAAGTAGTTTGTAAGTTTAGGGACTGATGACCTCCTAGTTAAGTCCCATAGACTATACAAATATTTGAACATTTGATTTTTTTGATGCTGCGGGGTGGAGGAAGGGGTTTATCTGAAACGTTTATGATTAACAGGAAATCATATAGAGAAACATACACACACTACTCATATACGTTCAAATGTTTGTAGATCTTATGGGACTAAACTACAGGGTCTTCAGTTCCTAAACTTACAAACTACTTATGAACTAGCTAACAATAAGGACGTCACAAATATCCTTGCCCGAGTGGGGATTCGAACCCCAGACCGTAGTGGCAGTCCCCTCGGCCACCGCGCCCGGCTACTCATATACATGGTGTCCCATGTCCCAGCTATCTTGTCCACCAAAAATATCTCTGGAACAATAACAGCTATTGGAATACGACTTTCGCCGGTATCAATGTTGGGGCCCATGAATCTACATATTTGGAAACATTCTAAAACGAAAGCAAATGTGTTTTTAACACAAACTTATGGTTTTTTTAAATGGACACCCTATATTTTTTCTTCAGTAATCCATAGCATGACAAATCACATAAACAATGGCGCTGATTGCATCGCAATATTCCAATTACATACCGAGATATGGCGACGAGAAGTTGACGCTTGAAAAACCCGAAATACGCTGCTAGCGCACGTCCTGAGACTCAGGCGAGAACCCAACGGTGCTCAGGTGAAGTAGAATATGAGTTTTCGACCTAGAGGATCCTGAGCTAACTTTGTAAGGGCGGAAAAACCTCGAAATTTTTTACTTTTTTTTACTATTTCGCTTATAACTTCTAAACCATGCGGTTTTCGCGAAACATATCCCAGAACGAAGTTAGCATAAAATTTCCTACATATTTCACTGGTCAAAAGTGTTTCTTGACCCACTAATGACTAAGACATGGAATTTCAAAAGTACAGTAATTTTTTAAAATTACCAAAAATAGCTCCAAAAATCAATTTTTTTCCTTGTAATTTTTATTTGCCTACATTTCTGTGTAACTTTTGTTTGGTGCCCATGAATTTGGACACGTAGAAACAATCCATCGATATAATACTGACTTAACCTAACCTAAGGTAATATGATTAGTACATTAATCTGATTACATGAGGCATGATTAACCTAACGATAAAACATCAGAAGAATAAACTGTGATTACCCTAATGCACAGTAACTCAGTCACCCAAAAATGAAATTCAGGTATCGGTGTGCCTTGACCTCTTGGGCACTGATGACACGCCGTCGTCGGTATCGGCATTGCTTTCTTCCTCCTGCGCTACAGTTTCGTCGAAGTAGTTTTCCTGTTCTTCGCATTTAGCGTCAGTGTCTTCTTCGTCGAAGTCTACTCCTGGTGTATTTTCACATGCAGTACCAACACAATTCTTGCAGATGGCAGAGCACATGAGTCTAGCTTGTCTGCAGCTACAGGCCTCCGTGCTACTACCTGTAATGCATTTGAACCTAATGATGTTGAAGAGGTTTTTTTTGTTTGTTTGTTTGTTTGTTTGTTTGTTTGTATAGTCTATGGGACTTAACCACGGGGTCATCAGTCCCTAAACTTACAAGCTACTTACGGACTACTTACGAACTAGGACGGCACAAATATCCATGCCCGAGGGGGGAGTCGAAACCCCGACCGTAGTGGCCGTGAAGACCGTGACTGGAGCGCCTTAGTCCCCTCGGCCACCGCGGCCGGCTGTTGAAGAGGTGCTCTGGAGCAGCATCCATGGTTGTAGTAATGGGTATCACACCTGTATAATCAATAAAGTTTTATTTTAACATTGTATAAAAATATTGGATAGTAGAGCTAGTGACAAACAGCACTCAGGTATGACAGAAATTTAAAAAAATGACAAATACCATGAACAATACTAACCATGTTTGGTCAGTTTCCATCCCCAAGCTGACGGTAATATTTGTGGACTCCCTAACCATATTTGTATTTGCAAGTATGTCTTGAAGGAGTGTTTCTTGGCCGGCCGCGGTGGCCGAGGGGACTGAGGCGCGTCAGTCACGGTCTGCACGGCCACTACGGTCGGGGGTTCGAATCCCCACTCGGGCATGGATATTTGTGCCGTCCTAGTTCGTAAGTAGTTCATAAGCAGTTTGTAAGTTTAGGGACTGATGACCTCCTAGTTAAGTCCCATAGACTATACAAATATTTGAACATTTGATTTTTTTGATGCTGCGGGGTGGAGGAAGGGGTTTATCTGAAACGTTTATGATTAACAGGAAATCATATAGAGAAACATACACACACTACTCATATACGTTCAAATGTTTGTAGATCTTATGGGACTAAACTACAGGGTCTTCAGTTCCTAAACTTACAAACTACTTATGAACTAGCTAACAATAAGGACGTCACAAATATCCTTGCCCGAGTGGGGATTCGAACCCCAGACCGTAGTGGCAGTCCCCTCGGCCACCGCGCCCGGCTACTCATATACAGGGTGTCCCATGTCCCAGCTATCTTGTCCACCAAAAATATCTCTGGAACAATAACAGCTATTGGAATACGACTTTCGCCGGTATCAATGTTGGGGCCCATGAATCTACATATTTGGAAACATTCTAAAACGAAAGCAAATGTGTTTTTAACACAAACTTATGGTTTTTTAAATGGACACCCTATATTTTTTCTTCAGTAATCCATAGCATGACAAATCACATAAACAATGGCGCTGATTGCATCGCAATATTCCAATTACATACCGAGATATGGCGACGAGAAGTTGACGCTTGAAAAACCCGAAATACGCTGCTAGCGCACGTCCTGAGACTCAGGCGAGAACCCAACGGTGCTCAGGTGAAGTAGAATATGAGTTTTCGACCTAGAGGATCCTGAGCTAACTTTGTAAGGGCGGAAAAACCTCGAAATTTTTTACTTTTTTTTACTATTTCGCTTATAACTTCTAAACCATGCGGTTTTCGCGAAACATATCCCAGAACGAAGTTAGCATAAAATTTCCTACATATTTCACTGGTCAAAAGTGTTTCTTGACCCACTAATGACTAAGACATGGAATTTCAAAAGTACAGTAATTTTTTAAAATTACCAAAAATAGCTCCAAAAATCAATTTTTTTCCTTGTAATTTTTATTTGTCTACATTTCTGTGTAACTTTTGTTTGGTGCCCATGAATTTGGACACGTAGAAACAATCCATCGATATAATACTGACTTAACCTAACCTAAGGTAATATGATTAGTACATTAATCTGATTACATGAGGCATGATTAACCTAACGATAAAACATCAGAAGAATAAACTGTGATTACCCTAATGCACAGTAACTCAGTCACCCAAAAATGAAATTCAGGTATCGGTGTGCCTTGACCTCTTGGGCACTGATGACACGCCGTCGTCGGTATCGGCATTGCTTTCTTCCTCCTGCGCTACAGTTTCGTCGAAGTAGTTTTCCTGTTCTTCGCATTTAGCGTCAGTGTCTTCTTCGTCGAAGTCTACTCCTGGTGTATTTTCACATGCAGTACCAACACAATTCTTGCAGATGGCAGAGCACATGAGTCTAGCTTGTCTGCAGCTACAGGCCTCCGTGCTACTACCTGTAATGCATTTGAACCTAATGATGTTGAAGAGGTTTTTTTTTGTTTGTTTGTTTGTTTGTATAGTCTATGGGACTTACTTACGGGGTCATCAGTCCCTAAACTTACAAGCTACTTACGGACTACTTACGAACTAGGACGGCACAAATATCCATGCCCGAGGGGGGAGTCGAACCCCCGACCGTAGTGGCCGTGAAGACCGTGACTGGAGCGCCTTAGTCCCCTCGGCCACCGCGGCCGGCTGTTGAAGAGGTGCTCTGGAGCAGCATCCATGGTTGTAGTAATGGGTATCACACCTGTATAATCAATAAAGTTTTATTTTAACATTGTATAAAAATATTGGAAAGTAGAGCTAGTGACAAACAGCACTCAGGTATGACAGAAATTTTAAAAAATGACAAATACCATGAACAATACTAACCATGTTTGGTCAGTTTCCGTCCCCAAGCTGACGGTAATATTTGTGGACTCCCTAACCATATTTGTATTTGCATGTATGTCTTGAAGGAGTGTTTCTTGGCCGGCCGCGGTGGCCTAGGGGACTGAGGCGCCTCAGTCTCGGTCTGCACGGCCACTACGGTCGGGGGTTCGAATCCCCCCTCGGGCATGGATATTTGTGCCGTCCTAGTTCGTAAGTAGTTCATAAGTAGTTTGTAAGCTTAGGGACTGATGACCCCGAAGTTAAGTCCCAAATACTACATAAACATTTGATTTTTTTAGTGGTTATTGGCAGCATCACTTGTAGGTGGCACTCTAGCCAGTTGAAAATTCGCTTTTACAGAAACAATGGACGATAAAACGCGATACCGCAGATCTTCCAGTTTATCTGCGTCGATGGTTTCACCGTACGGTTTCACCAGAAACTTCTCTCCTGCCTCAGAAATTTGGTGTATTGTTGCAGCAGGGTCTTTAAAGACACCAACTTCGTCTGAGAGCCTGGGGTTTTTCTCATAAGGTTGCGTTGCCTTCTTCTTCCCAATCCCGCAATCCCGAAGTGCGCTGAAGCGGTGTCACACCCACTCACTGCGTGGAGAAAGAGAATATCTCGAGCGCTGAATTTACAGGAGTAGGCCGAATACAAAATTACCTGTCCCATTTTTCTGGAAATAAATGTTACTTTTAGAAGAAGCTAATGCTGCCATCAAAACGAAAAGTTCGATGTATTCTCCTGTTATGACGAGACTGTCGACATTGTTAGCTTCTGATATAGCCGTTTCCACTAACAGGACATCGGCATCTTCCATTGCCTCTTGGACCTGAATTCCCTTGTCTTCCATTTCAGACATGAGCAGTGTTCAATATTGTAGTAAAGCAAAATCTCCTCTTTCTGATGGAAGAGGTGACCTGATTTTGAAGAGCACTAGTATGGAAACGGGTTGTCCAAAAATATTCGTATGATCTGATTCAATTCAGAATTTAATGCCCTACAACTCTTAATTGCACTATGTGTTCGATTCTGTGAGTCATTTACGAGATATAATAAAATACCCCATTTTGGGTACATTTTTGCCCCCGCACCACTTATGCACAACTACGCCGGGAGAGAAAACCAAGGATAGTTATACTGGGCCACAAACGTAGCCATTAAAACAATAAAATCTTTTGTAGCAATTATTTACGATTTCTCTAAGTTTTAGTTTTATCCCTATTGGACTACAAGGCAAAAATTGAGTTATGGAGCAATTTTAGAAACTTACTCTATTTTTGAACATCTGTATCTCAGTTATTAGTGGGTCAAGAAACACTTTTGACCAGTGAAATATGTAGGAAATTTTATGCTCTTCAGCTTTGTTCTGAGGTATGTTTCGCGAAAAACGTTATAAGCGAAATAGTGAAAAAAAAATGGCCAAAAATTTCGAGGTATTTCGGCCCTTAAAAAGATAGCACAGGGTCCTCGAGGTCGAAAACTCATATTCTACTCCACAGAGTACCTAAACACAATATACCAAAAATTTCATTAAGTTCGATATACTTTCCAGGTAACACCCTTTTTTACGACCTGCCGCCTGGACTATACGTGTAACGTGGTAAGTTTCTCCGAATGATTGGTACTTCTAAACTTGTAACTTCCGTAATCGCTGCCCCACGTATATGGAAAATAGCGTGTTCTGCTCTGTAGTTATTTCTTTTAGGTAGTTCTTCTTCTCCTGAGTAGAATAAATCGTTACACGACATAAGCCGCGTTTTACTTTTTCTGAAATTGTAAATTTTTCCTTTTCAACTTTTTTGTGATCCAACCCCGCGAAGTACTGTAGGATTCTGTAACCTTGCTTATTAGTTAGATATCATTCTCCTGAGTAGAACGAATGGCTACACGACCTATCTCGCATTCTCATTTCTTATATAATTGAATTTTTCCAACTTGTTCAAATTTCGCGATCTGACCCCGTAGCATGTCGTATCACTCTGTAACCTTACCTTTTATTTAGATATCATTCCCCTGAGTAGAACGAATGGTTACACGACCAATCTCGCGTTTTTATTTTGCCCGGAATAGTATTTTTTTCACTCTGTTCATATTCTGTGATTCGACCCTGCAGTATGTCCTTCCTTTCTGTAGCCTTACTTATTACCTAGATGTCATTCCCCAGGTTAGAACAAATGGTTGCACGACCCATCTCGCGGTTTTACTAGTGCTAAAAGTATTTTTAATTTTTGGGATTCTAAGATCCGACCTTGTAGAGTGCTATTTCAACCTGAAACCTTTACCATTCTGTAGTTCTCTTCCCCCCTGTAAAAAACGAACACCATAACACCAGTTTTTTAGTATTCTTTAGAGAATTTTCCTATTTAATCGATATTTTTAATTTATTTGGAAACTTATACTTCGCGACTATATCGCGCGCCACGTGGTCTTCTATCACGTGCGTTCGTTCCCGTTGACAGCCACCCTGAGCCTAAGCCACAAGACCATACACTACGGAATGAAGTATTTCTTTTATTGTTGCGCGAGTTCCATTCCGCGTCCTGCTGTTGGCGTTGCTGCTTTTTGCGTTCGGTTCTGGTGAGTACCTGCATGGCTTGGCGAATGTATCTGTGTGAGAATGTGTATCAATTCCCCTCTGAAAAATAATCGTTATTAATTACGCAACTTCTACTTTTGCAGGTGGGCAGTATCAGGGGCATATAATCTTTGTAAATGTGGATTCTTTTATAAGGGGGGGGGGGGTTTCGAATCCCCCCTCGGGCATGGATATTTGTGTCGTCCTAGTTCTTAAGTAGTTCATAAGTAGTTTGTAAGACTAGGGACTGATGACCCCGTAGTTAAGTCCCATAAGATTTACAAACATTTGAATTTTTCTTTTATAATGTGTGTGTTTATTATATTTAAATCGGTCTCTCCCCCTTTGTTGCTTATATCTTGGACAATAAATCACTTTGTTAAACGTTAACCCTTTGTCCTAATTTAAATTCTCCCACACTACATATTTTATAAATTTTGTGTAGTCACATGAAATATCTTGTCTCTTGCTTCCCTCTGGAGGACAGAAAAGTAACCCGCGTTTCTGCTGTCACCATTTAATATGTTATTTAAGATCAATAGATGGGGATCTTCAATTAATTTAGTGCAGTGCCATTAAGAAAAATAGTAAAGACACGCTTCTTTCACTTGCCTATCTGAGACAGAATTTTGTTTAGAGAACTGCACGCTTCTTTCAATCTGGTATCAAAAATTCCAGTACATGATAGAAACAACCATTGTTACATTAAAAAACTGTATGTTTACATAAAAAATACACTTTCTAAGTAATATTACAATCTGTTTGTTGGCTAAAAATACGGGCCCCTGACTGCCAGTCAATTCTGTGGAAACCGCACATCAATCGCACTTTCCGTTTCCGCAATATTTGCGGTGCAAGTGTTAGCGGATTAGAGTGAGAGAGAGAGAGAGAGAGAGAGAGAGAGAGAGAGAGAGATGGAGGGAAGGAGGGAGGGCGGGAGAGGAAGGTAAGAAAGGGGACTGAGAAACGAGTAATGAATCAGTGAGTTGAGCATAGATTTACGCCAGGAGGGTGGCGGGAGGAGAGGATGTGTTCGAGAGCAAGTTCCTGTAGCTATCAGGGATTGGTGTTAGGTGGCAGTATCCAAATGGTACGTGCGGTGTAACACGTGACTAGGTCCCTGGAGTCATGCTGGAGGGCATGCTCTTCCACAGGATACTGGGTGTCCCCCAGACGAACAGTCCGTCTGTGACCATTCAACCGCTCAGCCAATTTGTTGCTTAAAGTTATTTTCATATACCGGGTGATCAAAAAGTCATTATATTAGTTGAAAACTTAATAAAGCTCGGAATAATGTAGATAAAATTGACACACATGCTTGGAATAATATGGGGTTTTATTAGAACAAAATAAATAAATAAATAAATAATAAAAAAATGTTCAAAAAATGTCCAACAGATGGTGCTTCATCTGATCAGAAAAGCAATAATTAGCATAACGAATTAAGACAAAGCAAAGATGATGTTCTTTACAGAAAATGATCAATATGTTCATCATTCCTCAACAATAGTTGTAGTCGAGGAATAATGTTGTGAACAGTACTGTAAAGCATTATGGAGTTATGGTGAGGCATTGGCGTTGAATGTTGTCTTTCAGCATCCCTAGAGATGTCGGTCGTTCACGATACACTTGCAGCTTCAGGTAACCCCAAAACCAATAATCGCACGGACTGAGGTCTGGAGACCTGGGAGGCCAAGCATGACGAAAGTGGCGGCCGACCACGCGATCATCACTAAACGACGCGCGCAAGAGATCTTTCACACGTCTAGCAAAACCTTTTTTATTTTTCCCTTTTTGTTGTAATAAAACCCCATATCATTCTAAGCATGTGTGTCAATTTTTACCTCTCTATCTACATTATTCCGTGATTCTTAAGTTTTCAAATTTATACTGACTCTCTATCACCCGGTACTTAAAGTAACTTAACCCATTCCTGCCCTATGGGACTTAAAAGTCCCTGCCCATTCACAGTGTCATAAAACATAGTGGAAACCAGTGGAGCAGCCCATATTTGCTTCTAAGGTGGGGGGATTGCTCATTTTTTTAAAAATTAAACCTATTGAATTTCTCAATGCATATTGTTACACCCTAAATTATTTAAAAAAATATTTGTATAGCTTATGGGACTTAACTACGGGGTCATCAGTCCCTAAACTTACAAACTACTTATGAACTAGCTAACACTAAGGACGGCACAAGTATCCATGCCCGAGGGGGGATTCGAACCCTCGACTGTTAAATGGTGTGACTACTACGTCGTAGCATGTTACCTGTTTATAAAGCAGTGGATACTGTGGACTTTACACCTGGTTCTGATGGTGTGACTACTACAGGACAAGAAGAGGTGTTACATGGTCCTATTACATTTGTTGGAGCTAGATTTGATTTCAGTATTAAAAGTACTGAAGTTTTTGGCTTACTGTAGCCATTGTTCGCACTAGTAATGCCAGGCAAGGTGGCCTTTAGTCCTTCTCTGAGAGGGACATTATTGCTGTAGTGGCCGGCGCGGCCTGTGACTGGCGCGCCGCAGTCCCCTCGGCCACCACGGCCGGCTAAATTATTTAACCAGTTATACTAAGAAAACAATAGCGCAAGAAATAAAATGAGTAGGTAAGCATTAATTTGTAAGTGCTTGGCATTAATTTGTAAGTTGCTTGGCAAATTACAGTTACGTTGTGATTTATTTCATGTTTACTATATCAAATTTCCGGTGCCTATCTGTTTGAAAAGATAATACATGAAAACAATAAAAAATAATAATACAAGAGTTTTGGGAGATTGGGAGGTGCCGGGGGGAGGATTTCGGCTCCATTGCCCCCCCCCCCCTCCCCCCGAGGCTCGTGTTCATGACGGGATGTTAGGGTCCCTCTGATGTATCATATAAAACTCTCGCTGGCTGAGATTGTTCAGTATCACTGCTCACAGACAGCAGTAAGCAAAGGACTGTTTCACGTCTGTGTGCACGATTTCGTCAAACGAGTTTCATTGACAAAAAAAAAAGCTTTTTTGTGTACTCAAGTTGGTGATTTGATTTTATATTGTTCTACCTAATGGAAACTGATGTTATTAAAGGAATAATATAACTCTTTCTGTTTATATAACGTTTAAAACTGTGTCTGAAAGTTTTGCATTTTGCGCATGTTATTGTTGTAGTTGTCTTTGTTGCTAATGACAGTAATACATGGTTGTAGTTTTGTTTTCTTTTATTTACGATTTACGAAATATGAATATGATTCAGGGGTAATTTCAGTTTTCATTTTCCCCATTTCATACCAAAATAAAAAGTGGCATTTCGATATAAAAATTTTGTTCACGGGATGTGTGGCATTAGCTGCGACTGAGCAAAGTTGAAAAATGTGTACCCAGCCGGGACTCGAATCCGAGTCTCCTGCAATCCATGCAGTTGCGCTGACCCCCACACCACTGGAGACACAGTGATGACCACATCTGCACGAATTACTGATGCATGCCTTCCGTCAGACAGAAATTCTCAACTTTACGCCTGTCCACTACAACTCAAACTCGTAGTAGTTTTAAACTAATTACAATAAGAATAAGAGTCTAGGAGTGCCTCCGCACTGAAGAAAGGATCATTGCTCGTCATCGGCATTTATGCAAGTTACATATATATATATATATATATATATATATATATATATATATATATATATATATATTGCGTCTGTTATTTCGGAGATGTTCGAAAGCACAGACGCCACATATATATACACCTTATAAAATTTTTGCTGTCTGTTTGCTGCTGGTAAATCCTTATGTTAACAGAGATAGGCATTTCTTAATGTTTCCCAGTTGCTTTATATCCTCTTGGACTTAGAAGTCCCAATTTTAATTTTTTATTTTATATTTTTTGCGTTAAATAAGGAAACCAAAAATATGTGAATACACAAATTTGCTTTTATTCACTTTAATATTAAAATAACCAAATATGAAGTTTTTGCTCGAATATTTGACAGCTATGGCAAGAAAGGGTTAAACTAACTTACAGTAAGGACAGCACACACACATACTCATGCTCATACTCGAATCTCCGACGGGAGCTCCGCACAATCAGTGACATAGCGCCATACACCGCGCGGTCATTCTTGAGCAGCAGGTAGTCTACAGGGGCACTAAAAATCGGTACCTGCCACCACTTTGTCCTGCCGACTATGCTGCTATTTTTTTGCACTTCGAATGAAGTTAATGATTTTACTAAGTCATGGATTCAGTAAATTGATGAAATGCTAGTGTTCACATATTATCATCTCTAGTTCCTGCCTTCTGCTGCTTAAATATATTTTCATACTTGATTTTCTGCTTCTGTTCTCTGTGAAGCCTAGCTGCGGTGAGGTGACCGGGGTTTCTAATGCGCCATTCTGCGGAGCGCGCGGTTGCTCTCCGTCGGAAATTCCAGTCCTCCCTCGGGCACGGGTGTTTGTCTTGCCCTTAGCATAATTTACTTTACGTTAAAGTAGTTTGTAAGCCTAGGGACGCATGACCAATGTAGATAAGTCCCTTAGATTCTCAAACATTTGAACATTTTTTGTTGTTTGCATAAACCCGATGAGCATGCCCCTGACACTGGGTGACTGGCTACAGGGATACACTGCAATCCCCAAAACTTCAAAATTTCCCCATCTAATCTCAACTACAATTTAATACTTATCTACGGTCTAAACTACTTCTGTCATAATCGGTGGTTGTCACGTCTATCCCCGGATACACAGGATAGCGGGTTTCAGGTTGCGATGGCGACCAGTATGTCCCCCGGAGGCATGGTCCGACATGGCAGTCTACTATTGGTGGTTTGTCACTGTTGGGTTAATTTTGTCTCATGAATGCCCGAACTCTTTGCGAGAAAACTTCCACCAGTTCATTGAGGACGTTGAACGTGGCTTGTGAGCGCAAAAGCTCGTAAGTCTCTGTGCTGGGCAGTTGTGCACGAATTTCTTCGACTAAGTCGTCAAAGATGGGTCAATCAAATAGGATATGTTCAGAGCTTCCTACCGCGTATCCAGAATGCGGTAGAATAGAAATTTATGGCATGTCTTGCCTAAAAGAAGGGATCGATTGGTGGGACACATTCTAAGAATTGAAGTATTTTATCCATTTCAGCAACTGTTCAGACTATAAATTAATGAAATGCAGCAACCAGTTGCTTGTGGTTTTTATTTTTAACTTTAACGACCGGTTTCGGGCGCTTGAGTGCCCTTCTTCTGGTCAACGTTGAAGTTGACCACGTTGGGCTGGGACTGCGGACTATACGAATATTTGGACTACCATTCGAACTGCCGGCGGCAGACGTCATGGCAGCGCTACGCCCTTACGGCACGGTCCACGAGCACGTGGCAGAAAAGTGGACCCAATTCAAGACCTACCCAGTCCTAAAAGGAGTACGCCAAGTTCGTATTGAACTTCGACGGCATATGCCATCCTACCCGGTGATCAGAGGATGCCGATCCATAGTCCTTTGCGATGGCTAACCTAAAACATGTTCTGGTTGCGGCGCGGAAGGTCACCTACGTCCCGAATGCCTCCAGCACAGGATCACACAATTGCCACCGGAAGACGTGGAACCTACGCCGATACCGACGATCCTTCCAGTGACATGCTGCGGCCCTTACGAAGCCCCCGTCTGTCGAGATACAAACACCCACCGTTACGGAAACAGAACAGCGCCCTGTGGCCACCTTTGAGGTGGATCAGTCATCCTTGCCAGCGACAGAGATATCTGCAACGTCATCGATGCCACTGAACACAGAAAAACCACCAACAGCAGGGCGGCAGTCCAATCTCTTACCGTACCCACCGCAGCATTTGTACCAATGAGACGTTATTCGGTGCCATCCTCCGACGCGAAAGGTCACATACGAAAGCAGCGTTCGCCACAACGCCGGAAACGCCGCCGTAAGAACGTGTCTGATCAAGGCAGCTCCCACTCGCAGGAGGGGGAAGAACCGATACCGCAGGACACTCAAAGACGAGGCTGACGCCATTGCCACTGACCATGCCTCCGAGGAACAGACGGTGGGACAGGCGGCAACCTATCAACAGTCTTCCGCAATGAACATTGATCGTTTGGAAGGTTCCAGTGCTGGCTGTGCAGCCGTGCGAACCCTCCCTATGTACCAACACGACCTTCTGGAGCATGAACAGACTTCTGCGCCCACATCGTGGGGTGACGAAGTCATGGCCGAGCATGACCCGAATCTGGGGCCATCAAAGGCCCCGCCGGACCATTCAGTTTGATCAGCACGAAGAAATTTGCGGCCGACCGAGGATGCCGTCACTAATGACGACCGTCCCTACCATCCATCGCCATGGATACTCTCGCCCAACTACCGCATAGCCAGGCCTTCGCTACGATAAACATTACCACCATCCGATCCCCAGCTAAGATACAATTTCTGAAAGACACAATAAGAGCCACAGACATGGACTTCGAATTTCTGCAGGAAGTAAGGACGAATGCGCTCCCGGACTTTTACGTTTATGTAAGCAACATGACACAGGGCGACTTCGGTGTGGCGATTTTAGTGCGTGACGGTATTGACGTCACGTACCTCTTCTCTGATCGAGGGATAGCGGTGATGGCACTAGACACCCGATTCATCAATGTTTATGCACCGTCAGGCAACTCCCGAAGGCGCGACAGGGCCAGATTCTACTCTACAGAGATCGCCCCACTCTTCTTAGGGCCCTACGAACACATTGCCCCGAGTTGGGTAAGGTAATTCAAGATCTTCAGTAGTGCGTTGCGCAGGAAAAGGTTCACGGCGACAGACCTGGATATAAATTTCTTACCAGTCATTCTTCGAGCCGACTGAATCGTATATATGTTACACGAGGTCTTAAAATGGAGTAGTGGACGCTGAACGGTGGTCACAAGCACACTGGGTCCATACCGCCTATATCTCCACGGTTCGCCTTTATCGCCAAGACGTCTGGCGAAGTAACGGCTTATGGAAATTGAACATTTTCAAGTCCCAGACTGCCGAGAGAGGGTAACCGCAACGTGGGCCAACTGCGAACGGCGCCATTCGCGATATTCCACTACGTTGGAATGCTGGCTGTTCTGCGCTAAACCGGCAATCCGTAAGACAGTTCGGCAAGGACATGGTGGCGTGACACCGGCAGACCTTAGATTTCTACAACGCGACGCTTACGGACCTTGACGCCTTACCTCCATCACAAGAAACACAACAACGAAGCCGAATCAAGGCCCACATACTTTCGTTAACGGAGCCCCGTTTAGAAGGAGCGGTAGTCACACGCCTTGTGACGCAAGACGGTCGCACCTGTACAATGCCCAGAACAGAAGTCTCATGGAGGGGAAGCCAACATACAGATGGCCACCGGAGACTGCAGGGACTTAATAGCGATTGTCTCCATTGATTATAAACGGGCGTTCGATAGAGTAAAACATAAATTTCTCCTACGAGTGATGGAACGGATGTGATTTCCTCCGAGCTTCATCGACATTCTGCGGTGTCATTTGGTCGTCGGCAGGTCTAAAGTCCAGGTCAATGGAAGGATAGTTGGCCCAATACCCATTAAAATGTTCATACGACAAGGTTGTCCACTTTTCACCTACCTTTATGCGATCGCGCTAGAACCACTCCTTGCAGGTCTCAACCACAAGCTGTCTGGAATCACACTGAGGGCTTATGCCGATGACCTGCTACAACTGGTTCGCGCAGCAGGCGAAGTACGAAGAGTGCTAAGTTGGATAGAGCGATACGGACAAGCTGCTGGCAGCCTTCTGAACATCAACAAGTCGGCGGCTTTAGACATCGGACGCGGTCTCGGACCCGACGCTGTCGCCCCGCTCCCGACAATTACTAAACTGAAATATTTGGTGTCACATTTACGAAGGATTTGCAGTAATCCGCTGTACTGATTTACAAAAGTTAAGGGGCTCATTCGTCTGCTCGCTCTTGACCGGGTATCGGGAATATTGCGAGATTAGTGTGTGAATATTCTGGAAAATATCGCAATCATTGTAGAAGAAAAACAACTCTACCGTGAGAACAATAGAGGAAACTTTTGTGGAAAGATCTAAAATGTCGGACAAAAGTGAAAATATGAACATTTTTGGAACTTCAGTAGATAAATAACAGGAGCCAGAAGATAATAGCCTGAACAGAAAACCATCAAAGCGACGATTGAATTCAGCGCTGGAGTTGTGTTTATATCACTTGACAGAAGAGGATCTGATCTCATCAGAAAGTTCCACGGTAATAAGAACACATTCAATTGGCAAATAAAATACATCAGAAAACACTGGAAGTCTTATCCGAATACATGCTTGTATGCGACGATGAGCTGATTCGGTTCGAAGACGTCGACGAAGAAGTGAATATGCAGAAGTGAAGGATGGCATTTCGTGAGGTGAAAGAAGTAACAGCGGTTAATCTTGCAAAAACACATCGAAAGTGGAAGTTGAAGAGTCTGTAAACGAAAGGTGCATCTCGCTTGCAGCAAATGCGAGATTTGACAATTTTGGAAGATCATATTAAAAAGGGTGGAACTCGGAAAGACAAATATCATACAATTGATACCATGCTGCGAGACACTTTCTATATTTGGAATTCAAATCTTCAGCAACGTTCGTCAAGGAGTTTAAACAAAGGCATAAAAACCGACAGACAAAGATTACAAAATTTGTATCGTAAAGAAAGACTGCTACTATTGAAAAAAAAAAAACACTTATTGTGGCAGAGAATTTTAAACTATATTAGATTAGATTAGTTGTTCGTTCCATTAGATCCGTGTTGAGGAGATCCTCGTGGATGTCAATTCTTTTATTTTTTTTTTTTTTTTACAAGTTGATAATACAATAATACTAATACACGTACATACGTTATTTACAAGCTGATAATATAATAATGCTAATATTATGACTACAGCTACATGCATCATTTTTTTCTATTTAAGCATTCGGCATTGGAGTAGAAGGAATTGGCCACTAGAATTTTAGGATCATCTTAAACTGATCTTTATTTGTAGCTACATTTTTATGGCTGTTGGTGTGACGATACTGATGGCCCTCTCATCTCAATGTTATCGTACGATACCGGAATCGTGTGGTCTAATAGTGATATATTTTGCGTGTGAAGTTACAAACGAAATAACCAGCCTAGGAATCAGTGTAGGACAGTGTCTCGGTGATACTGTGATTAGTTAACAAGTGATAGATTTCATTAATTAAGAGATTTGTATATGACGTTTCACGACAGTTCTATAAACAATAGTTTTGCCATTGTACATTATTTCAATAACTAAACAGATGAATTGTAAAAACTTCAGTAAAACATAAAAACATGAAAATAAATAGCATTGCATATATGTTAGGCTCAAAAAAAAGTTGTGTAGACCAGCCAATTGTGTTAATTAACGTAATAGTCAAGATTTGAATATTATAATATTTGTATATATTGACTGACGTGAGGTTTTGAATTTATTTTCAGAATTGCCAAGATATTTGATAGTTCAATATATGTACTCATTAACTACTTAATTGACATTTAACATTTCTCTTTGTTATGAAACAGAAAGAACCGAAATTACGACTTAAAAAGATATGCGCCATCTAAAATTATTGTATGTATTGTTTTCATTTTATATTGTGATTATTTTTGTGTACATGAAATGATTTACTTTTGTGTTCATTAATTGTAAATCAGCATATTCAATTGTTATGAACAATGCATAATGTAATGTCATTATTGTCGATGTTATATATTTGCCTCACCGCCTTGTGTGGAGGTTCGAGTTGGAGTTTTGGCGATCCTTATGTGCTCTGGAATCTATGTCACTCTGTGTTTTAAAATGGAAGTACTATCAACTAAGTGCTGTTGCATTATGTACGTTACGAAGTTGTAAATGTTTTGGTGGAATAACAAGCTGTTTGATCGCAAATTAAAGAAGAAGTGAAAAAATTCTACATATGAGTATTTATTTCTACCACGACACCCCAGGTAAATAAGTTTGCAGCGAGCAGAAACTTGAAATCCTAGTAAACGATATATTGGTAAATTATTGAAAATGTGTGTTCCTGAGTAGTGGACCCCTTTTTGAACTAAAGTAACTCCTTTGAAGTCCTTGTGTAGATCATTTTTGCTCCTAGTATTTTAGGTATGAACTAAGCTGTTTGTTTTGAAAAGGGATATATTATGACAAATTTCATTAAGAAATAAATATACTGAGAGACAGTAGTTAATATACGGAGTTCTTTGAATAGGCTTCTGCAGGATGTCCGTGACTTTACACCACAAATAATTTGTATGACACGCTTTTGGACTCTCAAAACTTTTACTTGACTTGAAGAGTTACCCCAAAATATTATCCCATATGACATTGTAGAATGAAAGTAAGCAAAGAATGTTAGCTTTTCTATTTTTATGTCTCCTATGTCTGATACCACTCGTATTGCAAATAAAGATTTCTTAAGTCGTTTCTGCTGTTTCGTGGTGTGTTCCTCCCAACTGAATTTATTATCAAGCTGTAATCCCAGGAATTTTATACTATTAACCTCTTCTATCTGCTCTTCTTCATACTTTATGCATATACTGGATGGGAATCTTTTACTTGTTCTGAACTGCATGTAGTGAGTCTTTTCAAAGTTTAATGTCAATGAGTAGGCTTTCAACCGTTTATTAATGTTTATGAAAATATTAGCAGACCTTTCTAGAACTATGCTCGACATGCTATTTATTGCAATACTTGTATCATCTACAAATAAAACGAACGCTGCTTCTGGCAGTGTAACTGATGAGAGGCCAGACTCGAGCTCTTATTCCAAAATACGGAAAAACTTTATCAGCCGGCCGCGGTGGCCGAGGAGACTGAGGCGCTTCAGTCACGGTCTGCACGGCCACTACGGTCGGGGGTTCGAATCCCCCCTCGGGTATGGATATTTATGCCGTCCTAGTTCGTAAGTAGTTCATAAGTGGTTTGTAAGTTTAGGGACTGATGACTCCGTAGTTAAGTCCCACAGACTATACAAACATTTGAACATTTGATTTTGAACTTTATCAACACCCATCAGACAGGTAAGCAATACGTTTTATTTGTCTACGTCAAGCGCAAGACTCTCTGGAATGTCACGTATAATAGGTATACATTTTTATCTTCTCTTTCGAGGCTGCCAGTATCAGTCGACGTATGACCGAATCCTAGAACACCAAGGTTCAAAAGTGGCGTGCACGAAACGAAAGTGTATGAACAAAGCAACACACTCCTATACAGGCCAGTATCCTATCAGCCTTTCATGAAAATTATGTACTTGCTATTTTGGACCGAGGGTTCAAAAATCAGTAAATGAGTACGCGGAGAAATGTAATCATCAATTCATCTAAATCCGATAAATTGACAACAGACTTGTACAAAAGATATTTAACTGGTGCGATGAAGCCCTACGTGGAAGAGAATAAATGTCTTCTGTTGATTGACTCGTGGGGAGGACAAACAAAGCCACAAATATATGACGAACTGTTCCAAGATGAAGACGGATTGCTAACATGCATTATCTAAGTAATTCGTCCCAAATGTACGCCACTAGTGCAACAATGCAATGTATATTTTTACCGTCAGCCTAAAAATTTAATAAAATGTTTCATAACTGCACTTACCTAATCGAGAAAGAGGAAGAAATCACTTCTCGAGAAGCTTGCATCAAACTACATTCCATCGTACATCACCAGCTGTCCTCGCTAAGTATACATCGAGATGCTGCGTTACGCTTGGTTCGCTGCTGGACTGTGCGATGAAAGAACTTGTTTTCAAAATGTCAATAAGGTTTTTTATGGAGATATTAAAAAACATTGTAACTGCAAAAGGGCGGCGTTCATGATGTGCGAAAGAAGCGGTCAAAATTATATGCTTTCCCTGTATCTTCGATGAATATAATCCCGGTACATGTAATTGAACAATTGCAAATGAATCGATTTACATACAAGACGACCCCAAGTACGCGTTAATTAAAGTCACCGAATTTCATCCAGTCATCCAATGCCCCCTTGTTTTTCTTATTAAGATTAATAATAATTGTGACGTCAGTGTACGTCTACATAAATACTCTGCTAACCGCTGTCAAGTGCATGGCGGAGGGTACGTCCCACTGTACCAGTTATTGTTTTTTTCCCATTCCATTCGCGTATTGAGCGTAGGAAGAATAATTGTTTAAATGCCTCCGCGCGTGCTGTAATTAATCTGATCTTGTACTCACGATCCCTACGGGAACAATATGTAGGTGTACGCACTGCCAAGGAGCAGAAAATTTTTTTCCGCCGGGTGGAGTTAAACTCGCGACACTCTCAATACGATTTCGATCTTTTAGTGCTTATTGAAACGTCGCTTCCTAAACACGCCGTTACAGGGACAGTTAATAAATGTATATGGTGATAGATCCGTATCAAACTTCCTTTTATTTCCTAAACGTTGTCCACCTGTAGTTCAACTTGGGGTACTCTCGTATCTCACCACGCCCTGCATGTACCATACATTTCTGCTTCAAGTGCTTCCCTATTTACTAATAGAAAGAATTTTCTGGAACTTACAAGTACATCAAACGTAAGAAACGTGTAGAACATTCAAGAAATAGCAACGAATTTTTTCTGCCCGTGGCGGGATTTGAAATGCGGACCGCAGGCACAGCGATCTGCGATGCAAGCCACTACACCACGAGTTCCGTCGGAAGACTCGCGACAATATTGGACGTGAAGTATGGTGGTTAAAAATCTCAGAGGGAGACGACGAATACGGTAGTCAGGTTTCGTGCCGGCGCAGTTATTTTCAGAGATGTAGAGGCTCTAAGAGAAAGGGGTAGCGTGAAGATTTGCTTTTAACCAGTATTCCGACTGAAGATCACAAAACAGTGTATGTAAATAACTACTGTTGTCGATTGCTGGGACTGAATAAGTATAATGCGTGTGAAATGATCAGAAATCACGCAGAAAAAAAAAGCACTTCAGCCCAGCGTAAATAATTGCAACATAGGCTGAAACAAGAGAGACAATTTATGGCATGCTTTAAGAAAACATATGGTAATTACAAATTTAGGAACATATATGCACCCTATTTGCATAATGTAAGATTGGAATTCAATTCATCGCACTAATGGTTGCCAAAATGCGCTTTAACACAATTGGTGAATATAAAACGTATTAAAAATGTCCAGAAGGAAGGAAAATATTTCACTACTTAATCTCAGCAAGCACTGAAAGGAAAGTGAACATTAACACCTTCAGAATGCTTAAAAATTTAGACAATCTTGCTCATCACGGGTGCAACGTACATCACGTAACTGCTATGCTTGCATTCTATATCAAATGTATTTTTTATTCACCTTGTGAATGTGATATGCCCCGCATCTATGAGCCATCCATACCTCTACCCCACACACTGGGTGTAAACTGTATAAGCCGCCAAAATTATACATACGGTACATTTCACTGACGATGAAGAAATCTGATGAAATGACGTATTTTATTCTTTTTTCATATTGTTAATATCCAGTATTTGCGGCGTTGGTAAATGTATTTCTGTTTCATGACTTTGCTAATGTACTACCTACAGCCAGCCGCGGTGGCCGAGGAGACTGAGGCGCTCTAGTCGCGGTCTGCACGGCCACTACGGTCGGGGGTTCGAATCCCCCCTCGGGCATGGATATTTGTGCCGTCCTTAGTTGTAAGTAGTTCACAAGTAATTTGTAAGTTTAAGGACTGATGACCCCGTAGTTAAGTCCCATAGACTCTACAAACATTTGAACATTTTACTACCTACATCGACTTGCACGTCATATAAAGGAAACCGCCGAACCAAGCAATGTAAACACTCTGGCCCCCTATATACACGTTCTGGTGCATCCACTACTTGTTCCCCAGCCCTCGTAAATTTAACATGTTGCGATGCTATAGGATTTGGAATACGGCACTTTATCAAGCAATTATGAGTCTGTGTTGCCATAAACTGTTCAAATCATTTCAGAAGTGGCTTTAGAATTTTTCGTTTCCCGAAAGATGATGAGAGAAGAAAAAAATGAGCGAAACTGTCGTCGCGAAATATGGGAATCCGGTCGGAGCGCACAGCTGTTTATTGTAAGTAAATAATATTTATGCTGACTTAAAGCAATGTTTAATAGTAAAAACCGCATGTGAAATTCCTTTGGAAGTTTTTGTGTAGCTGCTTTGAAAGTATTACCTCGCAACAGAGATTTTTGACTGTAGAGGGTTAGCAGCCTCAAATCATTAGAGAAGATGTACAAGTATGTAGAGTACAATATGTGTGTCTTATAGTATATTGAGAAATACACAACATCAAGAAGTTTGGTATTGACACTGCGCAAATTTCCGAAGATACTTCTATTGAGTTATCGACAAAATATTACAAACACTAAAAACTAGTATCCAGGTAAAAATTTTATTCACGGCTGTGGCAGCGTGCTATACGGGCTACTGATGTTGGCAACTATCGTTCAATGCTGTTTCTGACACTTCAAAGTTTTGCTGCTATAATTTGTACAAAGCAATTTGGAAGAACGGTACCTGATGTTTATCACAAAACACATCCTCAGCTTAATTTCTTTTACGTACATGTCAATATCGACGTAACATAATTGATACCGAGTACTGGATGAAGTTTACTTGCGGCTGCGTCAGCGTAGTGTGCTAATGTTGGCAACGAAATGTTTGCATTGCCAGGATGATTATTTTACTGGCAAATCATGAATACTGGTATATACAAATCACAAATACCTGTCAACCATGGAGAACGGACAGCATTATTTATTTCATGGTCAACACAGAGGTTTATTCCTCTAATTCTATATGTTTGGGTTTTCAAATAGCATTCTATTACTATTGCCAACTTCGGCACTGTACGCGTCTACGATTGTAAGTAAGCTTTTGATCCTGGACACCAATAATCTATTTCATTTTATTGTTTGTAATACATCATGAAAATTTCTCTATAACGTAACAGAATTCAGCAATCTGAGAAAAAAAAACCAATGTGGTGTCTTTGTCACAGCCGACAACAAACACTTATTGCAAAACGGCAAACAAACCTGGCATATTGACAGTCATTATTCAAATACAAGCCAAAATTGTTTAAAATTTTTATTTGGTGACCGTTTTCGGTAGAATTAAACGTAGTACGCGATTTTATCACAGAAATATATTTATCTGGACAGCAAAGAAAAGCAGCAATAAGTAAAGAAAACGTGAGATTTTTGTGCCTAATCGACATATCGATATAAACAACAGCGGAATGCAAGATCAAAATAGCACGATCCAAAGCTCTATGAAGGAGGCTTATAAAACATTACACAAAATTTCAACAAAACAACAAAGTTGGCATAAGATAAGTGCTGTGTTTAGTATTCACTGGAAAACAATATGACGTTTGCGCCAGCCTGTTCTTTTAGGACCACTAACTCAGACCGCAGTTGACTATGAGTCTTCGAGTCACACTCGCGACGTCAACACGAACCGATTGTTACTTCAATGGACTGTCCACTATCTTCATTTCTGAAAACATTATCCTCAAATCTGAAAAGACTTTTTCTGGGACAAGGCGAAAATATTTATATATAGAAGGTATATCAAAAAGGGTGGCGCAAACTTACACGGTATAAAGTACACGATAATAGAAGCAAAAATATCCCAGTAAACATGGGTCTGTAAACGAGCCGTTTCCGAGATAATTACGAATTTATGGTTCCTATCCATCTTTAGCCGTATCTGGCTATTAGATACTGTCTCAAAGCAGCTGCAAAATGTGCCGGAGCTCCATCATGAATGTAGCACTACCACATACGTTGACGTTGCTGAAGAGGAACATACTCAAACAATCCTGGAAGATAGTAAATTTCAAATTAATGTCTACTAACTGGAACGATGTGGTAATTTTGAAGAATCCGTGTACATCTAAGGAAACGGCATTGCGATCAATATATATCGAACGTTCGATATATATACCATTCCTGGAAATGAGCGATATTTGTTACGGTATTTCAAATGGCAACCATATATTGAGTCGGAAAAGTACAAGAAAATATCACAAATTGAACGCAATCAATAATAAAATCAAATCAACCGCTTCGCGTTTGTCATATCGAATGTGGAGCAAGAATCGAACGTTGAATATACATTGATCGCAATGCCGTTTCCTTCGATGTCCACGGATTCTTCCAATTTACCGACGATGTTTACAATAACGTCAGTGGTGGCTTGGAACCATACATTCGTAATTATTTCGCAAACGAATCGTTTGCGGATCCATATTAACGGAGACATTTTTGCTTCTATTACCATGTACTTTCAACAGTGTGAGTTTGCGCCATTCTTTTTGATTCAACCTGTTGCCAAAAATCACGTTTCTAGTAGACGAACTGAATTAAAAGTCTAATAGCATCAAGTTAGTTAGTCCATTTCCTACGGGTTTTCCAAAAAACAAAAAAATCATTTCAAATTTGCGGCTAATTTTTTCGGAAACGAAGATGGTGGACAAAGCTCCAACGTAAGGAATTGGTTCATGTTGACTTCGCGAGTGTGACTCGAAGACACATGGACAACTGCGGCATGATTTATTCAGTCAATGTAGCACGCCGATCGACGACCGTCTTCCGAGTACGCAACAACAAGAAAACGAGGACTGGAGATAACACTGTCAATTTTATTTGGGAGATGCACGTTCTATGAACATCACTTGTTGGAAAATACAAACCGATGTGAACTGAGGACTATAATGAAATAATTATTAACGGTTGCTACCAATGCAGATTATAGCCTTATAACCAATGGCGTGTTACTTAGAGGATATCTTGTAGTTGAACCTCAACAACTGTCATTGGCTTAGAAGTGATTGTGCCTCGGCGGAGCGGCCGAGCGCACTGAGGAGCTATCCTACGATGAGCGAGGCTGTTCCCCGTCGGGGGTTCGAATCCCCCCTCGGGCATGGATGTTTGTGCCGTCTTTAGTATAAGGTAGTTCATAAGTTTAGCGACTGATGACCCTGCAGTTAAGTTCCTTAAGCTTAACAAACATTTGAACTTTTTTTTGAAGTGATTGTTTCTAACACAAAACGCATTATTGCATTATTCTGAATCAGTTCTTATCTACTGTGCCACTTCTCTGTCATCTACTATTGTGGTTAAATTGTACGACGCTCCTCACCGGGCTCCAGTGGTTATGTTGGCACCAATGGTAATGGCGGCAGCTCAGATGACCAATAAATGTTTTGTCTTGACAACTTCAATTAAAACGAAAGTTCTTACATACAAGAGCCTGTCAACCATAGAGCAGGTACAGTATTAATTTTGCTGCGAGTGAAACGAGCAGCAATAACGTAATAACGTTTACTCAGTAGCTGTTAAAAATATTAACGCAATTCTACACTTAATTGTTCATCTGTTGCCAACGTAAGCACTGGAGCCCGGCGAGAAGCGTCGTAAAGTTTTACCACTATTGTTTTGCCTCAGATAAAAGATATTATATGAGAAACACATAATAGTAGACACTGAAGAATTCATATCGATACAGCTTTCGAATTATTACGAAAGTCTGCGCTGTATCAATGTCTCCAGAGAATCTGTCGAGCTTAATAGACAACAGTTTAACTGCGGTATTAGTTGAACTAATGACGAGACTTAATCAATTACAAACAATGTCACGATAGAACTAGACAATGTTTTCTTCGTGCCCACAGCGTCCACGTAGAACTTCTCGTACAAGGAATGATTGTGTAAAGTATCTTCAAACTGTTAGGGAAGTGGCAACTCAAGGATTTCTTGTGATATTTAATTATCTAACGGTGTGCTGACAACTTTTCAATTGCGGATATTGGACACGTTATAAGAATTCCCTGGCGAAACCATTTCGATCTAAAACTTTCTAACTCTTCACGAAACATAGTCTATCTTGGCTTTCAAACAATGCGCTATCCGCGTTGTCAAATTATTCCGATGTTTCAGGTGAGCAGAGATGTTCTACGTGAAGCAACAGATCGTGACGACGACTCGTTGATTGTAAGAGACGTTGATGTCTACAGGGTGACAGTTGACGAGCAAATTAAAGCCATAATCGTATAATCTATTTTGGCTTAACTAGACACTTCGTGGTACGTTTCAAACGCAACAGCACGCTCTGTGAGCCGTGAATATTTTCATCTCAGCCGAAAGAGCAGCCACGCACCATGTAATTCCTAATTTGAAGCATATAATTACGGTCCATACCTTTTCCGTTGTTGATGTAGGTCTGCCTTCCATTAGCGGCATGACGTCATCCGTATGTAGTCCAATGATAGCCCACGAGCTCACAATAACGGGTTTCGACACCGAAAAAGTGTCGCCATTTAGTCAAGAATGTAAAGAAGCACAATTCAAGACGTGTTGATTTTCGAAACTAAAGTCTGCGATTTTCACTTATAGGTACAAACAAGGTAGTTAGAATCTCTGGAGATGTCCTAATACCACAGTCTAACATACAGTCACGACAGTTCCACAGATTGTTGTTATTCGTAACGACAGCAGCGCTCCAAGCGGCTGGCGAGGTACAGGTCTGAATACGATATCGGATGAATGTGAATAGTGTCGTTTAAACTGATTTTAACATACTTTTACAACGGTAAAAACAGTAAAAATAGGTAATAACCAGAAAATAGCTCCATATTTGTCTTATGAGGTTTCCTAAGAAACATTGAAGGATATGGAACGGTACTTTGCAGGACAGTTTATCTAATATTATCCTGAAATCTAAGACTTTTTAATCAAGAATTTTAGTTTCTATTAAGAGCAGAAATTGCTAATAAACAGCAGAAGGCCTAACCATCTACATAAAGACGTCGAGTTTCTACTCTGAAACGTCACTATTTTTCCACTACGATCCCAGCTAAATCAATAAGTGTTGAACACAAAGAACTTACATGGAATGTATTACCTAAATTATTAAATGTACAGATCAGACACTACAGCTGTAGCTGAAGCGAAATCCTCAAAAACGTGACAATAAAACACAGAAAACAAAAACACAGTTTCCCAACAAAGCACAAACCAACTCCACAAATGTTACTACATCTGAACCACAAACGGCAAGAATCTTAAAGACATTCGTTTTATAATCAAAAGTAATAACACTCAAACATACATGAGTTTATAACAATCGACTGAAGTGTAAAAGTGTTCTAATCATTAGACTCCATGTCGAAATTTTACACGTCAAAGAAAGTTCCTGTCATATAGGAACAGATCACAAAGGGAATTAATGTCTATCGTTTGTTTATAGTTTCTCTCAGCGGAGTTGGCTACAAAATGTATAAATGTTCGTAAGTATTTACTCATGAATCAGTTGTTTATATCTCTGAATCAGGTACATTCGGCAGTTTTTGCATTTTATTTCACGATTATTTATGTCTCTCGATATTTTATTACGTAATGTTAGAAACGCAAAACTTACAGAAACTATTTGGTTACTTACGTAGAAAAGTAATTATGGCTGGTTTTCCACCGCTAGGAGCGCTAGTGTCGTTGCAACTGTCAGTTGGTAACAACTTGCGGTGGCCGAGGGGACTGAGGCGCTCCAGCCACGGTCTGCACGGCCACTACGGTCGGGGGTTCGAATCCCCCTTCGGGCATAGATATTTGTGCCGTCCTTAGTCTTAGCTAGTTCGTAAGTAGTTTGTAAGCTTAGTTAACTCTCATTAAAAAAAATCTTTCACAGCAGCGAGTGTCACGACCGTTTATGTACTGAAAAAGTGTAGTCAGCAAAATAGCACTCCGACATTTGTTTGTGCACAAACCATTTATCGTGGTGCATGTGTATAGTAGTTCTAGACGTTGAAATGTGTAAGTAAATACTACGATGTGACTATCGATTTAGAGAGTTTGCGTAAAGAGTGCAAAATGCACAAGGTTTTAAGCAAGAAATCTTTGTTTTGGGCACAAAAGTATGGCCCCTCTAGCTTCAATCAGTGCCTGTTCTTAGCGTGGGTAACGTCACCTCTTTTTATTCTAACCTCGTTGGGTACAAATATAAAATCTCAGGGAAATAATATGCGTCTATGTATGACTGAAGCTAAGCAATTATATGCTGGTATATGACTATACGACTGGTAGAAGTACTATTGAAAAATTTAAATATCAATGTCGATGAAACTTCAGGGTCATGACTGACAATGTTTATAAATTCACGATTCATATGAAACAAGTCTTGCAGACTTCCGTAGTCATTGCAATAGCGTCTTCGCTTAGACGGCATTACTCCATGCTTGCCGTACAGTTTTAAAGGCACAATTAGTAATTTGATGCGGTAAATTGCTAGACAGATGATTGCTCTTTAGTGTCACACTGTCAAACACCACCTCACACTGTCATCAGCAAATACGCAACGCGCAACGTCCACGTCCGCCCAGTTCAAGCGATTGCGCGTACCTTTCTCCAGTCACTCCACTCCGTAATCAGGGAAGTCGCTACGTTTCACACTTTTCTCTTCGTATGGCTTAATTTTCCTGGATTTGTCTAAATGCATCAGAGATCATCATCATCATTAGTGATCATCTGCAGCAGCAGCATTTTAGACTAGTTAAGGTCTTCAATCTGGCGCCTAGTGCCCCTAATAAAATTTCTCCATGATCCCCTATTCAATGCTAACTTTGATGCCTCCTCTTACATTAAGCTTTTTATTCCAAAATCGTTCTTAATCGTATCCAAGTACTTTCTGCTTGGTCTCTCTTGACTCCTCCAACTCTCTACTGCCGAACTCATGAGTCACTCCTCGGTAGTCTTGCTTCTCTCATGCTACACCATCCCATCCCGTCCGCTCTGCTTCATTTATATACCTTCCTGACTTTGTTACTTTGCTACTTTCATATCTGTATCCTCAGCCGAAGGAACTTGTGCTTTCACTCCTACACACCCAAATTGGTCGAAAGACTGAACTTTGCACTGCTAAATTAGTCTTGGTACAAACTTCCTTTTGTAAAAGAGAGTAGATCGTAGATGAGCTCTCACTGCATTAGCTGTGTCATACCTTGATTCCAGTTCTTTCATGGTGTGAGAGAATATATTCGAACTACTTTCTTTCTCCTCCGATTTGGCACTCTATCTGTTTAAATCTCTTTCCCAAAGACCGTACTCTCATTATCGACACGCTGATCTCCATACCATAACATCACTGATCTAGCTCTGAAATATTAGATGCCAACCTTTCAACCGAATCTGCCTTCACCACTAAGTTTTCCACATATACATTTTCATCTGTTTTACTTTCACCCCGCTAGTCTATTTTGTTCCACAACTTCTCTTTCTTCTTTCTCTTCAGCCATGTTCCCGAACATTCAGAGTCGGCTTCTTTCCTTCCAAATATGATCCATAAATAATTTGAACAATGGTCACAGGTTACATTCTTGTCTAACCCCTAAAACTGTCCTGAACCATAAATACAGTTTACCGTCAACTCTTACTGCTGCTTGACTGTCTAATTAAAGAGTTTTAGCGTGATGCTTTATGGCCTGCAGAGGCTTGCCTCCTATTCCATAATCCTGTAGAACTGACAATAGCTTCCTCTTAGGAACACGATCATAAACTTTCCCGACATCTATAAAACGGAGATCCAGTTTTCTATTCCATTCATAGACGTAAGTTAAAAGATCTGTTCTTGACTGTCTGTAAGAGGTTGAAATTATAATTTGGAATATATCAGTAATATTATGTATGTTTATTAACCTATGTAAATTATTAAAGTAACTGATTGAAGGTAGGAAGAAGCAGACAGCTTGGTGGAACGATACAGTCAAGGCAGCCCACAAAAGGAAAAAGAAGGCGTTTCTAAAATGGCTTCATGTTCGAACTCTGGGAGACAGAGAAACGCATGTAGAAGAAAGAAACAAATTCAAACAAGAAATTGACAACAATATATACAAGATATCAACCAAATATTCATAATACGCAACCGTGGAAATATATAGGTAGGTGACCCATCTGAATCTTTACAGCTGTAACGAGTCTATTAAAGTTAAAAGTGAAGCATTAAATTGAAATTTTTGATGCGGCCGAGAATCTAACGCGGACCTCCATGCTCACTCGGCAGACGTCTTAACCACGAGACCACCGCACCATTAAGGCGCCTCGAAATAGTGGTGCGATGGTCTAGTGCTTAATAAGTGTGCTTTGTGAACATGGGCGTCCGGGTTCAGTTCCCGGCGGCATCAAAAATTTTAATTTAATGCTTGACCTTTAACTTTAGTGTCTTTGACATTTTCGAGACACAAAACAGTTTCAGAGTTTTGCGTTTTAGGTATAGTTCGCCTTGAGCAAACGCAATTGTTTTTATCATTTTGACTGATTCTTCCGTCGCTTCTTGGTAGAACATAATCAAATAAATTAAAAGCACAATTTTGTGTGTGTTCTACAAGTTTATTTTTGTTTACTTAACCGGTTTTCGGCTTATTAGGCCATCTTCAGAGTATTTACTGCTGTGTCAAAGAGGTTACAATGTTTAGAAACAGTATGGGAACAGATGACAAATGACTCCACTTAGATCGACATACATAGTATAACACTTCTTTGACGTTGTGTCATTACAGTTATCAAGTTTTTAAGTTGATAACTGTAATGACACAATGTCAAAGAAGTGTTATACTATGTATGTCGATCTAAGTGGAGTCATTTGTCATATCTTCCCATAGTGTTTCTAAACATTGTAACCTCTTTGACACAGCAGTAAATACTATGAAGATGGCCTAATAAGCCAAAAACCGGTTAAGTAAACAAAAATAAACCTGTAGAACACACACAAAATTGTGTTTTTAATTCAATTTTCTTAGTTTCTCCCAAACATGTTTCACTGGCGTTGCAGCATCATCAGTGAGATATTTATTTTATACTGTCTGTCAGACGAACAATGAAAAGATGGTTACTTTTTGTACATTAAGTGAAGAAACTACAGATAATTGTGAAACTAATATAATTGTGAAACTAATATAAATCGTTTCTTATTTTTATACGTATACTAGGCCTACCTTAATACCACATGTAGTTCTGTTTGTGGTTCTTTAACTCACAAAACATCACTGTGTACTTTTGACAGTTTGTCATCTGCAAACCAAAACATGTGTAGTTAATGGGGTGTATTGATAGCTTGTAAATATCGGGATTTTTACGAAAATATAGGACGTCATTTTTGTGTTTTGGTTTATTTTACTGTTGTAACTGTTTCTATAACAAAATGTCTTTGTGTTTATAGCAAGTTTTTGTAGCTTATTTTGGTGAATTTGCAGTGTTTTCGCGTTGTGAAGAAGCACTGTGGCACTTTCAGTTCACTCGATGTTTATAAAGATGGTGGGCAGTTGGATTCTGGAAGCAGTGTTGCCGGCCGCGGTGGCCGAGGGGACTGACCAGTCACGGTCTGCACAGCCACTACGGTCGGCGGTTCGAATCCCCCCTCGAGCATGGATATTTGTGCCGTCCTTAGTGTTAGCTAGTTCATAAGTAGTTTGTAAGTTTAGGGACTGATGACCCCGTAGTTAAGTCCCATAAGCTTAACAAACATTTGAACATTTGAAGTAGTGTTAAGAACAGCTGACTGTGGTGGGGGCGGGAGTTTTTGAATTATGCTACTTTCGTTTTAGTATGTGTGTGTGTGTGTGTGTGTGTGTGTGTGTGTGTGTGTGAGAGAGAGAGAGAGAGAGAGAGAGAGAGAGCTTTTGAAATCTCAAGTCTCAGGGTTTGAAAATTTACAATGATATTTATATCACTTTAACTTTGAGGAGAAAGTCAATCTCACTATTAGACCCTTAATAACGGGGATACTGTTTACAACAACTGCTCAGACTTAAAACTGTTCTCTAAAGCGACACGAAAGGTACGTTGACGGACAAAAGTCTCCAAGTAACGCTATTAAACTCCTCCAAAGGTGGAGGCATAAACTACAGTTTGCTGCTCACGACGGAAGCACTAAAGTTCTAGGCGGTGTGCACGGTTCCTTTAAGCACAGACGGGTGCGCATCGATTTAAATATAAAACTGCGCCGTGTCCCGGCAGTCTGAAAGCTGCGGAGGAAAATACCCGTTTTTATTGCCATCACCCGCTCCATCTCTCCGTTCGTGATCGGCGAACTTATCAGACGTCGCCCCCCCCCCCCCCACCTCGTCAAACTTCTAGCACTGCGGACCTCTGCTCCGTGCGGAAACACATTCACGGTCATCTTCCTTAAACCTAATCCTATACATATTATAAATGCGAAAGTTTGTATGTTTGTTACCGCATCACGCTAAAACTACAGCACTGATTTAGATGAAATGTCATATAGAGATTTCTTATGTCTTTGATTAGGACATAGGCTACTTTTCAAAATGTTTATTACAAGTTATTTATTTGAAATATGTCCATAGAAATACGTAACGGTTGTAAGAAGCTTCTAATATAGCAGGAGAAAAGCATTGTAGGGTATGTCATGTTTAGCCGCGATGTTTAACGCGTCATGTAACAGAAATTCGTTATTTTGGGCAATGGTTCGGGTCCTGCTATAGTGAAATTTTTTTTCTTTGTTATTGTTATCTTTTTTACTTTCTAATATACAAAAAGATTCTTGGATACTGCTAAAACGGCTTAACTGATATATAATTACATACACAAGAAATCTCAATGTTGGCGTTTATGCCGCTTTCATTTTCATTTGTTGTAACAAATGAAGGAAGTATGTATATAAATTGAAGACTTTAAATAAAATAGGCTCTAAGTACCATGGCAAGAAAAAACAAGACATTTTGTGTAGAATGGGATCTAGATACCAAGCCCTATTTCCTGTACAAAGCGCGAACTGCCACGTATAAATAGCGTACGTAAACTGCAACGAAAGTAGTAGCAAATGCACTCAACAGATGGCAGGCGGTACGCTGCAGTTAACATATGAAACGTTATAGGTGTTCGAACATTGTGCTGTTATCGTAATTCTTTAAAATTGTATTCTCTTTGGATTTCAATGAATAATAATATTTTCTTTGGTGATTTCGATTATTTATAGCATTCGAAAGTTTGCATTTAGTTCTTTTGTTGGTTCGCTTTGCATTTGTAGGATCTCAACAGTTCGTTTCTCAGTTAGATGTCTTTTTTATCTCTTTACTTTTCTCCGTTAGGTTTGTTGTTTATTTCGTTACTTTTCTCCGTTAGGTTTGCTGTTTATAATGTTCCTTTACTTGGCATTTGTTTTCGATTACTGTATTGTTGTTATTGTAGTTACTTACTGTCAGGGGTGGAGCTGAAGGTGGGTGTGCCTGTTTTATTGATGCGTAACTTGGATGCACCACGATTATGCAATGGCACCAGGTTACGCATCACGGACTTGAGAAGGCATATCGTGCCACCATCATCACCGGTGGAGCCAAGAGAGAGACTGTATTAATACCACGAATTCCCATCATCCCAACAAACTTGCCATTCCAGGTTAACCGGTTACTGTTCCCAATGAAAGTGGCCTTCTCGATTACTATAAACAAGAGTCAAGGACAAACATTAAAAGTGGCAGGTATTGATGTGGCCACCCCATATTTCTCGCACGGACAGATCTACGTAGGCTGCTCCCGTGTATCAAGAGCTAGAAATCTCTACGTATACTCGGAGAACAAGAAGTCTCGAAACGTCGTTTACAGGGACGTATTGCAGTAGATTTCTGGCTCTCCATCCGTTCCAAGACAATTATATATTCCGTGCTAACAATGTCGCAAACAGTCATGTAGTTATTTATGCCCTTTCTTGGCACTTTAATGTCTGACTATTGAACCGCGGGTAACACCGCGGGGAGCAGCTAGTCGTTACTAAAGGGCTTAGGTCATGTTATTAGTATTTTAATAGCACACATACGGCTTACTGTTTCCCTCGTTATAGCCGCTAATCTGCAGTTGCAAAGCGCACATGGTTTGCGAGCACAGTGCACAGGGTTTAGAGGCAGTGGCGGCGATTAGGGGGCGGGGGCAGGGGGGCAGTTGCCCCCCCCCCCACTTTCTGGGAAAAAATATGATTAAATTATTCACTTTTTAGCGAAAGTAGCACTTGTATACTTCAGTTGACGATGGTAGCCAAACCCAGTGACATGTGCACTGCCTCATCGTAAATATCTCTCTGCGCGCCAGTACTATACGCAAACTGTAACTTGGCTTCTGGTGAGCGGGTGGTCGTCTTTCTTCACATCAGCCCGGCTGCCGCCGGCCGCGGTGGCCGAGGGAACTGAGGCGCTCCAGTCACGGTCTCCACGGTCACTACGGTCGGGGGTTCGAATCCCCCCTCGGGCATGGATATTTGTGCCGTCCTTAGTTGTAAGTAGTTCATAAGTAGTTTGTAAGTTTAGGGACTGATGACCCCGTAGTTGAGTCCCATAGACTCTACAAACATTTGAATTTGAACAACCCGGCTGCCGACAAGCCGGCATTCTTGCCGGGCCGACACGAGATCCACGCCTCTTCACAGCCACGCAACAGCTACACGGCCCGCCGTGCCGTGTCGTGACAGCCTTCCGTCTGCAGTTGCCTTCCTAGACTGCGAATGGGGAGATAAGTGTTTAATTATTCTCGGATGAGTTTATGGACTTTTGATGACTACGTGCACGAATGAAGAGTTCCATTCAGCACAGCAACACATCCTTCTGGGAATGTTTCCAGCCTATACAGATGTTAACAATTACAATCTGATGAGTGGAAAAACCAATAGTTAAAAATTTTAAAAAGATTTGTTATCCTAAAGAATGTACATTTTTCAAATCACATTAAAAAATAGTAAAACATAGGTTAAAAATCGAACGACCCAATACACGAATTTTCAGAGATTTCTGATGGCGTGGAGGATCTGGAACATGTCCCTGTAAATTGCTCCTCTGCTTGTTCGTAACGCTTTCTGTCGGTAGCGGGTGAGAGATTATTTTTCTTTTGCATTTGTTAAGTGCTTGTTAGTGATAAAGGGTTAAACATGACGCATATGCACGTGATGTACTAGGGTGAGCGGCAGTATTAATTTTATCCCATGAGATTTTACATTTCTTAATTTCAGAAACAATTTGCATAACCCTTAACTGAAATTCCACTACCTCATCGTCGTCAAATAATTCCAGAGTTGGAACTATCCCGCTAAAAAAAAGGCATATGCCGACTGGATTTTCTGTGCGGTGCGTTAATGAGCTATACCTCTACAGGTACGATGGCCGGAACAGGGAGGATAGAAAATGTAGACATGAAATGGCAAGAAATGCATTTCTGAAGAAGAGAAATTTGTTCACATCAAATATAGATTTAAGTGTTAGAAAATCTTTTTTGAAGGTATTTGTCTGGAGTGTAGCATTGTATGGAAGCGAAACATGGACGATAAATAGTGAACACAAGAACCGAATAGAAGCTTTTGAAATGTGGTGTTACAGAAGAATGCTGAAATTTAGATAAGAGTTTCTGAATAGAATTGGGGATAAAAGAACATTGTGGCATAACTTGACTAAAAGGAAGGAGCAATTGATAAGACACATTCTGAGACATCAAGGTATCATCAATTTATTACTGGAAGGAAGTGTGGGGGTAAAAACTGTAAGAGGGAGACCATGCGATCAGTACAGTAAGCAGGTCCAAAAGGATGTAGGTTGCAGTAGTTATTCTGAAATGAAAATGCTTGCACAGGATAGTGTAGCATGGAGAGCTGCATCAAACGAGTCTTTGGACTGAAGACCACAACAACCTCTACAGGATCAAGCTTCCTTTTCTTGTAAACGCAGCAACTAACTGCAACAGCACGGCTAAGCAACAAAGGAAACGACAAATGCAGCTTAAGCTGCACAGTTGGCAACAAACATGTGCAACTCGCTACGCCACGAAATCTACCGACTGCTGCCGAGAGTTTCCGAGAAGTGGCCCGCAAGCCAGGTTACAGTTTGCGGATAGTACTTTTCCAGCACAAAGGTTGTCCTCTGTGTTTGTCGTAGTTCTGGTCAAATCGAATGCAGTACTTTGCGTACGCACTTTTGTCTCTTTTAGTTAACAATGAAGCGTTCTTCAGCAAAAGGCAGAAATCCCAAGAATGATTTCAGTCCCACACAGCCCTAAATATTGCTGTTGCTCCGGATCCAGATAGTGACTTGGCTGAAGTGTCAGTGTCGGCTACACCAGCAATAGATGAACCACAAAGAATTTCGTCAGTGACAGAGTCAACAATTGAAATAGTTACCGGTATACATACACCTACACCTTCAAGTGCTGAGAATGTATTGCCTGTAAGTAAGACTACTAAGTCTAATAGTCCTTCTCAACTTCAGTTTGAACCGAGAGATCCAATTCATGGTAGACAAGCACTATCACAGTTTTTTTAAAAAAAAAAAATGCTCCTTTTCAACCTATTGTTGATAAGTACCCAGAAACAAAGGGTAGAAAGTTTAGAAGTATGTGGTACACAAATTACAATTGGTTAGAATACAGTGTTGCTGCTGATAAAGCTTTTTCCTTCCTATGTCGTTTGTTCGGTTCCACAGGTTGTTATGATGAAAGATGATGCCTAAAAGACATGCAGTATTTTCCACAGTAAAAAGTGCAGCATGTGCAGTCAAAGAAGCAATAAATAAGGATTTGTCCTTGAAACCACTAAGTGACACAAGATTTAGCAGCAGATATGAAAGCTTGCGAGCAGTTCAACAACACTTAATAGATATACTGCACACTCTGGAAAATATTGAAGCTACTGACTCCAAAACTGGTGGAGATGCTCACGGATTGATCACATGTTTTATCAAGCTTGACTTAATTTTTGTATTGAATACTATGAAATACTTTTAAAAAAAAAACTAACATTCTTTCAAAGTACATACAGAATCATGATTTATCCATTCATGAAGTAGTCCAGGTGGCTGACAGCGTAGTTATGTCCATAAATTGTTTGAGATATGAAGAAGAGTTCCAAAAGTTTTTACTGAAGCAATTGATTTTTGTGTAAGACATGGCTTTGAGGGGCCAACAGTTCAATGCAAAAGAAAACTTCCACAAAAAACTTCCTGAATATGATTCACCTGAAGCCTACTTTTTAAAAACCTTATACTACCCTCTATTAGATACACTCAGTGAGAACATTAGGTCACGATTTGAAAAAAAAAAAAAAAAAAAAAAAAAAAAAAAAAAAAAAAAAAAAAAAAAAAAAAAAACCAGATGGCTCTACTCTGCAATATGAACTACTGCTGACAGCTTCCACGAAGAACAACTCAATTTGTAACGACCGTATCAAAGAAGCATGTTTTGCTGTGAGTTCCGCATTTGGTTTGGAAAATGATAATTTAGTCTCAGAAATCGATGTATTTTCAAGAAAGAAGCATGATTCAGACCAAATAGATCGTCATCTTGTGCCAAATTTGGGTTCACAATTTAAGTCTGAAAATGTTCACAACCAGTATGTATTCCCTAATTTGTTCAAGCTACCGCAACTGTTTTTGACTATCCCGGTGTCCACTGCAACGGCAGAACGATCTTTCAATGTCCTGAAACGGATCAAAAACTGCTTGAGGACTTCTATGCTTCAAGAACGTATAACACATTTAGCTATACTAGCCATTAAAACCGATGCGGCTAAATACATCAAATTAGAAGAATATGTAGAAATTTATGCCAGGCGGAAATCAAGGCACATAGCTTTGTTTTAAAGCAATTATGCTTTGACAAGACGTATCTGTTATTTTTGTTTATAATTAAACTAATGTTCCTTTGTTTGTAACAGTTGTATTTTACTAGACAACTTAATTAAACAACGAATGGCAATTACAGTTGTATATTGTCTCTTGTTTCTCCTCGTATTTGGTATTGTAGGCCTATAGGTGCAAAAATCAAACTATAGCCGGCCGCGGTGGCCGAGGTGACTGAGGCGCTCCAGTCACGGTCAGCACGGCCACTACGGTCGGGGGTTCGAATCCCCCCTCGGGCATGGATATTTGTGCCGTCCTAGTTCGTAAGTAGTTCATAGGTGGTTTGTAAGTTTAGGGACTGATTGATGACCCCGTAGTTAAGTCCCTTAAGCTTAACAAACATTTGAACATTTGAATTTGAATCAAACTATAACATGAAACAATTTCTTACAATGACATTTTTAGTTTTAGATTTTATTTCCCCTCCCCCCCCCCCCCCACTTCTAACGTCCAATCGCCGCCACTGTTTAGAGGTAGCTACTTGCTCGAAAGCGCGTAGCAGTGAAGAAGCCCTGGTGTGAAGTTTCCAGCTACGACTGGAGCTAATTCCAAGGGACGAGGTATTTATACTGGCTGTCACAAAGACTGTAGGTCAAACTGAAACAGGTGGCGCTGGGCCCATAAGTGATTGTATTAAGATAGGAAGCCAATGGTTGCTAACTGATATTTATTGTGGAACGACAATACACAGCGTAAACACAAAAAGTCAACGTAACTCATTATAATTGTGACGACCGCTAGTCTCAGTTCATTTATGAGATGTCACAAGTAAGAATGCCCCAGCAACGATTATCATTCAGCGAAGGGGCAGACATCGGCCAAAGCAGTGGCGAATATAGCATACAGTTTTTTTTTTTTTTTTTTTTTGGGGGGGGGGGCGTGGGGGGGAGGCATCCTATCTTAAATTAATGTCTAAAAAGAAAAGTTGCTCAGTGTTCTGATCCATGCTTGGTCATGACGCTTTCAGAAAAGGCATAACTGATTTAAAAAAATAAAAATAAAAATATGATGCTGTATTTATTTTTGTTCTTTATATCCACCATTTCGGGGGCGGGAGGGGTGGGGCGGCTGGATACGCCACTGATCCAACATCAAGTGAGGTTACACATAAAGTAGTTGTTCTATGAAACTCCTGTAGAAATGTATGGATATTTGGTTGCTAATTTCCAAGATGACTGTATTGACTGTATCGTGGTACAATAGACTCCAGGTATCATAGAGTGTGAATAGAAATTCATGCGCCTTTTTCTGTGAATGTCCATAATAGAATAAATATCCATTTCTTAAAAATAGTTCCGTATCTTAATATAACGGTTATGGAACGACTATTATCCCATTCACATTGACCGAAAGTGTTCGAAGCATCACCTATAATTGTGGAAAACGAAAATTAATACTGCAGCAGAAAGTTTGCCACCAAAAGTAAAAAAACATCCATGTAATCACTGAATCAGCATTAAAATTAATGGTCGTGGAACATTTCTCTGACATCGATCTGTTGAAAGCGTTTGGTACCTGAGCGATTCTCGTGTATTAAGACATTTCCGGAGACTGAAAGTTTTCTCTCTTGAAGTCTGCATGGGTTCAGTAAAGAATAATCGAGTGGCAGTAAACGTCAACGAGACCCAGAAGGGAGAAGACAAGTTCCTAGTTAGATGCCACGTTTCTTACTTCCGGAAGGCGTTCCACGAGGTTCCGCGCAGTCACCTAATGAACAAACTACGAGAGAGCGGGATATCAGACGAATTGTGTGATTAGACTGAAGAATTTGTAACAAACAGAACAGTTAACATCGTTCTCAACGTTGGAAGTTCTAAAAGGCTTTTCGCGAATGATGCTGCACTATGTCTAAAAGTCACAACGCTGGAAAACTGTACCAAATTCTAGATTATCTGCAGGTTTTCGACGCTTGGTGCTGGGAATAGAAACTGATCCTCAACATAAACAAATGTAACATATTGCGAGTACACCTAAAGAAAGAACTTTAGCTGTGTGACTACAGAATTGTCGAACAATCCGAGGATGCAGTTACTTCTATATGATGTATGCGAGTGTAGAGAAAAAACGACTTTTTGTGGAGTGAACATCTCAATTTAGCCGCGGGAACTGAAGACGCCAGTCTGAGTTTCATTCGAACAATCCTCGACAAGTGCACTCTGTCAACAAAGGAAGAAGCTGATAAAGTATTCGTTCGAGTAGTACTGGAATATTGTGCGCCAGTGTAGCATCCGTACGAGGTATAATTGATTGAAAAGCATCCGGATTCGTTATAGGATCATTTAGTAACCTCGAAATCGTCATGTAGATGACCGACTAACTGCAGAGGCAGAAGCTGCACTAAAAGCTGCTGTTTGTTTCTAGAAGATTTAAAAAATAAATAAAGACATTTAAACAATGTACTTATGTGCAACAGTCGCTATATTACTTATAATATTTCTTTATTTTGTACAACTAGTTTCAGTGAAGCTATGTCACCATTTCCAAGTACTTCTGAATCATCAAAGACATTTTGAAATCCCTTACAAAAAAATAAAACTCTTTCCAAAATTAAAGTACTGAGTCTATACTAATACAAATGATTATAAAAATAATAAAAATGAACATCCTGTCTAAAATAATAGATTCCTACATCAGGTTGTTACATCATTCCTGTAATAATTATTATAAAGAGAGCTAAGAAGTGATCATAGGAACAAAGTTTATAATAATTCAGTCCAGGCCTGTTCTCTTATTACAGGAATGATGTGACAATGATGTAGGAATCTATTATATTAGACAGGATGATCATTTTTATAATCATTTGTGTTAGTGTAAATGCTTTAATTTTGGGAAGGTATCATTATTATTATTTATAAGGATTAAAAATGTTTTGGATGATACAGAAGTACTTAAAAATGGTGAAACAGATACAGCGGCTGTGGAGTAGGAGGAGGGACTCGCAGTGGACACAGAGTACCTTCTGCCACACACCGTGCGCAGTGTAGATGTAGATGCACGTGTTGATTCCGTATTGTGTGTATGTACGTGTCGAATCAACCCGGGTGAGGCTAAGTTTTGTTTTATGTTCACGTAAGCCGATATACCAGTATACCGGTTTCGATCTAAGATGAGATCGTCCTGTGCGCTTTGAGCAGTCGCCGCATGCTCATTGTCTCGGCATTAACGGGAGACATATCAGTCTGAGGACGATCTTAGCATACATTGAAACCGGTTATCTTATTATAAATAAAATGTAAAACTTATTTTGCGAACTTGAGTGATATTTTCATATTGAATCATACATCAGTTCGTTGCCTTCGTAAAAGGAAAAAAAAAAAATGTTTAAAACTCATTAACAAGCATTCCATCATAAAAGTTCCGTTACAATTTGATACCTCGTCATTAGTCATGCTTACATTGAAGTAAGTCTTTTCAGTCAGGTTTTTGTATTGTAGGGCACCACCAATACAAAAACTTTTCGCCAAAAGGAAAAATTATGAGCACAACAAAAATGTAAGTGACAAGAAATGTATGTAGACGTGTACAGACGTCTGACGATGAACCGCCAAGCACGAAAACGGCAGCGGCGTTATTTTGTAAATAAATAGCATAATTAAAGTTGGTTGGTTGCTGTATTCTTGATTATATGGTTCGTCACATATCTAAAATAATAATCGCTGCATTTCATCCTTCATAAATTTGTCGCTGTGATGCGAGAACTAAACAAATAAACAAAAAGAATAAAAGTAAATTTAAAAAAGTGAGGACCTAGTATATCGGAGCAGGTTACATTGCTAATGATATCTTCCGGCAAAGTGATATTTCATTTTTAGGTAAAATTTTAAATATTAGAGTAACTATTACAAATTCAAAAATACTTTTCTGTCACGAACATTGTTATCTTTTCAGGAAGTAATAACATGATTTTCAGTATACACCCTTTCCCAGAACTAATTCTCTTCCTAAGAATTTTATAATCATATTACGGTGCTGTGTCAACTGTGCTATAGAACGAGATTACTCTCTTCAGAGGAAGCTAATTGACAGAATTTTGCTTTGTCCGCAATTCTTCTCGGAAATCATGATCTGACAATTTTACGGGTAAACTGTTCTGAGGAATAGAACACTGTCCAAAACAATTTCACCATTGAATCTCTGGAATCTGTAAGACGGTGAATTACATACAAACTTTACCGTAATTATTTTTATCTCAATAAACAGTCGTTTTCGAAATAAGATAGGTGACTGAGTCAGTGATACACAACTTAATATTGCTTGTAATGTTACTGTACGACAGAATGTTGACCCGTTAATTCCTCTCAGAAATAAGATTTTAATAATTTACGGTTAACTGTTTGAGAACAACCAATATATCATAAGAATTTAATTTATTTTATCAAACCTCACCGCTGAATCTGTTAAATTTTTTGTGGTAATATGTGTTGTGATTTAAAAAGGGGGAGGGGGAGTAATAATAATTTCTCGCCATTATTTTCAAGTACTTATCGTTCAAAAACGACGGTATTGCTGGCAGAAAACCCGGTTTTCCAAGATAAAAAATCTCATGGGGAAAACATATACTAATTTACTAGACCTGCAGAGCAACAGGTACTTGAGATGAGAGAAGGACGAACGGTAAATGTTAAAGAAACTACATATCAATATTTTCCACTTACAGTTTGTAAGCGCAATAGTTTCTTTACCGCAACTATCACACTGAAAAATTTTCAGGTTAATACTATGAGCCGATGTTTTCGGAACTTTATTTAATCTGAACAATGGGGTTGTACATCTCTTTCCCACTATCCAAGGGTTCGTTATTAATCTTAACTTATTGACATATACTCATATGTCAAATAACAGGTTATGTGTTTGTGTGTGTGTATGTGTGTGTGTGTGTGTGTGTGTGTGTGTATGTGTGTGAATGCACAGAGAAGTATCAAACCAGCAACACATTTACATTTAAAAGTTGTAGAAGTGTTGATTGCTTATAAAAATTATTAAATTATTAAAATATCAATAGCTGACCATCTTCACACCAGGTTAAATGTGCCACCATACCCTGAAGACGGACACAAATGGACCAAACACGTTAACAGTTTTACTTAAAAAAGTCTATCCAATGATAGTTACAAAAGTTGTGATGGAATTCACAATTTCATTCTACGTGATAGTCCTGATGAAGCAATGAGCCCATAAATGGTAGCCTTTTTAGTGTCTCGTCCTCAGATTGACCAGCTCTATGCTGTACTTGTGCTTACACCAAAGCTAACATTATTGACGATCTGTAGGTGCGGAATTTTTATTCAGGGAAGGTGTCTCCCACATAATAGAACATAAAGTGTACTAAGTTTAACATTACACAGATCTGCGAAGTTGTATTTTAACATTTGATAAGAAAATAATAATGTAATCACCATTTGGAACAAAGTAATTTGGCATATACCACTACAGCTGTGATACTAAAAATAAGGAATTACTACCGTTTCAAAATCTTAACATGGCTGCAGTTCAGCAACGTTGGAACACGATCAAATTGTGAACAAATTTCAGCCGACCAGTTGCATAACATGGTTTAAATACGTAAACCCTGATCTAGGTTTTGGAAAAAATAATTTTTCCTTCTTCCGAAGATATACGGTTATCTTAAATTAAAGCAGATGTTAAATAAAGTAAAATCAAATACCCATATGTGGCTATCTTTCTGTCAGGGAATAAAATATAAAATATTAAAACTAGTGACACCAAGATAAAAAATAAAATAAAATTGTGGAGCCACGCCACAGGCCCAGTGAGCACTGTGTGCACGAACTGGGAGAAAAGGGCCATTTTTCTCTCTTATTTTTAATATATTTTTTCTTATTTAGCGATTGTCCCGCTTGGTAGCAGGATCCGTTGAGTGAATTCGCGTCTCCATTTCTTTCGATCCTGGGCCATGACTGGGTGGATATTAATACCTTTCAGGTCGTTGTGTAGGAACTCGACGTATTGTTGCCTTGGTAACTCTTGGTTCTCTTTCCAAAGAGTTCCATTGGGTAAGCTGCCTTTCCTGTAGAAGTGTCATCTGCTAGTAGCACATTTCCAAATATAGCAGTCGGTTTTCCTTATTTTCTTTAGGATGGGTGCAGTCCCAAAACGTTTCGTAATGGTGTCAATTGAAGCGTGATCCAGTCGAGGGACACCACATGACCACCCAAGCATCTACGTCTCCATGACCCTTCAGTCGTCATTCTGTCTGTATTGTAGCTGGGCTGCACTCGGTACCGTACAGAACCACTGGGTGGATGACGCTCCGGTAGATCTTTGACTTTAGGTGATCCTTGATCCGACGATCGTATGTCGCTCCTGTTGTCATTCGCCACTTCATTCAGGCGCCCTTACATTGACCTCGTCTGTGAGGTGGCCACCGCTACTAATTGGACATCGCTACTGACTGTGTATCTGAACGAGTTTGGCCAATGTGGCGAGTTTCTGGCGTCACAAGGTGCGAACGGCACGTTGGCGAGGATTTCCAAACATGTCGGGCAGTATCAAGCATGCCAGATATTCTCAACGTGTGTCTAAACGTTCACCAATAAGGTGGGAGAACGTAAACGACGTCACACCACGTGGTCATCTGAGGAGGGGGCAGCTCTTTTCGGTAGAGATGAAGACACCATAGGATAAGGTGGTACAATTTCGATCATTTTGGACATACCTCTACTGGAAATAAATTGAGAAAGGGAATAATTTTAACTATGGCACTTGTTCTTGGATGTTTGATGAATTTGTAAAACAAATATTATACAGCTACAAATGTTGGATTAAACACAAAAAAAGATTACGGAATTGAGAAAAATTGATCGAAAATGTACCACACTAATTGTGATCACTTCCTCGTACAATTTTGATTATGGGCATCTTCCACATAAAAAACACTTTTTCTGTCACGCACCAACGCATACTTCGTGGTACCAAACATTGCATTTTTTGCAGTGAATCCAGTCACCCTTAACTAGATGATTTATAAGAGCGCGTTAGACTAAGTAGCTTCACTTACCTCTTTAAAAGGAAAAAAAATTATATATCCTTACCGCAAAGCGGTCTATTCTTGGAAAAGACAGAAGGAGCTGTAGAAACCTGCTACTCTACAACGTGACACAACGAGACACTATGAGACAGAAAAATGGCGCGAAAACTTACGTTGATCGCAATTGTACCTATATCGAAATTGTACCACCTTACCCTATGGGTGTCGCATTTCATGGGTTTATGTATGTAAATTAGGTCTTATGAATGTATGACATTTCAAAGCAAGTAAAAGTATCTGAATAAATTGATAATATCTCGAAAACAGGTCATTGGAGGTACTATTTGTTGGAATAAATGACTGGAAACGTGATATATGTGGTTACAAAATTTCCGTATTACAGTAATCTGCGTTTCAAGGCAAGGCGGACTGTAGATTTGTCATCACGAAATGTTCTTTACATCATTAGTTGTAATGTCAGCAACCGAAATATCTACCAGTAGTGTATACAACACGTGTAATACCTTCGTCGATAATACCCAGATACGTTAGTGGCGCTTCGGAATCAAATATTTCTTCTTGTATTCGGGTTTCCTGATAGACTCAAAAACTTTCCTATAAATTTCATAGTACTGCATAATGTTCGATGCAATATAAACATAAGTGCGCATCCTCTGAGGAGTGAGTTTGTTGGATTCGTTTTACGAACAGGACAGTTAGCACCTTACTTCGAGTAAAACACGCACTTTATTGTTTCACGTATTGCATTGTACAGGATCTTTTCTTCTACTGAATGTAACATTGGCAGTGGAAGAATGACCTTTAAGTTTTACTTTTCACATATTGCGTTTTACAGGTCCTTTTCTTTTACTGAATGTAACATTGACAATGGGAGAATGACCTTTAAGTTTTACTAAAAAGCGAGATGTTTCAAAAATGTTTGCCACGTGTGAAAGCCTTTTCTAATTTTATATCTACATCTACATACATACTGCGCAGTCCACCATAAGGTGCATGGCGGAGGGTACACTGTACGACTACTAGGCGCAGTTTGTCATGAAACGTTTATCATTCGCTGCACTTACTGATATAACATGCAACTTTTATAAGAGACTTTCGTTCATAGATATTTTGTTGTTACTTGTTGTTGTTGTTCTGGTCTTCAGTCCGGAGACTGGTTTGATGCAGCTCTCCACAATACCCTATCCTGAGCAAACCTCTTTAACTGCACTTAAGAATGGCAACCTACATCTGTCTGAATCTGCTTACTGTATCCATCTCTTGGTCTTCCTCTGCGACTTTTACCCCAAACACTTCCCTCCAATGCTAAATTCAGGCTCCTTGATGTCTAAGAATGTGTCCTACGAATCGATCCCTTCTTTTAGTCAAGATATGCCAGAAATTCCTTTCCTCCCCAATTCTGTTCAGTACCTCCTCATTACTTGTGCGATCCACCCACCTAATCTTCATCATTCTTCGGTAGCACCACATTTCAAAAGCCTCTATTCTCTTCCTGTCCGCACTGTTTATCATCCATGTTTCACTCCCATACAAGGCAACGCTCCACACAAATGCCTTCAGAAAGGACTTCCTTAGGCTTAAATCAATATTCGAGGTTAACAAATTTCTCTTTTTCAAGAACGCTTTTCTACCCATTGCCATTCTGCACCTTATATCTTCACTGCGACCATCATTTGTTATTTTACTGCCCGAGTAACAAAAACTCATCTACCTCCTTTATTGTTTCGTTGTCTAATCTAATTCCTTCAGCATCACCTGATTTTCTTAGACTGCACTCCATTACCCTTGTTTTACTCTTGTTAATGTTCATTTTATATGCACCTTTCAGCACACTGTCCATTCCGTTCAATTGCTCTTCCAGGTCCTTTGCTGTCTCTGACAGAATTTCTATGTCGTCGGCAAAACGCAATGTTTTTAATACTTCACCCTGAACTTTAATTCCTTCTCCAAATTTCTCCTTGCTTTCCTTTATAGCTTGTTCAATGTACAAATTGAATAACATTGGCGAAAGGCTACAATCCTGTCTTACTCTCTTCCCAACCACTTAAAATTGGTTACTCGCGGTAGATATTCTGCACCAACGTTAATGTTCCGACCAAAGAAGTCAAATCCCAGAGATTTAAAAAAACATTTTGGAACCGAGATACTTAAAATTGGTTACTCGCGGTAGATCTTCTGCACCAACGTTAATGTTCCGAGCTTCGGTTGGGTCTGATATCTTGGTTTTATTTTTGTTGTTCCGCATGCTATATTGCGCTATTCCGTCCTTCCACTCTTTCGTTTGGCGCTGGCGATCAAACTTCCACTCCGCAGCCAGCGTGACAACAGCATAGAGAAGTAAGTGTCAATGGCAGTGGCATGTGTAAGTCTGATGTGATGGTGTTCGTCTTAAGAATGAACAGGAGTGGTGATCAGAGCATTGGTAGTCTCCTACTGGGATGTGAAACTCGTTGGATGCTCCTGCGGCTACTTGAATATAGCTTTCTATTCTACAAACAGAAGATATACCCAATTAACAAGATACTCTAGAAGGCTGTGTTCTCGAAGCACATTAGATCATCGGTACTCACTCAAAACCTTTTTAGAGATCTAGGAAAGGGAGACTCAGTGGCTTGTTCTTTTGACGGTGTTTCTCAATCAGTAGCTGCACAGCGTGGAATGCATCATTTGCGCCACAATTTTTCACAAATCCACCTTGACTCCTTGTGATTTGCAAGATGAGAAAAAAATGAAAACGTATTGGGGCAAGAAAAACCAAAGCGGAGGATCCTAATTCATAATACTGAGTAAACTAGTCAGAATTTTCTGTAAAGGCTCTGAGCCGTGCGTGCACCATATAGTGGATCGCTATTCTATCGATCTCATTTTTGGCCCACTTTAGGTTACGGTAGTAACACTAAAAGTGGGCCTTTGCGATCGTCTTGTGACAGCTCGAAATTTAAATGAAAATAACGGCTTAACCATTCATCTGACACGAAAATGGAATAACCGAATTTGTAGAGGAGAAAATTATCTACAACTTTGCTCTCTTATGTTTTTTTTTTTTTTTTTTTTTTTTTTTTTTTTTTTTTTTTTTTTTTTTTTTTTTCATATCTCGTCGCGTTTCAAAGATATTTGCAAAAATAACGGCGATTTTGGGATGTATGTCAGTCTGTCTGTCAGTCCGTAACGTGTTCCCTGTTTTTAAGACGCCAGAGACCAGAACCTCCCTTTTTCAAATTTTTCGTACAAACAATACGATAGTAATACAAAAAAAAAAAAAAAAGCCGTTTCGATTTGACGATATTTGTCTGGCTGTAACGTGTTCCCACTTTTTAGATCGAACTGTTCAACCGATCGGCACCAAATTTCACAGAAATAATTGTTGACTACCAGAGACCAGAACCTTGCTTTTTCAAATATTTTGAACAAGAAATACGTTAGTAATACCAAAAAAATCCGTTTGTAATGTAATTTTAATTGCAAATAAACCGTTCATCTGACGCGAAAAGTGAATAAACGAATTTGTAGAGGAGAAAATTCTCTACACGTTTGTTTCCTTATGTTTCTTTCATATCTCGTATCGTTTGAGAGATATTTGCAAAAATAGCGAGTTTTGACACCCTCCATTGCATTAACGAGAACCAGCCGTTCGCAGATGTCACGTGACATTCCTCGCCAAGAACTCTCTCTGGCATACACCATCTTGCGTTGCGTATTTGATGATTTTCTTATTGTAACTCACACGTTGTCATTTCAAAGCAATGGCGCACTGAATAATTAACAAAAACACGTCGTTTTTCGTACGATAAATGATAAATCTACTGCCTACAAATGCCATATTAGCATCAGTTACGAACGGCCATTAATTGTATGAGATTAATGAACGCAATCCCTCACTACTAGCTGTAGCGTAGTGGGCAACGCATTGGACTGGGACGTTGAAGGTTACTGGTTCGTAACCCGGCACTAACCAAACTTTTTTACCTAAAAGGGTTTCATACAGTCTTATTAATTAATTTTTTTATTATTTATATTATTATTTTGGTCCAAAATGTTTGCAAAAACTTATAAAACTACAAATCCAAAGTGGGCCGTAAAACACTTCAGTGCGATTTTTTTTTTCTCCCGTCGGAGGCGCACCAGATTGCGCTTCGCGCTTGTCTACTTGCGGCTACCTCCGCTGCCTCTGAGAGGGTGTTATGAACGAGGAAGTGCGAGGAAGAGTCGATAGGTTGGCAGCCGGAAGGTGTGGTATTCTTCGTCGGTTCCCCTAACGGGCATGGGCCGCGCGTGCTGATTGACGTTTACCGAGTGGTGTGCCACTTGCTGGGCAATCGGTGTCGCTGAGTGTGTTGCATACCACGACGGCGGCCTCCTGTATACTAGAGCCTCCCAGGACGTAGTCTACCTGTTTCTGGGAGTCTTCAACTTGGATTAAAACAGACTCACTCCCATGTCCGGGTAGTTTACCCAGGCGCCCTGGGACATACAAACTATTATTGGACTTTGGAGTTAAGTAGCTGCGTCGCTTGGCCACGTCAAATTATTTGCGTTAGTTGGCGTCTTTCCCTCCTGGCTCGCCGTGTACTTGCCTGTCTTTGTCTCCACGTCTTAGTTTAGCGTGGTTAGCTGCACTCCAGCGGTTTTCCACGCTTATGTCCTTGTGAATACGTGTACTTTGATGACCGATAGTGGTTGTCATGCTTCATAGCAACTATGTCTTATGTTTGAGCGGCTATTTCTCCATGAAATTTGATCTTATGTGTTTTCTTAACTGCTATTTGATGATTGCTATTGATAAAGGCCCAGTGTAAACGATTGATTGTTAATTTAATTGCTAGGCTTCGGGCAACTTCAAGTCTTTTCTTAAATTTTACGTCTTTTGGCAAGCTCGTGTATCTTTCAGATACTGGTCATTTTAAAAGGCCTTGTTGGTTCGGCATTTTATCTAACTGTTATTGGCAAAGGCCTATTGTAAACGATTGTTAGATATTCTAATTTGTGTCCAGGCAAGTTGAAACCTATTCTTAAATTTTAATTATTCTCGTTATCTTTCAATGGTTTAAGGGCTACGTTTTTTGCAAGCTAGTGTTTATATTGTCATTTGCGTTTGTTGTTGGCTTTTAATAAACATTGTGTACTTATAATACTGAAAGTAAGGTAACCCAACACCGGCCTTCTTAATTCCGCATTGGTCTACATGTACATCTACAACTACATGGGATACACTTAAAATCACATTTAAGTGCCTTGCAGAGAGTTCAACGAATCACCTTTATATTATTTATCTCCCATTCCATTCTAGAATAGCGATCGGGAAGAAAGAACACCGGAATCTCTCCGTTCGAGCTCTGGTTTCTCGTATTTTATTCTGATGATCTTTCTATGTAAGTGGGAGTCAACGATATATTTTCGCATTCGGAGGAGAATGTTAGTGTTTGGAGTTTCGTAAGTAACCCATGCCGCAGCGATAAGCGCCATTGTTGAAATGATTCCCATTCCAGACCCTGTATCATTTCCGTAACTCTCTCTCCCCTGTATCGTGACAATACGAAACTAGCTCCCCTCCTTTAGACTCTTTCGATGTCCTCCGTCAAACCCACCTGATAAGGATCGCATACTGGGCAGCAATCCACCAAATAAGGACGGACAAGCGTAGTGTACGCAGTTCTTTGTGCTGCATCTTTTAAGAATTCTGCCAAGAAAACGCAGTCTCTGGTTTTATTTCCCTCAACATTTCTCTACGTGTCCAGTTTAAGTCTGAAGTAATAGTAATTCCTAGGTATTTTGTGGAGTTTACGGCCTTCCATTTCGATTGATTTACCCCGTCAAGGAAGTTTAACGGATTTCCTTTCGTACTCATATGGACGACTTCACACTTCTCATATTTAGCGTCATTTCCCAATGTTTACACCACACAACCACGGGTGGGGTGTCTGCCTCAATGCTGGCAGTATAAGGGCATATCGCTGCCGCAGGTCGATCGGTAGAGGCGAGGGGAGTCCGTTCCGTCCCCGCTACCGGCCAACAACAACGACGCTCCTCGATAGCAGCCTCCATCTGTGCAACCGAGGTTAACACAGCTTGAAGCTGGGAGCGAAGTGGCACCAGCTCAGATTACATCCACACACAGCAGTCACAGTCCCTATTCATGATTACAATGCCGAGAAAAAAATCTCAAATTATTTTTTTTAATTGTATTTTAATTCCTCGTGGGACATGCTGGCAGCATCAACCTGCTCTTCTGCCCAGTGTACATATGTATTTGACAATTGAAAATTGTAGTTTAAAAGAAGAGATAAAAATATTGAATTTAACTATAAAAAGTAGATAAAAATTGGCGAATTAAAAACAATGAAATTATGGCTTTAAAACACACATAATCAGAATCAAAAACATTGAAATGAAGGCGTTAAAACACGCATAATCGGAATTAAAAACAATGAAATGAATGCTTTAAAACACACGTAATCATAATTAAAAACTGCGACGATAGCTATTAAAACACAGATTTTGCACAGTTAATGATGACGACAACAGAGAGACAATAAAAACATGGCAACACATTGTTCTGCTTATGTGGCGGTTGCTGAAGTCTTAAAATCATGCTGACAACTTGACACTAACATTTTAGGACGCTGCACTGTTAAAATCACGTTTAAATATAAAACACTGGGACCCCGCAGGGAGAGAGGGGAAGGAAGGGAGGCGTGAGGGGGGGCGGGAAGGAGAGGGATGGGGAGTGAGGAAGGAAAACGTACGAATTCCGAGGGAGGGGAAGGGAGATCCAAGCAGGGGAGAGAAGGGAGGGGAGTTGGAATGGAGGGTGCCACGCAGTATGTGGGGAGGGAAGGGATTAGGGCTGATAGGATGGGTAAATATTGGGACGGAGGGCGTCATCCGGGAGAGGGAGGTGGCGAAAGTTACCCTGGGAGAGGATGTGGAGATAAAATCAAATGTTTGTAAATCTATCGGACCAAACTGCGTGGTCATTAGTCCGTAGCTTACACACTACTTAAACTAAGGTTAACTAACCTAAGAAGAACACACACACACCCATGACCTATGGAGGACTCGAACCTCCGACGGCGAGCAACCGCGCGCTCCGCAGCGAGGCGCCATAGACCGCTCGACTACTCCACCGCGGTAAGATTTGGGGGATTATGAAGGTGTAGGGAGGGAGGGATATGCTGGTACCGGCGTGGCAGAGGTTCGGGGTGCCGGCCGCGGTGGCCGAGGGGACTAAGGCGCTCCAGTCACGGTCTGCACGGCCACTACGGTCGGGGGTTCGAATCCCCCCTCGGGCATGGATATTTGTGCCGTCCTAGTTCGTAAGTAGTTTGTAAGTTTAGAGACTGATGACCCCGTAGTTAAGTCCCATAGACTAGACAAACATTTGAACATTTTGAGGTCCGGGGTTTAGCAGGATGGGGGAGACAACAGGGTGACGGGATTAAATCAGGTGTAGAGGATACGGATATGTTCGAGGAACTTTAGAAGGTGAGAGAAAGAAATAAGATCTTAGAGTATCCCGGTGGGGAGGCGGATGCAGCAAGTGAGGCGGAGGGCGTGGCGTTCTAGGATTTGGAGAGATTTATAATAGGTGGGGGATAGAAACTACAAAGGACAGGACGCATCAAGGAACGATAGGTGTATAGAATTGTGGAGGGGTTAAGTCCCCATGAAAGGTGCTTGAGGAGATTTACACGGTAGAGGACATTTTGGTGGACTGTTTGAAGGTGAGGGCACTCAGAAAAGCCTACACTGTTTCTTAAAACGCGAATTAGAATCTAACATGCACGAGAGGACAGCATAAATTCACAAATTGAAACGAAAACGTGAAGACAAAAATAAAAATTATGTCGCTTCTAATCAGAAGCCGGTTTCAGTTGCGGAATATGAAGGAGGCGTCTACTGCGAATCAGCCTGCTGCTAAATAGACGCCGAGCCCTACAAACAGCAGGTACAATCAAAACAAAACAAACGACTATCGTGATGCGCTGAAAACAAGACTACACTGTTCCTATCCTTATGAACGTAATGATTTTATTAATTCAAGGGGAAAATCAGTAACCTCCTTGTAAAGACAATCTCAGGCTCCTATTTTGACTTTAGTTTTGTGCATTATCGTTTCCGAGAATCTTGGTGTCCGTATCATCGGTGTGCCGCTGTATACATATCAGAACTGGCGTGCTGCTGAGATAGCGAGCGACTCACGGCCGCACCCCCCCCCCCTCCCCTTTTCCCTCCAGAGGGCTCACGGCTCTTTCGTGAGTACGTGTGGTGAATACGGGAGTACGGGGCCCCGAGCTAATGCAGGCTTCCTTCCTTGTTTACTTCCCGGACTGAATTTCCTTTCCCCCTCCCCTCCTTTCCTATCCTCACTCCTTCCCCTTTCCACTGGGGACTGATAACCTCAGTAGTTTAGTCCCTCTATCCCAAACACACAACCACGGCCGGGTCTGTGCCTGGGCAGTTGGTCGACAGTGGCGCTGCGGACAACGGCGGCGGCGGCGGCGTCTGCAGTTTGCAGGCGGCCAGGGAAGTCCGACAGAGGCCCGGGCTGGACGCGCCGCGCACTCCGCCCCGCGCGGGACGTGAGCCGCCTGCTGAGCGGGAACAGACACCGACCTCTCCCCACTCCGCCTAGTCCACCGTCTACTGCACAAACAGTCTGACACGCGCATTCCGCACAACTTGCCAAGTTGAGAGGCAAATTTACAAACTTCTCGAAAAGCCTGCAGTCAACTAAGAGTATGTGAAATCGTGCCTAAGCGAGATTGATAAAGCTGCACGCTACAAGACCTAATTCGTGTTTTGCCCCGTCTAAAGCCCTTTTTAAACGATGAACGAAGGTGAACAAGATGGATAATAATCTACTGAAGCGCTCCTGGCGTACTAGCCCTGAACTACAAACTCAAGCAAGATCTTGTGGCAGCGTGTTTAGACGATAAACGTAATCGAACAGTAATACCCGATGTTTAAAGTGAGGTTATAAAAGCCAATTTGTTATGTAGGAAGTCATAGTTTAATACTGGAATTGAGGAAACAACGCTAAATGTTATTGACTGCTAAAGAAAACCTTGTAATCGATGTTTTTGATCAACTTACTGTGGTAAAGTTCTGGGTAGTGAAACAACATTTCAAAACATTCACATCTATTTTCAAGCGAAAAAAATAAACTTATGAACACATCAAGCAATATTTATAAGAGCGTAAATAGACCTTCTTTACTTTATCTACTACGATTTGCCCAATGACATTGTTAATAACGTCATGCACAACTGAACTTTTGTCTTTCATTTGGACTGACTTTTTCATTTAAAATGCTATTTAATGGAAATTGCATCATCAAATTTCAATCTTATTCAAATAAACAATTGGCTTCAGTCTTTTCTGTTATGATATTGCAAATCATAAACCATTTTTCGGTTTCAGATGTACGACCTCGCTTTTCGGTGGACAATAATTGAGATAAATATTCAAGTCGTCATGAAACATTTGCAATTTACCGCTAAACCAAAGTATAATAATAAACTAAAGATTAATAAGACAAGTTAGAGTGCAAACCGTGTATTTGTCGACTACAGTATGAAAATCGCGTGACGAAAATAGGTTAACTTCCGATGTCAGCAGACGACCGTTCAATCAAAACAATCTTCTTGAGAAAACTTAACGTGATGTTGACGTTAGGTGACGGTCTGGTGACGGACAGTGTGAATTCCGTCATTAGAAATACATTTTGTAACACATTCTGATCATAAACTTCGGCATAACGCAAAATATACGTAAATACGAAGGAAAATGGCGGACTAACTGGAGCGGCCACTGCAGCTGACAGCTACTAGGTCGCGCATGCGCAGTGAACCCACTAGTACCGAATTTAGAACTCGTCCTATTTCTTTATCGCTATAATTATCGCGCTTCGATACTACCGCGATCATACTAGTGCAGCAGTTCAAACGACTGACGGCCGCCATTAAAGCAAATTGTTAGCAATCTGTTACAAGTTCGTTGATCGTTTAAAACGGGCTTAAAGCCTCTCGCTGCGGAGCGCGCGATTGCTCGCCGTTGAGGTTAGAGTCCTCCCTGTGGCATGTGTGTGTGTGTGTTTGTCCTTAGGTTAGTTTACCTAGGTTTAACTAGTTTCTAAGCTACGGACTGATGACCACGCAGTTTGGTCTGATGGATTTACAAACATTTGAACAAACATTTTTCATGTTTTGCCATAGGGGGGGGGGGAGGGTTATGGTGTTGAAGACCTAATAAAATACTGCTGAAAATCATAGTTTGACGAATAAATTAACTCATTACTGACAAGGAAAGTACATGGGTTCGGACAAACATATCTGTATGAACGTTTGATTACAGGATCTCTACGTACACCTCAATGTGCTGGTGGGTGTCGTTTTCCTGCAAAGCTCTGCAACCATGCTCTAGATAGCATGTAATTGTAGGCGCCATACGTAATGCAGATATCTGAACTATAACTTATGTAATAATCATCGTACATAATCTGTAGCGAATTGTCATCAAAAGCCGTGATGACAGTTGCAACTTTAACCTTCTTCCCGAAAGACTGTTGGTATTCACTGCCACTGCTTCCATCGCCGTTTCCTGCGCCGGCCGCGGTGGCCGAGGTGACTGAGGCGCTCCAGTCACGGTCAGCACGGCCACTACGGTCGGGGGTTCGAATCCCCCCTCGGGCATGGATATTTGTGCCGTCCTAGTTCGTAAGTAGTTTGTAAGTTTAGGGACTGATGACCCCGTAGTTAAGTCCCATAAGCTTAACAAACATTTGAACATTTTTTGAGCCGCTTCCTGCACTTGCCGTAGCATACCGCTTGCAATGAGTTTTTCGTCATTATCATACCTATTATCATCATTATGTGTTAGTGTGACAACAGTATCTAACTTATCCTCATGTTTCTGTACCATAACAGATACGAGAAAGCATGCGAATGATTCATCTTCTACACTAATACCATCTTCACGAAGAAGAGTTCTTCGTAACTTCATCTCAACTAATCGAAATACATTAGCACGATTGATTAGCAATCGCCGCTCCATCTGACGCTTCACCACACAAGTAACATCACAAAACGCAACTTCGGAGGCACACTGCACCGTCCCAACTGGCGAACCGACAGGTCAAAGTGCAATGCTGCGTGGCATACGCAGAGGCCTCGAACGGACGACTGCAGAGTTTTGCAGATGCGGAAGTATCACTAGTGCAATAAGGGATCTTTACATTATCTCTCATACGATTTTGGTGTACATGTGTTTGTAGACCCCAAGTACATTCCTTGTGAGAAGTAAATAGCCCCCGGAGTATTAAAACAACTTAAATCACTTAACAAAAGTAAGCCTCCCGGTGGCTGTATACCAATTAGTTTCTCAGAATACGCTGATGCAATAGCCCCATACCTGTCATACACAACCACTTGCTCAGCGAACGTTGCGTATGCAAAGAGTGGAAAATTACTCAAGTCACTTTAATATTCAAGAGGCACTAGGAGTGACCCGCAGAAATACACGCCTATATCACTGACGTTGGTTTTCAGCAGAGTGTTAAAATATGTACTTTCCTCAAATATTATGAACTACCTCGAAGAGAACGACCTATTGTCCCATAGTCAACACGGATTTAGAAAGTATCGTTCTTGTGAAAAACACCTAGCGCTTTACTCACATGATGTGACGAGTGCTATCGATAGGAGATGTCAAACATATTCCGTATTTAGATATTTTCGAAAAGCTTCCGACACTGTACCTCTAATCGAATTGCGTGCTTATGGAATATCGCCACAGTTGTGCGATTGGATTCCTGATTTCCTGTCAGAAAGTACATAGTACGTTGTCATCGAGTAGAACTGAAGTGACATCTAGCGTTCCCCAGGTGAATGTTATAGGGACCCTACTGTTCCTTATTTTTAAAAACGATTTAGGGGACAATCTGAGTAACTCTCCCAGACTATTCGCGGATGATGCTGTCAAAATAAATAACTTTAAAATTAGTGAGAATGGGGAAGGGATTGTAAGTAAGTAAGATATTTCAAATTAACTGTGGGGTTTTATTGAAATTAATAAAAAAGAAGCTCACACTTACATTAATTAGTCAAAGTCCTGGAATACGTCCTAACACCTCAAGGAGAAGAAAGCAAGTGACGAACAGTTTCGCTCTCTCCTTTCAGCTTGTTGCAAAAAAGTTGAACGTGACAAATGTCATATGTTTATCGATACGCTGTCAGAGAGAGAGCAGAAGTCAGCGACAAGCATCGCACAAGTTATAAAAAAAGTCATTAATGTATTACTACAAATTCAATTAAATACCTAGGAGTAACAGTTACGAACAACTGGAACAATTGAAAAAAACACGTAGAAAATATTGTAGGAAAGGCGAACCAAAGACTATGTTTCATTGGCAGGACACTTAGAAGATGCAACAGTTCTACTAAAGAAACTGCCTACACTACACTTGTGCGTCTATTTTGGAGTATTGCTGCGCATCTTTGGTCGACACCAGGTGGGACTGACAGACGATTTAGAGAAAGTTCAGAGAAGGGTGGCTCCATTGGTATAATCGCGATAGAGGGGAGAGACTGTCACGGAAATCATGCACGAATTTGAGTGGAAATCATTAAAAGAAAGGCATTATTTCTTGCGGCGAGATATACTTGCGAAATTTCTTTCATCAACTTCCTCTTCAGAATGCGAACATATATTGTTAGCAACTACCTACAGCCGGCCGCGGTGGCCGCGGGGACTGAGGCGCTCCAGTTACGGTCTGCACGGCCACTACGGTCGGGGGTTCGAATCCCCCTTCGGGCATGGATATTTGTGATGTCCTTAGTATAAGGTAGTTCGTAAGTAGTTTGTAAGTTTAGGGACTGATGATCCCGTAGGTAAGTCCCATAAGCTTAACAAACATTTGAACATTTTGAACCTACCTACATAGGGAGACATGACCATCATAATAAAATAAGAGAAATCAGATCGAAAACAGATTTAAGTGTTCCTTTTTCCGCGAACTATTAGAGAGTTGAACTACGGAGAAGTAGCATAAAAGTGGTTCGATAAACCCTCTGTCATGCACTTCAGTGTGATTTTCAGAGTATCCATGTAGATGTATATGTGGGTACCAGGCAGGGTGACCAATGTAGCAATTTGGTCGTTAAATCTAGCGATTTTTAATTAAATCTAGCGACAAGATTTATAGTTTTGAGACATGTCTCATTCCTAGCCATTTTATAACCGTTTTCGTGACAAATGTGAAGATTTTTTAAAGAAAGACACTAAAACGTTTCAGTTCACAAACAATTTACCCAATAATTAGATGTAATGTTTTTCATTCTTCGTTAGCACCCACAAAATATTGGTGTTGGCCCCGATTCACATGGTAGGACACGTCTCGCCAACTTGAAGTGGTCACGTGACTTCGAAATATTCTCGCCAGTTTTCAATCGGCGTCGTTCACACGGTGGACAATGCCATGTCAGCGTCAATTTGTCTGGTCACTATGTTTCGAAACGGTAGTTTGACACTGACTGTGGTCACGTAGCCGATCAACTGCTTACGATTGGCTGTTACGGATTTCTGTTCTTTTGTGTTTGCTGACATGGCTGCTTTTCAGTCACAACCCTGTTCTTCGCATTTAAAATATATTTCGTTACTGTACTTTCAGTTATACCTGTATTAGAAAATGAACGACGAAATATTAATTCAGCTTGTTCACCACCACATATCACACTGTATTATTGTAGTAGAAACGAGTTTATGCAGTATAAACTGTAGCAGTTATAGACCTACTTATCGTCACTACTTACTGTTTTAAGTTAGTACTAAATATGTGAAATCATTTAGTTAATCCTGAAACTGAAATTATTGGTACAATTGCTCCAGTTAATGGTCATGGGCTATAATCTACTATATAAAATGGTTGATAATTACCATTTGTTAACATAGGTTTAATAACCCTCTCTGGAATATAATGTTCTTAGGATTGAGAATACATATGGTTGAATTTTATAAAATAATAACTATTTACATTCAAAAACCGTAAAAAGTGAAGACAGACATCACTTTTTACGGTATTTTAATAGCTGTAGCTTTAAAAACGATCCCAGCACACCATCAGGTAGATTTCTGTGTGTGTGTGTGTGTGTGTGTGTGAGAGAGAGAGAGAGAGAGAGAGAAATTTGCCTTCGTAGATTCTCTTCAAAAGCGTATTCTGAACCCCTATTCGTTTTGCGTGCCTTAAGCTAATTTATATTCTGTTCTCGTCATCTAATGCTTCATCAGTAAATTTAATGTTTCTTTTTCTCTTTTCTGAACAAATACAACCGCTATTGCGGCTTTCTATTTACCACGTACAAATGATCATTTTTGACGTCTCTTGAAGCCCGTACAGTGGGAATGCACCTGCATTTTTGACGGTGACGTTGACGTGATTTTACCTACCGTGTGAATCCAGCCTAAACCCCCCCCCCCTCCGCCCAGTAATTTACTGAATGTCGGAAATCTAGCAACTTTCTAGGCATTTTTCATGTTAAAACTAGCGACAATTTAAGTTCTGAAGTTGGTCACCCTGGTAGCAGGGCGTTGCTTGCAAGATAGCTGGCGGATACACAGGCCGCACCGCAGTTGTAGCAGGGAGTAGCTCTTACGTAAGTAAATAAAATTCGTGCGGTTAAGTTCAGTTTTACCAGTGACTTCGTTCACCCCCCCCCTTCCCCCACTCTCTAGCAACAGTTGTCACATCTATTTTAAAGGTTCTATTTTATTTGAATAATTTGACGCCCTGCTATCTCAGTAATGAGTTACTTTATTCTTTAAACCATACACTTCAGCAGTATTTTATTAGTTCAACCTTCATCTCCCCACGGCAAAACGTGAATTTAGTCATGTTGCCTGCACTTTTATCATTCAGCACCTTCCCTATTTCTAGTATTTCTTGCTTAGGGAAGATTTTACATATTTTTAGTTAAATATTGTCTTTTAAACAAGTTTTTAAATTTTCCCTTCAACGTCTGATGATGCCCAGAGAGGCGTCATGTGTAAGTAAGTGGAACATCGCTTTGTGCAACCAAGACTGTTTTTTAACAAAAAAATTTACCAAGTTGGGAAATGGACGTTCACAACCTAAAATAGGAACCAACCCATCCCATAAAATCACGCTTACAAATAATTATAATACACTACTCAAAACAATTATGTGATCATTTGAGATATCTACATTCTGAAGGGTTGACATCAGCAGAACAAACTAATATGGTTCAACGACTTTGTTGGTTATACGGAGTGAAGATAACAACATTACGACCACCGAGGTAGTGGTAATAACAGACCGCTGCTGCAGAAACTGTTGGTGTTGACTTGTCTTCACTCGACCAAACAAATTACACAAGTAGTTGGGTTGTGGTGAGCAGGTAGTGCAATGCAGCAATACGTTACTTACCCCAAGCTATCGCATGAAGAGCCATAAAAGGGTTGGAGCGTGCTGGTTGAGCTGTTGGTGTGTCCCAAAGAGTAATTTTCTGGACCTGCACTGATTTCAGACACCAGCAACCGCTAAAAGAAGATACGTCGAAGGTCGTCCATTGGTAACCTCAACAAGAGATAACCGTTATCTCCAGTTAACAGCCCTCCTTGACAGGTGGCTGAATGCAGTACAACTGCAAAGCATCATCCAGGCAGCAACAGGACGCGCAATCTCAACATAAACGGTCCGAAATCGTATTCGGGATGTGACCTCTATGCACGGAGGCCTATCGTGTGTGTTTCCTATTAAAACCACAACACTGCTTTGCCCACAGAAATTGGGCAGAGGAACATCGGGTTTGTAGTCGTAACGAATGGCACCGGGTTCTGTTCACCGATAAATCGAGATTTTATGTTTAGTCGGACAATCGTCATTTACTCATCTGGAAAGTTCCTGTAACTCCGAGCAATCCTGCTTATGTGAAGGAAACATCATCATATCATGTTAGTACACGAATTGTGTGAGCTGCAGTAAGTACTGGCGGACTTGACGGACGTCTATGTAGTTCAGAGTGGTGTTTTGACTGCTCAGAGGTATAGGAACGAGAGCCCCCGGCCTCTGGTTGTGCTTTGCGCTAGTGCCATAGGAGATGAGTTCTTTCTGGTGGACGATAACGCTCGTCAACATGCTTGAAAGTGAGGGAATTCATTGAACGTGTTCCGGATGCTCTTGGCAGATGAATTGCAACCAAAACAGCACCTCCCAAAGAGGTTGCAGAGCTGGATATTGCACTCATGAAAGAGTGGTCAAATATCCCTCAAGAGCTGATTGATATCCTCGTACTGTCCATGCCATGCAGGTGTGCAAGTGTACTGACCGTTAGAGGCCACCATATTACACGACAACGAAGATAACGTTTCACTATTGTGGTGCTTCGCTGTAAATAAACGGCATCTAAACCTTAAGCAAAGTTCTGAAGCAGCAGATTAGAAGTGAAACCAATATTTGCATAAAATACATTACTAAGTGTATATTGCTATGAACCCCTAATTGTTTGGGGCCTTGCAGTACGATCGAGCGGGTGTTTTGGAAAAACTCAATATTTCGTAGCCATCAGTCTAGGGCAGTCGTTCCCAAACTGTGACCAGAACTGGATCGCGCGCTATTTTCAGGTGGGATGCCAGACGATTTCAAAATGTCTCAGTAAAAAATCTTAAGACTGTGAAAAAAGGTGAAAGTGTCTTTACAGGACTTATAAAACACTTCAGTCAGCCAAGATCGCTAAAAAATTATTTTCGTCCCTTAACCGGTTTTGGTGAGCTCAGTCACCATCTTCAGAAGATCCAGTACAATCACTGCAAAAAGTTATACAATGTCTACAAACTGCAATGTTATTGTGGTATACAAATAAAATGACAGTTAACAAAATATGTACATTACCTTAGCGTCATATGTAAAATTAGAAACATAACCTTCCAACACAAGTAAACATCTTGTTAAAGTTTTTCATCACAGGGTGGTTCGTCATAATGAATAAAATGTGGTCTTGGCGTAAGTAAACAGGAGACTGAACAGGAAAACATTACACAACAGAGTTGCTACAGGTTGCCACTAGGTGGCAGTGATGTCAAAACAATATGGATGCAAATTCATCTTCAAAGAAACATAGTACTGTAAAGTTACGATATCCTATTTTTAATGAAGGGATAAAGTTTCTCTTATTATACGAAGACAACTAACTCACTGTGCAAGTAGCCTAATGTGTCTACATAGAGTAGAAATACATAACTATAAATATAGATAAAGTAATATGTACACAGTTAAAAGATTCCGTAAGTTCACAGTACTTTGTTTTGAATTTGCATCCATATTGTTTTGTTTTGACACCACTGACACCTAGTGGCAACCTGTAGAAACTCTGTTGTGCAATGTTTTCCTGTTCAGTCTCCTGTTTGCTTGGGCCAAGACCACATTTTATTCATTATGACGAACCACCCTGTGATGAAAAACTTTAACAAGATGTTTACGTGTGTTGGAAGGTTAGGTTTCTAATTTTACATATGACGCTAAGTTAATGTACATATTTTGTTAACTGTCATTTTATTTGTATACCACAATAACTTTGCAGTTTGTAGACATTGTATAACTTTTTGCAGTGATTGTACTGGACCTTCTGAAGATGGTGATTGAGCTCACCGAAACCGGTTAAGGGACGAAAATAAATTTTTAGCGATCTTGGCTGAATGAAGTTTTTTATATAAACTATTGATCGCTCGCCAGTGGCGTGAAATGCCTTTTAACTATTTATAGGACTTATTGGTTTCAAGATATTACGTTTCATCCCGCGAAGTAAACGAATAATCAATTCTTATCACTTGATTGTTTAAAATTTTAATATTTTAACATTAATATTTTAACTAAAGAGCTTTTTTGAACTGGTATTTTTACATGATTCCCAATAAAAGTTGTTTGTTTTATCAAGAGTATTGCTCTAAAGCAGGTTCTAGTTTTAGATGTTACTTTCCAAGAACTCTTTACAATTTGTATAGTTAAAATGTCCATTGGTGTAGGAAAAACGTAAAAAGCCACAACTACCAGTATATCAGGAAGAGTATCACAGAACTGCCACGTGATTCTATTTTGATCCAGTCAAAGAAGAAAGACTACAAGTCATTAATATCATAGGGTTTAATGAATTAATATGATTCCCAAAGTTTTCTCCTACGAGCATGTGTTTTCTACTGTTTAAAAGAAACAGGCTTGACCTGGGAAGTGATTTTCGCCGAAAACCGACGAGCTTCTATGCAGAGATGAAAACTATCATTAGCACCAAGAATTATCAAACTGACATATCTCACTAAGAGTACCATTTAATTTGCGTAATGTAAATTTATTACTGGACTAATATTGTCTCATAACTTTAAGAATGTTATTTTCACAATTTTCCAAATTGTTTCTAGAAATGATTTGCACGTATAATAGATTATGTTTCACAAGGTACCTAATTTTTATATTATTACTAGCTGAAAACCGGGCGTTCATCCCCTATTTCTGTTCATCGTCTCCTCCTATATATCGGTCCATTTGCTCCTCTTTTTATCCAACTCGTACTCTCTCTGTCCTACTCTGTGTAACCATGACAAATTACATATATCTACCCACTAAACTGATGAACTGTGAAACGGTAAAATCTTCCCTACTTTCATGGTGAATGCTCACACGGCGTAAGTCTGTTGTAACGTACCGTCCATAATCCGCCGTATAATATTGGATTTAGGCAAAAAAGTTGAAAATTTTGCAAAGCTAAGGGGCCAAAGTACCCAGATCATCGAACCGTAATCTTACAAACTACTTCAACTAACTCACGCTAAGGACAACATAGGATCTCTCTCTCTCTCTCTCTCTCTCTCTCTCTGTCTCTGACACACACACACAAAGGTCTAAGGGAGTTTTCCGGCCTCTTAAGGGGGCGGCCGCTTAAACCGAAGCGCCCCATACCGCTCTGCATTTCTCGTGGTGATTGATATAGGCATGGAATTCCTATTTTTTGAAGATTATGTTTGCAAAATTTCATCAACTTCAGCGTATGTGTCAGTCACCTCAGTTAAGCGTCGTAGGTGCTTCTTACGTCTACAGCAAGTACTATCGCACGGTAAGACGTATGTGCCCCAAATTTGTTTGTAATTGGTCCAGTGGCTCAGAAGAACACTGTCGCGCGATGGATCAGTTTCTCGCCCATTTCTTTGTTTAGATCTCCTGAACTATATGTTGTTGACACAATTATGCCTGTTACTTTAGTGAAAGTGTAAGCAATATGTTGAGAAAGTGTATCGCAATCGGAGGAATGGTACAGCAGTGCATAGTTTACAAATATAAGAAAATATAACATGTTTCCAGCAATGCTGTGGGTCCCATTACAAAGAACATTGGAAACCACATTCTAAGATAGCTTCAGAGAGCATGGCAGGGATTTTAAGCTACACTGTAATGGCGTTGTAGGTGTGAAAGTTTGACTTGGTATATTAGCAAACTGTCTCACCAATACTGATATAACATTAATTATAACGGAAAATTGTGGTGTAATTAATAATTAATACAACAATTTTAGTTGTCCTTAGCGATAATTGTAAATGTTAGTCAACCTTATAGACAGTGGTGTGATAATGAATGGGGTAGGAAACACATATACCAATATAAAATACTGATTATTACTATTCACATATACTGTGCAGCATGATGTACCTACTATGAACCACGTTCGTGGGTCTTAGTATAGAAATCTGTTAAAAACTAACACGACCGACAAAATCCATACTGGATCAATGTCGCAGATCTTCAGTTGGATCTTCAGCATGTGGCGCTTTTTTTACTTGACATATGCCTTGTATGGGAGTGAGACATGGATGATAAACAGTGCGGACAGGAAGAGGATTGAGGCTTTTGAAATGTGGTGCTACAGAAGAATGCTGAAGATTAGATGGGTGGATCGCGTAACTAATGAGGAGGTACTGAACAGAATTGGGGAGAAAAGGAATTTCTGGCATACCTTGACTAAAAGAAGGGATAGATTGGTAGGACACATTCTTAGACATCAAGGGATTGTGAATTTAGCGTTGGGGGGAAGTGTATGGAGAAAAAATCGCAGGGAAAGACCAAGAGATGGATACAGTAAGCAGATTCAGACAGCTGTAGGTTGACGCTCTTATGTGGAGATGAAGAGGCTTGCTCAGGATAGGGTATTGTGGAGAGCTGCATCAAACCAGTCTCCGGACTGAAGACCACAACAACAACAACATTAAAGCCACATTTTTCTATACATCACCTGTTGAAAATGTTCAGTGGTCTCGAAGATCTCGTAGCTCGCCTGCCATTAACACATCACAAAAGTATGTTATGACGTCGGGTTCTTGTTCATTTAAGAAACCATAAATGTGACACTTTTCATTTATTAAGTATATTTATTTATCCATTCCTGATAAAGCACAAAAGTGATGCAAGAGTAAGACTGGTTCACAACACACTTCCATACTAAGTAAGATGTTACTCCTCTAAGACTGCCTTAAGACTCTCTTAGTTCGCGCCAATTCGCGCGTATTAATACATAACAGTTATTCTAGAACCTTCTACAACACGAAAGTACAATATTTAAATATTTAACAATTTGTTCATGAAACGTACACACACTTTGCTTTAGTGGAGATACTCAATATTATGACAAATGTAATAATAAGGTTTTTTACATCAAAACAAACAATACAAAAGATCGTAAGTAAATAACAATTAGCGCAGTGTTAATATATGTTTCCATTATTGTTCAACTTTAGAAGACCCTCGTAATGCAAATGATAATCAATGTGAAATGCCAGAAGCGCTATAAGATGCTTATATATTATAAATATGGAATATTAGGTTACAATACTACGATCAAATGTAGTATCGTATACTGCAATATTACAAACAAACTGGACCCTCCTGGCTAAATACATTACAAGCAACTTAAATCTTGCGTATTACAAATGACACTTTCAGTAGGAACAACAGCTAAAATTGAACTGGAAATGTAGCTCTATATCATTAATTCTCGATTTTTGTTTTCTTCGTTGTGAGTTATGGCACAATAACACGTTTTTCTACATATATTTACAGAATGTGTATTAGGTTGTTGGATATTTTTCTTTAATTTCAAGAACAGTCGAATCATAATCATTCAAATAATTTATTCCTTCCTGTTGGAACATTTATTGTTTTACTGTCCATTTGCTGGAATTTAGTATATTTCTGTTTTGTCCTGTACAATTTTGATGGTATTATACAATACTTTTACCTTCAATTGTTATCTGATACGTGCTTTGACAAATGAAAGTACTACAAATATTTTTTTGTTCAGTATCTGGTTCAATGCTGCGATGCGCGCAGCCGTTCGCCGTCGGGTGTACAAGTCACCCCTCGGGCATGTGTGTGTTGTCCTTTGGTTAGTTTACCTTAGTTTAAGTGGTTTGTAAGCTACGGACTAATGACCAAGCAGCTGAGTCCGATAGATTTACAAACATTTGAACGTTTGTGAAACTGTTTCGTGTCGTCGGTATCAATGTTTCAAAACAGCCGTGTTTGAGAAGTCTATCGAAGTGGTGTTTTAATTTGATGAAACTCAGCACAGGAATACATTTAACATACTACTGCATGAACAGTTTTAAAACTGTCAAAAACTAATGGATAGACGTGAGCCTGCAGATTAAGATTACTCAAATCAAGATTTATTTCTAAACTAACTGCTGTATTCCGAAATGACATCATTTCTGCTTCATAAACGAAAATTACAATAAAACAACGCTCACTAGTTGTGTTGAAATATCCAGTAAAATTCTAGGTTTATCTGTCCATTTACGGTAATCATATTAAAAACATACGACTAACTTCCAACTTCCTAAAAAAATGATAAATGCAACGTTATGTGCCGCATTTGAAGTATTTCGTTTTTATATTTGCATATTACCTAAGTTTGTACGGTCAGTGGAACTGCGAATTAAAGATATTCCAAATCTCGAATTTTAAATTAAGGTTTATTTTAGCAAAGTTTTCATCTTTGCCATAATGCTGAATAAAAACGTAACCCTTTCCAAATTGTTGGCTAAATAAATGTAATGTTGTAATACGCCTTTTCAATTTACATGCAGGTTAGTATACAGAAAACCTATCGAAATTAGGCTCTAGTATAGAGGCAAGCAGTATGTATTAATTACAGCTATCTACATATGTTTTGTATACGCTTGTAAAAGTACAAAGCGCTCCGAAATCTTTCTTCAGGTTCCGGAAAAATGAAATAGATGTGACTATAATAGCTTAATCAGGCTCCCATTAGACTGACACCGTTTGCTTTTAATAAACAGTGTCTTTTATGCTTTGATTTACTATATTTTTTATAATTAGTTTATAAATGCAGTCAATGGGTTAAAAGTAAAGGAAGAGTTGGATAAAATTTTAAAAAAGGAAAGTGCAGAGCTTTGAAGAAAATCCTATCACCCCAGAGCACTTTGTGCAGAAACATTTCAAAACTAAAAATTTGTTATAATTTGTTCCTTGCGTGTGGTATTTCTAAAAAAAGAAGGTGGGTAATTTAATACCTGAAAAAGTGTATAACGGCAAGTTTTATTTGAATTCCTTTATTCAAAGAGCAGCCTAGGCGATACTCTAAACTCAACATTAAAATGCCTTAACTGCTTTTTTGTATTTAAGAATAAGTTATATTTTATGAAGCACAAGGCTAAACATAATCTTTAATTAAACTCTTATGTTTTTATTGTCTTTTTCAGTATTTGGCTGGGTGAAATGCCTTACATTCGGCTTCCTAAACCCTTAAGGGAAGTCCTTACATGTATAGGTCTAAAATTTGTCAGTTGTTGTGCTTTTTTCAGGTAGAATCCTACCCAAATAAACTGTACAGATTATGAAGGGCATTATTTGTCTACAAATGCAACTGTAATATACTGCGATCATTTTTCTTCAGCCGTGTTCTGCTTTACCTCTATATATAAAATTGTTGTGTTGGTTTGTGTGTGTTCGAAAATTTCAAAAAGTTCTTCATCGATTGAGCTCAAAATTTGTCACAACGTTGCTTTTTAACACAAGAAGGTTTTTAGATACCTATTTATTTAATATATTCCAAACATACACACACACACTATATATATATATATATATATATATATATATATATATATATATATATATATATATATATATACACAATGACGCTTTTGCGATTTTTGGAAACAACTTTTGCTCATTGTGAAATTTATATAAATTCGTATATGATATATATTTTAATAAAATAGATATGTAAAAACATGAGCGTAATCCAGTAGTACGTTGTATCATTATTTCAAAGCATTCCGTCAAGAACTTTCGGAGATAATAGATTCTGAACACTAAACATGGTTTTAAGTTTGATTTCTAAGACTAGATACAGGAAGGGTAGGCAATGACGAATAGGAGGAGGAGAGATGTACACCTACATTTTTAATTGGAACCAAGACTCCTAATACCAACTTTTGTAGTTCAGGCTTTAAAACTGACTTAATAGCAGCATTTATAGAAAAATTCTTTCATCCTCTCTTTCACCCCTTTAATAACTGGTTTTCAGAAACAGCTGAATGATGCCTTTTTTAAATTCTAACCAAGAATTCAAATACCAATTTATGCAGGTCTAGTACGAAAATTGACTGGATAACAGTGTATTAAAAAAACTTTTCATTTCACACCCCCTTATGCACAGAATATCGAAAAATCGCCTCTTAAACGACGCCAACGATGTAAGATGAACACCCTCTGCAAATTTCAAGTTTTTATCATCAGTGGTTTAGGCTGAGCGATGATGAGTCATTCATTTGATCAGTCTGTCAGTCAGTCACTGGGAACATTGCCATTTATTTATAGATATTACGCGTTTCCAGTTGTTCTGATCTCTCTCTAAGGTGGTCTATGCAGTGCCCCTGTTATGTACTGAGTACTACCAAGGGGAGTGCAGTGGAGTCGCCTACAAAGCCACCTACGTCGGACTATTGGGAGGATGACTTTACTACTCAACGAATTGATGTACTATGAACATAGCGGTCCCCTTGGGTGCCAAATAACAGGCGCTTGGCAAAGAAATGTTCAGTTTACAAGGATAATCGTTATCTCCAGTTAGCAGCCCGCCGTCACAGGTGACTGAATGCAGTACAATTGTTTCACTGACAGTGGTGCATAGAAGAACGTATCTTATGGTCACAAAACGATTCGCTCTTCAATTTGATAAGAATCTCCTTCGAATTAAAACTCGGGAATCAGATGTTTCCTAGTAATGTTCGCAGTTGAAGTAAGCGGGTCTCTAACGGTATATATCGAATGTGCGCTTCTAATTCCCTGAACGTTTATAATCGTAATTACTTCGAAATGACTGTTTAATTTTCATTGCGGCAACTGCGGCAAGCGGTGCTAATGTAATATTCATGGTAAACAGAGAAGATTATTGGCCTCATTGTATGTCCCTAAGCAGTCAAGAGATTTTTGCAACTTCAGCCGCTGCCGCAAGTTCAATTTTAGCGAAATCATTATACAAATACATCAAAATGAAAAATGACTTATCGATTTTCGATTAAAATTATACAAGGAGGACAATGAAACACACACAATTCAAAAGGCGCTTTGCCATAGATGCGTGCAAAACGAAAATCATGTGTATACGTACCCATTAAGAGAGGCAAAAGGAAGCAAATGTTTTCATATCTGTGGCTCTGATCACGCTTTAAATTCTCCATCTGCCAAAGAAGTGAGAGTCGAAAACTGAAGTGGTACCAAATTGTGCCTTGTGTATCGGTCAGGTGCTATGGTAAAAATGCGACACTAAAGTAACAAATTTTCCTGGAAACACATTTTAGATACGTTCATGTTTAATGGTTAATTTTCAGTAAGATAGATCATGATATTAGCAGTGCAAATAAAAACACCATGAGACGAATTTCTAACAAAACATTGTTTCTGGGCGTCGTCATTTCATTTAATTTTATGTAACAATAACATGGGGATAGTTTCCAAAACATAACACATAATTTAAAGCAATTCCCTAATTTTTAATTTTATATTGGTACGACTAGTGCAAACCGATACGAGTATAGAGAATAGAAATAAATGGAGGTGGAGAATGAAGAGGGATGGAAGGAAAGGGAGTGGTGAACAGAGGCTGGGGATTAGATAGAGGAAGTATGAAGAAATAGATAGTGGGGAAACAGGAGATAGACATAGCGGATGGGAAATAAATCTAAAGAATGTAGAGAATAGTAGCTTTTTCTAAGGTGAATTAACGACACGTGGTCGTTGTACAAAAACCAGACAGCGGCTGTCAGAGTTGGAGGGCATGAAAGGATGCAGTTGTTGGGAAGGGAGTAAGACAGGATTGTAGTCTTTCTCCAATGTTATTCAATTTGTGCATTGAGCAAACTATAAAAGAAAGGAGAAATTTGGAGAAGGATTTAAAGTTCAGGGGGAAGGATTAAAAACATTGCGTTTTGCCGATGACACAGTAATTCTGTCAGAGACTACAAAGGACCTGGAAAAGCAGTTGAACGAAATGGACAGTGTGCTGAAAGGTGCATATAAGATGAACGTTAACAAGAGCAAAACTAGGGTAGTGGAGTGCAGTCTAAGAAAATCAGGTGACGCTGACGGAATTAGATTAGGTAACAAAACAATAAAGGAGGTAGATGAGTTTTGTTACTTGGGCAGTAAAATAACAAATGATGGTTGCAGTACAGAGGATATAAAATTCAGAATGGCAATGGGTAGAAAAGCGTTCATGGGAAAGAGAAATTTGTTAAAATCGAATATTGATTTGAACCTAAGGAAGTCCTTTCTGAAGGCATTTGTGTGGAGTGTTGCCTTGTATGGGAGTGAAACATGGATGATAAACAGTGCGGACAGGAAGAGGATAGAGGCTTTTGAAATATGGTGCTACAGAAGAATGCTGAAGATTAGGTAGGTGGATCGCGTAACTAATGAGGAGGTACTGAACAGAATTGGGGAGAAAAGGAATTTCTGGCATACCTTGACTAAAAGAAGAGATAGATTGGTAGGACACATTCTTAGACATCAAGGAATTGTGAATTTAGCGTTGGAGGGAATTGTGTGGGGTAAAAACCGCAGAGGAAGACCAAGAGATGGATACAGTAAGCAGATTCAGACAGATGTAGGTTGCCGTTCTTATGTGGAGTTGAAGAGGCTTGCTCAGGATAGGGTATTGTGGAGAGCTGCATCAAACCATTCTCCGGACTGAAGACCACTACAACAACAACATGTTTGTGGAGAAAACGAACGACAAAAAATGTAATCTATCTTATGGGTTTAAAATAATGAGCATCAGTGAAACTATATTTTTTATAACTTTCGTTTAACATAGCCACAGTAGTCTAACGAACGATATTGATATGATTGAAGCATTGTCTCGGTGATTCTATGTTCACATGAGTTACAGTATTTGGTTTTTTATTTATTTCATATGAGAGTGAGCCACAGCTCAGCGTGTCCGGGTTTAGCAAGTTGAATATAAAGAATTTTTAGTATTCTAAAATGAGAGTGATCTATGATTTGTTTTCATAGATCGAAAACAGTTCCTGACCTCTTTGGAATGTTTTCTTATATTTTCGCCTCACATCAAGAAGAGCTGAAGTGTTGTTCAATTGTTCAAATGTTTGTAGAACTTATGGGACTTAACTACGGGGTCATCAGTCCCTAAACTTACAAACTACTTATGAAGTAGCTAAGACTAAGGACGGCACAAATATCCATGCCCGAGGGGGGATTCGAAGCCCCGACCGCAGTGGCCGTGCAGACCGTGACTGGAGCGCCTCAGTCCCCTCGGCCAACGCGGCCGGTCTGAAGTGTTGCACAGATCATGGCAGAGAGGAATGATTTATCTTTCAACATTGAATGTAAATTGAATCAACATCTAACTTAATACCTCTAAAGACGTAATAAATATAAACATTTCAAAGAAATTTTGGTACGCAGAAAAATATGGTATCACAAGTGTCAAGGCAAGTACAGTATACAGCTCGAGCCAATAGATGGCACTGATAGCGGTGTCGTCTGACAAACGCAGGTAAATGCCACACGAGGCGTTATGAATAGCAGTTTCAGCTGGCCCGGGAGACCTGACTGGTTGTTGGTGTAGGAGCCAATGAGATGCTGCATATTTCTTAACCGGAGATTCGTGCGCTACGCGCCCTCACGTACTAAAAATGAACCTTCTTGTTTAACCTATACCTAACCTCTTAAGGCTACGCTACAGATCACTTTCTTTTTTAAAGTGAAAGTTAGGTTAAGTATAGGTTAGACAAGAATTTTTTTTTTTTATTTTAGTACGTGAGGGCGCATCATTTGCTCCTACCAACAACCAATCAGGTCTACCGGTGCCAGTTGAAACTGCTATGCATAACAACTCGTAATGCCACGGTCCACTATTATCTTTGTAAGCTATATGCTCACACCACAGACATGTCTCTCGCTCACGCTGTACGATTTCATTCGTTCTGAAACAGTCGGAGATTTCAGTTTCCCCATCCATCGACACCTCAATCATCAAACAAGGAGCTAGGGATGTTCGATATTCATCGACGTTCAATAAATATAGATGTTCAAAAGGAAAACATCGATGTTTTAACATTGATGTCAAGTACTCTAAAACAGCGATACATCGATGGTATGGAAACAACATCGGAGCATCGATACTGCCATGTTGAAGATTCTACTCGATGATCTAATAAAAAATTTTGGATTATTATGAGAAACAGCCAAGATCACTTATAATTTTCTTATAATAGTTATAAGCGATCTCTCTTTCCAGTAGAGGTTAAAAATGTATTCATGGCAGCAGTGACGTAGCATACTGGAGTTGGCAGCGACCGCGAAATGCTACTCGTGAAGCGAACGTAAAATAAGCTCACTACGACTGCGCCGTAAGTAAAATCTATCAGTCCACGTTATATCAGTTTATCGTAGTTTCTTATGGGTGTTATATCCGGACACAAATAGTCGTTCACACGTCCTTTAAAGTGACAGTGACACCAATTATACTGTACGCAGTATTGCTCAAATGTTCAAGTATGTGTTAAATTTATGGGACATAACTTCGTGGTCATCAGTCCCTAAACTTACAAACTACTTATAAACTAATTTATACTAAAGAGAACACAAACATCTATGCCCGAGGGAGGATTCGAACCTCCGACGCGGGAGGCAGTGCAGTCCGTAACGTGGCGCTCCAGAACGCTCGGCTACTCACTCCTGCGCGGCTGTGGTATTGCCAGTTTAGTAGTGTGCGCCAGTTGATCAAAGGGATTGAATTTGAGTTCTCCGAATCACAGATAACGGGAACGTCAGTGACGCATCCGTAGAGACAGAGGTTGGCAGCATACCAGATTTCGCGTAGCCAATGGCGCGCCACTTTGATGTGACCAGTGAAATTCCAATACAGATTGAATGAGTTTATAACACCGGAATTAAAGCCACTGTCTGATTTGTTGCTTTTTCGAATGTCTTATAATGTCGCGACATTGTGGCAGACCAGTCGATTAAATGCTTGGAGTTAAGTCAGTAATCACCCTTTTGTTACTATTTACAATGCACGCTGACCCACCAACGATCTCCAATCCACATATCGAGCCCCATGCTTAAATTGAAGACACTAATCATTTGAAACATTGATCATTTGGCTTACTTGTTAAAAACGCGTTATTATTTCTTACTATACAAATTGATCCATTTACGTTGACGTATCCACCTACCAAGCCCCATTTTTAATTAAAGACACTAATAATTTGAAATAGATATTATAGTGTGGTGGAAATTAAATACGTCATATTTGTAGATGGATCACGGATGCCTCACCTGACCCACATAAACAAACAGAGCCGGCCGCGGTGGCCGAGGGGACTGAGGCGCTTCAGTCATGGTCTGCACGGCCACTACCGTCGGGGGCTCGAATCCCTCCTCGGGCATGGATATTTGTGCCGTCCTTAGGATAAGCTAGTTGATAAGTTTGTAAGTTTAGGGACTGATAAACGCCATAGTTAAGTACAAAAAAAAAAAAAAAAAAAAAAAAAAAAAAAAAAAAAAAAAAAAAAGCAGATTCGCGCAGCTTCTTGCCAGAATGCCGCACAGCGACAAGTTACGTAAGTAGCCACTACAGTGCGTTGCTACCGGTGGTTTGAACTTTTACTATTGTTTATTTTTGCAACTAAAGCATCTGTGTTATCCGACAATGATATTTTCTTTTCGATATTCCCAGTACATCGGTTTCTTTTAACGGTGTTAACAACATCGACGCTTTTCTGATAAGGATCATCCCTAGGAGGAGCGCAACCTACACGTTCAAATAAATAATGATGACGTGTGTGAAACGCCCTATATCAACAAAATTATTCCCTGCGTGCCTGCGAGATAAACTAAAGCTGCTGGTGATATGCTACGTGACTGCAGGCTGCACTGTCGCAAGCTGTTTCCGCTCTTACCTCGATTCGAGAGCGTTCAACAAACAGACGTCGTATTTCGTGTTGCAGTTGGCTTCGTTTCACAGACTTCGGATTTTGGCGCTATTTTGCATTTGACACACTAAACAGACAGGACACACTTGTGTACTCTCCTCAACATTATTTACGGCAACCAAAAATATACATAGGCATAGACGAAAAGAACAAAAAAACAAAAAACAGAAAAAGACAAATTATTAAACCCAAGGAGGTTCGAATCTCTGGAGATACCCTCACACTGAAGAGGTTAAGCCAGCAAAATGCTCACTTCAGTATTTGTTTGTGCCCCAAACACTTTTCGTTGTGGATGTGTGTAGTAGTTCTAGTCATTGAAATGTGTCATATCTAAGTAAATACACCAATGTAACTGTCGATTTCGTGAATTTATTAAACAGGGCAATTTAATGCGAGAAATCGTTGTTTTGGGCATAACAGCATGGCCGTTCTGGCGTCAACCAATCCTGTTCTCAGCGCAGACTTCTTTTTCCTTTATTGTCATTTCATGCCCCTGGTGGGGCGGGCTGGCAGCGCTGGAGGCGCTCTTGAGCCTACAGTATATAACACATTAACCCGCGGTCAGTCGCGTATATCGTTATCACGCGATAACTCCTGTGTTAGATTTTTTCTAACAATGAGATCTTCCATCTTTTCATCTCTTTGTGCCAGACAAAAACACATTTATACTATACATCGTTTCTTTATTATTACCAAAGCATTGTAAATTAGTATAAACATGGTATGGAACATGTAATTTGTCGAATTTTTTGATGTTTGCAAGAAGAGCTATAGTGCCGAAGCACTGACAACGATAAACGAGATGTTAGAACAATTCCGCGGAAGTTTCGAATTCAAGCAGTATATAGCAAAGAAGCCTGCAAAATATGGCATCACGGTACATGCGCTTTCTGATGCCAGAATCTCTTATACGCTAAATATGGAATTATATACAGGCAAACAGCCTGCTAGGCCATATCAAGTAGCAAATGATGCAGAGAACGTGGTGTTACGATTGATTAGACCGAGTGACAAAACAGGCAGAAACTTGACGATGGACAATTATTTCACATCTAACAAAATGTATACCAACCATCGATTCACATTAGTAGATACTCTTCGGAAGAATAAAAGAGAAATTCCACCGGAACTTCTGGACGTAAAATGTAGGCAACTAAACAGCAGCATTTGGAGTAAAACCAAGCAACAACTGCATTTGCTCATACGTCTCAAAAATGAAACAGAAAAAGAATGTTCTAATGTTATCCACCATGCACAGCGACAATTCTGTAGACACTGACAGTGTCGAAGTGAACAAACTTGAAGTAATTACATCCTAGATTTTGTCTACCGTTCGAAATCAAAATATTATGTTTCAAGAAGAAACCGCTGGCCCCTTACAGTGTTTTTCAGTTTTATATACGTCCGTATCCGACAGAGAATGTCATGTACTCTGTATAAACAATTGCTTGATTCAGTTCGTAAAACTCAATAATAATATCTATTTTGCTCATAAAAGACGTAACATGTGCTGAACAGTTTCAGGAGAAAACAAAGGAACACAGCCGCATGTTACAAGTACAAGAAACAGGCTGATAGTAAAGCAAGGCGGTTTTCCACGGAAGGAGAAGTAATTGTTGCGTCAAGACTCCCGTGTTAGAAAAAATCTAACACTGCGCACCACTTCAAATAATGCCTCAACTAACAAGCTACTGTTGATATTTGATTGTTGAGTCACAGATTAATTGAAACACGACATATGAAAGAATGCATTTCTAGATAGTCAGTTCATTAGCTTTGAAATGTGATGAAATATTCAACTAAAATCGTAAATGTTAGATTTTTTCTATCAATGCGAGTGATCGCGGGTTAACAGAAGAACAAACAATAAAGCAGGGGGAAACAGGAGAATAGAAAACCATAGACCTGGCGACAATTGAAGAAAAACAGTATGTGTACCCGGAGTAAAAAAAGTGAAGTTCTTATGTACATAAAGCCGACGAAAAACGGCGAAACATAATACTGAAGCACTAATGGAAACGGACAGCTAAGAAACACAGGCGGCGGATGCGGGATGGCCGTTCGCAGTTTGTTTAAAACTCACTGATTAGTGTCACTCCGACGAAACACACACAGGTCACATGCACATGCTAAATGATGATGACGAACGTGGATGGGCAAGGAGCAAGGAGAAGAGCGAGAGAGGGTGGAGGGGGAAATCAGCATAGAGCCTTGAGTAAGCCATAACAGAGAAGTTTCGTTTATATGCCTAAGTCAAACCACGACGAAATAGAATCTCCGGTTAAGAAATATGAAGCATCTCATTTGCTTCTACCAACAGCCAATGAGGTCTCCCGGTGCCCTCTGAAATTGCCTTGCATAACGCCTCGTGTGGCATTTACGTGCGTTTCTCAGACGACACCGCTAGCAGTGCCATCTATTGGCTCGAGCAGTATACTGTACTTGCCTTGTCGCGTCTGATTCCTTATTTTATGTTTCTGCGTACTAACATTTCTTTGAAATTGCTGATAAAACTCTTCTGGGTATTGGACCGCATCGTCAATATATCAAATATTTCACCGACGTTTCGGCCACTATTGCAAGCGGCCATCTTCTGGGTGTTAATGGTAACACCCTGAAGATGGCCGCTTGCAATAGTGGCCGAAACGTCGGTGAAATATTTGATATATTGACGATGCGGTCCAATACCCAGAAGAGTTTTATCAGCAATGACAACAGCCGCGGAAGCCTTCGTTTACATTTCTTTGAAATGTTTATATTTATTACGTCGTACGATATTAAGTTAGATGATGATTTAATTAAAAATTCGAGGTTAAGCACCAAATTACCAAGGTTGAGATCCTAAGGCCGCTCGGGCATGGATGTTTCTGTTGTCTTTAGTATAAGTTAGTTCAAAAGTAGTTTGCAAGATTAGGGACTGAAGACCCCGCAGTTAAGTCCCATAAGCTTTTCAACCAACAACAAGTTTAGGGACAGATGACCCCACAATTAAGTTCCATAACAAACATATGAACATTTTTTTGAGGTCCTAGGGCAAAAATAAATCAATTATTGGTCAGTAAGAAATCAAAATGTTCAAATGTTTGTATAGCTTATGGGACTTAACTACAGGGTCATCAGTCCCTAAACTTACAAACTACTTATGAACTACTTACGAACTAGGACGGCACAAATATCCATGCCCGAGGGGGGACTCGAACCCCCGACCGTAGTGGCCGTGCATACCGTGACTGGAGCGCCTTAGTCCCCTCGGCCACCGCGGCCAGCAGTAATAAATCAAATTAGCTTAAATCCGTTGCGCAATAAGAAATGTAAAATATACCACACTCAATAAAACATCAATTTTTGGACAACTTTAGGTTACTAACACAAAACTAGGACCTTTTCATGGGTAGAAATTTAATAGTAAACAACAGCTTAATCAGCTGAATCAACGGAATGGATCTGCAGAGGAGAATATTCTCTGCAGCTTCGTTCTTTATTTCTTTTACCATATCGTTGTTTCAGAGATAATTGAAAAAAAAAACTATACGGCGATAACGTGTTCTTTGTTTTAAGGCTGCGCTGTTCAACCGATCGGCACCAAATTTTAACGGCGTATATGTTGGCCACCAACGATCAGAATCTTGCTCTCGCCGTACAGCCGGACGCCACTACAGCCTGACACTATGCTGTTTCTCGGCTATTACGTGTTGGATAGACGAACTTCCGTAGTTGTTTAGAATTCAATACCGGGTAATTTTAGTTTCAATTTTTTTCGTTATTTTTGTTCTGAAAGTTGGTACACACGTACAAAGATATAATGTTCCATATGGCTGTACCGTCATATTCTTTTGCTGTAAGTCATTTATCTGAGGCTTGCCGAATGGTCTGACGATGATATTGCATATTCGTGCAAACATATCCCAGGAAAATACCTGTTTGTAAGAAAATAAACAATGTAAAAATTAAATCTGTAGCGGAAGGTCAAAGTAATATTTGATTAAGGAAACTGTAAAAATCGCAGTGCCCTGTTTCACGACTCACGTTTGCAAATATTTCAGACGAAAAATAATAAAATTATGAATAATGTTTTATACTACATTATTTTTTTACTTTAACTTTGTATTATTTTATTAAATATTATATTAATATTATTATTATTTCGTCTTATTTATATTTTTAATGTTTCTGGTCTGAAGTATTCGCAAATTCACATAGCTGCCGGAAAGCCTGAAGTGGATCGTAAAAGAGCCTGTGCAATATTTTTCACGTAGTGTTAACTGTTACAGATGGATGTTTTCCCTCTTCCTATTGGAGAAACTCATCATCCTCTCCGAACGTTCTCTCCTCCGTTGTTAAACTTTACATTCATTATTTTACCCCGACACTTGTTGCACTCTCCGAGACATCTATGTTTATCCGTCGCTTGTTCCTCTGGACCTCCTTTAGCCACTACGTGCTGCATTTATTCTTTGTTACGATGTCGAGTAGTTTCTTTCCGGTTCCGCCATTCCCCATCCTGTAGATCTCTCTCTCTCTCTCTCTCTCTCTCTCTCTCTCTCTCTCTCTCTCTCTCTGTGTGTGTGTGTGTGTGTGTGTGTGTGTGTGTGTGTGTGTGTAGAACTTTGATAGACTTTTCCTTATTTGTCAGTTTATTCTGTTGGTATTTCGACAAAGTTGGTTCTGAGGTCTCTTCATGCAAATACTGTTTTTGTCGATGCCTCCGTGAATCTACCTAAGAATTTTTTTTTGCTTTTTTTCTTTTTCCATAATTTTGCAATGGCCGCAATTACCATTGTTTCAGCTGCGTATATTGCTCCTCGAAAAATCATAGCTTTGTAAAGCCAATTTTTCCGTCGGTCGAATTGCATTTCTCGTAGTAGGAACACGTTAATTTATATTCCTTTTGCATCTTAGTGATTGGCGATTGTGTTAAGTCCGGATGACTGTGTAGTTTCGCTAAAATATTTCAAGTGACTGACTTGTGATATGTTACCATGTTTCCTGATTAGGAGGACTTATATCCTGGCCACCTTTCCATGAACCGGTTTTTTCCATACGAAATTTGCAGTCCAATTTTCTATGGAATTTAATTTAGTTTTTCATTTGCGTTAATCACTTCTGTCCTTTTGTTTGTGGCAATCGCAATATCGTGCGCTAAGGCAAGGCATTTTACTCTGATATGTGTTTCTTTTCTGATAACAATGTGGACACCTTTCACATGAGGTAACCATTCTGTAGTGTTGTGTCCTATAAGAATATTGAACATATTAAAATGAATCGGATATAGTCCGCCCCCCTGCACAGTGCTCCCGCTCTAATTTCAAAGGATTCCGACAGTTCATATATATATATATATATATATATATATATATATATATATATATATATATATATATATATTGTAAACCGCTTAGAACCTATGGTACAATCTTTTTCTTATCTTCCCAGAACTTCTTTATGCGTTGACGGACGACCTGCCTTTCTTCAATTGACATCCTCCTCCTAGATTGTACTTTTTGTTGTTGATGGGAAATTTTGCAGAATTGATCCGTAGCCTGACATTTTCCGTGTCTTCTAAGCTGTCTTCAATTACGTCAAGTTTTCTTCAATCTCCTTTAGTCTCTTCCTGAAACGATATTGAACTTTTTACATCGGTTTTGGGCGAGTTCGTACGCTAATCCTATTTTCCTTGATCTTTCTTTACTTATGGTGTTACCCAGTCCTTTTCATTGTATCCATTTTCCCAAGTAAACTTCTTTACACTTTTAATGTCTCCGTGTTGCGTTTGTAGATATTTTTCTCTGTTGTGATTATGTTCAACGTATCCCGTTTTCTCACACAATTTTTTGTAAACCGGTTTTGCCTGCAGTTCTAAGAAATGTTTTTATCAATATTTTTGCATCTGTTTTGTCCTTAGAAATTACTGCAATATCGTCAACAAAAGCGAGACATTTCACTTCAACTCTTCCCCTTCCTTGTCCTAAATGCATTCCTTCAATGTTTTTCTCTTTCAATTCTCTTTGCCATTCTCTCACTACTTAGTGTAAAATCAGATTGAAGAGTATTGGTGAGAAGTCTTATATAAATTCTGAAAGGTTCAGAAACTTCTCCAAGGAATTTTACTTTTAGGTTGTGACCGCCGTATCAACTAACTTTCTTGTGGTTTTATCGACACCTACTTTTTCCAGGGTCAGAAATACTGTGTCTGTCTATGGACCATAGGTTTTTACTAAACTAACGAATGTAACGACTGTGTTAAGGTTCCGCATCGTTCTGATCCGGAGCATTGATGGTTGAAGATTTGCTCTGGGTATGACTGCTTTTTCGAACTCCGCTTGGTACTCACCAACTGTTTGTTCTGCTTGTGCCTCTTTGTTATTCAGCAGTGCTTTAGAGAGAATTTTGTATGTGGCGAAGGAGAGATATGCCTCGGTAGTTGTTGGGGTTTGTCCTGTCTCTCTTCTTATCTAATGGGTGAATTATGGCCTGTTTACAATCATCCGCTATGCTTTCCTTTTCCCAGCAACGCTTAATAACCTTGTAGACGGTTTCAGCTGGCCGCTTCCCTCACAGTTTCCACATCTTGGCAACTATCCCGTCTTCTGGCGCTCTTCAACTGGCCAATGTATTTCAATTCCATGCAGTGTGTAATATTTCTGGCTTAAAGCCATAATATTAAGAACGAAGTATTGCTTCAATGCAGCCGCTTAGGACCAGTAGGTGACAGATGGTAAAAGCTGGTGAGAACCACGACAGGTCGGGTTCTCGTGGGAAAGAGCACTGGTAAATCTCCCCGAATTCTAGGGAAGTCCCCGACCGGAGGCACTGGACGCCGATTGGCTGTAGCAGTGGCGGTCACGTGACAAAACGCATTCATATTGTTGTTAATATTTTATAAACTAATTATTTATTCAGTGTCAAACTCCATTTAGAAATAGCCCTCAAAGCCAAACTATGCCCTGAGTAGGTAAAACATTAACAATTGCTACTTCAATAAACAAAATAATTAATTCAAGACGGGCGATGCACGGCAGCCATGTTTGCGCGCCAAATCGCGGAGCGAAGGCAGTGTTGCATCGAGCCGACACAGTTCAGTTCAGAACAGGCACTCGGAAGAGTAACAAGTGACTTCAGTACGCGCACTCGGTGAAGTAATGTGCATACGTAGACGGTCAGAATACATTGTTTAATCGTCTTGGTGCTAGGGAAATGACTTTATATTTAATTTCATTTAAAACTATCTGTGTCAAGTGGATGTTATTATGCAGTTTACTGGTTTTCTGCTGACTTTAAATAAATCAGTTGGCATCCCGATTCCCGAGGATTTCAGTTTTATTCAGTTACTAGATCAGTTCCTACTAATAGTTTAGCAATGTCAGCCTCATTCAGGAACTCCGACCTGCGTGCTAATCCTGCTTGGGGACATCTATAGAAGACGTCAGGTTGGTGAACTTTTAGAATATCTACTCTTCACACAGTGCAGTGCGGAGTAACTACAACCGTCGCGTACACTGTTATTGCGATACAAATGCAAACTATTGTGCGTCATCCATGGCAACATGGAGGAGTAAAGGAAAGGAAATGATATGTCTGGTTTAAGCACATCCCCTGTACTCGTGATTTCTGTTGTAAGTGACGGTGGTGGTGATGGGGGTTTTTCCTTTTGAGGCTTACAGAAAGACAGCCGTATGTATATATGGACCAAGATGAGAGCATCAGACTCCTGAAACCTCAGGAGTTGGGAGCAAACAAACTCCAGGCGATAGCAGTCTCCACGAGACATTGCTGCTGCGTGTGCACACGTTATATGCAACTCTTTCAACAACCCTATGCGGCAGGTAGCCTACGTCGCAGGAGCACACCAAGGTCTGTAGGCGAGCAAAGTGGTAGGGTCACGCAACTGTCAGCGGCCAGCGTAGCCATCGGCTAGAGCAGTGTTTCTCAACCTTTTCGAATATGCAATCCCCTTCCAAATAAAAATATTCTGGCGAACTCCCCCCCCCCTCCTCCTCACGAACTGTAACAAAACTATGTTATCTCAAAGGAAACTAATTTTTTTTTTCTTTTACTTCAGCTCTCTTACATTTCTTGGGCTAAATGTGTTGTGTCTTTCGCAAAGGAACACATTTAATGTATTTTTCATGATTTCCGACAGTGAAGTATAGTTTGCTTAACGACTGTTTCACAATTCAGGCAAGACTCAGAAGCGAATTACGTTCATGGAGGAAGATCCCACTGTATAGACTGTAAAGAAGTAGATCATGTCCTCGAATTTTTCAGAATTACTTATTGTATCAAGTTCTTTTACCTATTGACTGTTTCCTGAAAACAGTTTTCTGACTTTACGCTTATTCCTCATTAACACACTGTATTATAAAACAATCTGTGATCAGTTCATAATGAATGTTACACAAGGAGCTCCATAATTTTAGCATTAAACATGTCTCTTTAGGCATTCGTTATCTTATTAATAAGCCTCTAGTTGTTTTACTTCCATCTTTGACGGCGACCGCCATGAGACGGCCTCTACCATCGAAAATGCCGCAACAAGTGTCGACGGATGACAACACTCTTTTAAATCGATTCCACCAGCGGATAAGACCAGATGACCGCGGACGCCATACTGAGCTCCGGAAGCCGCCCAGGCATATATAGGTGACACGATCGGTTTGTCGAGCAGTCATAGGAAATACCTTTTAAGAGGCCGAGTTAGCGCGTAAAATACCATGTTGAGATGACGTGGAACATTAGCAGTATGCTCTATTCTGTGAGAAAACTAAGAGAAAGCCCCAACATAGAAAACTACACATTTCAAGCCAATTGGACACCTGTAACCAAACCGCGTCCACTATAGTCACTAATCCCCCTTCAAAAACTAAACTCGCTACTCTCATCCTCCTCCCACCCCCCTCACTACATATAATACGATGAACATGTTAAACATCCATCCACCCACAAACAATCCATATCACCCCCTCACACACACACACACACACACACACACACACATACACAGAGAGAGAGAGAGACACGGAATTAATCATCACACTTTGGCAACACTCACTAAATACACGGAAAACAATTGAACAGACACAAACACCGCCATTATATGTTGAATGAAAAATACGTGTGACTTTCTTAATACTTCAGAATGAGGTGGTGTGAAAGTATACCGGTGAAATGGAAGGAAACTGCTATTAAAAAGGCAAAAACGTTGCCGAATGTAAATGAGGTTTTTATGTCCTGGAAAACTGAGATATATGTATTTACAACATGGTAAAATATTTCAAATTGTTGAAGCAAAGGGATACAAGTACACACTTAATGTTGCTCCTCAGTGAATGAAACGAAAACTCGTTAGTGCCAGAGAGATACAAGTGTGCTTCTATCCTCTTACTTCTCAGCAGCATATCGCTTTAATCCTATGTTTCCGTGTTTGCCGCATGATCACGTAATACTTTCTTTTAACGTAGTTGTGCACACATTTTCCTGGTATAGAGGTGAATGTTATGGACCTCAGGACGTTAAATATAGGGATGGGTGACAAAATAGATATTCTCTCGGTGAGAACACACTATTAGAGGGCAATATCGCTGACTTCCCTCTGGTATGAGAATTATTTAACAATTTTAAAACTATGAAATAGATTGTGATGGAATAAAATGACTGATTTGTTGATTTTAACATTTATCCATTTATTTTAATAAGAAAGGAGAGTGACATTTTATGGTTTGCCATCTTTAATAAGGATACAATGACAAATCTATTCCATACGTTTGCTCAAAGTGTTTTTTGAAACATCAGGATGCAGCTTTCGGCATATGTGTACTACTTGTAAAACGTTTTGTTTCTGTTCCTCATTTTTGGTGAGAAGATTATTAAAGTCTATAATTAATTTCACTCCTCTTTCAGTCATATCATTAACGACCTTTAGTGACTTCACAATCCCTAATCCTTCCTTAAAACGTTTAAGGGTTCTCTCAGAAAATATGCGTTAATGTGAAAACGTTCAAAAAAATTCATCGTTCCCTCAGTAATTAAACCAGATAATCCTGAAGTAAGTAGGTCTTCCAGATGCCATCTTCTAAATTTGGGGATTATAATTGCTGAATTTTCTGTCTCGGTCTGAGTTTGGACTCTGTTCGCCTTTTTGCAGTTTTTCTTCGTCTGAAATAGAGGGATCAAAGAATTTGCTCGTTCAACTACGCAAGTTCCTTTTGCAGTTTACTTTTTTCAGCTCGAGCTAACTTTAGATCTACTCCAAGCATAGAGCCTGGCCGACCCATCTCCCTTTTGTTTCAAAAGAAACATGTTGTCTTCTGATTTCATCACGGCCAAAAAATATTGATGGGCGATATCAAAGAGATCGTCTATCTTTGAGGCGAACTCTTCATTTTGTTCTTTGCGGTTTCTCGTTTTTTTTATTCTAGTCCTTTTGAGCATTTCTCCACTCTGCATGAAGTTTCTCTAATAACAAACAGCATCTTCCTCATGTAGAAATCCGAGCTTTTCTCCAGAAAATTAGTACTTCTTATATGGTAATTCTTGCTGGATTCCATTAGATTGTTTCACAGTGCGCAAATTGTAGAACAAAGTGGCCAAAACTTGACGATTAGAGGGCAATTTAGAACCTGAAAAGATAATAATATACATTACCACAGAATACTGATTTCGAAATTTAGATGTAAAATAATACAGGAAAATAATGATCTAATATGTCTCCTTTATATTTACATGACAATCGTGATATAATGATGGTGAGGCTGTTATAGCTCGGCTTCACTAGACGGGGCAATAATTATATATATAGAATATACATTGCTTACAATAATAATCCCTTTCATTTGATACATAAATCACGACAAATAATCGGGAGTTTGAGAGATACGGTCCGCAAATGTCGCTAGTCGGCCCACTCGCGTTTTTTGTAACTTTGAGCGCCCAGCGGCACGGGTTAACATTCTCTAATTGTGCTCAAACTTTCACTATCTTAAAATCTGGAATGGCTGATCACTTTGTGGGTTTCCCGTTGACAAAATTCAAACATCGATTTTTTACGGCCACAATGTGGCTGCATCAGTTGGCATGTGGAGCAAAGCACATGTTATTGGAACTGAAAAGCGTGGCTTGCAGCCGACCAACCATCACGAAAACATTAAGGACAATAGCTCAGTGTATTATCACGAAGTGGCCTCAACAACTGTTCGGTGAGCAGGGACAATAAGCTACAGTAGCTTGTTGTCACTCAAAACTCTACAATATGGTGGTTCTTTATTTATATATGACTATACGAGTTTTATATTTGACAACTAAACGGAATATTTTAATGTGTAGCTTGTTGTCACTCACAACTGTACAATATGGTGGTTCTTTATTTACATATGACTATACGAGTTTTATATCTGACAACCAAAAGGCATATTTTAATCTGCGACAACCCACCAGTACAATCCAACTGGCTACAGTATGCATTTATCTAATAATTTTACTATTTAGTGTAGAGACCAGAAGATGATGTCTGTGTACATCGAAACCGGTCGTCTGTTATAAATAAAGACGAAATACCGCGATCTTGGCATTTCATAATTTATAAAATACATTTATAAGATCGCTCCCTGCCATGAGCAAATTGTATATATCACAATTTTCTTTCGTTATTTTCTAATTTTTTATTGTATTTCATTTTTTTTAAGGGAAGACCCAGGTTTAGTTTGGATTATTTCGAAAACGCGGATACGATGAGTGGCTGAGAGCTCCATTAGTATTAGTCTCCGATTACGAAGTTTTTTATCCGCATCGAATATTCCTGTGCACAGTTGAGTTGTAATGAACGCTGTATACCTTCCGGTCCGATTGGCTTCGCTCACGCGAAACAGAATTTCGTTCATCCGTAAAAAAAAAAAAAAAAAAAAAAAAAAAAAAAAAAAAAAAAAAATAGCTGATCGGTTTCGTGTGGAAAGAGTGACAATAGAGACCAGGTCGGCGATTCAGGAGTGAGCACCGATTTAAATTTGGCAGGTAGCTCACTGCGCCGCTCTGCTTGCCCCTCCATGAATCAGCCACATGAATTCCGTAAAACAGCTTTTAAAAGGCAAACTGCAGGAACAGAGTGCTCGACAGATAATGCGTTCTACATGCAGCGCGGAAGGGCGTCTAAAGTACTTGATGGCATATTTATTAAACGAAATCACAAAACATGAGAGTGCTTCTGAAACGACTTTCGGATTAGGTTAATTAGTGCTAATTGTATAACCTTGTAACGCAATGCAGGTCGAAGAACTTGCACCACCTAATGCAGTCATAAGCAATTATTACCAACTGTATAATCTTTTATTTATATTCTTCACCGTCCCAGTTGTATAATTATTTGGAAGTTGTGACTAGATTTGTTACAATTTAAATATAAATTCAGTAATCCTGACATGGTTTTTCGTTTCGAATATGTCCAAGACATTACAGATAAGGGTGAAGCAATGACCACCACACCATTAACGATTAAGGCGTCTCGGAATTTTCTAAGTGCGACTTTCGTCCACATCTCTGGAACACAGAAGCTGAATTAAAGTTTGTGATGTTGACGGAAGTCGTACTTATGCTATTCCGAGGCGCCTTAATCGTTAGTGGTATGGTGATCTAACGGTAAGACGTCTGTTTCTTAAGCATGGAAGTCCGGGTTCGATTCCCGGCCGTATCACTAACTTTACATACTTGCTTCACCTTTATCTGTAAAGTTTTGTTACATTTCGTCCGCTTTCAAACTTTTTGTCTGTGCTTCAACCGTATGAAAGCAATTAATTTCATTTTAAAATCATAGTCTCATGAAAAATTTTCTGTTTCTACACATGCGTGTAGCCAGCGTATGCATATTTTTTCCATCATGCTGTAATATTAAAACTCAATTTCTCGCCTTCTTATCGTGGAAGAACAGACAAGAAATTCTATCTTTTCCTTGCCATTCAGCCACCATTTCCTAGGGCGCCGACAAGCCTTCACCGCTCTGCCGTCCATTCTGACAACGCTTCCAACCCATTTTATTGATGCAGCACTGGGATGGGTTGTATAATTTTCCTATCATCCGCAGGAGAAAGATTAAGTGCTGTACAGGTTTAGCAGTTTGTAAGCTACGGACTGATGACCACGCAGTTTGGTCCGATAGATTTACAAACATTTGAACATTTTTAATGCTAAGGACAACGCACATAACCATGCCCGAGGGAGGAATCGAATCACCGACGGTGAGCAACCGGGTGCTCCGCAGCAAGACGCCTTAGAGCGCTCGGCCACTCCACCGCAGTCAACTGGTGCGTCAACTCTCGCACCTACGCCGAATTGCGACTATCGATACGGCACGTACCAGCACATAAAACAAATGTTTTCCTTATGCTTAATATTTCATAGGGCAATAACAAATGCACGCAGCTCCGCCATTATAGTTATTAAGCCCTCTCCAGGTCAATTCAGAAACATCATCCACCTAAAACTGTAATCGTCAACGGATAAAATCATTAGAGTCCCCTAAAGGCAATCATTGCCGCAAAACAAATTTAGTAGAAACGTAGTGGGGCAACAGAATTGGCCAGAAACGACCGATCTGAATGAGAAAAATGTGGTGTAACAGTAACCAAAGTTACGAGAACTCAGGATTGACGCCTGGTTCTCACACCTATTAAAAATTACTTTTTGAATATATTCCACGGCGGGGGAGCTGCTGAGGGACGAAAAAGTATTAAAGCAAAGTTAACGCGGCATAGCTGCCTTGACGAGAAGGAAAATTCAGCACGCTCTCGGCGCCGGCGAACGAATACAATTCCGGAAAACAACTAAGAGTAAGGACCCGTATTTGATTCAGCTACATCGATAAACGTGGACCGTATAATAATATGGGGAGGCGGGTGATTGCTTCTGTGAGCCCTTTTTTTCTTTTTAAAGAAGAAAAAAAAGTTTTTTGGTGTTGGGCGTGATAGTTACCTAGAAGCTTGAAAATTGATGTTACGAGCAGCCACAAAGCGATGGAGAAAATACTGTTCTTAGTCGTTGGTCAAGTATTCCACACCTCAGCTCGTCGACACTAGAAGAATTTTCTGATGTGTATTATATTCGCCGGCAGCAGTGGCCGAGCGGTGTGCGGCGCGCCAATCACAGTCTGTACGGCTGCTACGGTCGGGGGTTCGAATCCCCCCTCGGACATGGATGTTTGTGCCGTCTTTAGTATAAGGTAGTTCATAAGCAGTTTGTAAGTTTATGGACTGATGACCCCGCAGTTAAGTCCCTTAAGCTTACCAAACAGATGAACATTTTGGAAACCGCCAATTATGTAGCACCTGGCCAGCGAGTGGTAAGGTAAGAAACAAACTTTAGAGCAGGAATTGTGGAAGGACTGCCCAAGGATTGTTTTGAACATCTTCCACTGAAACGCACAGTTTATTTAACAATAGATTTAACATTCATAGAAAAAGATCCCTAAAAGATTGTTTTAAATATATTAGATAGAATCCCAAAAGCATACATCAAATAAAATACAAAACCCCTACAAAATTTCGAACGGCTTTTACAAATACAGCAGCCAAGAGTAACAAAATCTACATTCATTTTACAAGTTTAAGATAATTTTCATTGGTTCCAAAAGAAAGATAAATTTGAAACAACTAATATCTAACTTGATTACACAGTGAATTTACATGAATCATTTGTAGATAATTTCGTGGCAAGCCACTTAAAGTCTGAAAATGCACAGAGCCTTCGTTATCATGAAAACTCGCCACAAGAACTACGCTACAAGGATCACTTGTAAAACGGAAGTTTAAATATGGCGCCCGTTTAAGACATAACAAGTTCACAATGTGGATTGACTTTAGTGAAAACTTTACATAATTAAGACACGTAAAAACACGTAACTTAAGGTGGGAGCCCAAGCAGAAGTCCAACTGCGTACGGCAGCCTGTCCGGTAACACACTGCCCCCGTACACAGCACGACTGCTCGCACGAAACAGCCGACAGTCTCAAAAACACTTCTTAGTATACAAGGTATTAAAACTCAAACATAAAACTAATTTCGACGCCAGACAGTACACGAACCCTCCTAAGAAGCAAGATCAGTAGCTAGGGTGTGTGAAACAATTACCCACATGGGTTCTTTGAACAAAAGTAATTTTAAACAAAATTAAAGTCAGATTAATTGGCTTGCAGTGAGACAAAATGTTCCCAAGTTAGGTAGTTCAATAGCACTCAACTAGGAACAGAATAACACTTAGGGAGGCTGACCGGAGAACTTCCTATAACAGATTGCGTGTTCCTGTTAAAGCGGCAAAACTTTAGCAAACTGCGTTCGCAAAGCTTACAAGGGAATGGTCAGACTTGTCATGCTGAAACATCTCTCTCTCTCTCTCTCTTTTATCACTGTTAGTTAACATTGAAGGAAGTCTATGCAGAATGTTAGCTACTGACATGACCTGGAAGGCACCTAAAAATCACGAAAATAGCTGTTTCTCCTGCTTGGCGCTTGCGGTAACGGCTGGCCACCCCTGGAAATGGCGAGTCGCGAGCTGTTATGGTGAGCGTTGTGCGCATGGGCGGGAGGTGCGGCCGTCTTATCGCTGTGTTCAATAAAGAGGAATACCGTTGCACAGTTTTGGTGGAAAGGGGAAACGAATATTCGTTTCTGTGGCATGCACTTCCTTTTCATTTCTGGTACATATTTCGAAACATACCGCCCTGAAACTAGTTAAAGATATTCTGTACATCTACATCTATACTCCGCAAGCCACTTTACGCTTAACATTCAATCTCCCCTCACAGGTGATGGCAAACCCTGTAAATTTTTTGCTGCTTGCCATGGAGATATACCATAGACGCCAAATGAAGGAATCAACAGAAAACACGCGTGAAGACTATGTGATGTGCGACATGGTAGTTAAACTTCTAGACGAGCATGTAAATAGCGCAGACAAGTGGCTAGAAACGACTGAAACACTCGATATTGCAGACTGTGAATCTACAGACGGCGAAGAAACGGAAGAAAGTTGCACACATGAAGACCCTTCGAGTGATAGTGCCACGTACCATCATCAATTATCTCCGGAAGCAACACCAGCAACTGCAATTACTTTACCAGACAAAGAAAAAGCGGTGAAGTATTGGTTGAACGAAAGTGGTAAGAAACGCCTACGTGTCAGTACTGTTAAAAATAGTTATCGCTTTGTCCGTTCTGAACATGAATTGTATAGATGAAAAAAATAAGTCGCTGGACGACTTAAGAGTCGACTGGAAATTGCGACGGAGATAAATGCACGACTTTTTGAGCAATGTACCGATGCCAGACGACAGTCATTGAGTGTCAGCGACACAACTTTGCATGATTGGGCGTTAGAGATTGCCAACGCGATAGGCGCTAAAGAATTTACAACGTCTCAAAGTTGGATTATTCGCTTCAAAAGATCACAGGTCGGAAAATGAAGCGACTCAAATGGAAATGATAGCTTTTCTTACGGCTGCAAAAAAATAAGATCGCCAGTTTTAGTGAATCTTACGTTTACAATGCAGATCAAAAAAATGTTCAAATGTTTGTTAAGCTTATGGGACTTAACTACGGAGTCATCAGTCCCTAAACTTACAAACTACTTATGAACTTCTTACGAACTAGGACGGCACAAATATCCATGCCCGAGGGGGGATTCGAACCCCCGACGGTAGTGGCTGTGCTGACCGTGACTGAAGCGCCTCAGTCACCTCGGCCACCTCGGCCAGCACAATGCATATCAGTCAGGTTTTCAAAAAGAAATGCGTGCGAAAAGAGCACTGTCATTCAAAGGGGAAAACATTGAGGCAATTGCGCAGTCCACGACTGCACTCACCCATTCATACACTATAATGCCCATAATTAGTCTGGATGGTTCATTCCTGCCTAAACTAAATGTGTGTCTTCAAGAACCAACGGGACGTTTTGGACCACGTGTCAAACAATCTTCTACGCAGACAATCTTGTGGTAGACGCATCGACGTCTGGAAAAATGGGAAATGGTAACATTACACTTTTCATGCTTCACGCTTTTCTTCCGTTCTGCGGGAACAAGTCTCTTCTCCTAGATTCGTGGTCAGGTCATAAAAGTTCTAATTAATTAAAAGCTGTATTTCGAGCTCACCCTGACAAAGAAGAAGAGATACTTCAGATTCCACCCGGCACGACGAACGTAATTCAACCGTTAGACAGAGAAATTTTCCGCCAGTGGAAGGCATTTTACAGAAAACTAACAGAAAATTATTGTGTGCAAATCACTGCAGTTTCCTATCACCGTGAAAATATTCTCAAGTTGCAATCAGTCATACATTATCAGTTTTCCTCCTCACGGTTTCAAAATGTGATTAAATATGCGTGGCACGCCTCGAAATATACTGATATTAGGCCTGATTCCTTCCTAACACTGGCCGAGTTTTGTATACGGGCGTCTATGTCTGTGATTCGCAGGGCTGTCATATGTCGTCTTTGCTTGTATGTTCCTGGTGCACAAAAAACTTATGTTTTGAACATTGTAACAATATTTCGTATTTTTGCGGTAATTAGAAGAAATAAAAGTTTGACGTGTTCTAAACCGTATACATATAGCTATTTGGAAAGAATGTTGTAAATAACTCAGTTACATTTGTCAACGAATTTATTATTATCGTATTTATTATCGTACTGTCGCTTTCACTGGGCATATCAGCTCTCTCACTGCTGTGGCAGGAGAGCGGCGCGTAGCTAACGCCACCTTGTCCCTAGATGGCGTTGGTACAACGTAGCGAGAGAGTTCAGGGTTGTACAACAGGCAGTTATAAGCGTGGAAACCATGCGACAATAATGTAATACTTCATAAAAGTTTTTACAGCCTTCCAGGTCATGTCAGCAGCTAACAGTCTGCATACAGACTTCCTTCAATGTTAACTCACAGTGGTAAAAATAGCAACTCAGGTTTCGACATGACAAGTCTGATCATTCCCTTGTTAGTAACAGCCCGCAGTACTGTACCAGTCGGCCGTTGTCCCTGGAAATGCACCACCATGCGTACGAACAACTTTGAAACATCTTCCCGAGTCTGGAAACCACACTTGCCAGTAAGACAGACACAATCGCTACCCACAGATCTCACAATGGGAGGCCGCCAATTGTGAAATTCAGATTCGATTCATACTGCGCATAATAAAAGCTCATGACCAGAGGTGTAATTTGGCAAAGCACCAAGATGCACTTCTCAGCCGTTTTCGAGAAAATCGACAATTAAAAAAAGCCGTTGCGGTGAAATACTCCCTATGATCTCTACGATTAGCAATATTGTACAGAGCCGTGGCGTAGCGGTAAGCGCTAGAGTTCGTAATCAGAAGGTCGCCGGATCGAATCCCGCGGCATGCACCTTTTTTTTGTTATTTGCTTTTTGTAATATCACATGAACCAGAGTGATAGTTATCATAGAAATATGGAAAGCAGAAAACAGCACGACATCGAGCACATGTGATAAACGATGCGTTTTTACAAGAACAATTGTTTTTTTAAATTATCTGTTGGGAAACAAACCTGATTACCATTCTGAAAAATTGTTCTATCGTTCGTCAGGTTTGACTTACACTATACGTATTCGTTTCGGAATATCGTTTATACTTCTTCCGTTAACTATACGTGGTAAACATTATGAAGACAATAACATTTGTGAAAGACAACTTTGTTTGCGGAGAACATAATGATGTTCGATGTCGCCAGTTGCATATAATTAAGTTGTTTGAAAGTCTTTTGTCATGGAAAAGCTGGCGACTTCGAACATCAAATGTGTGTGTGTGTGTGTGTGTGTGTGTACATTTGAATTGCAAAAAACAAATAAAAGTTGCATGCCGCGATATTCGGTCCGGCGACCTTCGGATTACGTACCCGAGCCTTTACCGCTACGACACGCTCTGTACAATATTACTAATCGTAGAGATCATAGAGAGTATTTCACCTCAACGGCTTTTTTTTGTCGATTTTCTCGACAACGGCTGAGAAGTTCATCTTGGTGCTTTGCCAAATTACACGTCTGGCCATGAGCTTTCATTATGCGCAGTATGAATCGAATCTGAATTTCACAATTGGCGGCCTCTCCTTGTCAGCCGTTCACTTGTCGACAACTGGAGAAGCGGCGGTAGTCTTCACCACATCAGCAATCCCCGTGCCATGTTGCCGCGTACGGACCTCCGCACACACATCCCCGCTTCCTGCATGCCTCCGGCCGAACTTGCTCACGTCGCACTCCATCCTGTCAACATCCTACCACGTAGTTCCCTCGCCTCTCCAGGGCACAGCCCCGGCAAAGATCACACGCGCCAAAGATAAACAGACTATCAAGACCCGATAGGTCGATACACAATGGGGCGATCGCACTCGCACAGGCTCACGTCGTTCCCTCAGTTAACGTGGAGTGTATTCGATCTTACCTGGAAATTAACTACCGTCGTCTACGCGGATCGTTTCTGTATTTAGGCTCGGCATGGCCCGCAAGCCTTCTTTTATTATACAACATTCTTAAAAATGTGGTGTTGGTGGTCATTCTCCTGCTTTGCTCTGTCGCTGTTTGCAGCAGTAGCTTTGAGAGATTTTCTTACAACCAGTTACGACTTCTGCACTGGCTTAAGGCTTCCAACATATTGAGACTATGTACGAACGTAGGCTTTCGCGGTCATTACTCTTTTGAGCTATTTTCCGCGTTATGATAATAAAATCTTTCCAACGTTTCGGATACGTTGTACGAATGATAGAGCAGAAAGGTACATACGTCTAAAACAGCACAGCAAGTCAGCGTTTGCAGAACCATAATATCAACTTCGAATACGTACAAATGCTCTCTAAACAGACATTTAAAACGAAGTGAAAAATTCTTGAAGCAATCGAGATCAGTAAATACCCCTACAACATGAGCAGACAAGACGGGTACAAACTCTTACCGTCTTGGCTTCCGGTGTTGACAACATGGCGACGCTTCGCAGCGAGTGGTACAACGGGCCCTCAGGCCGCAGTTGGGCGTTCCTGACAGCACTAAGCCGACCCTTCAGTTGCCGCCATTGATAGCCAAGAGTACACATGCGTACAACTTCCTGTTTTCCACCAATAGGAATCACCGATGCAAACACCAATAAAGCGCATCTTCCTCTCCTATTTACACCTATCAGAGACACCAATGAAAACACCGATCAAAATTAAACTTTTAGGATAGTACATGCTTTATAAGACCAGCTGAGGAAGGCTCCTGCAACGGATACGAAACGTTGGAAAGATTTTATCATGACAAACAGCTCAAAAGAATTTTAACGTTAATATAGAGATTATGGTTGCAGTATCGTTGAAATACTGGCCTGCTTAGAATGTGCTGAGACGTTCCACTCAGGTGAGATAAACTCAATGTCTGATAGACAGAGCGCAAGTGCGGAAGTACCTAGATTGTGCAGGATGGCTCCCTAGGTGCTGCCGATAAGCTTAACATGTCTGAGTTGCTCCTTATCCTTTACGTTAATTTTGTTATGCAATGTCCGATGATAATAACATTTGTACAAGTTTTAGTGATAAAAGTGATTATATTTCTTTGTGTATCACTGGTTCATTATTTATTGGTGTTTTTGCTTGTAGATTCTTATCTTTATTCACTTTTCCTATTCCTTATATAATTACTTTACAGTGATATTTAAAATTATTAACTTATTTGTTTTAGTATTCATTTCCTAGGACCGATCTTGTTTCACGTTCGGACTTTCCTGCCTTTACGCTAGAGCGCTGCCCAGTATCTCACCTGGTAACCAGGGGCGTTGTTGCAGTTGCTTATCACGCCATGGCATTCCCAGCTTACGTTGTGGTTTTCTATTCCAGCAGGTGGCATATACACACTCGTATCTTGCTATGGATCGCCTTAAGATGGTTGTCGTAGTTGAGGACATTCATCGCTTGAGACAGATTTCCTTCTGCTTCATCAGAAGAGCAGCCACATCTACGCCATCGGTATAGATTATGATCTGACGCTAGCAGGAATTTGCTACTCATTTGTGTACATATTATATAGTGCCGCAGCCAGTACGCTGCACAAATGCTCATACGGGTTTAAATAATTATTACCTGAAATAATTTTCATTACGAACATCATTAAGTTTGCTAAAGTACTAAAAAGTTAATATGCGACCTCCAACCTTGGCACGGTGCTCCTGTTGACCTCAACACACAGATTATGGTCCAGAATGCTTTCTCTCTTTCCTACAAAACACCGTTTAGCTTTATACAATCAAATCTAATATAATACAATAAAATAAATATAATTAAATCAGGCTTAAATATGTAGAACACAACATCGCATCCTGAATTTTCTACGACTTAAAGTCTGAATAGTTACTTGTTTACACGTTTTTAACGATTTGAGCAGCACGATGAGACCTCAGTGACCAAGCAGACTTAATCTCGCGTAATAAACTCAGCTGCATTCATTTTTAATCTGTTTCAGAGAGATTAATATTCTTTTTCTCTTTAACCATTAATAAAAAAGTTTTACACTCGTCATATTACTGTTCAAATACGCCATCAGATAAAATAATACTCTCTGGTAGCTGATGAATGCCGTCCGCCAAACGAATCGCAATTAACCTTTAGCCCGTACACCGGTCTTTTGGACCGGGGCGACCCCCTTCTCCTCCCTGCCCTTCTCTCTGAGTGCGTGTCAGCACTCTGCCCTCCACAGCAGCCTCAAGGCAGTTGAAGAGGAAGTCGAAGTAAGTCTTTTCTTCGTTGTGCATCCGAAGTTCTGTAATGAACGAATTGCACTCTCCGCTCCCGGTCAAAAAAGGCCGATGTGTACACTGAATGTGTTTATTTTCTCCGGTCCAATGTACCCCAATTACCCTCAAGTTGTGTCTTTTTCCTTTCACAATCAACTGCAAGTCTATAAAATTGGAAAAAATCTACATATCAAATGGGTGAGAAAACTAGTGGGGGTGTATGCTGGAGAAGGGGAAGACCGAATGGTACACTACATGCATTTTAAGACAATTAGATGCAAAAAAGGCCGAAAGAAACTGGAAGAAACGGCACCGCGGTCTTAAAGACAAAGTGTACGCTTTGTGTGCCACAAGGGCGTGTACGGGCTGAAGGTTAAAAAAAGCTGACAATACGTCTGAATCCCCTGCTCATTCACCTGTTAGTGTTGGCAAAATATGTCGATGCCTTGTACAGAGACCAGCTTTCATCGCAGATTGCCGCGGTGGAGTAGCCGAGCGGTCTAAAGCGTCTCGCTGCGGAGCGCGCGGTTGCTCGCCGTGCAGGTTCGAGTCCTCCCTGGGGCATGGGTGTGTGTGTTGTCCTTAGGTTAGTTTACCTAGGTTTAAGTAGTTTGTAAGCTACGGACTGATGACCACGCAGTTTGGTCCGATAGATTTACAAACATTTGAACATTTCATCGCAGATTCAGTCAGACTGGACTTAGTGCAGCCCATGAGCAGCTTTGTTTCTTATCTAACAGATAATAGGTTTTTTTTGTCTGTTCGGTACAGCTAATTCATTTGGTTTCAGATTTAATTTCACATAAAGCTAGAGATTTGAAACTTTCAGCATAGCTGAGAAATTGATGACAATGAAGAATCAATTCTTTCGTGTTTCGTATGTGCCGGAAAGTTCTATGTGGGCTCTGACATTTAACTCTTCTCTGTTAAAGAGTATGTCGCCTTACGAACATCGATGGTAAGACTTAGTGTGATCTCAAATTGTTGTGATTTAAATTAAACCTGAAGTTGATATGAAATTCGCCCCAACTTTTGTTGTTGTAATCTTTCCTGAATATCAGGAATCGACAGAAAAATGTCAAACACAAGACTAAAGGGGATAAAATAATTATTTGAATAATAAACTTCAAAATACATCAGATACTTCAGAAGGACTGAGCAGTAATTGTTACCAGTTCCATACACATACCTCACACCATGCAAGTAGTTCTGAAAATATGACTTACAATTTTTAATAGCTCAATCAGTATTTGAAAATTGTAAATCAGGAAACATGAGACATGCAGTGAAAATTTGATCCTTAAATAGATCACCAAGGCGGTAACAATTTTACTTCATTTCAAGAGATACATACTGTTGTGTGATTTCCTTCGACGAAATCCCTACTTGCCTTATTAATATTTGTTGCATGCGCTAATATTTATCCTTTAAATTCTTATAACATTTGTTAGAGCTGTTAAAATGCGCAAACACCAATTTTCAGGGCTATATGTATGTTGGTAGCAATCTCTCTTACTACAAGAAGAAATTATTGTACACGTTTTAGTCCGTTTAAGTAATGTGGTATATTAACAAACTGTTGTAGATTGTAAAAATGTAAACTTTCACGGCCGGAAAGGTCAATATCACTAAATATTTCCAGACTATTATGCCGTAGTCTTATGGATTTATTACTTAAACCCAACGTTTCGTCCCCAACTGCGGAGGACATTATCAAGGGGGAACGTGGCACTTTGGTATGTCCGATGCACACTATAGCTCACTACTGACTGAAACCAAACTCCGTTTACGAGTGCTCACGTGCAGAGGTGTGACGTCAGACGTTTTGGATATGCAGGCGCAATACGTCGTTGTCGATTGTAGTCGTCCGTTGTTAATATCGTCCCATGGTGGAAGACTGTTACATTTCTTTTTCAACACCGGAATCCAGATATCATTTAGTTTCACACCCTCCTCCATCCCATTGAAATTGTTGGGGTGTTTTACAATTTCTATAGCCTCTCTGTACAATCTTTCGTGTTATTCATTTGTGGCCGCTAAAACCTGAGTCTTATCAAATTGAGTAAGGTAGTTGCCCAGTTGAAAAACATGTTCAGAAACAGTTGATCTGTCAATCTCTCCCCTTCTACAGTTACCCATGTGCTCTTCTAGACGTTTTTTGACTGTTCGTTTTGTGGTAGCCACATATACATCTCCACAGCTACACGGAATTCTATAAATTCTTGCTTTTCCAAGCGGTTTGCGAGCATCCTTCGCCGATTTCAGGTCATCCTGTATCTTCCGAGAAGGTTTGTAAATAACGGCAACATTCCGTTTCGTCAAAATTTTACCGATGTGGTCGATGACGTACTTAATAAAAAGCAGAGAGGTTCTAGATTTCACAGGAACCTTATCATTGTTTTTAATTCTACTTGTCGATCTCAACTATCTCTTTTTCTCTGTGGACTAATATCCCTAAAGCATTACTCAGGTGTTTCAATTCTGTGTCGAGTAATCCCGGTTTGCAGGAAAGTTTCTTATTAGCGCACACTCCCCTGCAGAGTGAAAATATTATTCTGGAAATATCCCTTAGGCTGTGACTAAGCTATGTCTCCACCATTTCCGTTCTTCCAGGAGTATTAGTTTCGTAAGATTCGCAGCAGAACTTCTGTGATGTTTTAAAAAAAGGTGTTTTCATAAACAATTTAGGAGACAATGTGAATAGCAATGAATAGACTGAAACTTCCTGGCAGATTAAAATTGTGTGCCGGAACCGGGACTCGAAACTGGGACCTTTGCCTTTCGCAGGCAAGCGCACTACCAACTGTGCTATCCCGACACGACTCACGATGCCGCCACACAACTTTACTACCGCCAGTACCTCGTCTCCTACTTTCCAAACTTCACAGGAAGTTTCATATCAGCGCACACTCCGCTGCAGAGTGAAGTTTCATTCTGGAAACATCCCTTTTTTTAATGCGGTAGGTCAACACAAGAAATGTTACACTTTCTGCGGAGCTATGAACATAGTTTATTGTATCATTTTCCAAAGAGTTCCACCACAAAGATATAATTTTTAAAATGGAACAATAGTTTTTTTATCGTGTATTGGATTCGTTTAAACCAGCTGCGTCCAAATCAATTTAAACTACATTCCTATCACTGTTAGTTTCGGAGCTACAACCCTTCAAAGTTCCGGGGGCGGAGGCTGCGATAGCGTAGCTCACTGGCCGAGTGGCTATCCCCTGGGGCACGGCCCACTGTCTCATGACCACCAGCCAGTCAGCTACGCTGTGGTAGCCTCCGCCCCCTAAACTTTGAAGGGTTTTAGCTCCCAAACTAACAGTTATAGGATTGTAGTTTAAATTGATTTGGACGCAGCTGGTTTCAACGAATCCAATGCATGATAGAAAAAACTATTGTGCTGTAACGCTTTGTAAAATGATACAATAAACTATGTTCATAGCTCCGCAGAAAGCTTAACATTTCTTGTGTTGACCTACCGCATTAAAATTTCCCGTCACCTATTATTTTGTAAGTTACAGAGGCAAACACAGTGAAACACCCTGTATATAAAAACTTAGAAGAAGTTCAAGCTTAACTAACTATAATCACATGCAATATTAACTACAGTAAATCTTCCTGCTGGACTGATGTTACCAAAGGTGAACACGCTCACCACCAAGACCTTGGGCTGCGGCTCGTTGAACTGGACGGAGCTGAGACAAACACTTCCTGGCCAATCGCTACTTCCTCCGTCCGCATGCCAAACCCTGAGCTTTCCACAACTAACAGTACTACAAGAGTAGCTTCTAAAACAAACTGAGAAGCACTATTAGTTTTTCCTCTTTGTTTCTTTTACGTTGCAACCTCTCGGAGGCGCCGGACACCTAAACCATGCGACACATAGGTAAATATGATCACTAAAGAAGAAGAAGAAGAAGAAAAAAAAAAAAAAAAAAAAAAACAGCCGCGGTGGAGTAGTCGAGCGCTTTAAAGCGTCTCGCTGCGGAGCGCGCGGTTGCTCGCCGTGAAGGTTCGAGTCCTCCCTGGGGCATGGGTGTGTGTGTTTGTCCTTAGGTTAGTTACCTAGGTTTAAGTAGTTTGTCCTTAGGATAGTTACCTAGGTTTCAAAAATGTTCAAATGTCTGTAGAACTTATGGGACTTAACTACGGGGTCATCAGTCCCTAAGCTTACAAACTACTTATGAACTACCTAAGACTAAGGACGACACAAATATCCATGCCCGAGGGGGGATTCGAACCCCCGACCGTAGTGGCCGTGCAGAACGTGACTGGAGTGCCTCAGTCCCCTTGGCCACCGCTGCCGGCTTACCTAGGTTTAAGTAATGTGTAAGCTACGGACTGATGACCACGCAGTATGGTCCGATAGATTTACAAACATTTGAACATTTGAAAAAAAAAAAAAAAAAAAAAATGTTGTAAATCTATCGGACCAAACTGCATGGTCATCAGTCCTTAGCTTACAAACTACTTAAACTAAGGTAAACTAACCTAAGGACAACACACACACACACACACACACACACACACACAAACAATGCCCCAGGGGGACTCTAACCTCCGACGGCGAGCAGCCTCGCGCTTCGCAGCGAGGCGCCTTAGAACGCTCGGCTACTCCACCGCGGCCATCATCACTACTGAAGCGACTTCCCACCAAGTGGCACTAATAAATCAAAGTTCCAACAATCAAAATAAAATAAAAAAGAAACACTGATCCTGAGGCCCGCTTGCAATTTGAAACGCCGTAACTTGGCCACAAACAGTATTAAATGCAACGTTTCCCAAGGTAATTATATACTAAGAAACCGAAACGGTTTTACAGCTTTACAATTTATAGAATTCCGTGTAGCTGTGGAGATGTATATGTGGCTACCACAAAACGAACAGTCAAAAAACGTCTAGAAGAGCACATGGGTAACTGTAGAAGGGGAGAGATTGACAGATCAACTGTTTCTGAACATGTTTTTCAACTGGGCAACTACCTTACTCAATTTGATAAGACTCAGGTTTTAGCGGCCACAAATGAATAACACGAAAGATTGTACAGAGAGGCTATAGAAATTGTAAAACACCCCAACAATTTCAATGGGATGGAGGAGGGTGTGAAACTAAATGATATCTGGATTCCGGTGTTGAAAAAGAAATGTAACAGTCTTCCACCATGGGACGATATTAACAACGGACGACTACAATCGACAACGACGTATTGCGCCTGCATATCCAAAACGTCTGACGTCACACCTCTGCACGTGAGCACTCGTAAACGGAGTTTGGTTTCAGTCAGTAGTGAGCTATAGTGTGCATCGGACATACCAAAGTGCCACGTTCCCCCTTGATAATGTCCTCCGCAGTTGGGGACGAAACGTTGGGTTTAAGTAATAAATCCATAAGACTACGGCATAATAGTCTGGAAATATTTAGTGATATTGACCTTTCCGGCCGTGAAAGTTTACATTTTTACAATCTACAACAGTTTGTTAATATACCACATTACTTAAACGGACTAAAACGTGTACAATAATTTCTTCTTGTAGTAAGAGAGATTGCTACCAACATACATATAGCCCTGAAAATTGGTGTTTGCGCATTTTAACAGCTCTAACAAATGTTATAAGAATTTAAAGGATAAATATTAGCGCATGCAACAAATATTAATAAGGCAAGTAGGGATTTCGTCGAAGGAAATCACACAACAGTATGTATCTCTTGAAATGAAGTAAAATTGTTACCGCCTTTGTGATCTATTTAAGGATCAAATTTTCACTGCATGTCTCATGTTTCCTGATTTACAATTTTCAAATACTGATTGAGCTATTAAAAATTGTAAGTCATATTTTCAGAACTACTTGCATGGTGTGAGGTATGTGTATGGAACTGGTAACAATTACTGCTCAGTCCTTCTGAAGTATCTGATGTATTTTGAAGTTTATTATTCAAATAATTATTTTATCCCCTTTAGTCTTGTGTTTGACATTTTTCTGTCGATTCCTGATATTCAGGAAAGATTACAACAACAAAAGTTGGGGCGAATTTCATATCAACTTCAGGTTTAATTTAAATCACAACAATTTGAGATCACACTAAGTCTTACCATCGATGTTCGTAAGGCGACATACTCTTTAACAGAGAAGAGTTAAATGTCAGAGCCCACATAGAACTTTCCGGCACATACGAAACACGAAAGAATTGATTCTTCATTGTCATCAATTTCTCAGCTATGCTGAAAGTTTCAAATCTCTAGCTTTATGTGAAATTAAATCTGAAACCAAATGAATTAGCTGTACCGAACAGACAAAAAAAACCTATTATCTGTTAGATAAGAAACAAAGCTGCTCATGGGCTGCACTAAGTCCAGTCTGACTGAATCTGCGATGAAATGTTCAAATGTTTGTAAATCTATCGGACCAAACTGCGTGGTCATCAGTCCGTAGCTTACAAACTACTTAAACCTAGGTAAACTAACCTAAGGACAACACACACACCCATGCCCCAGGGAGGACTCGAACCTGCACGGCGAGCAACCGCGCGCTCCGCAGCGAGACGCTTTAGACCGCTCGGCTACTCCACCGCGGCAATCTGCGATGAAAGCTGGTCTCTGTACAAGGCATCGACATATTTTGCCAACACTAACAGGTGAATGAGCAGGGGATTCAGACGTATTGTCAGCTTTTTTTAACCTTCAGCCCGTACACGCCCTTGTGGCACACAAAGCGTACACTTTGTCTTTAAGACCGCGGTGCCGTTTCTTCCAGTTTCTTTCGGCCTTTTTTGCATCTAATTGTCTTAAAATGCATGTAGTGTACCATTCGGTCTTCCCCTTCTCCAGCATACACCCCCACTAGTTTTCTCACCCATTTGATATGTAGATTTTTTCCAATTTTATAGACTTGCAGTTGATTGTGAAAGGAAAAAGACACAACTTGAGGGTAATTGGGGTACATTGGACCGGAGAAAATAAACACATTCAGTGTACACATCGGCCTTTTTTGACCGGGAGCGGAGAGTGCAATTCGTTCATTACAGAACTTCGGATGCACAACGAAGAAAAGACTTACTTCGACTTCCTCTTCAACTGCCTTGAGGCTGCTGTGGAGGGCAGAGTGCTGACACGCACTCAGAGAGAAGGGCAGGGAGGAGAAGGGGGTCGCCCCGGTCCAAAAGACCGGTGTACGGGCTAAAGGTTAATTGCGATTCGTTTGGCGGACGGCATTCATCAGCTACCAGAGAGTATTATTTTATCTGATGGCGTATTTGAACAGTAATATGACGAGTGTAAAACTTTTTTATTAATGGTTAAAGAGAAAAAGAATATTAATCTCTCTGAAACAGATTAAAAATGAATGCAGCTGAGTTTATTACGCGAGATTAAGTCTGCTTGGTCACTGAGGTCTCATCGTGCTGCTCAAATCGTTAAAAACGTGTAAACAAGTAACTATTCAGACTTTAAGTCGTAGAAAATTCAGGATGCGATGTTGTGTTCTACATATTTAAGCCTGATTTAATTATATTTATTTTATTGTATTATATTAGATTTGATTGTATAAAGCTAAACGGTGTTTTGTAGGAAAGAGAGAAAGCATTCTGGACCATAATCTGTGTGTTGAGGTCAACAGGAGCACCGTGCCAAGGTTGGAGGTCGCATATTAACTTTTTAGTACTTTAGCAAACTTAATGATGTTCGTAATGAAAATTATTTCAGGTAATAATTATTTAAACCCGTATGAGCATTTGTGCAGCGTACTGGCTGCGGCACTATATAATATGTACACAAATGAGTAGCAAATTCCTGCTAGCGTCAGATCATAATCTATACCGATGGCGTAGATGTGGCTGCTCTTCTGATGAAGCAGAAGGAAATCTGTCTCAAGCGATGAATGTCCTCAACTACGACAACCATCTTAAGGCGATCCATAGCAAGATACGAGTGTGTATATGCCACCTGCTGGAATAGAAAACCACAACGTAAGCTGGGAATGCCATGGCGTGATAAGCAACTGCAACAACGCCCCTGGTTACCAGGTGAGATACTGGGCAGCGCTCTAGCGTAAAGGCAGGAAAGTCCGAACGTGAAACAAGATCGGTCCTAGGAAATGAATACTAAAACAAATAAGTTAATAATTTTAAATATCACTGTAAAGTAATTATATAAGGAATAGGAAAAGTGAATAAAGATAAGAATCTACAAGCAAAAACACCAATAAATAATGAACCAGTGATACACAAAGAAATATAATCACTTTTATCACTAAAACTTGTACAAATGTTATTATCATCGGACATTGCATAACAAAATTAACGTAAAGGATAAGGAGCAACTCAGACATGTTAAGCTTATCGGCAGCACCTAGGGAGCCATCCTGCACAATCTAGGTACTTCCGCACTTGCGCTCTGTCTATCAGACATTGAGTTTATCTCACCTGAGTGGAACGTCTCAGCACATTCTAAGCAGGCCAGTATTTCAACGATACTGCAACCATAATCTCTATATTAACGTTAAAATTCTTTTGAGCTGTTTGTCATGATAAAATCTTTCCAACGTTTCGTATCCGTTGCAGGAGCCTTCCTCAGCTGGTCTTATAAAGCATGTACTATCCTAAAAGTTTAATTTTGATCGGTGTTTTCATTGGTGTCTCTGATAGGTGTAAATAGGAGAGGAAGATGCGCTTTATTGGTGTTTGCATCGGTGATTCCTATTGGTGGAAAACAGGAAGTTGTACGCATGTGTACTCTTGGCTATCAATGGCGGCAACTGAAGGGTCGGCTTAGTGCTGTCAGGAACGCCCAACTGCGGCCTGAGGGCCCGTTGTACCGCTCGCTGCGAAGCGTCGCCATGTTGTCAACACCGGAAGCCAAGACGGTAAGAGTTTGTACCCGTCTTGTCTGCTCATGTTGTAGGGGTATTTACTGATCTCGATTGCTTCAAGAATTTTTCACTTCGTTTTAAATGTCTGTTTAGAGAGCATTTGTACGTATTCGAAGTTGATATTATGGTTCTGCAAACGCTGACTTGCTGTGCTGTTTTAGACGTATGTACCTTTCTGCTCTATCATTCGTACAACGTATCCGAAACGTTGGAAAGATTTTATTATCATAACGCGGAAAATAGCTCAAAAGAGTAATGACCGCGAAAGCCTACGTTCGTACATAGTCTCAATATGTTGGAAGCCTTAAGCCAGTGCAGAAGTCGTAACTGGTTGTAAGAAAATCTCTCAAAGCTACTGCTGCAAACAGCGACAGAGCAAAGCAGGAGAATGACCACCAACACCACATTTTTAAGAATGTTGTATAATAAAAGAAGGCTTGCGGGCCATGCCGAGCCTAAATACAGAAACGATCCGCGTAGACGACGGTAGTTAATTTCCAGGTAAGATCGAATACACTCCACGTTAACTGAGGGAACGACGTGAGCCTGTGCGAGTGCGATCGCCCCATTGTGTATCGACCTATCGGGTAGGATGTTGACAGGATGGAGTGCGACGTGAGCAAGTTCGGCCGGAGGCATGCAGGAAGCGGGGATGTGTGTGCGGAGGTCCGTACGCGGCAACATGGCACGGGGATTGCTGATGTGGTGAAGACTACCGCCGCTTCTCCAGTTGTCGACAAGTGAACGGCTGACAAGGAGAGGCCGCCAATTGTGAAATTCAGATTCGATTCATACTGCGCATAATGAAAGCTCATGGCCAGACGTGTAATTTGGCAAAGCACCAAGATGAACTTCTCAGCCGTTGTCGAGAAAATCGACAAAAAAAAGCCGTTGAGGTGAAATACTCTCTATGATCTCTACGATTAGTAATATTGTACAGAGCGTGTCGTAGCGGTAAAGGCTCGGGTACGTAATCCGAAGGTCGCCGGACCGAATATCGCGGCATGCAACTTTTATTTGTTTTTTGCAATTCAAATGTACACACACACACACACACACACACACACACACATTTGATGTTCGAAGTCGCCAGCTTTTCCATGACAAAAGACTTTCAAACAACTTAATTATATGCAACTGGCGACATCGAACATCATTATGTTCTCCGCAAACAAAGTTGTCTTTCACAAATGTTATTGTCTTCATAATGTTTACCACGTATAGTTAACGGAAGAAGTATAAACGATATTCCGAAACGAATACGTATAGTGTAAGTCAAACCTGACGAACGATAGAACAATTTTTCAGAATGGTAATCAGGTTTGTTTCCCAACAGATAATTTAAAAAAACAATTGTTCTTGTAAAAACGCATCGTTTATCACATGTGCTCGATGTCGTGCTGTTTTCTGCTTTCCATATTTCTATGATAACTATCACTCTGGTTCATGTGATATTACAAAAAGCAAATAACAAAAAAAAGGTGCATGCCGCGGGATTCGATCCGGCGACCTTCTGATTACGAACTCTAGCGCTTACCGCTACGCCACGGCTCTGTACAATATTGCTAATCGTAGAGATCATAGGGAGTATTTCACCGCAACGGCTTTTTTTAATTGTCGATTTTCTCGAAAACGGCTGAGAAGTGCATCTTGGTGCTTTGCCAAATTACACCTCTGGCCATGAGCTTTTATTATGCGCAGTATGAATCGAATCTGAATTTCACAATTGGCGGCCTCCCATTGTGAGATCTGTGGGTAGCGATTGTGTCTGTCTTACTGGCAAGTGTGGTTTCCAGACTCGGGAAGATGTTTCAAAGTTGTTCGTACGCATGGTGGTGCATTTCCAGGGACAACGGCCGACTGGTACAGTACTGCGGGCTGTTACTAACAAGGGAATGATCAGACTTGTCATGTCGAAACCTGAGTTGCTATTTTTACCACTGTGAGTTAACATTGAAGGAAGTCTGTATGCAGACTGTTAGCTGCTGACATGACCTGGAAGGCTGTAAAAACTTTTATGAAGTATTACATTATTGTCGCATGGTTTCCACGCTTATAACTGCCTGTTGTACAACCCTGAACTCTCTCGCTACGTTGTACCAACGCCATCTAGGGACAAGGTGGCGTTAGCTACACGCCGCTCTCCTGCCACAGCAGTGAGAGAGCTGATATGCCCAGTGAAAGCGACAGTACGATAATAAATACGATAATAATAAATTCGTTGACAAATGTAACTGAGTTATTTACAACATTCTTTCCAAATAGCTATATGTATACGGTTTAGAACACGTCAAACTTTTATTTCTTCTAATTACCGCAAAAATACGAAATATTGTTACAATGTTCAAAACATAAGTTTTTTGTGCACCAGGAACATACAAGCAAAGACGACATATGACAGCCCTGCGAATCACAGACATAGACGCCCGTATACAAAACTCGGCCAGTGTTAGGAAGGAATCAGGCCTAATATCAGTATATTTCGAGGCGTGCCACGCATATTTAATCACATTTTGAAACCGTGAGGAGGAAAACTGATAATGTATGACTGATTGCAACTTGAGAATATTGTCACGGTGATAGGAAACTGCAGTGATTTGCACACAATAATTTTCTGTTAGTTTTCTGTAAAATGCCTTCCACTGGCGGAAAATTTCTCTGTCTAACGGTTGAATTACGTTCGTCGTGCCGGGTGGAATCTGAAGTATCTCTTCTTCTTTGTCAGGGTGAGCTCGAAATACAGCTTTTAATTAATTAGAACTTTTATGACCTGACCACGAATCTAGGAGAAGAGACTTGTTCCCGCAGAACGGAAGAAAAGCGTGAAGCATGAAAAGTGTAATGTTACCATTTCCCATTTTTCCAGACGTCGATGCGTCTACCACAAGATTGTCTGCGTAGAAGATTGTTTGACACGTGGTCCAAAACGTCCCGTTGGTTCTTGAAGACACACATTTAGTTTAGGCAGGAATGAACCATCCAGACTAATTATGGGCATTATAGTGTATGAATGGGTGAGTGCAGTCGTGGACTGCGCAATTGCCTCAATGTTTTTCCCCTTTGAATGACAGTGTTCTTTTCGCACGCATTTCTTTTTGAAAACCTGACTGATATGCATTGTGCTGGCCGAGGTGGCCGAGGTGACTGAGGCGCTTCAGTCACGGTCAGCACAGCCACTACCGTCGGGGGTTCGAATCCCCCCTCGGGCATGGATATTTGTGCCGTCCTAGTTCGTAAGAAGTTCATAAGTAGTTTGTAAGTTTAGGGACTGATGACTCCGTAGTTAAGTCCCATAAGCTTAACAAACATTTGAACATTTTTTTGATCTGCATTGTAAACGTAAGATTCACTAAAACTGGCGATCTTATTTTTTTGCAGCCGTAAGAAAAGCTATCATTTCCATTTGAGTCGCTTCATTTTCCGACCTGTGATCTTTTGAAGCGAATAATCCAACTTTGAGACGTTGTAAATTCTTTAGCGCCTATCGCGTTGGCAATCTCTAACGCCCAATCATGCAAAGTTGTGTCGCTGACACTCAATGACTGTCGTCTGGCATCGGTACATTGCTCAAAAAGTCGTGCATTTATCTCCGTCGCAATTTCCAGTCGACTCTTAAGTCGTCCAGCGACTTATTTTTTTCATCTATACAATTCATGTTCAGAACGGACAAAGCGATAACTATTTTTAACAGTACTGACACGTAGGCGTTTCTTACCACTTTCGTTCAACCAATACTTCACCGCTTTTTCTTTGTCTGGTAAAGTAATTGCAGTTGCTGGTGTTGCTTCCGGAGATAATTGATGATGGTACGTGGCACTATCACTCGAAGGGTCTTCATGTGTGCAACTTTCTTCCGTTTCTTCGCCGTCTGTAGATTCACAGTCTGCAATATCGAGTGTTTCAGTCGTTTCTAGCCACTTGTCTGCGCTATTTACATGCTCGTCTAGAAGTTTAACTACCATGTCGCACATCACATAGTCTTCACGCGTGTTTTCTGTTGATTCCTTCATTTGGCGTCTATGGTATATCTCCATGGCAAGCAGCAAAAAATTTACAGGGTTTGCCATCACCTGTGAGGGGAGATTGAATGTTAAGCGTAAAGTGGCTTGCGGAGTATAGATGTAGATGTACAGAATATCTTTAACTAGTTTCAGGGCGGTATGTTTCGAAATATGTACCAGAAATGAAAAGGAAGTGCATGCCACAGAAACGAATATTCGTTTCCCCTTTCCACCAAAACTGTGCAACGGTATTCCTCTTTATTGAACACAGCGATAAGACGGCCGCACCTCCCGCCCATGCGCACAACGCTCACCATAACAGCTCGCGACTCGCCATTTCCAGGGGTGGCCAGCCGTTACCGCAAGCGCCAAGCAGGAGAAACAGCTATTTTCGTGATTTTTAGGTGCCTTCCAGGTCATGTCAGTAGCTAACATTCTGCATAGACTTCCTTCAATGTTAACTAACAGTGATAAAAGAGAGAGAGAGAGAGATGTTTCAGCATGACAAGTCTGACCATTCCCTTGTAAGCTTTGCGAACGCAGTTTGCTAAAGTTTTGCCGCTTTAACACGAACACGCAATCTGTTAAAGGAAGTTCTCCGGTCAGCCTCCCTAAGTGTTATTCTGTTCCTAGTTGAGTGCTATTGAACTACCTAACTTGGGAACATTTTGTCTCACTGCAAGCCAATTAATCTGACTTTAATTTTGTTTAAAATTACTTTTGTTCAAAGAACCCATGTGGGTAATTGTTTCACACACCCTAGCTACTGATCTTGCTTCTTAGGAGGGTTCGTGTACTGTCTGGCGTCGAAATTAGTTTTATGTTTGAGTTTTAATACCTTGTATACTAAGAAGTGTTTTTGAGACTGTCGGCTGTTTCGTGCGAGCAGTCGTGCTGTGTACGGGGGCAGTGTGTTACCGGACAGGCTGCCGTACGCAGTTGGACTTCTGCTTGGGCTCCCACCTTAAGTTACGTGTTTTTACGTGTCTTAATTATGTAAAGTTTTCACTAAAGTCAATCCACATTGTGAACTTGTTATGTCTTCAATGGCCGCCATATTTAAACTTCCGTTTTACAAGTGATCCTTGTAGCGTAGTTCTTGTGGCGAGTTTTCATGATAACGAAGGCTCTGTGCATTTTCAGACTTTAAGTGGCTTGCCACGAAATTATCTACAAATGATTCATGTAAATTCACTGTGTAATCAAGTTAGATATTAGTTGTTTCAAATTTATCTTTCTTTTGGAACCAATGAAAATTTTCTTAAACTTGTAAAATGAGTGTAGATTTTGTTACTCTTGGCTGCTGTATTTGTAAAAGCCGTTCGAAATTTTGTAGGGGTTTTGTATTTTATTTGCTGTATGCTTTTGGGATTCAATCTAATATATTTAAAACAATCTTTTAGGGAACTTTTTCTATAAATGTTAAATCTATTGTTAAATAAACTGTGCGTTTCAGTGGAAGATGTTCAAAACAATCCTTGGGCAGTCCTTCCACAATTCCTGCTCTAAAGTTTGTTTCTTACCTTACCGCTCGCTGGCCAGGTGCTACATAATTGGTGGTTTCCAAAATGTTCATCTGTTTGGTAAGCTTAAGGGACTTAACTGCGGGGTCATCAGTCCATAAACTTACAAACTGCTTATGAACTACCTTATACTAAAGACGGCACAAACATCCATGTCCGAGGGGGGATTCGAACCCCCGACCGTAGCAGCCGTACAGACTGTGATTGGCGCGCCGCACACCGCTCGGCCACTGCTGCCGGCGAATATAATACACATCAGAAAATTCTTCTAGTGTCGACGAGCTGAGGTGTGGAATACTTGACCAACGACTAAGAACAGTATTTTCTCCATCGCTTTGTGGCTGCTGGTAACATCAATGTTCAAGCTTCTAGGTAACTATCACGCACAACACCAAAAAACTTTTTTTTCTTCTTTAAAAAGAAAAAAAGGGCTCACAGAAGCCCATATTATTATACGGTCCACGTTTAACGATGTAGCTGAATCAAATACGGGTCCTTACTCTTAGTTGTTTTCCGGAATTGTATTCGTTCGCCGGCGCCGAGAGCGTGCTGAATTTTCCTTCTCGTCAAGGCAGCTATGCCGCGTTAACTTTGCTTTAATACTTTTTCGTCCCTCAGCAGCTCCCCCGTCGTGGAATATATTCAAAAAGTAATTTTTTTTAATAGGTGTGAGAACCAGGCGTCAATCCTGAGTTCTCGTAACTTTGGTTACTGTTACACCACATTTTCTCATTCAGATCGGTCGTTTCTGGCCAATTCTGTTGCCCCACTACGTTTCTACTAAATTTGTTTTGCGACAATGATTGCCTTTAGGGGACTCTAATGATTTTAGCCTTTGACGACTACAGTTTTAGGTGGATGATGTTTCTGAATTGACCTGGAGAGGGCTTAATAACTATAATGGCGGAGCTGCGTGCATTTGTTATTGCCCTATGAAATATTAAGCATAAGGAAAACATTTGTTTTATGTGCTGGTACGTGCCGTATCGATAGTCGCAATTCGGCGTAGGTGCGAGAGTTGACGCACCAGTTGACTGCGGTGGAGTGGCCGAGCGCTCTAAGGCGTCTTGCTGCGGAGCACCCGGTTGCTCACCGTCGGTGATTCGATTCCTCCCTCGGGCATGGTTATGTGCGTTGTCCTTAGCATTAAAAATGTTCAAATGTTTGTAAATCTATCGGACCAAACTGCGTGGTCATCAGTCCGTAGCTTACAAACTGCTTAAACCTGTACAGCACTTAATCTTTATCCTGCGGATGATAGGAAAATTATACAACCCATCACAGTGCTGCATCAATAAAATGGGTTGGAAGCGTTGTCAGAATGGACGGCAGAGCGGTGAAGGCTTGTCGGCGCCCTAGGAAAGGGTGGCTGAATGGCAAGTAAAAGATAGAATTGAAGTTTATACTTGGTATATTCTGAAATGCGGGATACATGGCGGGACTCGCCCTGGGGTCCGATGCAATGAATGAATGCCAGTCTAAACGGATTAGAAAACGGAAAAGGTGAAGGTTACGATAATGGTTCACACAGTTGGTGGCTGATGCCGAACAGCCACTAGGCGGGAACGGACGGCATGCGGCCGTTCGGCCCGCACAGAGACGACCTCTCGAGTGCGTCTGTTCTCTACGAGAAATCAAAACTGAAGAGAGCGAAAGAACTCATTGTCGTACCTCTGAGTCCTGCTGCAGTAGCACACGTGATCAAACGTGGGTGTCTGCTATTGGCTCCACGGTAGAATGGAAACGTCAGTAGTTTCAACACGGACGCCAGAAGGGTGGCGTGATTTCAGAATCAGCATTCAATACTGGTTCTGGCCGGCTCAGTCCTGCAAGGTGGACAGCCTTGGTCGCGTTGTCAAGGCGTATGTCGCGGCGAAGTTTTGAAATAAAACTTTTGAATTATTTCCTTAACCTATTTTAGACTGGCTGGTCATCCTGTACAAACCTAGGTAAACTAACCTAAGGACAACACACACCCATACCCCCCTTAGCATTAGTTACTGTAAGTTGGTGTAAGTAGTTTGTAAGCCTATGGACTGATAACAGCTGGGGTTGGTCTCTTTGGTTTACAAACATTTGAACATTGGCACCAGTTGGCAGTACCTACTCTGCGGCCAGCCACCAGAGATCGCCCCGCGGATAGACTTGCTGACGAACTCGGCCAGCCTCCAACAGTAACTATAGCCTCCCTCTGACGTACTCTTAAACATGTTGTTATGTTGAGATTCCTTACACTATCACTTGCTGGAAATACTTCATAAGTCTATTTTGTTCTTGTCATACATACAAAGTATATTTGCTTGTCATGCAATGAAGGCTTTCACGACCGGATGTCATAGTTGCTGGTAGAACTTCCGGGTTATAAGGCAGTGGTCCATTAAACTTTTCAGTTTCACCTAACGTTTCGTCCAGAGCTGCGCCGGACATCTTCAGAGGTCTTCTTACTTGCGTTGAGTCTTGCCGTCTGTTCAGAGGTTTTCTTACTTGCGTTGAGTCTTGCCGACTGTCGGCAAGACTCAGCGCAAGTAAGAAGACCTCTGAAGATGTCCGGCGCAGCTCTGGACGAAACGTTAGGTGAAACTGAATATATTTGCTTGCTTGTGTGTTTGTGGTACTTGTGGCATTTACATTTGAAAGGTTCATAGGTCTGTAAATCTATCGGATCAAACTACTTAAACGTAGGTAAACTAACCTACGGACAAACACACACACCCATGCCCCAGGGAGGACTCGAACCTCCACGGCGAGCAACCGCGCGCTCCGCAGCGAGACGCTTTAGACCGCTCGGCTACTTCACCGCGGCTTTACATTTGAACCCATCTCCTTTTTCTGAGTGGCCGCTAAAAGGCACATCAGTCTGCATTAAAACACCTCCTTGCTGGAAGATTGGTAGTCCTTCAAACAATGACTCTAGAGGTCGCAGATTAAATACCCGCGCAGTTCTAGGCTATTCATCCGTCTTGGACAAGTTATCCACCTCTAGAAAAAATTGTGTGTAAAATGACGAGTTGTAATAGACGTTGAGCTGTACGTCTCCCTATAAGTCAGTGCATAAGTGGGGAAAAAGGCAACGGCATACAATCTTGAAACTGGAGGATTCCTAGTAGAGCCTTGCGGACTTGAAGCCAATCTTCGGATCGTTCATTGCTTCATAGTTTATCTAAAAAAACAGCTTTTGCTTTAATATAGACCCACCTGAATATTCACTGAAATCGGATGTGGAACTAATAAATGTTTAGAATGTAACTAGTGAGCACAAACGAGTTTTCTTTTAGAATGAAACATTCACTCTGCAGCGGAGTGTGCGCTGATATGAAACTTCCTAGCAGATTATAATTGTGTGCCGGAACCGGGACTCGAACCTGGAACCTTTGCCTTTCGCGGGCAAGCGCACTACCGACTGTGCTATCCAGACACGACTCACGATGGAAAGTAGGAGGCGAGGTACCGGCGGAAGTAGGGTTGTGAGGCGCCATCATGAGTCGTGTCGGGATAGCACAGTCGGTAGGAAAGGTCCCAGGTTCGAGTCCCGCTTACGGCACACAATTTTAATCTGCCAGGTAGTTTCGAGTTTTCTTTTCTTTTACAAAATAATTTTGCATGATTTTTGAAAGTTACTGAACAATTATTCAAGTTTCCTACAGACATGCAAGGGTAGTAAACAAGATTTTATTTTTACTTCAGCATTGTCCTATTGTTCCATAAAAACTACAGAGCTACATCAGAGATCAGCAATTCACACAAGTACGCGCCCGAAACAAAGAGAGAATAGAGGATTGGCGCATGACTCGTTATTTGACAGTCGATCTCAGTGTTTGATAAGGGTGCCCTTTTGTGACACCTGTAAGAACTGTTTCGCTCTGTCCTGGCGCTTTTGTCAGAATGTGTTATTGGTGTTGGCGGTTACAACGGAGTTACACCAATAACTCAAATTTTAATTTTTGGCGCTTGTCCCGTTATTTACTTACATGTCACAATTACTTTACACTTAGGTAAGATGAGTTTGATTCTGATTATCGACGGTACGAGTTTTGTCCATCTCAGATATTCAGATAAGCTGTAGTAATTATATTTCTCTATTATCAAAAGTGTCTCGAATCAGAAAGATTGACGGTTTTCATAATTACTTTTTGTTCAAGATCAGATGCTTGATAATGGAACATGTCCACCCCCACTTATAAGTTCTGTGTAATACAAAAGATTTTTTATTTCATCAAATTCAATATACAAGTTCATTGTGATTATCTGTTGCAGACATTGTAATTTGAATAAAAGTAAATTCGTTTCTTTTGTAAAGTGAAGTATTTGATGACAGTATACCCATTCATTAAAATAAATATAGCTATGTCTCGGCTCAATCATTTTTATAAGTCATATCCCCAAATAAGAATTGTTCAGCATTTCTTTCAATATGTTACATGAGACGGATTTTATAGTTAAATGGTTTCGCATTGCACATCAGTGAGATATTGGGTACTTTTTAGGTTATGAGTACAACTGATGTGTAAATAAGATTTAGAAAGCCACAATCGCTTCTTAGAAAGAATAGATTTAATATATTTTCATCTAACTACCAATATACCACTATTTTAGGCGCACTATAGTGTCATTTCAAGTACCTAAGATTTAAAAAAAAATAGTGGTTGAATCATTTTATTTTTGTAATTATAGAGTGTTGCGAATGACGCCAACGTGCGAGGAACCTTGTAGTACAGTGGGACTTAGATGGACACACATATTCAAAAGATTTTTCCTAGCAGCTACTGTGGCCTTGGAACATATGGTCTGTGTTTGTAAATCAATGAATTTTGTTCGTAGCTCAGATAGCACTGTCAATGTAGCCTTTCCATTGCGCACAGGTAGGCCAGGTAATTTCTAATCACAGATTGCTTCGACAAAATTAAAGTTCCTTTTTGGATCAGAGAAGTCACATCATTATTATACCGAAATTCTTAGATCGTTTTATGTGCTTTTTAAATGACAATTAAGAAACCTTTAGGTTCAGGACATTCAGTTAATTACGCGACACATTCGCAGACAACAAACCACACAGAAATCAGGTAAGTAAACAGTGCAACATATAAGCAAACAATATCATTATTTATCCCGCTATAGGTAATTATGGCAACAACCGCCTACGAAATTGTCAAGTAATTGCAAGCTTGTGGAGTAGGAGAGGTGCTGGGACAAAACATACTACCTTTATAATAAACGTATATATTATCTTAAACCACAAGAGACAATTTAACTCTGACAGATAATTAATGAATCATTAATATTCATTAAAGCATTTATGACCTCACTTCGAGATGAAATTTAACTCTGACAAATAATTAATCATTCATTAATAATAGTAGAGATAGTAATGATGAAGGTGAATGATTTAATTAAAATTTGCGATGCGGCAAGGAATCGAACTCGTACCTCCATGCTTACTAGGCAGACGTCTTACCGCTAGACCACCGCATCACTAGCGATTAAGGCGCCTCGGAATAGGCTAAGCACGATTCCCTCCACGTCACAAACTTTAATTGAGCCTCTATGTTCCTACGAAACAATGCCACATCTGCCAAGGCTCTCCATGCAGCGGAATAGCACCTCGCTTTAATCGTTAGTGATGTGGTGGTCTAGGTCGGGCTCCGTAGCTCAGGGCATCCGGTCAGGGGCCTCTGTAATAAAAAAGCTGACCCAAACATTCAATGACCAACCAATAACAAACTGTACCAACGACCGCGAACCATAGATCTACCAGATGAGGGGAAAAAAGCGATAAGGAGTCTGCCTAGTAAGCATAGAGGTCCGGGTTCGATTCCTGGCCGCATGATACATTTTAATTCAATGCTTTACCTTTATCATTAATGTCTGACATTATCGAGATGAATTACAGTCTCAGGGTGTATAAATTTCTATTTATGACATTCATTAATACTTATTGAAACATTTGACTTTCACTTAAAGACGAAAATTTTGACATATTATCATAAACTTTACTCCAAGGATTTATTCAACATCAGATGCAATCTGTTAGTTGACTTATATTTTCGAACAGAACTCTTTACAGAAATTTCTGTAATCCTCACTTACCCAGTTCTTTACCAGTGAAACTTCAAAACACAAAATTTACCAAGAACACAGTACACCAATACAATTTAAATCCAATCACGCATTAATAGAGCCTTGAACATTAATTCAAAAAAATCATTACACTGATAACAGGTCCTACTCCAGCTCCAGTAGACGTAAGTAATTTTACTTGGAACTCAAAATACACGATCCGAGACAATATGGGGTTTATTGAAATAAGGGGAAAACATCCAACATATGCCACTACTGGTACTGCCCACTAAATGTCATCGTAATGTAACAGCACTGCTGCACAAAATTTTCATTACACATACCCAAGTTAATGTCTAAGTCTCGTTAGGTTGGCTTAACTGCCCCACACCAGTTCCACATAGTCAACATATATTATACAAGCTGTAGCAATAGCTGCCATTAACACAAGTCTCGACGATCCAGAGCTGTAAGTGCTCAAAGGGCAACCTGAGCAACGGTACTAAGCGCCCCAGCCTTGTTAATACACAACTCGTAAACGCCCCTAGCAACCAGAATATTATAACGCCATCTGCGCTTCCTGGCATTTTCATTTGCATTTATTTCATTTTTGCCGTAAGTTCCCCGCTTTGCCAGTTTTACTTGCAGGATGCTTACATTTTCTCCTTTGATCAATGAAGTTCATTATTTCCTGTGTTCTCCAAGTAATTCTGTTAGGCCATGTCTTTCAACCTATATGATCATCTGAGTGCTTCACTATTGTACCTCTCAATGCTACCCTTCTTCTGCTATATTACTTTTCCCCGTTTGGGTAGATACTTACCTAATGACCCTCTTGCTCACTAAACTTCTGGTTATTCAGGCACTATTCCTTATTTCCATACCTTTTGCAGTTTCTTTTTTTGTTTTCAACCTACAGTCCATAACCAATAACTTATGGTCAGGACCTATAACTATCTTTGGATATGTCCTACGGTCTAAAAATTTTATTCGAAATCTGTAATCAGTACGGTACCTTTCGGATTCTTCTGGTCTCTTTCGCGAATATATGCGTGTTTCATGATTATTAAATAATGTGTTAGTGATGATTAAATTATGCTATTACGCTCCTTGCAAAATTTTATGTGGCGACCTCTTCCCTTCCTTTTCCCCAGTCCATATTCACCTACAGTTTTTCCTTCTGGACCTATTATCGATCTCCGGTCCCCTCTCACAATCTTCTCTCAACTGTCTGAACAACTTCTTTTATCTCATCATAAATTTTTCCAGTCTCCTCATTATTGGCAGAAGTAGTTGCAAATAAACTGCTGTGGTCGGTGTTCCGTCTTTATCTTTGCTGCTTTAATGCGTTTACTATGCTGTTCATAGTAACTAACTCAAATTTATATTTATTTATTTATTCATTATTACACCTACTCCTGCATTACCCACAGATGACTTGGTATTCATAAACCTGTACTCAACTGATATAAATCCAGTTTATCGTGTTACAAAACTTGACTAATCCCCACCATATTTTATTTCAACCTAACCATTCCTCTTTTCAAACTTTCTTACCTAAGCGATTAAAGGATAAAACGTTCCACGCTCGGATCCTAGAATTTCTGTCTTGATTTTCCTGGCAACGACATCCTCCTGAGTAGTCCTTACACGGGATCGAAATGGAGGACTCCAGAATATTTTACCCAAGATGATGCCATAACCATATATCCTCACAGCAGAGCTGCGTTTGAAGTAACATCGTTCGCAGCAACTGCTTGGCAAAGCCACGTTAGTTGCTGTTAAAAGGCCAGCTCTGTCAATCATCCTTTCTTAAAGAACGAACTACTGTCGGTATCACAAGTCACGCAAGCCACTGCACGGCAGTGACTGTGGTTCGTTATATACACTTGATAAGTATCTGATAGGAGAATATGTAAATGGTTAGAACAGCACTGAAATGTCTCTCTTAAACATTCTTTGTTTTGATCGTGCATCGCTGCATGACCCAGCTTTTGCATAGCTGTCAAGTCAATAACGTGATCGCACGAAATGTTTAAAATGATGTGGAAGAGAATGTGTTTATTTTTCATAGTAGAGATTTGGAGAACAATCAAAATTAGTTTTGACTGGGGTGGACACATATTAACTATTTTGTGACGAAATCGATTAGGGACGGAGGGATAAGGAGTCAATTTTTTAAATTTTGCGACACGAGTAAATTTTTCTGACAACCGTTGTTTAAAGATGTCAGGGACTCAACGTTGTTCATGAAATTAATATGTTAGCTTTTCAAATACTACCATAATCCAGTGAAATGGGTTACGGATGTTTGTTTCAAATTTCAATATTAGTCAACGTTCCAATTTTGAGCTTGATATCAGATTGTGAATGTAATTTATTAATTTAAATTGTTCATGAATACACGCATTCATTCACACATGCTCAGACAATTTTTTATTGGATGAATTTCACTCATATTCATAAAAATTACCACTTTTTATTGTCCTATTCGTGAGTTCAAATGTTGAAGTCATTGAATAACAAAAGAAAATAAACACATTGAAAAACGTACTTTTAGTTTTTCTCTAAATTTTTAAGTTTACGGTAAATTTTCCGAAAATTGTCTTTTTTAAATACTGGTCTTGAGAATTACAAGCACAGCAAAAGTCACCCAAATAGCTCGAGCCCTACCCAAGCTGCTCTTACATACATGCGGCAATTTGGTATTTCTTTATTTACTTACTATTTGAAAGTAACGTGTCACCCTGATACTTTATTTATTCCAGGCTTAAGTTGGTCCGTGTCCATCATTTATTTCTGTCCACCTTCTCTTTCGTCTCCCTCTATCTCCACCTCATCCCACTGTCTCTCTCTTGTTCATTTTCCCTCTCCCCTCTCTCTCTGTCCACCTTTTCCATTCTCTCGCAGTCAACTCCTCGTCTCTCTGTCAATCCCCTCTTCCACCTTCTCAGTCTATTACCTCTTCCATCTGTGAACATTTATATAATTACTAGCTGTACACTCGGCGTTGCACGAGTGTTATCCTACACTCTCGTAGTCAAGATCCCCTCCCCCCCCCCCCCCCCACGCTCTGCATCCACTTTTTTCTCATCTCTCTGTTCGTTTCAACTTTTCCCTCTCTCGGCAAAGTTTTCTGCAAGGTACTCTTTGTCATGTACCATACAAATATTTATGTATCCAGTGATATTCCTCTTGGTTTAAAGGTCATGTATGCAAAAATTCATAAATATTGGAGCAAAACTATGCATTTTGTAAAATTCCGAAAGTTAAGTAGCCTCCACCATGCACTGAACGAAATTTTATACAGACAGGGACATTGCTCTTTAAGGTAGAGTGTTAAAAATTTCATCAATATCGAAACAAAACTATAGATTTCTATGCAACAGAAACGTAGGGTCACATTGAAAAACGCCGGCCGCGGTGGCCGAGGAGACTGAGGCGCTCCTGTCACGGTCTGCACGGCCACTACGGTCGGGGGTTCGAATCCCCTCTCGGGCATGGATATTTGTGCCGTCCTAGTTCGTAAGTAGTTTATAAGTTTAGGGACTGATGACCCAGTAGTTAAGTCCCAAAAGCTTAACAAACATTTGAACATTTTTGAACATTGAAAAACACACTTTGTTGTTCTAAAATATTCCAATTTTACTTCATACAACCCTTGTTCTGAGAATAACAAAAACGACAAAAAAAGATCTGCGAAATCGGTACAGCCGTTCTCAAGATATGGCGCAACTAAGGTATTTAGGGATCTATTTTTATGTTGCGAAGTACCCTCCCCCATGCACCGTATGAAACTTAAGGTAGACTGTGACCTTCCTCTTGTTTTGTAGGTGAAGCGAGCGAAATTTCGTACCGTAATGAAACTATAGATTTCCTGAGTCTGTAGGAGAAGTATACTCCGCCATGCAGGTCTCACAAAATACTTTCTTAGCTGACGTTTTCTACCTATAAACTACATTTACTGCCAAATTTCATCTTCATAGGTGAAGTAGAGATATCGTGTTTATTGAGTGAGTGAGTGAGTGAGTGTCATTTCGCTTTTATATAGATAGAAATTAAGAAAACAAATTGCTTTATTTTCGATGCAAGGGAATTAAGGGAGACTTGCAGACAAAAAATCGCACTGACGTGTTTTACGGCCTACCTTAGATTTGTAGTTTTATATGTTTTCGCAAACATTTTGTACCAAAATAATAAAAAATTTATAAGAGTGTCTGAAAGCCTTTTAGGGAAAAAAAATGGTAGTGGCGGGTTCCGAATCACTGACCTTCAGCGTCACAACGCAACGCGTTGATCACTACGCTACCTTTATTTTTTACTTTTATTATTTTTTTTTTTTTTTATTTATTTTTTTTTTTTTTTTCTATGGGTAGTATGTTTGTTCGTTCTTGTTTGTCGTGTTGTTGGCTCAGCTTCTTTGTTATAGAGAGCGTTGAGCCTTCTGGCCGGGCGCGCTGGGACACGGCGCCAGACACGCTACGGGTGACGGAAGTTGCGTGCTTTAATCTCATACTACTGATGGCCGTTGTTAACTGATGCTAATATGGCATTTGTAGACACTAGATTATCATTTGTCGTGCGAAGAACGACGTATGTTTGTTAATTATTCAGTGCGCATTGCTCTGAAATGACAACGTGTAATTTACAATAAGAAAATCATCAAATACGCAACGCAAGATGGTGTATGCCAGAGAGCTCTGGGCGACGAATGTCACATGACATCTGCGAACGGCTTGTTTTCGTTAATTCAATTGAGGTTGTCAAAACTCCGTTATTTTTGCAAATATTTCTCAGACAATACGAGATATTAAAGAAACATAAGGGAGCTAAGTTGTAGAGAATTTTCTCCTCTACAGATTCGTTTTTTCAACTTTCGCGTTAGATGAACGGTTTATTTGTAATTAAAATTATATTACAAACGGCTTTTTTTGGTATTACTAACGTATTTCTTGTCCGAAATATTTCAAAAAGCGAGGTTCTGGTGTGTGATAGCCAACAATTATGTCTGTAAAATTTGGTGCCGATCGGTTGAACGGTTCGACCTAAAAAGTGGGAACACGTTACAGCCAGACAGACATCGTCAAATCGCCGTTATTTTTGCAAATATCTCTGAAAAGATGCAAAAAATGAAAAAAAAACATAATAGAGCGAAGTTGTAGAGAATTTTCCCCTCTACCAATTAGGTTATTCAATTTTCGTGTCAGATGAACGGTTCGTTTGCAATAACAATTGTATTACAAAAGGCCCTTTTTTGGTATATCTACCGTATTTTGTAGCCGAAAAATTTGAAAAAGGGAGGTTCTGGTCTCTGGCGTCCTACAATTATGTCTGAAAAATTTGGTTCTGATCGATTGAACGGTTCGTCTTAAAAACAGGGAACACCTTATGGACAGACAGACAGACAGACATCCCAAAATCGCCGTTATTTTTGCAAATATCTCTGAAACGATACGAGATATGAAAAAATAACAGAACAAAGTTGTAGAGAATTTTCTCCTCTACAAATTCGGATATTCAATTTTTGTGTCAGATGAATGGCTCAGCTGGTATTTTCATTTAAATTTCGTGCTGTCAAAAGACGATCGCAAAGACCCACTTTTAGTGTTACCACCGTAACCTAAAGTAGGCCTAAAGAAATAGTAACATGCAAATCTGCAATGCTAACTTTATTTGATACGAAGTGATGCCTGATGCGACGGTTTTACGGCATCTACAGCGAAACTGTTGTGAGCGGTCGACTTCTTTTCGTTTCATAAGTTTGTGTGTGTGTGAGGGGAGGGGGGGGGGGAGGAGAGTGAGTTACAAAACGGTTCGTAAACGTCAGAATTTACACGCAAACTTTGTTGCAGGTCCTTAACTATTACCATATAATAATTGGCGAATAAATCTGGGTATCCTCACGCGGTGGCCGCTCATTATTTATCTCATATATATATATATATATATATATATATATATATATATATATATATGTGTGTGTGTGTGTGTGTGTGTGTGTGTGTGTGTGTGTTAAATCTAAATCAGTGAAGTCGTGTCGGTTTACAAGGCACCCTCTCCAATTCGCCGTTTGAAATCATAGGTAGACGGTAATGATCCTCTTCTTTCGAAGATCAAAGTTTCGTCACAATAGAATGAACGGTACGTCACCGCTTAATGAAGGAACAAACACAATACGGATCTTTACCACGAGACTCAATGTGTATGACGTCATATTTTCTAAATGATTAGCCTTATAATGAAGTAACTTTGTAGGTACATTCATTGCCTTAAATGTGTTCTGTTTGCAAACTATGTTGCGAATAGATTTAGTAGCCAAGCTGTAATTAATTTAAACTTCATTCATAACGCGGCTGATTACAGTCGTCTGTGTTCATGGCGTCAAATGTCCTGAAATATCATACAGTGATACAATTATGCCTCTAACCTTTACCTTTGTGAAAATGCAAGCAAAATGTTGACAAAGTATGAACGGTACGACTGCACATAAAATAGAAACAAACAAACATCAATTTCTGTGTATTAGATGTATTACACACTGAGATTAATGCAGCTTGTTGGTATTGGTGTTGCACAAATATGTTCTCCAAAGCGGAACGAAACAATGATACAAACATATGAAATTGGACGGTAACAAGACTCGAGCCAAAGAACCGGCGCTCTCGTGTGCCACAATTTCTGTGTTTGCTCGGTATCAGCTAACCAAACGGAGATAACGTTTAGCCACAACGCCTCTGGCAGGCTGATTGAATTTGCGAGAGCAATTATCTACAGTGCTAATTAAATCTAAAATCCCGCAACGCATCGAATTTGTGTGTGTGTGTGTGTTTTTTTTTTTTTTTTTTTTTTTTTTTTTTTTTTTTTTTTTTTTTTTTTTTTTTTTTTTTAAGCAACCGAGCAAATACCTATCAATATAATGGCTACTAAATACATATTAGTACTACATTTAGTTTCTTTGCAGTGGTACTGCGGGACGTAATATTCTAGATTTTTTCACAGAAAGAGGACTCGGCAACTTTCTATTTAAATTACTCATCGTTAGGGGGGCTTCGTATTAAATTAATATGAAGAGAAATACCAAGATCGTAGTTTTAATGTTTTATTTTCTAAGCAAGGCGACCAGTTTCGACACTCAAGGGGGTCATCTTCTGATCTCTGCTACAAAAGAGTTTTATTCAGGCATTCAGGAATGTGTACTATGGTAGTTTTTGGTGTACGTCTATATTACTGTTATATGTGTGACTATGCACCACCACAACATTTTATATTTGACTATTCACCAGAACTTTTTCAAAATAATATGTGGAGCAGTTTAATACGCATTTAAATGACATTTAGGAGACAGCAGAATATGACACCCTTCAGTATCGAAACCTATTGCCTTGCGTAAAGATTAAAAAATAAATAAATAAAATAAAAAGATTGCGGTCATGGCATTTCTCTTTACATCAATTTGTTTTACAAAAGCATTTGTTTGGTACTTTCAAGACAACATTTATTTCATACATCTCAGACTGTTTTATATTTTTATCGGCCACTTGAAACTGGCTAATAAACTCGCTATCATGATTGTGCATTATTAATTATTCGGAATCAAGTGGTGGACATTACTTTCTAAAAATCGACGCTTTGCATTTGAATCTTGGTGGATACGGCGGAACGCCTGTTTATCTCGTCAGTTGTGCACATGAAGGTTCCGGTACTTTTACAGACGTTTTCATTATGACAAAACCTTTATAACGGATAGCATGATAATTTCTTTTTCGACTTTAGTGAGATACAAGTGAAGAACCACCAAGAACCGATTTAATATCAGCGCAAGAAACTTTTAAAGCTGTCATCCGGAGCAACTAACTACGCTAAATACGGACAAGTTCCGAAATATGGGATACACTCCACTGGCGTCATCCTCCATCATCTATAAACGGTGATTTTTACCACCTTGTACAAACACGAGGAGAGGATACGGAATAGAAAAAAGGTCAAATAAACTTAAATTCCAAAATGCATGGCTTCCATGTTAGAGACAATCTATTTCATCATACTTTATTACAGAAACTGTGGTTTAATATTGCTGCGACTCTTTAGACGGAACGCATGTTGCAGTGGTTAGCGTTGCAGATCGCTGTACTTTACGTCCCCGGTTCAAATCGCTTCACTGGTAGGAATACATTTGTTTGTGTTTACTATTTCTCGAATGTTCTATATGTTTCTTATGTTTGATGTAAGTTCCAGAAAATTCTGTGTATAAATAGTGGAGCACACCTACCAGGAGGCAGTCTGTACCGAGTGTACGCTTGTGTAAGCAATAACACAGTTTAAGTGTAAACTGCTGTGCACTTTTTAACGACAGATCCTTACAGACCACCTGCAGTTTGCAACGTTAAGCAGCGTAAGAGCCGTCGTCTACTCGGAAAGAACCAAAATACAAAGGGTATACTGACTACCTCCTTACGAAGGTCCGTGTCATCAAGAGACCGATGGATACGAGAACAATAATAAGCCACTGGCATCCATCGGTGATCTCGGGAGACGCTGAACAGGATGACAGGATGGGTGAAAGGATTCGACCGAGTCGCCAAGTATAATAGGTGAGATCACACGATGTGTTTGGCGGACGTATATTTCTACCTGGATGGGACAGCCAGTCAGTGCCGGCCGCGATGACCGAGGAGACTGAGGCGCTTCAGTCTCGGTCTGCACGGCCACTACGGTCGGGGGTTCGAATCCCCCCTCGGGCATGGATATTTGTGCCGTCCTTAGTCTTAGTTAGTTCATAAGTAGTTTGTAAGTTTAGGGACTGATGACCCCGTAGTTAAGTCTCATAAGTTCTCTACAAACATTTGAACATTTGATGCTACGAGGCAGTGGAATGTGCCCCAGCAGCCAGCCATCCAGCTGGCGGCCGCGGTCTGGTCAGTGTGACGTGGCACGGGGCACGGGCTGTTGTAGGGCGTTGTCTCTAGTGAAATAATACCAAAGCCTGGTAACATTAAATTTTATACTTCTGGATGTCCAAAAAATCAAAATAAGTGTTGATAAAGAATTGGATCACCTCCTCCTGCTGGATCAAAGAATGATGTATTAAGGTTTCGATCAGTTAATAATATAACAATTGGTGGTGTTGGCATTAGTCGATTCAGGAGTTCCTTCTCTGTATTGTCGAATGACTACCGTTGCAAAAAAGAAGATAATGTTCTGTGATACAAGAGCAACTGTGCTGAAGGTCGCAAATGGAAAATACGCCCGGCCGGCAGAAATATGTGTCGCAAGAGTATCTATCAACAACAGAATGCAGCAGTTTGAATTTGTCGTTTTAACAGAATGTAGCCATAACGCCATCCTTCCGGTACAACACACTACTCTAAATAAGGACAAGGTGCGGAATAGGGGATACAATCCATTAGCGTCACCTTCCACCAACTATAAACGGTGATTTTTATGCCAACTTGTACAGGCACTAGGAGAGGATACGGAGTGAAAAAGGTCTAACAAAGTACGAAAATGTATGGCTTCTATGCTAGAGACAGTTCATTCAACAGTACTTTGTTACGGAAACTCAAGTTTAATAGTGCCGCGTGTTTTCTGACCGAATTCGTGGTGCAGTGGTTAGCGTCGGAGATCGCTATGCTTGCGTTCCCCGGTTCAAATCCCGCCACTGGCAGAAAAACATTTTTTCTTTGTAGTCACTATTTCTAGAATGTTCTACCGGCCGCAGTGGTCGAGCGGTCTGCGGCGCGCCAGTCACAGTCACACGGCCGCTAAGGTTGGAGTTTCGAATCCCCCTCTCGGGCATGGATGTTTGTGCTGTCTTTAGTATAAGGTAGTTCATAAGTAGTTCGTAAGTTTAGGGACTGATGACGCCGCAGTTAAGTCTCTTACGTTTAACAAACATTTGAACATTTAGAACGTTCTGACTGTGTCTCATGTTTGATGTACTTTTAAGTTCCAGAAAATTATTTCTATGTATGTGCAGCACTCCAAGCAGGAGGCAGTTCGTAATGAATGTAGGCTTGTGTTAACAAAAAACCTGTACTAAGTGTAAACTGTTGTGGTCCATTAACGACCAGCCCTCAAATTGCGGACCGCCTGCAGTTTTCAACTTGACATTATGTGTTCTTGTACCACACAGGCACGGCGTAGACTGTAGCACTGTTCTTCATACTATAATGACGATACGAAAGGTTATGTGACCGCTACATAATGGTGCTCCAGTACACTTCGCTGTTAACGTCTGGATACAATTCACTAGTGTCTTCCCTGGTCGATGGATCGAGCGAAGAGGTCCAGCTGTATGGCCTGCTCGTTCACCGGATCGCAACCCACGGGTCCACATCAAAAGTGTCGTGTATACAGAGCCCATTTCAGGTGTGGAAATATTGAAGCAGCGTATTCATACAGCTTCTTCACCACTGCGATTTTAATGCTGGGGTGTCAAACGTAACATGAAGATGCAAGCGTTGAGATAAATGGAAACAATTTTCAACACATACTGTAACTGTGGTGTTTGGTACACCGCGTATTAGATCGCAGTGTCTGTAACAAAGTATGAGTGAAAAAACAGTCTCTAGCATGGAAACTATAAATTTCCCACATATGTTTACTAGATCGTATTTTTGTTTTATATCCTCTCCTCGATAAACCCCTACAATTTGTAAACGGTGAAAAAATTGCCCTGATCTATGGACAAGAACTATTGGTGTTTAGAACCACAGTCCGCCGTGAAGCGTGAATATTTTATTTCATACAACTGGTACAGCCAACTGATAGTACATACAATACATTGTACTTCGTTGTATTCACCACAGCGGCTTAGTTTGAATATACTCTAAAAATCGTAAAAGTACGTTTGGTGGCTCTATCGCGAAGAGATTTACGAGGTTTGCAAATTAAATAGTGGCAACTATATATTTACAACCGATACCAAAGCGTTACTTTTTTCCACCTGTTACTGTCCTTCAAACTAGTTACCAGCGTTGTGTAGAACCCGTTGCCAGCGATGTGGAAAGGGTAGTATACCGTTAGCAGAGCCTGTTCTGCTGATGGTGCGAACGGAGCGGTCTACTGCCTGTCGAATCTCAGGAACAGTTCTGAAGCGACTGCCACGAAGTGGTTCTTTCATCTTTGGAATCCAGTAAAAGTCACAAGGACTTAGTTTCGGGCAGTATCGTGGATGGTACAGTACTTCCCAGACCCATAGACCGAAAGGAACGGCCAAGGATTGTGCTGTATGCATTGTTGTGCAAAATGATGAGTGGATTGCGAAGAAAGTGTTGCCTCTTCTTTCGCAAAGCTGGTCGCAGATGGTGCTCGAGAAACGAACAGAAATACTGTGCATTGACTTTCTGCCATGGGGAACGTAATGTGTTAGAATAACACCATCACAGTCGTACACGAGAATCACCGTAACTTTCACCATACAGTTGCATTTGAAGCAGACAAAAGACGGCTAAAAATGAAGTTGACAGTGCTGATTAGTTAAGCTGGAGTGGCTAGAGAGCAAATAGCAGAAGAATAAGTAGGGGAAATACAGATACCGCCTAACAGCAAAGAGCAAGAGATGCTTCGAGACAAAAGCATCTGCATGTATATCAAGAGCTCTGATGGGCAATCAGTACCAAGTAAAGAAGGAAAGCTAAATGGTGAACCAGGGGAAATGAAGCTGTTATTGTAAAAATGGGAAAAGAAGAAGAAGAAATATGACAGAGCACTGAAGGGTTTAAGTTAAAACAAGGTAATATTCCCTCTGAATTGCTGATATCTTTGGGAGAGCCAGTCATGAAGCTAATGTGTGCAAAATGTATGAGAGGGGCAAAATACTCTGACCTCAAAAATAATATAATAATTCCAATTCCAAAGGAACCAAATGCTGGCAAGTGTGAAAATAACAGAAAATGGTTGCAAAATAGTAGTAACACGAAACTGATGATATCTGACCCTTCAACTTGTAATGGTAGCAGAGATACAATATAGAGAACGATAAGTTCAACTTGTATGAAAATCATACATTGGCCAGATATATCGCGCTATTAACGATTGATGTGTTGAACTCCAAGGTCAAACCAGATAGTACAGCCTGGGAAGACTGCCCTTGAAGATTACGAATACGGGACGTAGCACGAACTAAGAAGATAAAAAATTATCTATTCTGCGCTCACGTACTGAGATTCCACCACTAAAAAAATAATTCGAAATACTAGTAACTAATGTTCTGATTATGAGACGGGAGGGGGGGGGGTCCTGCATTGACGGTGTTAAGTCATCGTTGTTCTCATTCGATCTAATCCAACAAGTCGGCGCAGACGGGGCATCGACATTAACACGTAGAAACGTCGCCTCACACTTCTTACACACTCGCGGCCAATCAGCTATTTTCGGATGGGCTTTCCTGTTGCAGCGCGTTCACGATGACCGTGGCCCATTCCTCCGCTAGCGGACTCTAGATGTCGTTTCTATAATTCGTCTACAATGACGTTATTACCCCTGGCGCCTGCCATTTTCTAGCCGACCACAGTACGTACTGTCGAGTTAACGGAAGGGCAGTAAGAACATAAAGGTGACGTTCATTTAGGGCAGCACTATCTGACATGAACTCAGTGAGCACTGTAAGGTATTAGTGAAAACTCTCAAACAGTGCAATCGAGATAATTTTAAATGCGCAAATCAGATAGTGAATTTGTTAGGTTTTCAGATTGTGCTCATCGAAGAGATGCCTTGATGTATTGTGTTGGTACAACTTTACATTGCTTAATACGAGTGACAGCATGTTTTACATATCGTAAGAGCATTGGGTGCTACCTTTCATCACAGCACCAGGTTTTCACCTCATAAAGGTGAGCTACGTAGTGTGCGGGACTCTATGTGGATGAAGCATTGGTAAATAAAGAAATTTTAGTCGGTAGAATTAGATTTACTACGTCAGATTATTAAAAAAAAGTTCAAATGTTTGAAACCTATTGGGCTAAACTGCTATGGTTATCAGTTCCTGGACTAACCAGCTACTTAAACTAAGAACAACACACCCACACACTTGCCCAGAAGGGACTCGAAACGGCGAGCAACAGCGCGCTGCGCAGCGAGGCGCATTAGAACGCTCGGCCACTCCACTGTGGCGCGCTCGGATTCTCTCCTGGTAATTATTTATGGATGCTGCGAGTGAACTTGGGCAATCAGATCGAATTTTGGTGCACTGCATGGACTTGTTCAATGCTCGTGTCTTAAGGCATACACAACAGAGCAGAACCTAAAGTCTGAAACTTATTCCAGGGTACTGTTAGGTGGATAGTTTCTACACACTCACATACATAAACACACACACACACACATACACACACACACACACACACACACACACACACACACACACACACACATCGCCCCAACCACCGCCATCTGTTGTATACATTAGTCAGTAGCACCATCAGATTAAGTGATTCTGCCTTTCATCAATGTATTTGAAAGTTTTAGTTCTGTTTCATGTACCCAAACAGTATTGCAACATATAATACAGTTAATAATTCTATGTATGAGTGCCAGAAGTATTAAACAGGAAATTGACTGATGAGTGGTGGTAGCATTCCGTATATGTAATATTGTTGCCACAGAATAAAATTGCTGAGTGCACGACTTCATTCTGTGTTGTCTCTCTGAGGAAAAGATGGCTCAAATCTCATACAGTTCAGTGACTCAGAGCGACCTAGTATCCACTGATACAATGTAAGGAGGCGTTTAAATATGTTAGTGCCATTTCGTTAATTTCATACTATGAGGCAGAGTTAACACGTGCCTCGTACTCAAACATTTCCACAATTTACAATTATTGAACGCATAAGGAAATTTCGAGTGTTCACCAGCGGTTTGAATTCCGTGTGTTTGTATGTGTGTGTGTGTGTGTGTGTGTGTGTGTGTGTGTGTGTGTGTGTGTGGAGTGGATGGTATAAAGCGGAAGGATTTTCAAATTTCTAATGGATGCATTTAAATCCGACGACAGGTGGTTATCTCGTGAACCGTCTTATGTGCTTCACATATCATTCTACAGGCCACATGTGACACATATAGACAGTACAGCTATGTAGGGACGGAATGTAAGGAATGACTTAGTCTACAACTTTCGTGGATGACATCTCTGCAGAATCTTTTAAACTTATGAAGTGTCAATGAGAAAATGGTGCCGCGTTGGAATAGCTGATTGCTCCAAGGCGCCTTGCTGCGGAGCTCGCGGTTCCTCTGTCCGAGGTTCGAGTCCTCCCTCGGACATAGGTGTGTTGTTTTTCGTCTAGAGACTGATAACCTCAATAATTAATTCCAATAGAGTTATAAATACTAGTATTGTCTGTGGTAGAAAATCGACCAATTGTGTTTACAATGGTCACTGGGGGTAAAATATAACGTATCATGTCGGCAGCCTCGCGTGATTATGTTGGCAACATCAACAACACGATAGAAAATCTTTGCTCATTTGTTCGAACCACACAAAATGACTAGATTAGTGTATCGTACCGACCATGAAGTAAACAAATAATGATGTTCCTGCTTTATGGTTCACAGGTTCTTGTGTGTACCCTCGTCCGATCAAAAATAAAAAAAAAAAAAATAAAATAAAATAAAATAAAAAAAATAATAATAAAAAAATTTGCCCTCATAAAGCGAAGATTCCACGAGAAAAAAAAATCAGCGTTGTCAAGCGATTGGCTAAAATGAAAACTCACAGGAATCTCACTATTCAGCATCTTTTGCCAACGTTATCTTAAGGAGGCTGCTGAGATATTTGGTAAAATTTAACCGACACTGGGAGGTATGAAACGGTATCTTTTACGTGCTAAGGAAAATGCCTGACACAATAACAAAAATTAAAAACGGAAATATATACTTCTCAAGCCATTTTCGAATTATATAACTTTCATTAGCCTAATATTTGAAATGTAACTACAGTTTCGGTGTTCGTATATTTAAAAAACGCCCAGAAATAATGTTATTTCGATACTGCGATATTCAGAATTCAAGAGCTGACAACATGTCGACTTCGTAGTTCGTAATTTCACCCGTGCACCGCTACATGCCTCTCCCGGCGCATTAACATTCATTTCGGCATTCTCGAATTCGTAGTTCCACCCGAGCACCGCTAGATGCCTCTTTCGGCGCATCATCCTTTATATCGGCATTCATATTAAAACATCCATTTCCTTTAACCACTCTTAATCACTGCGAAAATGAAGCATTTGAACGGCACAAGAAAGTGAGTTGGGAGCACTCCATGTTTCGATAGTCACTTATTTTAATACTGCAGATACGCTGCATTACAGTGTCTTTGGTCGAGGCGAAAAGCCAATCAGTGAGCTGATTGTTGAAGAATGTAGAACTTGATCCAAGTTGTAGATAGGAAAATTTTTACTTCCTTTTACCACTTTTAATGGCTAAATGCACACATAATATTAAGTATTCGTGAAATCTACGACAAACAAGCTTTCGAATTATGTAACTTACATTGGCCTTCTTGTACGAATAAATTACTAATCTGTACCACAATTCCACAATTTTCGTGTTAGCGTATTTATATAAGGATTTTTTTTTTTTTTTTTTTTTTTTTTTTTTTTTTTTTTTTTTTTTTTTTTTTTTTTTTTTTTTTAGGAACTGGCTGTGGCAAAGAGTAGCTTTGACTTGAATTCACTACAGCATAGGAGGGAAAGACAAGCATATGGGTAGCAGGTTCACTTACAACAGCCAACAGTAGTGTGTATGGGTCTATAACGGTAATGAGGGCTAATGATATAGAACGTGATAGGCGCAGATGGATTATGAATATTTATGGGATACAGTACAAATGATTTAATAAAATAGGAGCATGGTAAATAGTGGCACTAAAAAGCAAAGCCGGCCGCGGTGGCCGATGGGACTGAGGCGCTCCAGTCACGGTCTGCACGGCCACTACGGTCGGGGGTTCGAATCCCCCCTCGGGCATGGATATTTGTGCCGTCCTTAGTATAAGGTAGTTGATAAGTAGTTCGTAAGTTTAGGGACTGATGACCCCGTGATTAACATTTGAACATTTTTTTTTTTTTTTTTTTTTTTTTTTTTGAAAGCCAAAGTTGTACAACATGATTGACACAGACAGTTGGAAGGAAGGAAGGAAGGAAGCTTAGGGTTTTAAGTCCCATCGACAAGTTCGTCATTAGTGACGGCGCTCTCGCTCGGATTTTTGGTTAAGGATGGGGAAGGAAATCGGCCGTGCTCTTTCAAAGAAACCATCCCGGCATTTGCCGGGAGTGATTTAGGGTACAGAGAGATGTCCTCGAATATTCAATAGTTTCAGAATACGGCATTTATTGCATGTAACACTTCAATGGCATGCTTTGGCTTATCTGTTATAGTTCAAATAGTGGTCTTTGCAGTGTCCGGTATCGGGTCTGCATTGTACCTCATAATGTCTCTTATTCCCTGATAGGTCATTGAGTAGCTTTATTTGAAGTCAAATTGTATACTCCTTTTTATATCACACTCATGTGAATTACAGAGAGGTCATTGGCCATAACCAATTTTTAAGCACATACAGAATTGAAAATATGGGAGATCTACGCTGTATAATATTTTCATCTCCATCAGGAGGACCCTCTGTCATAGCAGCTCAGAAACTGATGGAATACTACGCAATAATAATGCACTTACGTCGTGTTTCACCATTGCCGTAGCAATTTATGTGGCCAGAAGCACGATGAAACATGGCGTCCAACGGCAATTTACCGGAGGCTGCTGGTCAGTAATTTTATTTGCACACTGAAATGCCAGCAATAAGTTTAAACGTATTTTATTCTCTACAGTATTTAACACCTGAATGTTATGTATACAAAACGAAGGTTGGTATTTTATGTGTGGCAGACAGCATGGCTCACAGAATATTTATGAAACGAATTTGGAAACATAGCTGTCGAAATTTCAATATTCCCATGACATCCTAAAGACGACGATGGAATAAAGTATACCCAGCATCCTTCCACGCCCAAATAATATGTCCAGAGGGTTTCCGAATTTCTTGCCTAGCACAGTTTTTGAAATTAACAGCAATAATTTTTTTATTAATTAGCTTCCTTTCGAAACAGTTTCCATTATTGTACGGTCTTGTGAAATATCAGCTGTATTACAGCAAAAATTTGACCTTCCAGTAAGGAGCTGGGGAATGGGTCGAAAAGAGGAAGGTCTAGGATGCGAGTCATCCACAGGTAAGTGGCGTAGTATTGTAACAACCCTCTTTCCTACTGGTTAATTATTTGTTGAAGAACCGTGATTATGGTGGCCTACAAAGGATTTGGATAAGGCTATTTTTACGGGATTATTTTGCTTAAAAAAAAAAAAAAGACCGATAGTAAGGGAGAGTTGCCACAACGAATTATCGTAACAAATAATTCGTTCCTCCTAACCTGCTCAATATTGAAATCAACCAATTGAAAGTTGAAACAATTAGCGACAAACACGTATGTACTAAAGTACGTAGGAAATTGGAGCATACAATAACTACACAAATACTGATAATGCAAGTAATTTAGAAACGGTTAAATACGGTCGCCAGTCCAGTAGGGTACTATATGTGGAACATGAAATTAGTGAACTACTAACCTCTTTGTTAGGTGTGACAACAGAAGGTCGTAACATTCAAGTTCCACAGTATTCACTTTACGAAAATTATGAAGTTTGATTTGCTGACTTTAAATAAAAAGAAAGTAAAATTAAATTTTGAAAATAGACCTAATCAGTGATAAATCATTTTGACTGATTGGCTGGAGGTAAGTAATGCACCCAACAATTGTCGTCACTTCAGATTATCACTTACTCACCTGTTTCATTTTACCTCGTTAGCAGGAAAACATTTGAAATGACTGATTAACTTGCACTTAAATCAATACTAAACTCCCAAACAATTCGTCAAAACCAGTGCAGTGTAGTCTCTGCACATGAACAACGCCGAAATAAGAACAAACCAGCAGGAGAACACACAATCAGAAACAGTACAAAATATTACAAAATTAATACTAGTAATTTTAAGTTTTATCTTTAAGTTTTCTTTAGTGCCAGCCTCCAGTAACAAGAGGGCTATATTGTTAATCTTTCATTAAATTTTAGTCTATATTGCATCACCAAATTAATGAGATCACACAAAGGGAACGAACTTTGAAAATTTAAGTTTCATTGGATTGGCACTTGAAATAATTTGTTTTAGCAATGACACTCGGTTATCAACTTCACTGGACACGAAAGGACCCTCACAGGTAATAATGACTTGGCACAATGAACGTCTACCTAACTTCTAAAGATCTCTATTATTTCAATCACTAGACATGAGAGGTCTAGGTAAACGCCTCACAAACTGCCTAAACTTTTGTGTGGTAGAAAATATTGGCGCGGTCTTATAGTACGTCTCTATTGTTGAGAAGCCGGCCGCTTGGTCGTCTACAACGCTGAAGTTGAAGGTACGGGCACACTTCCATTCAATGAGCAGTTACATGGCAGGCTCTTGATGAGCTGAAAGCCTGTGGCATCTGCCCTCACTCATCACTGGATAAACGCGCCACAACTTAGCACTCCGCCAACATAGGCCTGGTAACCCAAGACACGGCACCGCTCGTTTCCGCGCTTTGGCTGTCTCTCCTCTCAGTTCAAGCGACAGCACACGACTCCTCTCTCTGTTAGCGCACTGCCGCGCTAACTCGCTCGTCAAAGATCACACTCCACACAACGCAAATCTCTGACAAAGATATAATCCCTACTTTTCCTAACGACATATACCCAGTGCAATTACAATTTTGTTTACAGCAAAATTACTAACGAATAAACAAAACATTATTACGAAATATACAAATACATAATAATTAACACACATATAAATTATAAAGCGGGTGTTTACATTAGAAAGTCTTTATCTGGGCACATCTGGATTAAAGTGTTACATGTATCTCACATTTCATGAAAAACTGATCAAGTGCAGAATCACACAGTAATACAGATGTGTAACTAGACTTGAGTGTAAAGATGTATGAAAGACGTCGTTAGCTTAAGGCTCATATATCTTCATCCAAAATTACAATTTTCCCTTGAAATCTGTATACATAAGATTTCTAATAATGAAACTAATTTTGTTAAGACACTGCATAATTAATTATTACTCCGCGTAATTAGTGGTAGTTACATTAAGTCTCATAATCATTCCTTGGATATGCCACCAGCTTGTAGCACGTTTGTCCAAATTAAAGTTGTATAGCTTTGTATACTTTATACAACACAAATTAGCAAAAAATTAAAAAAGGGATAAAAATTTGACTCGTCAGAAAATGTCATAGTGCAGGATAGCAAAAAATTTTCAAGTAATAATAATTCATAATTGAGTAATACTAATGACACAACAAGAAGACTTTACAATATTAATATTTACAAATGGTCATGTCATTTTTAAGTTTTTCAATACACCAAAATATATGTAGCTGTAAGAGAGAATATTTTACTTTCGCCCTGCGAGCGAATACAAAGGCACGCCGCTGCGTACCCAAGTGCCCGCAGCGGCTCAGTGCAGTTATAGGCATTGTTACGTGCCCCAGTCGGCACAGCAACCGCAGCGCGACGGCTTTGTAGTACCGCCCACCTGCATTCTTTTCTCACGTGCTCGCTCTCCAGTATACTCAAAGGATTTCGTTCAAAATCATAGTGGATAATATCAACACTGTCCATAATTGCAACACCAGGTCCGGATTAAGGGAAGGGGGTGGCTAAGTGGGCTGTATCCCAAGGGCCTCCAGTTAGACCGAGCCTTCACTCTGATCAAAATAGCAGCTGCCTGTCCAGCAAGATTAGTACAAAACCACGGGTGGGCTAAATGAAAAGTTCTGCTTTTCATTTAATTATATAATGTCCAGTACAAATCCAGCAGAAAATTAAATCTCTACGAAGACGCATAATATAAGGTAGAAGTCATTAAACACAATAATAAGTTATATCTGTCTGTAATCTCTCCGTGAGTAGGGTCGTTTAGACCTTTTTGCCAGTATAACAACCGGTTTACTTCAGACACAATTATGTCCTGTGAGATACATCACCCCACGCCCCCCCCCCCCCCCCCGCCACCGTTTTTTTTTTTTTTTTTTTTTTTTTTTTTTTTTTTTTTTTTTTTTTTTTTGGTGCTTTCTTCGCTTGTCCATTATTATAGAGTGAAATTGTTGATTCGTGCGACAGTATTGTTTAGAGCGTTATAATGTACACTTTCTTTGCATACCAGCCGTATTTCGTTATTGAGGTGTTATTGCTTATTCTAATCAATTAGTGGATTACTCGTATTTGAATTTCATGACTTGAAATGGAATCGTCTCTTCTGAGAAAGTTTGTTTAGTGGTGCCAGTAAAAGAAAGGCACAGAAAGAAGCAGCAGAATTTATGAAGAAACTGCCAAAAGTTACTTCGTACTTTACAAAGAAAGAAGACTCTGTTGCGACTGTTAATGGCGGCCGCGGTGGCCGAGGGGACTGAGGCGCTTTAGTCACGGTCTACACGGCCGCTACGGTCGAGGGTTGGAATCCCCCCTCGGGCATAGATATGTGTGCAGTCTTTATTATAAATGTTCAAATGTTTGTTAAGCTTATGGGACTTAACTACGGGGTCATCAGTCCCTAAACTTACAAACTACCTATCAACTACCTTATACTAAGGACGGCACAAATATCCATGCCCGAGGGGGTATTCGAACCCCCGACAGTAGTGGCCGTGTAGACCGTAACTGAAGCGCCTCAGTCCCCTCGGCAACAGCGGCCGGCCTTTATTATAAGGTATTTCATAGGTAAAGTTTAGGGACTGATGACCCCGTAGTTAAGTCCCATAAGCTACACAAACATTTTAACAATTGGACAAGATCAGAGGTCTAAAGGTCGTAGCAGGGCCAGCGCAAGGTACGTGCGAAACGAGCGGTCGCACAGGGTGGCACTTTCCGAGGGGCGGCAGATCCGCTCCCCCTTTTTTTAATTTTTTTAGGACAAATTCAACATTCATGCCCAAGAAGGGATTCGAAACCAAACCTTGGAGGGGGCGGCTTCGGGAAATGTGACATGGCGCCTCGACTACCTGCCGGCCACCCCTGTTGAACAAGGGGAGGGAGGAGAACTAATTACTCCCTCGCCACTGTGGCAGCACCGTCGTGTTTACGCCGGAGGAACAGTGAGGCGGGGGGGGGGGAGGGGGGGGGAGCAGTCTGGCGTATAATGTATATTTGTCGGCGCTAGTATTCTAATGAGCGGAGCGCTGGCACCATGTTACGCGCGCGTTTGCTCACAACATTTTGCAGAAGACGAAATATAATTTGAAAATTAGAATGCAATGTTCGATACTGCGATTATGCGTTAAGCCCATAGCAATCTTGCTAACCCCTTCAATGGCAGTTTCCGAGTGTTTTATTCTTCCCGCATTATGGAAAAAAAATCGTTGAACATTATTACAGTCAAACATGTCGAACACCTACAATGGCTAGAAGTATACCGAATGGATAAATACGCTGCGAGTAATTACAAGGGATTAAGACATTGGTAGTAAGCCTGGCGTAAGTTGGGTTTCGGCGTATTTTTCAAAATTTTTGCTATCCGTTTCTGAGTGATAGTCGGACTTTTGATTTTGAGCTATGAAACAACTGTCTCCGCCTGCATGAACAACAATTAAACCCTGGCCGGCACTTTTGTTTGACAATACTACTCGCTCGCTATCACTTTGCCAACATTTATTTACTGCATACTGTTTTCCGTTGAATACATTATCTGTTCACAACAGTAAAAAATGTTTATTTAAACTGTAAGTTCATACCGCGCGGGATTAACCAAGCGGTCTAAGAAGCTGCAGTTATGAACAGTGAGGTTGGTCCCGGCAGAGGTTCGAGTCTTCCCTCGGGCCTGGGTGAGTGTGTGTTGGTTCTTAGGTTAATTTGAGTAGTGTGTGAGTTTAGGGAATGATGACCTTAGCAGTTAAGTCCCATAAGATTTCACACACATCTAAACATTTTTGTAAATTCAAAGGCTTATTAAAATTAGCTAGATTTCTTCAATCAAGTTTGACTTCATTTTTGATCTGGCCCAGCGACTGTTATGTACAAATATGTAGAGAATGTCACCAATCGGTCGAAATTTTTGTTTTTATTTTCCAGATCTAGAAAGATTTCGGACACAGTGTGGCTATTCTCAATGCCGTGAGTTATACGGTCATGTTGAACATAACTGTCAACATGGCGGTTTAGATGTAAGCACGTATTAAAAGCTTTGAGATTGGTCACTCTCAGTGGCCACCTAGGTAGATCTGAAAAGTAAAAACAAAAATTGCGATTGATATCTGACATTTCCTACAAATTTGTTTAAAGAAAATTCCTCAAAGCTTCTGTAAAAAGAAAATAAAAATAAAAACCGGGGGGGGGGGGGGGATTTAGCAGCTCGAACGGGGCGGCACTTGGGCTTGCGCCGGTCCAGGGTCGTGGTCATCCGTCATATTTGTCGAAGACTGTTTGTAAGGAATTTATCAGCCTTATGGGAAACAAGATACTGAGTAAAAAAATCATTGACGAAATTCAAACAGCAAAATACTACGGACTAGTTGTAGATTCAACGGTAGTCACGACGCATGATCAATAAGCCTTAGTAGTAAGGTACAGCTATGAGGACAGAATACACTAAAGATTTTTGTGTTTTGTTCCCATACATAGTCATACGGGAGAAAGTCTCAAGAAGGTAATAACAGATATCTTTAGAAAACACAATATCGAGATAGAAGATTGTCGTTCGCAGTCCCATGACAATGCCAGTAACATGAGTGGGAAGTATTCAGGTTTCAGTGCAAAAAATAAAGGAAATGAATTCATTAGCATTTTATTTGCCCTTCCCTGAGCACTCTTTTAACCTCGTGGCCCGAAATATTGCACAGGAATTCTTAGAATCAGTCTATTTTTTTTTTTTTTTTTTTTTTTTTTTTTTTTTTTTTTTTCAAGTTCTCCAACGATTGTAAGATTCTTTGTAGCGTCTACTCATCGTTGGCACATTCTTGTAATTAATAATGGGCGATTTAAGACATTGTCTGGTACCAGATGGTCGTTCCGTGAGGAAGCAATATCAGCTGTTCGACAGAATTTCAACACCATTTACATGTCACTGTAAGAAATTACCAGAAACGAAGAAGAAAAGACAGAGACAAGAATTGAAGCAGAGTCGCTTCGTAAGAAGCTTATAAAAATGGAGACTGCTATATTAATTGTGTTCTGGAATGACCTGTTATCTCGAATTGACACAACTAACAATTAGTTGCAAAAGCCTGGTCGTGATTTAATTAGCGACTGTCAAGAGTTGCAATAATTGATTCCATTTTCAGCCATATTAGGGAAAATTTTGTTGACTTTGAAAACCAAGCGAGGAGCCTAAGTGAGCATGTACATCAAGAAAATAGGGACGAACGGAAACGCAAAAAAAACCTAGATTTCCTGATGGAGAAAAATCAGAAGAACTGGCTGGACGCGATAAGTTTCGTGTATCACTTATTACAGTTGTTGACAAACTACGGTCAAAACTGAAAAAAAAAAGCGAGAATAAAAGTATAGTGAAGTAGTCGATATTTTCCGACCATTAACAAACAATATTGTGAAGCAACGAATTGAAGAGATCTTAGCGGAAACGGAAATACTGTGTGAGAAATACCGAGGTGATCTCCAAGAAGACAGTTTTCGTTGTGAAATTCTTCATTTTAGTGAATATTTTAAGTGTTCTCTCAAAGAAAAAAGCTGCTGACACTTCACCAGCCGAATTATATCAATTAATTTATCAAAATGATCTTGGTGATGTTTTCAAAAAGTAATGATTGCTTATCGGATCTTCCTCTCAATACCAATTACTAATTGTGAAGCTGAGAGAGGAATCTCCAAATTAACCCTCATCAAAAACAAGTTACGTTCTACAATGCAACAAGAACACATTTCTGCTCTTGCATTTTTATCATTTGAACATGAGGTTATCAGGATGTGACAGAGGATGTGATAGAGCCAGAAAAAGAAGTTTTTAAGTTAGACTTAATCATTTTTAATTTATCACATCGATATTTCTTTGTGTGATTTGTGAACCTACATTCGGTACTATATGATTTAATGCATGAAATGGTAAAAGTCGTAGAAGTATGAGTATTCTTTAACTCACCTGCTGTACTTCCACAGAACTGTATTAGGCCTAAATGACGTTAGTAGGGCCACAAATTTTTTCTAGCCCCGGGCCTCCACCGGGGTTAATCCGGCCCTGAGTAACACACTGGGTTACCAGAAACTCACAACTCGTCTGAGTCCAACGGCATTTACAAAGTTACACATAGTCTTCATAATTTAACTTTACATGAAATGTCTTTAAATAATTAGTTAATTACAGTTTGGTCCATATTTGCCTTTAATTATTCGTATTCAGTGCCTAGCGCTGACCGTCTAGGTCAATGAAGTAATTAATAGAATTTTAACTTTAATTAGATTCTACATTCTTTTCACGGCATTTATGAAAGCTTTATTATACTCAAAGGCAGAAATTTTCTGAATGTTTGGATCAGTTTTCTTTGCTTCTCATGAGCTTCACGCCTAATATAGTTTGTGTAACGCAAACGTAATTTATACCCACACATGAGGCAAAATTTTTTGCTTGATATGTTTATGGCAGGCATTTTATTACAAACGCATATGGCACAACGAAAAATAAAACCGTTTATTTCTCGTAGTTATTGTTGTAAAAAATATATGCAAAGTTTTTGTTGAACTTCTTAGTATTTGGTCATATTTTTCTGTGGAAGAAAGCCATAGGCCTGTTCGCTTTTAAACGGCCACTTTAATCTTCGTAAGAGAGGGTCGGTAGTAGTGAATGCTGGATATTCGCTGCATTTGATTGATGTAATACTCTTTATGCCCGCTTTGGAGTTACGGTTGGTTTGCTTGTTTGCTGCCGAAATGGATATTGAGAAAATATATTCTACATGCGCTTCGAAGAGGCACACATAAAGAACCCAATACATACCAGTTTTTCACTGATCGAACTTTCAGATATGAATACGATACTTAGAGCTGAAATGCTTGTAGGTCGTAATTAATTTTTTTTATATCTTTCTTTTTCTCTTGTTGTGGCTCATCGGAATATTAAAATTTTAATAAAAGAGGCACCTATCAGATTAAAGCTTAATACCGCCGATATACCTTTATATCATGTCATAGGGAAAGTACATGACATACGCTGACGGCATTTAATTTGGAGGACGCCTCATTGTCTACGTTTTATTAATATTTCTGATGTATCTGTAGCTGTGGGAAATCAACCCGCCAGTGTGAAACGAAAAAGATAACATACAGAGCTCGTTCATGGTCCCGAAAGGTGATTACCGTAGGTGAGTGTAACAGTAAACAGAAAAGTTGTTTTCCTATATATTAAGAAAAAAATCTTTGCAAAAGCATTGTACTTTTATGTATTTTCGTCTAAGCATTAATTACAAATTATCTGAACATCATATCCTCAGTATCGCTTTGAAATTACTGTTTACTGAGATTGTTAATATTATCAATGTGAGCAGTTATCTACCAGTGGCGTAACTAGAGGGGGGGGGGGGGGGGGCATGAGGGAAAGAAAGAAAGAAAGAAATTGTATAACAGCAACCTGATAAAGGTAGATTGGAAACTCGGGGTGTTTTACCATAATCTTTCATTGGATGGGAGTGAATTAATCCTCAACGGGAGTGGTAGATGGTAGTCTGTCTGGAAACTGACTAAAATTTTGTTCGTCAAGCAGATCTATCCCCCCCCCCCCCAAGCCAAGTCCTAGTTACGCCACTGTTATCTACCAAGGGGCGGAGTGTAACTAGCACTGAAAAATGGGTACTAAGTGATTAAAAACAGCCTGTAAAGCTTGGACGGTTGTTTTAGTTTACGTTATGCTCAGAAATAATTTTTAAAAATTGATGGTTGTGCTGATTACATTGCCACTTAAATTCTTGATCTCTTGGAACCGCGTGAAATGTCACTCTATCACATAGAATAACATTGGCCTATGTCATTTTCATGGTGAACGTTGCATCTTATCACAAGATACCTGTTAATGGAAAGTAAAAGAAATTAGCGAGATATCACTAACACTAAAGGAAAATTATCCGTAATGCGTGTATGTCAGTGTACCATTACATTTCCAGCCAACAGTGCCATAAACATTTTGCTTAAAGTAATTACAATAATGGAAAACACACAGACTACATGCCTTACAATGTTTATATTTCTCTTCAAAGTGCAGATGCGAGATTTCGGTTAAATGTTTAAAACAATCTTAAAGAGAATTAAAGCTCAGTAAAGTCATTCAAAATCATTTTCTCAGTGAAGCCACATTAATCACAGTTTCAAATTATGATATTGGTCTGTCAATTTCATAATCTACCTTTCGTTAAGTATACTGCAACATCTACCACAATGAACCTCAAAAATTGCCGAAGTGGGTCGTTTGCGTGCCTCAACGGTACAGATATCCTGGCCGTATTTGCAACCGCAGGGGATGGGTATCTGTGGAGTGGCCACATATGTGATTCTTGAAGAGGCGGAGCAGCCTTTTGAGTAGTTACAGTGGCAACAGTCTGGATGATTATGTGAGAGCCGCGGTGGAACAGCCGGGCGGTCTAAAGCGTCTCGCTGCGGAGCGCGCGGTTGCTCGCCGTGGAGGTTAGAGTCCTCTCTGGGGCATGGGTGTGTGTGTTTGTCCGTAGGTTAGTTTACCTAGGTTTAAGTAGTTTGTAAGCTAAGAACTGATGACCACGCAGTTTGGTCCGATAGATTTACAAACATTTGATTATCTGAGACGGCATTCTAACATCAGCTGACGTAGCTTTGTCATACAGTTACTGCAAGCGGCTGAAAGCAAGAGGAAAATACAGCAGATATTTTTCCTGGACACATGCATCTCTATTGTATGAGTACATGATGATGATGATATCATCTCAGGCAAAATATTCCGGAGGTAAAATGGTTCCCCCTTCGGCTCTACGGGCGGGGACCATTTAGGAGGATGTCATGAGGAAACAGAACACTGTCATTCTACGGATCAGAGGGTGGAATGTTCGGGTATAAAGGTTAGAAAATTGGAAGTGGATAGGTTGAAAATAGATATAGTGGGGATTAGTGAGGTTCGGTGGAAAGATGAACGGGGTTATAAATACAAAATCATTTCGGGTGTTATAGAAGTAGGTCTATCGAATAAGGAAAAAATGAATGCGGGTAAAGTACTATGTACAGCACAGTGATCGTATATTCATAGGCAAGATAAATAAGACCACAGTAGTAGGAGTTTATATGCCAACTATATTTGCCGATGATGAGGAGATCGAAGAAATGTATATGGAGGTAAAGGAAAACATTCAGTCGCTTGAGAGTAAAACTTGATTCTGATGGGAGACAAAGACAAATATAGTAGGACAATATGGACGAGGGAAAGGAATGAAAGATAGAAGTTTGCAAAGAATACTGGGGTCTAATTTAATCATAAGAGATACTTCGTTCAAGAATCATGAAAGACGGTTGTATACCTGGACAAGACTAGGGGAATAAATTTTATAATGGTAAATATCTGAACGAGATTTTAAAACGTAATACAGTGGCAGATGCTGAATCCGACCATGAGATATTCGTTATGAAATGTAGACTGAAAATGAGGAAACTACGGAAAGGCAGGAGAGTAAAGAGATGGGGCCGCAGAGGAGAAAAAGGTAGAAAACAAGACCTACAAAAATCTTTGGATATTACAGTAAATATTGAATTTAATTGGTGAAAGCAGAAAATGGAAAAATGAAGTAAATGAAGCAGGTATAATGTGGTACAGACGACTAAACCATTAACTGCAAAACGGCTAAGCAGGAGTGCCCAGAGGGCAATGCAAATCTGGAGATGTACAACTAGCGAAAGACAGATACCACCTAAAGAAAATAAATGAGATGTTTGGAGACAAATGAAACAGCTGTAACATTATGAAGAATTCGAATGTAAAACTAGTTATGAAGAAGGAAGGGAAAGCTGAGAGGTGAGAGGAATATATAGACTGGCTCTATAAATGAATTAAATTTCGAATCAATATTGTAGGAAGAGAAGTAGAGAAATAGGAGATACTATACGAGGGATGAATTCGACAAAGCAGTGAACTAAATCGAAATAAGACCGCTGGAGTAAATGGTATACGCTCCGAACTAGTGAAGTCTATGGGAGAGTCAGCCATGACAAAATTATTTCATCTGGTGTCCAAGATGTATGAAACAGGCGAGAAATCTCAAACTTCAATAGAAATGTAATAATCCCCATTCCAAAGAAAATAGGCGCAGTCAGATGAAATTACAGGTCCGTCAGTTTAATAAGTCATGGTTGCAAAACTATAAAAGGATTTATTTGCAGAAGAATGAAAAAGTTAGTAAAAGCTGACCTCGGTAAAGATTAACTTGGATATAGGACAAATGTAGGAAAACGTGTGGCAATACTCACTTTACGACTTATCTCAGGATACAGATTAAGAAAAGGCAAACCTACATTTCTTGCTTTTGAGCTCTGGAGAAAGCATTTGACACAATTTATTGGAATACACTCTTTCCCATTCTGAAGTCAACAGGGTTGAAATATAGAGAACAGAAAATTATTTACAACTTGTACAGAAACTGGGCAGCAGTTATAAAGAGTCGAAGGACTTGAAACGAAAGCACTGGTTGAGAAGGGATAGGTTTGTATCTTTTCCCCAGTGTTATTGAATCTGTAGAATGAGCAAGCTGTGAAGGAAATCAAGATGACATTTGTAAAAAAGAATTAAACTTCACGGTGAAGAAATAAAGACTTTACGGTTTGCCGATGACATTGTAATTGTGTTAGAGAAAACATAGGATATGCCAGAGATATCGAAGGGAGCGGACAGCATATTGAGACGCGCTTACAAGATGAACATTAACAAGAGCAAAATTGATTTATTTTGATTAGGGAGGTAGATCAAAGAGTGATCGGTTCAATATGTAATATTAATTTTGTGGTGCTCCGTGGCCTGGTGAAAATCATTCAACTGGACGCCACCTCGGCGACTTGCGTGTCCCGAAACTACTCCAGTTATCCAACCAAGGAAGGAAACCTACAGTTTATCGCGAAATCCGAAACATGTGTCACTCCTGCCGACGACTCACATCGTTGAGAGGTGAAGGGTAGGTTAAAACACAGACTGGAAAATTCCGTTCAGTGGTAATGTTACTGTCTGGAGAATTGAGTGAATAACCACGGAAACAACAATAGGGAAGGTGGTACAACAATTGCGATGATTTCGGACAAATGTTATTGTAACTGGAAATACACTGAGAAAAGAAATAACTTTAATTACGAACTTTTTCTTGGATGTTTAATGCATATGTAACACAAATATGACACAATTACGAATGTCAGTATAAATAGAAAAAGAAGGTGACAGAAATGAGAAAAATCGATCGAAAATGTACCACATTAGGTACAATTGTGATTACTTCCTGGTAAAATTTTGATTACTGGCATCTTCCATATCAACAGTACTTTTTCCCTCGGGCACCAACGCATACTTCGTAGTGCCAAACGTTGCATTTTTAGCAGCGAATCTAGTTATCCTTAACTAGAAAATTTACAACAGCGCGTTAGACTAAGTAGCTTCACTTACCTCTTAAGAGGAAAAAATTTACATCTTGGTAGCACGAAGTGGTGTATTCTTGGTAAAGACAGGAGGAGCTGTAGAAACCTGCTAGCAAGTGCTACCAACACTACGGACTGACAAATGGCGCGAAAACTTATGTAGATCGGGATTTTACCTATGTTGAATTTGTACTACCTCACCGTAGTTCATACATTCCAACGCCACTAGCAGGAGATAGAAATATTAGTTAATAGCTGAAAACCCGGCGTTGCCCGGGTATTTTTATATTTATTCAAGCCTTGAGTTAGTACTTCCCCTATTCCTTCTCTGTCTGTCCATCTCCTTTTTTTTTCAATTAAATGTTATATATATATATATATATATATATATATATATATATATATATATATATATATATATATATATATATATATCAGAGGATATGTAAGAAATAAGGCTGTCTCCCATAATATACAAAAATTTAAGTACAGTGTCCAAACAAAGATAGTAATCAAAATACAAATGATATATAACATTCATTTAATTCACAACTTTACTATAAACAATATTTCTTGTTACTTGGCCAGGAACAAATATGAATAATTTCTTTGGTGAGGCCTTCCCTGAGAAAGTTACATAAAGTTATCCGTGTCATAAACAAGGGCATGCCAAATCCACTTCACAGTATTGAATAGATTGCCCTGTGGTTTATTAAAAATAGAAAAATGCAAGTTTCACTGTAAACCGCAGGCTCTTGAGGTTAAAAGCCATATCTGTCACGAATAATGGGTATTCGTTGGATATACTCTGTCTCATTCTCTTCCATTCCTCGTAACTTTACAGTAGTCTATTACTATCGCCTGAATCCGTTTGCTCTTCAGAGCTCAAAGTTGTCAACATTACTTACTGTCAGCTTTCCAGGAATTTCCTTAAACCGACTGGAATACGTGTTGCATGATGTGACAGTATCTATGATCTCATATTTATCGAATTAAAAGTTGTACAATTGTATAATTTTGAAGTTGTATATTCATTTGTATAAGTGTTATATGTCGTTAAATCATTTGGGAATAGAGTTAGTTGTACAGAAGTAATAGATTAAAACCTGTGCGTGGTGTGGCGGTTTTCCCTGAACGTTACTGTTATTGTCGTTATACCTCATGAACTACATGTCGTACTGTGATACTCTCTAAACTACATTCATCTGTATGTGTGTATACTGCTATAAAATTACTTGCGACTACAGTTTGTAGTGTAGAAATTATGAACTGCAATGCTATACCGAATTCCGTAGTTTTGCTCCATGAGCAGCGGAAAAGTGGGAAGCAAGAAACATTTTTCCCTTCAGTATTTTGATGTGGTTGTCAGCGATAAAAAGTTTAATAATGGTTTGAAATTACAAGTTTTTTGCAAGTCGCTAAGTACTGTCGTTATTATAAAATGTATTTTAAAAGTTTCGTCGCATTATGTGGCAGTTTCTTGCAAATGTTATTATTTATAACATATCTCTTGAACCATGAGTCATATGTGGTTCGTACTCCATCAGTGCTTGTTATCTCATGTAACGAATAAACGTAGCAAATTTGGTTGAAATCGATCTCGTGCTTCAAGAGAAAATGAGCAGTATTATCGCTTAATGTAGCAGTTTACTGCATATCACATTGCTTAACGCTCCTTAGAACGGTGATAGTGACAGACTACAAATCCAAAGGTGGCGGGTTCAGTTTCCGCCAGGTCCTACGATTTTTATGTCACTCTCTACTTCTTTCACCTCTAGTAGTGTTGCTGATGTGGAAAATACCGAGTAGCACCGTGGTTCGGAACCCACGTTAAACAGAAGGTTCCCCTATAACTGGCTGGGTAAGACAGTTGGAAGGTCGGAGGAAGGCAACGGCATACTATCTCCAAACAGCACCATGGCTAGTAAAGCACTGTGGTCGTCAAACCAATCCTAGGATTGTTGACTGCTCTATCTCGTGAACTATGTGTTGTACGTAATTCTTACACTTACGGCGACCGTCATATATTGAAGCTTACGTGTACAAAATTTCATAAAGATTGGAACAAAACTGTAGATTTGTATGGCATACGTAACACACACACAAACGTACGGACACTCTGCTATATATGTTAGATGAGGCCTCTCCAACTCGGGTGCTTGGCGAGCACCGGCGGGCACCGGTGCTGTGCTGCAGCAGTCGGTGGTGTGTAGTGGGGTACGAGAGGCAGGCACAGCGGTGTCAGCGCAGAGGTAGCAGGGGCGTGTCGACGACGCGCGGAGCGAGGCGAGAGTCGTCTTGATTGTGAATTATTGTTCAAATGTTCAAATGTTTGTAAAGGTTATGGGACTTAACTACGGGGTCATCAGTCCCTAAACTTACTAACTACTTATGAACTAGCTAATCCTAAGGATGGCACAAATATCTATGCGCGAGGGGGATTCGAACCCCCGACCGTAGTGGCCGTGCAGACCGTGCCTGGAGCGCCTCAGTCCCCTCGGCCACCGTGGCCGGCTGTGAATTATTAAAAATGTTCAAATGTTTGTATAGTCTATGGGACTTAACTACGGGGTCATCAGTCCCTAAACTTACAAACTACTTATGAACTACTTACGAACTAGGACGGCACAAATATCCATGCCCGAGGGGGGATTCGAACCCCAGACCGTAGTGGCCGAGCAGACCGTGACTGGAGCGCCTTAGTCCCCTCGGCCACCGCGGCCGGCTGAATTGTTCAAACCAATAATAATTGTCCATTTTCGTTTATAGACAGAAAGTTTTATTGCGTCCCTTATTTTATACAAATTTCCAACATTCTTTCTTGATCTTTGGCATCGCATTGAAGAAACTAATTTTCTCATAAAAGAAACTACAGTTTCGGCAGTTACAATTCGAAATACAGCTTGCAACAATTCATTAAACTTGACATTGTTTTAATTTCGTTAATATTCATAATTGGAAACATTTGTTCATAAAGGAACGTTGCTCAGAACATTACAATACATTTTAGGGCAAAGACATGATCCTCAGGAATTCTTATTCAAATGTTTAGACTTAAGGGGCTTAACTGCGGGTCATCAGTTCCTAAACTTACAAACTACTTGTGAACTACCTTATATTAAAGACTGCACAAACATCCATGCCCGAGGGGGGGATTCTAACCCCCGACGGGGAACAGCCTCGTGCATCGTAGCATAGCGCCTCAATGCGCTCGGCCATTCCTCCGCGGCCATTTCATTGTTAAGATATAATTTGATAGTTGCTTCGAGGTTAATGTGTTACACGTTCAACAGAATACAATTGTAATAGACCATACACACCTTTTTTTCAGCGTCACATGTTAATGTTAAAATATAAGGAAGTTATTATAGACTTATTGTTTAATAGTGTAAGAATTGCCGCTAAATGTGGCAACTAACAGGCGGGCTATCTGAAAACATCCAATAATAAAATTTTTAATTCAGTGCACAATAATATAACCTAGGACGAGAATCCAATAGGAGATCGGTATCAGGATAACCATGCCTCATAATGCAAACAGTCCATTTAAGAAAAGACAGGTTCAGACACATTAGTGGGCAGTCGAGAAGAGGCGATGCCTGCCTCTACTCAATCGCAGCGAATGTCTCGTCCTCCAGTCAGTGCTTGGTCGCTCCTCCGCGGCGAATTCTTGTTCATCAAAGGCTATATATAAAGCAATTTAAATCACTACTGTAGACTAATGGTAATAGTGGTCTGTCGAAATTGAATTTTACTGTTGTTCTGTCAGCTCAGTTTGCGTGCACAGAAAGAGGCATCAAAAAAATTTTTAAGTGCAGTTTTATTTTATTTCTTCAAACCTATAATATAAATTTTTATGTAATAACTGTGTATTCCCGGATGTGGCCATAAGTACATTTTTTTTAAAAAAGTTATATTTTTTGTTTTCTTCAGATCGTGGCAAACGTGGTTTTAATTTAGTAATGAGTCCCCTTCTGTCTGTTCCTTCAATCCCCTTGCGTGTTTTTGTAGTGACAGCACTTTTATATTTACGGTGGAGTGTTATATTAAGCATTGTGGTTTCCCATCAGGCTTATAATATCTTCCTATTAAGCATTAAAAATGTTACACATAAAGGCGAACCTTTTGTGAGTCATGCTAAACGTTCGCACGATACATTAAGTATCCTATTTGATAAGGTTTAGAACGGGGCGCGCAAGCACTAAGTGCTTGAGTTGGAGAGGCCTGTATTAGATCAAGCCGACTCTCTGATGAACAAATAGCATAAATTGACGTGGGAGTAGTTGGCTGCGGATATTACAGGGCAATTTCTCTGCCATCGTTTATGAGGTTAACTCTCCACCACAACGGAGGTGTCGCGCGCAGTGTTGAAATGGCGCGCTGCGGTGCCGTGCCACCTGTTAACATTTGCAGAGCGGTGTAGCGCAGGGTATGGAGGCGGCGCGCGCCGTGCCCTGACCTGCCCCAGACAGCAGGTAGCAGCCGGCAGACAGCAGACGGTCGGCCGCCCACGACCGCCCCCACTGCCGCCCCCGCTGCCCGCCCACGCCTGGGTCACGGCAGCGAGGGGAGCACTGCGGTCGCCGTTAATCACACCCCGACCGCGGGTCAAACAGTCACGCCACTTCACTGTACCCGCAGTGTTCTACCACCACTCCTGACGCCGCAGCATTGAAAGACTGGAAAGAAACGCAGGTCCCTCCCGTCTTCATTAACGGCCATAGTCACTTCGATTTCCAACCAGAGAATTCGGACATAGCATAAAACTGTCGGCCTGTATCACCTGAGTAAGTTGAGGCAAGTTATGTGATAGCGAATTGGGCATATAAAGATGCAATTGGCCCACTTTAGGTTACGGTAGTAACACTAAAAAGTGGGCCTTTGAGATCGTTTTTTGACTGCTCGAAATTTAAATGAAAATAACGGCTTAACCATTCATCTGGCACGTAAACTGAATAACCGAATTTGTAGAGGAGAAAATTCCCTACAACGTTGCTCTCTTATGTTTTTTTCATATCTCGTATCGTTTCAGAGATATTTGCAAAAATGACAGCGATTTTGGGATGTATGTATATCTGTCTGTCCGTAACGTGTTCCCTGTTTTTAAGACGAACCGTTCAGCCGATCAGCACCAAATTTTACAGACATATGTTTCGGCCGCCAGAGACCAAAAACTCCCTTTTTCAAATTTTTCGGACAAAAAATACTGCAGTAATACTAAAAAAACGTCGTTTGTAATATAATTGTAATTGCAAACGAACCGTTCATCTGACACAAAATTGAATAACCGATTTTGTAGAAGAGTACATTCTCTACAACTTTGCTGCCTTCTGATTTTTTCATATCTCGAATCGTTTGAGAGATATTTGCAAAAATAAAAGAGTTTTGACACCCTCCATTGAATTAACGAAAACCAGCCGTTCGCAGATGTCACGTGACATTCCACGCCCAGAACTCTCTCTGGCATACGCCATCTTGCGTTGCGTATTTTATGATTCTCTTATTATAATTGACACGTTGTTATTGCAAAGCAACGGCGCACTGAAGAATTAACAAAAATACGTCGTTCTTCGTACGATAAATGATAATCTAGTGTCTGAAAATGCCATATTAGTATCAGTTAACAACTGCCATCAATAGTAAGAAAATAAAGGACGGCTTTCGTAACTGTTCGCTGTAGTGTAGTGGGCAGCGTATTACTATAATTTTTTATTATTTACATTATTATTTTTGTCCGAAATGTTTGCAAAAATGATAAAACTACGAATTTAAAATGGGCCGTAAAACATGTCAGTGCGATTTTTTGTTTTTTCTTTCCACTTTCCATTCTCCACCTAGAGGAGGTGGAGCCGGCTGCTTTAAAAGGTCTTGCATATACCCTTTTCAGCCTTCGAGATAAATAGTTTCATTTTATTTTTATTAATTTCTATTTCTCGCGTTCGTGGTACTTACATTTTAATCGAAAGGTAATCGAAAAGTGCTATGAGTGGAACAGGGAATTCTATCTATGTTTCATAGAGCTAGAAAAGGCTTATGACCGTGTTCCTAGGAGGAAGCTACTGTCAATTCTACAAGATTATGCTATAGGAGGCAAACTTCTGCAGGCAATTAAAGGGCCTTACGTAGACTGTCAGGCAGCTGTTAGAGTAGATGGAAAATTGAGCTCATGATTCAGGTAGTTTCAGGGGTAAGACCACTCTTGTTCATACTATTCATGGATCATATGCTGTAAACAGTAGACTGACAGGGCGGGATTAAAATAGGTGAAAACAAAATAAGCAGTCTCGCTTATGCGGATGGCCGACTCAATGAAAATGTTGCTAACTAATATTTCAGAGGCGCAAAGATTATGATATGGAGATCAGCGTCTCAAAAACGAAAGTAGTGTCTGTGGGAAAGAGATTTAAACAGATTGAGTGCCAAATAGGAGGAATAACGTTAGAACAGGTAGACAGTTTCAAGTACCTCGGATGTATTTTCTCACAGGATGGCAACATAGTGAAAGAACTGGAATAGAGTTGCAGGAAAGCTAATGCAGTGAATGCTCAGCTAAGATCTACCCTCTTCTGCAAGAAGGAAGGAAGTACCGAGACTAAGCTAGTAGTGCACCGCTCTATCTTTCGAGCAACTTTGTTGTATGGGATTGAAAGTTGGGTGGATACAGGTTACCTTATTCGCAAGGTAGAGGTTACAGATATGAAAGTAGCAAGAATGATTGCAGGTACTAATAGATGGAAACAATGGTTATCCTTCCGGCCGATAAAGGAAACGCAACGGTTCTTCTATCACGTGGAGACTGTGTGTCCAAGATGAACTTTTTATTGGATGACTCAGCCTATCGTAGGTTACGTAATGATCCCACGGAACGTATAAAACGGAAGACTCTTTTACTTTTAAAGAAGAGTTCCTTGTCAGAGGATGTTGTTAAGAAACTTCACCCTGGAGCTGCTGTCCCTCCGAGATTGTATGGCCTGCCTAAGGTTCACAAGCATGGAATTTCTCTTCGTCCTATTGTGAACAATTTGGGTGCCCCTACCTATAATTTGGCCAAATATTTAGCTTTTGTTCTCGCTCCTCATGTTGGAAATTGTGATCATCACATATTGAACTCGTCACATTTTATTCGGCGGCTGAAGTCAGTTTGTCTTGGCCCATCAGACTTGCTTGTCAGGTTTGACGTTGTTTCCCTTTTTACCCTGGTTCCTATTGAAGAGTCCTTGTTATTAATTAGTAATAAAGTGGATGATGAAACAGTCAAGTTACGTCGTCATGTGCTGACTACGACGTATTTCCTTTTTAATGATACGTTTTTTGAACAAACTGACGGGGTGGCTATGGGGAGTCCTCTTTCCCCCATAGTCGCAAACCTTTTGATGGAAGACTTTGAAGACATGGCTTTAAGGACGTAATTTCTTATACCTACCTGTTTTTGGAGATACGTCGATGACATTTTTATGGTTTGGCCTCAGGGAATGGATGCTTTAAATCATTTTTTAGATCATTTTTATTGTCTCCATCCCAATATTAAATTTACGATGGAGGTAGAGAACGACGGAAAGCTTCCTTTTCTGGATGTTTTGGTTCAAAAGAACAGTGATGGGACCTTAGGACATGGAGTGTATCGCAAGCCAACACATACCGATCTTTATTTTCATGCGACGTGCTGTCATCCGCCACACCAACGTATGGCGGTCTTGCGTACTTTAGTAAAAAGAGTGTACGCCATTTCTGATGCTGAACATCTGGGTGAAGAACTGGAGCATCTCAAAGTGATCTTTCAACAGAATGGGTACACAGCTCAACAAATTTGTCGTGTGTTTCAATTTGGTCCAAAAGGTGAACCATTAGAGGACAATTACAAGTCTATTGCCTTTTTGCCTTTCGTCGGGAATATTTCCTCGCAAATTTCAAGAATTTCAAGAAAGTGGATCGTCAGCGGTGTATAAAGGGGCCGCTGTTTCTTGTTTTGCCTCAGTCTCCGGCGAGTTAGTGTATTAGCGCTCTCACCTGAAGATGGCAGCCAGTTGGTCTGCCGAAATATTTTGTCTAGTTGACGACGGTATCCGGCTGCATACCCGAGATGAATATTATTAGGAAGTTAAACTGACAAAATACACCTACTCGCCGAGGCAGTAATCGGTAGAGTGGCGAAAAGAACACTGCCTCAAAATGCGTTGGCGGCCAAGCCAGGTAATAGACTTGCGAACGGCTACATAATCAGATAAATACCCTAAATGAAAACAAGCAATTGAAACAAAAGACGCTTACAGATCCTACGATGCGCTACAAAACATCACGAAACAACGCTGAGATGCAACTTAGACGATGATGGTAATGCACATGACAGATAGCCACAAGATGTATTGGGCAACTTATCAGTTTAGCAGAGGCGGAAGTACCAATTTGCTAGGTTTCGTGAAGAATCGTTCTATCACGACAGAACAGCCAGAGCGTTATCGTGTTGCCAAAAGGAACGGCCCAACGCCTTTGGTGGTGTGCGGAACATGATTGACATGGAAGTCAACCAGTTCCCACGACAAATCCGTCACCAGTCCCCACACTCAGATGGGTTCGGCCCACATTGCTCGCTGCGCTCACACTGTTGGACTTCCCAGCTTGTCACCCCAGGGTAAGACAGCTCTCCGGCGCCGCAGTGCGAGGTGGTCCGCAGACGCGTCTGACGCGTTGCAGCATTCGCCACGACCCTGCACGGCCACTACGGTCCGGGGTTCGAATCCCCCCTCGGGCATGGATATTTGTGCCGTCCTTAGTATTAAGTAGTTCATAAGTAGTTTGCAAGTTTAGGGACTGATGACCCCGTAGTTAGGTCCCATAAGCTATACAAACATTTGAACTTTTTTCGCCACGACTGCGTGCTTACTCAGAGCGGCCCGGGATTTTATTGGATCGCAGGCGTGAACAACCGAGCATTGATAATCAAAACAACGCCCTCGGTGGTAACATGAGAAACCGCAGTCGACCCCAACGAGCTATGAAACTTTACATGCGTAAAGGTAACCGTAGAAGACCCTGTAAAATAGATCATTGTAAGAAATAAATAGGGCATGCTCATGAAGAAACGAGACTTCTTAAATAGCAGTCATGAGACAGATGTAGTAAAAAGATGAGAAAATAAGGAAGGAAAGTTTCATCAATATCAAAACAAACAAGCCAGTCTTACCAGTGGTAGCGACAGGACGTCGTCGAACAGGAAGGACGCACTGGATGAGAACCAGTACCCACCAGAGCTCAACCTCCTCACCTCAAACCTGAACAAGGGGATACAAAACTACTCACTCAATCTTTGTATTAAATATCACGTTAGGCATTACAACGAGCGAAAGGGCTCAACCTCATACCAAAACATTTAAGATATATACAATTTCCGAATTGGAAATTTAAAACGACAAAGCGAGCTGACACGGCTTAGTACATTGTGTCAGTGTTGTGCAATTTGGCGTGAATGGGCTTCGGCAGCAGACGTCAGACTGCAGTGCCTCTGCTAATAGCAAAATATTCCCTGCAGCGGCTCTCCTGGCTTTGTGGTCATATCAGTTCCGAATTCGAAATATTTAAACATTTCAGAGCACTGAAATAAATCCAAGGGCAAAGATGAAAATTTGTGCTGGACCGGGAATCGAACACAGATTTTCCGCTTTGGGAAAGCGATCGCCTTAATTAGGCTATCTAGGCAAGCTTCCCTTCCAACCCAAATTCTCACCTTATAGCGCACTACGATCGTAGTGCCTCCTGCCCATTTGATTCCACTTGCTCGCAGCCTATACTGGATGCCCGCAAGGGATCGAGCGTATTAATGTGTCCGCATTTAAATTGTCAATTGCCTGTTTGGGCGTATGTACAATTATTTATACGGTTTCTGTTCTTTTCGGACATGTGCGAAAGAATTTACACCATTTGTTGACATTAACGGCGAGAATTTGGATTGGAAGGGAAGCGTGCCTGGATAGCGTAATTAGCTGGCCCAAAGCAAGGAATCCATGTTGAATCCACGTCCAGAACAAATTTTCATCTTTGCCATTGGATTCATTTCAACTCCCTGAAATGAGTGAAATATATCAACATTTCGAATTCGTAAAATTACGGCCGTTGACGTTAACGAATTGCATCTGGTCTTTCGGATATGTCAGAAAAGGACACAATAAAAGTAATTGCCCAAGAGTTCCGTCTTAAATGATTGGAAACGGTGGCTTGAGTGTCGACTGCAGTTCTCATGAGATGATAGCAGGACCATGGACCATTCTAGACAAAATTCCAGCTATTGGTGGCTCCAAATGATGTGGGCCGTACTTACATGTAATGGACTGGACTGGACTGGATCCAGCTGAACCGAATATTGACTGTAGAAATAGCTGTTTACAACCACTAACGATGTCTCAAAGAAATGATGGATGTTTCATGGATAGTATTGCACCATGTCACCAAACTACAATTATTTCTAATCGGTCACATTCGGCGAATGATTTTACTATCTATATCGGCCGACATAATCGAGACAGCATTTTGTGCAAAAAATCTTGTATTGCATACACTTTCACATAGCTATGGAATGGGCGCGTGGTCTAAGGCGTCATGCTACAGACTATGTAGCCATTCCCGCCGGAGGTTCGAGTATCCCCTCGGGCATGGGTGTGTATGTTGTCCTTAATTTAGTTTGAGTAGTATGTAAGTCTAGGAACTGATGACTATAGCAGTTTGGTCCAACAGGATTACAAACATTAGAATTTGATTTCTTTCTCACACCCATGACTGAGGGGGTACTTTAACTTCCGACAGGGAGCAACCGCGTGCTTCACAGCAAGTCTTCTTAGAGCAGTCGGTCATTCCACCGCGGCGGCTATGGAGTCAGCATGGTTCAGATCTATGTCATGTTGCTTCAATTAGTCGAGCAAAATGAGGACCTACACGGTGTGTGAGGTGTCCCCTAACTACCTCTATACATTACAATCTTAGAACATTTACTACCGAAACAGTAGTATTCAGGAATGAAAATGGATACCACAAAGAATTAGTGTATGAAAACCAACTTCGTCTTCACGAAACCCATAATGCAATAGGCGCCATTTTGTCAAAGTTGATGCCCTGTTCCTTGACTTTCTCCTCAACCTGTACAGGGTATCCCAAACAAAATGCAACTGTTTCCTGAAACTATACGTAGTTGAGCAGGGAAAACGAGATAGTGATTGTGCGCAGACTACGCTACAATCCATATGATGGCTAACAGTGTTCCCAAGAAACGTCGTCAAACTTCGTAGTTGATACCTTGTAGCAAAACAAGGAAAAAATGTTTATTGAACATGTGCTCTAATGCACGTAGTGCAAGTGCTATATTCACTTGGAAATACATCTATTTTGCAAGCTCTTTGCTAACCGAATTTTAGTTGGACAGAAACATGGAAAAAATATCGAGTTTATAAGAGCTCTAAAATTGATAATTTAATAGCTTTACGCACTTGTTCACCACATAGTTTGTGTTAGACGTCGTCTCTTAAGGAATGCGTTTTAGAGTACCTCTTTACTAGGCAATATTTTGCTTTGGTCCTTACAAAAAACAGAAATGATAAAGCTTGCAGTATTTTTGATTCATTTCCTGAGTATTACATGAAACAGTGTTCTGGACACTTAAGGTATGCGTTTAAGAAAACACGTCTAATGAACATGTTCCATTTATTTATTTATTTCCTAGAAGTCGCCTTTACACAAAGTTGGTCAGCGTCTTTGGTAACACCGTGCATACACCGCAAGCCACCTCGCGGATTCTGGCGGAGGATATTTTGTGTAGCAGTGTTACTGTCTAGATGTTCAAATGTTTATTAAGCTTAAGGGACTTAACTGCGAAGTCAACAGTCCCTAAACTTACACACTACTTATGAACTAATTCTGTCATATTCCTTAATCACATTTACTTACCTCTTCAAATCACACCGCAAACATGCTCCCATACTTTTATAGAAGTAACTAATTCCAGAGATTGTTTTGCAATCGTCTAATATAATAAAGGACATCTCATTCTCTGAATTTATATTGAGGGTCAACAGCATTCCCTTCACCAGGACAATCCACTGAAGATCTTCTTGCATTCCGCTAGAAATTTATACGTTGCAACTTATGTGCATATTACAGAATCATCCGCGAAAGGCCTCTTGAGAAATCCCTATATTGTAAAATTAATGATCATACAGTTATCACTTGTAGCATGTCGGAACTTGCTTTTATGACGGAAGACACGCTGTGTTCTGTTTAATAGAAGCAATGCAATCACACAATTTCTCCGAGATCCTGTACAATTTTATTTGCAAGGGTTATTTGAGAACCATATCAAAAGCCTTCCGGAAGTCAACGAACACGGCATCTACCCGAAAGCAGTAGCGGAAGGTGTTCAAGGTAATCCTCCCCCTCCCCCCACCTTAACTTTCTACATAGATTCTTAGTACTACCTACAATATTACTTTCATCACATTACTTATTTAATACTTTTGAAATAAGTAAAATATGAATTCCAATCAAAGACTGTCGCGAATAAAACATTCTCAAACTTCTTGCCCTGTACTCTGATTTTAATATGTCATTAGTGTTCTCAACATCGGTCAGACATAATATGTAGTTACTTCCGCATTCATACGGAATGTTATAAATACAAACGATCCTGAGGCCGAGATTGCTCTTTACAGATGATCTTGAAGTTAATTTCCTGGGAAGGCCTTGTAGGAAAATAAAGATGCCGACCGCAGCGGCCGAGCGGTCTGCGGCGCGCCGGCCGCGGTGGCCGAGGGAATTGCGGCGCGCCAGTCACGGTCTGCACGGCCTCTACGGTCGGGGGTTCGAATCCCCACTCCCCCCTCGGGCATGGATATTTGTGCCGTCCTTAGTATTAGCTAGTTCATAAGTAGTTCGTAAGTTTAGGGACTGATGACCCCGTAGTTAAGTCCCATAAGCTCTACAAACATTTGAACATTCGACATATTACAAACAGAGAATTAGGAAAATCGGTAGTCAATGAGCTCAGCCTCGCAAACACGAAACTCCTGTTTGATGAAATGAAAATTTTGCCCCTGGTCTTCACATAATGGAAGCTGTGGAAATGAGAAACTTAGAGAACAACTTTAATCAGTTGTAACCTTAAGCGAGCGCTTGATATAGGGAGGCAACAGAGATATTGCGCATAGCGTCCACTATTCTGCGGGGGTGGCGGCGCCACCAGCGCAGACGTCCACAATATGAGGAACAATTGGGACGAGAGTCATCTCCAAAGCACCGATTCTCTTTTTGTGATTTTCCATGGTCCACCATCCACAACGCTCTGTTCCAAACGTAAATACTCATAACTCTGTTTTTCAAATATAGGTTTGTGTTTGAAACTAACATACTTCCTTTAGCGACGATTTATGTCAACCGTTTACCTTCGTATATGCGCCCCATAACGGTAGTAAACTTGATTTGGTAGTCACTAAAGTAATCAGCAAGCAGGCGTATTTACGCTGGTACAGGTAGGTTATTCACCCTGGTGTTTCCTGATAAATGAGTAATCGACGAAAAAGCATTCTGAATTTTTCACGAATCTCTAGAGCCTTAAAACAGAAGATTGCAGGAGAAGTTCTTGTTTACGAGTAAAACTTCGTTTCATTAAGCTCCAGATAAAATCGATGGGGTTCAAATCCCAGTGGTAGGATGTAAGGCAATAATCTGTTTCTTTCAATACTCTGTCTACTATATATTCTGTTTCGGGATTGAAACTCTTTATAATGTCCCAGGATAGTTGTGTCGTAAATCCGCACCCAACGCAATGTTATGTTTAGTCGGGCATGATTTATATCTGCTTTAAGAAGAAGCGTTAGGCGGATTACTTTCGTGATCACAATGCTAGGGTACATTGTGTAGTACCTCCATGCTTCCACCTGGAATTATGGTAGTTGGCGCTGTTGCAACCATTTACGTAATTTTCGTTTAATTGTGAAAATCTTCCGATGTTGATTATGAATCATAGGTGAGTTCTGCACACTCGGTGAACCCCTTTCTCTTCCCACGCGAACGGCCATCTTTCTCTCTCAAAAATTTACATTTTCTCTCGAGCCTTGTACATAACTATCTTGCGAACATTTACTGACAGCAAACTGTGTAAGCACCCATTTTTGATCATTATAATGTTTGTATAGTCTATGGAACTTAAATACGGGGTCATCAGTCCCTAAACTTACAAACTACTTATGAACTACTTACGAACTAGGACGGCACAAATATCCATGCCCGAGGGGGGATTCGAACCCCCGACCTTAGTGGCCGTGCAGATCGTGTCTGGAGCGCCTCAGTCCCCTCGGCCACCGCGGCCGGCTTTCATCATTATACAGGACAGGTTTCTTCGCGTCGTTCTCACTTTCTTTTATTGTTATAAGAAAGCGTGCATGTGATGCTTTAATGACTTCCCCTCAACCATAAATGTTCCTTTGTTTCTATTTTTTTTAGTTGCTGAGAACACCTATTATAGATTGGTTCAAAAAATGTTCAAATGACTACGGGGTCATGCCGGCCACGGTGGCCGAGGGGACTGAGGCGCTCCAGCCACGGTCTGCACGGCAACTACGGTCGGGGGTTCGAATCCCCCCTCAGGCATGGATATTTGTGCCGTCCTTAGGGTTAGCTACTTCATAAGTAGTTCGTAAGTTTAGGGACTGATGACCCATAGTCCCATAAGCTATTCAAACATTTGAACTACTGGGTCATCAGTCCCTAAACTTACAAACTACGTATGAACTATCTTATACTAAGGACGGCACAAATATGCATGCCCGAGGGGGGGATTCGAACCCCCGACCGTAGTGGTCGTGCAGACCGTGACTGGAACGCCTCAGTCCCCTCGGCCACCGCGGCCGGCGTGGTGTCTGTTCCTTCGGACATGTCCGAAAAGAGAGACACTACACTAATATATAATGGGTATTTACACGGGAAGTCGGCGTTTGGTTCATTTCACTGCAGATGCGGTCATACGTTCGACCTCCCAAGGAAATCTGTAATAGGTAGTGTAAGAGGGCATGAACGGTAGGGGGCGTACAGTGCGACTTGTGGAGTTTTGAGTCGTACAGGAGGCGAGCGCGGGTAGCGAAGTGGTTCAGTCTAGCCTGAGCGACCTCTGGGCGAGGACGTCTTGTTTACGTCCAAGCCGTAGCGAGCAGCGAGGAGGAAGCGGCGAGTGTGATGTTCATCAGCGGCGCGCTTATTATACACAAACTACATTCACATGGCTGACTCCCTTGGAAATCGACCGTGAAATTCACATTTGAGAAACGTTTTGCAAGACGAAAAGCACTTGAAGTTGATCGTTTTTTTTTTTTTTTTTAGAGATGTGCTCAAACTCGATCCTCACGAATTAATTCGTATTCACATTTCAATTTGCGGGAATTCCTTCAATCTGGTGGCAATCTTGGAAATATGGTGGAACCAACGAGCATCGGAATTCGAACGTACGTGTCTTAGACTTACCATTTGAGGTGATGGAACAACAGGTAACTACGCGCTCCATCAATACGGGACGGTCCTCGCCCATCCGGAAGAAAAATGGACACGTTTTTAAGACATATCATTTTTTCAATGGTGTTGCATCAAGTCCAGATAGACCTCAAGAAGCACGTCCCCTCTCCATTTGTGGGTGCCGTTATGTATGACGAACAACCACGCACGTACTCTGGCTGTGGCAAGGAATACCATGTGCGATCAGAATGCTTACAAAGGCAAATCGCGCAACTGCCGAAGGGTGAAAGCCAATAACAGCGACGTTCCTAAACACTGCCCCTCAAATATTTTCTGGTAGCGCTAGGAAACGCGTCAACACCCGCTCATGACCAAGTGCCTAACAATGAAGTGCCCGTGTGAGTCGATGTCTTCCACTGTCTCCTACAGTCAATTGTCCACTGCCTATGGCACAGGTTGCTGAATAACACAATCCGGACCAAGTTTCCTGCCAGCTCCACATCAATGGAGCTAAATTTCCTGAAGATGGTCTAAAGCAAGACTGAAACTAGTCGGAAAAAAAGTAGCACTATAGACTGTTATTTATCTATAAATTTAAATAAGATTGCTGTTGCCCAATAATCGAAACAAAAATGTTCCCAAAAATATGTATCTGTGGACTGCCCACCACCAGGCCAATTACTTTTGCAACTATCATGACCTGCTCGCTAACACTCTCACAGAAGTCCTGGTGCCGCGGCGGAGCGTTCGAGCGCATTGAGGCGTTAGGTTCCGATACACGAGGCCGTTCCTTGTCGGGGTTTCGAATCCCCCTTCGGGAGGCGACGACGCCTCCATGTCTAAAGCGGTTTTAAGTTTTATTCGCGCAGCTGGTTTTTATGACTCCATCTAGTGGTGGGTGCTATAGCCTGATAGCTTAGGCACCCCCCCCCCCCGGCCGCCACCTATCCAATGCATCTGGTGCCAAACTCAACGAATTCAAATCGATGATATTACCTATAGGACCGCGACCGGAGAACATGCATTTAACATGGTTGCAACACATAAATCGGATCACCCACTTAGGTATGATTCTAACGCCGAATCCAAGGGCCATTGCCAATGGGACTCATAAACTCAATATATTCCGCGCCACCCGCTATGACAACAAACATAGGAATCTAAACAGGCTACAGAGAGTCCTATTCGTTAATATTTATGCACTCAGTAAAATATACCACATAGCCGCGGTACTACCTCCACCAAAGGACATAACCCACATGATTTTTGCCGCAGCTTATTGGTTTATTTGGCGAGGTAACATATTCAAGGTCAACCTGCCAACTATGGCGCTCTCTCGGAAAGAAGGGGGCCTGGGCGTGAAAGATGTCCAACTACAATGCACTGCTATGTTTCTGAACCGTACTGGAAAAATCCTACAGTCTCCGCATAAAACGATCATGCAGATACTATTCACCAGCCTAGCCCCCATCAATAAACCTCCCCCCGTCAACGTTGGACGCATAAATGCACAACTTGACTACGTCCGGATATTTTACCTCGAAAGCAGTTACATTCCAGATTTGCGACAGCTCTTCAACACTGCAAAAATTTATGCTCATCTTACGAGACGGCACAGACCAAACCCTGAGGAGTTGAAGTACCCACAGAATGATTGGTCGAACGTTTGAAATAATATTAACAATTCCACGCTTCCATCACGAACAGTATGACATTGTGAACGATAAGGTTCCAACAGGAGAAAAACTCTACAAGATTCACCTCAAACAGAGTCCTTACTTTGAACACTGCCATGTCGTAGACACATTGGCACACACACTTACGTGCAGAGATAAATTTCAAATCTGGAAAACTAGCAACAATCAACAGGACTGCCGAGAGTGCGATAACGCTTCGAGATGTCCTCTGGCTGGACTGGAATTTCTTTCCAAAAACAAAACACAACAGCTATGCATGGGTCATCGGCCAATTCGCGTACTTTACATTGACGTTCAAAAATGCGAGTTTGAACGAATACGTACAATATACTACGGAAGAACATCATAACTTCCGGAAATGCCCAAAATATAAAAGATTGGTGTGCAAAATTTTTTGTTCCACACGTTGCCGTAATGATTTGAGAATTTGTTTCCATTTCTCGGTCACGCCAGAAGACAGGAAGCGCTCCTTGCTTACTCGGACATCACAGATTTAGAAACAGTTTAAAGAACGAAAGAAAAAGATACAAGGATGAACAATTGACACTAAGAACTGTAACGAAGCGATAGACACAGTACGAACAGAGAGGAAGTCATATATATATATATATATATATATATATATATATATATATATATATATATAAAAGAACTACATAGTACTACTACTACTTGAACGGAAAATACCCAACGCAGTCGCGCCTGAGCCGGGAGGAGACGCCATTGTGACAGACGCGCTACGTCCATCACACGGACACACACCGACTGGTCTGCGGAACGACAAAGAAAGTGTGGCATCTGCTCTGACGCCTTTTGGCCTTCGTTCAACGCCCTAAGCTATTCCGATGATGACCTTACACCTCCTGATGACATTCCATACCAAAATACAAAGAGAACTGCAGCAAACTGGCTGAAGGCAACTACAGTGCACTACATATTAGGCACAACGCCCAACACGACTTCGGTTGATTACAGAACTTTTATTAAGAGAATCGCAAACGTCCGGAAGAACTATGCAAACTTTCTTCTATTATTGGTGGTCCTTTGAAGCCGCCCACGGCTTTTATTAAGTACTAGCTTAAACCCGCGGCTCCGCTCGCGTGTTGGTTGATTATGATACATGAGCTATCTTTCAGTAGTGTGCTATGAAGGAGGAAAGGAAATACATTACTTCCTTTAGAAACAATCATTTTAATCAACATTCAAATTAAAAAATAAAATTATGTGAAGTGCTTAATAATTCAACGTTCGCCATTGCTGTCATCTTGTCCCTCCTTTGTGAAAGTCTTATCTCGCGCTGTTCTTCATTTTCGTTTGCTCTTGGTGTTTTTATACGTTTTGCTCCAACAGTGTTTCTTGATAATGACGTTTTCCTTTTCCGAGGCATGTTGCCTGAATGTCATCTATTAAATGTAGATGTACTGCTGTAATATGCGTAAAGTAACGCAATGTACATTTGTCTACGAAGTTTAAATAACAATTAAATTAATGTAATTAATTTCACTCATTTTTGAGGAAATGTTGCTGATAAAGCGGAACTGAAAAATATTCTTATCAGATTGCAGAAATAAATGCACTTGCCGTTTACCAGGAAAGTAAGTAGTGTAGATCAACTGACACGTAAAAATGCACTCGTGTCGAAGAATCCAATCACGAAATTCAACAATAATGATTTAGTGATATCTCAGATCACTTGATGTAATGCGCGAAACGTCAAATCGATTTTTTTAAAGAGATGTATTAAAAGAAATATCTTTTTTAACTTTATTTATTCTTATATTTTCTTATTCGTATGCTTATCCTTACAGAGGAAGAGCTAAAGACAATGTAACACGCATAGACCAAAGATATGGTCTGCGGCATCACGTTTCGCTGTATGTAACCTCCTTGCTATAGAGTCGCAAACGTCATCGCTGCCATTCAGTCCGATTTTTTTAAATATATAATTTGACGACTTTCAACCACCATATCTTCCACCCCCTTACAGCTATTGGCATGGAACTGCTATGGTGTACAACGGGAGACTTGGGACAACAATTACACACAGACCATTCGTTTGCGTTCTGTAGTTTTCGCTGTCGAGCGAAATATTAACACACACACACTCACACACACACACACACACGTAGAATTTTATATACACCGATAACTTTCCATCCCAATATACTCCTCCCTTTTATCATTATCAACCCTCAAGCACCAATGCAACCAATAAAACCATATTCTAAGAGTAAATATAATTTTCAAAGAGTAATTATTGTTCCGCATTTCACGTTATATTCTTCAGATTACTAAATATCTATCAGATCGCTATAAAACCGTGACTAAAACCTTCCTCAGGTAAAAATTAGTAACTGTACAAATATTTAAGTCTCTGCGTCTTGTCGTTCGGACGTGATAAGCGTACGCCGAACATTCACATTAACATATATGGATAAATAGCTATCCGATCGCCATGAAACCGTGCCTAAGGCTTTCCCTGGGTAGACATTGGTAACTATATAAGTTTTTAGCTCTTTATGTCTTCTGGTTCAGACGTGATAAACGTACAATGAAAAGACATTCACATTTATAGGTATAGATAATCGTTCAAACAAAATTGCTTAAATAAACAAAAAAGTAATCTGAATTTTAACGGCAATAAAACCACGAGAAGACTGCCAAGGCTCCAGACAGTCCAGAAAGTCTTCTTAAATACTTTCTTTGAAGTTCATACAGTTTTTTAATTCCAGAAATAAAAAAAGGAATAATAAGAAAGAAAAATACGCCTTAAAAAGTGGTTAATCCGACCGACGGCTCGAAGCGGGAAACGTGCGTTCGTTGATGCCCGGTCTGTCGCATCCGTTCAAAATACCTTGTTAATGTTAATGTTTGTTATTTGTATGGCAGTTCTGCTTCAGTGGTTTGATAACCAAACCCGCGCCGGAGTAGCCGAGCGGTCTAACGCACCTCGCTGCGGAGCGCACGGTTGTTCGTCGTCGGAGGTTCGAGTCCTACCTGGGGCATGGGTGTGTGTGCGTGTTGTCCTTAGGTTAGTTTACCTAGGTTTAAGTAGTTTGTAAGCTACGGACTGATGACCACGCAGTTTGGTCCGATAGATTTACAAACATTTGAACATTTTGATAACCAAAAATACGATTGATGGTTATATAAAAGAGGAGAAAGTATATATGTAGGCCTAATACACAAAGCTGAACACGCTTTTACCGAATACCTCGTAAGTTCTTGACCGTATTATTACAAAATTTTAAACCAAATATTGAAGACCATTCGAAAATAAAAATTGAGCTGTATATTTTTTAAATATAAACGGTTTTCGTAAATTTCCGTTATTAATTTCGAGGACTCGTAAAGAAGGACCTCACGTCCGGAAACGGCATGCAGTGACACTATGAGCATTTTTTACCTCTATCACTGTGAAACAAATCTCTTACAGCTCTTTGCTTTTCGTATTTTGGGAGTTTATTTGTCAAAACTAAAATATCTGACTAAGTATCATCTATATCTGTAAATGTGAATGTCTGTTCGGTGTACGTTTATCACGTCTGAACCACAAGACATAAAGAGCTAAAAATTTTTACAGTTCCTAATGTCTACCCGGGGAAGGCTTTAGGCACGGTTTTATGGCGATCCGATAGCTAGTTATCTCTATATATTAATGTGAATGTCTGTTCGGTGTACGCTTATCACGTCCGAACGACAAGACGCAGAAACTTAAATATTTGTACAGGTACTAATTTATACCTGAGGAAGGTTTTAGGCACGGTTTTATAGCGATATGATAGATATTTAGTCATTTGAAGAATATAACTTAAAATGCGGAACAATAATAATTCTTTGAAAATGGTTTTATTGGTAGCATTGTTGGTTGAGGGTTGATAATAATAAAAGTATGGAGTATATGGGGATGGAAAGTTATCGGTATATATAAAATTCTATTTGTGTATGTGTGTGTGTGTGTTAATATTTCGCTCTGCAGCGAAAACTACAGAACGCAAACGAATGGTCTGTGTGTAATTGTTGTCCGAAGTCTCCCGTTGTACACCATAGCAGTTCTATGCCGATAGCTATAAGGGGATGGACGATATGGTGGTTGAAAGCCGTCAAATTATATAAAAAAAATCGCACTGAAGGCCAGCGATGACATTTGCGACCTTATAGAAAGGAGGTTACATACAGCGAAACGTGATGCCACAGACGACATCTTTGGTCTATGCGTGCTACCATGTCTTCAGCTCTTTCTCTGTAAGGATAAGCACACGAATAAGGAAATATAAGAATAAATAAATAAAGCAGTAAAAAAGAAATTTCTTTTAGTACATTTCTTTAAAAAAATCGATTTGACGTTTCGCGCATTATCTATCATAATCATGCGAGCGGAGCCGCGGGTTTAAGCTAGTTATAAATATAAATTTATATACCCTAACACTGTTTTTCGTCTCTAAGATAATTCATTGCTTCACCTTTAATCATTAATGTATCTCAATAAGAACTCTATCAGTTTTGTTCGAATATTTACATGATATTGTACTGAAACGTCAGTCAAAAAGAAACAGAGAGGAGGGAGGAGATGATGAACAGTCAGGTGAATGAAGGAGGAGATGAACTGAGATGGAGGGAGGTGGGGCTGAGAAGGTGAACTGAAACATTGTTGCCGCGTGAGCTCCTCACTTCATCAAGCTGTATTCTAGATTGCTGGTAGATGAAATAAAATTGTTAATCCAAAATATCTACTATGTTAAAATCAAATCCCTATTCTTGTTGCACTTTTATGCACCTCACCCACTCTGATGTGACTTCAATCTTCCCACGCGACGACGAAGAAAGCCTTACAGAAAAGTGCATCCCGATGAGAGGGCCTGACTTCATGCATCAGGTAGGTTCCACCCTGTAAAGTTCCATCACTTTCTTCTGAACTTGCTGCTCCAGATGTAGCGCGTAACAGAAACTATGTGGCTACACGTAATAACTACAGCTACAAGGAGAGGATTTTTCGTGATCGATAGGATGATATTCTTTTCCATTTTCATAATTTTCCGCTTTATAATGCTGAAACTAAGAACGTAATGGAAGGTTAATAGAATACTATTAACTAACTGCACTGCGCTCGCTAATTAGACTGAACGTACAGTTGGATCAATGTAATCCTTATCGTGACAATTCTCTCGTGTCTGATTATTCAGTAAGTGCTAATAGGCTAATCTGCATCGCCGTTATCGCTTCACTTCTCTTCCATTTATTTTGTATTTAACTAAGGTATTTTGCAATCCTATTTTTTTTTTCAAATAACAGATGAAAAGTTTTCCTGTCTTCAACCTTGAAAAAGAAAAAGTCTGACTTCCGAGCAACATGAATGAACTGCACTATTCTTAGGTTTTCCAGATGGCCGGGATTGGTCTGCACTTTCCCAACATTTCACATTACGGGACAATCCCGTAAGTTTCTTAACCAGAAGATCACACTGATGAGGACGACGGCTACAATCAGCTTCAATAGAAGATGCTTATTTGAAGGAATTACGCCTAAGTATGCTCAAGTCAACATAAAAAGGGGCCTGCAGATGATGTGATTGTTAACACCGAACCGGTCGCGTAAATGAATAAATAATTACTATACAGCTGCTGATACTTACTTCCAGTTCCAAATTTTTCAGCGTTGTCCCAATGTATCCATTATGGAGAGAATTAGCTTTCATATAATGTATAGACTCCAGACGATAATAATTTCGTGTGGCTTATTGGCCTGGTGCAAGTCTTACAATTGGACGCCCCTTCAGCGACTTGCGTGTCCCTAGCCTACCCCAGTTATGCAACCGCAGAAAGGGGACCTACAGCTTAACGTGGAATTCGTTCCACGTGTCGTTTCTGGCGACTCCTCACATCGCTGAGAGGTGAAGGATAGGTTAAAACGCAGACTGAAATAAATACGAGATCCGACCCTGTTTCGAACTCGCGATCCTTCGGTTTCCAGCTCATTATTGATTGATTGGCGAAATGTTCGAATGTTCACTTAAATTTTTTCGTCGTGGTAGAGCAGGAAAATGTTCCGAAATTAGGCGATTTGGCAAGGAATGACCCAGGGAATAAGGAATAAGTATCCAGATATTCTGTTTATTTGTAATGTCAGGAAGCACACTGCGAGACTGGTTCCAGAAATACTCCGGCCAGGGCGAGGACGGCCAGGCGGAGAGCTCAGGCACACACAACAGGTAGCGGAGACGGCGGCCAGCGCAGCTAGGCGGATTAGGCGGCCGCCGGGGCAGGCTTGACTCGGCCAGCCGGACGCGCAGGTGCAGCACTCAAAGGGTTAACATCAGACCACCGTGCCCGACACTTCATCAAATATACAGTATTTCGTGACAAAAAGATTGTTGTATAACACACTAATTTCGGTATATCACGCAGTTTCGTTTTCCTTTATAGTCGAACAGATCAAACATCATCCACAGAAGAAAACGAACAGACATTTAAAAGAAGTTATATCATTTGTATTGCTCGTCAACAACGTGTGGTTATGCTGGAAATTTGGGTCTACCACGACAGTGCTAGGGTAGTCGGTGCAGACGTGAGCACTGTGTGCAGATGGTGTAGCGGTCAGCGTGACAGCCTAGTAAGCAGGAAACTTGGGTTTGAAACGTGGCCTAGCGTATGTTAAAGTTCTCCCGTTTATTCAAATCAAAGCTCATTGATTCAATTTTAAATCTTTTCTGAATATTGTTATAAATTCGAAATTGGTTGGCTCTGTAAAATCTACAACCAAGCACTAGTGGGAAAGTATACATTAAATGCAAATTAATTATCTGCCAATAGTGTTAAAATTCTGTAGGAAGTTGATCTGAAAAGTAAAAAGCAACTTTTTAATTTATATAAATTTATTTCTAACGACTACAATAACAACGTTTCGTTATTCAGAATTTTTTGCAATATGGTAAATCAGTCTGTACTGATCATTTAAATCAGATATAGCACAGTCTAACATACACAGTGACGACATTCACTCCTGCGAAAGGTGTTAACAATCGACAGTTTCAACGATACTAGCGCTCCTAGTGGTGGGCAAGGAGCCGTAAATGTAATGCTTGTTTGTAATTGCTTTTCTATGCAATTAACCAAATAGTTTCTGTAATCCATGTGTTTCAAGCATTATTAAAATATCGAGAGACGTAAATGATAGCGAAATAAATATAAAAACAACCGAATTTCGCTGATTCAGTGATATAAACAATAACTTATTCATGAGGAAATACTTAGGAATACGTGTATATTTTGCAGCCTTCTTCGCTGAAACTATGAGAACATAAACAGAGGAGAAACATTAATTCCTGTTGTGGTCTGTTCTTATATGACAGACACTATTTCACGTCTAATATTTCGATATTTAGTCTAATGATTTGAACGCTTTTCCACTTCACTCTTCTTTGTTACAAACGTATAAATTTTAAGAATAATTACTTTTTCTTATTTCAACGGAAGTCTTGAACATTCTTGCCGTTTGGGGTTCAGATGTAGCAACAATTGTGGAATTGGTATTTGCTTTGTTGGGAAACTGTTTTTGTCTTTCGAAGTTTTATTGTCACGTTTATAAGGAGTGTCATTCAGTTACAAATGCAGTGGCGACGCTGGTATTGCGTTCAATATAAGTTTCTTACGTTCAACACTTATTGATTTGTCTGAATTTGTAGTGAAGAAACCGTGACGTTCTTAGCAGAAAATTGAAGTTTTTCTGCAGGAAGTTGGCTCTTCTGGTATTTATTAGCCATTTTTGTTCTTAATAGAAAATGAAATTCTCGATTAAAAAGTAGTAGATAATCTTAAAAAAATGTCTTGAGAAGTACCGTTTCATACTTTCCATTTGCTCTTAGAAAAGTTAATAAAGACAAATGTATCGTAATTTTCTAGTAATCAGAGATTTTTACGGCACTCGGGTAGAGTCAGGTAAGTTGACGAGGAGTCAAAGATAAATTTTGAATTTCTCCGTTAAGTCAATAGCTGCTACTATGTGCACTGTGGTGTTGCTTTCTTGGCGCGCTCTGTAGGCATGCCTGTTTAATTAGAACCGCTTCGTCATTTTGTTTTGTTGACAACAGAGGCATGGAAGCGGACGCTGTTATTATAACAATTTTTCCTTTAGTTTAAATAAGTTTCATGTAGGTAATACATCTATTTTAATGAATAGTAGTTGATTCCTCTTAAGCCTTATGGAATTTCTGATGATTTAATAATGGTTTGATGAATTTATTTTGTGAGATTTTGTCCACGTTAAAATTTGTATCTAAAATGTCGACTGCGGTTAAGATGACGAATTATGCACAGGGTCAGATGGCAAGTTCGTCATCAACGGTTTTATGGACACAGGAATGGAGCCATTAAATTCACAGATATTTAGTGATGAAGACTTCACGCCATCACTAACAACAAACAACAACTTCAATGAAATTACACCTAAAACAGATGTTCTACCTGATATATCAGCAAACCCACCTGCAGAATTTGATGCACTACCGGGGCTTTCATCTAACTCTCTAACTCTATGAAAGACACTGTATCCTTTGTGGTGAAGTTGGAAAGACTGAATTGTGGTATCAATGTTCTCGATGCCAGACTGGGTCATGCTCAGTGCACGGGCGTAAATTACAGGGAACCAAAGGAGAAATGCTACGTTTGCGACTTTTGTGAAAAAAATATTACTTCCAATAAAATGGCTTTGTTCTCTAAATAAAATATTTATTTCGTCATCTTACCCAAACCCCAAAGTCATCTCACCCTCATCGCGGCGGACCGGCCGAGCGCATTGACGCGCTATGCTACGATGCGCGAGGCCGTTCCCCATCCTGGGTTCGAATCCCCAGTCGGGCATGGATGTTTGCGTCGTCTTTTGTATAAGGTAGTTCGTAAGTAATTTGTAAGTTTAGGGACTGGTGACCCTACGGATATGTCTCTTAAGCTTAAACATTTTTTTAATGTATAATTATTTCTTAACTCAATGCTGATTGGTTGCAAATTCGTTTAATTGATAACTTTATTACCGGTTTCGGGCGTTGCCCATCATCAGACACACTTCGGCATACAAAGAAGAAAATTGAAGACAGTGAAAACAATTACATAATCGGTTTTAAATCTTCTTTTGATTTTTTTTCATCTTACGAATAGTACTATCACTGACAAAAACCTGTCTATCTAGAAAAACTTCAGTTTTTAGGAAATGCTCAAGGACTTGAATCTAAAGGGGATGCATGAAGCAATTATTTTACCGTAAATGAAGTATCCGATTTCAATATAAGAGCCAGAAAAATATTAATATGCCTTAATGTCATCTTACCCGGCTTTCCCCTACATACCTTCCCTGTTGTAAGAACTATGTTAAAGTTAATTTTGTGAGATTACCGCCCAATAGAAATACTGGTAATTAATAGCATTTGATAATTAAACAGTATGAAGTTCACTGCAAACATTGACCATGCCAATGCACTAAATGTTACACAATTTTAATCTTATTAAGGTAGCAATGTATGTACACAGTTGGGTGACAACATTTATAGTTAGGCCATAGGTAGAAATTCTCCACGTTGAGATTTGCTGTGTGCTTGTAGCTGACGGGAGGCCAGCGAGCAGGCCGATGTTGGTGGCTTGTTCCAACTTAGGATTTTACAGTTCGTTTCCGGTGAGGGGAGAGAGGGACAGTGGCGAGTGCCAGGCACAGTGCAGTGCACAAATATTGTAATACTACTGGCATTTGAAGTAATACGATGCAGTTAGGAACCTTTAAGGCCCTCATTACAAAATAGCCTGTTGATAAATAAACAATACATTAGCTAATATAGTCACATCTAACGTAATATATTTAATTGACAATGAAAAGTAATAAATTACCAACGAAGACAAGACAGTTACACAACTAGCATGGCAATGTTTGTTTATAAAAATAATATATTAACTATTTCTCATTTTATTTTCAATTAATCTTTTGTATTTTATCTTGAAGTATTCAGTTAAATCACTTATCTGTGGTATAAGAAATTGCACAATTATGATAAACAGTACAAAGGATGTTTATATTAATATAAAAACGTAAGAAAATATTTGTGTAATGTGTAGTGTAATTATTTTGATTTTAAGTAAAGTTTTAGAAATGTATTGGCTGAGCGCTGTACGTTGGCAAATCGGTTACAACAGCTTACATGGGGAAGTTGATGACGTAGGGGAAAAAACCCCGTAGTTGAGTTTTTGCGCGCGTGAGCGCGCCTGGGCAGGAAGTGAGGACTCCAGACCACGTGGTGTAGCTGGCCGGGCGGCGTCACTCTGCATCAGTCGGCATGTGGATCTCGAGGTGGTGACTTGAGTTTTGTGTGTGGCAATCGCCACGTGTGGTTGGTCGTCGTAGACTGCACCAAGTTAAATCGAGTGCTACTGTGTGTTTGTGAATAATTAGCCGGTGCAACAAGGTGTGCATCGCATTAAATTAAAGTGACTGTGATTTGTTAATGTAACACGTGTCGTTGCATAGGCATGAACATAAACGGTGTTTGAGACAGTCACATGGTGTGAAATCAATTCGCGACAAATATTCATTTTGTCTGGGGGCTCACGAGCTATAACTTTATTTGGTACATTTACCGATGTACAGACGCGACAGCCACAGGGTTCAAGTATTGTGAAATAAACAACATAAAGTGAACTTTCACGTGTTTTCTAAAATAGTAGTTAGTACACCCTTTTCTCTCATGAACTTGAACTTATTATGAATTTGTTTTGTTAATCATATGCAGGGAAGGAAAGCTGCGAACGTGTGATATCATCCCCTAGAAAACGAGTCAAACAGTCGCAATAACAGTTCCAGTGTTTTTGCTTGTTTAGGAATTTGGTTCGCAGCTGGTGGTTGTGAGTTTATAAAAGTTAATCTTCCCCTATTTTAAACTCTCACCCCGACCTTCACCCTCGCATTTGGGGGCTCGTCCGGGATAAGTTCACGTTGGACTTGCTCGGACGGAGAGATTAGGGTGTGTATAGGACAGTGAACAGTTACGAACAGTTGCAAACAAGTGCGCGGACGCGACGGACAATTTCAAGTGTGTGTGGCGGCTGGCAGCAGAGAGCGGGATAAGTTCACGTTGGACTTGCTCGGACGGAGAGATTAGGGTGTGTATAGGACAGTGAAGAGTTTCGAACAGTTGCAAGCAGATACGCAATCGCGTCGCGCGGTTAACGACGGTTAGTGACGCAGAGTTCGGGCGCGGGCATCCGTAACCGGCGATCGACGGCCCATCGGACCGGCAGCAGTGAGCGGTGGCGCGTGGGTTCAACGCACTCAAATTCATCTTCTGCAACGGACGGCAGTGATCGTGGGGACTTCGCAAGTCGTCAACGGAGTGTCGGGGCCCAGCAGCTTCGATTCTACAAAGATTAAGGGATGCAGTGAGGACATATTCTAGCCACAACTTCTACAACAGACGGCAGCGAGCGTTGGGGACGTCGCAGCTCGTTGCAGCAACTTCTGGCTTAAAAGATAAGTAAAGCAGCTGGCGCTATAAATTCTTGTGTGTTAATCAAGCTTTCTTGTGGCACACAAAATGGAGCAGGTTTTTAAGAGGTCGCCAAGCGACGTAGATTCAGAGAGTAGCATACCAGAAAGTCCAGAGAGGGTAAATACTGGGGGAATGTTGTTGACACCGAAGATGTTAGCAGCCATGTTAGCGAGTTTTAGCTCAAATTTAGAATCAAAAATAGAAAATTCATACTCAAATTTAAAATCAGAAATAAAAAATTCATACTCAAATTTAAAATCAGAAATAGAAAATTCATATTCAAATTTAAAATCAGAAATGGGAACTGTAAAATCAGAATTGAAAGCAGACTTTAAGGCAGACATTGGGGCACTACAAAATTCAATGTGTGCATTAAAGGCAGAAATAATCACAGACATTGACAAAAAGATAGGAACTCTAACAGAACGGTTTGATAATAGGGGAAAGGAGATACATGCCAGAATTGGTGCTATTGAGACTGAGGTAGGAGGCAAGTTAGATTATGTGAAACAAATATGTGATCACAGGAATGAGGGCACTATGCAGCCGTTGGCTGAGGTTGACAAGGGGATGGTGGCAGGTACTGAGGAAACAAAAACTTTGTTGTCAGGAAAATTAGAGAATACAGAATGTAATTTTAGGAAAAAGATAGAACAAGTAGTGACAGTAAACAATACTGAGATTGAGAAGGTGAACACTAGAATAAATAGTCTAGACTTGTGTACTGCATCAGGAAACACTAATTGGTCCATGGTGCAGACACCTAATGGCAGAAAGTTTTCAGGAGTGGGTAATTATCATCCAGTAGATTTTTTGGCTGCATGCAAGGACCAATATGTGTCTGGTATGACAGACCAGTGTAAAATGAAGTTAGCAAAGAGAATGCTTGACTGTTCTGTTCAAACTTGGGCAAATCAGTGTTCTGATAAATTTGTTACTTTTGAGGCGTTTGAAAAGTTGTCTTTAAATAAGTATTGGGGGAGGGCCAAGAAAGCTAAGATACAAAATGAATTCTTGAACGAACCAAACTATATGAAAGGGAACCCAGAATTTGAAGTAATCATTGAGGAGGAGCTGTTTATTCAAGATTTATTAGTCATAAAGGGACTTTGTTTAAATCTAATGTTAGGAAGTGATTTCCCATGCAAATATGAAGCTCAGTTGAAGTATAAAGATAAAGTGTTGGAATTGAGTTTGGAGGGATGCATGAAGAGGGTGAAATTCAAAAATTTTTTAAGTGATAAAGATTTAATGGCATGTTTACACAAGTAACTGCCATAAACCAGTGTAAATCATGAAGTGTGAGATTCAATGCATTGTAGGTAGTAGGTAAAGAATTTTTGTATATTTATTCTGTGGTCTGTGTTAGTATCTACTTGTGTGTTTAGATTTAAGCATTGGGGTCAAGTTTACAAGTAATCTTTGTAAATGTTTTTCTTTTGTTGTTTGTGTTAAAACATGTGCTTCTATCAGATTTGCAGTTCAACAGTGGTACATGAGGTAAATATGTATGTATGTATGCCAACACCAAAGGATAAAGGAAGTGGGAGTGTACTGTTTATGTGTGTGTATATGTGACAGGGCTGGCTATGTGATGTGAGTTGTGGGGTGACTTGGAAAATGAGAAAGTGGTGGACATTGATGCAGGCAGTGGGGTCTGTGGCTTAGATAAATTGTGATGAAAATGTCAGCTGACAGTGTTGCATATGTGGGTGTGACTGACCATATGGGTCAGAAGTGAGGAATGTATGTTTGTTGTGGCTGTTTTGGCTAAAGGTGGGTTGGATTGAGAAATGTTTCAATGAAAGAAAGTGTTTGCTCTTTAATGTCTGTCTCTTTGAGTGTTTGGTAGGTAATGTGTCTAATAGGGAATGCTCTCTGTATTGATATATTAAACTGATTCTGATAACACATTTTGGTTTCTTTAATGGTGCTCAACTGTTGACTGAACAATTTCTGCAACAACACTTGATGAGAACTATTTTTCTGTCTAGCCTGAGTATCAATAGGGTTTGGTGATACTTCATTTTAAAAAATGTAGATGTTTTGTGATAAACTAATTTAGAAATTAGACTTTAACCTTAGATATTTTATTGTGGGGAGTACTTGTGAATAGCACATGAGACTGATTTAAATCTCACACCAGCAAAAAAAAAAAAAAAAAAAAAAAAAAAAAAAAAAAAAAAAAATTAAAAAAATTAATTTTTTTTGGTGCGAGGGGGTAGAATTTGTATTTATACTTGTTGGTCTCATTTTGATAGAAGAGAAAATTCTCTATAACATTCGTTTGGTAGTAATACTCCAAGTAGGCCACATATTCTCTTGTCTGTTTCATCTGAAGCTATGGCTGTTGAGAGTGCAGGCATGGTGGTTTGGGTTGATCTGATAATGACTAACACATGCCACTTTGAGTTCTTAATTCTGTTGATTTGCATGTTACTGTACATGTCTCAATGCTTAGTTTCAATTGCACCAAGTCTGGATGGCAGGGGGGTGGGATACAAATCCAACCGAATCCTGGTGTCCAGACAAACTTTTGTCAATGTTGACTCATGAGTGCCTTCTGCTCTTCCTGTTCCATGTAGGGTGCATATGACGTGTGTGAACAAGAACGCTTGATCCAGTGCCATGAATCTAAGCTGCAAGAGCATGTTGGTTGAAATGACAGAGACATAGGACCGTACACCATGGACCAGAGTTGCTGCAACGATGACTCTCGGGTTCTCAGTGTCAAAGTGGTGAGAGATTTCCTTTAAACAAGTGGAGTGTACACCGTCAAAAGTTTTTATAGTGACAATTCTAGTTTTTCCATGTAGGACAAGGTTCTCAAAAGACTAAAGTTTAATAATATTATAAATTTGGTGCCAATTCTGTATATAAACAACAGGCACACTTAAATTTCATTGATGTAATTAGTTATAAGGTTTCTTTTCTTAAAAATATGCACACACTATAAGTGGTCTTAATGGTACAAATATTGGGAAATTATCTCACTGTCCTGTTTATTTTTTATTTATTTTTTGCATTAGTTGAGGTCATAATTGGCATTGTGTTTGAGCCAATCCGATTCAATAATTTTGTAATTTAAAAATTTTGTTCATTTGAATGTATTAATTTTGGTGCTACTTGCGCCATCCTGCACATGGTTTGGATGCCGCAAGTGGGGGTATTGTGAGATTACCGACCAATAGAAATACTGGTAATTAATAGCATTTGATAATTAAACAGTATGAAGTTCACTGCAAACATTGACCATGCCAATGCACTAAATGTTACACAATTTTAATCTTATGAAGGTAGAAATGTATGTACACAGTTGGGTGACAACATTTATAGTTAGGCCATAGGTAGAAATTCTCCACGTTGAGATTTGCTGTGTGCTTGTAGATGACGGGAGGCCAGCGAGCAGGCCGATGTTGGTGGCTTGTTCCAACTTAGGATTTTACAGTTCGTTTCCGGTGAGGAGAGAGAGGGACAATGGCGAGTGCCAGGCACAGTGCAGTGCACAAATATTGTAATACTACTGGCATTTGAAGTAATACGATGCAGTTAGGAACCTTTAAGGCCCTCATTACAAAATAGCCTGTTGATAAATAAACAATACATTAGCTAATATAGTCACATCTAACGTAATATATTTAATTGACAATGAAAAGTAATAAATTACCAACGAAGACAAGACAGTTACACAACTAGCATGGCAATGTTTGTTTATAAAAATAATATATTAACTATTTCTCATTTTATTTTCAATTAATCTTTTGTATTTTATCTTGAAGTATTCAGTTAAATCACTTATCTGTGGTATAAGAAATTGCACAATTATGATAAACAGTACAAAGGATGTTTATATTAATATAAAAACGTAAGAAAATATTTGTGTAATGTGTAGTGTAATTATTTTGATTTTAAGTAAAGTTTTAGAAATGTATTGGCTGAGCGCTGTACGTTGGCAAATCGGTTACAACAGCTTACATGGGGAAGTTGATGACGTAGGGGAAAAAACCCCGTAGTTGAGTTTCTGCGCGCGTGAGCGCGCCTGGGCAGGAAGTGAGGACTCCAGACCACGTGGTGTAGCTGGCCGGGCGGCGTCACTCTGCATCAGTCGGCATGTGGATCTCGAGGTGGTGACTTGAGTTTTGTGTGTGGCAATCGCCACGTGTGGTTGGTCGTCGTAGACTGCACCAAGTTAAATCGAGTGCTACTGTGTGTTTGTGAATAATTAGCCGGTGCAACAAGGTGTGCATCGCATTAAATTAAAGTGACTGTGATTTGTTAATGTAACACGTGTCGTTGCATAGGCATGAACATAAACGGTGTTTGAGACAGTCACATGGTGTGAAATCAATTCGCGACAAATATTCATTTTGTCTGGGGGCTCACGAGCTATAATTTTATTTGGTACATTTACCGATGTACAGACGCGACAGCCACAGGGTTCAAGTATTGTGAAATAAACAACATAAAGTGAACTTTCACGTGTTTTCTAAAATAGTAGTTAGTACACCCTTTTCTCTCATGAACTTGAACTTATTATGAATTTGTTTTGTTAATCATATGCAGGGAAGGAAAGCTGCAAACGTGTGATATCATCCCCTAGAAAACGAGTCAAACAGTCGCAATAACAGTTCCAGTGTTTTTGCTTGTTTAGGAATTTGGTTCGCAGCTGGTGGTTGTGAGTTTATAAAAGTTAATCTTTCCCTATTTTAAACTCTCACCCCGACCTTCACCCTCGCATTTGGGGGCTCGTCCGGGATAAGTTCACGTTGGACTTGCTCGGACGGAGAGATTAGGGTGTGTATAGGACAGTGAACAGTTACGAACAGTTGCAAACAAGTGCGCGGACGCGACGGACAATTTCAAGTGTGTGTGGCGGCTGGCAGCAGAGAGCGGGATAAGTTCACGTTGGACTTGCTCGGACGGAGAGATTAGGGTGTGTATAGGACAGTGAAGAGTTTCGAACAGTTGCAAGCAGATACGCAATCGCGTCGCGCGGTTAACGACGGTTAGTGACGCAGAGTTCGGGCGCGGGCATCCGTAACCGGCGATCGACGGCCCATCGGACCGGCAGCAGTGAGCGGTGGCGCGTGGGTTCAACGCACTCAAATTCATCTTCTGCAACGGACGTCAGTGATCGTGGGGACTTCTCAAGTCGTCAACGGAGTGTCGGGGCCCAGCAGCTTCGATTCTACAAAGATTAAGGGATGCAGTGAGGACATATTCTAGCCACAACTTCTACAACAGACGGCAGCGAGCGTTGGGGACGTCGCAGCTCGTTGCAGCAACTTCTGGCTTAAAAGATAAGTAAAGCAGCTGGCGCTATAAATTCTTGTGTGTTAATCAAGCTTTCTTGTGGCACACAAAATGGAGCAGGTTTTTAAGAGGTCGCCAAGCGACGTAGATTCAGAGAGTAGCATACCAGAAAGTCCAGAGAGGGTAAATACTGGGGGAATGTTGTTGACACCGAAGATGTTAGCAGCCATGTTAGCGAGTTTTAGCTCAAATTTAGAATCAAAAATAGAAAATTCATACTCAAATTTAAAATCAGAAATAAAAAATTCATACTCAAATTTAAAATCAGAAATAGAAAATTCATATTCAAATTTAAAATCAGAAATGGGAACTGTAAAATCAGAATTGAAAGCAGACTTTAAGGCAGACATTGGGGCACTACAAAATTCAATGTGTGCATTAAAGGCAGAAATAATCACAGACATTGACAAAAAGATAGGAACTCCAACAGAACGGTTTGATAATAGGGGAAAGGAGATACATGCCAGAATTGGTGCTATTGAGAATGAGGTAGGAGGCAAGTTAGATTATGTGAAACAAATATGTGATCACAGGAATGAGGGCACTATGCAGCCGTTGGCTGAGGTTGACAAGGGGATGGTGGCAGGTACTGAGGAAACAAAAACTTTGTTGTCAGGAAAATTAGAGAATACAGAATGTAATTTTAGGAAAAAGATAGAACAAGTAGTGACAGTAAACAATACTGAGATTGAGAAGGTGAACACTAGAATAAATAGTCTAGACTTGTGTACTGCATCAGGAAACACTAATTGGTCCATGGTGCAGACACCTAATGGCAGAAAGTTTTCAGGAGTGGGTAATTATCATCCAGTAGATTTTTTGGCTGCATGCAAGGACCAATATGTGTCTGGTATGACAGACCAGTGTAAAATGAAGTTAGCAAAGAGAATGCTTGACTGTTCTGTTCAAACTTGGGCAAATCAGTGTTCTGATAAATTTGTTACTTTTGAGGCGTTTGAAAAGTTGTCTTTAAATAAGTATTGGGGGAGGGCCAAGAAAGCTAAGATACAAAATGAATTCTTGAACGAACCAAACTATATGAAAGGGAACCCAGAATTTGAAGTAATCATTGAGGAGGAGCTGTTTATTCAAGATTTATTAGTCATAAAGGGACTTTGTTTAAATCTAATGTTAGGAAGTGATTTCCCATGCAAATATGAAGCTCAGTTGAAGTATAAAGATAAAGTGTTGGAATTGAGTTTGGAGGGATGCATGAAGAGGGTGAAATTCAAAAATTTTTTAAGTGATAAAGATTTAATGGCATGTTTACACAAGTAACTGCCATAAACCAGTGTAAATCATGAAGTGTGAGATTCAATGCATTGTAGGTAGTAGGTAAAGAATTTTTGTATATTTATTCTGTGGTCTGTGTTAGTATCTACTTGTGTGTTTAGATTTAAGCATTGGGGTCAAGTTTACAAGTAATCTTTGTAAATGTTTTTCTTTTGTTGTTTGTGTTAAAACATGTGCTTCTATCAGATTTGCAGTTCAACAGTGGTACATGAGGTAAATATGTATGTATGTATGCCAACACCAAAGGATAAAGGAAGTGGGAGTGTACTGTTTATGTGTGTGTATATGTGACAGGGCTGGCTATGTGATGTGAGTTGTGGGGTGACTTGGAAAATGAGAAAGTGGTGGACATTGATGCAGGCAGTGGGGTCTGTGGCTTAGATAAATTGTGATGAAAATGTCAGCTGACAGTGTTGCATATGTGGGTGTGACTGACCATATGGGTCAGAAGTGAGGAATGTATGTTTGTTGTGGCTGTTTTGGCTAAAGGTGGGTTGGATTGAGAAATGTTTCAATGAAAGAAAGTGTTTGCTCTTTAATGTCTGTCTCTTTGAGTGTTTGGTAGGTAATGTGTCTAATAGGGAATGCTCTCTGTATTGATATATTAAACTGATTCTGATAACACATTTTGGTTTCTTTAATGGTGCTCAACTGTTGACTGAACAATTTCTGCAACAACACTTGATGAGAACTATTTTTCTGTCTAGCCTGAGTATCAATAGGGTTTGGTGATACTTCATTTTAAAAAATGTAGATGTTTTGTGATAAACTAATTTAGAAATTAGACTTTAACCTTAGATATTTTATTGTGGGGAGTACTTGTGAATAGCACATGAGACTGATTTAAATCTCACACCAGCAAAAAAAAAAAAAAAAAAAAAAAAAAAAAAAAAAAAAAAAATTAAAAAAATTAATTTTTTTTGGTGCGAGGGGGTAGAATTTGTATTTATACTTGTTGGTCTCATTTTGATAGAAGAGAAAATTCTCTATAACATTCGTTTGGTAGTAATACTCCAAGTAGGCCACATATTCTCTTGTCTGTTTCATCTGAAGCTATGGCTGTTGAGAGTGCAGGCATGGTGGTTTGGGTTGATCTGATAATGACTAACACATGCCACTTTGAGTTCTTAATTCTGTTGATTTGCATGTTACTGTACATGTCTCAATGCTTAGTTTCAATTGCACCAAGTCTGGATGGCAGGGGGGTGGGATACAAATCCAACCGAATCCTGGTGTCCAGACAAACTTTTGTCAATGTTGACTCATGAGTGCCTTCTGCTCTTCCTGTTCCATGTAGGGTGCATATGACGTGTGTGAACAAGAACGCTTGATCCAGTGCCATGAATCTAAGCTGCAAGAGCATGTTGGTTGAAATGACAGAGACATAGGACCGTACACCATGGACCAGAGTTGCTGCAACGATGACTCTCGGGTTCTCAGTGTCAAAGTGGTGAGAGATTTCCTTTAAACAAGTGGAGTGTACACCGTCAAAAGTTTTTATAGTGACAATTCTAGTTTTTCCATGTAGGACAAGGTTCTCAAAAGACTAAAGTTTAATAATATTATAAATTTGGTGCCAATTCTGTATATAAACAACAGGCACACTTAAATTTCATTGATGTAATTAGTTATAAGGTTTCTTTTCTTAAAAATATGCACACACTATAAGTGGTCTTAATGGTACAAATATTGGGAAATTATCTCACTGTCCTGTTTATTTTTTATTTATTTTTTGCATTAGTTGAGGTCATAATTGGCATTGTGTTTGAGCCAATCCGATTCAATAATTTTGTAATTTAAAAATTTTGTTCATTTGAATGTATTAATTTTGGTGCTACTTGCGCCATCCTGCACATGGTTTGGATGCCGCAAGTGGGGGTATTGTGAGATTACCGACCAATAGAAATACTGGTAATTAATAGCATTTGATAATTAAACAGTATGAAGTTCACTGCAAACATTGACCATGCCAATGCACTAAATGTTACACAATTTTAATCTTATGAAGGTAGAAATGTATGTACACAGTTGGGTGACAACATTTATAGTTAGGCCATAGGTAGAAATTCTCCACGTTGAGATTTGCTGTGTGCTTGTAGATGACGGGAGGCCAGCGAGCAGGCCGATGTTGGTGGCTTGTTCCAACTTAGGATTTTACAGTTCGTTTCCGGTGAGGAGAGAGAGGGACAATGGCGAGTGCCAGGCACAGTGCAGTGCACAAATATTGTAATACTACTGGCATTTGAAGTAATACGATGCAGTTAGGAACCTTTAAGGCCCTCATTACAAAATAGCCTGTTGATAAATAAACAATACATTAGCTAATATAGTCACATCTAACGTAATATATTTAATTGACAATGAAAAGTAATAAATTACCAACGAAGACAAGACAGTTACACAACTAGCATGGCAATGTTTGTTTATAAAAATAATATATTAACTATTTCTCATTTTATTTTCAATTAATCTTTTGTATTTTATCTTGAAGTATTCAGTTAAATCACTTATCTGTGGTATAAGAAATTGCACAATTATGATAAACAGTACAAAGGATGTTTATATTAATATAAAAACGTAAGAAAATATTTGTGTAATGTGTAGTGTAATTATTTTGATTTTAAGTAAAGTTTTAGAAATGTATTGGCTGAGCGCTGTACGTTGGCAAATCGGTTACAACAGCTTACATGGGGAAGTTGATGACGTAGGGGAAAAAACCCCGTAGTTGAGTTTCTGCGCGCGTGAGCGCGCCTGGGCAGGAAGTGAGGACTCCAGACCACGTGGTGTAGCTGGCCGGGCGGCGTCACTCTGCATCAGTCGGCATGTGGATCTCGAGGTGGTGACTTGAGTTTTGTGTGTGGCAATCGCCACGTGTGGTTGGTCGTCGTAGACTGCACCAAGTTAAATCGAGTGCTACTGTGTGTTTGTGAATAATTAGCCGGTGCAACAAGGTGTGCATCGCATTAAATTAAAGTGACTGTGATTTGTTAATGTAACACGTGTCGTTGCATAGGCATGAACATAAACGGTGTTTGAGACAGTCACATGGTGTGAAATCAATTCACGACAAATATTCATTTTGTCTGGGGGCTCACGAGCTATAATTTTATTTGGTACATTTACCGATGTACAGACGCGACAGCCACAGGGTTCAAGTATTGTGAAATAAACAACATAAAGTGAACTTTCACGTGTTTTCTAAAATAGTAGTTAGTACACCCTTTTCTCTCATGAACTTGAACTTATTATGAATTTGTTTTGTTAATCATATGCAGGGAAGGAAAGCTGCAAACGTGTGATATCATCCCCTAGAAAACGAGTCAAACAGTCGCAATAACAGTTCCAGTGTTTTTGCTTGTTTAGGAATTTGGTTCGCAGCTGGTGGTTGTGAGTTTATAAAAGTTAATCTTTCCCTATTTTAAACTCTCACCCCGACCTTCACCCTCGCATTTGGGGGCTCGTCCGGGATAAGTTCACGTTGGACTTGCTCGGACGGAGAGATTAGGGTGTGTATAGGACAGTGAACAGTTACGAACAGTTGCAAACAAGTGCGCGGACGCGACGGACAATTTCAAGTGTGTGTGGCGGCTGGCAGCAGAGAGCGGGATAAGTTCACGTTGGACTTGCTCGGACGGAGAGATTAGGGTGTGTATAGGACAGTGAAGAGTTTCGAACAGTTGCAAGCAGATACGCAATCGCGTCGCGCGGTTAACGACGGTTAGTGACGCAGAGTTCGGGCGCGGGCATCCGTAACCGGCGATCGACGGCCCATCGGACCGGCAGCAGTGAGCGGTGGCGCGTGGGTTCAACGCACTCAAATTCATCTTCTGCAACGGACGTCAGTGATCGTGGGGACTTCTCAAGTCGTCAACGGAGTGTCGGGGCCCAGCAGCTTCGATTCTACAAAGATTAAGGGATGCAGTGAGGACATATTCTAGCCACAACTTCTACAACAGACGGCAGCGAGCGTTGGGGACGTCGCAGCTCGTTGCAGCAACTTCTGGCTTAAAAGATAAGTAAAGCAGCTGGCGCTATAAATTCTTGTGTGTTAATCAAGCTTTCTTGTGGCACACAAAATGGAGCAGGTTTTTAAGAGGTCGCCAAGCGACGTAGATTCAGAGAGTAGCATACCAGAAAGTCCAGAGAGGGTAAATACTGGGGGAATGTTGTTGACACCGAAGATGTTAGCAGCCATGTTAGCGAGTTTTAGCTCAAATTTAGAATCAAAAATAGAAAATTCATACTCAAATTTAAAATCAGAAATAAAAAATTCATACTCAAATTTAAAATCAGAAATAGAAAATTCATATTCAAATTTAAAATCAGAAATGGGAACTGTAAAATCAGAATTGAAAGCAGACTTTAAGGCAGACATTGGGGCACTACAAAATTCAATGTGTGCATTAAAGGCAGAAATAATCACAGACATTGACAAAAAGATAGGAACTCCAACAGAACGGTTTGATAATAGGGGAAAGGAGATACATGCCAGAATTGGTGCTATTGAGAATGAGGTAGGAGGCAAGTTAGATTATGTGAAACAAATATGTGATCACAGGAATGAGGGCACTATGCAGCCGTTGGCTGAGGTTGACAAGGGGATGGTGGCAGGTACTGAGGAAACAAAAACTTTGTTGTCAGGAAAATTAGAGAATACAGAATGTAATTTTAGGAAAAAGATAGAACAAGTAGTGACAGTAAACAATACTGAGATTGAGAAGGTGAACACTAGAATAAATAGTCTAGACTTGTGTACTGCATCAGGAAACACTAATTGGTCCATGGTGCAGACACCTAATGGCAGAAAGTTTTCAGGAGTGGGTAATTATCATCCAGTAGATTTTTTGGCTGCATGCAAGGACCAATATGTGTCTGGTATGACAGACCAGTGTAAAATGAAGTTAGCAAAGAGAATGCTTGACTGTTCTGTTCAAACTTGGGCAAATCAGTGTTCTGATAAATTTGTTACTTTTGAGGCGTTTGAAAAGTTGTCTTTAAATAAGTATTGGGGGAGGGCCAAGAAAGCTAAGATACAAAATGAATTCTTGAACGAACCAAACTATATGAAAGGGAACCCAGAATTTGAAGTAATCATTGAGGAGGAGCTGTTTATTCAAGATTTATTAGTCATAAAGGGACTTTGTTTAAATCTAATGTTAGGAAGTGATTTCCCATGCAAATATGAAGCTCAGTTGAAGTATAAAGATAAAGTGTTGGAATTGAGTTTGGAGGGATGCATGAAGAGGGTGAAATTCAAAAATTTTTTAAGTGATAAAGATTTAATGGCATGTTTACACAAGTAACTGCCATAAACCAGTGTAAATCATGAAGTGTGAGATTCAATGCATTGTAGGTAGTAGGTAAAGAATTTTTGTATATTTATTCTGTGGTCTGTGTTAGTATCTACTTGTGTGTTTAGATTTAAGCATTGGGGTCAAGTTTACAAGTAATCTTTGTAAATGTTTTTCTTTTGTTGTTTGTGTTAAAACATGTGCTTCTATCAGATTTGCAGTTCAACAGTGGTACATGAGGTAAATATGTATGTATGTATGCCAACACCAAAGGATAAAGGAAGTGGGAGTGTACTGTTTATGTGTGTGTATATGTGACAGGGCTGGCTATGTGATGTGAGTTGTGGGGTGACTTGGAAAATGAGAAAGTGGTGGACATTGATGCAGGCAGTGGGGTCTGTGGCTTAGATAAATTGTGATGAAAATGTCAGCTGACAGTGTTGCATATGTGGGTGTGACTGACCATATGGGTCAGAAGTGAGGAATGTATGTTTGTTGTGGCTGTTTTGGCTAAAGGTGGGTTGGATTGAGAAATGTTTCAATGAAAGAAAGTGTTTGCTCTTTAATGTCTGTCTCTTTGAGTGTTTGGTAGGTAATGTGTCTAATAGGGAATGCTCTCTGTATTGATATATTAAACTGATTCTGATAACACATTTTGGTTTCTTTAATGGTGCTCAACTGTTGACTGAACAATTTCTGCAACAACACTTGATGAGAACTATTTTTCTGTCTAGCCTGAGTATCAATAGGGTTTGGTGATACTTCATTTTAAAAAATGTAGATGTTTTGTGATAAACTAATTTAGAAATTAGACTTTAACCTTAGATATTTTATTGTGGGGAGTACTTGTGAATAGCACATGAGACTGATTTAAATCTCACACCAGCAAAAAAAAAAAAAAAAAAAAAAAAAAAAAAAAAAAAAAAAAAAAAAAAAATTAAAAAAATTAATTTTTTTTGGTGCGAGGGGGTAGAATTTGTATTTATACTTGTTGGTCTCATTTTGATAGAAGAGAAAATTCTCTATAACATTCGTTTGGTAGTAATACTCCAAGTAGGCCACATATTCTCTTGTCTGTTTCATCTGAAGCTATGGCTGTTGAGAGTGCAGGCATGGTGGTTTGGGTTGATCTGATAATGACTAACACATGCCACTTTGAGTTCTTAATTCTGTTGATTTGCATGTTACTGTACATGTCTCAATGCTTAGTTTCAATTGCACCAAGTCTGGATGGCAGGGGGGTGGGATACAAATCCAACCGAATCCTGGTGTCCAGACAAACTTTTGTCAATGTTGACTCATGAGTGCCTTCTGCTCTTCCTGTTCCATGTAGGGTGCATATGACGTGTGTGAACAAGAACGCTTGATCCAGTGCCATGAATCTAAGCTGCAAGAGCATGTTGGTTGAAATGACAGAGACATAGGACCGTACACCATGGACCAGAGTTGCTGCAACGATGACTCTCGGGTTCTCAGTGTCAAAGTGGTGAGAGATTTCCTTTAAACAAGTGGAGTGTACACCGTCAAAAGTTTTTATAGTGACAATTCTAGTTTTTCCATGTAGGACAAGGTTCTCAAAAGACTAAAGTTTAATAATATTATAAATTTGGTGCCAATTCTGTATATAAACAACAGGCACACTTAAATTTCATTGATGTAATTAGTTATAAGGTTTCTTTTCTTAAAAATATGCACACACTATAAGTGGTCTTAATGGTACAAATATTGGGAAATTATCTCACTGTCCTGTTTATTTTTTATTTATTTTTTGCATTAGTTGAGGTCATAATTGGCATTGTGTTTGAGCCAATCCGATTCAATAATTTTGTAATTTAAAAATTTTGTTCATTTGAATATATTAATTTTGGTGCTACTTGCGCCATCCTGCACATGGTTTGGATGCCGCAAGTGGGGGTATTGTGAGATTACCGACCAATAGAAATACTGGTAATTAATAGCATTTGATAATTAAACAGTATGAAGTTCACTGCAAACATTGACCATGCCAATGCACTAAATGTTACACAATTTTAATCTTATGAAGGTAGCAATGTATGTACACAGTTGGGTGACAACATTTATAGTTAGGCCATAGGTAGAAATTCTCCACGTTGAGATTTGCTGTGTGCGTGTAGATGACGGGAGGCCAGCGAGCAGGCCGATGTTGGTGGCTTGTTCCAACTTAGGATTTTACAGTTCGTTTCCGGTGAGGAGAGAGAGGGACAATGGCGAGTGCCAGGCACAGTGAAGTGCACAAATATTGTAATACTACTGGCATTTGAAGTAATACGATGCAGTTAGGAACCTTTAAGGCCCTCATTACAAAATAGCCTGTTGATAAATAAACAATACATTAGCTAATATAGTCACATCTAACGTAATATATTTAATTGACAATGAAAAGTAATAAATTACCAACGAAGACAAGACAGTTACACAACTAGCATGGCAATGTTTGTTTATAAAAATAATATATTAACTATTTCTCATTTTATTTTCAATTAATCTTTTGTATTTTATCTTGAAGTATTCAGTTAAATCACTTATCTGTGGTATAAGAAATTGCACAATTATGATAAACAGTACAAAGGATGTTTATATTAATATAAAAACGTAAGAAAATATTTGTGTAATGTGTAGTGTAATTATTTTGATTTTAAGTAAAGTTTTAGAAATGTATTGGCTGAGCGCTGTACGTTGGCAAATCGGTTACAACAGCTTACATGGGGAAGTTGATGACGTAGGGGAAAAAACCCCGTAGTTGAGTTTCTGCGCGCGTGAGCGCGCCTGGGCAGGAAGTGAGGACTCCAGACCACGTGGTGTAGCTGGCCGGGCGGCGTCACTCTGCATCAGTCGGCATGTGGATCTCGAGGTGGTGACTTGAGTTTTGTGTGTGGCAATCGCCACGTGTGGTTGGTCGTCGTAGACTGCACCAAGTTAAATCGAGTGCTACTGTGTGTTTGTGAATAATTAGCCGGTGCAACAAGGTGTGCATCGCATTAAATTAAAGTGACTGTGATTTGTTAATGTAACACGTGTCGTTGCATAGGCATGAACATAAACGGTGTTTGAGACAGTCACATGGTGTGAAATCAATTCGCGACAAATATTCATTTTGTCTGGGGGCTCACGAGCTATAATTTTATTTGGTACATTTACCGATGTACAGACGCGACAGCCACAGGGTTCAAGTATTGTGAAATAAACAACATAAAGTGAACTTTCACGTGTTTTCTAAAATAGTAGTTAGTACACCCTTTTCTCTCATGAACTTGAACTTATTATGAATTTGTTTTGTTAATCATATGCAGGGAAGGAAAGCTGCAAACGTGTGATATCATCCCCTAGAAAACGAGTCAAACAGTCGCAATAACAGTTCCAGTGTTTTTGCTTGTTTAGGAATTTGGTTCGCAGCTGGTGGTTGTGAGTTTATAAAAGTTAATCTTTCCCTATTTTAAACTCTCACCCCGACCTTCACCCTCGCATTTGGGGGCTCGTCCGGGATAAGTTCACGTTGGACTTGCTCGGACGGAGAGATTAGGGTGTGTATAGGACAGTGAACAGTTACGAACAGTTGCAAACAAGTGCGCGGACGCGACGGACAATTTCAAGTGTGTGTGGCGGCTGGCAGCAGAGAGCGGGATAAGTTCACGTTGGACTTGCTCGGACGGAGAGATTAGGGTGTGTATAGGACAGTGAAGAGTTTCGAACAGTTGCAAGCAGATACGCAATCGCGTCGCGCGGTTAACGACGGTTAGTGACGCAGAGTTCGGGCGCGGGCATCCGTAACCGGCGATCGACGGCCCATCGGACCGGCAGCAGTGAGCGGTGGCGCGTGGGTTCAACGCACTCAAATTCATCTTCTGCAACGGACGGCAGTGATCGTGGGGACTTCTCAAGTCGTCAACGGAGTGTCGGGGCCCAGCAGCTTCGATTCTACAAAGATTAAGGGATGCAGTGAGGACATATTCTAGCCACAACTTCTACAACAGACGGCAGCGAGCGTTGGGGACGTCGCAGCTCGTTGCAGCAACTTCTGGCTTAAAAGATAAGTAAAGCAGCTGGCGCTATAAATTCTTGTGTGTTAATCAAGCTTTCTTGTGGCACACAAAATGGAGCAGGTTTTTAAGAGGTCGCCAAGCGACGTAGATTCAGAGAGTAGCATACCAGAAAGTCCAGAGAGGGTAAATACTGGGGGAATGTTGTTGACACCGAAGATGTTAGCAGCCATGTTAGCGAGTTTTAGCTCAAATTTAGAATCAAAAATAGAAAATTCATACTCAAATTTAAAATCAGAAATAAAAAATTCATACTCAAATTTAAAATCAGAAATAGAAAATTCATATTCAAATTTAAAATCAGAAATGGGAACTGTAAAATCAGAATTGAAAGCAGACTTTAAGGCAGACATTGGGGCACTACAAAATTCAATGTGTGCATTAAAGGCAGAAATAATCACAGACATTGACAAAAAGATAGGAACTCTAACAGAACGGTTTGATAATAGGGGAAAGGAGATACATGCCAGAATTGGTGCTATTGAGACTGAGGTAGGAGGCAAGTTAGATTATGTGAAACAAATATGTGATCACAGGAATGAGGGCACTATGCAGCCGTTGGCTGAGGTTGACAAGGGGATGGTGGCAGGTACTGAGGAAACAAAAACTTTGTTGTCAGGAAAATTAGAGAATACAGAATGTAATTTTAGGAAAAAGATAGAACAAGTAGTGACAGTAAACAATACTGAGATTGAGAAGGTGAACACTAGAATAAATAGTCTAGACTTGTGTACTGCATCAGGAAACACTAATTGGTCCATGGTGCAGACACCTAATGGCAGAAAGTTTTCAGGAGTGGGTAATTATCATCCAGTAGATTTTTTGGCTGCATGCAAGGACCAATATGTGTCTGGTATGACAGACCAGTGTAAAATGAAGTTAGCAAAGAGAATGCTTGACTGTTCTGTTCAAACTTGGGCAAATCAGTGTTCTGATAAATTTGTTACTTTTGAGGCGTTTGAAAAGTTGTCTTTAAATAAGTATTGGGGGAGGGCCAAGAAAGCTAAGATACAAAATGAATTCTTGAACGAACCAAACTATATGAAAGGGAACCCAGAATTTGAAGTAATCATTGAGGAGGAGCTGTTTATTCAAGATTTATTAGTCATAAAGGGACTTTGTTTAAATCTAATGTTAGGAAGTGATTTCCCATGCAAATATGAAGCTCAGTTGAAGTATAAAGATAAAGTGTTGGAATTGAGTTTGGAGGGATGCATGAAGAGGGTGAAATTCAAAAATTTTTTAAGTGATAAAGATTTAATGGCATGTTTACACAAGTAACTGCCATAAACCAGTGTAAATCATGAAGTGTGAGATTCAATGCATTGTAGGTAGTAGGTAAAGAATTTTTGTATATTTATTCTGTGGTCTGTGTTAGTATCTACTTGTGTGTTTAGATTTAAGCATTGGGGTCAAGTTTACAAGTAATCTTTGTAAATGTTTTTCTTTTGTTGTTTGTGTTAAAACATGTGCTTCTATCAGATTTGCAGTTCAACAGTGGTACATGAGGTAAATATGTATGTATGTATGCCAACACCAAAGGATAAAGGAAGTGGGAGTGTACTGTTTATGTGTGTGTATATGTGACAGGGCTGGCTATGTGATGTGAGTTGTGGGGTGACTTGGAAAATGAGAAAGTGGTGGACATTGATGCAGGCAGTGGGGTCTGTGGCTTAGATAAATTGTGATGAAAATGTCAGCTGACAGTGTTGCATATGTGGGTGTGACTGACCATATGGGTCAGAAGTGAGGAATGTATGTTTGTTGTGGCTGTTTTGGCTAAAGGTGGGTTGGATTGAGAAATGTTTCAATGAAAGAAAGTGTTTGCTCTTTAATGTCTGTCTCTTTGAGTGTTTGGTAGGTAATGTGTCTAATAGGGAATGCTCTCTGTATTGATATATTAAACTGATTCTGATAACACATTTTGGTTTCTTTAATGGTGCTCAACTGTTGACTGAACAATTTCTGCAACAACACTTGATGAGAACTATTTTTCTGTCTAGCCTGAGTATCAATAGGGTTTGGTGATACTTCATTTTAAAAAATGTAGATGTTTTGTGATAAACTAATTTAGAAATTAGACTTTAACCTTAGATATTTTATTGTGGGGAGTACTTGTGAATAGCACATGAGACTGATGACATGGATCCAAATTTAAATCTCACACCAGCAAAAAAAAAAAAAAAATAAATAAATAAATAAATAAATAAATAAATAAAAATAAAAAAAATAAAAAAAAAAATTAATTTTTTTTTGGTGCGAGGGGGTAGAATTTGTATTTATACTTGTTGGTCTCATTTTGATAGAAGAGAAAATTCTCTATAACATTCGTTTGGTAGTAATACTCCAAGTAGGCCACATATTCTCTTGTCTGTTTCATCTGAAGCTATGGCTGTTGAGAGTGCAGGCATGGTGGTTTGGGTTGATCTGATAATGACTAACACATGCCACTTTGAGTTCTTAATTCTGTTGATTTGCATGTTACTGTACATGTCTCAATGCTTAGTTTCAATTGCACCAAGTCTGGATGGCAGGGGGGTGGGATACAAATCCAACCGAATCCTGGTGTCCAGACAAACTTTTGTCAATGTTGACTCATGAGTGCCTTCTGCTCTTCCTGTTCCATGTAGGGTGCATATGACGTGTGTGAACAAGAACGCTTGATCCAGTGCCATGAATCTAAGCTGCAAGAGCATGTTGGTTGAAATGACAGAGACATAGGACCATACACCATGGACCAGAGTTGCTGCAACGATGACTCTCGGGTTCTCAGTGTCAAAGTGGTGAGAGATTTCCTTTAAACAAGTGGAGTGTACACCGTCAAAAGTTTTTATAGTGACAATTCTAGTTTTTCCATGTAGGACAAGGTTCTCAAAAGACTAAAGTTTAATAATATTATAAATTTGGTGCCAATTCTGTATATAAACAACAGGCACACTTAAATTTCATTGATGTAATTAGTTATAAGGTTTCTTTTCTTAAAAATATGCACACACTATAAGTGGTCTTAATGGTACAAATATTGGGAAATTATCTCACTGTCCTGTTTATTTTTTATTTATTTTTTGCATTAGTTGAGGTCATAATTGGCATTGTGTTTGAGCCAATCCGATTCAATAATTTTGTAATTTAAAAATTTTGTTCATTTGAATATATTAATTTTGGTGCTACTTGCGCCATCCTGCACATGGTTTGGATGCCGCAAGTGGGGGTATTGTGAGATTACCGACCAATAGAAATACTGGTAATTAATAGCATTTGATAATTAAACAGTATGAAGTTCACTGCAAACATTGACCATGCCAATGCACTAAATGTTACACAATTTTAATCTTATGAAGGTAGCAATGTATGTACACAGTTGGGTGACAACATTTATAGTTAGGCCATAGGTAGAAATTCTCCACGTTGAGATTTGCTGTGTGCTTGTAGATGACGGGAGGCCAGCGAGCAGGCCGATGTTGGTGGCTTGTTCCAACTTAGGATTTTACAGTTCGTTTCCGGTGAGGAGAGAGAGGGACAATGGCGAGTGCCAGGCACAGTGAAGTGCACAAATATTGTAATACTACTGGCATTTGAAGTAATACGATGCAGTTAGGAACCTTTAAGGCCCTCATTACAAAATAGCCTGTTGATAAATAAACAATACATTAGCTAATATAGTCACATCTAACGTAATATATTTAATTGACAATGAAAAGTAATAAATTACCAACGAAGACAAGACAGTTACACAACTAGCATGGCAATGTTTGTTTATAAAAATAATATATTAACTATTTCTCATTTTATTTTCAATTAATCTTTTGTATTTTATCTTGAAGTATTCAGTTAAATCACTTATCTGTGGTATAAGAAATTGCACAATTATGATAAACAGTACAAAGGATGTTTATATTAATATAAAAACGTAAGAAAATATTTGTGTAATGTGTAGTGTAATTATTTTGATTTTAAGTAAAGTTTTAGAAATGTATTGGCTGAGCGCTGTACGTTGGCAAATCGGTTACAACAGCTTACATGGGGAAGTTGATGACGTAGGGGAAAAAACCCCGTAGTTGAGTTTTTGCGCGCGTGAGCGCGCCTGGGCAGGAAGTGAGGACTCCAGACCACGTGGTGTAGCTGGCCGGGCGGCGTCACTCTGCATCAGTCGGCATGTGGATCTCGAGGTGGTGACTTGAGTTTTGTGTGTGGCAATCGCCACGTGTGGTTGGTCGTCGTAGACTGCACCAAGTTAAATCGAGTGCTACTGTGTGTTTGTGAATAATTAGCCGGTGCAACAAGGTGTGCATCGCATTAAATTAAAGTGACTGTGATTTGTTAATGTAACACGTGTCGTTGCATAGGCATGAACATAAACGGTGTTTGAGACAGTCACATGGTGTGAAATCAATTCGCGACAAATATTCATTTTGTCTGGGGGCTCACGAGCTATAATTTTATTTGGTACATTTACCGATGTACAGACGCGACAGCCACAGGGTTCAAGTATTGTGAAATAAACAACATAAAGTGAACTTTCACGTGTTTTCTAAAATAGTAGTTAGTACACCCTTTTCTCTCATGAACTTGAACTTATTATGAATTTGTTTTGTTAATCATATGCAGGGAAGGAAAGCTGCAAACGTGTGAAATCATCCCCTAGAAAACGAGTCAAACAGTCGCAATAACAGTTCCAGTGTTTTTGCTTGTTTAGGAATTTGGTTCGCAGCTGGTGGTTGTGAGTTTATAAAAGTTAATCTTTCCCTATTTTAAACTCTCACCCCGACCTTCACCCTCGCATTTGGGGGCTCGTCCGGGATAAGTTCACGTTGGACTTGCTCGGACGGAGAGATTAGGGTGTGTATAGGACAGTGAACAGTTACGAACAGTTGCAAACAAGTGCGCGGACGCGACGGACAATTTCAAGTGTGTGTGGCGGCTGGCAGCAGAGAGCGGGATAAGTTCACGTTGGACTTGCTCGGACGGAGAGATTAGGGTGTGTATAGGACAGTGAAGAGTTTCGAACAGTTGCAAGCAGATACGCAATCGCGTCGCGCGGTTAACGACGGTTAGTGACGCAGAGTTCGGGCGCGGGCATCCGTAACCGGCGATCGACGGCCCATCGGACCGGCAGCAGTGAGCGGTGGCGCGTGGGTTCAACGCACTCAAATTCATCTTCTGCAACGGACGGCAGTGATCGTGGGGACTTCTCAAGTCGTCAACGGAGTGTCGGGGCCCAGCAGCTTCGATTCTACAAAGATTAAGGGATGCAGTGAGGACATATTCTAGCCACAACTTCTACAACAGACGGCAGCGAGCGTTGGGGACGTCGCAGCTCGTTGCAGCAACTTCTGGCTTAAAAGATAAGTAAAGCAGCTGGCGCTATAAATTCTTGTGTGTTAATCAAGCTTTCTTGTGGCACACAAAATGGAGCAGGTTTTTAAGAGGTCGCCAAGCGACGTAGATTCAGAGAGTAGCATACCAGAAAGTCCAGAGAGGGTAAATACTGGGGGAATGTTGTTGACACCGAAGATGTTAGCAGCCATGTTAGCGAGTTTTAGCTCAAATTTAGAATCAAAAATAGAAAATTCATACTCAAATTTAAAATCAGAAATAAAAAATTCATACTCAAATTTAAAATCAGAAATAGAAAATTCATATTCAAATTTAAAATCAGAAATGGGAACTGTAAAATCAGAATTGAAAGCAGACTTTAAGGCAGACATTGGGGCACTACAAAATTCAATGTGTGCATTAAAGGCAGAAATAATCACAGACATTGACAAAAAGATAGGAACTCTAACAGAACGGTTTGATAATAGGGGAAAGGAGATACATGCCAGAATTGGTGCTATTGAGACTGAGGTAGGAGGCAAGTTAGATTATGTGAAACAAATATGTGATCACAGGAATGAGGGCACTATGCAGCCGTTGGCTGAGGTTGACAAGGGGATGGTGGCAGGTACTGAGGAAACAAAAACTTTGTTGTCAGGAAAATTAGAGAATACAGAATGTAATTTTAGGAAAAAGATAGAACAAGTAGTGACAGTAAACAATACTGAGATTGAGAAGGTGAACACTAGAATAAATAGTCTAGACTTGTGTACTGCATCAGGAAACACTAATTGGTCCATGGTGCAGACACCTAATGGCAGAAAGTTTTCAGGAGTGGGTAATTATCATCCAGTAGATTTTTTGGCTGCATGCAAGGACCAATATGTGTCTGGTATGACAGACCAGTGTAAAATGAAGTTAGCAAAGAGAATGCTTGACTGTTCTGTTCAAACTTGGGCAAATCAGTGTTCTGATAAATTTGTTACTTTTGAGGCGTTTGAAAAGTTGTCTTTAAATAAGTATTGGGGGAGGGCCAAGAAAGCTAAGATACAAAATGAATTCTTGAACGAACCAAACTATATGAAAGGGAACCCAGAATTTGAAGTAATCATTGAGGAGGAGCTGTTTATTCAAGATTTATTAGTCATAAAGGGACTTTGTTTAAATCTAATGTTAGGAAGTGATTTCCCATGCAAATATGAAGCTCAGTTGAAGTATAAAGATAAAGTGTTGGAATTGAGTTTGGAGGGATGCATGAAGAGGGTGAAATTCAAAAATTTTTTAAGTGATAAAGATTTAATGGCATGTTTACACAAGTAACTGCCATAAACCAGTGTAAATCATGAAGTGTGAGATTCAATGCATTGTAGGTAGTAGGTAAAGAATTTTTGTATATTTATTCTGTGGTCTGTGTTAGTATCTACTTGTGTGTTTAGATTTAAGCATTGGGGTCAAGTTTACAAGTAATCTTTGTAAATGTTTTTCTTTTGTTGTTTGTGTTAAAACATGTGCTTCTATCAGATTTGCAGTTCAACAGTGGTACATGAGGTAAATATGTATGTATGTATGCCAACACCAAAGGATAAAGGAAGTGGGAGTGTACTGTTTATGTGTGTGTATATGTGACAGGGCTGGCTATGTGATGTGAGTTGTGGGGTGACTTGGAAAATGAGAAAGTGGTGGACATTGATGCAGGCAGTGGGGTCTGTGGCTTAGATAAATTGTGATGAAAATGTCAGCTGACAGTGTTGCATATGTGGGTGTGACTGACCATATGGGTCAGAAGTGAGGAATGTATGTTTGTTGTGGCTGTTTTGGCTAAAGGTGGGTTGGATTGAGAAATGTTTCAATGAAAGAAAGTGTTTGCTCTTTAATGTCTGTCTCTTTGAGTGTTTGGTAGGTAATGTGTCTAATAGGGAATGCTCTCTGTATTGATATATTAAACTGATTCTGATAACACATTTTGGTTTCTTTAATGGTGCTCAACTGTTGACTGAACAATTTCTGCAACAACACTTGATGAGAACTATTTTTCTGTCTAGCCTGAGTATCAATAGGGTTTGGTGATACTTCATTTTAAAAAATGTAGATGTTTTGTGATAAACTAATTTAGAAATTAGACTTTAACCTTAGATATTTTATTGTGGGGAGTACTTGTGAATAGCACATGAGACTGATGACATGGATCCAAATTTAAATCTCACACCAGCAAAAAAAAAAAAAAAAAAAATAAATAAATAAATAAATAAATAAATAAAAATAAAAAAAATAAAAAAAAAAATTAATTTTTTTTTGGTGCGAGGGGGTAGAATTTGTATTTATACTTGTTGGTCTCATTTTGATAGAAGAGAAAATTCTCTATAACATTCGTTTGGTAGTAATACTCCAAGTAGGCCACATATTCTCTTGTCTGTTTCATCTGAAGCTATGGCTGTTGAGAGTGCAGGCATGGTGGTTTGGGTTGATCTGATAATGACTAACACATGCCACTTTGAGTTCTTAATTCTGTTGATTTGCATGTTACTGTACATGTCTCAATGCTTAGTTTCAATTGCACCAAGTCTGGATGGCAGGGGGGTGGGATACAAATCCAACCGAATCCTGGTGTCCAGACAAACTTTTGTCAATGTTGACTCATGAGTGCCTTCTGCTCTTCCTGTTCCATGTAGGGTGCATATGACGTGTGTGAACAAGAACGCTTGATCCAGTGCCATGAATCTAAGCTGCAAGAGCATGTTGGTTGAAATGACAGAGACATAGGACCATACACCATGGACCAGAGTTGCTGCAACGATGACTCTCGGGTTCTCAGTGTCAAAGTGGTGAGAGATTTCCTTTAAACAAGTGGAGTGTACACCGTCAAAAGTTTTTATAGTGACAATTCTAGTTTTTCCATGTAGGACAAGGTTCTCAAAAGACTAAAGTTTAATAATATTATAAATTTGGTGCCAATTCTGTATATAAACAACAGGCACACTTAAATTTCATTGATGTAATTAGTTATAAGGTTTCTTTTCTTAAAAATATGCACACACTATAAGTGGTCTTAATGGTACAAATATTGGGAAATTATCTCACTGTCCTGTTTATTTTTTATTTATTTTTTGCATTAGTTGAGGTCATAATTGGCATTGTGTTTGAGCCAATCCGATTCAATAATTTTGTAATTTAAAAATTTTGTTCATTTGAATATATTAATTTTGGTGCTACTTGCGCCATCCTGCACATGGTTTGGATGCCGCAAGTGGGGGTATTGTGAGATTACCGACCAATAGAAATACTGGTAATTAATAGCATTTGATAATTAAACAGTATGAAGTTCACTGCAAACATTGACCATGCCAATGCACTAAATGTTACACAATTTTAATCTTATGAAGGTAGCAATGTATGTACACAGTTGGGTGACAACATTTATAGTTAGGCCATAGGTAGAAATTCTCCACGTTGAGATTTGCTGTGTGCTTGTAGATGACGGGAGGCCAGCGAGCAGGCCGATGTTGGTGGCTTGTTCCAACTTAGGATTTTACAGTTCGTTTCCGGTGAGGAGAGAGAGGGACAATGGCGAGTGCCAGGCACAGTGAAGTGCACAAATATTGTAATACTACTGGCATTTGAAGTAATACGATGCAGTTAGGAACCTTTAAGGCCCTCATTACAAAATAGCCTGTTGATAAATAAACAATACATTAGCTAATATAGTCACATCTAACGTAATATATTTAATTGACAATGAAAAGTAATAAATTACCAACGAAGACAAGACAGTTACACAACTAGCATGGCAATGTTTGTTTATAAAAATAATATATTAACTATTTCTCATTTTATTTTCAATTAATCTTTTGTATTTTATCTTGAAGTATTCAGTTAAATCACTTATCTGTGGTATAAGAAATTGCACAATTATGATAAACAGTACAAAGGATGTTTATATTAATATAAAAACGTAAGAAAATATTTGTGTAATGTGTAGTGTAATTATTTTGATTTTAAGTAAAGTTTTAGAAATGTATTGGCTGAGCGCTGTACGTTGGCAAATCGGTTACAACAGCTTACATGGGGAAGTTGATGACGTAGGGGAAAAAACCCCGTAGTTGAGTTTTTGCGCGCGTGAGCGCGCCTGGGCAGGAAGTGAGGACTCCAGACCACGTGGTGTAGCTGGCCGGGCGGCGTCACTCTGCATCAGTCGGCATGTGGATCTCGAGGTGGTGACTTGAGTTTTGTGTGTGGCAATCGCCACGTGTGGTTGGTCGTCGTAGACTGCACCAAGTTAAATCGAGTGCTACTGTGTGTTTGTGAATAATTAGCCGGTGCAACAAGGTGTGCATCGCATTAAATTAAAGTGACTGTGATTTGTTAATGTAACACGTGTCGTTGCATAGGCATGAACATAAACGGTGTTTGAGACAGTCACATGGTGTGAAATCAATTCGCGACAAATATTCATTTTGTCTGGGGGCTCACGAGCTATAACTTTATTTGGTACATTTACCGATGTACAGACGCGACAGCCACAGGGTTCAAGTATTGTGAAATAAACAACATAAAGTGAACTTTCACGTGTTTTCTAAAATAGTAGTTAGTACACCCTTTTCTCTCATGAACTTGAACTTATTATGAATTTGTTTTGTTAATCATATGCAGGGAAGGAAAGCTGCGAACGTGTGATATCATCCCCTAGAAAACGAGTCAAACAGTCGCAATAACAGTTCCAGTGTTTTTGCTTGTTTAGGAATTTGGTTCGCAGCTGGTGGTTGTGAGTTTATAAAAGTTAATCTTCCCCTATTTTAAACTCTCACCCCGACCTTCACCCTCGCATTTGGGGGCTCGTCCGGGATAAGTTCACGTTGGACTTGCTCGGACGGAGAGATTAGGGTGTGTATAGGACAGTGAACAGTTACGAACAGTTGCAAACAAGTGCGCGGACGCGACGGACAATTTCAAGTGTGTGTGGCGGCTGGCAGCAGAGAGCGGGATAAGTTCACGTTGGACTTGCTCGGACGGAGAGATTAGGGTGTGTATAGGACAGTGAAGAGTTTCGAACAGTTGCAAGCAGATACGCAATCGCGTCGCGCGGTTAACGACGGTTAGTGACGCAGAGTTCGGGCGCGGGCATCCGTAACCGGCGATCGACGGCCCATCGGACCGGCAGCAGTGAGCGGTGGCGCGTGGGTTCAACGCACTCAAATTCATCTTCTGCAACGGACGGCAGTGATCGTGGGGACTTCGCAAGTCGTCAACGGAGTGTCGGGGCCCAGCAGCTTCGATTCTACAAAGATTAAGGGATGCAGTGAGGACATATTCTAGCCACAACTTCTACAACAGACGGCAGCGAGCGTTGGGGACGTCGCAGCTCGTTGCAGCAACTTCTGGCTTAAAAGATAAGTAAAGCAGCTGGCGCTATAAATTCTTGTGTGTTAATCAAGCTTTCTTGTGGCACACAAAATGGAGCAGGTTTTTAAGAGGTCGCCAAGCGACGTAGATTCAGAGAGTAGCATACCAGAAAGTCCAGAGAGGGTAAATACTGGGGGAATGTTGTTGACACCGAAGATGTTAGCAGCCATGTTAGCGAGTTTTAGCTCAAATTTAGAATCAAAAATAGAAAATTCATACTCAAATTTAAAATCAGAAATAAAAAATTCATACTCAAATTTAAAATCAGAAATAGAAAATTCATATTCAAATTTAAAATCAGAAATGGGAACTGTAAAATCAGAATTGAAAGCAGACTTTAAGGCAGACATTGGGGCACTACAAAATTCAATGTGTGCATTAAAGGCAGAAATAATCACAGACATTGACAAAAAGATAGGAACTCTAACAGAACGGTTTGATAATAGGGGAAAGGAGATACATGCCAGAATTGGTGCTATTGAGACTGAGGTAGGAGGCAAGTTAGATTATGTGAAACAAATATGTGATCACAGGAATGAGGGCACTATGCAGCCGTTGGCTGAGGTTGACAAGGGGATGGTGGCAGGTACTGAGGAAACAAAAACTTTGTTGTCAGGAAAATTAGAGAATACAGAATGTAATTTTAGGAAAAAGATAGAACAAGTAGTGACAGTAAACAATACTGAGATTGAGAAGGTGAACACTAGAATAAATAGTCTAGACTTGTGTACTGCATCAGGAAACACTAATTGGTCCATGGTGCAGACACCTAATGGCAGAAAGTTTTCAGGAGTGGGTAATTATCATCCAGTAGATTTTTTGGCTGCATGCAAGGACCAATATGTGTCTGGTATGACAGACCAGTGTAAAATGAAGTTAGCAAAGAGAATGCTTGACTGTTCTGTTCAAACTTGGGCAAATCAGTGTTCTGATAAATTTGTTACTTTTGAGGCGTTTGAAAAGTTGTCTTTAAATAAGTATTGGGGGAGGGCCAAGAAAGCTAAGATACAAAATGAATTCTTGAACGAACCAAACTATATGAAAGGGAACCCAGAATTTGAAGTAATCATTGAGGAGGAGCTGTTTATTCAAGATTTATTAGTCATAAAGGGACTTTGTTTAAATCTAATGTTAGGAAGTGATTTCCCATGCAAATATGAAGCTCAGTTGAAGTATAAAGATAAAGTGTTGGAATTGAGTTTGGAGGGATGCATGAAGAGGGTGAAATTCAAAAATTTTTTAAGTGATAAAGATTTAATGGCATGTTTACACAAGTAACTGCCATAAACCAGTGTAAATCATGAAGTGTGAGATTCAATGCATTGTAGGTAGTAGGTAAAGAATTTTTGTATATTTATTCTGTGGTCTGTGTTAGTATCTACTTGTGTGTTTAGATTTAAGCATTGGGGTCAAGTTTACAAGTAATCTTTGTAAATGTTTTTCTTTTGTTGTTTGTGTTAAAACATGTGCTTCTATCAGATTTGCAGTTCAACAGTGGTACATGAGGTAAATATGTATGTATGTATGCCAACACCAAAGGATAAAGGAAGTGGGAGTGTACTGTTTATGTGTGTGTATATGTGACAGGGCTGGCTATGTGATGTGAGTTGTGGGGTGACTTGGAAAATGAGAAAGTGGTGGACATTGATGCAGGCAGTGGGGTCTGTGGCTTAGATAAATTGTGATGAAAATGTCAGCTGACAGTGTTGCATATGTGGGTGTGACTGACCATATGGGTCAGAAGTGAGGAATGTATGTTTGTTGTGGCTGTTTTGGCTAAAGGTGGGTTGGATTGAGAAATGTTTCAATGAAAGAAAGTGTTTGCTCTTTAATGTCTGTCTCTTTGAGTGTTTGGTAGGTAATGTGTCTAATAGGGAATGCTCTCTGTATTGATATATTAAACTGATTCTGATAACACATTTTGGTTTCTTTAATGGTGCTCAACTGTTGACTGAACAATTTCTGCAACAACACTTGATGAGAACTATTTTTCTGTCTAGCCTGAGTATCAATAGGGTTTGGTGATACTTCATTTTAAAAAATGTAGATGTTTTGTGATAAACTAATTTAGAAATTAGACTTTAACCTTAGATATTTTATTGTGGGGAGTACTTGTGAATAGCACATGAGACTGATGACATGGATCCAAATTTAAATCTCACACCAGCAAAAAAAAAAAAAAAAAAATAAATAAATAAATAAATAAATAAAAATAAAAAAAATAAAAAAAAAATTAATTTTTTTTTGGTGCGAGGGGGTAGAATTTGTATTTATACTTGTTGGTCTCATTTTGATAGAAGAGAAAATTCTCTATAACATTCGTTTGGTAGTAATACTCCAAGTAGGCCACATATTCTCTTGTCTGTTTCATCTGAAGCTATGGCTGTTGAGAGTGCAGGCATGGTGGTTTGGGTTGATCTGATAATGACTAACACATGCCACTTTGAGTTCTTAATTCTGTTGATTTGCATGTTACTGTACATGTCTCAATGCTTAGTTTCAATTGCACCAAGTCTGGATGGCAGGGGGGTGGGATACAAATCCAACCGAATCCTGGTGTCCAGACAAACTTTTGTCAATGTTGACTCATGAGTGCCTTCTGCTCTTCCTGTTCCATGTAGGGTGCATATGACGTGTGTGAACAAGAACGCTTGATCCAGTGCCATGAATCTAAGCTGCAAGAGCATGTTGGTTGAAATGACAGAGACATAGGACCATACACCATGGACCAGAGTTGCTGCAACGATGACTCTCGGGTTCTCAGTGTCAAAGTGGTGAGAGATTTCCTTTAAACAAGTGGAGTGTACACCGTCAAAAGTTTTTATAGTGACAATTCTAGTTTTTCCATGTAGGACAAGGTTCTCAAAAGACTAAAGTTTAATAATATTATAAATTTGGTGCCAATTCTGTATATAAACAACAGGCACACTTAAATTTCATTGATGTAATTAGTTATAAGGTTTCTTTTCTTAAAAATATGCACACACTATAAGTGGTCTTAATGGTACAAATATTGGGAAATTATCTCACTGTCCTGTTTATTTTTTATTTATTTTTTGCATTAGCTGAGGTCATAATTGGCATTGTGTTTGAGCCAATCCGATTCAATAATTTTGTAATTTAAAAATTTTGTTCATTTGAATATATTAATTTTGGTGCTACTTGCGCCATCCTGCACATGGTTTGGATGCCGCAAGTGGGGGTATTGTGAGATTACCGACCAATAGAAATACTGGTAATTAATAGCATTTGATAATTAAACAGTATGAAGTTCACTGCAAACATTGACCATGCCAATGCACTAAATGTTACACAATTTTAATCTTATGAAGGTAGCAATGTATGTACACAGTTGGGTGACAACATTTATAGTTAGGCCATAGGTAGAAATTCTCCACGTTGAGATTTGCTGTGTGCTTGTAGATGACGGGAGGCCAGCGAGCAGGCCGATGTTGGTGGCTTGTTCCAACTTAGGATTTTACAGTTCGTTTCCGGTGAGGAGAGAGAGGGACAATGGCGAGTGCCAGGCACAGTGAAGTGCACAAATATTGTAATACTACTGGCATTTGAAGTAATACGATGCAGTTAGGAACCTTTAAGGCCCTCATTACAAAATAGCCTGTTGATAAATAAACAATACATTAGCTAATATAGTCACATCTAACGTAATATATTTAATTGACAATGAAAAGTAATAAATTACCAACGAAGACAAGACAGTTACACAACTAGCATGGCAATGTTTGTTTATAAAAATAATATATTAACTATTTCTCATTTTATTTTCAATTAATCTTTTGTATTTTATCTTGAAGTATTCAGTTAAATCACTTATCTGTGGTATAAGAAATTGCACAATTATGATAAACAGTACAAAGGATGTTTATATTAATATAAAAACGTAAGAAAATATTTGTGTAATGTGTAGTGTAATTATTTTGATTTTAAGTAAAGTTTTAGAAATGTATTGGCTGAGCGCTGTACGTTGGCAAATCGGTTACAACAGCTTACATGGGGAAGTTGATGACGTAGGGGAAAAAACCCCGTAGTTGAGTTTTTGCGCGCGTGAGCGCGCCTGGGCAGGAAGTGAGGACTCCAGACCACGTGGTGTAGCTGGCCGGGCGGCGTCACTCTGCATCAGTCGGCATGTGGATCTCGAGGTGGTGACTTGAGTTTTGTGTGTGGCAATCGCCACGTGTGGTTGGTCGTCGTAGACTGCACCAAGTTAAATCGAGTGCTACTGTGTGTTTGTGAATAATTAGCCGGTGCAACAAGGTGTGCATCGCATTAAATTAAAGTGACTGTGATTTGTTAATGTAACACGTGTCGTTGCATAGGCATGAACATAAACGGTGTTTGAGACAGTCACATGGTGTGAAATCAATTCGCGACAAATATTCATTTTGTCTGGGGGCTCACGAGCTATAACTTTATTTGGTACATTTACCGATGTACAGACGCGACAGCCACAGGGTTCAAGTATTGTGAAATAAACAACATAAAGTGAACTTTCACGTGTTTTCTAAAATAGTAGTTAGTACACCCTTTTCTCTCATGAACTTGAACTTATTATGAATTTGTTTTGTTAATCATATGCAGGGAAGGAAAGCTGCGAACGTGTGATATCATCCCCTAGAAAACGAGTCAAACAGTCGCAATAACAGTTCCAGTGTTTTTGCTTGTTTAGGAATTTGGTTCGCAGCTGGTGGTTGTGAGTTTATAAAAGTTAATCTTCCCCTATTTTAAACTCTCACCCCGACCTTCACCCTCGCATTTGGGGGCTCGTCCGGGATAAGTTCACGTTGGACTTGCTCGGACGGAGAGATTAGGGTGTGTATAGGACAGTGAACAGTTACGAACAGTTGCAAACAAGTGCGCGGACGCGACGGACAATTTCAAGTGTGTGTGGCGGCTGGCAGCAGAGAGCGGGATAAGTTCACGTTGGACTTGCTCGGACGGAGAGATTAGGGTGTGTATAGGACAGTGAAGAGTTTCGAACAGTTGCAAGCAGATACGCAATCGCGTCGCGCGGTTAACGACGGTTAGTGACGCAGAGTTCGGGCGCGGGCATCCGTAACCGGCGATCGACGGCCCATCGGACCGGCAGCAGTGAGCGGTGGCGCGTGGGTTCAACGCACTCAAATTCATCTTCTGCAACGGACGGCAGTGATCGTGGGGACTTCTCAAGTCGTCAACGGAGTGTCGGGGCCCAGCAGCTTCGATTCTACAAAGATTAAGGGATGCAGTGAGGACATATTCTAGCCACAACTTCTACAACAGACGGCAGCGAGCGTTGGGGACGTCGCAGCTCGTTGCAGCAACTTCTGGCTTAAAAGATAAGTAAAGCAGCTGGCGCTATAAATTCTTGTGTGTTAATCAAGCTTTCTTGTGGCACACAAAATGGAGCAGGTTTTTAAGAGGTCGCCAAGCGACGTAGATTCAGAGAGTAGCATACCAGAAAGTCCAGAGAGGGTAAATACTGGGGGAATGTTGTTGACACCGAAGATGTTAGCAGCCATGTTAGCGAGTTTTAGCTCAAATTTAGAATCAAAAATAGAAAATTCATACTCAAATTTAAAATCAGAAATAAAAAATTCATACTCAAATTTAAAATCAGAAATAGAAAATTCATATTCAAATTTAAAATCAGAAATGGGAACTGTAAAATCAGAATTGAAAGCAGACTTTAAGGCAGACATTGGGGCACTACAAAATTCAATGTGTGCATTAAAGGCAGAAATAATCACAGACATTGACAAAAAGATAGGAACTCTAACAGAACGGTTTGATAATAGGGGAAAGGAGATACATGCCAGAATTGGTGCTATTGAGACTGAGGTAGGAGGCAAGTTAGATTATGTGAAACAAATATGTGATCACAGGAATGAGGGCACTATGCAGCCGTTGGCTGAGGTTGACAAGGGGATGGTGGCAGGTACTGAGGAAACAAAAACTTTGTTGTCAGGAAAATTAGAGAATACAGAATGTAATTTTAGGAAAAAGATAGAACAAGTAGTGACAGTAAACAATACTGAGATTGAGAAGGTGAACACTAGAATAAATAGTCTAGACTTGTGTACTGCATCAGGAAACACTAATTGGTCCATGGTGCAGACACCTAATGGCAGAAAGTTTTCAGGAGTGGGTAATTATCATCCAGTAGATTTTTTGGCTGCATGCAAGGACCAATATGTGTCTGGTATGACAGACCAGTGTAAAATGAAGTTAGCAAAGAGAATGCTTGACTGTTCTGTTCAAACTTGGGCAAATCAGTGTTCTGATAAATTTGTTACTTTTGAGGCGTTTGAAAAGTTGTCTTTAAATAAGTATTGGGGGAGGGCCAAGAAAGCTAAGATACAAAATGAATTCTTGAACGAACCAAACTATATGAAAGGGAACCCAGAATTTGAAGTAATCATTGAGGAGGAGCTGTTTATTCAAGATTTATTAGTCATAAAGGGACTTTGTTTAAATCTAATGTTAGGAAGTGATTTCCCATGCAAATATGAAGCTCAGTTGAAGTATAAAGATAAAGTGTTGGAATTGAGTTTGGAGGGATGCATGAAGAGGGTGAAATTCAAAAATTTTTTAAGTGATAAAGATTTAATGGCATGTTTACACAAGTAACTGCCATAAACCAGTGTAAATCATGAAGTGTGAGATTCAATGCATTGTAGGTAGTAGGTAAAGAATTTTTGTATATTTATTCTGTGGTCTGTGTTAGTATCTACTTGTGTGTTTAGATTTAAGCATTGGGGTCAAGTTTACAAGTAATCTTTGTAAATGTTTTTCTTTTGTTGTTTGTGTTAAAACATGTGCTTCTATCAGATTTGCAGTTCAACAGTGGTACATGAGGTAAATATGTATGTATGTATGCCAACACCAAAGGATAAAGGAAGTGGGAGTGTACTGTTTATGTGTGTGTATATGTGACAGGGCTGGCTATGTGATGTGAGTTGTGGGGTGACTTGGAAAATGAGAAAGTGGTGGACATTGATGCAGGCAGTGGGGTCTGTGGCTTAGATAAATTGTGATGAAAATGTCAGCTGACAGTGTTGCATATGTGGGTGTGACTGACCATATGGGTCAGAAGTGAGGAATGTATGTTTGTTGTGGCTGTTTTGGCTAAAGGTGGGTTGGATTGAGAAATGTTTCAATGAAAGAAAGTGTTTGCTCTTTAATGTCTGTCTCTTTGAGTGTTTGGTAGGTAATGTGTCTAATAGGGAATGCTCTCTGTATTGATATATTAAACTGATTCTGATAACACATTTTGGTTTCTTTAATGGTGCTCAACTGTTGACTGAACAATTTCTGCAACAACACTTGATGAGAACTATTTTTCTGTCTAGCCTGAGTATCAATAGGGTTTGGTGATACTTCATTTTAAAAAATGTAGATGTTTTGTGATAAACTAATTTAGAAATTAGACTTTAACCTTAGATATTTTATTGTGGGGAGTACTTGTGAATAGCACATGAGACTGATGACATGGATCCAAATTTAAATCTCACACCAGCAAAAAAAAAAAAAAAAAAAAAATAAATAAATAAATAAATAAATAAATAAAAATAAAAAAAAATAAAAAAAAATTAATTTTTTTTGGTGCGAGGGGGTAGAATTTGTATTTATACTTGTTGGTCTCATTTTGATAGAAGAGAAAATTCTCTATAACATTCGTTTGGTAGTAATACTCCAAGTAGGCCACATATTCTCTTGTCTGTTTCATCTGAAGCTATGGCTGTTGAGAGTGCAGGCATGGTGGTTTGGGTTGATCTGATAATGACTAACACATGCCACTTTGAGTTCTTAATTCTGTTGATTTGCATGTTACTGTACATGTCTCAATGCTTAGTTTCAATTGCACCAAGTCTGGATGGCAGGGGGGTGGGATACAAATCCAACCGAATCCTGGTGTCCAGACAAACTTTTGTCAATGTTGACTCATGAGTGCCTTCTGCTCTTCCTGTTCCATGTAGGGTGCATATGACGTGTGTGAACAAGAACGCTTGATCCAGTGCCATGAATCTAAGCTGCAAGAGCATGTTGATTGAAATGACAGAGACATAGGACCGTACACCATGGACCAGAGTTGCTGCAACGATGACTCTCGGGTTCTCAGTGTCAAAGTGGTGAGAGATTTCCTTTAAACAAGTGGAGTGTACACCGTCAAAAGTTTTTATAGTGACAATTCTAGTTTTTCCATGTAGGACAAGGTTCTCAAAAGACTAAAGTTTAATAATATTATAAATTTGGTGCCAATTCTGTATATAAACAACAGGCACACTTAAATTTCATTGATGTAATTAGTTATAAGGTTTCTTTTCTTAAAAATATGCACACACTATAAGTGGTCTTAATGGTACAAATATTGGGAAATTATCTCACTGTCCTGTTTATTTTTTATTTATTTTTTGCATTAGTTGAGGTCATAATTGGCATTGTGTTTGAGCCAATCCGATTCAATAATTTTGTAATTTAAAAATTTTGTTCATTTGAATATATTAATTTTGGTGCTACTTGCGCCATCCTGCACATGGTTTGGATGCCGCAAGTGGGGGTATTGTGAGATTACCGACCAATAGAAATACTGGTAATTAATAGCATTTGATAATTAAACAGTATGAAGTTCACTGCAAACATTGACCATGCCAATGCACTAAATGTTACACAATTTTAATCTTATGAAGGTAGCAATGTATGTACACAGTTGGGTGACAACATTTATAGTTAGGCCATAGGTAGAAATTCTCCACGTTGAGATTTGCTGTGTGCTTGTAGATGACGGGAGGCCAGCGAGCAGGCCGATGTTGGTGGCTTGTTCCAACTTAGGATTTTACAGTTCGTTTCCGGTGAGGAGAGAGAGGGACAATGGCGAGTGCCAGGCACAGTGAAGTGCACAAATATTGTAATACTACTGGCATTTGAAGTAATACGATGCAGTTAGGAACCTTTAAGGCCCTCATTACAAAATAGCCTGTTGATAAATAAACAATACATTAGCTAATATAGTCACATCTAACGTAATATATTTAATTGACAATGAAAAGTAATAAATTACCAACGAAGACAAGACAGTTACACAACTAGCATGGCAATGTTTGTTTATAAAAATAATATATTAACTATTTCTCATTTTATTTTCAATTAATCTTTTGTATTTTATCTTGAAGTATTCAGTTAAATCACTTATCTGTGGTATAAGAAATTGCACAATTATGATAAACAGTACAAAGGATGTTTATATTAATATAAAAACGTAAGAAAATATTTGTGTAATGTGTAGTGTAATTATTTTGATTTTAAGTAAAGTTTTAGAAATGTATTGGCTGAGCGCTGTACGTTGGCAAATCGGTTACAACAGCTTACATGGGGAAGTTGATGACGTAGGGGAAAAAACCCCGTAGTTGAGTTTTTGCGCGCGTGAGCGCGCCTGGGCAGGAAGTGAGGACTCCAGACCACGTGGTGTAGCTGGCCGGGCGGCGTCACTCTGCATCAGTCGGCATGTGGATCTCGAGGTGGTGACTTGAGTTTTGTGTGTGGCAATCGCCACGTGTGGTTGGTCGTCGTAGACTGCACCAAGTTAAATCGAGTGCTACTGTGTGTTTGTGAATAATTAGCCGGTGCAACAAGGTGTGCATCGCATTAAATTAAAGTGACTGTGATTTGTTAATGTAACACGTGTCGTTGCATAGGCATGAACATAAACGGTGTTTGAGACAGTCACATGGTGTGAAATCAATTCGCGACAAATATTCATTTTGTCTGGGGGCTCACGAGCTATAACTTTATTTGGTACATTTACCGATGTACAGACGCGACAGCCACAGGGTTCAAGTATTGTGAAATAAACAACATAAAGTGAACTTTCACGTGTTTTCTAAAATAGTAGTTAGTACACCCTTTTCTCTCATGAACTTGAACTTATTATGAATTTGTTTTGTTAATCATATGCAGGGAAGGAAAGCTGCGAACGTGTGATATCATCCCCTAGAAAACGAGTCAAACAGTCGCAATAACAGTTCCAGTGTATTTGCTTGTTTAGGAATTTGGTTCGCGGCTAGTGGTTGTGAGTTTATAAAATTTAATCTTTCCCTATTTTAAACTCTCACCCCGACCTTCACCCTCGCAATTTACATTCACACTCACCCGATATTGTTTTCAGAAATTTACCATGCCAGCCGCTTGGAGCACTGTTGTCGTGGCGTATGAAAAGAATCAGTGTGTGTGTCGTGAGTGTATATGTTAGAGTAGGGGTAGGCAACCACAAAGCCGTGGCGATCTACTATTTCATACCATTGTATCAGAGTGATCTACTCCTTTTAATAATACAGTAATTCGTTTTTTAATATTTAAGTACCATAAAACAACTACATTCGACGATAAACTTTTACATCACCATTTGTTCAAAACATAAAAGAATTATTCTGTAATATTTTACATTTAAACTGAAACTGGAGTAGATTTTCAGTTAACAGCGCCCTTGATATTTGGTGTATAACATATTAACCTTTGTCAAATACAACTAGTCAAGGTGTTCGTAAGTCGACATTGTATGTGTTAAGTCATATTTGAGAACAATTACGGTACAGTAACAGGAAGCAAGCAAGGCCTTTATTCTAAATGCAACATTAATACACAATATTTCTCCTGGTGATTTAGAGGCCAACAGTTCTTGAGTTCTCCAATATTTTTGAGAAATGTTAAATTTTGGTGATTTTATTTCAAGTACTTTTGAATATCTTAGTAAAAAAAATAATATAGTGAGGACAGTTACAACTCACCGCAAAGACGTGGCGACGAGATGCGACAGGCACATACAAAAGACACACACATACAAGACATTCAGCTATCGGCCATGGCCTTCCTCAGAAATAGAGCACTCACGCAATCACACAGGCACACAACACAGTGTGCCTGTGTGATTGCGTGAGTGCTCTATTTCTGAGGAAGGCCATGGCCGATAGCTGAATGTGTTGTATGTGTGTGTCTTTTGTATGTGCCTGTCGCATCTCGTCGCCACGTCTTTGCGGTGAGTTGTAACTGTCCTCACTATATTATTTATTCCAACCTGGACTTTCCATTATTAGTAAAAAAAAAAAAATATCCCGTCCACACTATAACGCAGATGTTCGTAGTTTACACCAGCAAAGAAGTTAATATTGTAATCTTATTGAATGGCACGAGGTATAAAACTCGACGCCTTCTCCAACCACGTACCGAACCAATACTACACATTGCATAAGATAGTGTTACAACGAATCGAGCACAGGTAGTGACTCATTGCCCCAATGTGAGAAAACACAGTTATAAAGGTTCAAGTTAGTTGTCGACAATAGTCGTGTGCGATTGTTAATAAATAAACTTGTATGAAAAACAACGACACATTTTGACTGCTACGAAACACAATTGTCAATTTTATTCATCAATTTTTCTTCTGCACTCGGTACTCAAGCGATCTAGCAAATAAGCAATCGCGAGTGTGGTGATAGCCTGTAACCGCAACCTGCAACAAATTTTAGCTCCCCTCATTTTCCAAGATTTGCAATGAAACTGCGTCTGATCGGTCGTGTCCCCCTCGGCCAACTGCTAATTACCAATTCTGTATTTTTCATTCGTAAAGAACCCGGCAGTGGCTACAATAGCTCTTCTAAAAACAAAGGAAACAAGTGAAACAACAGCTTTCATCGTCAGCGACCACCGGATTGCCACAATGACTAGTCACGGAACAGAGCAGCGCGTTGCACACAATTCCCTTCGGTTCTTCTCCTTCTCCTTGTCCAAACGCAGTGCCTTGCGCCGCCCTGATTTCAATGCCCCAATGCAGATGATGTCCATCCTCTACTTCGTAATCCTGCTCCCTTTCCCTACCTCAATAATTTGTAAATGCTGAGAATAGTTGCATTCGAATTTCCTCGTGCTGTACTCCAGAAAGTAGAGTATATCCCCAATATTCTTTCATTAAAAAGTTTAAATTTCTTTGAGAAGAAAGAAAACAATTCATTTTAATTTTAAGGAAATTTTCAGTTCAAGAATGTCTCGCAGTCGGATTTGAAGAAACTTAACTATATAGTCCAAAGAAAGCGCAACTATCTTCGATTCAGATAATGTAAATCCATTGGTTCCTCAAATATTTGTCCACGGCTGCTATGAATTCACGCGGCTTGCCTAGTATGTGCGGATGGGTTCTAATCCTGCATAGAGAAAGAGTGGGTTAGTGATTACTACAAATTAGTTAACAGAATATGTCACACACAACACCACAAATAACAGAAGTGGAAAGACCATGTTATCACACGGAAACACCGAACGACAGCAGCGCTACTAGCGGCCTGGCAGTGAACTTTCAATCCGAAAAATGTGGCGTGAAAATCCATATGTTTACTTCTAAATACACGAATGAGAAAACGTTTATTGGTGTTAGATGACAATATTTTTCATTTATTCTTCGACGGTGGACCTCATAGAAGGTTTTTGAGAACTTGCAAAGTAATATATACGAGAAAAATTTAAATCAAAAATTAACATTAATTGCTTCTGGCTGTTGTTTACAGTCGGCCAAACTTCGTAAATGATGTCGTAGTAATCTTTTTGACCGTAAAATTGTTTGTTTCTAAAACTCGATACTGCGATTTTCGCCGTGTGGCGTTTTCACATGGAAATAAATGTGATTTTGCGCATGTCAGACTAAAAATCATCTGATATTGCATGCGTCCATGTAAATGATTTTTCAGTTTTCACATACGCTAAGGCACAATTATATCCACTCATGTGACCGAAAGAGGAATAGTAGGTTGTACAAATACATAATTTTACAGCCATATACACTGTCCTGCAAACAAGAATGTAGGTCTACTGTAATGTCTACAAAAACCAATTTATTTTTATTTCTGTTGATTACTATTTATGCATCTTCAGTCATATGAAATGGAACTTCTGTACAGTTCAAATAAAAGAAATTTATGAAACTCACAACATGCACACAAAAGATCGCAATTAGGAATACGTTGCTATAGAACCTCAGCACAGAACCCACCTACGAATCAAAACAAGTATGGAGGACTGTAAAACGTGAATCATCCAATAGGAAGGCGAGATGAAAAATCGCAACGCTCGCAGCGCTCTATGTGGCCTGGCAGCGAACCAACATCGTGTTATCGGAAATCCCTATATGAGTTTCTCCCACCTGATATGTCAAGCGAAGTGTAGTATCTAAAACTTCTACAGAATTGCTGACTCGTTTTTTTTTTTTTTTTTTTTTTTTTTTTTTTTTTTTTTTTTTTTTTTTTTTTTTTTTTTAACGCATGAATTGTAGATGTTGAGGCTGTGTTACAATTCCTTAATTTTGCCATTATTTTATAAAATTGTATATTATGCCTCAAGTTTTAAATATACTTCAATGTTTCAGCTGTCATAAATGTACACAATAATTACAGTCACGAAAAGATTTAAACACAACGAGTCCTACAGCATCAATTCAGTGGCCCTGGTTTCATCACAGTAATTAGCAATGCTTGCAGCGTATCAAAATAACAGAGATAAGACTTTTATTTCAAACTTCAACATATTATTTCGGGAAAATATTCTTCATAAAAAGGTCCTTACATTAAATATGGATAGCGAACATTACCGTTGCGTATTTTTTACCATCACCCTGAAAATGTAATACAACTTAAATAATTTATATTGCTAAGATCATGTTATGGTCTTTAGTCTGGTTTTATGCAGCTCTCTACCCTACTCTATTGTGAACAAGCCCATTCATGTGCTCCTAAGAATGGCCACTCACACCCATTTGATATGTTTATTGTATTCGTCTATAGGTATTCTGCGATTTTTACCCCACAGACTACTTTCAAATGCTAAATTAACGATTCCTTGATATCTAAGAGCGTCTCTTCCAATCTATCTCTTCTGATAGTCAAGGTATGCCAAAAATTATTTTTCTCCCCAATTATGTTCAGTACTTCCTCATTAGTTACGCGATCTATCCACATAGTCTTCAGCATTCTTCCATTGCACCACATTTGAAATGTCTCCATCCTCTTCCTGTATGAATTCGCCGGTCTTTCACATCTTCATTAATACTTTTTGTTAGTAAATTCCTCATTTTCAAAAAAGCTTTTCTTACGATTGCCATTCTGCGTTTTATATCCTCTGTACTGCGCCCGTCTTGTTTTACTTCCCAAGTAACAAAACTTTATTGTTTCGTTACCTAATCTAATTCCTTCAGTGACGCCTGATTTTCTCAGAGTGTGTTTTATTGTCCTCGTTTCATTTGAAACTTCACTGGATTATGAAAATTAGTTGTTTATGTCTCCTATGGTAGATAAATGGAAATTATTGTATTTATTAATTTTACGAATCTAATCTGATATGTTTACGGTATTTTAAATTTTAGTATTAAAAGTTTAATACAGGAAGGAAAAAGAAATTTTTTAAAAAGACAAAAAAGTTAAGTTAAAACCGAAGTCGGACAGGAAAATTAGTAATCAGTTCCGTCATTCACTACACTAAGTTAGCAATACCCTTAATTGTTGCCCAATGTAACTTATATTCCTCTATTCTCCGACGGGAGAACGTTAGGTTGTGTGAACTGATTTTGGTGATTCTTTTTTTATTTGATTTTTTAGTTTTAGTTCATTTTTTAACATTTAAAAGCTGGTGTTGTCGCGGGGGAGTGGCCGAGCGGTGTAAAGCGTCATGGTGCGGAGCGCGCGGTTGCTCGCCGTTGGGGGTTTGAGTCCTCCCTAGTACATTGGTGTTTGTGTTGTCTTTAGGTTTATGTTAGTTTAAGTAGTTTGTAAGCTTAGGGACCGATAACCACTGATTTTATGTCCCATAATATTTACAAACATTTGAACATTTTGAAAGCTTCCTGTGTGATCCCATTTCAATTTGGTCCAGTTCTGACAATGGCATCCATGAGACAACCATGTAAGTCTTAAATTTGCATTAAGTATGTGGACGAATAACTCAATATCACTCCAACCGATTTAGACGATTCTGTTTTTTTATTGGAAAGGATGTACTTCAAGGATAGTTTGATGAGAATTTGGTTAGGTTCTGATTTTGGGATCCATGACAAAGTAATGGAACTCTTCAGTTCTCAGGAGTAATTAAGGATACTCGGCCTAATATTTTATAGGCTGTCCGAATATGGGGGAAACACTACAATATGCCTAGCAAAAATAATATGAGAATATTGAGAGCGAAGTCGGATCGGATGTTTCCTTGGCTTCCAGCGACTCCAAAACTAATAATTGTAACTATATGTTATTATCGTAAGAACTTTGGCTTTTAAGAAGTCGAAAATTTTTCATTTCATTTTACTTATGACAGCTCTAAACAATATTTTGATCAATGATTGTTCTTCATAGGCATCCAATAATCTGAGATTTTCAGCTATCAGTCGATCTTTTTTAAAAATCTTTATTAGCAAATCATGATTTCGGCCAGTAAGTGGCCAATATCAATGCAAAAAGTACAAGAAAAACACACTGTTACTACATGAAAATGTTACACAAGTACCACTTATGACATTACGACAGATATAACGATGTTTTAATTAATTATATATATATATATATATATATATATATATATATATATATATATATATATATATTGTGTTTAATTAAATATGTTATTATATGGATAACTCACACCAAGCCAAGTATGACAACTGGACACTTTTACCGTTTCAAATCTACACACACTATTTCAAAACAAAAGTTGGTGACATCATAGAACATCATTTGGGCATGAGCGGCACTCTACAGTATAACGGATATGTTTTTATCAACAGACTAAATAAATTAGAGAAGTCAAAGTAATAAAACAACATGGCTTTCATTAATGACAAGTTTACAAAAACATCGTAATAAATTAAAAAGAAAGGTTGTCATAAAAAGTAAAACAGTTAAAAGTAATCGTTCTACACATTATCACTTGATTTTAGAAAAATAGTTTCAAAGCCGTGATAAGCCATCTACAAAAGATAAAAACATTTCTGTATAGGTGTTCGGTTTGTCAATTCATGATTGTACATAGTTCATAGGTATGTGTTGAGATAGATTTAAAGTGGGTAGGTACCTACGTATCTCCTTGCTTGGTAAATTCATAGATCGTACATACATATTGATGAGTAGAAAAAGTAAGTTGATTATTAAGTTGTAGAACAATTATGTTGTAGAACAATTATGTTGTAGATTATTAAGTTGTAGAACAATACACCACCACCATTACCACCACCACCACCATTATCACCATTACCACCACCATATTACCATCACCACCACCATTAGCATTACTATCACCATCACCATTATTATTATCACCATCACCATTATTACCATTACCATCACCATCAGCACTATTACCATCACCATCACCACCATTACCATCACCACCATCACCATTATCATTACCATCACCACCATCACCATTATCATTACCATCACCACCATCACCATTATCATTACAATCACCACCATCACCATTATCATTACCATCACCATCACCATCATCACCATCACCTCCATTACCATCACCATCACCTCCATTACCATCACCATCACCATCATCTCCATTACCATCACCATCATCTCCATTACCATCACCATCACCTCCATTACCATCACCATCACCTCCCTCACCATCACCATCACCATCACCTCCATTACCATCACCATCACTACCAATACCATCACCATCACTACCAATACCATCACCAACACCTCCATTACCATCACCACCATTACCATTACCATTACCATCACCACCATTACCATCACCACCATTATTTACTTTTTAATGTATATCAATGTTTTGGAATAGTTTTTGTTTTGTGGAAGTCGTTTTTAGTTAAAGTTCTTGTTTATTTTTTATTTATTTACATTTTTTCCTATAACCTACTCAAGCGAGACATTTCGGGATTTGTCAAGGTTGACCTACCAGTTTCTTCTAACACATTTAGAACTAACGCATACCGCGACCTCCCCAGGTCAGACACAGCGAGAATATATTCCGTGTGACGCGAGAAGATTCGCGGGGTACTCCGACGTTGCGCGTGGAAGTGGGAAATATGCGCGAGCAGCGAGAGCTGTGAGAGGAGGACGGACGGCCGCGGCGAGTGATGCGATGTCTGGCGCCGAGGCGCCTCAGGGAAAATTAATGAGCGCCGCAGAGTGGCGTGGGCGCCGTGAGGCTGCAGCTGAAAGGCAGCGACTAGCGACTCCCAGGACGCGGGAGCCACCGACATCACTGACGAGCAGCACTACTCGCGCAACCCGGCACCGATGGCTCCGCGATATCGTTAAAGCAGAATCTCAAAATTAACGTCGTCAAAACATCTACACAGATAACATGAGGGTGTTGTACCCCGTCATGATGTAAGAAGGCTATTACTTAATTAACCGACTTTTCGGCCAACGTTACAGTAGCCTTCATCTGGGTATACTGATGTGAGCTGGTTGTTACTACACTTTATATTACTTTCATTTAGACATTACGTCATATTAAAAAAAAAAAAAAAAAAAAAAAAAAAAAAAAGCGATGTTATTGGTGAATTTTTGGCGGAAGAATGGCACTTTATTATGATAGGATGCTGAGGTGGAGGGAGGGGGGGTTAGCCGTTGCCTATTGCTTCTTGCATAGCGAGACATGATTGGTGTTCATCGGCGAATGGGGTGAAGGCTTCCGTTTCTCTCCTGCTGGCCGTGGGCCCGCCTGGCGGCAGTAGCTTGCTAGTGACGCTCGCGTGTTGTGTTGTCAGTGCGGCCTATTTCGCTGTGATGGCTGGTAGCCAAGAGGGGGCAAGCCAGAGTCCATCTTCTCTGTTCATGTTATTAGGGTGTTTTACAACTTCGATGGCTTGCCCCCTCTTGGCTACCAGCCATCACAGCGAAATAGGCTGCACTGACAACACAACACGCGAGCGTCACTAGCAAGCAACTGCCGCCGCGCGGCCCACGGCCAGCAGGAGAAAAACGGAAGCCCTCACCCCATTCGCCGATGAACACCAATCATGTCTCGCTTTGCAAGAAGCAACGGCTAACCCCCACTCCCTCCATCTCAGCATCCTATCATAATAAAGTTTCCATTCTTCCGCCAAAAATTCACCAATAAAATCGCTTATTTAAAAAAAAAATGACGTAATGTCTAAATGCAAGTGATATAAAGTGTAGTAACAACCAGCTTACATCAGTATACCCAGATGAAGGCCACTGTAACGTTGGCCGAAACGTCGGTTATTTAAGTAATAGCCTTCTTACATGATGACGCGGTACAACACCAAGAAAACTTTTATGTCATCTGACTCTGACCGCGGAAGCCTACGTAATTATATATACATAGATACTCTGCAAATCACATTTAAGTACCTGACATAGGGTTATTTAACAACTTTCATAACCTTTCTCTTAGAACATGCTAAGCTTTATGCTCTCTATAACAGAACTGTACTAAAACATTTTTTTCCAAAATATATTTGAATCACACTTGATCGTACTCTTTCATCCAAAAAACACATTGAAAATACAGCTGCCAGTATCATCCAAAAATTATGTGGCACGACATGGGGTCCTTCGATGGATACGTTGCGAATATCGTCAACAGCGCTGGTCTTTTCAGCTGCTGAATATTGTGCTTCAGTGTGGATGAACAACTGACATACCAAACTGATAGATGTTCACCTGAATAGTACTATGTGCCTTATCTGGTACTGTCAGATCTACACCTACATCTACATCTACATACATACTCCGCAATTCACCGTAAGGTGCGTGGCGGAGGGTACACTGTACCACTACTAGGCATTTCCTTTCCTATTCCACTCCCAAATAGAACGAGGAAAAAAAAGAATGCCTATATGCCTCCGTACGAGCCCTGATTTCTCTTATCTTGTCTTTGTGATCTTTACACGAAATGTAAGTAGGCGGCAGCAGGATCGTACTACACTCAGCTTCAAATTCCGGCCCTCTAAATTTACTCAACAGAAATCCACGAAAAGAACGTCGTTTTTCCTCCAGCGATACCCAATTGAGTTGTCGGAGCCTTTCCATGACACTCGCGCATTGGTCGAACCTACCAGTAACAAATCTAGCTGCTCGCCGCTGAACTGCCTCTATGTCTTCCTTTAAACTGATCTGCTGCGGGTCCCAAACACTTGAGAAATACTCAAGACGTGGTCGTACAAGCGTTTTATACGCGGTCTCCTTTACAGGTGAAGTACATCTTCCCAAAATTCTCCCAATAAACCGAAGTCGGCTGTCCGCCTTACTCACAACTGTTCTTACATGTTCGTTCCATTTCATATCGCTCTGCAATGTTATGCCTAGATATTTCAACGACGGGACAGCATCAAGAAGCTCACTACTAATGCTGTATTCGAACATTATGGGATTGTTTTTCCTACACATGCGCATCTCCTTACATTTTTCTACATTGAGATCGAGCTGACATTCTTCGCAACAACTAGAAATTTTGTCTAGGTCATCCTGTATGCTGTTACAGTCAGTTAAAGACGACACCCTCCCATACACCACAACATCATCAGCAAACAGCTGCAAAGTACAACTTACTCTGTCCATCAGATCATTTATAAAGATAGAAAATAATAGCGGTCCTCTGATGAACACTCGCCGTCGAGAACAACGTACTGCGTTCTATTACTTAGGAAGTCCACCCAGTCACAAATCTGTGAACCTATTCCATAAGCTCGTATCTTCGTTAGCAGTCTGCAGTGTGGCACCGAGTCGAACGCCTTTTTGAAGTCGAGAAAAACACAGTCCGCCTGTTGACCTTCATCCATGGCTCAAAAATGTTCAAATGTTTGTTAAGCTTAAGGGACTTAACTACGGGGTCTTCAGTCCCTAAACTTACAAACTACTTATGAACTACCTACAACTAAGGACGGCACAAATATCCATGCCCGAGGGGGGATTCGAACCCCCGACCGTAGTGGTCGTGCAGACCGTGACTGAAGCGCCTCAGTCCCCTCGGCCACCGCGGCCGGCCATCCATGGCTCGCAAGATGTCATGTGAGAAAAGGGCAAGCTCAGTTTCACATGAACGATGTTTCCTAAACCCGTGCTGATTCATAGACAGATCCTTTTCCAGTTCAAGGAAGTTTACTATATTCGAACTGAGAACATGCTCCAAAATTCTACATGAAACTGATATCGACGATATTGGCCTGTAATACATCTACATATTGGCTTCCATTGCTGTGTAATTTATATCCACCTGATATCCGCAAAACTTTGGCACTGCGTCGAGAATTCCAGAAGATTCTGGAGAAAGTGGACCTGCCTATTCATGACGATATACCGGCCCTGCGTCGAAATAGACTCCGCTCAAGAAAGCCACCATTGAGGAAAGCTGAACAGCTAGCACCTGACAACATAAAAAATAAGAGATTTGTGTGAGAAGAAATGTCAAACCATTAAAAATCCCGAGATACGTAAATGGTTTTACGAAATTAAACAGAGTTAGTTCGGGACACGGTCGTAGTGCGGACTCACTACATAAACGGGGTTTTGTGGACTCGTCAGGATCTGACTGTGGAGCCTTGAAACAGACAATCAGGCACATCAGGCTCTTTCAGAGCATTCCAAGGGACCAGGAGTGATTGCAAGAGAGCTAACCCTGCAGCGCTGATCTGGATTAGGAACTTATATATTAAAATCTAGATAGTTTTTGTATTTGTTGTGTATATAGTAAGACCTCTAACCTGTAAAAGTATTATCAGTTTGTATGTTAACGCTGCATGTAAGCCATACGAAAAATAAATAACCTTTCTCTACCATTCCATTCTCTAATAGCGCGCGAAAAGAAAGAACACCTAAATCGTTTCGTTTTCGATCTGATTTCTCTTATTGGGATGGTTATGTCTCCCTATGTATATGGGTGCTAGCAAAATATTTTCATATTCAAAGTGTAAAAATACTCATTAATAACTATTTTTTTCAAACAGCTTATTTTGTATTTAATTTAATTTATTTTATTCCTTTTGGTTTTCTGCTAGCTCAGTATGGGTAAAATTTTACTTAAGGTTTGCGATTTGTACGATTATTTTTACAACAGAGTTCCACATAACTAATGGTTAAATATCTTTCCATTGAAGCTGTTATGTGAAATGTTACGTGAAACTAAACATCTGCAACGAACCTACGTTAGTTTTGTTATTGAGCTTAAAAATAACTTATCTGTAAGGCACACAGTCTTAGTGACATCGTACATCGACATTTTAATATATATATATATATATATATATATATATATATATATATATATATATATATATATATATATATATATATATATATATAATATCAACACTGTATATTCTTAATTCATATTAGTTACACTATAAGCTTATTTCGACTTAAGTCATCTTCAGGTGTTACGCCTGCAATACATAAGTTTTCATAACATTTAGTACTATGATGCATACTTGTTTTATACAGAGGGAAAAGAAATGATACACACACACCAGAAAAAATAAATCACATCACAAAATATCGAAATGTACAGCATAACAGAATGTGGTATGTATCATTTCTTTTCCCTCTGTATAAAACAAGTATGCATCAATAGTACTAAATGTTATGAAAACATATCTATTGCAGGCGTAACACCTGAAGATGACTTTTAAGTCGAATAAGCTTAGTGTAACTAATATGAATTAAGAATATACAGTGTTGAAATTATATAATTCTTATTAAAATGTCGATGTAAGAGCTAGAAAATTTTATTTCACTGTCCATGGTTTAATATTTATACATCACAATGAAAAATAAATGAAAGTTCTCTGGCATGAAAACTGATTCAGTGTAATTGCTTTCTAAAATTGCCTATTCAAAATATTATTAAATGAAGTATGTATTTCATCCTTCCCATTTATTCTGAAATACAAGTCACTGTTAAGGGTTAATAACACGTCACAATCTGTAATTCTCCATGGCATACCTTTGTCGTAAAATTATATTTACCATTATTTGATTTATAGAAAAAAGCATATAAGTTCAGATGAGCTGAAAGAAAATTAATAAATCATTAATAGTTCGGTTACCACCTGCAATGTCCTTCCGATTTTTGAGTGTTGTGAAAAGTGAACTTACGTTGTATGTAACAAACTGTTTTAACATGCCACTAGTGTGAACAACGTTTGCAACCAGAGACTGTATGAAATTGCAGAGGACAATTATCTTTTATTATCTTTGTAAATAATTTCTATATATAAAAGGAAGTGTCCCGATTGACTGACTGACTGACTGATCATCGCCCAGCCCAAACCACTGAAGATAGAAACTTGAAATTTGTGGAGGGTGTTGATCTTACTCTGTAGGCGTCATTTAAGAAGGGATTTTTCGATATTCTGTCCGTAAGGGGGTGAAATAGAGGATGAAACGTTTTTTTTTAAAAATACGTAGCTATTTAGGCAATTTTGAAGCTAGAACTACAAAATTTCGGATTTTAATTCAGGTTTCGAAATTAAAAGACACGTGTTTCGGCATTTTTTGAAATTCGACAAATAAGGGGGTAAAATAGCTGACGCAAAAAATTGATTTTCAAAAATATGTTGCTGTTAACTCAACTTTCAAGCTATAACTACGAATCTTAGGGTATGGACTCTTGATCAGCATTAAAAAAACACGAGTTTCGGTATTTTTGGAAATTCAAAAACTAAGGAGGTAAAAGGCGGGATCAAAAATTCTTTTCTAAAACACTTGTTGTCAAGACAATTTTGAAGCTATAGCTGCAAAAATTGGTATTTGTATTGTTCGTTATGTTTTTAAAAAAATACGTTACTGTATTTTTGGAAATTCAACCATCAAGGGGGTTAAATTGGAGAGGGGGTGTTTCTCCGAAATATGTTGCTATTTAGGCAATTTTGAAGTTAGAACTACAAATTTTTTGATTTGGGGTTCAAATTTAAAAGACACGTGTTTCGGTATTTTTGGAAAGTCGACCAATAAGGGGGTGAAATACGAAATGCAAAAATTTATTTTCAAAACTATGGTGCTGTTAACTAAAATTTCAAGCTATAACTACGGAACTTACGATATGGATTCATCATCAGGATTAAAAAGAAACAACTGGTGCAGACTAACCAGCCTACGCATGCGAAGCAGCGGGGGTTGGGCTAGTTAATATAAAATGTATGTACGAAAAAGAATTCCTGCTTGTTGCTTCTTGTTGCTTATTATCGCTTGTGCATCTTGTTATTAATCATTGTATTATGAGAAGCGCGGTTAGATTGGTTTTTCTGATGACGATGGAACCAATTACAGTAAAGATGTGTAACATTCAAATATTCTAGAAGTGGATCAAAATATACTGGTGAAATAGAGGATGAAACGTTTTTTTTTAAAATACGTAGCTATTTAGTGCATCTACATCATTTGAATGTAGATTATCCTGACCTCACATTTGTAAAATGTATGTAAGAAGTTTCAGCCAAAACGTTACCAGTTACCGCAGCTTGCAGCCAGCGATTGAAATTGCATAAGCCGCTGAATATCACGCGGCAAATTTAAAGGTAACAGATCTTAGAAACCAGGGCCGGGAGGTCGTAAGATTGATAGAACCATAACATAATTTATTTTTCAGCCTTCTGGACTTCAATGGCAATCTCGAGGTTTGTAAGTGATAAACTAAAGTGTGACTGAAACGTGTGGACAGTCAAAGACAGTGTCTTTCATATAAATTGCTCTCTCAATAAAAGGAGAAGTGGATATTGAAATTTTAATTCAGTTAAATAAATTATCTGTGGTATTAAAAAGTTATTGAAAACATTTAGGTAAGATCAGTTAGCCTCTCAGAGACTCGTAGCTTCATTCAATAATGATAAGTAGTGATTTCAGTGCTATGTAACAAAATAGAATTTTACTTAAAGATCATATATAAAGATTTTTGCACTCAGACTAGTTGCATGGATAGGTTCCATATAGCTATCTCGAATATTAATCAAAAAACTAAAAATGAAAGTTCAATTGCATATAAGTTATATGGAGCTGTGTTGTAATGATACTCGTGTTAACTGAGGGCCCCTAACTAAAATTTTAACTGACTGCGTTAGACATAGACTTGAAACTATAGCAGCAGATATTTCAACGAACGTAATAGGAAATTAAAACCTTTTATTTTTAATATAGATTCTATGAAATGAATTAACTGTAAAGGCAAAAATAATTTTTTCAATAAACAGAGCCCTAAACGTAACAGAACTTAAAACCAAACGAGTATCATTACACATCCGAACCTAATGCATATTAACTGCGTTAGCCATAGACTTGAAACTATAGCAGCAGATATTTCAACGAACGTAATAGGAAATTAAAACCTTTTATTTTTAATATAGATTCTATGAAATGAATTAACTGTAAAGGCAAAAAGGCAAAAATAATTTTTTTAAATAAACAGAGCCCTAAACGCAACAGAACTTAAAACCAAACGAGTATCATTACACATCCGAACCTAATGCATATTAATTACTGTTTTTATTTCCGCCACATAATGGCGGCAGGATGCTGCAATCAAGGCCGATGTCTGCTCGCTGCGACAAATGCTGACATTCTTGAATGGTTCACGGAAGTACCGTCGGATCCTACTGTAATAATCCCACAATATATGCATCGCAAAAGATTATTAATTAATAGCGACACTGGGTTCCAACTCAGTAAAGCATGGGAACCGGCCTTTGCAGTACTGAGGCAGCATCAGCCGCAGACAGATGATGGTCACCAATCGACGCAGATGGGCCATCGAAGTCAAGGCGCTAAAAAACGCACTTTTTCCTCCGGTTGGCGCGCGCAGACCACCAGCGGCCCGCTCAACGGCCCTCCGGTAGGACAGGAGGCTCTCCATGTTTACGCCGTCGACGCTCTGGTCTGCAATGACGTCACAGCGGCGGCGCCTACGCCGTGGTAACAAGCCACCACATATATTGCGAGCAGAGAAGCTAGAGCTGGATTTGAACATGACTCGAACTGTTCGAACAATTTACGTCATAGTTCGGGAAATCTCAGGATATGTTCGAACATTCGATCACGGCGCTATCTAGCAAGGTCGGTACGTACTATCACTACGATTTACAGCGATGATATTCATACATCTTTTTGGCGCTGTGCAGTAAACTACTTATAACGACGATTGTGTCATTAATCTATTGTGGGTAATAACAAGTATGAAATGCAGACTGTAGTAGCAGGTCATACTTAAAAAAGCAATGAATTTAGGCTATACGTAAACGATAGCAATCGCGATTTAAAATTCTAGTGCTGCGATCTAGCGGCGCCTGTTGCTACTACGTAAACAGCAACTCGTGCCCTGTTCATTCCGTGGTCGCAATTACAGTTCATTTTTCTATGAATTATTTCCGTTATTGCTTATTAAATTTCTAATGTTTTCTCTATTTCATCTCTTTTAATCTTGCTTTCCATGTGATTAAAAGGTGGTAACATTTTTATCTGTTACTGTACCGTATAAACAGGAAATGGAATTGTCATTTGTAACCTATCTTTTATTACCACATTAAACGTGATTTCTACTTATGAAACATTCACAGTAATGTAACATACTTCCAGAAACAACATTTTTTCCTTTGAATGTTAGCTTTGCAGTAATTTGATGCAATAATTCTGTTATAGTAGCAGATATTTTGTTTATCAATGGATCTAATCTTGAAGTGATATCAGACAGGTCACTTATGCAATGTTTCAAACGAAATATAAAGTTTATTATAGTGATGCCCTCCTTTTTTTTACATGTAGTTATACTTCATATGAAATCAGTTCTGAGCAAAGCAATAGCCCGGTAACTTCAAAATTTCCAGCGTACTGTTTGCAGATACGCAGCGCGAGACATTAGTTATCTGAGTGTTCGAACAGTTCGATACTGTATCGAGCTCTCCGCTGTATCGGAAAATTCCGAGCATGTTCGAACGCGAGTACCGTTTGCCCAGCCCTATGAGAAGCAACAGCGGGAGTAAACCTTAAGATGGCGAGCAGCTGCCTTGCAGAAATATTGTGTGATTGTTACAATAGGATCCGACGGTACTCCCGTGAACCATTCAAGAATATGTTACGTCGGGTAAGCCTGAAACAGCACAACTGCTAACATTGTTTCCAAAAAAAATCTCTTGAAAATGACTTAAAATGTTCCAACAGTAATTAATATTAACACCCTATTATACCTATATTTTGTATTTTAATTGTTACACATTTAATTTATAAATGATTCCATGAAAATCAAAGAACAATCTAATGACGCCTGGTGTAAAATTATACTGTCTCTCATACCACCTACAACATCGACAGTCAGACACGAAGAAAGACAACAATTTCTTGGGCAACATACATTTATGTACTAATTATAGAAGATATATTAATATTATTATTATAATTACAATATAGTCGTTGCGCGTTACTGAACATAAATATCTTTGGTGGCATCTACTGTTTACACAAGTGACGCATTTGAAATAGTCTTTCATGACATACACATTTTTATTGTCACAAAGTAATCAAATCGGAAGGACATTACAAGAGGTAAAAGTCGGTGATTGAAATTTCGCAAAAAGATCTCGCCGCAACGAATAACGTTCTTTTCGTGATTTCCACCTCAAATCGTGCAACATTTTCGTGACTCTCTTCCCTCTGTAAGGCGACAAAACGAAACTAGCTGCACTTCTCTGAACTTTTTCAAAGTGTTCCGTCAGTCCCACCTGGTGAGGGTCGCACACGGGCAACAGTACTCCAGGAGAGGGCGCACAAGTGTGATGTAGGCAGTCTCTTTGGTGGAGCTGTTGCATCTTAGAAGCGTTCTGCCAATGAAACGTAACCTTTGGTTCGCCTTCCCCACAATATTTTCTGTGTGTTCTCTCCAGTCTAAGTTGTTCGTAAATGTAACTCCTAGGTATTTTGTAGAATTTACGACCTTAAGGTTTGACTGATTTATCGTGTAATTGAAGTCCAGCGGATTTCTTTTAGTGGTCATGTGTATTACTTCACAGTTTTCATTATCTAGCGTGAATTGACAATTTTCGCACCATGTACAAATTTTGTCTAAATTGCTTTGCAGTTGCTTTTGATCCTCTTTTGACTTCACTGACCGATAAGCGATAGCATCATTCGCGAACAGTCTAAGAAAGCTATTCAGATTGTCTCCTATATCGTTTATAAACACAAGGAGGAGTAGGGGACCTATAACGCGTCCCCGGAGAACGCCAGATATCACTTCTGTTTAACTCGATGGCGTACCGTCAGTTATTACGAACTATGTCCTTTCTCATAGGAAATCGCGACTGCAGTCGCACAATTGGGGCGATATTCCATAACCAAGCTATTTAGTTAGAAGCCGCTTGTCAAGTACGGTTTCAAAAGCCTTCCAGAAATGCAATCGATTCGAGATCCCTTGTCGATAGAGACAGGGTCATCAGTCCCTAAGGCTTACAAACTAATTACACTAACTTAAGCTAACTTCGACTAACTTATGCTAAGGACAACACAAACATCCACGCCCGAGAGTTGAATGGAGTCCCCGACGGCGAACAGCAGCACGCACCACAGCATGACGCCTCAATACGCACGGCCATTCTGTCGCGGCTACAAGTAGTATCAAAATATTTCATTATGAAATATTTAAGCTACATCTATGAAAATTTATATTAAGATGACGAAACAACTGGTGCAGACCAACCAGCCTACACATGCGAAGCAGCGGGCGTTAAGCTAGTTCCTGCGATAAAAAGTAAATACGATATTAATGCAGTCTACATCTTCCGAAATCGAAATAACTTTCCGTACTCTGCCGATATCACGCACAACTACTTTTTTCATTTTTTACGAAAAAATAACAAGTAGGTAGCAAAACTGTCACGTATATCAGAAAAAAGAATAACAGTTACGTTAAAAACTACAAATTGAATAAAAACTGTTCGAATAGTAATAACAAAATCGCAAAAGTTACGTCATAAATTGACGGCATTTCCAGCAGGGTATTAAAACCTTGTTCCCAAGAGATAAGTAGGATTCTCAGTCATATATGTAATAGCTATTTAAAGCAGGGTATTTTCCCGGACAGAGTGAAATATGCTATCGTTAAACCTTTGCATAGAAAAGGGGATACGTCTGATGTCAACAACTACCGCCCCATCTCACTTCTGACAGCTTTATCCAAAATTTTTGAAAAAGTTATGTATTCTCGAGTTGCTACACATATTAGTAAGAATAATAAAATGTCAGTTTGGTTTCCAATTTTTTGTTTCAAAAGAAAATGCTATATATATACCTCCCTTGATGAAATATTAAATGTTTTGAATAAATGAACATCACCAGATGGGATTTTTTGTGATCTCTCAAAGGCTTTTGATTGTGTAAATCATGGGATTCTTCTAGATAAGCTTAAGTATTGTGGTATGAGAGGGACAGTGCACAAATGGTTTAAATCATAACTGGAAAAGTGCAGAAAGTTTAAATAAGTAGTTTACAAGATATAGAAGAAACAATTAATTCCTCTAACTGGTGAGTTATCAAAAATGGGTTCACAAAAGATTCGGTCTTGGGTCCTTTGCTGTTCTTAATATAGATTGTCTTGCCGTTATACACTCACGAAGATGCTAAAGTAGTTCTTTCTGCTGATGATACAAGTATAGCTATCACGCCTGGCAAACAGGAATTTACTGATGAAATTGTAAATGATACCTTTCAGAAAATTATTAAGTGGTTCTCTAGAAATAGAATCTCATTAAACTTTAATAAAACGCAGTATGTACAGTTTCATTCGCTAAATGGCATGACACCATTAATAAATTTAGACTTTGAATATAAATCTGTAGCTAAGGTAGAATATTTTTAGGTGTTTACATTGACGTAGGACTTAATTGGAAGAAACATACTGAAGAACTTCTGAAACATTTGAAGTCATCTACTACTGCTATCAGGGTCATTGCAAAATTTGGTGATATACATCTCAGTAAATTACCTTACTATGCCTATTTTCATTCACTGCTTTCATATGGGATGATATTCTGGGGCAATTCAACATTCAGTAAAAAAGTATTCATTGCACAAAAGCGTGTAATCAGCACACCCAAGATCATCCTGCACACATTTATTTAAGGATCTAGGGATCTTCACTTGTAGCTTCACAATAATGAAATTTGTTATTAACAATCCGACTCAAGTCAAAAGGAATGGCAGTGCGCATAGCTACATCACTAGGAGAAAGGGTGATATTCACTATTCAAGGTTAAATCTAAGTTTGGCACAGAAAGGGGTGAATTATGCTGCCAAAAAAGTCTTCGGTCACTTACCAAGTAGCATCAAAAGTCTGACAGGTAGCCAATTGGTATTTAAAAAGAAATTAAAGGAACTTCTGAATGGCAACTCCTTCTACACTATAGATGAATTTTAGACAAAACTTTAATAAAGTAAAAATAAAATAAAAAGTAAAAAAAATGTAAGTAAAAAATTCATAAATTACTGATTATCATGTATAGAAAACATTTACTAAACGGACACGTTCCTCATCATTACGAAATGCCGTATATATTATATATGGAACAAGTATTGATCTAATCTAATCTAATAAAAGTGTTGTATCACCTTGGTTCTCAGGTTTCGTGATAACTGCCACTGAATGTGTACATTTCATCAAGAACACAGTTCGTCGCATTCTCCAGAAATTTCAATCAATCCGAACAAAGATGTATACAACCAGATATGAGCAGTGCCAATGCGACGGAGTAGGTAAGACGGTCAATAACTTCCAGTCATAACACCAGAAGGAAGTACACTGCTTTTGTTTACTGTAGTTCTCTCATGCCTATAATACTAATTCCGAAATTTGATTTTTTCGCATTGTGGTTTGTGTCATGAGGGGTTTCAGCTCGGAGAAACCCCGAGGGAAACGCGACCGTGCTGAATAACGATTTCCGTTACTTACAAACTACTTAAACTAAGTTAAACTAACCTAAGGACGACACACACATCCAAGCCCGAGGGGGCATTCGAACCCCCGACGCGGGAGGCCCCGTGAACCGTAACGTAGCGCTGCAGACCGCTTTGCTACTCCCGCGCGGCGAAGGTGTGGCTTGACATGTTACAAATTTTTCATTGATTGACATGGATAATGAAGCAGATAAGGTATCAACGTAATCAGTATGTTCAGTTTACTTGTCTGAAGATGGTTTAGAACCGAATCCGTTTAAGTTATAACTATAATAAACTGTTGATGGTTGACGATATGCACTTTTCCAAAAAATAAATAAATAAATCATGAAGCTCAGGATGTCCTGTTTCGACTCCAACTGTACATAATAGGATGCATGATATGCAACTACACGCCTGACGTCAATGGAGAGGTCCAGCTTTGACACCTAGACACCATACAGTACGGTACATCAATGTACAAAAAACAGTCTTGATCTCAGAAATTAACATTTTCAATTAACCGGTTTCGACCTGATGTAGGTCATCCTCGGAATTACAAATAGCCTGCAAGGAATAATGGAAATAATTACAAAAACGCCTAAGTATGACTTTATATGTAACATAAAATATATACAGAGTAATGTTGATGGCGTTTCCCCATGTGGACAGTGCTGCACTCGGCTGGGCTGGGCTGTCCTGGGCTGATCTGCTGCCAGCAGGTAACTGTTGACTAGTGGCCATAAGGCCTCTGGTTAAATAGAGTATGATTTTGGCGCCAAGACAGCAGCAGCCAATGGGAAAAGGCTTACAAAGAGTTAGTTCTGAGTAATGTATAAATTAATACAAAGTTTGATAATAAAAATATATAAATAGAATTAAGAAATATAATAAAACAGAGGGATAATACAAATGACTGTGTATTAAAATGCAAAACGAATATAATCAGCAAGTGAGATTTAATCAATGGTATTAGTCTGCAAACGAAAGGCTACTGTAATCAATATATATGCTAATGTGGCGCCAAAATCGTACACTATTTAACCAGAGGCTTTATGGCCACTAGTCAACAGTTACCTACTGACAGCAGAACAGCCCAGGGCAGCCCAGCCCAGCCCAGCCGAGTGCAGCACTGGCCACATGGGTAAACGTGATAAAAATTACTCTGTATATTTTATGTTACATCTAAAGTCATACTTAGGCGTTTTTGTAATTATTTCCATTAATCGTTGCAGCCTATTTGTAATTCCGAAGATGACCTATATCAGGTCGAAACCGGTTAATTGAAACTGTTAATTTCTGCGATCAAGGCTGTTTTTGTATATTGATCATACCAAATAGATCGCTGTTTTTCTCCTGACGATGTTGTCCAAATTAATAGTACGGTACACATGGACACAACAGCATAGTGGATTGACTCGTCAGAATTGGTATCAAGTGCTATTCACAGACAACACTCGCATTTTCCTTTTACCAAAGAACCGAATTACTCATTTGTCGAGGGTCAGACCTGAACGTCTTAGACACACCACCCAGCAAGGTGAAGGTTCTCTGGTGCTCTGGGGTGTCATTATGCAGGGCCACTGGTGGTCGTAGAAAGCAAACGAAGGGCTATACGGTGAATGGATGACATACTCCGGCGTTTTGTGCAACCATATACAGGAATTCCCCGCTATCTTTCTCACCCAAATTATCTCTGGGACAGCAAAAGCTATTGTTCAACGACTTTCACCGGTATCAATATAAGGCTGTGGCTCTTGGATGTACATATTTTGGAACATTCTCAAATGAAAACGTATGTGTTTTTAACACAAACTTATGTTTTTTTAATGGACACCCTATATTATTTTTTCAGCAATCTATAGCATGACAAATCACAATAAACGTCCTAAGATCCATAATGAATCATTCACTCTGCGGCGGAGTATGCGCTGATATGAAACTTCCTGGCAGATTAAAATTGTGTGCTGGAACCGGGACTCGAATCTGGGACCTTTGCCTTTTGCGGGCAAGCGCTCAATCGACTGAGCTATCCCGACACGACTCATGATGCCGCCTCACAACTTTACTTCCGCCAATACCTCGCCTCCTCAGATATTACGAAGCGAAGTTGACGCAGAAACGCGCGGCTAGCGCACGTCCTGAGAAGCATGGAGTTCTCGCCTGAAACTCTGGACTGCAGTAGCCGCGCGTCAACCTCGCTTCTTAATACCTCTGGACGTTATTGGCGTATTGCGATGCAATCAACTCCATTGTTTATGTGATTCATTATGCTATAGACTGCTGAAAAAATAATATAGGGTGTCCATTTGAAAAAATACATGAAGCCCAGCCTTACGTTGATACCGGTGAAAGTCGTTTTAGAATAGCTGTTGCTGTTCCAGGGCGAGCAAGATAGTGGGGACATCCTGTATACAACATTCTGGTAAGGGATTCGTCTTAATAAACTACAATTGTAGCACTCGTCGTGCATATCTTGTGAGTGCGTAACTTCATTATGACATCAAAAGAGTAGAATGGTCATTATGTTTTACAGGCATGAACCCTATCGAACATGCCTGGGATACATGGAAAAAAGCTTTGTTTAGACTGCACATCAACCTATCTGAGAGATCTACGCCGAATCGCCGTTGAGGAGTCGAACAAACTGGCTCAATAGAGCAAATCTTCAAAAGTTTGTAAAATATTGTACTAAACTGTAACTTCGTAGTCCCATATTAGCCAATTTATTTATGGAGGACTTTGAGGACAGGGCAATGAGAACTTCATTGTTGCAATCAACGTGTTTTTGGACATACGTTGACGACACGTTTTTCATCTGGCCTCATGGACTTGATAAGGTCAATCGATTTTTGGATCATTTTAACTGCCTTCACCCAAACATCAAATTTACTATGGAGGTCGAAAGTGACGGTAAACTTCCATTTTTGGATGTAATGGTTTACAAAAAAGATGATGACACCCTTGGACATAGTGTTCACCTAAAGCCTACACATACTGTCAGGTATTTGCATTCCAGTAATTGCCATCCACCATACCACCGCAACGGCGTCCTTAGAACTCTGGTACGCATAGCATATGCCATTTCAGATGCAGACAGTTTACCATCGGAATTGGAACATCTGACGACTGTTTTTAAGGAAAATGGCTACTCTGAAAAACAGATTCGCTGTGCTATGGAGTATGGACCATCTCCAGAAGTGCTTGAAGAGGCGTATAGAGCTCTAGCCTACATGCCTTACGCCAGGGAAGTTTCATTTAAAATTGGAAGACTTCTAAAACGTTTTAACACAAATACTGTTTTCCGTTCGCCGTCCAAGATTAGGACACTGCTTGGCTTTGTCAAAGATGATCTCGGACTCAAGAAACCCGGTGTTTACAAAATACCGTGTGAGTGAGGCAAGGCATACATCGGCCGTACGCTTCGAGCGGTACATGATAGATGCGTGGAACATTGCCGTCACAAGTGACTATTGCAGTCGGATAAATCGGCGGCAGCAGAACACTGTTTAACGGAAGGACACAACATGACATATGATGAGACCCGCATGGTAACCTCCGGTTTCTGGAACAGTGTTTACAGAGACGCCATTGAAATCAGGTTGACGGACAATCTAATAAATAGAGACATGGGGTTTCCTCTTAGCAGAACACGGAATCCATTAAAAAAAATAATATCAAATTGCAATGTTCGACCCGGATTCCAGCACCTGGAACTGATTAACGTATTCCACTAGGGACGCCGCCACCAGCCTTGTCTAGGAGGTAGTGCTCGCGACCGACGCCTATATAGGACGCGGTACTTCGATACTGCAGCAGTATTCAGTCAGCGGGACTTAGCAGCAGCGGTTTCCTGTACCGACGAAATATTGAATCGGTTTGATTTTATTATCCGGCAGAAAATCCGCAGAGACTTCGAAGGTATTGTACTAAACTGCTGAGGTCATTAATCCCTAGACTTACGAACTAGTTGTCGGCTGCGGTGGCCGAGGGGACTGAGGCGCTCCAGTCACGGTCTGCACGGCCACTACGGTCGGGGGTTCGAATCCCCCCTCGGGCATGTAAATTTGTGCCGTCCTCAGTCTTAGCTAGTTCGTAAGTACTTTGTAAGCTTAGGGACTGATGACCCCGTAGTTAAGTTCCATAAGTGCTACAAACATTTGAACATTTTTTTTTTTTTTTTTTTTTTTTTTTTACGAACTAGTTAAGCTAACTTACACTAAGGACAACACATAGCCCCATGCTCTGAGGAGAACTCGGACCTCCGGCGGAAGCGGCCACACAGTCCGCAACATGACGCCTAGAATGGACAGTGGGACGTTGTGAATGGACACTCCCCGTTGCAGAGTCCTTTGCACTGAGAAGGCCATCGCGGGCTGAGGGCTGAGCTGTGCAAAGTGGCGCCGACATTGCCTATAGGGTTTCCCGTTTTTCGTCTACTGCGTAACATCTCTCAAAACATACCTTGATATTAATTTAGATTCCGCGAATGTATTTAATGACAGGGTTCGAAAATAGTGGCAATCCTCAATCTAAGGATGCTTAAAAGAGCCATCTACAACGCAACCATTATTTTTCGCAACATAACTCTTGGTTGCACGCTACTCCCCGTTGAAAAACGTTGCTTTATGTTTTAAACTAGAAGATGGCTGATAATTGTTCGTATTGATTGCATTTCAGGGATCTTCACAAGGGGTCTCACCGTTGGGAACACGGTGGAGAGTTAAATGCGGGTGTCACTCACTGGTGACATTTCTCAGATGATTACATTGACAAACTCGTGCCTGGTGACATGTTTTCCGATGTAGTAAGCAGATTTGATGAAAAGTGATTATAATACGTACATAATAAAATACACTTTTAATTTAGTGACAATTCTTATAAACTAACGGAACCATTTGTACGATTAGCATTACTGCATTACTTCTTCGAAAATATTTTTCGTCAAGGATATTTCAGACATATTCTTTAGGATGTTTATATATAACTTTGTGATGTTCTTTTAAAAAATCCGATTTGAACTTTATTATAACTATCTTTAAACTTCACACGTATCATTTGGTATGCTTTATCAAATGTCTTTATTCGTGTTATTTGGATTCTGTGTTTCTAATTCATTCCTTCAGCAGTAACAACATTTAAACAAGTTATCTAATAGCTGCTCTATTTTATTACAGTTGCTAATTACCTATCCATTTGCCATTTTAGCCCAAGTAATACGATGTCTGTGAAACTATTCGTTCCTTTTCCGTACTCCTACTGTTTTAAAGCAGAGAGAAAAAAAAGTTGAAATGTTCGTAAAACTGCTGAGGTCACCGGTGCCAAACCACTGAAACTAGCTTACGCTAACGACCACACACGCACACACACACGTCGATTCTCGAGGGGGACTCGAAAATTCGACATGAGCGGCCGCACAATCCGTACCGTGGTCTCCCAGTCAGGGCGGGAAATGAGGCAAGGCTTAAAAAATAGAGAGACTGGAAGGCTCATACAATATTATTTGTTAACGTTGGTGGGCAACGACTTCATTTATCGGACCGCTGAAATAAAAATTAGGTAAAACAAGACTAAGGTCGGTACAATTGGGTCAAGTATGACGTGTTGATGTTAGGACGAGTTCATCACCTAGCTGAGCATCAACTGCTTATTATATTATCTCATGATCTGAGGTCAGTTTCACACACTAGCATGCGACAAGCGTTGAGGACAAGTTGTGCGTGAATAGCGCAGTTTGGTAAAGCATTTGGCACAATGTTAAATGAACCGGGTTCGAGTACCGTTTCCGGTTTTTAATTTGTGATGACGTTTCACAACCTCGCACAAACCACAGTACGGAGAAAGATCCATTAAATAGCGCAGATTCAGAAATACTAACAAAGCCGGTCTATATAATAAAGGTATCATTTTCCATAAACAAATACGACTCTTTTTATAACACGTTGTCTTTGTCTGTGTATCGGACGTTGAATAATATCGAAATTAAAACACGCACTAGCGCATTCACCGCAGCGTGACAGGTGGGCAATCCATAGCTCGCTATTTTGGCACGTTAATTACTGCACGGAATGCACTGGTTCACAAATCACTCTAATTGTATCAAGCACAGCGGTACGCTTATCGCGAAAATGTTCCTGACAAATGAGGACTGTACTTGAAATTACCATTCTGATGCCCAATTTTCTCCCGTTTGTTAATTAATTTGCCCTTTGCCATATTAATCAGCCTAAAATGGTGTCTCTATTAAACGTTGTCTTTTTTTTCCAATAACTTGCGGTTTAAATCTTTTATCCTTAGTGCAGATTATCATATGGTATAGAAAATGAAACTGTACCGCAATGAAAATGTTATTTTTAACATTTATCATTCACTTGAAAATAAATTACCTAAGATAAGTATACAAAACTGTTGCTTAATTAATACGTGCTACCAAGACTATCAAATAGATAAAAATGATTAAAATACATAAATTATGCGAAACTTGTGAGAGTAAACAATATTTATTAAACATTTTAATAGGTTATATTTTTTAATAAATAACAAAATCGGAAAAACGTATGTGTTGTATAAGTCAACTTGAATTAAAAATTTCTTCCTTAAACCTTGAATTCATCATTTTCTACATTCTTATTCATCTTGAAATTTCGTGCGAAACAAATTTCACCACAATTTAATAGTTGTTAATCTGATGTGGAAGTATCTGAAACGTTTTCTTATCTGCATGAATCTGGATGGAAGTGAACTACAAAACTTAATCGTTGTACTTTTACGTAACAGCTTAGTGTGCTGTTGAAACATAGCATTAAGAAAAACTAGAAGTAATCCAAATGAGAGGCAGTATAACGCTTGGGAATTATTCTAGAATGATGCGTAAGAGTTTTCGTGTGTAGTCACTTATGTAGATATTTTCACAGTACTATGCTAATGATGGACTGTTGGCCACCTACTTTCCCTACAGTTCGGACTGTTTACGCAATTGTCTCATATTCCTAACAATGGTTAAATCCAGAAATATTTCAGACTTTTGAGGTCCTAACAGTACCTCAATGAAGTAATATAGTCATTGAAGTACTATCTCTATACTTATAAGACGCATTTGTTGTCTGTCTGTCTGTTCTCTTATAACTCAAGATCCAGACAACAAAATAACTTGAAATTTGTTATACGTACGCAAAATTACATGGGGAAGGTTCTTAAATAGGTTTTGTTCCATCTCAATCTCACTCTGGCCTTGTGCCTGTTCTAAGCCTTGTGATAATGAACTCCCCCCCCCCGCCCCCCCCCCAAAAAAGAAATAATGCAAGTTGTTTATTGAGAGTAATTTTGAATGTTTTTGGGATTGCTGGTATAGAAATGCAGACACCATGCTTCTCTCATTGATAGTTGTATGTGGCCTGCTCCAGAGTGGGCAAAGACGAAAATCTTTTTGTACATATTGCAAATGGAATTGCGAAAAATGTTGTTTATCACATTCCCTTAACATAAATGTACCCTTTTATTACATGCAAATAAAGGGTTTTGTACGCTTCTACAGAAATCCTTATTTTAAACCCGGGCAAAGCCGGGTACTTGCAGCTAGTAGTTATAATAAGTTTCTTCGTATCTTTGTTTAAAATGAGCTGCCAGTCTTCGAACTAGAATGCCTTATTATCATTTTTTCAACTACCGTTACCTTTTGTTAAGTAATAAGTAGTGAATTTCAGATCTTCCGTGAAACTAACACAGCAAGAAATTTTATATGTCGGAGGCACAGAAAATTACGTTCAAAGTCAGGAGTACAATGAATGTAAGTCAGAGGCAAAAACATTATAAGACACAAAGTTTATTGGAATAATTTAGCCATTTTTTGCAATTTAATATGACAATTTATATATTCAGAAACTTAGATGTTACAATTTCCAACATTAAAATCAGACAGGCAGGTAGAAAATTACAGAATGGTTACAGTCCAAGAGTAATTCAATTTACAATCTAAACACTTAACAGAGTAAACAGGAGGACTGCATCTACTAAGAGTGTTCCAAAATAATTAAAATTTTTTTTTTGAAAGAATCACTAAGCTAACCACTCAATTATGGAATGGTTTATAACTAAGATTTTTCGTTACGAAATGGGCAGATAAACCCACCCACATCAATTAAAAATGCGAATCCAAATGTTACATGAAGTCACCAATGAGGTATGCACCCAGTTTCAGATTTCGTTATTAAACGGTGCTACAGGGGACGCTGTATAAATACAGAGGCCATAGGTGGTGATGAGGCTGTTATTTATGTACGCAGTTTGAACTCGTCAGATGTTCATATGTTTGTAGAGCTTATGGGACTTAACTACGGGGTCATCAGTCCCTAAACTTACAAACTACTTATTAACTAGCTAATACTAAAGACGGCACAAATATCCATGCCTGAGGGGGGATTCGAAACCCCGACCGTAGTGGCCGTGCAAACCGTGACTGGAGCGCCTCAGTCTTTTCGGCCACCGCAGCCGGCTTGAACTCGTCATTAGAATCTAAAATCTAGGGTAGTTTCATACAATTGTATAAAGTAATGGCTCTGTTGAACTATAGTATAGTATAGTTCAACACGGCCATGACAGTATATAATTATATGAAACTACCCTAGATTATAGACTTCGATGATGACGAGTTCGAAATAAATAACAGCCGCATTACCACCTCTGGCCTCTGTATTTGTACAGCGTCCCCTACAGCACCGTTTAATAACGAGTTTTTAAAAAATCTTTATTGGTTATTAAAGCCGCCTGAGGTGGCAGGCTGGCAGCAACTTAGTTGCTGCTCTTCAGACGAGCGCATTTACAAAGTTGACAAGGCGATAAAAAAAGACAGAGAAAGGTGACAAAATTTGATGAATTTAAACACTACAATAGAGATTAAAATGAAGAGAACAGACATAAAGAAGTTGAAGGACAACATATTCAGAATTAAAACTGCAACGGTGGTTAAAATCACACAGTGATAGAAGTTAAAAATCCAGGTTAGTTAAAATCGCACGCTACACGATGACGAAGGCACTTTTTAAAACACACGGCAACACTAATATTTTGCCTGATTGGCGGCAGCTTAAGTATTAAAACACCACTTGGGCACAAAGCACAAACGCACAATACTAAACGGCGCACTGTTAAAATATGTCGAAATGGGGGCCCCGCAGTGGTAAAAGGGGATGAAGGGGAAGCACGGTGGTTCAAAATGTTCATAATTCTATCGGACCAAACTGCGTGGTCATCAGTCCGTAGCTTACAAACTATTTAAACCTAGGTAAACTAACCTTAGTACAACACAAACACACACCCATGCCCCAGGGAGGACTCGAACCTCCGACGGCAAGCAACCGCGCACTCCGCAGCAAGGCGCCTTAGACCGCTCGGCTACTCCACCGCGGCTGTGCGGTGGTAGAAGGATGGAAGGGGAGGTGGAGAAGAGGCAAAAGCGCAGGGAGTCATCATAGGAAGGAGCTGGGAGAGGAGAGCCAAGCAGAGAGTGGACAGTGATGAGAGGGGGGAGGAAGGGAGACGTACAAATACGGGGATGGACTAAGGTGGAAACGAGGAGACGGAGGGGGGAGGGCGTCATCTGGGAGAGGGAGTAGGCGGAAGTTACCCTCGGAGAGGACGTGGAGAGTGTGGAGGTGAAGGGAAGGAGGGATAATAAGGTATCGGCGAGGCAGAGGCCCAGGATGCAGCAAGAGGTGGGAGACAACCGGGTGGGGAGATTCTATTTTACGGGACACAATGTCCATCCCGTTCAACTGCTCTTTAAATTCAAATGTTTGTAATTCTATGCGACCACACTATATTGGTCATCAGTCCCTAGTCTTACAAACTACTTAAATTAAGTTAAAATAACCTAAGGACAACACACACATCCATGCCGGACCACTGCCGGCGTGGAGTAGGGGATAGCGTCACGGGCTGCGGTGCAGAAGGTCGCCGGTTCAATCCCGTCCACCGGCAAAAATTTATTTCTTTACAATTAACAATTCCAGAAGGTTCTACATCTTTCTTATGTTCACTTGTAAATTCTACTTGTTTCTTATGTTAACTGTTCTTCTAATTTCTGGTAAATTCTGTCTGTGTATAAAAAGTAGAGCAGTCAGCCTGAGCGGCAGTCAGTGCTGCGTGTGTGTTGAGTTCGTAATAAACGTGCTGTGTTTAGTGGCCTTCGAAGTCAAGCCTGTTTCCATTTCAACGCGACAATATTGGAGAAAGGCTACAACCCTTCCTCACTCCAATCTCTGCATCCCTTGCATGCCCTTAAACTCTGATAACTGCTGTCTGGTTTTTGTACATGTTGTAAATAACCCTCCGTTCCCTACATTTTACTCCTACTGATTTCAGACCGAGTGAGGTGGCGCAGTGGTAAGACACTGGACTCGCATTCGGAAAGACGGTGGTTCAAATCCACCTCCGGCCATCCAGATTTAGGTTTTCCGTGATTTCCCTAAATCACTCCAGGCAAATTCCGGGATGGCTCCTTTCAAAAGGACACGGCCGATTTCCTTCCACATCTTTGAGCGTTAGCTCCGTCTTTAATGACCAAGGTGTCGATGGGACATTAAACCCTAAGCTTCCTTTCCTACTGATTTTAGAATTTGAAAGAGTCTGTGCCAATCAACATTGTCAAAAGCTTTTTCCCAATCTACAAAAACTAGAAATTGACGTTTGCCTTTCCTTATGTTTCTCTAAACCTGCCGCATTTGCAGAAATCGCTACACTGCTTCTAGTCACGACCGCCTAACGCGGTGCCACACTGCAGACTGCTAACGAAGATACGAGCTTATGGAATAGGTTCACAGAATGGTGACTGGCTGGAAGACTTCCTAAGTAGTAGAATGCAGTACGTTATTCTCGAAGGCGAGTGTTCATCAGAGACGAGTGTATCGTCAGGCGTGCCCCAGGGGAGTGTGATAGGACCGCTATTATTTTCTATCTATATAAATGATCTGATGGACAGAGTAAGTTGTAATTTGCGGCTGTTTGCTGATGATGCTGTGGTGTATGGGAGGATGTCGTCTGTAACTGACTGTAATAGCATACAGGATGACTTAGACAAAATTTCTAGTTGGTGCGAAGAATGGCAGCTAGCTCTCAATGTAGAAAAATGTAAGGTGATGCGCATGAGTAGAAAAAACAATCCTATAATGTTCGAATACAGAATTAATAGTGAGCTTCTTGATGCTGTCGCGTCGTTCAAATATCTAGGCGTAACATTGCAGAGCGATATGAAATGGAACGAACATGTAAGGACAGTTGTGAGTATGGCGGAAGCCGACTTTTGTTTATTGGGAGAATTTTGGGAGGATGTACTTCATCTGTAAAGGAGACCGCGTATAAAACGCTTGTACGACCACGTCGTAAGTATTTCTCAAGTGTTTGGGACCTGCAGCAGATCAGTTTAAAGGAAGACATAGAGGCGGTTCAGAGGCGAGCAGCTAGATTTGTTACAGGTAGGTTCGACAAATGCGCGAGTGTCACGGAAATGCCCTGGCAACTCAATTGGGGATCGCTGGAAGATAGACGACGTTCTTTTCGTGAATTTCTGTTAAGTAAATTTAGAGGGCCGGAATTTGAAGCTGAGTGTAGTACGATCTTGCTGCCGCCTACTTACATTTCGCGTAAAGATCACAAAGATAAGAGAAATTAGGGCTCGTACGGAGGCATATAGGCATTCTTTTTTTCCTCGTTCAATTTGGGAGTGGAATAGGAAAGGAAACGCCTAGTTGTGGTATAGTGTACCCTCCGCCACGCACCTTACGGTGAATTGCGGAGTATGTATGTAAATGTAGATGTAAAGGCAGCACCCTCATTCGATGTCGTCCTTGACTCCTTGTACATTGTAATCCCATACACTGGGTTTTTCCCCGACCTTTGGAAGACCTCCCGCATCCTTATGTTCCCGAAGCCTGGCAAGCCTCTCTCCGATGCCTTATCCTACTGCCCCATCAGTAGGGTATCGTAGACGTAGTCTGAAATGCAGTTTCCACCTGGTGCCTCAGTTGGGCGAGACTTCGTGCAGATGACATTTCATCGGGTCCCAAACATGCTCAATGGTGGAAAGATGTGGCGATTGTGCAGTGTCCACGGTAGTCGCCGTACATGTTTAACAGCACGTGGGTGGTACGGGAGGCATGTAGACGTGCGTTGTCCTGTTCGAAAAGCTTGTGGCCTTGATGGTGAATCAACGGTACGAAGACAGGTTTAATGATAGTTTCAATGTACCGTGCACTGTTCAATGCTCGCTCAATGGTCACCAGAGGAGAATTCCTCACACCATGATGCACGAGCAAGAATACCTTTAGGGCGTCTTCCATTCACAACCCATCGTCGTTCAACCCGCCTCCAGAGCTGTCACGATTGTCACGGAAGAATGGAGACTTGTCTACTTCGGCGCCATGATGGTTTTACGCGTCTCTGGCGTCGAGCAGGGGAGAGCCAAAACATATGACAAAGGCACATGGGGCCGACTCCCGGCATAATAGTTGGGGAGCCATTTGACACAACGGGCGTTTCCTGGTGATCTTCGATGGAGCACTGAACGGCGCACGGTACATTGAAACTATTACTCAACCCGTCTAGTTACCATAAATGCACCATCAAGGCTATAGGATTTTCCAACAGGACATGCACGCTCACATCTGTACCGTGCCGCCAAACATGCCCTTCAAGGTGTACCTAACTCCCCCAGCCAGCACGAAAAATACGTGTTGGTCTACTGGAACTAGCCCATAAACACAGCACATCATCCACATATCTGAAGCAATATCTAATTTGGCAACTGAGCGGGTCTTTCTGGGAGGAAACCTGCTCAAAATTATCCATGAAGATCCGAGATTGTATTGGACTGAGTGGAGAACCTTCATCTAGGTTATCACATTGACTGTAGTACCTCTTTTGAAACCGGAAGTAAATTTGTTTCGCCGCGGTGGAGTAGCCGAGTGGTCTAAAGCGTCTCCCTGCGGAGCGCGCTGTTGCTTGCCGTGGAGGTTCGAGTCCTCCCTAGGGCATGGCTATGTGTGTTGTCCTTAGGTTAGTTTACCTAGGTTTAAGTAGTTTGTGAGCTACGGACTGATGACCACACAGTTTGGTCCGATAGATTTACAAACATTTGAACATTTGATTTTAAATTTGTTTCATACATATTTCAGTAGCAGTAACTGATAGATTTAGTTTAGATTTACACAAAAGGTCAGTAAGTGAGTTTACACTTTCTTAAGTAGGAGAATTGGTAAACAACTAGGTTGACATGTATGCCTTTAATTCTGTCTACAAGAGCTATGGATTTTTTTCACTCTACACTTAGGTTTCAAATTGGTTTTCTTTTTAGTTGTGTAATCTAGCTCTCTACCTAGAACGTAACGAGTAGCAGAAAGGGTTAACACTGCTGGCCTTGCTGGAATAAGATCTTTATGGAATTCAGGTGGACCATATGATCTAGGAGATAAAGGGGTCATATTCACTAGCAAACAGCTGTTGTTTTCAGATGTAATACTTTAATACGTCTTTTAGTGGCTTTAACTTGTTCACTGAAACAAGCAGTTGGATCTTTGAGTATGTGTATGTGTATGAACATCACATATATGTTTTGATCTTAATGTACGTGAAGACAGATATTCTATTATCCGGTACCAAGAAAAAATTGCTAAAGTTAACAAATGATCAACCATCTGCAACAAGAGTTCCTGTTCAACTGTTCTCTGATCGAACCACGATCTAATACAACTATGCCCAATGATGAAATAAACCTTTTAAACAAAGGTATTAAATATGGTCCTTCATGCACCATCATTAATGATCAGTTAGATGCACTGAAAATTGATGTTGAGCTCGCTCCACAACGAGATGTCTCTACGAAATTTTCAGTAGTCAATGATATTAAAAGGTCTCCTTCCAATTTTGGAGCACGATCAAGGAACGACATTAATACGTTGCAGAAATATGAAAACAAAATAATTTCCGAGGATGACATCGTTTCGAAAGCTGTTGAATCAAACAGTTTTGAAGTTTTGAATAAAAGGTGATTATGCCAACAACTTGAACCAGATCCTCGATAATCCAGATTTTCAGCTAAGCCGCGAATGTAAATTATATCATTCTATATCAGCTATAGTGATTTGTACTCACTTGAAGTTAATGTAGCTCAAAGTGGATAATGATTCGATAAAGAAAAATTCAGATCATTAGCGTTGCCAATTACTCATGGCTGAAAGCTGAACAGACTATGTTCATTAGGTCCATTAACTCTGAGATGTTCACCGAAGGAAGAATTATTTAAACTGCACCCTTTTAAATGAGAACCTGCTCTTGAAACCGCTACCTATTTGCCCAAGGAATGTGCGGGGCCATCAGCCAAAGCTATATATATATATATAATTCTGAATCATAGAAAAAAAATCTCTAACCACAATTTACTTTTATTATGGTTACGGCTAGAAAAGAAAATTTTGATGCTGCGACCCTTGAGGTACTTGTGCGAGTATGTGAGATATCTCAACTATCAAAGGAAATGTGATGATCTAGTATTCTATGATTTTCATAACCTAACTTTTTCAGTTGTTTTCTTTTTAAATTTCCTACCTGCCTTGTCCACCTTATTCTTCCTTTCGCATGTCTATTATCCTGCCCCTCACACCATCCGTCCTCCCACAACCCTTTCCTTTTATCACCACTTATTCCAGTCAATATGTATTTTTATCAGGAATGTTTTTGGGTAAATTTGATTTCTTCGATTCCGTATCTCTTTTGGGGAGTTAAATCCCCAAAAATTTTCGTGAGGCAAAATTGAAAAAACTGCAAAAATAAAAAAAAACGCTTTTTTGACTAATTTTTGATTATAACGCGGAAACCATCAACTTTCCACAAATAGTCTCCCAGTACAAAATTGAAGTCCATAAAATTTCCTACAGATTTCACTCGATATGTTTTCCTGTCCGACGAGTCGTTCCGACTCAAGCGCTAATTGAAAATTGGCGTATTTCGGCTGTCTCCGCTAAAAGCCACTTTTTCCACCCAAGAGGTCTAATTATTAATAGCTGACATTACATATTTTCAGGAGAATTCTTACGAAACGGATTTTAAGATTTGACATACCTTCCACGTGTTGCAGGTGTGTTTCTTCAGCCTGTACTTGGTCTTCTTCATCTTCATCTTCCACATCAGTGGTGATTTGGGAGGTTTGACGTTATCACACAGTCCTTCACAAGATGTGCACATGGAGGAGCAGTAAAGGCCCGCTTTCCTGCATTCACAATTATGTTCTTGCATTTGCAAGAAATGTGCCGGAGTATCGAGTCCGGAGCAGGGTCCAAAGTTGTTGGCACAGGGACAAGACCATTCCTTGTTTTTTTTTTTTTTTCTATCCCTACTCGGTTGGATCTCTTTGTTGTTCGTCCACAGTTTTACTCGATTACCACCGCTGCATTTGAAAATAAACTCTCAATGAATCTTGTCGTGCAGCAGCTTCTGGGGGGGGGGGGAGAGGTAGTAAATGTTGGTTTTACTTTTGTAAGAAGAAGATACGTATTGCCTGCATCACATATTGTTCAAGCTAGTCTGATGCCTTTTCATGTACAGTTTCTTGAGAAATACGTTTCGTGCATCTGCAATCTCATCGTAACGTACACGAGGTTGTAGAAAACATCGACGACTGTATGCAAGTCCGTGTACTTCTGTAGAACTTTGATAAATTTAAGTTTCCCCTGGTTAAACAAAGCAGAAGTAGTGTCACGACCACTCATCGCATACAGGAACATTATATGATGTGATACAATTCTGCCACCGGCAAGATGAGGATTGTAGAGGGTTGGAGGCACCTTTCCTTTTCCTGGTTTCAACAAGAAGACATTCTCTACGCCAGGGCTACAGAGACCCATTAAAATCACCAAAAGGTCGTTATCCTCTCCCACCACCGCCAGGTATTAGTTTGTTAAGGGCCGTTGTGATAATTAGTGCATCAGCATCCTCCACAGCTTGCCGTGAATCAGTTTTTGCAACATGAAATGTTTTTCACTAACATACGTATGAACCGTCCCTTGTTTTTGTAATTTGCAAGGAAACGCTCCGGCGAAACAGCAAGCATTATCGTTTCCGTAAATGATATTGTAGCAGATTGGTTTCTTTGAGCTCTTCTTAATCGTTCTAAGCCAATGAGATTAAATTTCAGAAAGTGGCGATAGGTCCGCCATATTTGAGACAAATTGAACTGGCGTCCGCCAAGTTATTTGGGGTATCGGCTGACAGCTGGTATGCCACACCCACTCGGTAATTTTACCTATTTACAGTTCTACCTTTTAAATAAAAATTGACTATTGAATACTCATGTGCATCAAGTTCCGATAGACTTTCTCGAAGCTGCGAATTGCCGAGCGTGGTAGTAAATTTCCTAAAAATGCGGTAATGAAATATCCCAACCTGTCAGTATTACAGTTGCAATTCGAAGTATAACAATTAGCTGAGAATTGCAATAACAACTGAAGTACCGCTGCGGATATATCTGTGTTGATTTTAATGCAAGTACATGGTCTTAACAAGCTGCTAAACATACAGTGAACACTAATTGTTATGACGAACAATCATGACCATGGATCTTCATCTGCTGTTAACGTGTTGTAACAACTGCTTTCATAAAGTCTAGTATACACTTATCTTGTGTTAACTAAAACTATTAAACCTACAAACTTGTAAAAAGGGATATAGTTGTAAAATTTGGTGGACTAAATTTAAGTACAAAGACGAAGGTGACAACAAAATACTGTAGTTAAAAATGCGCAGAGGTCATCTGCCACAAAAGCATTCCGCGTCGAAATCAGGTGTCACTAATAACTTTCCTTGTTGCCATGCCGAAACAAGTAACGTTCGGTATGTGAAATTTCAGTACAAAAACGAAAGTGACAACAGAATATTGCAATAAAACTTTGCCTGTGTCAGCTGCCACAAAAGAATTCGCCACCGATACAAGTGAAAAAATTCTGGCTGTCACTACTCCTTCCACACTTTGCACTGGTTGCATGTCAACCATGCTCGATCAAGTATTGTCAACAACAAATGAAAATATTTTTAAAAAGGTGTAGACACTCAAAAGTGTTGTTTCATCAATCACAGGAGCGGCAGAAGAATAAATAACTCAAAACACACCAACACTAGGTAAGAAAGCTAAACATTTTTATGGCGTGTACTTCAAGGGAATTGCAGGTAGGTCATCTGAAGTTCACTCTTTGGGCAGCTAAGTGCCATTAGACAGGAATTTTGTTTGAGTATAGATAGACTGAGATCAAACAAGCAAAAACATGTGATGTTCTTGCACGAGGTACTTGTCGTTCTATCACTTCGATTTGCGCATTTAAATGCTAACACACTTTATGCATATTTTAGCAGGAAACATTGTAAAGGCAATACACATTAAATACAATAAATACTAATTACAGTTCAAGCTCAACAACAACATACGATAGACAGACTAGTCTCAAGTCTACAAGTGTACTAAGCCCTTGGTGCTTTGCAGGTTTACTTCACGAAAGATATGTAACTGTTACAAATTTCTGCATATCTCTGTGCATGGTGCCATTTGACCCTATGTAACAAAAACCCTCCGTGGATTACATATTTTGTACCATTCACGTCCGAATCTTCAGTCGGTGAAAAACGCTTGTACAAGCCGTATTTTGTTCATTTCCCCACACCACGATCATCGGAAAGAGAGGGTAAGGGCTAAATTCGTAACACAAAAATTCTTGCAGCTCATGTGAATGTTTCACGATGGTCATTCGCTAAAAAAGTGTAGTTGGTCTGAATCTTGAAGCTTTCCTTACGCCCGTGTTTACGTTTTTACTATCGCTGACATTGCGAAAGTGGCATTACGTAGCAGCTGTTACTGTTAACAGATGGCACTGTGAGCGTCGCCTGGAACATCATTTATTTGTGACGGCAAGCATGTTGCCAGCATTGCGTTACGTTCTGTTGGCTTCTTTTCACCACACAGCCAGTGGATTGAAGTATCGGTGGGCAGAGCTTGCTCCCTACGGTCCCCTCCCTCCCATTCTTTCTTCTCGTTGCGCACAGATAGTCGATGTCTGTCTGAGTGTGTGTGTGTGTGTGTGTGTGTGTGTGTGTGTGTGTGTTTTGCAAAAAGAGGGTGGGAGCCGTCGTGAACAATAGAGAGGAACTGCTTTGAATTTTACGGAAAATTGTACCAGCAAGAAGATGGTCTTGCTATGGTAAATCCGTTAGCTGGTATCCTTGCCGACAGTTTCGTAAATTCCTTGGAAGAAAAATTCTTCCAAAAATTCTCTACTGCCACGTTCGGCATTGTTTCCTATCCTACATATGTCGATGACATTTTAATCATCTACGAAGGACCTACCAGTGGCATTGATCAGATTTTTACTCTTTTCAATGGATTATATGAGAATATCACTTTCGCCTGTGCACTTGAAAACGAGGCTCGTCAACTGAACTTTCTTGATTTGACCTTAACAGTATAAGTATCTACCGAAGTATCTTCAGTATCTAGCGGAAAGAAGCATATAATGATCAAATTGTACCCGCCTCTTCTATGCACCCTCAATGTCACAAAAATTGCTTTCTTTCATTCTGCCATCCAAAGAGTTATTTCCATCCCACTCTCGAAAGAAAAATTCGAGGAAGAAATAAATTTGATAAAAACCATAGCAGTTGATAACGAATACGATCCTGCCATAGTTGACAACATCCTTAAAAAGAAAATTGGTAAATGAGTTCTCCTGGCACTCCCATTGAATCTGACCAAAAGAAAAAAAATATTTCTCCATTCCATTTCTGGGGCCCATTTCGTATCAGATTCATCGACTTCTTCGTAATAACTGCAACGTTGCCTTCTCGACCAACAACATTTTGAAGATAAAATTCATTCACAATTTAAAATCAACCTGTTCTCCCTTAGATAATTCTGGAGTATACAAAATTATTTGTGATACTTGCGCTTCCTACTACATAGGTCAAACGGGACGTGCTTTTAAAATTTGGTTTAAGGAACACATTTTGAGAAAGAATGGCATTAGCCCCCAAAATTCGTCTTTTGCTGACCATCTTCTCATTACAAGTCACGCACCTAAACTTGTTCGTGACCTGAACTTTTTGCATACGGAAAAGAAAGGCCACAGACGTGCTCGAAATACTGAAAATATTTAATCATTTTTCTCGCAATGGCGGGCTTATTCAAAACGAACAATTACAACTCCATAATAGAGTCGTTTTAGCGGTATTAAGCCATTACTCAGTCTTTTATGGTGTACTTGTGCAGTGTTCGAAATATTTTTTTCCGATTTGATCCAAAAATTTGTATTCCAGAAGACAATTTTTAACTATTTACTTATTAAAAGTTTGTTATTCGTTAAGTCTATGTACTAATATTGCAATACCAAAATGACGCCTCAGCCATCTCTCATATTAAACATAGCTTCTTGTAGCAATTGTTGTCTCAATACTGATTCTCTTTGTACAGTAGCCTACTTGTAATTGCGGCTACTAGATGGCACTAGTGAGGTAACCACTAGCTGTTCATAACTCCACTTAGCATACGACAGTCTCATGCAGGCGTGCAGCCCATAGACTAGCTGTTCCTAAAAAGTTGTTTCAATTCTTGTGACGTAAGCTTTACAGCTGAGTAGTAATTTTTATTACGTGACTTGTTTTAATTTATAATTTCTGATGAAAGCAATCGTAGTTATTGCCGAAACCAGATCAAATAATTTTAATATTGCGACCGAGGGCTGCATTTTTATCCTTTGACGTTGTAACAGTCGCTGACAATAACAGCTATGTTCAAAATTTTATTTTTCGTATTGTATGTAGTCTCTTTGGTAATTCTGTTGCATCTTTTTTAGTGTTCTTCAAATTTTAATGTGTCGAAATTATAATCTTAGTTATCTTCATATTCGATCGATTTCTCTTGTAGACGAAGGCTAACGGCATACATTTAGTAATCATGTGAGCGCCTTCACACTTTTCACAGCTTACGGTTAATTGTCAATTTTCACACGAAACAGTTATCTAAATCGTTCTGCAGTTCTTTTTGATCTTCAGATGACTTTAGTAGACAAGTAATTACAGCACCTTCTCCAAACAACCTAAAAAGACTGGTATGATTTTCTCCCAGATCGTTTACGTAGATAAGGAACAACAGCGAACTGGTAACACATTTTTATTCCCTGCCTTACCATAAAGAGCGCTCTCTCTGGTAGAAAATCCCCAAAAAGTCACATATCTGAAGCGAGATTTCATAACCACGCACAGTGATTAAAAGCCGTTTATGGTGTCAAAAACCTTCGGTAAGTCTAGAAATATTTAATAAATCTGAGATCTTTTCTCGTCAGCACTTATCACTTCATGGGAGCCATTGGTGCTTCACATGAACATAATTTTCCAAATCCGTGTTGATCTTGGGTCAGAGATTGTACTGTTAGAAATAATTTAAAAAATTTGAGCGCGGGATATATTCCCAAAATCTGCTGCAGGAAGACCTTTATTACAATGGCCTATAATTTAGTGCGTTATATTGCTTCTCTTGAATATCGGTGTGACCTGTGCAACTTTCCAGTGTTTGTTTTCTGATCCTTCGTTGAGCAAGCAGCTGTGTGTGACCGTTAGGTATGGAGATATCGCTTCAGTATACTCCGAAAGCGACCTAATCGGTTCATAGTCTGGACGGGAAGATTTATACTTTTTAAGCGCTTTATGTTTGTGCCGGATAGCTGGTCGACTTTGCTCAGACTCTGTAAGGATCTCTTTGTACGCTGGAGTGGGCACGTGGCTTTGACGGCAGTTCCGCCGTAGGGGCCGGTGGAAAGCGGGCTGAGTACGTAGCTCGGGGCTGTAGACACGTGACGGCTTCCCTCGACAGGCGGCTGGCCGTGTGGATGGGCAAGGGTCGTCAATACGGAGTCGTGCCGGCCTCGAGTAACTTCTGCTCCGAGTGTGGGCAGTTGTCCAATTGAAAATGCTGTACTGATTGAAATCTGCGCGGGGCCCGGGAGGAGTGTGTGTGCCGCTGAGAATGCGGCCTTTTTCTCGGGGCTAACAAGCATTTTCCCTTCTGTGGCCTGAGCGGAAGCACGCCGGATGTAACTTGCTGATTCTTCAGAGCTGTGGAGACGACGTGGCAACGTGTAACTGAGAGTGATAGTGGGTGAGCACAGTTTGTTGATATCGCTTTGACAACCCGGTATTTGTGATTGACATTTATGTGTCAAGTTCTTCTCGTTCGTTTCAATGTGGTTCGTCTTTTTCCCACGAACGGAATTATCTGTAGTCAGCAGCCCTGCTGGCTCGGCATCCGCCAAAAAACATGTTTAGTTTCAAAGGGAAAAATAAACAAATGCCATTGTGTCTTTAGGGTTAGACTTATTCTCAGTAGAGAAATTAATATTTCACTTACGTTACAGACTGTGGTTAGTAATTGTTTAAATTGCCGGACTAATTGTGTCTTGCATTTTAAAGAGTTGGTTTACTAAATTTGGATACTTATTAACTTATCAGAAATTGCTTTTCTGAACAGGTAAACAGATGAGCTGACTAAAACAGGAAGGACAGGAATAAGGTGCCCAACGGTCAACAAGAACTACAGCTCTGATAGGAAGGAGCTACGCAAACGGATAGAACGTCAAATTACAACCTACGAGTGGCGATGCCTCACGGAGGGAAAATTTCTGCTAGGAGAAGATAAAAAGAGCAAAAGCAAAGCTATACAACTACCGCCCGTGAAGATGCAAGCTAAGAGAGGGGCACAAACCAGATAAATTCCCCAGTTACCATAACCAAGTTAATGTATGTAGAGTACTTGCTACTCAGAGCAAAGACAAGAGAATAGTACTATTGAACCGAACTAAAAATGCGGTATAACACATGAATAACAACTAACGACGTAGACACAGGCAACGACGGCCCCTGGGGAACGACCACCGATCCTGACAAATTCACACACACAGATTTGCGGCACTGGACTGTATCAGTCACTTATTTTTTTGAGGTATGATTCCATTTCCTGGAGGTGCTCACACCATGATAAACACACCAGATGTATTTCGCAGCATTGGCCGTTAATGTTTTATTTTAAAAAACCACAGATCGATTTCAATCACCTAGTGACCATCTGCAGTGTCCTTCAAACAAGCATTATGAATGCCCTGAATGTAACTGCAACGGAAAACATAATGCTTGTTTGAAGGACACTGAAGATGGTCACTAGGTGATTGAAATAGATCTTTTTTTTTTTTTTTTTTTTTTTTTTTGTAAGTAGATCATTAACGGCCAATGCTGCGGAATACATCTGGTGTGTTAGTCACTTATTTACTTCTTACTCCACGACAAGTGCAGGCACACTCGCGATGGTGTAGGAGGAGGGTGTCAACCAACGCCGGAAACATTTCATACATCCCAGATTAAAAGCGGCTGGAACGACGCGAAGCGCAGCCGGATCTGAGTGCGGAGTACTCTACCAGTTGTTGACAGCTCCGATGCTTGGTGAGGTACGGACTTGGTGTCGCACGGCCGCTAGGAACGCGACCACATAGCCGGGAGACGAGGCAAACAGCCCGCACCGAGGTGCTGTTATAACTTAACATAAAGGCGTCCCCGGACCATCCTCTTCAGCTCATGGCACGCATGGCTCCTCACGGACAGAGTGCCACGGAACAACTTTGATGCACACGCGGGGCCCGGCCACAAACGGCCCCTTAATAAAAAGTAACTCGACGCTGGCGATGCCACGCATCGTATCAAACTAACTGCCAGATACCCTCTCCACTATCCACGCAGAAACTCACTCCAGCCCTCTCTCCCTGCCTCGGCCGCCACCGTCGCGCCACCCTGACGAGGAAAACACACGTCAGAAGATAATCAGCGCCACGAGCGGTGCAAGCAGAGAGAGAGATCGATAATGCTTGCGCCGGTAATTAAATCAAGGACAGGGTCAATCGAAGAAACAGGAGCCGGGACGGCTCAAGTACCTTTTTTTCATTATCTCTCAAACTGTTCCAAATTTTACCACTAATTCATTTGCAGCTGCTGTGTTACATATGTTAGTAGCTCGTCCGAGAAATTATAAATTGCAGAGTGCTACTGCATGATTTCGATAGTTAGCTGCATTGAGTTATTCCTGACATGTGCGTTTGTTCACATTAGTATTCCTCCTTTGCCATGTAAAAGTTGTCAATCACATACTGCTGTTGCATTATGAGTTACTTTCTGGAAAAATGAGAAGCATAATAGTGACATTTACTACATCGAATACATCATAGAATCACTATATAGTTGACCAGTTATGAACGTTGTGTTGCTAGTAATGCATAATAACTTTAAGGATTTATTTCAATATTTTTCTCAGTATATACGCAGTATACATTAATCGTGGTAGTTTTTTACAACTTCAAATAAAACATCATGCATTAAAGGGTTAAGAACCGAACGGTTACACCACGTAACCAATGTTAAAAGATGCAATAAAATATTTCCATATTCCTTCAATAAACTTTGTTTTATTGTATTACTGTATTTGTCGTTCATGTAATAACATTCTGGCGTCAGAACATAAATTCTACCACAGGAACACAAAATATGAACTGAGCAAAGAGCATTTCATTTATATGTGTATTTTATTACGTTTAATATTATTCTGCGTAACGTTCGTTTTGTGTTTGAGACTGCCTCTTAAATATTTCATGGTCCACTAAAGAATAGTAGATATATATACGACAGAAAACATATAAACAATTATATGTATTTGTGAACAATAACTGAATATATTTGCACAAAAAGCCATGATAAATTAAATATTAACTATGTAACTACATTTCTACGGCGGTAGTATATTTGAACAGTGATGCTCCATGATTGAGAGCAATATGAACAAATAGGTTCATTCTCAACCAATTTTATTATTTTATATTATTGTTAAATATATATTTGTTTGTTAAATGCAAACAATATTTGTAGGTAGGTGGTCAAAGCATTTAACATTCTGATATTGAAATGTGTAATATTTTGGAAGGGAAATTGTGTTTGAAAGATGAGAGGCGTTAGAATGAGCGGAAGGATACAATTTAGGGCATGTGGACCACACTTCCGAGAGCGTGGAGAGGACAGTCGTGACTTGGTTGCTATTGTGAGAGATTGTGTTTCTCTGGGTTGTCTGAAGCCGGTTTACGAACTTGTAATTTTAAGAGGTGTGGACTTTTAAGATTTACAGTATTGTGAATGCAGAACTTAGTCTTTGCTTGAGAAGTGATAGACTTTGGACAGTGGTAGGGCTGTGGAACTGTAATAAATCAGCAATCGTGAACTCGTGTGATGAGGAACTTTATGTTATAGTAGATACCTCAATTGACCACGGATTATATTGGAACTTTAATGTTAGATGGGATTTATTACTTTCTGAGTGATAATTTGGAACTTTGATGTACTCTCGAGCAAGTGTGATTCCCATCATGCCTCTGATGAACTGCAGTTGGGAAAATATTGTGTTATTCTTTGATGTATAAAGTAGGATCATCTCTGCATTTTCATTTGCTAAAAGAGATAAACACCATAAAAAAATTAAAAAAAATCCTTTGTGAGTGGATCTCATCTGAACGTTATTATAGAACCCATATTGTTGGTTATTGAGGGTTTTAATTTGAGTTTATTTAAATAGGAAAGACTCACGAACATTTTTTCGCATCACCATCTGCAGAAAGCTACACTGGCTAAACAACAGATTAATTTCTGTTCTTGTTTATACAGATTAGGGCATAGTAGTTGACAGACATAATTCACTCCTATGAACAGAGAAAAACGCGCCATCAAAGTTTTAGATGAGATTAATACTTGTTCCATAGATCATGAATATGACACTTTGTAATGATTGGAACGTGTCAGGTTAATGAAGAATGTCCGTACAAGAAGTTAAATGTCACAATTTTTATTATATCTTTTAATTATATTTATTATTATTATTATTATTGTTTTTAGATTTACTAATTTATAGATTCATCCAATGAATACAAGTAATTGTCATTCAGAAATTCATTTAATTTATTTTTAAATGCTAGTTGGCTATCTGCTAGGCTTCTGATGCTGTTTGGTAGGTGTACAAAGACCTTTGTGGCAGCATAATTTACCCCTTTCTGTGCCAAACTGAGATTCAGCCCTACTTTTTCCTGATGCTATTAGCTGTGTACACTGCTATTACTTTTGAACCGGGCTGGATTATTAACAACAAATTTAATAAGTGAATATATATATACTGTGAAGTTACTGTGAGGATATCTAAATCCTTAAATATATGTCGGCAGGATGATCGTGTGTGGACTCCAGCAATTATTCTGATTACACGCTTTTGTGCAATGAATACTTTTTTACTCAATGATGAATTACCTCAGAATATGATATCATACGAAAGCAGTGAATGGAAATAGGCATAGTAAGCTAATTTACTGAGATTCTTATCTCCAAAATTTGCAATAACTGTATAAACTATATATTTGTCCCAAAATAATATTTATTTTTGTTGTGAAATAACTTTCGGTTTCTTAGGCCATCTTCAGACAACTTAATACTGCAGGTTATCCACATCACATCAGCTGCTATATTTCGATTACAAAGATTTTACAAAGATAACTGTCAGTCATAGACTATGTGGCCTTTAAGTATTTTTTAAACAGAGACCCCAACCAATTAAAACAAAAATGTAAATAAGACATAACTATACATTAATTTTGAACAAATAGGTTGAAACAAACAATGGTTCAGTGAATACTAGTAAGTACAATTGTATATTAAATTATATATAGGAGGGGAACAGGTGAATGAGGAAGACATAAAAATGAAATGTTGGTGGGGAACAATTACATAAGTTTGGAGTATGTAAATATGGAATAAAGAAGTATATTGAAGTATATAGGCTACATTAAAATTCACATGTTTTGAAGAGACTGGTGTGAGTAACACATGAAAGGAAAAACATTGGAATATGGGTGAGAGACATTACATAATTTCGTCAAGCATGGTGGCAGAATTATACATAGTAAGTTACTTTAATAATGTGAATAATGGAATTAAGTCTGATCTCTGAGAATTAAGTTCGGTTTCTGAGCCTGGTGTTTGTTGATAGAGGGAATTTCAAGCAATGTTAGCTTTCTGCCTTTATTTGCTCTATGGAGAACATCACATTTAATGTCAAAGGCATGGCATTCATTTAAGGCATGTTCTGCAAAGGTGGAATCTATCTTTTTAGTCTCCAATTCCTCTCATGCTCAGCCAATCTAGTAGTTATAGCCCTACCTGACTGACCTACATATACTTTGCCACAAAGTTGCAAGAGATCCTAAATATGTCACTTCTTTTCAAAGTTGGAATCTTGTCTTTGCTATTGAAGAGCAAATTGGCAATAGTATTTCTATTATAAAAGGCTGGGGTGTATTTTCTGGACTTGCTGGCAAGCCTTTCTGATGTTTTACCAACATATGCCGTTGGTGCCCATGTTTTGTTTGTGTTACTAGGTATCTTCTGAGGAGGATAAAAAAAGTAGTAACTGTTGGGAAGTGGCAGGTATTGCTGTGTCTGTGGAAGTTGATTTTCTGTGTATTTTCTGATGTCTATGGTCAGGTCCAAGTAGTTGATCGAGTCTCCTCCAAGTTCCTTTGTGAATTTAATTTTAGTGTGTTGTGAATTTAAGTTTTGCAAGAACTTGTCCAATTGTTTGTACCTATCCACAGGCACAGTACATCATCTACATACCTAGTCCAATAGCGTATTTTAGAGCTTAGGGAATCTTTATCTAAAAATGTTTGTTCGAAATTATCTATAAATATTTCTGCTAGTAAAGGACTCAGAGGGGACTCCATTGCTAACCCATCTGACTGTATGTACAGATTTTGGTGGAAATGGAAATAATTTTGTTTCAAGCGAGTTTCTGTTGCAGATCTTATATCATCAATTTCAACCGTGTTTATTCTACTTTTGTACAGCCATTTTGTTAAAATTTCCATAGTTTATCCAACAGGAATGTTGGAAACAGGCTGCTCACTTCGAAAGAAACCAGCTTGGCATTAGGTGGGATCTCTACATCTTTTAATTTTCCTACTAATGCAAGAGCAGTATGTATGCCAACTTTTGGTTTAAATTTGTTTTTTTTTTCCTCTGATGACTGTATCTAACTCTTTATCTAACTTATGACAAGGGGCTAAAATTGCAGATACTACTTACTGGAATGCCTTCTTTGTGAAGTTTGGGCAATCCATACAATCTAGGTGCTAAGGGATTCATATTTGTTAAATATTTTACATCAGTTTCTTTGAATAGGAATTGACAGCTTTTAATCACATTCTTTACATCCACAGCAAATTTCATAGTGGAATCATTTGGTAACTGGGGGAATTCTATAGGGTTGAGGAATGTCAACACTTTTTCAATGTAATCCGACGTGTTAAGTAGCACTACACTGTTTCCCTTGCCTGCTTTGCTGGCGATGACCTCCTGTGAGGACAGTTTTTTTCTTTAATGAAGTCAGCACTCTTTGTTCACTGTAACTAGCACTGGATATATATGTATTTATCGTTTTTAGTTCGTGTGCCACCAAATGTTTTGTAGACATGTCTTCTGACAGAGAATATTCTAGATCTACGTTTAGTATATCCAACTGTTTCTCTGAAATATTACAGTTAGAAGTACATTTAATTCCCTTATTCAAAATTTTAACATATATATATATATATATATATATATATATATATATATATATATATATATATATATATATATATATATATATTAATAATAGCAAAGGACCCAAGACCGAACCGTGTGGGACACCTATTTTTGATAACTCCCCAGTTAGAGGAATGAATTGTTTCATCTGTATCATTTGAAATGCTTATTTCAGCTTTGTGCACTCTTCCAGTTAAGTATGATTTAAACCATTTGTGCACTGTCCTACTCATACCACAATATTTAACCTTATCTAGAAGAATCCCATGATTATTTACACAATCACAATCCTAAAAGGTTGGCAGCAAATCGTTTTTTAACTGTGCTATGGTAGTTCTACAATGTGTCACTTCTCCCCGTTATAGTACGACGATCTTGGCGGACACATGTGCTGCGTAGACGTTCAAATCTTGTCTACCGCCATCGTTGGACAAGGGACTGAACACATCGAAATTGGCAATTCTTCCCAATGACCATACCGCCACATGGAATGCTGCAATTTTCCCCTTTTCAAACTCGCTCACTTGGCTGTAAGAATCATGTGTGTGTCATCGTGGCATTGTGGTTTACGTCGAACGTTAATGTCACACTGAGCCTCATGGCTGTAAACCTTCCTTATCAATGGCTAAACAGAGCTGGACAACGCATTTGTTTCGCTACGTCATAAGTTGGAAAATGTAACACTACCAGTTTCCTATTTTCCAGAGCAATTCACCTTTGCTCGCCCCAACGGTAATAATGTAAGTATGGCACAAGAGTTTAGTGCAGAAACTGAGGTAACAAAATCGACTTGCAAACCTTGTGCTAAAAATCGATATTATTGTTTATTGAAGTTGTCGTGGTTCTATGGCAAAATATCTATTCTCACTGAAATGTGGTTTTCTAGGTTTTATAGAAACTGGTAATGAAAATGCCAGCAAAGGAGTTAAGTTTTTTCATGGTATAATTTCAAATACTGCGTCGCACAAATATAACCAAACTCAAACAGGTGCCATCTTTGGCAAAAACACATAAGTAACGAAAAGTGTGATATCTTTCTAGTGCGTGCTTTGGTCACGTACACTTGATTGTTTACTAAACACAACCTAAACGTCCTCTCCAAACAACACCACACCAGCAACTGAGAGTGAACCCGTTCGGCAAATTTATTTAATAAGAATGTTAAAAACTGATGTATCATCTTTGGGTTTTTCACTAAACTAACTGTATAATTACAAAATAAAACAACGAAATTATAAGATAAGCAGTTATATTTCAAATAAATGTTATAACATGAAAAGAGAAAGTTATGAACCAGCATTGAAGTGAAATATGTGTGTGAAAATACTCTATTTGGCAACTCGTCATAATATTACACTTGATTTGTTTTGTACATACCGTAATAGTAATAAAATGGTAATTAAAATTACGTGTTAAATATTCCAAAACAATGATGAAATCAGTATGCATCCACTCCAGTGCCGTAGTGAAATAATAGGTTTTGATAAATTCAATTTGGTTGCTCAGATCACACAAAGTATTCAACATCATAATTACTTTTGTATTTCACACTTCACAAGTGTTTTCGTAGATGTTTCTAAGATGCGTCTGAATTATTTACGCAATGTTCTGAACTACTTTCTGGATTGAAATATAGTGTCATTTCACAAAAAGTTAAGGTTAGAATGCCCCTTGACTCTATAATGTAATAATATACTGAAAAATAGCTGAACGATCACTTCTTAATACGGTATCGAACATTTCAGTTAGCAGATGAGGCCGTATGGGCTGTTATAAAGACCACGTTGAAAAAATTATCATGTACTGTGCTCCATTTGGCATCTGCTGACAACGGATAAAAATACACGTCGTCTTTCCAGGCGAACTACTTTTTTTTCCAGCAGTATATTATACCACTGATCATCAACAAAATTATCCACAGTACTTCAGTGCTACCTACGTATACCATAAGGTGAGGCTGGTAAATCTCCAACCGAGTAGTCTCATAATGAGCACTCGTGCGGTTTATATTTTCAGACGTCAGGCGGCAGTGTAGATTCCACTTGATGCGACACTTTAAAATTTTACGTTTAATACATTTATTTAAGAAAAATATCTTGTTGAATAGTAAATGAATGTCTTTATAGCATGGTAAAGCATTAAAGACCCGGAGATACTACAGCACAGGGCGGCGGAGACTTTCGTCTGCTCCCTACATCCGTCACAGCCGGAGGTCCCTGGATTAGACGGCTCCGGTAAACGCATTTCCGCACAGAGCTGAATCCAATCACGCTGCTTCGCAGGAAAGTCAGGCACAGCTCTCGCCGCAGGAGGTGGAGTTCGATACGGAAACATCTCCAGCAAGTAGTAAATATTGCCAACAGGTGAAATTCGTCACTGATTTCTAACTTGTATCTACTGAGTTGTCTCGAATATATGTTCGTTAGAACATAACCGTCGATGCGTATATGCAGTCATCTTTCGGACAGACGTGATATACACTACACTACTATTAAAATTGCTACACCAAGAAGAAATGCAGATGATAAACGGGTATTCATTGGACAAATACATAATAATAAAGAACTGACATGTGAGTACATTTTCGTGCATAGATCCTGAGAAATAAGTACCCACAACAACCACCTCTGGCCGTAATAACGGCCTAAATAGGCCTGGGCATTGAGTCAAACAGTGCGTGGATGGCGTGTACAGGTACAGATGCCCATGCAGCTTCAACATGGTACCACAGTTCATCAAGAGTAGTGACTGGCTTATTGTGACGAGCCACCATTGACCAGACGTTTTCAATTGGTGAGAAATCTGGAGAATGTGCTGGCCAGGGCAGCAGTCGAACATTTTCCGTATCCATAAAGGTCCGTACAGGACCTGCAACATGCAGTCGTGCATTATCCTGCTGAAAAATAGGGTTCCGCAGAGATCGAATGAAGGGTAGAGCTACGGGTCGTAACACATCTGAAATGTAACGACCACTGTTCAAAGTGCCGTCTGTGCGAACAAAAGGTGACCGAGACCTGTAACCAATGGCACCCCATACCATCATGCCGGTTGATACGCCAGTATGGCGATGACGAAACCACGCTTCCAATGTGCGTTCACATGACGTTTTGCCAATCGTGCACCCAACTTCGTCGTTGCGTACACCATCGCAGGCGATCCTGTCTGTGATGCAGACGTCAAGGGTTACCGCAGCCATGGTCTCCGAGCTGACAGTCCATGCTGCTGCAAACTAAATCTTCGTGTAGATTGTTGTTGTCTTGCAAACGTCCTCATCTGTTGACTCAGGGATCTAGACGTGGCTGCATGCGGATAAGATGCCTGTCATCTCGACTGCCAGTGATACGAGGCCGTTGGGATCCAGCACGGCGTTCCGTATTGCCATGCTGAACCCACCGATTTCATATTCTGCTAACAGGTTGGATCGCCACCAACGCGAGCAGCAATAACCCGCAATCGCGATAGGCTGCAATCTGACCTTTATCAAAGTCGGAAGCGTGATGGTGCGCATTTCTCCTCCTTACACGAGGAATCACAATAACTTTTCACCAGGCAACGCCGTTCAACGGCTGTTTGCGTATGAGAAATTGGTTGGAAACTTTCCTCATGTCAGCACGTTGTAGGGGTCGCCACCAGCGCCAACCTTGTGTGAATGCTCTGAAAAGCTAATCATTTGCATATCACAACATCTTCTTCCTGGCGGTTAAATTTCGCGTCTGTAGCACGTCATCTTCGTGGTGTAGCAATTTTATAGGCCAGGAGTGCAGCAACGTCTGTGAGGGTACACGAATGTCGCCGATCCCTCGCAAGAAGACGGAGGAAGCTGCAGAAAGAGAGAACGTGCAAGGTGTGCAGCAAGCTGAGAAATTGAGTAGGATGGGAAGCGTCTCCGGGTGGTTTTTGCAAACGTTGGCGAGATGCGGGAAACTCCAGGTTCGGCACAATTGTCACCGTTGAATGTATTTCAAGAAATCAGATAATTATATTTTTCTGAGTAACTGAATCAAATGTCAGAGGAATGTTCGCAGAGAGACAGGTAGGCAGAGAGGGGGAGAGCAAGACACAGGAAGAGAAAGAGAGCGAGAGAGAAAACTAGGCGGAAAATCCTCCGAAAGTAGGGGAGCGTGCTATACAGGAAAAAGTAGTTTTATTCTTTGGTTTCTGTTTTACAAAAGATTTCATGATCTGCGTCTGATGTCTTTCTGCACCTTAACCGACATTGTTAGATACTAAATACCTTGCGCGACAAACGCTTAAAACCTACTTTGAATCACATTCTGTAAAGTAGTAGTATTTATTTTTAATAAAGTTGCTGGATGACAGCTTAAAATAAAATACATAACAGGAAAAAATTATTACTCTTGGGAATACGACGTCGATTGTGGCACGATGACAGTAGATCCCACCTCGGAGATAGCACTGTAGCATCTTCAAAAGTAAAAAGCGAAGATTGCAATATACTAACGACCGGTTTCAATGGGCCATGTCAGCATCATCTGGTCGTATAAAATTCTGCAATGCAGGTTAAACGGAACGTGTAATATAGCACGCGGTCAAAACATAAAATACCTAAGTTATATTATCAACTGCTTGTAAGAGCCTCCTACAACTTGTGTATTTTATATATATTTTGACTAAGTGCTATGTTGCATCTTCAGTTTAACTTTCATTTTTAATTAACATAAGATGACCACATTGTAGAATTCTATACGACCAGATGATGCTGTAATAGCCCAATGAAACCGGTCGTTAGTAACTTGCGATCTTAGCTTTTACTTTTGAAGGTAATTAATCTACACAGATCCTCCATCCTGCAATGTTTGATAATGTCTGCTGTAGATGTGTTGAAAATATTCAAGTGTTTGTTATCCGGCCAAACTTCTGTGGTCAAATTACATAAACTAACTTAACTTAAACATAGCTAACTTACACATAAACTAACTTATACTAAAGACAACTGCAACGGTTCCCGTATGCTGACATAATTTTTATTTCTATTTCACAATGTTTATTACCAGATTTTGTGCGTGAGCCTGCGGCAGATACGTTTTAAGTTAGGAACGGCTACGCAGCTCGCCGACAGTAAAAGAGCTGTTGTCGATCCCACGGCCGAGACGCAGCATATGGGATCAGCACAGGAGATGCGGTAGCGAAAGCTCCAGATGGCTGTATCCGTGGTATTGTTCGTTGAAACCGTCGCGTCTCTGCGTCTGTGAAGTAGGGAGAACTTGCCTCGAAGCCAAATTTTAATTTATTAATTATTTTACTTAACAATGCTAAGGTGGCATACAGAATTTAGTAGCAGACTAGGGGTTAACACAAGTAGTCGCTGATCATTTCGTGTTCTTTAATAATCAGAGATAAATAAATGAATTACGACGCCTGTACCGAACATTTGCGAATACTTCGGAAGATGTTCGAAATTTATAGGGGTCTGGGATGTGCGCCTCTGTGGTCAGTCTGCCTCAGGACCTAGTCTGGACCTGTCTCATAGGAACCACGCTCTCAGATCAGCAGCAAACACGTAATTGTTAGCCTTACAATCTGTAAATAGCGTTGTATTATGGTGTGACTAGTAATAAAGCGGCATGAAGGGCATCCCATATTTTATTTAGACACAATACCTACCTGTAACTAGTTAGTATTTCAGCTCTTTTAATAGCACTTCCACCAGTACTCCACTGTGATGTCTAGCTGTGAAGGCACTACGTCCTCGAGAGCATTCCTAGAAAACAGAAGGAATGCCTACACGTCGGCTCACAAGTATGACTCAAAGACGAGTCAGTTTAACTCGTAGATTCAGTATGAACAGTGTGAGCTAGCAAATCCGCACGCCCCTAACACCATCTTCTAAGAACTTACTACGCCTAAACTTTCAAATCTTCAAATGTTTGTTAAGCTTAAGAGACTTAATTGCGGGATCATAAGTCCCTAAACTTACAAACTACTTATGAGCTAACTTATACTAAAGACAGCACAAACATCCATGCCCCAGGGGGGATTCGAACCCCCGACGGGGAATGGCCTCGGAGCATTGCGCCTTAATACGCTTGGCCACTCCGCTGCGGCTCCTAAACTTTCAAGATTAGTCACTAGGAGGGGGTTCTTATACAACACACACATACAAGCCCGAGGGAGGACTCGACTCTCCGGCGCGAGCGTCCGTGCGATCCGTAACGTGGCACTCCAGATTACACGGTCATTCCCACGTGCCGTACTGATAATTGTTTTAATTTCGTCCGACAACATCGTTGTGCTATCGTTTCCGGAACCCCATTAATAGTCCACCTAAATTCAGAATTTTAACCGTATGACAACCTACATTTGTAATGAGATAAAAATATGTACAGTCTAGCATATGATATGTACGCAAGGTTCTGAGCTTCATACTATGATACATCATGGAATCGGATGGGTGTCTACTTAGTCCACGAAAATTCAAGGAGTTGCAGTGTTAGCAGCCATAAGACTCAATGCGATATCAAAGTTTAAACCAAACTGGCGCCGTGCCACAGAGATCGCCTTGTGGTTCTTACAGCCAACTGAGCGAGTTTGAAAGGTACTAAATGTGGCGTGATTGTCAACTCAGAGAATTGCCACACTTGTTGGATGTGCTGTATCAGTTGTGCAACGATTGTCTCAGCCGTAGACGATGTTCTGGACGTCCAAGCAAGTCACCGATAATCGTCGTATTGCAACGGCATCAGTGTGAGATCGTACAGCTACCATTGCACAGATTGGAGTGTTAGACGTGTAAACAGGAACTTTTGTTTACCGGCTAGGCAGCTTCCCGACAGACAGAGGCGCACAATATGGCCCATGGCCCCCACAAGGGTGTGCCGGGATCTACCCATGGGTCCAGGGCCCGGTGCTGAAGATGGCCCGAGCATAGCCCTAAATGGTTGAATTTTTGGTTACTTAAATTGAAAACAAACTAGAAAGAACATGTTGAATACTTTACATCGAATGAAATTTTAGATTCTACAGGCAATTGTAGCAAATATTTATGATAAACCGCTTATCTTAAACGATTACTTCGAACAATGCTCTTAGTTAATACACACATACAATACCAATCAATGGCAATAACTAAGGTTACCAATCATAACGATTTTTTCGAGACAGTCACGATTTTTGCGTGTCTGTCCCGAATTTTTTCAAAGGTAATACGGTACACTTATTTGTCCCGACTTAGAAATTTATCTCACCTGTATCGGTCTATATTACTATTAGTTTTATGATGGGAAACTGTTTGACAAAAGGTTCGTTACACTTAAGGTACTTATCACAAACTGTCGAAACCTTTTCAAACTGTTTCCACCGAGCATACGCGCACAAACTAAATCAGTGACTTGACTCCTAACAGCACTTTTCCAGGTTCAAGATGGATTAATATTATTTCTCATTTAAGATGGAATGATGTGCCATTGTCAAATGTGTTTAAGCTAGTGCAGTTTCTCTTCTGCCTTTCCCGAAAGAGTATTTTCCCCACATGAATAATATATGGACAAGGGACAAAACACACCTTGCCGGCCGGGGGGTGAGCTTAACGCTCGCTTGGAAAGCGAATTCCCTTCAGCAAATCTGTATTTTTCAACAACATTTGAAAAACCTCTACACAAGTTTCATAATAATTTACTCTCGTTACTAATATTGTATTTCACAATACAATATTAGTAACTAGAGTAAATTATTATGAAACTTGTGCAGATGTTTTTCAAATGTTGTTGAAAAATACAGATTTGCTGAAGAAATTTCGCTTTCCAAGCGAGCGCTAAGCTCACCCTCCGGCCGGCCGTTTCCGCCTTACACACACACACACACACACCAGCTCTTCACTGGCCAGCCCACTATGAGTCCTAGCTTCCCGGATGTTTAACATGATATTTCCAAATTACAGATTTATACAGATAATGCACTCCCATCAATATCACCTACTTAGATATAATACTGCTAAAATTAATAAAAGAAAAGAGTGTAACAATTTTGTACATTGGCAAGGTCAGTGTTTGCGGTGCATTTAATCTATCTTGATAAATTTCTCCAAACGTAATCACAGTCCTACTTGTTGGGCGGTACAGCCACAAGACTAATTACAGAAAACGCCTGAATCTCGAATGGCGTCACGAGTTCGGCTGCCTCAATAATGCATTAATAAACTCGCCATCGTTGAAATATTTGTTGCATCTGGCAATTTTGAGCGCTATTTTGTAGCTTACTTTTAACGCTGCTCCGTTGCAGCTGGTTGCTGGCTAAAACTTAGAAACAACGGAACGGACTGTAAACATGTTGCATTTCTACAGGCAAATGCATACAAACAACACAAACACAATATTTTAATGGGTTACTTACGTTGGGATCGGCTTGTTGCCCTGCACTGCACCTCCTTAGTTCTGCGAACTTGTTTTCTCTATCAACGCCCACTGAAGCACTTAATTCTTTATGTACTGTGATGTAATGGCGTTCTGTATGATATTTACGCTGTCCAGCGATTACGCGACTGCATACCAGACACTGCGAATTTTCACCTTACTCTTTGACAAATAATTGTAACCACTCTCGGATTTAAATGCTCGTGGCAATACGTCGCTAGACTGCCTCCTTTATAACCCTGGAGTGGGCGCGTGGGGTACCCCTGTCACCCAGCGGATTTACATTGCAATTATTTCCGTTACGGTTACAGTTACAGCGTTCCCGCGCTCAGTACCTTTCAAACAGGTTCATTGTTGAAGATTCGTTTTGATTTAACCTCAGTTGCGCAGCTAAACTTGTAGCAGCAGGGCGTCGAATTGAGCTGGGGTACAACTGTCCACCACACGCCTAACCACGTAACATTTCTTAAGGTAGGCATTCTCCTTTTTTTTAATACTGATGTCATACTAAATGCATTGAAAGTACAATATTTGAATTATTTTTATTATTCTGGGATATAACTACGTTAACTGATGTCAGTGGGACTCACCGAAACATTACAGGTGACAATTGGTTCAGCAGTGTACCATTAGCTAAGATGCTACTGCAAGACAAGGGACTGACATACGTTGGAACACACAGAAAAAACAAGAAGGAGATCCCCAAGGAATTCTTACCTAATAAACAAAGACATCAATATTATTCTATTTTTGGCTTCCAGGAGAATTGCACCCTAGTTTCATACTGCCCTAAAGTGAACCAAGCTGTCCTCTTGATATCTACATTACATCATGATAATTCCATTGATAAGGATTCAAGAGAGTCACTGAAACCAGAAATCTTAACTTTTTACAATATGACAAAGATTGGAGTTGATTTACTTGATCAACTAATTCAAAAAAATGTTTCCCGAAACACTCGTAGGTGGCCTATGGTTGGTTTCTATAATTTACTGAATGTCACTGCCATGAACGCACTGTGCATATACCGATAAAACTGTAGAACACCAAAACCAGTGAAAAGAACGGAATTTCTGCAGAGGTTGGCCTGGGAAATGACGAAACCACAAATTCAGTACCGATCTGCTATATCTCAAATTCCCATCGAATTACGGCTGCGTGAACGTGCTCTACTATGCATAAATTCAGAAATTACACCTCAAGACAATCCCAGAGAAGGTTCCAAGGGACGGTGTTACGAGTGTGGAAGGCAAAAAAATAAGTCAACCAGAAAATGGTGTCATAAGTGTAAAAGGTGGATGTGTTTGGCTCCTTTGTATACTGTATGTGTAAACTGTGTCTGAAATAAATAATTGAAATTTTGTTTAAAAAATGAGTGTTTTATTTCCATCCTCATACTCGTAAAAAGGCAGAAAAACATTAAAAACTTAATTTGATAATTTCTTCGATGCGTATTTAAAAAAATGAAATGGGGTACAGGAGTACCCCGCGCGCCTAACCGTGTTACACAAATCCACGCGCCTACTGCAGGGTTAATGACTGTGCCATTGCTACAACCACAGTTCTGTCACACACTCCCTCTTAACCAAAAGCAAACAGCGCTGCTAGTTGGGAAACTGTCGCACCGTAAGCCGCAAGCAACAGAGGTGCAATGCACTGCAACAACATGAATGTCGCTCCAAGCCGAGACAGTCCGAGCGTCACTTGGCCCGGCCGTGGCCAACACCGTCTAGATACAAGGCCGCACAACAAGCCTGTGTCACGCCACACCGATAGGCCGCCATCGCAAGCTCACTGGACGGCGCTAGAGGCAGTGGGCCGTGCCCCAGCGGCCAGCCACTCAGCTAGCGAGGGCAGCCTGTAGGTGTGTCGTGACACGGACTTGTGCTGCCTTGTATCTAAACGTTGTTGCCGTGGCCCGCACAGCTGGCCCCCGGACCGTATGGCCACCTAGAGAGAAGGCCGCGGCGCTCTCGTGTGACGTCACGCAGAGTAGGCATCGTTCACGTAGCTAACTAGTTGGCCGCTGGGGCACGGCCCACTATGCCGTAGCGTGCAGCCAGTAAGCTACGCGAACGATGCCTACACTGCGTGACGTCACACGAGAGCGCCGCGGCCTTCTCTCTGGGTAGTGTCGATATGGCCCGCCGTGCCCAGCCTTGACTTGCGCCTTTGTTTACAGACTTAACTGTGGAATCTAGAAGGGACACCTATATAAAGAGCCCAAAGAAATTGGTTATTACATGTTCTTTAGAACAACACATAAAGAAGACCTTAATCCATGAAATTTTAAAAACATATCTGTTTTACAGGTAACAGAGTGCAATTATTACTCGCTATTCATTCTTATGATAGGGCTATACGATTTAAATTTGCTACACATTTGGGTCATGAGATTAACAACGATGAACAATTCCTGTAGTGGACACTTAAACAGTATTTAGTGATTAGTGTAGTCGTGTTCAAAGCTACAACTTAAGATTACGGGCTGCTGAAAATCCTGTTGTCTACACAGAATACCAAAGTAACTTTTTAAAGGTGAACGTCTGGTGTGTATTCTTCGTGAATTTGTGACCCGTATTTCTTTGGAGAAAACTATAAGAACAAACAAGTAGATACCGTATGTCATAATTCTATGCATTACACAAATTCCAGATGTTTTTAAATGTGATATCATCGAACAATATGGAGCCCGTCACTATGACAGATTTGTCCGGAAGTTTCAGGATACGTCACTTCCGCAGCGATGTAGAGGGAGGTGGATTTGAGGTATGGTCATGGCGATACTCGAATACGACGCTCCTAGACTTTTTTATGTGCAGCAACGTGTGTATATATCAACGAAATTGACGATATAAAAGATAGAATCGGAGACTCAATTCGCTTCGTTGCGCCTCATATCTTTCACCGTGTGCGGAGTGAAGCAGAATATGATTTTGATGTGTGTAGAGTGACAAATGGAAACCACAATGAACTGCATGGGGACAGTTCTCATTTGGTTAATTTTTCTTTGAAATTACGTTGTTTTTCTGTGGCCGATTCAAAACAAATCATGACTTTACGGAAACCCTGAAGGTACGTAATTCGTTTAATTTCAATGCTGCGTCGTAAAATTCGCGTGCACAGCAACGAAAACTAAGTCACGTAAAATTGGAGAATATTTATTTCATTCGGTGGAGGTTTTAGATTTCTATCTTGTTTCTTTCCCATACTGTGACCAGTTAAAACTGCAAATATGACTTTACGAGCAGTTTGTTTTCCTCCGAATAGTCGCACTTCCCCTGCAAATGAAACAAAATTGGTTGTTTGTAATTTATACGAAACAGTATAGGAGGATAGTTCCATAAATCAAGGCAACCATGTTATGTCGAAATAAAATCTGGCTCTTCGTAACTGGAATAAATATAATCGAAAATCTGCCGCAAACAGCGCTGAACTAATAGATGGCGACCGCACGCGCTTATGAGTAGGCAGCAGCGCTGAAACATTCAGCGGGCTCTTGGCCGTGCCTCAGGATGGATGTAAGCCGACTGGAACAGCGAACCCTACTCCACAGGCCTGAATCAATGCGTCTCAGAGCTCACCCCACAGCCGTTGCGTGGACGGCGCCTTGCGAACAGAGCAGATACACGCAACTGCATGTCGGTAACATGTGGCAAACATCAATGTCTTCGCTGACAGTAGCTACTGGAGATTCGTTTCGTTCCGTTTCCACTCGTACACGATTACATTTATGTATAGTTTTTTAAAAGAGCTGATCGCCGTTTGACTGGAAGTTTTGTTTATTATCACTACCTGGTTTCGACCTTAGGCTATTTTCAAGTGTTGTGATAAAAGTTGTCACATAAGTTTCCTTAAGTCACGGTGATAATAATAAAACAATAAAATGTTGAATCCATGTCGTGTGTCGGAGTGTTACCCATTTTATAACTTTGACATGGATTCAACTCCGAATATTTTATTGTTTTTATTATTATGACCATGACCTAAGCAAACTTATCTGACAACTTGTATCACAACACTGGAAAATGGCCCAAGGCGAAAACCAGGTAGTGATAATAAACAAAAATTTCACTCAAATGGCGGTCAGCTCTTTTAAAAAAATCATAAATTTATTTATAGCTTCGTTTAGTGTGTTTCACTTCAACCTTTGCCGATATCTTCTATACTGTAAATCTACTTTTTGGATGTAATTCAGGTAAACAGTACGTTACAGATTCAGCGCACGTCATGACATTTCTGTATTTTCGCATTATCGCAATATGTAACATAGTTGTCCTGACTTACGGAATGAACCTTGCATCAGTGACACTGTTCAGTGAACACTGTTCATTGAAAACTGTTAAGTGAACACAATGCATTGGCCTTCATTTCCACTCTTAACAGCCCTTGACTTCGTTAATTTCAACACTGAAAATAATATTTCAACATTACACAGTAGTATTGATGCAGTTATCCGCCATCATAAGATATAAGCACACAATACAGATGTCTCATACTTGCAGTATGCTGTCTGGGGCAACACGTTACGGATTGTGCGGCCGCTCGCATCGAAGCTTCGAGTCCTCCCTCGTGTATGAGTGGTATGTTAATTGAAATATGATCACTAATAAAACACGACAATGTTGCAATATTCCACAATAAATATTGTGGAATATTGCAACATTGTCGTGTTTTTATTAGTGATCATTTATCAAATATTCTACCAAGAACAAACGGAACATTCTATCAACGAAATTAATTTAAATAGTTTGTAAATCTAGACAACGATGACGCCAGCAGTATGGTCCTTTAGCTTTACCATCGTTTTAATATTTTGAACAAATTCACCAGGGACAGTACAGTAACTGCTACACTTCTCAAAACAGTTAGGTGATCAGTTGATATATGGCAATTATTTCATAATTATAAGTTCAACCGAACTTTTTGCAAAAGATCTAACTGTGTTCAGAAAGGATAGATTATACAAAATAGATGGAGGCGTGTTTGTCACCGTCAAAAGCAGTCTTTCGTGTAGCGAAGGTGAAGTTGATAGTTCCTGTGAACTATTACGGGTAGATGTTGTACCTAGAAATCGTAAGTAGTTAATAATTGGTTCCTTTTACCGTATTCCCGACTCTGACGATACAATAGCAAAAAGGTTCAAAGAACACTTGTGTCAAATTGTAAACACATACTAGACTCATACAATAATAGCAGCAGGTGATTTAAACTCTGTTGCCGAAATTCGATGTTCTGATCAGGAGGTACGAAAAAAAACAACGTGCGAAATTGTAATCAACGCATTCACTGAGAATTACTTCATAAGCCAATTTCCTTGCAACAAATAATCCCGAGCTCATAACCAGAATCGAAAGCGATATAGGTATTAGTGAACACAGGGCTGCCGTAGTGATATTGAATATCGAAAGTTCCAAAGTTACCAAAAATAGACAATAAGTATATTTATTCAGAAATGCAGATAGAAATACACTAATTTGCTTCTTGAAAGAAAGTTTCGACTCATTGCAAACCCTAAATGTGAGTTCGACCAGATGAGATTCCAAAGTAGTAGTTGACAGTTTCATACCAAATAAATTAATAAAAGAAGGTGGTGATCCCCCTTGGTACACAAAGCAGATCAGGACACTGTTTTACAAAGACAGCAAAAAGTCATGCAAAATGTAAACGAACCAAAATCCCCAGGATAGGCGATCCTGTACAGAAGCTCGAACATTAGCGAGGACTTCAATGCGAGATGCTTACAATACTTTCCACAACGAAACTCTTTCTCGAAATTTGACTGAGAACCCAAAGAGATTTTGGTCATTTGTCAAATGTACTAGAGGCAAAACACAAAAACAATAACCTCACTACTTGATAGAAATGACAATCCAACCGACGGGAGCGCTACTAAAGCAAAGTTACTAAACACAGATCTTAGAAGCTCGTTCACCAAAGAAGACAATATTCCAAATTTCGAATTACGAACAGAGGCCAGAATGAGTTACGCAGAAGTAGATATCGTTGGAGCAGTGAAGCAGCTGAATCACTTAACAAGAACAAGTCTTCTGGTCCAGACTGTATAACCATTAGATTTCTATTTGATTATGCTGATGCGATAGCTCATTACTTAATAGCCCTATACAACCGCTCTCTCATAGACGGATCTGTACCAAAAGATTGGAAAGTTGACAGGTCTGACCTATAGTCAAGAAAGGCAGTAGAAGTAACCCACTGAACTACAGCCTATTTCATTGACGTCAATTTGCAGCAAGATTTCGGAACATATCTTGTATTCAAATATTATGAATTATCTCGAACAGAATGATCTATTGACCCGAGGTCAACACGGACTTAGAAAATATTGTTAATGTGTAACACAACTAGCTCTTTACCCACATGAAGTGATGAGTGCTATCAACAAGGGATCTCAAATTGATTCCGTATTTCTAGATTTCCAGAAGGCGTTTGACACTGTACCTCACAAACAGTCTTTAATCAAATTGCGTGGTTATGGTATATCGCGCTAGGTTTGTGACTGGACATGGGATTTCCTGTCATAGAAGACACAGTTTGTTGTAATCCGTGGTAAGGCATCGACTAAAAAGAGGTGATATCCGACGTTCCACAGGGTAGTTTTATCGTTCCTCTGCAGTTCATGTACAGAAACGATTTGGGAGGAAATCTGAGCAGCTCTCTTAGGTTGTCTGCAGATGAATCAGTAATTTATAGTAATCATCTGAAGAGCAAAACCACTGCAGAACTATCTAAATAAGATATCAGTATGGTGTAAAAATTGGCAGTTTAATCTAAATAATGAGAAATGTGAACTCGTTCACATGAGTACGAAAAGAAATGGTAATACTTTGCTTATAATATAAATAAATCGAATGTGAAGGTCATAATCTCCACTAAATACTTAGGAATTACTGTTACAACAGACTCAAACTGTAAAGAAGACGTAGATAATGTGGTAGGAAAGACAAACCAGAGACGGAGTTTTATTGGCAAAACGCTTAAAAGATGCCACAGAACTTCTAAACTGCATACACTACGCTTGTCCGTCCTCAGCTGGAGTATTGCTGCCCAGTGTGGTATCCTTATCAGGTGGATTTGACGGAGGACATCGAAAGAGTCCAAAGAAGGGCAGCTAGTTTTGTATTGTCACGATAAAAGGGAGACAGCGTTACAGAAATGGTACAGGATCTTGGATGGGAATCATTACAAAAACGGCGTTTACCGCTGCGGCGTGGTCTACCTATGACACTCCAATCACCAATATTCTTCTCCGAATGCGAAAATATGTTGTTGACTGTCACCTACATAGGTAGAATGATCATCAGAATAAAATACGAGATATCAGACCTCGAACGGAGAGATTCCGGTGTTCTTTCTTCCCTGGCGCTATTCTAGAATGGAATAGTAGATGAATAGTATAAAGGCACTTAAATGTGATTTGCAGAGTATCAGATGTAGATATTGGTTTCATTTTGAAACCGTGTGTGATACAGTATGATTGTTTTTCCAGCTAAGCACTATGTTGGGAAAGTCATTCTCTTTGCCCTCTAATGTGGTGTGCGATTGCCTCAGTCGTCCAGTAAAGTTGCACACTTGCGTGGCACGGGCAGTATGGGATATTTGTCGATTCCTCCGTGAGTCTAATATCTCCAACTGTTGCCGGCGGTGCTGGTCTGACTGCATCCCAGACATGCTCAATCGGGTTGAAGTCCAGTGAACAAGCTGGTCACTCCCTTACTTCAATTCCCTCAGCTTCAGTGTAGTTCTGTGTTCAGGTGCATTATCCTCCACCAGAAGAAACCCATCTCCTATTGTTCCAGCGTACAGCACAACAAAATGTCGAAGGATCTCGTCTCTATACCTCTAAGCAGTCAACGCGCCATTTGAGAACGACATTGAGGTCCGTATGTCCGCCTTTACTGACTCCTGCCCACATCATCCGTCCACCGCCATAATATGATGCTACACATAAATAGGACTGCTCCGATTTTCATGTTCTCTCCAGATGAAATAATGACGATTGTGTGGCTGGACACAAAATGTCGACCCATCTGTGAACAGAACCTGGCGCATTTCTTACGACTCTAATGCTGATGTTCTTCCGCCCAGTTTCTGTTGGTTGCACGGTGTTGTGCTTTCAATGAGACAAACACCTCCTCCGTGCGTATAGCCCACACTCCCGAAGGCGATTTCGGTCTCTTGCTGACGTTATCCTGGGACGACCATGCCTTCTTTCAATGGTAACTGTTGTCTGAAATCACATGGAAATTAAACTATAGCACACTCTAATAGTTGCAGCCACTTCCCTCTATGTCTGTACCGCTTCCAAACTTCCTACGACTCCCCATTCCACAGCTTTCAAATGTTTGTAAACTACTATGGTCATCAGCCACTAGACTTATAAACTACCTAAACTAACCTAAGGACAACACACACACAAACACACACACACACACACACACACACACCCACACACACACACACACACACACACACACATATATATATATATATGCGCTAGGGAGGACTAGAACCTCTGACCGCGAACAACTGCTACAGCTTTAGGTAACGTATTGTTACATTGCACTACTTGGTAATTCGTTGGTCGAGTAAACACAAGTCATAACCAAAGCCATCTGCAGAAACGTTCTATTATTACCACTATCTCAGTTGCGGTACAGTTGTTGCCTGACACTCCACAGAACCGACAGAAAGTTCACCCTGCCGATTATAGTGCTTCAGAACCTAGATATCTCAACTGATCACGTAAATGTTTTGACCAGTGTAGTTGTTAATGTGTTCAAATAGGCGAGGTACTGGCGGAAGTACAGTTGTGAGACGGCATCGTGAGTCGTGTCGGGATAGCACAGGCGGTAGTGCGCTTGCCCGCGAAAGGCAAAGGTCCCAGGTTCGAATCCCGGTTCCGGCACACAATTTTAATCTGCCAGGAAGTTTCATATCAGCGCACACTCCGCTGCAGAGTGAAGGTTTCATTCTGAAAATATCCCTTAGGCTGTGGCTAAGCCATGTCTCCACCATATCCTTTCTTCCAGGAGTGCTAGTCTTGCATGGTTCGCAGGAGAGCTTCTGTGAAGTTTGGAAAGTAGGAGGCGAGGTACTGGTGGAAGTAAAGTTGCGGGGCGGCATCGTGAGTCGTGTCGGGATAGCACAGTCGGTAATGCGCTTGCCCGCGAAAAGCAAAGGTCCCAGGTTCGAGTCCCGGTTCCGGAACACAATTTTAATCTGCCAGGAAGTTTCAATGTGTTCAAATGTTAGTAAAGTTACGGGAACAAACTGCAGTGGTCACCAGTCCCTTGACTTCGTGCTACTTAAACTAACTTACACTAAGGAAAAAAAAAAAAAAAAAACAAGAGCATGCCCGGGGGAGGACCCGAACCTCCAACGGGGAGCTTGTGCGCACTCCGCTGCCAGGCGACTTAGCGCGCAGGGCCACCATTCCCGCGCGGCTCTGCTAGTTGTATAACGGAAGTATCTCTGAACGTGTGCGCAACGAACCTGCTGGACCGTAGGTACCACAGCCAAATTTATTTGGGAAGTAACACGTTGTGCAAAGACCGAATCGCTGAAAATACAGGTCCAAATGAAAAAGTAATGAAATCTGTATCGTGTCCGGCCACCTCAGCTGGCTCCTACCGCTTTGATGGTGTACAATAGTCCAAACTCCTCCAAGTGAAGGCTAACAGTGAGTTATGTATCACAGCCCAGTACTTCCACATTAGTCAAACAGACGTTTTCGATAGGTGAGAATTTCGGAGAACAGGCTGACCTAGGAAGCAGTTAAATCCGACAGGCGATAAAGGAGTCTTGAACATTGGGTGCCGTCAAGCGTTATTCTGTTTCTAAGGAAGACCAATAGGTTCCAACACTCACAGAGATATAACTGGGGGAGGGAGGGGATGAAGTGAATTCCAGTATCACCCGATACCTTAATACCGTGTGCAGGACCATAATGGCGATCCACAAAGCATAGTGGTTGGTAACCCAGAGTAGGCAGGACTATGAAACACTGTTCCGGTAGTGGAAAGGCGGGCCTGATACTTAAGAACTGGGCTCCAAGTTTATTATCGTTAAACATTAAACTTCCTGATCAATAATTTTGTTCACCAATTTTACCATACGCCTCTTTTGGCAATTGTCTTGAACACTGCTGGAATTATCAGAGTAACAGTAAATAGACTACAAGAGCTCACAAAGCTTACAGGTGTCTGAGAAACAGCACCAATCAGCAAAACACCTCTTAAATTTCATAACACATTTAACAGTGAATAATCTGTTAACAGTAAACATCGACACCTCTCCGGGGGACACCACCTTGACAAAGCACTGTCCGTGTGGAGAGGCTTGCGTATCCGTGGGAAGCTGAGGGCTATACCGAAGGTATGGATCTGACTAAGAGTGTCCCACAACGTCCCGTCTTCTTTATCCTCTCCCAGTCCTTTCGCAATTCCTTTCCCAACCCAAGGTGTGATGCGATCCATGCCGAGGGGTGCGTGGCACATGAGTGGATGTGTCTCGAACGGAGCCTCAGGGATACCAGGCGACCTCCCTGAGTAAGTAGCTTTCCACTGCGCGGGGTTATGGTGGTGTGGACCATATAAATCCCCAAATCTTGTGGGACTAAGATGAACACAGAGAAAAAAAATATTTTAAGAGAATCTGAGGGGCAATCTGAGACCTCAGATACTCAGACATCGGGGTGCACTCCTACTTCTGAATCAGGGTCTAGAACTGAGCAAGAAGTGGGAACTGTAACAGAGACGTTGGATCAGATTAGTATTAAGGCCTTGTCTGGGCTCAGAGGAGGAAACTTCTCAAGGAACAAAAGAAAAAGGAAGGAAAAAAATGGCTTCCTAAGCATAAGTGGAGGGAATCAAAAGGGCTTGAGCCCAAGACACCCAAAAAGAAACTGCCTCAAGTCGAAGGTGATACACAGACATCCTCGACGTCAGACAGGTGTCGAGAGGGTTAGGGAGGAATCTAAGACTCCCTCCTCTCTGGACAAGCGTGATCCTAAAAGGCTGAGGCAGGAAATAGGGAAACAGACCTATAGTACTGCAGTCTCGGTCTTTAAAATGGCGGTTGTCAAAGAAGGATACCAACTGGTTTGCGATGGGCAGCACTCAGCAGAATGGCGTAAGGACAAGGTGGCCATGATATCCCTGTAGGAGGATGTGAAGCTGCTGGTCAAGACAGCAGCCGAACTCCTGAAGACCGCAAAGGTATCAATATGGGCACCAAAGATCCTTAAGGATCTCTCTCCAAAGACTCTGTTCGAGAAAATAAGGGTCCAGAACCCAAAGGTCTCGACAGAGCATTGGAGGGTAATTAACCAAAAGGTCGTTCCAGAAGGACGAACCCTGGTGGTGGAGAGAAGTCCCTGAAGTCATTGCGAGAGCAAGGCCTGAAACTGTTATTAGGGTTCTCGCAGGTCGCCGTCAGGGTAATCAAAGACCTTAAAGGCAATAATGACAGCAAGATGGGGACTGGAAGTGCTGCAGTAAAGGGGCCACTGCTGCCCTGAGCCGTCGCCTGGGGAGACAGGAGGTGGACGTGGCCCTGATACAAGAACCCTAGTTATACACCTTCTTGAATTTCTCTATCTAACAATTTCGAGATCCTGATTAGGGGTGATGAACCTACATTCAGGAATAGTAGAAGGGAAGAAGTAATTGACATAACTTTTGGTTCCATGATGATGGGCAGTTACGTCAGTGGTATGTGGTCCTGGAGCCATCCTCATCAGATCACATGTATATTAAATTCAAGGTTGAAATGGGAACCATACAGACCATGGCCTATAGGATTTCCAGGAAAACGGCCTGGGAGACATATAGGAGAGACTATGACTTCAGCCTATCGGAAATTAAAACTTCCATAAGGAATCCAGCAGAGTTTGAGGAAGTAGCAGAGGCCATAACATCTGCTATAGTGACCTAACACCAGGACAACTGCTCAATCACCAAGACGTGCACAGATAGGAGTGTGCCTTGGTGGAATAATAACCTGGAAATGCAAAGGAAACAGGTACGAAGACTGTTTAACCTTGCGTGGCACAAAGGACAATGGGAAAAGTATCTTGAGGCCCTTGTCAATTACAACGTTGCCATCAGACGGGCAAAGGAGGCATCCTGGAAGGTATTCTGTGAGGAAGTGGAAGGCACGGCTGCTCAAGCGAGACGTCATTTAATCCTCACTAGCGTACCAACTAATCCAGGAGGAACATTGAGGAAGGAGGATGGGGAGTATACAATGACAGCACATGAAACGCTGGAACTGCTCCTCAAGACTCACTTTCCTCAATATACTCTGGGGGATATCTCAGACCAGAATGCGATTCCTGTTTTCAGGAATTCGCTAAGAGGCCTGGGATCTGGCCAAGGAGTGTGTCAATTTCAGTAAGGTCCGATGGGCGGTGGGAACATTTCAACCGTTCAAGTCACCTGGCCCCGATGGAATCTTTCCAGCTCTCCTGCAACAAGCGGTAGAAAATCTTATTCCTATGAAGGTTATTCAGGGTTAGCCTAGCAGCAGGAATAATTCCCAATGTCTGGAGGGCAGTGAAGATTGTCTTCAGTCAAAAACCAGGGAGAATTGATCATACCAAGGCTAAGGATATGAGACCAATCAGCCTGTCCTCCTTCATTCTTAAGACATTCAAAAAGCTGGATAATGGGCATGTTGGAGGAAGGAGGTTAAGTAGGGCTCTTCTACATTCAAACCAACATGCATATCAGCCAGGTAAATCATGTGAGACAGCTCTCCACCAACTCGTTGGGAAGGTGGAGTGCTGGCCGCAGTGGCCGAGGGGACTGAGGCGCTCCAGTCACGGTCTGCATGGCCACTACGGTCAGGGGCTCGAATCCCCCCTCGGGCATGGATATTTGTGCCGTCCTAGTTCGTAAGTAGTTCATAAGTAGTTTGTTAGTTTAGGGACTGATGACCCCGTAGTTAAGTCCCAAAAGCTGTACAAACATTTACACATATGAACATTTTGGAAGGTGGAGAAAGCACTACACTTTCAGGAAATAGCCCTCGGTATCTTCTTGGACATCGAGGGGACTTTTAGCAACACGACATTCGATTCCATGGTTAGGGCAGCTGAGGTGCATGATCTAGGGACCACTATGTGTAGGTGGACTACGGCCATGCTCAGTGAAAGAAAGATGAATGAAAAAATGGTAATCAACACCACTAGGGGTTGCCCGCAAGGAGGAGTTCTTTCCCCTTTATTGTGGAATCTAATGGTAAATGATCTCATTGGAGAATTAAACTCTAGGCAGTACTTCTGTCAAGGATATGAAGATGATCTCAACATAGTAATACTTGGTAAATTTGCTGACACAGTAAAGAATATGGCACAAGGTGCGTTGAACATTGTACAAGACTGGTGCAGAAAACAGGATCTGGGGGTTAGTCGTAAGAAGACTGTTGTTGTACCATTCACAAAGAAGCACATCCGACATTCGAGTTGGAATCTAAAGCTTTTCCATGAAGCGCTACCTGTGAAGGGGACAGTGAAATATCTAGGGGTTACCCTAGATGAGAAACTGACATGGACCCCTCACATCAGGAATATTTGCTCCAAGGCAAAAGGTACTCTAGTACCAGGAGAGGTTGAGGCAAAAATTGGGGCCTGAGCCTCAAGGGTATGCACTGGATATACATCACAGTGATTAGACCCAGTATCACCTATGGGGCGGTCGTGTGGTGGAAGAAGGTAGAACAGCAGGTTGCTGCTAAGAAGCTTGGTAAGGTGCAGAGATTAGCCTGCTCAGCCATAACAGTCGGAATTGACAGCACACAAACTGCTGGGGTGGAAACCATGCTGGATATGCCCCCATTACACCTTTGGGTCAAGATGGAGCCAGCGGCTGGTGCATAAAGACTCAAAACGGGCAACAACTGGGATATCCAGAATCACAAACTAAAATAGTGAGTGAGGTAAATATAGGAAAGGTTGGGGAAATGCCAGCCGACTATATTATAACCCCATACTGGTTCAACAAGCCTTTCAATATAACAACTGGGGTCATCAGTCTCTAACCTACAAACAACTTATAAACTAAATTATATTAAATACAACACAAAGATCCATGCCCGAGGAAGGATTTGAACCTCCCGTCGGGGAACGGTCTCGCGAATCATATCATAGCTCCTCAATGTGGTCCGCCGCTCCGCCGCATAGTATAGTTACTGTTACCCTAAAAAAAGGAAAAAAAGGAAAATAATTTCATAAAGACGTAACTGATATACTTCAGACGTGTGTGGCTTATGTTGGCGCACTGTATGCGAATAAGCTGTACATTATTAAGCTGTTGTCGATGTTTGATTTTCTCAGGGAAGCCAAAACAGTATTGGTCCAACACGCCACTGCCCGCACCGAAACTAAGTTTATTGCACGGTATCTCTCCCTGTATATCTAGTAAAGCCAACCAATGCCTTTGAACAATGCAAGGAGTCCCTTTACCAGTTCTTTATTAGACACAATTTCTTCGGGTCTGGTTGTCCCAAATGTTCTGTGCCTTTTAATTTCCAATTCAATGCATTCGAATATTAGATGTGATGTACTTTCATCACCGTCATCACAGATCCTACATTTAGGGTCCTCTTCTTTTATTCCCATTGTATGTAGGTGTTTTTGAAATTCCTATGGCCTGTTAGCAATCCAACCATGAGTCTAATCTCTCTCCTATTCAGGCCCAGGATTGCAGAGCTTCTTTTAAAACATGGCTTTGGCATCATTACCTCGCCATGTTTTGTTGATATACTTTTGTCCAATATTCTATGTGCTGTCTTCTGACCCAATTACGTAGTTCCAATTTGATCATTGCCTTGGTGATTGTCAGGACAGGTTCCAGTCCAATAAATGGTGTCTCTGCCCCCATCCTGGCTAATCTGTCGGCATGTTAGTTGCCACTGATCCCTCAGTGTCCAGGGACCCACAATAGGTATACTCTATTGCTTTCCCCTAGCTCCACCAGAACCCTGTGACATTCTGCAACAATTTTTGACCTTGTTGTAGGAGCTGCCAGTGATCTCAGGGCTGCCTGGCTGTCTGAATAGATGTAAATGCTACGATCTTTGTAGCACCTACGAAAATTCTCCTCCAAACACGCCCTGATGGCAGTGATTTCGGCCTGGAATACTGAGGCCAGTTTCCCTAGAGAGATGACACCCTCCAGTCTTGGCTGCTCCCCGTATACCCCGGTCCCAACGACTTGGTCTGATTTCGACCCGTCAGTGAACCAGACAATATCCCCTGTACGGTGTCGATCTATTTTTTCCCACTGCTTCCTACTTCCAATTGTTATACTGAAAGGCTTGTTGAAGCAGTATGGGGTTATAATATAGTCGGTTGGCATTTCCCCAACCTTTCCTATATTTACCTCACTCACTATTTTAGTGTGTGATTCTGGATATCCCAAAGAGTTCCAGTTGTTGACAGATTTGAGTCTAGGCACCAGCTGCCACCTCCATCTGTAATGGTGGCATATCCAGCATGGTTTCCATCCCAGCAGTTGGTGTGCTGCTAATTCCGCATGTTATGGCTAAGCAGTCTAGTCTCTGCACCTTACCAAGCTTCTTAGCAGCAACCTGCTGTTCTACCTTCTTCCACCACACGTCCGCCCCATAGATGATCCTGGGTCTAATCACTGTGGTGTATATCCAGTGCATACCCTTGGAGCTCAGGCCCCAATTTTTGCCACTTACTAAAGTACCTTTTGCCTTGGAGCAAATATTCCTAATGTGAGGGGTCCATGTCAGTTTCTCATCTAGGTATGTCCAAGGCACCTTGTGCCATATTCTTCACTGTGTCAGCAAATTTGCCAAGTATTACTATGACAAGATCGTCTGTGTATCCTTGGCAAAAGTACTGCCTAGAGTTTAATTCTCCAATGAGATCATTCACCACTAGATTCCACAATAAAGGGGAAAGAACTCCTCCTTGCAGGCAACCCCTAGTGGTGTTGATTACCATTTTTTCATTCATCATGGCAGCCTCTACCTTTCTTCCACTGAGCATGGCCCTAGTCCACCTACATATAGTGGTCCCTAGGTCATGCACCTCTGCTGCTCTAACCATGGAATCGAAGGTCGTGTTGCTAAAAGCCCCCTCAATATCCAGGAAGATACAGAGGGCTATCTCCTGAAAGTGTAGTGCTTTGTCCACCTTCCCAACAAGTTGGTGGAGAGCTGTCTCACATGATTTACCTGGTTGATATGCATGTTGGTTTGAATGTAGAGGAGCCCTACTTAACCTCCTTTCTCGAACATGCACATTAACCAGCTTTTCCAATGTCTTAAGAATGAAGGAGGACAGGCTGATTGGTCTCATATCCTTGGCCTCGGTATGATCAGTTCTCCCTGGCTTTGGAATGAAGACAACTTTCAGTGCCCTCCAGGCATTGGGAATGATTCCTGCTGCTAGGCTAACCCTGAATGACCTGCATAGGAATCTAATAAGATTTTCTCCCGCTTGTTGCAGGAGAGCTGGATAGATTCCATCGGGGTCAGGTGACTTGAACGGTTGAAATGTTCCCACCGCCCATTGGACCTTACTGAAATCGACACACTCCTTGGCCAGATCCCAGTCCTCTTTCCGAATACCTGAGAACCGTTGTCTCTCAGGAATCGCATTCTGGTCTGAGTTATCCCCCAGAGTATATTGAGGAAAGTGAGTCTTGAGGAGCAGTTCCAGCGTTTCATGTGCAGTCTTTGTATATTCCCCATCCTCCTTCCTCAATGTTCCTCCTGGATTAGTTGGTACCCTAGTGAGGATTTTATGAAGTCTCGTTTGAGCAGCCGTGCCCTCCACTTCCTCACAGAATACCTTCCAGGATGCCTCCTTTGCCCGTCTGATGGCAAGGTTGTAATTGAGAAGGGTCTCACGATATTTTGCCCATTGTCCTTTGCGCCTCGCAAGGTTAAACAGTCTTCGTACCTGTTTCCTTTGCATTTCCAGGTTATTATTCCACCAAGGCACACTCCTATCTGTGCACTTCTTGGTGATTGAGCAGTTGTCCTGGTATGAGGTCACTATAGCAGAGGTTACGGCCTCTGCTACTTCCTCAAACTCTGCTGGATTCCTTATCGAATTTTTAATTTCTGATAGGCTGAAGTCAAGGTCTCTCCTATATGTCTCCCAGTCCGTTTTCCTGGGATTACTATAGGTCATGGTCTGTCTGGTTCCCATTTCAACCTTGAATTTAATATACACGTGATCTGACGAGGATGGCCCCAGGACCACATGCCACTGTTCGACATAACTTCCCATCATCATGGAACCAAAAGTTATGTCAATTACTTCTTCCCTTCTACAATTCCTGAATGTAGGTTCATCACCCCTATTCAGAAATTCAAGAAGGTGCTCACCTCTACTGTTGGTGTCCTGCCCCACTATAGATTGTGGGCATTGGCATCACATCCCACCAACAGTTCGTCACCTTGCCGATGGCAGGCTTCTGTCAGTCTTCTCACTTCCAAAGGAGGAGGAGAGCTGTCTTCGTAAGGAAGGTATGCTGAGGCCAAAAAAATTTCCCTCTTGATGCCTTCCTCACGTTGCTGCATCCTGATGGTCACCAGGTCCCTGGAACAAAAATCCATCATTGGTATGAAAGAGATTTCATTTCTAACATACATGCATGTTCTGAGTTTTTTACATTTCTAGCATAAATCAGCTTACCTCCAGTACCACCGAGGCCCGATACACCCCCTTTGTATAAATAGGGTTCTTGTATCAGGGCCACGTCCACCCCCTGTCTCCCCAGGCGACGGCTCAGGGCAGCAGTGGCCCCTTTACTGCAGCACTTCCAGTCCCCATCTTGCTGCCATTATTGCCTTTAAGGTCTTTGATTACCCTGACGGTGACCTGCGAGAACCCTAACAACAGTTTCAGGCCTTGCTTTCGCAATGACTTCAGGGACTTCTCTCCACCACCAGGGTTCGTCCTTCTGGAACGACCTTTTGGTTAATTACCCTCCAATGCTCTGTCGAGACCTTTGGGTTCTGGACCCTTATTTTCTCGAACAGAGTCTTTGGAGAGAGATCCTTAAGGATCTTTGGTGCCCATATTGATACCTTTGCGGTCTTCAGGAGTTCGGCTGCTGTCTTGACCAGCAGCTTAACATCCTCCTACAGGGATATCATGGCCACCTTGTCCTTACGCCATTCTGCTGAGTGCTGCCCATCGCAAACCAGTTGGTATCCTTCTTTGACAACCGCCATTTTAAAGACCGAGACTGCAGTACTATAGGTCTGTTTCCCTATTTCCTGCCTCAGCCTTTTAGGATCACGCTTGTCCAGCGAGGAGGGAGTCTTAGATTCCTCCCTAACTCTCTTGACACCTGTCTGACGTCGAGGATGTCTGTGTATCACCTTCGACCTGAGGCAGTTTCTTTTTGGGTGTCTTGGGCTCAAGCCCTTTTGATTCCCTCCACTTATGCTTAGGAAGCCATTCTTTTCCTTCCTTTTTCTTTTGACCAAGTTACTCACCTCATTAACAAATTTAACCTGTGCTGTCTGATTCCAATATAACGTTTCTATACAGTCGATTTATTTCTCATGTGTGTAAATTATTTGGAGAAATTGCATGATATTTTGTTGTTCTACTCTGTCTAATGATTTGATAGTGAGTGAAATAAAACCTACATTTCTACCTTGATCATGAAAGTATTGCACTAGATCTTGTACTGCGTCTATCAGATTAGAGATTAGATTAGGTTAATACTTGATCCATAGATCATATATGCGACATTTCATAATGGTGTGGAACGTGTCAGTTTAGTAAACAATTATCTTTACATGACTATCATGTTTTAAGGATTTTTTATTGTTTTTAATTTTTTTATTTATTTTTCTTTAAGTTTTATCTAAAACATTCTGTACATTGTAGAAGGAGTTGCCATTTAGAAATTATTTTTAAATACTTGTTGGCTATGTGTCAGACTTTTGATGCTACTTGTTAAGTGACCGAAGACTTTTGGGCATCATAATTCATTCATTTTTGTGCCAATCACCCTTTCTCCTAGTGTTATAGCTATGCACACTGCTATTATTTTTGAACTGCGTCGGATTGTGAATAACAAACTTCATGAGTGAATATATACATTGTGAAACTACAGTGAAGATCCCTAGATTCCTAAATAAATGTCTGCAGGATGCTCTCAGTGCACGTAACGTTTTTAGTCCTCTGTTGTTCATCGTCGACTGCTTTCTGCGCAATACAACTCGCGTATTGGCAAACGAGTGACAGTAACGACATTAAACGTCGCTGCAGCTCGCGCAGCATTCATCAGCAGCCGGAACAGAATTATTCAGCTAAAACACGGCGTAAAGCAATCACAGTCGCCTCTCCGCGCTGCTGTCGGGTGCAGCTAACCGAGCTCCGCATCTGTTGCACAAAGGTCACGCTGAAAACAATGCAGTATCCGATTTATGACAAAATGTAGCGTGTGTAACTGATTACGTCTGTTACCGACTAACAAATACATTTCTCATACAGGAGAGTTGGGTTAACTGCGACGTAACTACATCTGAAATAACTTACGAAAGTACGCGTCATTTATGTGCTTGTAATAAGGGACGAATTAAACAATTGCGTTGTTGTTTAAGATGTTTTATTAACTCTTGTAGACTGCTGTTAACAGCCATTGGCTATAGAAAAAGCGATATTATTTCTCTTTAAATGTACCCTACATTCCACCTTCTACTGACAAGTTTTGATCCACCTGTCTCATGGAGCAGCCTTTAGTGATGCTGGGCCGGCCGCGGTGGCCGAGAGGACTGAGGTGCTCCAGTCACGGTCTGCACTGTCACTACGGTCGGGGGTTCGTATCCCCTCTCGGGCATGGATATTTGTGTCGTCCTTAGTATTAGTTAGTTCATAAGAAGTTTGTAAGTTTAGGGACTGATGACCCCGTAGTTAAGTCCCATAAGCTATACAAACATTTGAAACATTTTGAAGTGATGCTGGATTACTGCTTTACATGCAAATTTTGTGAAAACTATTGTGAGACACATTTAGTGATGCAGGATTACTACTTCACATATAAATTTTGAGAAAATTTTTGTTGTCCCAAAATTGTATATCAGTAACCATTTACTCTGGAAATATATTTTTTTCCAGTCCATCGTTAGTAACCCAGTTACATAATGAATCGAAGTATGCTATAGTGTCTGCAATTGGTGTATTAGTTACTCCAACAGAAGATATACACAGTCGGGTTGTCATCCCATTCCTTTGATCGTTTTCGTACAACATCGCCAAACTTTTTAAGCACACTAACGTTCACCTGTTTTTTTCAAAGGCTCCTCAATACAGTATTCACTCCCTTATAATGAGCAGCCCAAAAAGAATTTGTTCTCCAAATCAGTGATGTTCAGTATTAGGTGTACCGAATTTTCAGCTCAATATAGCGGTCAAACAGAAGATCCTTTGCCATTAGTTTTAGCAAGCATCTGTTCACAAAAAATGTCAATTAAAGACATATCTCAAATCTTCATGCCATCAGCCACCAAGTCTGGAAAACTTAAAAATCCTTCACGTGACTAGTAAAGGCCACAAATTAAATCTGATGCAGGAATTAGAAATAACAAAACACGTAATTTTTTAATCCCCAAGCCTTTTAAACGACCAACTTATGTCTAAACATCAAATCTTTTTCGATATAATGTTGGGCATCTTGCCGGCCGAGGTAGCCGAGGGGACTAAGGCGCTTCCGTGACGGTCTGCACGGCAACTACAGTCGGGGGTTCGAATCCCCCCTCGGGCATGGATATTTGTGCCGTCCTAGTTCGTAAGTAGTTCATATGCAGTTTGTAAGTTTTGGGACTGATGACCCCGTAGTTAAGTCCCATAGACTATACAAACATTTGATTTGATGGGCATCTTCCGGTAGCAGCTGCAACCCATGGTAAAATTGTTTGCATTACACATGCAAATCTGTAATCGTTGTCGCACACAACCGCGCCATCTAAGAGCTACTTGCGCACCTTCGATGCGCAAGTTTGTTTGTGAATCTATCGGACCAAATTGCGTGGTCATGAGTCCGTAGCTTACAAACTACTTAAAGTAAGGTAAACTAACGACACCATACACATCCATGCCCCCGGGAGGATTCGAACCCCCGCCGGCGAGCAACCGCGCGCTCCGCAGCGAGGCGCCTTAGACCGTTCGGCTACTCCACCGCGGCGCCTGAGTCAACATAGCTTCGCGCGGCTGAGCTAAGTTTTACCATTGACTTCGTTGCCTCCATTATTGAGCAACAGTTACATCTATTTTTTTATTGAATTTTAATAATTAGGCGCTCTGGAACTTCAGAGTTAAATAATTTTATTTATTAAGCTACCCTCTTTAGTGTTATTTTATTAGTTCAATTTCACTCCCTCCCCCACGTAAAACACGCGAATGTGGTTATGTGGCTTGCTGTTTTTTCAGTCTGCACCCTCCCTATTGTAATGTTTCTTTCTTAGGAAAGATTTAACATGTTTTAGTTGTGTTTTAAACAAGTTTGTAAATCTACTCCGCACATTTCAAACGTCTAATTATGCCTAGAAGAGGCGAAACGCGTCGTGTTTACATAAATAAAACATTGAGTTTATGCAATGAAGACTGTTTTTTACCAAAAATATCAATTACGGTTGCTGTGCAGCGCCACTAAAATATGTATTGGAGTGATTTTAATATCATTTTCTGTGTTTCCATAAATTTAATATGTCAACCTGTTAGTACACCACTAGTGAGGTAACACCGTGTGATTTGAATTTTTCTGTTCAAGGACCTCTCATTAGAAATGAACTCAAGATATGACTTATACAAAAATATAATGGTTCCAATTAAATGTTGGATGTATTTAATAAGTATGACAATATCAGGTTAAATAAATTGGCGGATATAAGAATTAGGATATGTTCTTACTATTTTCCAATCCTGTAAGCGTAGGCTTTCCCGGCCGTTGTTGCTATCAATAAAGTTCTTTACAGTGATGATATTTAAAACTGTCCGACGTTTCGGCCACTTGAATGAGTTTAATTCTCTCCATATTGAATAGGTTGGGACTACTGCTGTAATATAGAACAAAAAACAGTCGTCGTTTGATAACTGTCATGCATGGACGCAAGAAATTACAGATACCGGAGATAACGGCAATCGTTTTTGAATGTACTATAACTTGCTACATAACGGGGGCCTGACGATGGGCCAGTGTAGAACCGAAACCGGTTATTAATTCAAAAGATATAAACACATCTGCTGGAATTTTTTACTGTCTAACACTGGAATCAGTGGTCGAAAAGTCGCACAATTTTAAAGATAACGCCAGCCAAAATTTTTTTGTGTCTTTCCTCATTCACTCCAGATTTAGTGTTAAAACGGTGCACATCGAGTACGTGACATATTACCTTTACAGATCGATAGCCCGTGCGATACTGAGGTACCAGGTGTCCAACCACTCTCAAACACCCATAACAGTAAATTGTGTAATTCCCTCGCGGGGCGATTATGCGCTGATTCTATTCAATAATACGGATTTTCAACGCTGTGTTGGGGTACATTATTCCACACCTACCCAGCCTGTGTACGTAATTTTGCTAGACGAATCGGTCTTGTCAGTTGTCTTCGCATCATATCCCACACATGCTTGATTGCCGAATAGTCAGGACATTAACAAACCTGTATTATTTTATAGTAATGAGCCTGAAATTTTTCTTTACCTCTAATAATAATGTATACATTTGACAAATCGCTATTATGACCATAATATCGTAAACTTTATGAAAAGTATTAACAGCTAGTCAAAAATCCAGAGTCTCCTGGTTACACATTTATTGCAGTTTTAAAGTTAGTCCACTTCTCCTTCCCCTTTGTCTCTCTGGCCACCTTCTCTTTCCTTCTCTCTCTGCCAACTCCTCATCTCCCCTCACTCTCTTCATCTCCTGTTGCCCTCTCTTACATTCCCTTGCTCTGTCAATCACCTCCTCTTCTCTGTCCAACTCCTCAGCCATCTCCTGAGTCCAGTGCCTCCTCCATCTGTTACAAATTATATGTCTATGTTAACTTTCACGGAGATCAATGAAGTGGTTTCTAAGTAAATTGCACGGTACCCACAGCCACGCACAGTATGAAATCTAACGTAGATCTTTACGCTCCTCTATTTTGAAGGATAAGTCTACAAAATTACAAGATCATACAAAATATTACGTAGATAGTGTCTTTCCTCTTGTTCTACAGATTAAGTGTGCAAAGTTTAATCGCAATCAGATTAACGAACAAACATGATGCAGCAGTTTCCCACACCTCTCAGTGTTTATGACGTCATATCTAAATAAACTATAATTAGTACAAAGAAATTGTAGTTACAATCATTGGCATAAATGGATATTACTTGCAAAATATTTTTCGAATGCATTAAGTAATAAATAATGAATTTAAACGCATTCATAACGCGGCATATTTTCACGCATCTCCTTGTACAGACGTCATATCTCCTGAAGTACATGTCGTACAGTGACATAATTATGCCTACAACCTTCACGAAAGTGAAAGCTATATGTTGAGAAACTATCATCGCAATCGGATGTACGGTATGGCCGTGCATGAAATACGAAGAAAAAGACTAGACTAGCCGAATACTCGGCGTTTCCCAGGTATTTATTTATCCCATACTCTCATTAATCCATCTCCCCTTTCCCTCCCCCATCTCTCTCCCTCTCTTTGACCATCTCATACTCTCCACTGTATCGGCCCATCTCTCTGACCCCATCCCTCTGTTCATCACCTTTCAACTGTCTGTCGCCATCTCCCCTCTCTCATTCTTCTCTTTTCCCCTCTATCCGTCTCCTCCTCCACCTACTCGTATCCCTCCTATATATGAAGACATACCTATATGCAACAAGTTTCATGGTGGCTGGTCAAACGGTGTCAAAGTCGCAAGGTGCTCTCCGCCATACTAAATTCACTGGATTGCAGATTATAAAAATTCCCTTCATGAAAATATACATTTATGTGCTGACTTTCATGGTGACCAGGCAAACAATTTGGGTATTTGTTGTACCTACAGAGGGTTACGAAAGGTAGCCCATGTGTCACTTCGGGGTATAAGCTATCTTAATACCACATTTCATTCAATTCCGTGCAGTCGTTTCAGCATGAAGAGTAATAAACGCGTTAACACACTGTAAGGTATCCTCCACCATGCACCGTACGTTGGCCAACGAAAGGTAGCTCATTCGGGGTATAACCAACCTACATGCCACATTTCATTCAAATCGTCCAGCTGTTTCAGCATGAAAAGAAACGAACGTATTACCCCATTGTAAAGTACCCTCCGTCACGCAGCTTACGGTAGCTTACGAAAGGTAGGCAGTGTATTAATGCAGGGTATAAGCTGTCTCCACTCCAAATTTCGTCCAGATCTGTCCACCTCTTTTAGCATCAACGAGCAGCAAACATATTAACCCATTGTCGGGACCCTCCGCCACGCACCATACGGTGCCTTAAGAAAGGTAGCCAATGCACAAATCATGATATAAGCTACCTCTGCTACAAATTTCATTCATATCACGCAATGAAGGCTTTCACGACCGGATGTCATAGTTGCTGTTAGTAAATCCGGGTTATAAGGCCGTGGTCCATAAAACTTTCCAGTTTCACCTAACGTTTCGTCCAGAGCTGCGCCGGACATCTTCAGAGGTCTTCTTACTTGCGTTGAGTCTTGCCGTCCAGCCATTTCAGCGTGTAAAGCACCCTCCACCATGCACCATACGATTTTAGTATGCCTGTAACCTATGGACATACATAAAATACGAACCAAAAGACAAACATTAATTTTTAAATTATCTTAGATAAAAGACAGTGAAAACCTCTAACTAATTGTGAACTATTTTCACACTACATAGTCAACGTTGGAACATAAAGCGTGCACGACCATGCAGTGGCTTGATTGGAAAACGGGCTAAAGATGTTCATTCCTGTAGTCACACTGTTACTAATGTGTTGGCCACAGCTTGTTCTGGCATTTTTTGGCTCATCACCCTGTTACCTGTAGTGTGATATCTGTACTATCTTCCACTTCTAATAAGACGATCTTAGCCGTCATCTGTACTACGTTGACTCCTAGATCGTGACTGCTGCAACCGGCATCGTTACACGACTGACACAGCACGTGCGACTTCGTCAGTTCTACGAAAGAACCATTCCGCCGTTCAGAACGCTAAAACTTGACCCCTTTCAAAAGAGTGCATCTCCGTAGCTTGGCGCATTTTTGCTTCACACTTCGATACTCTGAGATTTATGGCTGCAAACATTTCCTGTGTAGGGTAGACACTAATGATGCCCAGGCAGCTATGTCTCCTACGTCATACGAGGTGCGTACAGAAAGTACGTTCCGTTTGGTAATGAAATGAAATTGTACACAGATATAGAAGAAGTTTTTATTGCACAAAATTCTACAACTTTTAAACTACTTTTTCTCATAACTGCCGAAATTTTGCAGGCATTTGTCATAGCGTGGCACCAGGTTTTGTATACCTTATTCATAGAAATCTGCCGCCTGTGTCTTCAAGCAGTTAGAAACAGTGAAATTTGTGGGAAGTCCATAGCGAGTGCACTAATTGTAAACCTACGGGTTTCCTGGATCTTGTCATCAATCCCGTGAACCAGTTCTTCTGTAACCAAAGGTGGACGCCCACTTCGTTCTTCATCGTGCACAACACTACTTCCGCTATTGAATTGTCGGACCCATCTTCTCACCATCGAATCACTCATCGCATTTGGTCCGTAAACATCGCAAATTTGCCGATAAGTTTCACTTGGTTTCACTTTCCTCGCATTCAGAAACCGAATCACGACCTGATTTCACAGGCGGCGGGATTTTCAATCAACGCCGACATTTCAAACAAGCACAACAAAGCATACGTAACTGACAGCGATCACCAAATGGCGCACGTTCTTCTCCTTGATACACATCGTCTACAACGCATGTGCGGAACTGCAATCAAATTGAAACGGAACTTACTTTCTGGACGAACCTCGTATGTTGGCAGAGGAGATCAAAACCATTAGCAGAACACAGTGACGGCGCGTCCCATGTATTCACTGGTTCAGTTAACTCTCGGAGAAAAGCTCGGCGTGAAAAAATCTAAAAGATCATTTTATGTACACATTCAGTCTTTTTATAGCATGGGAAACGTTTTACGTCGCGGAGACTGCACTTATACGAGTCGTAGCGCGGCCGCTTGATATAGGCGGCAGTGGCCACAGCGTTGCAATGCGCATGCGCGGCTGTGATTCAAATTCTCTTCCGAACCCCCTGGAGGCAGCATAAGGGCGCTCCCGCGACAGCGAGGGGCGAGGGAAAACGCCACTTTTAACGTTAGGCGTTGGAGCTGGTAGAGAACCAGTTCGTGGCTACTCGAGCTTTGGCGGTTATGGACGAATGGTTCCGAAGCAAAGACATTGGAGCTACTGCGCACCTCTACTTGCGTATGGACAAATCCTCCATGAAGGCAATATCCGCCCTTTGGCGCACTGAAGATTCATCAAAAACACGGCATATTTGGTGAAATATCTTATAACTATAAATTTAATACGCATCAACTGTAAAAGCCTTTATTAGATCTGATCATGACTAATAATGAAGTCATTACTATCTCCCTAGCAAGAATAGCCATGTGATCAGCGGCATTGCGCTGCGCTGTCGAAGGTAATTGGATTCGAGACTTACAACAAGCAAATTTTTTAAAGCCTCATCTTTTTTAACGGATAAGGAAACAACAATGACTTTTGTTTTGTTACTTGCCACATATCTTCGGACGTTGTTACAAATCCGTCGTGACTTTGAGGGTAGATGACATTTATACTCTTCCTTGTAACAAATATTTAACTGTTTGAAAAGCTGTGGCGGAGAGCAGCCATTGCTTACATTGTCACGTGACCCGAAGGTAACTTGTCTCTTCATTGTAACAGATTCATTTCGTTCCAGTCACTTAACAGTGCAATCAATTACTTTCTTTGTTTTAGCGTTCACATGCATATTCATGTGTTCTTGTGTTTATTATTAAAGAAAAATGAACAACGTTTTTATCTTTTAGAAATGAATTACTCAGCTTTCAGGTTGGAAGAAAAGTGTGAAATAAAGAATCTTGGTAAGCCGACGCCAGAGCTCGAGTTGAAGCAAACACAAACAAGCCGAGGTATACATTCTGCTATCTACGGGAAGGGGGGGGGGGAGGGGCAATACGCAGAGGTGCGCCAAATTCTCTCTTTGGACGCCGAGCGTGAGTGGGGGAGGGGGGGATGGTGGCGCCACTATCAAGATATGGTACTCAAAGAAGTGAACCCCCAGCCATCTCAAGGGGCCCGAACTGGGCAACTTTTAGTGGCCATTAGAAGGGTACTCTGTGAAGGACAGTTAATTCCAAATGTTCAAATGTTTGTAGAGTCTATGGGACTTAACTACTGGGTTATCAGTCCCTAAACTTACAAACTACTTATGAACTACTTAGTAGGTGTAAAAATCTAACTATAATATGAAACAATTTCTTACATTGCCATTTTTAGTTTTAGATGTTATTTTGCCCCCCCCCCCACTTCTAACCACCAATCGCCGCCACTGTGTGCTAGAGTAAGGGCGATTCGAAGATCGACGGGAGGTGCAGGCGCGACATTTGCACTGCTGCTTTCGCAGTTCCCTTGGCAACGACATAAGGCGTCTACCAGGAAAACAGTACCTGGGCAATCACGCCAGGCCATGCCGTCAGGGGCCAAACCATAACGCCGAGGACGCTGTGTCAACCATTATGTTCCTGCGCTCCTTACACAGCATAAAAGCGGTACGCCACTACAAAGGAGTTTGCAGAGTGCAGTCACCGTTGTGCTCTCCGCGCCCTGTTGTACACGGGAGCCGCGGCAAAATAGCCGTGCGCACTAAGGCGACCAGCTGCCTTGCGCCCACCCTTACGCCATCGGGTGTTCAACTCCTCCCTCGGGCATGGGTGTTTGTGTTGCCCTTAGCATAAGGTACTTAGTGTGTTTGTAAGCCTAGGAACTGGTGAACAACGTATTTATTTACCTTAGATTTACAAACATTTGAACATTTTGAACACAGGAACTGTATTGTGATTATTCGAAGAAGTTACCCTTTTATTGTGCTTGGAGAGGATGTAGGGTTTTCTAGTAAACTTGTTCAGTACCCATGTCTTGTTGTTGAGTTCATCTTGGATACAACAGCCACAGGAATACAGAATGGGGTATTGATCACTTTCATTTTTTTTTGGGTTTTTTTTTGTGAGTGGTTTATTCACATGACTTCTATCGTTTACTGTTCCATTCATTAACAGACAGTGCCAAAGCAGAGCTTGCCTCTCTTTAGCAAAATGTTCAAATGTTTGTATAGCTTATGGGACTTAACTACGGGGTTATCAGTCCCTAAACTTACAAACTACTTATGAACTACTTACAACTAAGGACGGCACAAATATCCATGCCCGATGGGGGATTCGAACCCCCGACCGTAGTGGTCGTGCAGACCGTGACTGGAGCGCCTCAGTCCCCTCGGCCACCGCGGCCGGCGACAGTTAATTCCACACTCTAATTGGGCAACTTCCGGTCGCAGGTAGCAGGACGGTCCGACCCAAGGCGTTCCTGGCCCTGAGCTCGCCAGTCCTGTGAATGACACAACCTAGCTAACATCTGTGTAGAATCACATAGTTTTTAGTTTTGTACTTTAGTTTAGTCATGGGACCGAATATTACGGCAGAAAGTCACAATTTGCAACGTTTTATTAGTGATCGTGGCATTTGATCTTACAGAAGAATTGAAGCAACGGAACAACGTGGCTGGCGATGCTGCGGTAAACGTTCAAGGTGTGTTGCTATTTACCGTAGGCAGCGAACCCATTTCTCGTTTGGCACAACCACAAGACGATAACATCATAAAATTTGCTGATTATGTGCTGATTACGTAACTGAAAACTACATTGATGAAGAAGGTGCAGTCTTTCCTCGAAACATTTGGGCACCAGATCGCGCTTCCTTGAGGAGGACGATAACGCTTGCGAAAGTTTTCATTCCCAATTCCCATACATCTTTCAGTTTGTGAAAAGTCTTAAGCATGAACAAACTGATATATAAGAATCAACACAACAAAAAATATTACCGTCCAAACGGACTCAAAAACCAGGAAGAGGCACGATTTCCTGAAAAAGAAATTAGAATTACATAGGAATGGTGAAATTTGCAAATAAGACTAAGTGCGTTTCATACCAAGCCACCGTGAGCAGAATATGAGCCACACTAAATGCATTAGTTTTTTGCAAATATATTTGTATGTAAAATTTGTAATAAAATATTTGTATATAATTCCTTTTTTTTTTTTTTTTTTTTTTTTTTTTTTTTTTTTTTTTTTTTTTTTTTTTTTTTTTTTCCTGTCTTGTTCGTTGGCGCAGTATTGACGTTATTCCTTAAGAAAGTTTAGATTTGGAAGCATTTTGCGAGATTGTGCAGTCGGTTTGCCAGGAGCAGCAAAAGTTGCCCAGTTCGTGCGTACCACTCAGGGGGCACTTTGGGAACTGTTGCCCAGTTCGAGTCGTCCGTTTATGACCAACAGGTAGAAGTTGCCCAGTTCAGACGAGCCCATCTGAAGCACCAGCCACCACCGGCAGTTCAGCACCTATCCCCAAACGGGCAAATATGGTGAAATTCGATGTGGCCTTTCCATGCGTACATGTATTTTATTTTTTCCTTTTCTGGATGCCTAATATTAAATCCAAACGAACTCTGAGTATTAGCAACCAGATCTTATCCCACTTTCTCATATTTCAGTACGATATAGTCACACACATAGGAACACAAGATGTTGAAAGACATTAGACCTTCTAGAGGGGTGACGGATTTAATACGGTCTTAAGCTTAGGAAAACAGTAAGCTATACGCGATGATAAAAGTATAAAGTTTCAAGCCACCTGGATTTAGGCCATAAAGGCGGCTATTCTTGCTATCCCAGTTTGTGGTTGAAATATTGAGCGTCAATTGAACGACATCTTTTTGTTCGGGAACGTACCTACATCATTAATTGAGAAACAGATAAAGGCATCCTCAGCAATGGAAACATAAAATGGGAAAGATTTTGTGTTTGAAGGCTGTGTTTTAACGTAGTAGTGCGTAGCTACTTAAATTATATGGCCGACCATTCACTACTCGTAGTGGAATTCAGTTCTTACTGGGTCGTTATTAAACACTGCAAAATCCAACGCTCAGATAATTACGTCCCTAGCTTCCGCAGGTGTTGTAGAGTAATCGCTGTATTACTATCAGCATATTCCGCACTACCATTAGTTTTCGGAAACCGACCAGCCATAAAGGTTAAACCCCACATGCAATGGAGCTATGTGCAATTCCAGCTGCAAGAAATTGTCTCTGCTGCGGAACCATTATCAGACGGTCAAGTTATTAGCTTACATATTTTTTTGATATGGGGCACAATGGTTATTACATAGTCACCATGCCGAGTTAGTAGTCTCGTGTAATCTTTTTTCCATATCTGCAAATTAAATTCGATTTAAAGAAATTCAATTTTTGTAAAACACGGTATTTAAATTTTATTTAGTATACATGAACATGCTTCATAACCCATGTATTATCTCCAGGTAGTTTCGTTTTGTTGCTGGTATGAATTACTTTGAAAGGTAGAAGCTTATAGACCGTGCTGTTTTAATGAGTTTTATGATTTGGCACCAAGTATTGTGTCTCATCATACTTCCACGCCAATCTTTCTCTACGTTATCGCACTGTATCACAAATACAAAATATGGTATTTATAAAAATCGAAAATTATAGTATGGCTTAGAATTAATACTTTTTTACTAAGAGGCTACGTCAGCACACAGGAAAATGGATGCAGGATATTGTTCACATACCTGTCAGAATTTATTGTTTCGTGAAAAAAGATTGGCCCAATTATTCGTCTCGTACTAATTGCACACCACACTCCAGTTTTCGCGTTATGAAGAGGTTGTTGATGTAACTCATGTTGGTTTTCTGAGCTCCAACGTCGATTCAACGAATTTACGTAGCCTGGCAAATGCTTCATCAGAAAAATAAAGCATCTCAGGATCAACTTCCCCATCGTGTACAGACTTTAACAGCCAGTTACAATAACGATGTCAAGCAACAGTTAATGCACTACCGTTATTTTCTATAGCTTCGAATTCAGTTTGCGTACTGCTCTGTGAGCAGATGTTCTTGACACGCCCTCCTGAAATGCCAAACGGCGAAGAGATTTTCTCGGGCTTTTCTTCCAAGGCCTCCCCTATCTCGTCTAATTTATTTTCGGTTAGAACACTACCTCCTCTAGGCCTTCGCCCGTCAAACACAGATCCAGTCTTTTGAAATTTCTTCACTAAATCTGTGTATTGTGGATTCTTTGAAAACATGCACACCGGGAAATTTCCGTATGAATTCCTGCCGAAATTCAACATACGAAATTCAACACTCGTTGATCCTTCGTGTATACCATACTGAAAGGAAATTTGACAGCAAACTCAAAACGAAACACCCGAGCACTCTGTCACTCAGTACAGAACATACGAGCACGGTGTTTCCACCTGACGAAAAAAGGGCCGGACTCTGTGATGTTCCTAAGTGTCCACACATAGCGGCGACCGGCAGGCGGAGCGGCAGCAGTCGGCAAACGCGCCGCGCAACTCGCGGACCTCTCCCAGGCGTCTTTCGTGAGACAACCTGTACGTAAACATGAAAACTGAAGTACCAATTTCTAACATTAATTGTACAATGAGACCAATGACAGCAATCCACCGATGGAATGGGTGGAACAATGTGGTAGATAGTAATGTATAAAGTGGAAATCAAAATTTTGCAGTATCAGAATTATTCTTGGGGTCGCTATTTCGCATATTGCCCTGAAAGAACAACTTTCCGGTCACCTGCTGCTACTGCTACCAAAGAATTCAAGTAAGTTGCTAATATTTAATTACTTAATTTTGAATAGCTACGACTTTCTTATTCCCCTATTTTATATCAACTAAATTTATTATAGGTACGCATAGAGGGTGATCTGTTAGGGGTCCGAGTGCAAGACACAGGGCTAGACAGACGCAATTTTGGCGTGGAAGATGTAATAGGAATGTGGACATCTATAAATATAATGCAACTGTTTTGTTGAATGAGACATTTAAAATAAAGAAATGAGTTTCCTTGTTTTGTACACAGAAATGTTCGAATTTCGACCATAGTTAATATTTGTAACGTTAAAATTTTTCTATTCTTCATCCCGTTGACACTCCCCAGCAAAAATGGTAAAGGCAAATGAGGAAAAGTGCTTACCGATTACTACATTTTTTGCTGTTTATTCTTTCAAACTCGAGCATCTTCCAATACATTTTAATTTACTTCTTGTAACAACTATTTCTTCGTAATACACTTAATAGGCAGCATCTACATGTAACCTTGAATGAATCTGCAGATTATATCACCGTAAGACGCATACTTCAGGAGATATGACGTGATAAGTACCGTAAACTAACGAAAGTGTCACTCCCCGATTTTTCTGATTTGGGTAGGTATACCTGGCGTCACGTAAGAAGGCACTTCCGCGCATAGAGACGGAGCAATCGGGGAAGCGAGGAGGGGAGGAGCTACGACCAAGCGCCAACAGTGGAGCCTGCGGGAGTAACATTGTGCAACTCGCGGCCAGCCAGAATGAACATTATTGGCTGTCATTGTGGTAATGGAGAGAGATGCACAGAACGGCTGAAAACTGGGCCTTCGTAAATGACGCCGACTATAATAATACATGTAAAACTAGTGAGGATTTTTTTTTTCCAACGGTCGTGTAATGGTCCTTCAAAAATGGGTGCTAAAATGGGACTTCACTAAACTACTTCGGTTACCAGTCGCTACTTACAACTAACATAAATGCCTAAGGACAAAACACACACACACGCACACACACACACACACATACACACACATATGCCCGAGGGAGGTCTCGAACTTCCGACGGGGAGCGATCGCGCGCTATGTAGCAAAGGAGCTTTAGAGCGCTCCACCATTCCACCGTTGCAATATGGCAGATTCAAATAACAAACGAAAACTCGAAAAAATGCTTGAATAGATAGTAACTCTACATGCGACTTTCACAATACTGTAAAATATACTTTTGAAATAATAGCAAATGAAAGTTAATAAAACACGTTAAAAATGTTTATTGGTTTTAAGCGCCGGCGTTAGCGTTTTCCGTAATGCAGGCGTGGAGGTCGCATGGCAAGATTTTACATCTCTTGCTGCTGCTCATTGGGATGAGTCCTGCTGCGTTTAACAATTCTCTTTTCGTGTGTCAGAACACGATTCATTATGTAAACGAGTACTTACTGGTAATAAACGATTCTTTTGTTGTTGCAATTTTATTTGTATTTTTATTTTACTTATATATTTATTAGATTTAGTTTCATCATTTTGTCGTTCAAATTTGTTTTGTGTGTGTTCATTTCATTTATCTTTTAATACAACATTATTATGTAAATCGCTGTTTTGACGATTAAATAATTTTTGAAACATTTGCATATATGATATGCGTTAAAACGTATAATACACAAAGTTTTTTTTTCAGCAACTACTTCTTATTACTGCGCATATAATGCAGAATTTGCAATACGTCTCACAATTTTTTAAACAGAAATGAACGGGGTTATCAACTTTCGACTGTTTTCCATTTATACACATATTTTTATAACAAGAGTATTTAATAAGTTTTTGAATTCGAGGAGAAGCCAACGGAATGAAGTTTAATGACATTTCTTTTATGGAGAAAATTTATGTGGTATTTGTGTCTCTTATCGAAAGACACTTTCATACCAAAAATCATTAAAATCGCTCCACTAATCTCTAAATAATAGCAATTTCTTCATACTAGCGCCCATATTTGAGGGACCGTTTCAGTCCTTAAATGTGTTTTATCACCGCTTTTTTATTTATTTATGTTTAAATTAAGTTGTCCCTTAGTTTCTCATGTACCATATCCAACTTTCATATAAATCGGAGAGTGACACTTTCGTAGGTTTACTTGTTAGACGCAACAAAAACTACTCTCTCCTTTTACTGCTATATGAGTTCAGCAATAGGTGTGAAGTATTAATTTCTTACTTCTTCATACTTTGCTAACATTACTCACATATGTCCATGTCATTGGATCAATCTGCAAAACTATATTATGGTACTGCAGATATTGTATGAGATATGGTCTATATACACATTATATACATGCTTCAAAAACTAGCTTTTGCCTTAAATAGCTGGTAATAACCAGCTTTGGCTAACAAAAGCACTTAGTGACTCCCAAAAAACTATGCATGTAATTTCAAAACAGTAATATACTTCTTTTATACAAACCTTCAAGGTCAAATATATAGCACAATATCTCGTTTGTAAGGAATTCAGACGTTTCTAGCAGTTCTAGGCTAGGGTGGGCCGAAAAAAGTGAATTTTTGAGTATAGAGTTGTAATAGGGCTGGAAAGTTGCGTATTTATGTGCTGATTAACGAAAAAATAATTTAAAAAATCTAACTGAATATCTTCAGTTCGCGCAAAGGGCTTAAAGTTTCTAAAAAAAAACGATAAATTTATAGACTTTCTGAAAGGTCATATAAAAATATATCTTTCAGTATCACGTCCTAATAGGACTCAAAAACTGCGTATCCATGAATAGTTTAAAATAAAAATATTTTTGATAGTCCTAGCTTATGTAATCAGTTCGCGCAAAATACCTTAACTATCGAAATATGACAATATTTCTAAATGTTCAAAATGTTACGGAAATTTGATAATATCTCGTATTTATATCTATGTTTTAAATATGTTAGGTTTTATTTATTGTGATTTGATTATTAAAAGAGATAACATCATAACTTTATTTTTTCGGTAATCAGCACACAAATAAGCAACTTTCGAGCCCTATTACAACTCAATACTCAAAAATTCACTCTTTCGGACCACCCTATTCTAGACACGGGAATTATATTATTTATGAAATATGGGGTATTGCTAGCTGAAAAAAAGAGAATGAATATGGCATCAATTTAAACGCCGCCCCACTTCCATACTTCCATTCTCAATCAGTACTTCTCACGGTCTTTCAACATGTTCTGAAATATATTACGCTGCCTTTCACTATTTTGCAAACACCTTCATTGCTTGACAATGTGATGAAATGTGTATGCTGCTGCTATACCATATGATAGGACACTTTTGCTAGTTTAATTGTGTGCCGCTATCTTTTGTTGTCTACTCTTACGAATCTTATCTGAAGCTAAAAAGTGAAGTAATATGGAAAAATATTGCCAGACACAAAATAGCAGAAAGTGACAAAAATGGAATTGCCGGAACGTCTAATTTTAGAACTCGCCCTTTGCTGGACTCTGAGAAAATGAGAATGCGAGACCCTCTGTGTGCGTAGACACGCTCACTTAGACCAGGAGCGAAATGAATGGGTGAGGGAAAAATGGGGGTGGGGGGTAGCGACGACAAAGTGGTTGCTGTGGCGGTTCTGCATGCGAGTCAGAGAGAGGCTGCGGAGGCGTCAGCGATTGCAAAGACGAAGCACGCAGCCAGAGAATTTTATCGAACGGTGGAACCGCACTTCTGTGTCAAGCAAGTGTAAAAATGGACTTCTAACGTAGAGTAAACACCAGCTAAAGATGAATACGCTTAGCCGTCGGTATTTAGTTTTATTAAACTATCAGTTTTGGTGATAATACACACATGTTCATGTTGTGATATCCTGCTTCATACTTAAATTAAAAAATTGTTATCATATGTATTTTACGCCACTCTTATGAACCACAGACATTGCAGAGGTGGGGTGGCTTGTATGCCTCAACGATACAAATAGCCGTACCGTAGGAGCAGCCACAACGGAGGGGTATCTGTGGAGAGGCCAGACAAACGTGTGGTTCCTGAAGAGGGGTAGCGGTTATCTGCAAAGATCGTAAAGCTGAGATGTGGAAGGAGTATATAGATGGGCTCTACAAAGGAAATGAAACTGCAGACAATATTGTAGTAAGGGAAGAGGAAATAGATGAAGATGAATTAAGAAAGACTATACTGAGGGAAGAATTTTACAGAGCCCTAAAAGACCTAAGTCTAAACTACGCCCCTGGAATAGATGACATTCCCTCAGAACTAGTAAATCTCTGGGAGAACAAGGCATTGACAAAACAATTTCATTTGATCTGTAAGATGTACGAGACAGGTGACATACCCTCGGACTTTAAGAAAAATGTAATAATCCCCATTCCAAAGAAAGCAGGTGTAGACAGGTGTGAAAATTACAGAACCATCAGATTAATAAGAATGGTTGCAAAATTTTAACACGAATTATTTACAGAAGCCGATCTCGGGGAAGATCAATTTGGGTTCAGAAGAAATGTAGGAAGACGAGAGGCAATACTTTACGGCTTATCCTAGAAGATAAATTAAGAGAAGGCAAACCTACATATCTAGCTTTTGTAGAGTTGGGTAAAGCTTTTGACAATGTTAATTGGAATACACTCTTTCAAATTCTCAAATCAGCAGGAGTAAAATATAGGGAACTGAAGGTTATTTACAACTTGTACCAAAATCAGACAGCAGTTATCAGAGTTGAAGGGCATGAAAGGCATGCAGAGGTTGGGAAGGGTGTAAGACAGGTTTGTAACCTTTCTCCAATGTTATCCAGTTTGTACATTGAGAAAGCTATAAAGGAAAGCAAGCAGAAATTTGAAGGAATTAAAGTTCAGAGTGAAGAAACAAAAACATTGCCCTTTGCCGATGACATTGTAATTCTGTCAGAGACAGCAAAGGACCTGGACGTGCAGTTAAACGGAATGGACGGTGTGTTGAAAGGAACATATAAGGTTAACATTAACAAGATCAAAACAAGGGTAATGGAATGCAGTCTTAGAAAATGAGGCGATTCAGAAGGAATTAAATAAGGTGACAATCAATAAAGGTGGTAAATGAGTTTTGCAGTAAAATAACATATGATGGTCGCAGTACAGATGATACAAAATGCAAAATGTCTATGGGAAGAAAAGCGTTTTTGAAAAAGAGAAATTTGTTAACATCGACTATTAATTTAAGCACAAGGAAGTCCTTTCTGAAGGCATTATGTAGAGTGCTCCTTGTATGGGAGTGAAACGTGGACGGTAAACAGTGCGAACAGGAAGAGGACAGAGGCTTTTGAATTGTGGTGTTACAGAAGAATGCTTAATATTAGGTAGATAGATCGCGTAACTAATTAAGAGTCACTGAACAGAATTGGGGAGAAAAGGAATTTGTGGCATACCTTGATTAAAAGAAGGGATCGACTGATAGGACAGATTCTTATACATCAAGGATTTGTGAATTTAGCGTTGGAGGGAAGTGTGTGGGGTAAAAATCGGAGAGGGAGACCAAGAGATGAATACAGTAAGTAGATTCAAATGGGATGTAGGTTGCAGGTCTTATGAAGAGATGAAGAGGTTCGAGTAGGTTGGAGAGCTGCATGAAACCAGTCTCCGGACTGAAGAGCGCAACAAAAATATGTATATTACGAACTTCGAACAGTTTTATGTGTAAGTAGTTGTATGGTACTGTGACAACGCAGACTTGCATATGTAAACACTACGGTGAAGATTATTCTGAGGTGCCGTCGCGGAAAAATAAAGAGGAATTAGTTGTCATAAAGTAGCAACGATGCAGAATACTATATATTGAATTGTCAGCCATTGTTTTGCTGACTTTGTTCTTCCTTGCATACGACGTCTGATCGATATGTCATGTAATTATGTCATTTGTTTGATTTTATTTCAATAATTAACATTCATTGTAACAAGGAGCAATTAATTTACAGCAACCTTCCTAACATCCCGACGAAACCATTTTTAATAATTTTCTGTGACTTTTGTGTACTGTGGCACTGAAGGGGCTGACTGCAGAATTTATCGGCATCACGAACTGAATGAATTTCATTTCTTTTACGCTTATTGTTAAGAGATTGCATTATCTTCTTTTTCACAATTTTAATCCGATGCCTTTAAATCGATATCGCGCAACAGTCATATCGACTCAGAACATATTTATAGTCTGCTTTTCTGTTCTGATACTGAAATATTTAACAGGTATTTACAGTCAGGTAATATTAATTTATTAATTTAAAATTCCTTTCTTTAAATAATAATTTTTTGTGTATATTAGATATTATCTGACCACACGATTATATCTTTTTACTCCTGATCCGTTGTTTGTAGACTAAATAGCAGAACAGCAAAAACATTATTCCTTCTTTGGTGGAAAAAAAAGTCTTGGGTGCACAAAAACGAAGTTTCACTTACTTACACATGACGCTTCTCGCCTCTTCTGGGCATCACCAGACGTTGAAGGGAAAATTCAGAAACTTGTTTAAAAGACATGAGTTAACTAAAAATAAATAAAATCTTCCGTAAGCAAGAAATACAAGAATAGGGAAGTGCAGACTGATGAAACTGCAGGCGACGTGACAAAATTCACGTTTTGGAGTGTGGAGGAGGGGTGAAGGTTGAACTAATAAAATACCGCCGAAGAGCATAGTTTAACAAATAAAAGTACTTATTACTGAGGCCGCAGCGTGTCAAATTATTAAATTCAAATAAAATAGAACGTTTAGGATAGGTGTGGCAACTGTTACTCGAGAGTGGGGAAGGGGGGGGGGGCAATAAAGTCAATGGTAAAAGTGAACTTAACCGCGAGTAGTTTGTTTACTTACGTAAGAGCCGCTCGCGGTCACAATTGCGGCCTGATTATCCGCTCGCAATCTTGCTAGCTTGGAGTGGAGTGATTTCAGTACGGCAACATTATTCTCTTGGTTGGTTGGGTGGATGTTTAAGGGGGACAAAACTACAATGCTCATCAGTCCCCCTATTCTCTCTTGGTAAAGATTCATACAGTAATTTATATTAGTAAGCTTAAAAGTTTTTCTCGCCTGAATATGAACCGAAGACAATTTTAAGGTATTTTAGTGCAATATTAGTGCAAATATTTGTGCAAATTAACAGCTTCCAGCTGTATTCATACGCCAAATATTACCACTGGCGTAATGCATAGCACGAAAAAACGTGGAAAACGAGTGACATACACATTCAAACCAACAGTAACAACCAAATTATAACAGAAAAGGAAAGGAATCGTAAGTACTATACAGAAATGACGCGTTTTTCTCGGACCGAAAAATAGAAAGCAAGAAAATCGTAAACTGTTTGTTGTGTTTGCAGATGACAAGTTTGTACCAAAACAAGAAATAAGTAGGCTACTTAAGGAGTTTTATGTAGCCTAATGTAAAAAGGTATGTAAGAAATGTGATACTCATATATCTAGGCCTAATATTCACCAAACTGAAATAGTTATATAGACAGATAACCTAAGTAAAATTTAAAAACGAATGAACCTAGAAGTAACAGAAAAGACTATTGTGCAGTAAACATAATTTCAGGACAAAAATAAACCATCCCACTGATGATAGCACAAAATGTGGTGAAACATGTTTGGGAAAAATTAAAAAATCAGGTGTCTTGCATACGGCGGAAAATCGAAACCAATTTAATTCAATATTAGTTCATTAATTCGACGGGAGAAAATTTCATAAACTGTAACTTCCAAATAAATTTGCAACAATATCATTTAAAAGTGCTTTCTCCAGCTAAATACTTTTATTTCAATGCCCTTGAGTAGACGTAACAAATGATCAATCGATATACACTACAGGGTTTTCCAATTTACTCAAGATTTACTGTTGAAACAGTGCAGTAAATGAAATGATGATAACTGTAGATCCATAGTCCAAACTGGAACTGCTGTACCACGTGTCGATCTCTGCTGGAGCAGCCTTACTAGAACATGGCGCAGTCTTCACGGGTGGCAGTTAAGGTGCCGATTATGGCAACCATTCGATCATACTTATGTAGAATACTGTCTCGCAGTACATTATTCAACGTGTAAAAATACTCGTTAATAGATAATATTTGATTATAGGTTATTATATACGAGGCGCGTCCAGAAAGTAAGTTCCGTTTTAATTTATCTCCGCCGCAGCGCTGCGATTGCTGTTCCCCACATGCACTGTAGACGATGTGTATCAAGGAGAAGAACGTGCGCCATTTGGAGATCGCTGTCAGTTACGTACACTTTGTTGTGCTTATTTGAAATGTCGGCGTTGATTGAAAACCCCGCCACCTGTGAAATCAGATCGCTGATTCAGTTTCTCAATGCGAGGAAAGTGAAACCAAGTGAAATTTATCGGCAAATTTGCGATGTTTACGGACCAAATGCGATGAGTGATTCGATGGTGAGAAGATGGGTCCGACAGTTCAATCGCGGGCGTGGCGATGTGCACGATGAAGAACGAAGTGGACGTCCACCTTTGGTTACAGAAGAACTAGTTCACGCGATTGATGATAAGATACAGGAAAACCGTAGGTTTACAATTAGTGCTCTCGCTATGGACTTCCCCCAAATTCACAATCACACTGCAAATGTGGCGAAAAACTTCCTACAGAGATTTGGCTGGGACGTGTTTGACCATCCTCCGTACAGCCTTGACCTCGCCCCTAGCGACTTTCAACTGTTCTTACATCTCAAGTCTTTCCTTGGCGGTCATCACTTCACCAATGACGACGAGCTGAAGGAAACTAACTGGTTGAAGACACAGGCGGCAGATTTCTATGAAGAAGGTGCATAAAACCTGGTGCCACGCTATGACAAATGCCTGCAAAATTTCGGCAGTTATGTGGAAAAGTAGTTTAAGAGTTGTAGAATTTTGTGCAATAAAAATTTCTTCTGTATCTGTGTACAATTTCATTTTATTACCAAACGGAACTTACTTTCTGGACGCGCCTCGTATTTTATCATTTTATTTTATTCCTTTTGATTCTTGGTTAGCTCAGTGTGAGTTATTTTTTACTTAAAGGTCTCTGATTTGTACGATTATTTTTACAATATCTTTCAATTTTTAATTTGATAATAGTTGTTTGAAATGCTACATGGAATCAAAAACCTGCAACGAACCTATGGCAGCTTTGTTTAATGAAGATCTTAAAAATTTTATTTCACTGTGCACAGTGTGGTATCTACACACCGCAATAAAAAATAAAAGAAAGTTCCCTGATATGAAAACTATAATTGCTTTATAAAATCTGCCTATTCAGTTAATTATTAAATGAGATTATCTTTACCACTATTTTTTATAAAAAGCTTATAAGTTCACTGTCGCGTCCACATGAGCTGAAATAAAATTATTAAATCATTACTAGTTTCGTTACCACTCGACCCTGATTTATATGAATTGCTGTTTTTATTTTTTCCACGTAATGTCGACCGGATGCTGCAATTCAGGCCGATGACTGCTCGCTGCGACACCTGCTAATATTATTTATAAACATCTCTTGAAAATGGGTTAAAATGTTCCAACACTAGTTGAATTTGACACACATATTGTTTTTAATACCTATATTTTTTATATTAGTCACATTTTCATTATTACCACCTTTTTTATAAGTGATTCCATTAATATCAAAAAACACTAATGACGCCTGATGTAAAACAACACTTTCTCTCATGCGTCCTACCACATCGACAATGAGACAATCTGACAAGAAGAACAAGAACAAAGGGAACAATTTCTTGGTCAACATACGGTACATTTATATACTAATAATATCAGAGATATTAATATTTTTGTTATAATTACATTATAGTCGTTGCGTGTTAATGAACGTAAATGTCTTTGATGGCATCTCATGTTTACACTAGTGGCGCATTTTGAAACAGTCTACGATTGCATACACAGTTTTATTGTTATAAAGTAATCAGACGGAAGAACATTACAAACGCCTGCTCGACTTGTTCACGAAGTTCATCAAGAGTTGTTGACGAGTCGCAGTGTCAGTTGTCGTACCATCCCATAGCTGCTCCATTGGATAAAGCCAGGAGATCGTGCTGCCAATGGACATTACTGCAGGTCTTGCAGAGCACGCTGAGTTTTACATTCATTGTGTGGGCGAGCATTATCCTACAGAAAGAACACATTAGCTTCCATGTGAAATAATGCCAAGAACAGACCCTACAACACTCTGTACGTACCGAGCGCTAATCATCGGGCACTCCACAAAAAAAAAATAAAAAAAAATAAAAAAAAAAATATATATATATATATATATATATATATATATATATATATATATATATATATATATATATATATATATATATAAAGACAGTTGTATCTTATCGCACATCAGACTATAAGACCTAGGAGGGTCGTGTGTCTTTGACGATGGCACTCTAAGAGACAGCGCTCGCCAGGACTGACTAGTACACCATCGCATTGCGTGCAGACAGAATCTGCTTTCATTTCTTACAACATGACCCGCCGTTCAGTTATCGAAGAGATGCTGACGGCACCATCGATGCTGTGGCGTGAATGGAAGACGGGTAAGAAACGTGGGTGCCAATAGTCACACTGCTAGTAACAGGTTGCCAACGTAACAAAACTAACGCACCCATTTATTTTATTCGTTATGCCCAACGTCTCTAGGAATAATACCAGCTACACCTCTAATCTTTAACCAGCACTTGACCAAAATAACACAAAAAGTTAAGACATGAAACAACAGTCCGGAGACTTTTCTGATGCACTTCTCCACGCTACCTTGTCCTGTATAAGCCTCTTCACCAAATAATAAGAAGGTCAACTAACATCCTTTTGAATCGTCTTACTGTATTCGTCTCTCGTCATTCCTCTACAATTTTTACTCACACGCATTCCTACAGAGCTTAGTTGACGATTTCTTGATTTCTCAGAATGTGTCCCACCTTCGCTTAGTCAGCATATGCCAGAAATTCATTATCTTCCCAATTCTGTTGAGTACCTCCTCATTATTTACGTGATCTACCCATCTAATAATCTTCGTCTGTAGAATCACATTTCAAAAGCATCTGCCATCTTTATTGACTGAACACCTTATCGTCCACCCTTCAGTCCCATACAATGCCACACTCCATACAAATGCTTTCAGAAGGGATTTACTAACAATCAATATTGAATGAAACTAATTTCGCTTTTTCAGAAACGCTTTTCTTCCCACAGACATTCTGAATTTTATATCTTCTTTTACTTTGGCCATCAGAAGCTATTTTCATATCCAAATGACAACCCATCTTTTACTTTTATTATCACATTAACTAATCTAATTCCTTCAGCATCGCCTGATTTCCTGAGACTATATTCCATTACCCTTGTTTTACTATTGCTTATGTCCATTTTACAATTTCCTTTCAAGACACAGTCCATTCCGTTCAACTGCCCTTCCAGGTCCTTTGCTATCTCTGAGGGAATTAATATGCCAACAGTTCCGCGCAATGTTTTTATTCCTTCTCCCTCAACTTAAATTTACTCTCCAAATTTCTCCTTGCATTCCTTCAAAGCCTGCTCAATGTGGAGATTCCACAAGGTGGGGGGAACAGTATAACCCTGTGTTACTCCCAACCACTGCGTCCTTCTCATGCTCTTCGACTCTAATAACTGCTGTCAGGTTTTTGTACAAGTTGAATATAACTCTCCCTGCCCTATATTTTACCGCTGCTACCTTTAGAATTTGAATGAGTGTATTCCATTCAACATTGACAAAAGCATTCTCCACATCTACAAATCTCAAAAATGTAGATTAGCCTTTCTTTAACCTATGTTCTAGGATAAGTATTGCCTCTCGTGTTCTAACATTTTTCCTAAATCGAAATTAATCTTCCGCAAGGTCGGATTGCATCATTTTCTCCATTCGTCTGTAAATAATTCGTGTTGCTATTTCGCAACCATGAATTATTAAATTAATCTGAAATTTTCACAATTGTCTGCACTTTCTTTCTTAGGAATTGGAATGACTACACTTTTCTTGAAGTCAGAGGGTATTTCCCCAGTCTCATAATTCTTGAATAGCAGGTAGGTCAATTTCTTCATGAGTTGCTCTCCTAACGATATCAGCAATTCCCACGGAATCTCATCTGCTCCAGGGGCTTTGTATCGACTAAAACCTTTCATTACTCTGTCAAAAACTTCTCGCAGTATCGTATCTCCCATCTCATCTTCCGCTACTTCGTCTTACGTTTCTAGAATACTGCCTTTATTTCCTTTGTATGTGTCTTCTACGTATTCCTTCCAACTTCCAGCTTTCCCCCCTTTGCTTAGTTCTGGTTTCCATCGGAGTTCTTGATATTCATACAGTTGCTTTTCTTGTCTCTAAAGGTCTCTTTTATATTCTTGTTGGCGGCATCTATCTTCCTCCTAGTTCTACATTCTTCTACGCTCTTGCATTTGTCCTCTAGCTGCCCTCGCCTAGCCAGTCTGCACTTCCTGTCAACCTCAATTTTCAGACGTCTCTACTCCCGTTTTGCCTGCTTCACTTGCTGCATATTTATATTTTCCCTACAACAGTTAAATTCAGTATCACCTGTGTTATCTACGGATTTCTCTTACGACTTGTCCTTCTGCATATATGATCCTCTGCTGCCTTCACTACTTTACCTCTCAGAACTATCCAGTCTTCTTCTACTGTATTACTTTCCCACGTTTAAGACAATCCTTGCCTAATGCTCGCTATGAAACTCAAAGCCATCTGCGGTTCCTTTAATTTGTCCATGTTCCATCTACTTTATTTACTACCGTTTTCTTGCTGTCTCTTAAGTTTTAATTACCGGTTCATAATCAATAAGTTATGGTCAAAGTCTATATCTGCCAAGAGCTAGTTAGCATATTCACTTCTACTACTGTGGTCGCTGTTGGCTTTGTGTCTGTCTTTGCTACGATAATACGTTCACTGTGCTGTTCATAGTAACTTATCCGCATTACTATTTTCTTATTCATTGTCCTGCATTAACAGCAATTGATTTTGTATTTATAACCCTGCACTCACCCGACCAGAATTCCAGCTTGAAAGCCAACTTCACTAATTCCCACATATCTAACTTTCATCTATCCATTCATTTCTCTTTTCAAATTTTCTAACTTACCTACCCAGTTAAGGAAAAGAACTTTTCACGCTCCGATTCGTTGGCTGCCTATTTTGTTTTTCTTGATGACATCCTCCTGAGTAGTCCCCGCCAGATGATCCTCCGGAATATTTTACCCGAGAGGATACTGCCATCATATTTTCATACAGTAGTGATGCATGTCATAGGGAAAATTAGCGACTTTAGTTTCCGCTTGCTTTCAGCCGTTCACTGTACCTGCATGGCAAAGCCACATTAGCTGATGTTACAAGACCAGCTCATTCAATCATACAGAATGTTGTCCCTCTTCAGGAACTCTTATGTTTGTCCTCTCCACGGATAGTCCTCCGCTGTGGTCGCATCTACGGTACGGCTCTCTTTATCGTTGAGACAGGGAAGCCACCCCCTTTCGTAATGTCTATGATTCAGGATGGTGGCAAAGAGGACTATAAGTGGCTGCCGGCTCTAGCAAACATCAGCACTCCTCGAAGTAAAAGGACTATGATAGCAAAAAGTGAATGGGGGGAAAAAACATTTATAAAGCACTGTCTCCCAATTCATGAGTAACTCCTTTCCCAATGGGTGCTTTAAATCACGCCTTTCTACCTGTATGGTTCATGAATTACGCAAAGAGCAGTGTGTCAGAGAAATATGAAAGTTTGTCTCCGAGTCACCATGTGGTGATAAAATATGCTCATTCCTAGATTTAACAGAGGACCCCCCCGTTCATGTAAAGATCTCTCATGAATTTGGAGACAAATAGATGGATGCTGTGGCTGTATGCTGCCAAATGGGTTATCTTGGACACTTTAGGTTCTGACTGCGGAGCGAAAGGACTATGGGCCACATCCTTGTGAATGTCCTAAACGCTTACTTCTGGTGGAGCACAATAACTGAATTTGATATCTTTTACGGTAATCGCGTGGTTTAATAATTCGGACAGAAACATCTAGAAACACAATCAGGGGTAATGTACGCTTTACAAAATTTTTATGACATTATGCTTTCGTAACATAATGTAGTGCCTGCTCATATTCGCAATTACGATATTCATAGCACATTTTTAAAACGATTTTTATGAGATGTTCATATGACAATTACGTGATACGTAACACGTTTTTAACACTTTCGAGAATATTCTCTTCGTAACATTCCGTATCTGTTTTAAATTTTATGTGTACTTTTTATGGCTCTTTAGAGCTGTATTTCTTTTAGCTTCTCAAACAAAATACGTGTATTTTCATTGTTTAAACTTCAAAACTAATGATTCTGTTAGCGTCTAAAACAGTATTTTCCGTTATCTAGAATATGTCACTGTCGTTTCCATGTCCGATGAACGGGCGACCTTTACTGGTCGAAAACTAGGCGTTGCCTTAACGGAGGATGTTCAGTACTGATATCACAAGTTGGTGTAACTTCTACAGTTGTAACACTTAGCTTTATGAAATAAGCGCACTATATGTTCCTCAAATCATTCTAATTCATATATACGTTAAAGTTTTGCTTCCTAACTTTAAATTTTAAGTGTTTGTAAATGTCCGCTTCATCTACATCTACATACATACTCTGCAAATCACATTTAAGTGCCTGACCACTTTCATAACTTTTCTCTACCCTTCCATTCTCTAATAGCGCGCGGGAAGAAAGAACACCTAAATCGTTCCCTTTCGATCTTATTTCTCTTATTTTATTGGGATGGTCATGTCTAGTAAGTGGGTGCTAGCAAAATATTTTCACATTCAGAAGTAAAAGTCTGTGATTGAAACTTCGCAAACAGATCACGCCGCAATGAATAATGTCTTTCTTTTAGTGATTTCCACCCCAATTCGTGCAACTTTTCCGTGAAGCTCCCTCCCCCTCCCTCCCGTAATGTGATAAAACAAAGCGAGCTGCCCTTCTCTGAACCTTCTCAATGTCTTCCATCAATCCCACCTGGTGAGGGTCCCACAAGGGGCAACAGTACTCCAATTGTTGTCTGTTGTTGTAGGAGACTAAACAGCTCGGTACCCCTCTAATGGTACTGTAACATTAAATATGAAATACGTCGTTTATTAAAATTAATTGTACGAACTAGTTCAATAAAATGAACAGTCTTAATAGGTTTCATTCCCTAATAAGAACAACTTTCCCGTGTAACCTGCTTGACAATGCCAAATCGACGTGTAATTCGTTCTGTGATCAACAATGTAACGATTCTATTGTTGCTTTGCGGCTGTGTGGTTCGAATATTCTGAAAACGAAACGGGAGTACATTTTTTTCAGATGCGTTCTGTATTCGTTAGCAAATGAAAGGTATTGTTTCTCGCGACGTGTATGTACACCATATTATTAGAGAGACATTTATGACTATCAGAGAGAAACTTCAGTAATGTTAACTCAACTGCACTTCTATTGCAGAAAAGTGCTTTCTTCCGGTGTTGCGAACATTGAAACAGTAATTTTGGCTATCCAACTTTCAAAACCTGCTGTAAATTGGCCTGAAAACTGCAGGAGTAATATTAGTGCTAAATGCGGCATATTAACGGCAAATATCTTTTATTTGCTTACTACTTCTTATTTAACTACGGAACACTAATATTTCATATCACACTTCTGTTTTTAATAAATACTACAACTGAATTCTGGATGAAAAATTCACTCTACTGGAGTGTCTGCTAAGTATAATTGTAAAAGCACTATAAAAAGGATTACAGCAGGTGCAATTGTTTATTGTATCGTCCGATATGGTCCCTAGGAATTACGTTGTGCCAGAATACACGCAGTAACCATTAATAATCAGAATACTTTTAAACAATGTATTAAGCAACTACCTACTCTATAACTCCATTCACAATATTGATTCACTTACTAACTCAACTGAATATTAAGGACAAGAACCAAGGTCGCTTATAATTTTTATTTCGATTATCGGTTTCGGCAGATTACACTGCCATCTTTGGATGTCTCATTTCATTCATTACACCATAATTAAACGGTAATCTTTTCAATAAATTTATTAAGGAATGTATTGTTCAAACGTTAATATCTTACTAATCAACTTAGTTAATTATTTATATTAACTCCATTTCATTGTGTTTGATTTATTAAAACCCAGCCGGCCGCGGTGGCCGAGGGGACTGAGGCGCTCCAGTCACGGTCTGCACGGCCACTACGGTCGGGGGTTAGAATCCCTCCTTGGGCATGGATATTTGTGCCGTCCTTAGTTGTAGGTAGTTCATAAGTAGTTTATAAGTTTAGGGACTGATGACCCCGTAGTTAAGTCCCTTAAGCTTAACAAACATTTGAACATTTGAACATTAAAACCCAACTTAGGAAAACTGCCGGATTTTCAGCTGTGGGCCAGCATTAATATTTTCCGGTTTTTTATTCTTCCACTATCAGTCACGAATCGTCTGACTGGAAACACTGATTGATATTAATTACAATAGTGTTGATTGTCCGTTCATCATTTTTGAGCAATATTTCATTTGTTATTACAATCTAAAAACAAGACGTGATTAATCAGTTAGCACGAATCAAGACCGAACAGTATTCTACATGAGGAAGTTCGTGGACAGAGAATCCTCGTCTATTACGACGTAATGTTGGAACGTTGCCGTGAGTCACGTGTATAATGAGCTACCTGCAGGCTATGTACGCCACGCAACTCGGTTACGTAGAGCTTCCATAAAAGGGCGAAAAATGTATAAATACCAGACAAGTAACCGCTGCGAGGCACTTGTTCGCATAGAGCGCGGCGGTTGGCTGTCGACATACCAGCCGCATGTCACAGCCGCCGCTGCCGCCTCGATCCGCTGTTTTAGGTCGACACGTGACAGACGACGGTCTTGTCCTTCAGCGCACGGTCTGTCAGCGTGGACAAAAGGTAGCACAGAATAAACCAGCTGAACGTAATACTCAGACATCTCGCAGATCACACAAAGCCCTGTGTACCGCCAGATGCTGCTTACAGACAACTGCGGAATTTCGTAGTTTATACTTTATTTCGACAGTTCGTCAGTCATCACATGATACATGTTATTGTCAGAATAATCAGTTTCGTGCTTCCGCTTTAAGGTCGAATCAGTATACCATTTGTAAAATACCCGGCATCTACAGGAGGTGGGCAAAAAAGTCTTATAATAAGGGTGGGTAGGTGGGAGCAATTTCTGCGTGCTCCGACTGCTGCTGTCTGGCTGATACAAGCTCCTCGTCGCCACTTTTGTATCCCATCCTCGTCGCCACTTTTGTGTCTCGTTGCCGCTGGTTGTCCTAGGTGTCGGTGGCCGAGTAGAGAGAGAGACCGACACAGGGAAGTAGGAAGCACGCGTGTGCAGGTACAGAGACTGAGGTGACCAGCCAGTGGGACAGCAGAAACTAGAAACAGTAAGCTAAATTAGAAAAAGATTTATATTTCGTAGAAATAATACAATACTTATCTTGGAGGGTAGCAGACTAGTGGAAGCAGATACATAGTTTAACTAGGTAGAGGCCTGCCTACTGATGTGTCCTAGTGCCTGTCCTAATCCCAAGTGACCGATCCAGTTCAGTGGTGCCCACGAGCGAAGTTGCAGCAGAGGGCGCTCGTGGATGACGCCGTAAGAACGCATGGTGGGTTGAGGAAGAGCAGGTGAAGTGGATTGGGGGAGAATATTTTGAAGGAAGTAGGATAGGATGTTGAACCAGGTTGTGCTGTATGCATCATCACCGTTACACAACCATCATATCCCCCTCCCCTTCCTTATTTCCTCACAAATGAGCGTGATTCGCGAAGTGCGGCAGTCTGAGATGACGGTTGTATGTGTTGAGTGCCTAAATGACTGCGTGACATTTTTTCTGATAGCTGAAAGTGTTGTATGTGCTTGTCTTTCTTTATGTGCCTTCCGCAGTTGTAAACTGTTCTGTCACTATTTTGTAAAATAGAAAACAGATCGTCATCTCATTTCCTTTTATAAATCTAACGTACGAAGAACAATAGCGTGAAGTGTGTCCAGTTCCGTCCATGACGACTTTTCAGTTGCATATTAGCCAATTGTAAAACAACTGTTTGCAAATGAATCTGATTTTTGCTTATCTTACAGTATCGAAGCTCCCCGCGATACAGGATTGATTTTCGTGCTATTCCTTGATGTTTGTGTGCTGCATCAAATACTGAGAAAGATTTGCAGAAATGAAATCCCACCGCATGAGGGTGAACCTAGTTCATATTTTTCAGTACATGAAATGCAGGTAAGATATAGAAATTTTATTGAAAATTGAGAACGGTATCTCTTTTCATTATAGAGTTAAAGGGTCTTGTATCACATGCGTACGCGTCCAGTTCCGTCCCTACATATGAAGGATCATGCGTTAGAGATATAACACACTCGAATACTTCAGTGGAATGAGGAACAGGGTGAACGGGCGAGGGAACATTCCTCAGAAGTCCCTAAAAGTTAGCATCCAGTTACGAACTAGGAAATGCTCAATTGGAAAGTGTTGTGAAATGAACATCTACAAATGAAATCGTATGGATTCAGTTGCTCAGAGCGATTACACATGACAATAATTGCGTTTTCCAGAGACAGGTTTTCGTCGATACATAGCATTAAAGGAAGAGGATTCTGTGAAAGTTGACTTCTCAGCGATGAAGGTACTATTCACGTGAACATTGAAGGAAACCAGCAAAACGTGCAAATACAGGGAGCAGATTCTTGTCGAATGTATTCATGAATGGTCAAAAGTGTTTTGTGCTTTGTCATTTTTCAATGTGGGGATGCTCTCACTTTCAGAACGACGTTCGTGAGTTCTTGGACACTACTTCTAAGATGATATATCAGCTGTCAATTTGTGTTTGCTACCATAGCCCCACTTTCTTTCACCACACCTGATATCATGTAATTTGACCTGTGGGGCTACAGTAAAGACGCTGTCTGTATACCTCCACTTTCTTATAACATCTATAACAAAACAGTACATATCTGGGCAGATACAGAGACTTAATTGTACCATGACACTATTCTTATTTACTATTAAATAGTTATTAAGCGCTCTTCGAACAAATGTCTGCACACTGGCCACGCTGATGCTTCAGGCAAGGGAATATCACCATAAACATTCCGTGCCCGCAACAGTCACGGAAGCAATAAAGCCAATATACAGGGACCTTGCAGATAAAAAATTACTTAGAAAATGTCTATATGGCCGTAAACAAAATCCTAAGGAGAGTTTCAACTGGTGCGTTTGGCAACCAGTACCGAAAACTGACTGTGTTTATTGGATTGACAGTAGTCAAAATAGATCTGATGGATTCTGTTATGTTTCAATTATGATATAATTACCAGGAGAAAAGTAATGGACAAATTAGGCATCCAACCAGGAAATGATATGATAGAAGCTGTGACTGCCATAGAACGTCAGCGACTAGTTGAAGGCTGCGGAATCCACCACTAAAGAGTCCAGAGTAAGGAAAAGACTCCAGAAAAAGTCTGCAAAGGATAAAGAAGCAGCTCGCCAGCAATATTATGCACTTGAATATTCTGAAAGAAGCATATGGTGAGTCAAAAACAATGATAAATGTCTTTCTCATTTTCTCGAAACCGAATTTTCAAGAACTTTACGTGCTTATATCTTCATAATGGTTTTAGCTGAGTTCATCAAATTTCTCCCAATTGAAGAATGGGACACTATCAGAAACACTGAGAAATTTCTTTCTCTTTTCTCGAAACTAAATTTTCAAGAACTTTACGTACATGTATCTTCATAATGGTTTTAGCTGTTTTCACGAAATTTCTCCCAATTGAAGAATGGGATACAATCTTTGTATTATGCATAATGCATTGCCGACATGATCTATATTTGTCATTCTTTATATAATTTTAGTGGTAATTGTAGACAAAATAGTTCAAATGTTTATTAAACTTAAGGGACTTATCTGCGGGGTCATCAGTCACAAAATAGTAATGAAGTGTGTTTTTCTATTTCAACATATATACTCCAAACTACAAAACAAGTGACATAATGCATTCCTACGAATGTTAACAGAATCTCGCCACAGTATAAATGCTATTATCCTTACGATGCGACAAAAATGGTTCCAGAATACGAAGGTGCATTATAAAGACATTAGACAAAATATGGTAATTCTCCACCCCCATGAACCACAGACATTGCCGAGGTGGGGTGGCTTGTGTGCCTCAATGATGCAGATAGCCGTACCGTAGGTGCAACCACAGCGGAGGGGTATCTGTGGAGAGGCCAGACAAACGTGTGGTTCCTTAAGAGGGGCAGCAGCCTTTTCAGTAGTTATAGGGGCAACAGTCTGGATGATTGACTGAGCTGGCCTTGTAACATCAGCTAATGTGGCTTTGCCACACGGTTACTGCGAACGGCTGAAAGCAAGGGGAAACTACAGCCGTTACTTTTCCCGAGGACATGCAGCTCTACTGTATGAAAATATGATGATGGCATCCTCTCGGGTAAAATATTCCGGAGGTAAAATAGTCCCCCATTCGGATCTCCGGGCGGGGACTACTCAGGAGGATGTTATCATCAGGAAAGACAATACTGGCATTCTACGGATCGGAGCGTGGAATGTTAGATCCCTTAATCGGGTAGGAAAATTAGAAAATTTAAAAAGGGAAATGGATAGGTTGAAGTTAGATATAGTGGGGATTAGTGAAGTTCGGTGGCAGGATGAACAGGATTTCTGGTCAGGTGAGTACAGGATTATAAATACAAAAGCAGTTGGGGGTATCACAGGAGTAGGACTGATAATGAATAAGAAGATAGGAATGCGGGTAAACTACTATAAGCAGCACAGTGATCGCATTATCATTGTCAAGATAGATACGAAGCCAACACCGACAACAGTAGTACAGGTTTATATGCCAACTAGCTCTGCCGATGATGAGGAGATCGAAGAAATATATGAGGAGCTAAAGGAAATTATTCAGACAGTTAAGGGAGAGGAAAACTTAATTGTGATGGGAGACTGGAATTCGGTAGTAGGAAAAGGAAGAGAAGGAAAAATAGTAGTTGAATATGGACTGGGCAGAAGGAATGAAAGAGGAAGTCGTCTGGTAGAATTTTGCACGGAACATGATTTAATTGTAACAAACACGTGGTTTAAGAATCACAAAAGAAGGTTGTATACTTGGAAGAGACCAGGAGACACCGGAAGGTATCAGATAGATTTTATAATGGTAAAACATAGATTCCGGAACCAGGTTATAAACTGCAAGACATACCCAGGGGCAGATATAGACTCTGACCATAACTTGTTAGTCATGAACTGTAGGCTGAAACTGAAAAAACTGCAGAAAGGTAGGAAAATAAGGAGATGGGACCTAGATAAATTGAAGGAACGTGAAGTTCTGGTGAATTTCAGAGGGAGATTTAGGCAACAATTGACAGAAACAGGGGGAAATAAAACAGTAGAAGAGGAATGGGTAGCATTGAGAGATGAAATAGTGAAGGCAGCAGAGGACAAAATTGGTAGAAAGGCAAGACCTACAAAAAATCCTTGGATAACACAGGAAATACTAAATTTAATTGATGAAAGGAGAAAATATAAAAATGCAGTAAATGAAACAGGCAAAATGGAGTACAGACGACTAAAAAATGAGATTGACAGGAAATGCAAAATGGCTAAGCAGGAGTGGCTAGAAGCCAAATGCAAATCTGTAGAAGAATGTATAAGAAGGGGGAAAATAGATACCGCCTACAGAAAAATAAAAGAGACATTTGGGGACAAGAAAAGTAATTCTACGAATATCAAGAACCCAGATGGGAAACCAGTTCTCAGCAAAGAAGGGAAAGCTGAAAGGTGGAAAGAGTACATAGAGCAGCTCTACAAAGGAAATGAACTTAGAGACGATGTAGTAGGAAGGGAAGAGGAAGTAGATCAAGATAAAATAGGCGATACTATACTGAGAGATGAATTTGACAGAGCCCTGAAAGACCTAGGTCGGAATAAGGCCCCAGGAGTAGATGACATACCCTCAGAGCTACTAAAGTCTCTGGGAGAGCCAGCCATGACAAAACTATTTGAACTGGTGTGTAGGATGTATGAGACAGGCGAAATACCCCCAGACTTTAAGAAAAATGTAATAATCCCCATTCCAAAGAAATCAGGCGCAGACAGGTGTGAAAATTACAGAACCATCAGTTTGATAAGTCATAGTTGCAAAATTTTAACAAGAATTATCTACAGGAGAATGGAAAAGCTGGTAGAAGCTGACCTCGGGGAAGATCAGTTTGGATTCAGGAGGAACGTAGGAACCCGGGAGGCAATACTTACCTTACGTCTTATCTTAGAAGATAGATTAAGGAAAGGCAAACCTACATTTTTAGCTTTTGTAGATTTGGAGAAAGCGTTTGACAATGTTGACTGGACTACACTCTTTCAAATTCTGAAGTCAGTAGGGGTAAAATACAGGGAAAGGAGAGTTATTTACAACTTGTACAAAAGCCAAACCGCAGTTATTAGACTCGAAGGGCATGAAAGGGAAGCATCAGTTGGGAAGGGAGTAAGACAGGGTTGTAGCCTTTCTCCGATGTTATTCAATTTGTACATTGAGCAGGCGGTGAAGGAAAGCAAGGAAAATTTTGGAATAGGCATTAAAGTTCAGGGGGAAGAAATAAAAACATTGCGTTTTGCTGATGACATTGTAATTCTGTCAGAGACAGCGAACGACCTAGAAGAACAGTTGAATGGAATGGACAGTGTGTTGAAGAGAGCGTATAAAATGAACATTAACAAGAGCAAAACAAAAATAATGGAATGTAGTCAGAAAATCAGGCGATGCCGAAGGAATTAGATTAGGTAATGAGACAATGAAGTTGGTAGATGAGTTTTGTTACTTGGGTAGTAAAATAACATGCAATGGTCGCAGTACAGAGGATATAAAATTCAGAATGGCAATGGGAAGAAAAGCATTTTGAAAAAGAGAAATTTGCTAACATCGAATATTAATTTAAGGGTAAGGAAGTCTTTTCTGAAGGCATTTGTGTGGAGTGTTGCCTTGTACGGGAGTGAAACATGGACGATAAGCAGTGCGGACAGGAAGAGAATAGAGGCTTTTGAAATGTGGTGCTACAGAAGAATGCTGAAGATTAAGTGGGTAGATCACATAACTAATGAAGAGGTACTGAACAGAATTGGCGAGAAAAGGAATTTTTGGCATACCCTGACTAAAAGAAGGGATCGCTTGGTAGGACACATTCTTAGACATCGTGGAATCGTAAATTTAGCATTGGAGGGAAGTGTGTGGGGTAAAAATCGCAGAGGGAGACCAAGAGACGCGTATAGTAAGCAGATTCAAGTGGATGTGGGTTGCCGTTCTTATGAGGAGATGAAAAGGCTTGCTCAGGATAGAGTAGGGTGGAGAGCTGCATCAAACCAGTCTCCGGACTAAAGACCAAAACAACAACAATGGTAATTCTTAAACTATAACAGATATTTCAATACATTTCCAATTGCAACTTACGTTAATGTCATTTAGTGTTGGTTCAAAATAGTAACTACCTCCGCATTGTGAATAAAGAGGAATGTGCACCGAAAGCAAGGCATGAAAGTGCAGCCCGTTCACGTTCATGCCCCTTAAGGTGTCTGAAGGAAAAGACGCACTGAACTCCGTATCTTTGAATACGATACAATCAACTGTCAATGTCATTGTAACACCGTCCTTATTCTCCTTAGGCATCTTAGAGTGCGTGAATTCGGCATTGTTTATACGAACGAGGAAGATCTATTGTCGGTGTGGGAGCTTTTGAAGTGAGAGAATATTCGGCGAATGGAATCTCCATCCCACCCGTCAAGCAAGACGGGGTGAGCTGGGAAGACGTATTGCAGCACGTCCACATGCAGAAACGACCATCCATCAGCTGTCAACCGCGCTCATGTAGTAAGAGCGCTCCCTATCACTGAAACTTCATCCCAGCCTTGTGCAAGAGCGCCCATATGACATTTCCTCGTAGGGGGAGGGGAGGAGAGCAAGAGCTAGGGGTACGGAAATTTTGTAATATTTTGTAATGCCGCTTTTTAATAAGCCATAAAATGTTACAATGTTGTTACTAAAATAATAACAAGTCCAAACACAAGTGCTACTAGAAACATATAGCCAACAAAGGTAGAAAACTGAACCTGTTAAAACAACTAGAAGTAAACATCCAGCAAAATGTCCCCATCTGGTTTTGCACTATCGTTCATGCGAAAAACAACTAGCTCTTTATTCACACGAAGTGATGGTTTCTATCGACAAAGGTTCGCAAATCGATACCGTATTTCTTGATTTCCAGAAAGCTTTTGACACCGTACCTCACAAACGGCTTTTTATCAAATTGCGTGGTTATGGTATATCCTCCCAAATTTGCGATTGGATAGGAGATTTCTTGTCAGAGAGGACACAGTACGTAGTAATCGATGTTAAGGCATCGACTAAAACAGAGGTGATATCGGGCGTTCCACAGGGTAGTGTTATTGGTCCTCTGCTGTTCCTTATTTATATAAACGATTTAGGGCAAAATCTAAGTAGCTCTCTTAGGTTGTTTGCAGATGACGCCGTCATTTACCGTCTAGTAAGATGAAAACCAACTGCAGAATTTAAATTGGAAAGAACACGTAGATAATATCGTGGGAAAGGCGAACCAGAGACTGCGTTTTATTGGAAGAACTCTTAAAACGTGCAACAGAGCTACAAAAGAAACTGCATACACTACGCTTGTCCGTCCAATTTTGGAATATTGCCGCCCAGTGTGGGATCCTTATCAGGTGGGTTTGACGGAGGACATCGAAAGAGTCCAAAGAAGGGCAGCTCGTTTCGTATTGTCACGATACAGGGGAGACAGCGTTACAGAAATGATACAGGATCTGGGATGGGAATCATTACAACAACGGCGCTTATCGCTGCGGCGTGGGCTACTTGCGAAACTCCAATCGCCAACATTCTCCTCCGAATGCGAAAATATATTGTTGACTCCCACTTACATAGGTAGAAATGATCATCAGAATAAAATACGAGAACTCAGTGCTCAAACAGAGAGATTCTTCCCGCGCGCTATTCGAGAATGGATTGGGAGATAAATAGTATAATTGTGGTTCGATGAACCCTCTGCCAGGCACTTAAAAGTGATTTGCAGAGTATCCCATGTAGATGTAGATATAGATATCAATTACAGCGGAGCAAGTAGGGGAGACAGGGGTTCGTTTTCCATAGGGGCAGGATGGCCCAGTCGAATTAGTTCATACGATAGATCGTCTTAGGAATCAATCAGAAAGTGGGTAACACTGATCCTCTCCTTATACAGGGCCAATATCGCAGGCGGTGAACTTTTGGACAAGCTGTAGTCCTTAATTGCTTTTGTGCGTAGTTCAATAAAATTCTACGCGTCGGGTAATGTGTGTTATTTAACATTTTCTTGCTTTAGGCGCAACGGGATGACTAGTATAATAAAAGGTCGTACTTTAAGGATTATTTCTGTTTGGTATACATACTTAATTGCTTCAGTGAGTTTTCTGAAGAACAGAATTTATTGTAAAGGTGACGATTGGGCTTGTTGGTCCAGAGAGGACGGGGCACCATGGCCAGCGGAGACAGTCTGTCACGTCCTGTAGGAGCTACACTTCTTGGAACTCGATGAAAGGTTTGTTACTTTTCATAATAACGTTTATAATTCTTCGAGTTTATTAAATTATTAACATAATTGTCGAAGTTAAGCATAATTTGACACGTTTCAGCTGTCAAAAGACCGTCATATTCACGAGATAAAAGCGTTGAATAACTGCTAACCAGTAAATTTTATTTTAATCTTAAACAGTGATCTGAGACATCAGAATCTCGTTCATGTCCTTGTTTCCAAAACATGAGCTAGGGCTCTGGTTTAAACTTTTGTTTTATTTGTAGCATCATAAAAATGATCCGAAATTATAAAAGAATGAAAGGGGGATGTTTTCTGAAGATACGATGCTAAGAGCAATTTTAGAAGTAAAAGAAAAGGAAAGATCTGTGAGGACTGTTAGCGAAGACTGTGGGATTCCAAGAACATCGTACTGGGGGTACTGTGCTAAGTACAGACCTCATGACAGTTTGCACAGGTAATAGAAACTCAGAAAACAGAACTTGAATTTCAACTTATGCCACTGGAAAAAAATTAGATCACAGGTTAGAAAAACCGCATTTTCAAAAATAAAGGATGGTAATAATGATGACGATGAGGAAGAGTCACAGAGCCTTTTTGAAACAGTCAACTGGAGAATAAGGAAATCAGTTCACGAACTGTAAGCGTTTAGTTCATCAGAGATGCGTTAAAAATGGAATCGTTGGACTATTATATGAGTGTTAAAACTGTGCAGATACTTTGGAGCTGAATATTGATTAAAGTTGACTGGTTTGTGTTAAGACACTATAAATCGTAATAAGTTTAACCTCTCCTGTTGTCATAGTCCTTAATGTTATGCATTTAACTCAATATTCAACTTTATATTACGAACATTAAAGTATATTTCTTGATAAATGTTAGTTTTATTTTAATTTCTTGGTTACAAAAAGACAACATGGGCCAACGTGCCCCAGCCTCTGGGCCAACTTATCCCGATGTAGGGGTATATTTACCCATTTAACATACGTCCAGTAATTAATTTTTTCTAATACTTTAACTGATATTTTCAAGCTTAATAACTGCCATCCAGATTCAATAAAGACCTATCAAATATTTAACAATAATTTCACAAATTTAAATACATCAGATAAATTAATATTAACAAAAAAAAAATGGCCAACGTGCCCTGATCTCCCCTATTCATTATTATGTTCATGTGATGTAATTCAATCAGTCCCGTACCAAATTAAGGGTCACATTTTTATTTCATTTATATTTATATAGCACGTACGACATTAAACATAAAATACAACTACACATAGTTTCTTTTGTTTACCCTGCAAAACGTAGCTTTGATACAATATAAAAATTATAATACTGTAACGTAATGTAATTCAGTTATTATACGGGTTTAAATGTAATCCAACACGTAAATCGTAATCACAAAGTAAGAAACATTTTTGATGCAGAGAAAAAAAAGTAGCAAGTGTTCATTTTGACTGTTTTAAATGTTGATCACGATCCAGCAAAATTTACAGTTCTTTGTAAAACAGTAATATTTAGTATCTAAAGAGTATAATTTGTTTCATTTAGTCATTCTGTAAAACATATAAAAGTTAATAAGCACATTTGTTGCATACAGTATGTGCGTGAGATGAATGCGACAACTTGTCAACTAATGCCATGACCAAGGTCGCTGTGTTTATGTATATATTTATATATCATGTTCCCGCGCGCGAATAGTCGTGCAGTGTCAGGCGCCATCCATTTTTTGCGCGACCATCCCTCGGTCATGGGTGTGTATTGTCTTTCGCATAAGTTAAAGTAGTTTGTAAGTCCAGGGACCAATAACCTTCAAGTTTCTTCCCTTACGTTTCCAAATATTTCAGAATTCTTTTTTTATGACGTCTTGCCTTGTCGGGTGTTTTGCCGCATAATAGTGTCGAACTTTCATAATATTTCGGCTACGTAGCTCGAAACCTTCAGGTGTGACGTGAGACTGCTCCTCGAGTAGATCTGGTCCAGTATTTATGTCTGTGACCTTCGCCCTGCTCCCTCTGCGGTCGGTTTCTATTCGCTGCGATCCGCTGCAGCTCTTGATGTTCCCTTAGGGGTCCGCATGTATAAGACCCGCTCCTGGGTTCTCCAACTGCGAATACTGTTATCCGGCAGAACACCCGACAACCCAAGATGTCATTAGATCGCCGGGTAATCTTGAAGGTGGTTTAATAAGACGAAAAATAGTTCGAAATAAATAAACAGTAGTAGAAAAACAGTTTATTTGTTTTCAAACTTAAAAATGGAATTGTTCCAGTAAGAACCAAGAAGAAGTGACGGAAGCATGCGTACACAATAAAATAGTAACTTTTAAACCATCTTTTTGAAAACAGATCACATATATGAACAACATTTTCTTTCCTAGATAGAAATGGCATTGTTTTAAAGCCTTTTATACCATAAACTGGTTTTCGAACCTGTTAACGTTCATCATGAGACGGTGGGGTAGAAAAAAAAATTACATATCCATGCGGTTAGCAGCATGTTGGGCGCTAGCTCTATGACAAAACACGTAAATGAAACTTAATCTATCGCCATGGGTTTTGTGCATGTGACGATTCGTAACAAAAAAAATTTGTCTGTGACTTACTGCGATCGTATGGGCAGGTTCCAGTAGAGTAATGAACTGGCCACTGCACTTATACAGTTCACTCTCTCTCTCTAGCTCTCTCTCTCTCACACACACACAGACACACACATATTTGGTTTTGAGTCTACAAAACCCAATCAATTGTAAACGAATATTTTACAAATTAAGAGAGCTAAAGTACATGCATGGAAGTGCATATATTTCTGTATTCATGCGGGTATTAAATTATCTGTACTTATTCTAGTGAACTTATCTTCAAAACTTATTTACAAGAGATACAGAGGTTGCAAATATTTACAAATGTACATTAAATACATGAGACAAAATAAATAAATATTTTTTCTTCTTTTCTCCTTACATTAACATGATCTGGGAATCGTTGTTTATGGTATACTTTACATAAATATTTGTTTATTGTACTTCATTTTAACAATATGTAGGTGTTAACATTTTCGTCCATTTAGCATTAGGGAGCTTATTTATGTAGGCTATGAGACTGAGAATGGGTTGGGGGTTCTGGGTAGGGGAGGGGGCGGGGAATTGTAAGACATGATTGGGTTGTCTGGTTACTTCTTTGGAACTGATATATCTTGCACATTTTGAAGGAAGAATTTGTTTTTCATTTATGTCTGGTCATTGAGAAAGTTATCTGGAGCTGTATGAATCCTGATAAAGATTTCTATTTCTTCTGAACAACGTGAACAAATCCAGTTTTGCCACACACCTTGCTCAGCAAAAACATTCTGCTGATGCCATAGAATACAACTTACAGGTACTTCACCTTACCAACAAAGGAATGAACCTTGACATCCTTGAAGAAATAGAAACTTTATCAGCATTCATGCAGCTCCTGATAACTTTCTCGATGTTCGAAATCTAATTTATAAAATAAAAGGATTTAAATCAGTGACTGGTTGTGGATTAGTCATTTATATTTAATAAGCAGTCACTCGTTCTAAAAACATCTAAAATAGATAAGTATAATCTTTTAATTTTCTTTTCTTTTTGTGAAAGCCTGGGAGGGCTAGCAAAAGCCTTGCCCCTGGTGTGAGAGTCCATTACGGGGTGGCCGGCATAGCAGCACGTGGCAGAGCATGCTTTGTCCGTATTGTTCATAGACCCTATTACGCTGCACGTGCCGCCTCTTGCATTGTCCTGGAGCCATCGTAAATCGTCCAACATAAATGGAGCCTTCCGTAGGGCTCGCAACGTAAGCGCCATTCAACATCGAAGGCAGAGAAAGCTGTAGCCAGAGCGGTATCCCGAGGTGGCTGGAGGTCCTGTCTATTGCTGAGGGAGCGCTGCTGACAAAGTGGAGCCCCCTGGTTAGTTTACGGCCCCTGTTAAGCACTGCAGGATCTTCTGGCGTTCACTGCTTGTCAGTCTTCCATTATGGCCAGCTTGTGCTGTAGCACTTGGTCGATGTCGAAACAATTTAGCATTAAACTGTCCTGCGTTTAAAGTCGGTTTTGTTATTGCCGCTACTAATATATTGGTTCCTATTAGCACGTTCCTTGCCTGTTAGTGAAATGAATAAAATGATCGTCAGTTGTATCGCGTGCCTAAAATGACTGGAGGTTCACTTCCCTTCCAAGCTTAAAGCTGTAGAATTTCTTTCTTGAAGATATTGAACGCTGTTCATTCTCCCTTGAAAAGAAATTGCACGAACAGATTAACATGCGCAAGAACACTAAAACATAGTAGATAACTGCAGACATTGATAAGTGGTTGTAAAAAAAACTCACTCAGTTACAATGAGGAATCATGCTAACATTGAGTCACGAGACTATGTTGCCAGCAACCATGACTCACCTAATGCGTGTGTAAAGACCGCTGTCAACTACTTCTTTTGAACAGATAAATATTTGTGAGAATTGACCCTAAAAATCGCAACCTACTCGTATGAAAGCGGCCAAACGTTAGAGGCAAGTAACAATACATAAATCATTGCTGAGTTTAGAATGTCATAAAAAAGAGAATATGGCTTGTAGCCGTAAACGACGCCTGATACTTTTACTCCACATCGTGATATCATTAACCATACGATCATTAACACAGGTTGTGAAAAGTAGCATAATTATTATTATTAATCTTAGGATTTCCTGAAAGATTTCGTATCTGATGCGTCACTGATTGTCATTTGGGTAAAAAAAAAAAAAAAAGGACGTGTTTTTCATAATTCTTCAGTGGGTCAAAAATCAACCGTGATGTTGCCTTCAAAGAGGCGCTCAACATAGAAGTTGAGGTGAAACTAGCTGCATTCTCTAGCGTACAAGACAATTCGTACGTTTTAGTCATAGTAGCTTGCGCCTACACGAGGACAAACGTTCATGATACTAACGACGTTTCTACTTTCCCATTATTGTTGAAGAAGTACCCATAGGAGTTTCAGATGAGAATCTGAACCTCATCAGTAAGTGGTAAACGCTATTCCACGTATACCTGCTACGACTTAAAAGTTCCTCATGCGATAAAAATACTTTGAAAATACGAATAAAATGACCTGTTACAACAATGAAACGAAGAATGATAGTTTAAAAATACATTACTTTTTTGTACGGTTGCTTATTTTAGGAGTTCACTGGACCGCTGGACACATAGGACGTGCCGAGATCCTTCAACATTGAGTGGCTAGGATATCGCCGTAAGGGTTACGCCGCCTGCTGCATGACATTTAGTGGGCGCCACTTCGGCGACTTGCAAGACGGTAGTGATGACAACATCCACTTGACAATTGCTTACAGCCGGCCGTGGTGGCCGAGGGGACTGAGGCGCTCCAGTCACGGTCTGCACGGCCACTACGATCGGGGGTTCGAATCCCCCCTCGGGCATGGATATTTGTGCCGTCCTTAGCACAAGCTAGTTGATAAGTAGTTCGTAAGTTTAGGGACTGATGACCCCGTAGTTAAGTCTCATAAGCTATACAAACATTTGAACATTTGAATTGCATATAATACACTTTTCTTGGCAATGGTCGAATAATAATAACACGAAAATATGAAATTTGAAGTGCCGATTTTTAATATTAATTATCGAAATTAGTCAATGATACTTACACTGGTCAGAAGTTACTTTTTTGTAGACCTGCAAAAAACTGTGTGTGTTTGTAGCAGTTCACGGTTGTAAAAATAAGTAGTATTCATGTATGTAATACTGGTGTCATATTATTACCTCAGATAGTGGTTTGGATAAAAAAAGTGGGTTAGCATTTTTCTAGATACAAAATCGTGTGAAGTAATAAAGCAATGGCTAAATTCACTTATTTTCTACAAATATAAGAAAATTTAAGTAAAATATATCAGTAACTAGTGCTTAAGTCTCTCGCAAACGAAACAAGAAATAAATCATCATTTTTTTCAACTAGGCAGGCTTCTGTGTCTTACTCGTTAGCCTTTCAGTAGTTTTTAGGGCTTTATATAGTTGCAGAATTTGTTGACAGAGCCAAATGTTTAATTGAAATGTCTTTTGTGTATGTTCTTTCAATAATAATAACGTAAATATTTCACTTCAAACATGTATGAACAGTAATTACGACCCTTTTCCATCGCGGAAATTTTAATTATTAAATTATTATTTTCCAGAATGCAACGATGACTTAAAATACCCGCCATAGTATTGGGAGCGGGGACCAACTGTTAGAGGAGCAATTCCAGTTAAATTACTTTTATTACCTTAAATCTGAATAATTTGTACTTCGTTTATCACGTTCCTGATCAGTAGCCGATTTATCAAACTTTCATTTTTTGGTCACACATCGGTTACATGCACTCCGACAGTTGATTTTTTTCGGCCGATAGACCATCCCCCCCCTCCCCGCCCCCACAACCGAAAATAAAATCATTTTATTAATCAAGAGTAACTAAATGTTTTATGATGCTTTGTTTACTTTTGCAGGTCTGTTTACAAGTTAGTACTTATCAGCCTTTATGCTGATTTCAAATCTAGTGTTAATGCACAGTCTGTCGTGGATTCCTACCTTTTATCTCGCTTGTTGCGAAAATTACAAGGTGGCTTTTTTTTTGGTCAAAGATCTAACTCAGGGACACTTATTTGCAACTTCATTAACACACATATTGGGCTGTTCCAATAACAGCGCCTCTCCTTTGCCAGTACTTCTGTGGTGGCCATCATCCAACGGTTTTTGCAACAGCTAACATGGAAAGTTCCTTGTTACTATTATTTGGCGACATTGTAATTTCTTGCAGGTCTCCTGATGAACATCTACGAAACCTGGAATGCCTCTTCCAGACACTCGGTGATGGTGTGCTGTCCAACATGGAGAAATGCGATTTTTTCCGTACTTGGTCACATCATTGATGCAAATAGGGTTTGACCTTCTGCCAAACACTTCGGGCCATTTAAGAACTTCCAACCCAGAAGAACTTCTATGAACTCAGGCTCATATTAGCAAGATCTCTTATTACCTCTGGTTCATCCCTAATGTGTCCAGATCGCATCATCCTTACATGCCCTCTGGAGCAAGAATGTTCTGTTCTTCTGATCGTCTGAACAAGTAAACGCCTTCCAAATGCTCAAAACGCGTATCTTCAGGGTTCTCATTACCTTTCACCCAACTGAACCGATGGTCCTCACGGTAGATATCTCCTCCAATGGTTTTAGTGCCCTCCTGTCTCAAAATTTTGGCACCATTGATTTGCTATTGCTTCCAAAGACCAAGTACATCCAACTAGAGTAGGTGGCTTTGGCGGTCGTATGGAGTGTTCAGATTCCACCAATAACTTTATGGGCATATTCTACATCCTGACAGATCACAAGCTTCATAGTAGTTTGTTCCTTTCTACGAAACCTATACCCATCCCAGCAGCACCTGTTCCACCCGAAAAGTACAAGAAACTTCAATGCTAGACACTAACCCTAGCAAATTACGATTATGAGATCCTTGTGACTTGCAACTTGCAGTGCAAAGAACGAGCAAGAGCTAGACGAAAGGCTCGCCTCATTTTTAGCTTTTAAATAATTTATTTATATTTAAACCAGTAGTAAATAGGGCACTCCCCGCAGTTTCTTGAGTACTGTTAAATTTACACCTTAAATATTCTCAAAATTTAAATTACAGATTAATCTGAGCCGCGCTGGCTCGTTTTGAGAGTTAACCGTTATCTTAAATATGTCATAATGTTTCGAAACACGTTTCAGTGGTACTGAGCGATGCTGCCTCACAGGTATCCTTTCTTGTTAGTAATTCTTTCGGCGCCCAGATATTGACTCGCAATTTCTATATTTAGTTGTCACCTTTGGTATCGGTGCCGCTAAGCTGTATCCATTGACATTGCGCCGAATCCTCCAAGCGGCATGTTGCCCGGGGCTGGTGGGCTGGAGAGTAACCTGTGACCGTTGGTGGACGTTATGCACCAAAGAAGTAATTTCGGGCGGAGGCTTGCGTTCAGTACGACATCGAAGTTCTAAAGGGCACTGTGGTGTTGATTGGAATACTAGATTGGGAGCAGAACCGCTGGAGTGACGGCCTCAACATGTTCTGATTTAGTTCCTGTTAGCGGTGCGAGCCTGTCATTATCTTGGACAGGATATATATGATCGGGGTGCTGTCTGGATTGGCACGAAAACCGAAGTCAGATGTTATACCTTGTGGTCGTAAGAGGTGCAGAGTTGCTGGCGATGGTGCTTTCCTCCAGGTCTCGTATACCTAGTGCTTCACTTAGTAGGTTAGGTAGTGATTTCCTGTCATGTTGTCGCTATTTGTAAAGGTATTGCAGGGATTTATCGCGATTTACCCACTGTTGTTCGGCCCTATGGGTATTAAGCAATCCAGCGGTTTCTTCTACCATTTGACCATTCACGCTGTCGTAGCTATCCCGGTTCGTGCGCGTATTCTAAGGGAAGCGTAGTTGTTCTGCTCCTCCTTTTTTCTTTTCACTCGCACGTAAGATTTACTTGGGGAGATCTGCGACGGACAGTATTGTTCTTTCTTGATTCAACCTGTTACAGCCGTTTCAGTGGTTGGCTAGTGCCTCCTATATTATCCCATTCGCTCACTTGTTGTTCTTATCGGCGTTTCTCCATGACGTCAAGGACCATTGGGCTGTAGCTACGCGCACCATGTAAGGGGAAAGAAGCTTTCAACCGAGTTATCCCTCTTCCTTCCATAATCACCGTTGTTGTGAGTCAATTGACGCATTTTACGGCAACCCGATTGATGATTTAAGTCTTTGAACAAGGCTCGTTTACTGGGTGTGATTTTAGAGGTGTTACGTGCCTCAGTATTGGGATATTACCATTTTGAGTTACAGTTTTGTTTTCTTTCAGGATATGCTCAAAGTCTTTTACCAGCAGTGTGTGATCATTAAATGTTTATAACTATTTTTGACTGCCTTTGGTGTTCTATTTATTTGACTTGGCCGGCGTTAATCCGCTGTCACGTTTCTGTTTCTGTTTTATTTCTTCCTTGTAACATGTTGAATACACGCATAATAATCTTGGTAGCAAGTGATTCATGCGAACAACTTGTGAAGCTGATATAATAGCGTCCGTATTGCTCGTTGGGAAGATGATGTGATCTCTATAAATGGTTTATGTACTTTCCGATCCCTAGCCTAGCTTTTTCATTGATAAAATGAAGGATACTGCAGTAACACCGATTCCAGTTGACCATCCTCAAATTGCTGTGGTTACGCGACAGTATGCTACGCTATGGCATCTCCACCATTATATTCAGTCCGGCTGGACCACATCGAACGGAGCCCTCCACAACGAATCGCCTCGAAGTTGTCTGCATGTTTTCCTTTTCCGTCCGTCGATGGGAAGTGCCGGTACACACACCCAGTGACCAGACGCATGAACCCAACTTCCCTACAGCATGCTTCACAAGGGTCACGGGGACGTCATCTATATCAAGTAGTTAACCGGCAACACTGCACGTAGGTGGGAATGGAAAATGACATTGAACACATGGTGTCGTATTGCAGTGCATATACCGAGATTTTGTCTGTTTCTCTTTACCAGTTTTCAATTGGCCACTGGAAATAGCTACGCGTCGATTTTTCGGTGTTATTTTGGGAATCTCAGTGGTCTTTGTTGTGGACGCTTTCTAAATTTATTTTGGTGGTCTCTCATCTCCAAGATGTCGGTCAGTACAATCCGAACATTGGCTACTATCTTCTGCCAGGATGGATTGCCCATGTTTCTGATAACGACCCACAGTTTACCTCTGAATAATTCACATACCTTAATAGCATGTCACGTCCATTTTGCGCCTTCTTGCACACAGTCCAATGGCGATGCGGAACGATATCTAAGAAATATTAAATCTCAGTGACAAAATTACGTGCCACCCACTGCAAGGAAAATGCTCTGCTCCTTTTCCTCTCATCACGCTGATCTACGCCTCAGCGAGAAAAGTTCCATACCGATCTTCTCCATGGCTCTTCTGCACCCACCAGTGCTGATGCCCCCAGGTCAATGACGGTTTATTTTCTAGTTTCCCGAGGGGGTCATTTGTAAGAACCAGAAGCTGAGGTACGTACATTGTTGGTTTCCGCCTCGAGCAATGACACCTGAAGCAGCTGCACCTTCGCGGCATTCCTGATGATGTTACAGATCGGATCCCTCAGGAGCGGCTGCCCATAGGCAGTACATCGCTGCTCCGTTGCGACAGCTGGGGCCACGCATAGTCACTGTGGGTTGAGACATCCATGAATTTAAACTCCCAGCAACCGCCACGACACTCCCATCACCTGCCAGAGCTCGTAGTACTTTCAACCACCAGATTTTATTTATTTATTTATTTATTTATTTTAGATGTTTCAGATAGTGGCTGTTGGAAGTGGAGCATGGCTTGCGCTCTTAAACATAGCACCTCCCGCCCCCCCCCCCCCCCCTGCACCATCGCCGCCATGGACACATGGAAACAGTCACTCTGCAACCATGGTGTGTCGTTTGGGAGGGGGGATGGCGATGGTAGGAGCGTGGTGTCGTCAAAGCCCACACCGGAGCACTGAGTACCTCGCGGCCGCACAGCACTCATGGAGCAGTTCGCATCTGCTAGAGAAAAGGCGATACGAGGATCGACGGGCTGTGCAGGCGCGAAAAGTGCAATACTGCTTCCACGGACCTTTTGGCAACTACATACAGCGTTTACTAGGTAAACAGTACAAACATACATACATATGTATGCCGTCACGGCCCATACCATAACGCCAAGGACGCTGTGTCAACCAACGCAGGCCACTACAACAGAGTCGTTCCCTGAGCGCAGTCACCGTTGTGCTCTCCGTGCCCTGTTGTACACAGAAGCCGCAGCAGAGTAGCCGTGCGCACTAAGACGACCAGCTGCGGTGCGCGCGCCCATTCGCGATCGGGGGTTCGACTCCTCCCTAGGGCGTGCGTGTTTACGTTTTCCTTAGCGTAAGGTAAAATGTTCAATGTTTGTAGAACTTATGGGACTTAACTACGGGGTCATCATCCCTAAGCTTACAAACTACTTACGAACTATCTAAGACTGAGGACGGCACAAATATCCATGGCCGTGGGGGGGATTTGAACCCCCGACCGTAGTGGCCGTGCAGACCGTGACTGGAGCGCCTCAGTCCCCTCGGCCACCGCGGCCGGCTAGCGTAAGGTACTTCAAGTTAGTGTAAGTAGTTTGTAAGACTAGGGACTGATGAGCAACGTACTTATTTACCTTAGATTTACAAACAATTGAACATTTTGTACACAGGAATTGTATTGTGATTATTCGAAGAAGTTTATTGTGATTGGAGAGGATTTAGTTTTTTCTAGTAAACGTGTTCAGTACCCATGCCTTGTTATTTGTTGTTTTGTTCTTCTTGTACACAACAGCCACAGGAATCCAGAATTGGGTATTGATTAAATTCATATTTTTTTTTTGTCTGTGAGTGGTTCATTCGCATGACTTCTATTGTTTACTGTCCCATTTATTAGCAGACTGTGCCTAAGCAGAGCTCGGCTCTATTCAGCTGTTTCCATTAAAAGCAGTGCCTCACAATATGACGTTTATATTAAATGGTTGGGAACTTATCAAATATTGACACGAAAGAAAGCTGTTGCTTCAGACGGATGTTAAATGACGATGCTAATTTATCACTACTGAATCAACACTGCTTTAGATGATGTGGTCTTCAGTCCATAGACTTGTTTCACGCAGTTCTCCACGCTATCCTTGCCTTCTCTACATAGGAACGGCAATATGTATATATTTGAAGCTGCTTACTCTATTCGTCTCTCTGCAATTTTTGCCGCGCACACTTCCCTTCAATACTAAACATACGATTCTTTGATGTCTTAGAACGTGAAACATTCTTTTATTTAAGATAGGAAAGAAATTTTTTCTCCAGAATACTGGTCAGTACCTCCTCATTACTTATCAGCGTTCGTCTCTAGCACCGAATTTCCAAAGTTTCTATCATATTTTTTATCTAAACTCCTCATCCTTCACTGTTATCTCCTATACATTGCTATACACAAGAGCAATGCATTCATAAAGTACTTAATAACATTAAAATTAAAATTCGACGTAAACATATTTATTTTCATCAGATATGGTTCCCATAGCCGTTAATCATTTAATATCGCTTCTACTTCTGCCACCATAAGTTTATGTACTACCCAAATAACATATTTCATACACACCTTTTATTGACTCATTTCCTAATCCAATTCTTTCTTCATCGCCTGATTTTCTTAGAATGTATTCGAATACTTTGGCACAAGTTAATTTTCGTCCTTCATGAAAATTCCCATTCTGTTCAGTTGCTCTTCCAAGATTTTTTGAAACAGTAAAAACGGTGGTACCCAAAAGATACGAAGTACTTACAAATGCTGATTCTTCCAGTTCTGTGTGCCTGCCCTTTATAATTGAAGTTTAGTATTCATTTTCTGTTAGACTGTACACATTACTGTGATAATTTTCCAGTCAACTGGTTCCTAATAACACAATACATATTGCTGTTTTATAAATCAACATAGAATTCCGAACACACATCGCTTAAAATTTTCCGTATATTATTTCGTTCTGGTCATTGTCAACAATCTGAATATAGTTTCTCCTTTCAGATAGGGAAACGAAAATGTATTTTACTTTCGACTGAATTTCAAGAAGACAACGTATAATCATCAATACTGAATAATTCCACTAAACTTGACCTACTGTGGTCATTATCAACCTTTACAATGCAGTGTCCTTCCCTTCATGCGGTGATCGACCAACAACGTTTAAATAGAGTATCATTGTTTATTTTACATGATGTATCTCTTTCTCAGTTATTTGTGCTGTCCGTTCCTGATAAGTGCCATCCCAGCACAAGATTTACTCCTTCTGTGTTGCAGTATGACCTTTTTCATAACCCAATGACTTTCTCTACATTGATATCGCCGAAAAACCTGCTGAAGGGTACTGTGCACTTCCACTACGCACATTTCATACTATACTGACCATTGTTTGTAGCTAGCTAATTCATCCATCTTCCTGTCTGATATTTAGAACTTCAATTCGCATGTCGGTAAACGGTATTCAAATAATGAAAATTATCCTCAGTTATTAACATTTGAAAGCGACGAAGTAGTAGTTTTACAGTATTTAAAAGTACTGAAGTTCTGATTCATTCTGTCGTCTCTAATATCCTTCTTTATTAAATCTGGTCTTCTTACTACACCATTAAAGACATGGTACCGAGGGAGAGATAATAAAGCTATCTTTTTAAAAAGTGGAGTAAAAGGCAGTAAGGTATCTCACATTTAGATAATTTAAAGCCGCGCGGGAGTAGCCGAGCGGTCTGGAGCGCCACGTTGCGGATCGCGAGGCCTCCTGCGTCGGAGGTTCTTATCCTCCCAGGGGCACGGATGTATGTGTTGTCTTTAGTATCAGTCAGTTAATAAGTAGTTTGTAAGTTTATGCACTGATGGCCCCGTCTTAAGTCCCATAAGCTTTACAAACATATGAACATTTTTTGATAATTTAACAGTGAACGATTGTTGTTATGCCATGGGATACGAGTGACTTTCTTGTCACGGTGTAATTCACTTAGCTACTCCCTAAAGAACACCAGGTACACATTACATAATGTTTTATATTTTTGTATTTGAAATTGACGCAATTAAGTAAACATCGCTGTGATATAAGTTACTTGCCTTAATTACGCTTGTTGATTAGTTGTAAGCTGCACATCGAATCGTTCAGAAATTTTCGCTAACTGTGAAACTAAGGTAATAATACTGTCATTGCCTAAATAGTATTGCAGAACTACAAAGTTTAGTTCAAAACCCTACTACAAACAATAAATTACTTTCAGTTGGTATTTGTTTTGTAAAACAATGCAATTAATGCTATCACTGATTATAGCACCTGGGGTAAAAATTTAAAATAAATCATGATTGGTGAGATTCATTTTGTTCTTTATTTTACCAAAATAACATTCACGAAAGAAGCAACGTAAACAACGGATAACATTAAGTGAAACAGGAAGAGGTTGTCTTCAATAGGATATACTACTCGTAACTGGGCGATTTTAAGGCGGGACAAACAATTCGACAAGTTCTACAGTCACACACTACGAGATAAATCATATCATTCCAACAGGTTTGTTTAAATTGTATAATACAAGGTGACCGGGGACTGATGACGTAGTAGTTTAGTTCCATTTAAAAATACCAACAAGGTGACTGGTATAGAACAGCGCAACCATATTAGAGCCACTGCAAACAAACAACTTTTGCTGATCTCATATTTGATTCGAATATTCATTACTGCAAGTTATCAATAAAAGACGTGTTCCGAAAGCGAGCTGAGCGCATTATCGTGTTCTTGTATTTATGCAGGAGCTGTTGCGCCCTGCCAATCGATCGCTTCGCCACTAAACAACAGCTGCAGGCTTTCACTGCTGATTTGAAATCCGATCTGCGCCATGGAAACTGGTGTTATTTCAGGGATACGGAGAGAGTCCAGTGGATGTTTTGGAAGAGTTCTGTAAATTCTTTTGCATAAATCGACTCTCTCACTCCCTCCTTCCCCCCCCCCCCTCTCTCTCTCTCTCTCTGTGTGTGTGTGTGTGTGTGTGTGTGTGCGGAGAAATGTTCAAATGTTTGTTTAGTCTATGGGACTTAACTACGGGGTCATCAGTCCCTAAACTTACAAACTACTTACGAACTACTTACTAACTAGGACGGCACAAAAATCCATGCCCGAGGGGGGATTCGAACCCCGACCGTAGAGGCCGTGCAGACTGTGACTGGCGCGCCTCAGTCTCCTCGGCCACCGCGGCCGGCTGTGTGCGGAGACGTAGCGCACATGAAGGTTGTGAATGTAACGTATAGTAAGCCAAATATCAATTAATAATGCATTTTCCGTTCAGCCTTCACTGATATTTGTAGAACGACGCCGTGTATCAGCGAGGTCTGTACTACGAAAATAAAACTTGTTTAATATAATGAGATTATATATTCTTCAAAAATGAAACGCCAAATCGCAAATTAATAATTTATTTAATGGCGAAAGGTTTTGGTGGACTATGCCACCATCTAGCCATATACAGTTTATAAACTGTCAGATCGCCTCCATAACCTGCAACGTCAGGTAATGTTAATAGCTCGAACAAGTTGCCACTCACCTTAAGATCGATCACTGAGCCGCAAACAGGCAAGCAGAAACGACCTTCACATAACTTAAATTTTTGGTGCATTCTTCGTAAGAGAAAAATAAATATATAAACACGAACACTCAAATTATGTACATCCGTCCAACATCGCACGCTGCTTGCGGCCCGGCAGTGTCATTTCTGCATGATAGGTGATTGCCTCAGTGTTTGCATGCTTTCATTCTGATGAAATCTGTGACTGAAAATGTCAGTTGTCTGAATGTAATAGTTTTCATTACGTGGGCGAATGTGGCTTATCGTTCGTCCATGTGAGTTACCCTATCGAGACTCTTCCTCTTTTCACTTATTGACCGAGATGATGACAGTGTGCCTCGGTAGCACAGTGGTTGAGTGCCAGACTTTGAATAGAAATCTTGTGGATTCGATCCTCGCCAAGTCCTAGGATTTTTATCTCTCACTTTCCACTTCTTACACCTATTGCAATGTTGCTGATGTGGAAAAATATTGAGTAGTACTGTGGTTCGGAATCGACGTTAAACTGTAGGTGCACCTATATATGGCTGGGTAAGACAGTTCGAAGGTTGGAGGAAGGCAAACAGCATACCACTTCCAAACAGGACCATGTTTAGTAAAGCACTGTGGTGTTGAAACCAATTTTCGGATTGTTGGCTGCTTTACCCTTTTAATGACCCACTACCTAATTTCTTAATTATTGATATGAGATCTGTTATTTTCGGACGTGCCCGACAAGAAAAGACCATAATAATGATTGTAGCTATGCGTCCAACACGCAATTGACACTTTCACTGCGGGGGCATTAATATTCTGGATCCCTTGCGAGAATCCAGTATAGGCTGCGAGCAAGAGGAACTACTGGGCAGGGGGCACTACCATTGTACTGTGCTATAAATTGAGAATTTGGGTTGGAAGGGGAGCGTGCTTGGATAGCCGAATTGGTTAAGGCGACCCCTTGCCCGAAGCGGGAAATCCGGCTACGAGTCCTGGTCCAATACCAATTTCAAACTTCGCCATTGTATTTATTTCAATCCCCTGAAACGGCCAAAATGTTTGAATATTTCGAATTCGCTAATTGCTTAACCCCCAACCCGAAACATCGGTCTCTCAGACCCCTCGTTTATTTTAAAGGTCGAGTGTGGCAGCACTGCAAAAAAGCGCGGCTCCCCCTTCCCAGTACCTTCGTCGCATTACTTGCCGCGTGTAAAACAACAGTCGACAATCAGTTTTGCTTCGTCACTGAATAGATACAGAGTATTGTTTAGAGGAGTGCGCCAAGTTGTGTGCCTGAGATACCGCATGTTTCCTATTACGTACAAGAAATTGGTGGGTCCAGTAGACAGCATGTTTCTAATTATGACATAGTCTGATTGCAGTGGTTGTTATTTTGTAGCATTTTCTTCTACGCGTGAATATATGTTATATTTCAGGCATAAGATGGCTCGACTTTCTAAGAAGAGGAACATATCTGCAGCTAATCCAGATTTTTGGAAGCTTGGGTGCCAGCGCAATTACGGGATTTAGACGAAGAGGGAAATTTGAACGATGATGACACATTTGATGATTCTGATGATGATTCAGATTTCGTGATAGGTGATGGCCACAATGAAACAGGGAGTGATACTAATGAAGAAAATGTTTTATTGGAAGAAGAGCCTGGAGTTGTCTGTACTACAGATAATACCTCACAGGAAACACAGTTCTTTTATGGTAAAAATAATTTCAAATCGGAACATTCTGAGCCTGTTAGGACAAGAAGAACACCCGAGCACAACATTCTGAAAGGAGGAATGCCTGGACTAACAGTCAAAAGTCGAAGTTTGGGACAAAGTCCTACCAAATGTCAAATATGGAAGAATTTATTTTATGATGACATGATAGATGAAATAGTTTTACATACAAACGTGAAACTGAATACTATAAGGGCAAAGTTGCAGACAACAACTAATCTATCCAATTACAGAAATACTGACAACACTGAGATCAAAGCTTTCATAGGTCTTCTAATGATGACATCAGTATTCAAATCGTCTCATGAAGATATGTTTTCTCTTTTCGAAAAAGACCTTGCCAAGCAGAAGGGCTTATCTCATATATATATATAGGTAAAGGGAATGACGGGTGTGGCTTGACAGAAGAAGAGAAGCAGCTTGCCAAACCAACTCAGACTGTTTTACGTCTGTGCAAAGCGATAGAAGGACGTAACAGAAACATTACCGCTGACAACTGGTTTACATCTATAGAACTCGTTCGTGAGCTACGAAAAAGGGGACTAACATACTTAGGAACAGTCAGAAAGAACAAAAGCGAAATTCCTCCAGAGTTTTTGGCTGATAAAAGTAGGCCAGTTGGGTCAGCATTATATGGATTCTCTGAGAATACAACACTGGTATCATTTGTTCCTAAGAGAAACAAGGTAGTGATTCTTGTGTCTTCAATGCATTAGTCGTTTTTGTTACTACAATGCAACAAAATCTGGAGTAAATCTGTCGACATGGAATGTGCCAATTATTCGTCAAATAGACGTACAAGACGCTGGGCAATGGCAGTCTTTTATACACTTGTAAACAGTTGCGTGAACAGTTTTGTTCTGTATTTGTGCTACAGAGGAAACCCCATGAAAACTCGTCTGAAATTCACCAAAATTTGGCCATGGAGCTGATAGACCCACATCTAAGAAGACGCCTGGAAATTCCAAATTTATCAAGAGATATCAAGGAAATGATCCGTAAAATTCTGGGAGACAGTCAGCAATCAAGCGAAGGCATATCAAGTGATAGAACTGACAAAAGGAAGACGTGTATGAAGTGCCCTGCATCCAAGAAGAGGTAAACTGGTATAAGTGCATCAGATGTGGTCAGCCAGTGTGTCTGGAATGTAGCAGAAAGGTGTGTGTCGACTGTGCGAAAGAGCTGTGATTTAACATTTCAATTCATTTGAATATTTTATTTGCTTACATTTTTTGCAATATTTCATTTATATTCAGGAATATATTGTCTGGTGTAACAGTGGTGAAAATTATTTGAAATCTGACACTGAATGACTGCACTTACTGGTGATATTTCATGTTTATTTTATATAAAGTAAACAACAAAGTGTTAATATTGACAAGAAAGTATTAAATTTACTTAGAATATGAATTAACTGACTCTTTACTTAATTTCTGTGAACTAATGTGGAGGTCGGTGACATAGTAACATTACTTACGCACATTTCAGAGATGTTTCGGGTTAAGGGTTAAGGTGGTTCGTTATACACCTCTTGACCACTGAAGTTGGTGTAGAGGCCCTGATGGGATAATTTGTTCCTTCCACCAGAGCCCACATTCCAGTCCTCCGTTGTTAGTGCCCCACAACGTGAATGCAGGTAATTTATTCTGATATCTTTTCTTTTGAAGCATTTTGTTTTTCCTTTGGCACGTGTTTTGAAGAAGGCTTCTGTCCACATATGGTATTTGTGGCATGCCGTGTCTTTATGTACGTTTTTAATTATATAAAGATCATAATCAATGTAATTTACTCGTAACTGACCGATAGAATTACCGAAATATATGTTTTACCAGATTTTGTAGAATATAATGTTTTAGAATATGCATTGTTCAACTTCACTCATCATTTTTCAATCATCCACATTTTACTTGATTGCAAACTAGTTTCAGCAGCCATTAATTAAATATATATGAAACCGAAATATTTAAGATCTTGTGTATTTGTTAAAATGGATTCTCCATGGTAATTCAGTTCGGATATATCTTTTTCGTGTTAATTACGCAACATATACTATTATACATTTCACCAGTTTTTACTGTTCTACAAGTAACTAAGAAAATAATTCCAAATTATTGCGACGTTTCAAAAATGTTCAAATGTTTATAATTCTATGAGACCAAACTACGTTGGTCATCAGTCACTAGTCTTACAAACTACGTTAAACTAACCTAAGGACAACTCACACATCCATGCCCGAGGTAGGCCGCGCGATCCGTAACGTGGCGCTCCAGACCGCTCGGCTACTCCCGCGCGGCTTGCGACGTTTAACGATCTATAGTTTTAATCTGTATTATCTGTTATCCAAAATTCTCTCTATTATAAAAGATTTGTTATAACATTTCATAATTAACAGCAATAATGAGGTTATTTGTTGAAAAGCTGTATAAGAATTATCATGTCGCGCCATAGTTAGTACCAAGTTAGTGACAAGTTAGTCACGACTTAGTAAAAAGTTGGTGATTATCAGTGTAAGATTGTACGTCAGCATAAGACGGTATCCGTGATTCTCAGCAATAAACGAATGTATATTCAAAGTTAATCTCTTTTATGGTACACACCAACCAAGTAAAAGCATTAAGGGAATTTAAAATGATTGAAGAAACCAACGAAAGACTTTACAATATGCACTGGTAATATATTTACCCCCTAAAACATTTCAAGATCTGAGATTTCTATTATGTTTAGCATCACCGTAAATAGACTAAGGAAATAGATACTACATCCTTCCAAATATACTGTGTGGGAATGTGTGTTACGGACTCCTAAGATCTAGTTCGCGTGAGATTGTATTTAAAGCTCCTTGGAAGTTACTGAGTGCTCTCATTATAAAAACTGAATGGTTATACTATGGTTATACTATCGATTTCAGACCAAAGCTAGCTTTCCCCGCATATCAATGATAATAGCATCAAAAAAAAAAAAAAAAAAAAAAAAAATGTTCAAATGTTTGTTAAGCTTATGGGACTTAACTACGGGGTCATCAGTCCCTAAACTTACAAACTATTTATGAACTACCTACGAACTAGGACGGCACAAATATCCATGCCCGAGGGGGAATTCTAACCCCCGACCGTAGTGGCCGTGCTGACCGTGACTGGAGCGCCTCAGTCACCTCGGCCACCGCGGCCGGCAATGGCATCATATCTGCTGAAATGTATTTCATAGCATAATACATTTTTGTAAGTATCTTCATTATTCGAATTATCGTGCTTGTAAAATGTGTTTAAAAAAGTAATAAATTAAAATTCAAAGCATACCACGAAGTTTGACCTTACGAAGAATGAAAAATATAGTCAGTAATAAATTGTTAGCAAGAGAAAGTTGTGCAGTAATTTCAAATTAAATGTGAAGCCTCTTCATTCCTGAAGACGAATGGAACTAACATCTATTTAACCTAACTCCTGGCCTCCGTCTGTAATTACTCTCTCTTCCCTCGTCACACACGCACGCACACATACACACACACACACACACATACTTTCCTCCAGTCCTGAACTGACTTTTCCTTGCGCAGAATATATTCTATTAGTCGATTCCGTATTTTAGCCAAAATATGTCAGAAAGTTCTTTTCTTCTCTGTTCTGCTCGGAACAAGCGATGCACCAAACTACAGTTCTGTAGCAACAGATTTTAAAAGCTTCTGTCCTCTTTTTGTGTGAACTGTTTATCGTCCACGTTTCATTCCCGAACATCATCATACTCTATATAGAAACCTTCTGAAAAGATGTCCCAGTATTTAAATTAATATTCCATTTTAACAACTTTCTCTTCCTTAGCAATGCATTCCCTCCAATTCCGATTCTGCATTTTATATTTTATCTGATATATGATAAGACGGTGCTTTACTGCCCATATAATAAAACACGTCTATCATTTCCTTGTTTCCTAATCTAATTCTCTCAGAATCATTTGATTATTATATTCGACGAAGTTCCAATACTCTTGTTCGTAATATTCATCAAGTACACTCCTTCCAGAACAATGACTATTAGGTTCAACTGCTCTTCCAGATCTTTTTCTGGCTCCGACAGAATTACAATGTCATCCGAAAACCTCAAGGTTTTTTATTTCTTCTCCGGTATCTTCAAATCCGTTTCCAAATTTTACCTTGTTTTAGTAAATTACTCGTTCAATGTGCAGATTGAGTAACATTTGGGTAATAGTACATTCCTGTCTTACTCCCTTCGTAACAACTGCGTCCCTTTTATACCTTGGGACTCTTCATTACTTCTGCCTGGTTTCTGTGTCTGTTGCATATATCTTTTCGTTCCCTATGCTTTATCCCTGCTATTTTCAGGATTTTAAAGAATGTATACCAACCAATATATTTAAAAGCTTTTTCTTCCAAATGCAACAAAAGTTGAAATGTAAGCCTGCCTTTCCTTAATCTAATTCGTGAAAATAGCCTGACGTTTATTTTGTAAAAAGAATGTTAGTTGTGATGTTTAATCTATGAGATTCTACACAAATGGAGCACAAGATAATAATTCAGAACCTCACTCATCAAACACACCACAAATAAACGGGATAGCACTAAAATCGCACTTGAAAATGGGAATTTTTCCCGTAACGCGTCGTGCTAAATAACATACGAATACTGTGTTTGGCTTCAGTCAGTAGCGAGCCAGGGTGTGCATCGGACATTCAAAAGTGCCACGATCCCCCTTGAAAACGTTCTCCGCAGTCGGAGACGAAACGTTGGGTTTCCATAATAAATCCATAAGACCACGGCATAATAGCCTTTCAGTTCTAGTAATTTTGATCTTCCCGGTCGTGAAAGTTTAAATTTTACAATAAGACCCCTCTACGGGGAGGAAATGTCAAGAAATGTGCGACGCATGGAATGTCTCCAAAAGAAGAGAGTGCATCTTTCGTGTTCCCTCACATTTCTCTCTCGTTTCAGATTGTCCAGTGTTATTCCAAAATTTCTGAAGTTGAAACGATTATGTAGCACAGCCAAGGCGCAGCGGATTTACAAACGGACGGAAGAGGCCCTACTACGGGAGTGGATTCAAAAGACATGGCGGGACCTGGCAAGCACAAACTGTAAGTTATTGTCTGTCCATATTACCATCAGTAATGGTGAGTGTAGTTGTTACTGGGATAGAATTGACAGGTTTTTGCACGATACCATTATCAAAAGGGTATTGACAAAGTCTAGTAAAGGAAGAAATTTGACAATTTGCGATCGCAACCGACAATCAGTCACTTAGATTCTTACCGCACTGTTATCAATTTATCGGGACATTTGCTATCTGATGATGAGAGATCGGTGCTTCCAGAGGCGGAAATTTTGCCGTTAGTCCGCGAGTTGTGCCTCTAGAGGAAATTATAGCCAATATAGAAGCGGTTATTCACAATTTAAACAAAGTTACAGCTAAGGAAATACGTATAGCTGTCTGAGTATTGGCTTGCGCAAATTCTCCAAAAAGTAATTTTACAACGGGTGAGAAAAATGCTATAAAAAGCCTGAATGATGACGATAGTATTATCATTCTCGCCGCAGATAAGGGGAATTGTACAGTGGTTTTAAATGTGATGGACTACCATTGCATGATTAAGGAATTTTTAGATTCTCAGACATACAGGAAACTTAGTAAAGATCCTACTGACAAAGTTCTTAGAACTGTTACAAAGTTAATAAAAAAGTCTTCCATTGAACAGTGTTCCAAAAAAAGATCTGTTCAGTTCAGTTGCTCTACCGCCGAAAGTCCGCAAAGAAAAGGAGAATGTTCCTCCTCTGAGATCAATTGTTAGTACAATTGCTTCGCCCACCTATTTGATTGCCAAGTTCTTGACAACACTATTACGGCCGCATGTGGGGCACTCAGATTCCTATATCAAGAATTCGAGACACTTTATAAGTAAATTAAATGATATATTAGTCAAATCAGAGGACATATTAGTTAGTTTTGGTTCTAGTCAATGAGGTGTTGCAACAGCTTAATCTCCTCTTTCCACCCGACATTGCAGATCTATTCAAATATTGCCTCATGACTACCTACTCCAAATAGAACGATGATTTCTAAGAACAAAGAGATGGTGTAGCTATTGGGTGTCCTTTAAGCACGGTTATATCAAATTTCTATATGGAAAAATTCGAGGAATAGGCACTGAAAACAGCAAACAAAAAAACTGCTATTTGGTTCCGCTATGCAGACGATACGTTTGTTGTGTTGAGGCATGGTATAGAGGAATTAGATCGGTTTCTTAAACACCTAAACGGGATTAATTCCAGAATTCAGTTTACCATACAGAAGGAGGTACGCGGAAAACTGAATTTTCTTGACGTGTCAATTTTCAAAAAGGGGAATTGCAGATGGGGCCATACAATTTATCGGAAGCCCACACACACACAGGCCGTTATCTGCGCCGGGATTCAAACCACCACCCACAGCATAAATGGGGCATTATAAATACGTTGACGGACAAGGCAAGGAACATCTGCGAACCGGAATTACTCGACGCGGAATTGAAACACCTGAGCAATGCTTTACTTAAGAATGGCTATTCTTCCACAGAGATAAGGAGAGTGTTGACACCGACACGTGAAATTGACAACGATCAAAACGTTCCTGTAAAATCAAAAGTTTTCCTGCCTTCTATTAAGGACGTCACCGACCGCATCGGTAAAATTTTGACGAAACAAAATGTTGCCGTTATTTACAAACCTACTCGGAAGATACAGGATCACCTGAACTCTGCGAAGGATGCTCGCAAACCGCTAGGATTCCGTGTAGCTGTGGAGACATATATGTGGGTACCACAAAAAGGATTGTCAAAAAACGACTAGATAAGCACAAGAGGAACTGTAGAAGGTGAGAGATTGACAGATCAGCTGTTGATGAACATGTTTTTCAACCAGGGAACCAACTTATTCAATTTGATAACTCAGGTTTTAGCAGCCACAAATGGATACCACGAAATACTGTACAAAGAGGCTATAGAAATTGTAAAACACCCCATTAATTTCAACAGGATGGAGGACGGCGTGAAACTAAATGAAATCTGGATTCCGGTTTTGAAGAAGAAATGCAACAGTCTTCCACCGTGGGACGATATTAACGGACGACGGCAATCGGCAACGACGAATTGCGCGCGCATATCAAAAACATCCGACGACACACCTCTGCGCTCGAGCCCTCGTAAACGGACTTTGGCTTCAGTCAGTAGCGAGCCAAAGTGTCACGATCCCCCTTGAAAATGTCCATCGCAGTCGGGGACGAAACGTTGGGTACCCATAATAAATGCATAAGAACACGGCATAATAGCCCGGAAATTTTTAGTAATTTTGAATTGTAATTATTGCATCAAGAAAATTTTTTTTGTACAGACTCCCTATACCTTTCACCTTTCAGGTTTTTCTTTGATTAATACTGGTTTTCCATCTACGCTCTTGATATACCAACAGCTGCTTTTCTATTCTCCAGCCGTTTTTTTTTTTTTTTTTTTTTTTTTTTTTACTTTCGTGCAAGCGAAATCAATTTTTGCTCTACATATACATTCATCTATGTATTTTTATTTTCCTGTATCCACTCCTGTTAGCGAACATCCTCTCAGTTTCACTTTTTAGCCATCTCTACTCCTTTTTCTCTGCTTCACTTGCTACATTTTGCTATATTTTCTTTTCAGTTACCTTAATTATCTACCGTATTGTCGAAGGCTTTTTATTTACCTTTCTTTTTATATTTGAACTCTTTCATTTCTTAAAACTACCCATTACTTTCTCCAATTTCAGGCAGTCACCCTACAATAGGCTCTCTAAATCGCTCTGTTACCTCAGATTCCTCCAAATTATCAACGTTCTATATCCTTACTTTTCTATCTTTTATAGCTTCTTCAGTTCTAATCTATTGTTCATAACGGATAATGGTCGGAATCTGTATCTGTCCCTAGATATAGCTTACAGTTTAAAACATCTTTCGGAAACCTATGTCGCATCATTATGAAACTATCTAAAAGCTTCAGATTTCTCCCGGTACCTTCACGTAGAAAACCTTCTTTCGTGATACTTGGACCACGTGTTTCTATCGATTAAGTTTTCCTTTCTGCAAAATTATATCAGGCAAATCCTTCTTCCTTTTCAGCAGTCCAATATTTACCTAATGCCATTTTTTCTCTACCTTTTGGTACTAGCAAATTCCAGTCTCCTATCACAGTCCAGTTTTCCTCTCCCTTGATTGTCTGAATTATACTTTTATTTTATCATACATTTTTATTTCAATCTCCTTATCATATGTAGAGCTAGTTGGCATATAAATTTGTACTATTGTGGTGAGTGTTGACTTCGTATCTATCTTGGCTATAGTAATCGCTTAATATATTTTCACAGGAACTTACTTTCAGTCTTAGTTCCTCATTAGACCCACTCCTACGTTATCACTAACTGATTTTGAATTAATAACCTGGAACTCACCTGAACTGAGCTCTTGTCATCCTGTCACAGAACTTTACTAATCCTCACAGTATCTAATTTCAAACTATTCGATTTGTAGAATACGTGTTATGTTGTTCGTGATGAGACATTCTCCTACGGCGCGGAAGCAGCTGTGCGCTCTAAGGCGCCTTGCTGCGGAGTGCGTGGCTGTGCCCCGTCGAAGGTCCGCCCTCGGGCATGACTGTGTGTGTAAATAAATTGAAAAATGTTCAAATGTTTGTAGAGCTTATGAAACTTAACTACGGGGTCATCAGTCCCTAAACTTACAACTACTTATGAACTAGCTAATCCTAAGGACGGCACAAATATCCATGCCCGAGGGGGGGGGGGGGAATCGAACCCCCCAACATAGTGGCCGTACAGCACGTGACTGGCGCGCCGCAGACCGCTTGGCCACCGCGGCCGGCAAAATAATTTAATTTATAATAGTTTGTATGTTTAGGGACCTATGATCACTGCAGATAGGTCCCATAGATTTAGAGACATTAAATAATAATAATAAAAATCAAATGAGTATTCTTCGCTGGGAAATCCGAATGGAACCCCCCTAATGTTTCACCCACGTAATTGCCACCCTAGAGAAAAGTAACGTCTGTAATTTTCCGCCGGCCGTGGTGGCCGAGGGGACTAAGGCGCTTCCAGTCACGGTCTGCGCGGCCACTACGGTCGGGGGTTCGAATCCCCCCTCGGGCATGGATATTTGTGCCGTCCTAGTTCGTAAGTAGTTCATAAGTAGTTTGTAAGTTTAGGGACTGATGACCCCGTAGTTAAGTCCCATAGACTATACAAACATTTGAACATTTTTTTGTAATTTTCCGTTGCTTTCAGCTGTTTACAGTAACCGTGTGGCAAGGCCACAATAGCTGGTATTACTAGCATCCACACTGTTATTTACCAAAGGCAATAAGCATGATGTTCATTTAAGTAGGAAATGTAACAAGGACATATATTTATCGTTGTTTATTACATTATTTTCTGTTGACGTACATGTATACTTCTTACTCAGGATCAGTTAGATCACTAGCTATGGAGACAATAAGGAAACGAAAAAAAAATTTCAAATGTTTGTAAAGCTGTGGTATCAAACTGCAGTGGTCAACCTTATTAGGTAACGTGATTCTCACAGTTTCTGGCAGTGTGGCGCAGTGGCTAACACACTGTATCAGCATACGGTAAGATGGTGGTTCAAACTCATCTCGCCACCCATTCTAGTGTTCTGTATGGTTTCCAAAAGTGCTACAGGCACATGTCCGTATGGTTCCTTGCAATGGACACGTACGATTTCCTTACTCATCCTCAATAACAACAATCCGAGCTTGTGCTCTTGTTTCTAGTGCCCACGTCGCCTTCCTTCTCACACACATTGAGCGCTAAAATGCCTGCAGCAAGGGGGTTGTCATGATATATCATAGACAGTGACACATTATCTTGAAGTGTTCCGTTGCGTCTTACAAATCAGTCTCCTTATCACGCAGTAGTCTTCTCCTGTAGTGCCCGTAACGTGTGATTTCCCTGCCTCCAACATAATTGCCCTATCTACGATAAATGAGTCTCTTCTCCAATGAGTAGTCCTGTTATAAGTTTTAGGTCACAGTTCTTTTCTCTGACATGAAGTGCCTTTGTAAATACGGGACGGTGCTATACACAGAGGGAAAATTATTTGTTTTCACGAAGCCGATTAGCCCGTTGCCAAGGCACGCCAGTATCACAATCAACGATTGCTCTGTCGCAAATTCACTGCGAAAGAAAGTTCGTTTAACTTTGTTACACTTGCTTGTGAGAGTTGACACTCCCCGAGCTGCAGTAAACATCAGTTTTTTATAGAAATTATTGGAATGCAGCGTCAAACTCAGATCGCACAGAGCTGTTAATATTACATGAAACCGCCATGAAGGCGCAAGGCAGTCTCTAGCTCTGACACTAGCAGAGGCGTCGCTCAGTTGAATGCGTACAGTACTAAATTTTTCGCAGCTGCGCAGAAGACGTAACAGCAGTACGTATCTAGCCAACAATTTATTACAGTTACAAATATTATGTAACACTACCCTGCGCTGCTTGAATGACATAATATTCCATTGTGTGCAACAAATACTTGTAAACCATGAAACGTAAGGCACATGTAAAATATTTCCTAGGATCATTTAATCTGATAAGCAATGATTGTAAAATTATATGTAAGAATCCCTAGTGATTTTACTACTTCAGTAGTGTGATTTTGTTGTTGTTGTATGATTTTGATTTAATAATTGTGAATGAAAGCCGTATAGCCGTGGACACACCAGTTCCTGCCTGCTAGATCACTCTATTTCGGAACATTAAATTGCTGTAGAAGACCGTCTCGTTGTAGTTGTGACATCAAAACTGCTTCCTGAAATGGGATTATGTTCTGTTGCACAACTGTAAATATTCGAGAAAAGTATGGACATTTTAGCTTTCGGAAGTACCAAAATCCTTTTCCTGCGTTGAGGTACTGCCGTTGCATTAAGTTAACTATGGGACGCTTGGAAGTCACACAGAGCTGTGTTCAAACTTCGTAAGTGCACAGGAACAAGGCAGCAGCGGCGAACTTAGTTCACCCAGCTAATGGAGGCTGTGTTAAGTTCCGCTACGAGAAACCCCGTTCCCCGTACTTACACTCCACCGCGTTTTCGAAGAACGACCTTACAGTGACTGTTGTATGAGAGATACGATGACGGTGGTTTACTTTGAGTATTCTGCTGGGAGAATCCTGTTACACAACGTGTAGCAAACCTGAGTTCATTCACTTCTATTAGAAGCGTCAAAGTTAATAATTAAAATATAAGGATATAAAATGCAGAATGGCAATGGGAAGAAAAGCGTTTTTGAAAAAGAGAAATTTGCTAACATCGAATATTAATTTAAGTGTAAGGAAGTCTTTTCTGAAGGCATTTGTGTGGAGTGTTGCCTTGTACGGGAGTGAAACATGGACGATAAGCAGTGCGGACAGGAAGAGAATAGAGGCTTTTGAAATGTGGTGCTACAGAAGAATGCTGAAGATTAGGTGGGTAGATCACATAACTAATGAAGAGGTACTGAACAGAATTGGCGAGAAAAGGAGTTTTTGGCATACCCTGACTAAAAGAAGGGATCGCTTGGTAGGACACAACCTTAGACATCGAGGAATCGTAAATTTAGCATTGGAGGGAAGTGTGTGGGGTAAAAATCGCAGAGGGAGGCCAAGAGATGCGTATAGTAAGCAGATTCAAATAGATGTGGGTTGTCGTTCTTATGAGGAGATGAAAAGGCTTGCTCAGTATAGAGTAGGGTGGAGAGCTGCATCAAACCAGTCTCCGGACTGAAGACCATAACAACAACAAAAGATATTAAATAGAAATGTTACACAAAACATTTTTATATATCCGAATTTATGGTCCTGAATTATCAGTGACGTTAAATGAGTAAGTAGGCCTATATCATGTTTCCAGTAACAGATAAGTACATAAAATGTGGAGATGAGACATTTCGCAGCAGAAGTCTGCCACTTTACCCAGTCATCAAGAGTATGCATTAATTAAATAGTTATTAACTTTCTGACTATGGATTCGAAAAATACACATAATTACGCAAGAATGATATGTCACAAGATCTGGGCCGACTGAAATTTTTAAAGTCGATAAAACTGAACCACATAAGACGTATTTTCCCCAATAATCTAATCTCACAGAAAGCTTGCCTAAGCAGAGGACTTATCTAGTCGTGGTGGAGTATTTTTCTAGGTCGCAAATTAATTATCATTAAAATTCACTATTTGGTAAATAGCCACAATGGCCGTTCCAACCGTTATTTTGAACTATTGTGCACGGTGTCATTCCCCGCATATGACTGCCCTTACTTAGGTCGTTTCCCGGATCTGCAGGGCAACAACCGAAGAAGCGTGAAACCAGACAGCCCAGGCGGATACAAATATTAGCGATTCATCTGGAGAGGTTGGCTGCTATATCTAATCTTTTTGGTGGACGTATGAGGTAAAGGTAAAAGAGAGAAGCCTTCCTATCCTCAGATGCCTGATAGTCGTGGGTAGCATGGGTCGACGAAGTACTCTTATGCTCAACTTGCGGCTATTGCAGTAGATATCGATGCTGACTTACTGCAGCAACCACGGACTTCGTTGTCTCGACGCGTACATGTTCGCGAGCGCTCGCGAGTGCACAGGAATGCAACGGTTTGCAAATATAACTCTAGACGCGATCAATTTGAACATGATCTCGCAGTATGTACTTGCGCTTTTCCTGAATGCACTCAGATGTATTAACGATGTAAAATTGTTCCTATACAAATAAGTAGAAAAAAAGGGATTAACATTAATTTCCTAAAGTTACTGCCTTGATTAAAGGAGATAACCTTGTAACATAAACAGACAACTTCCAATTAACCTGGGCAAAGACGTCGTATTTGGCGTCGTGTTTGGCGACATTGCGGTGTACGCACATTGGAAGTGTGTATTCGTCATTGTCATACTGACGTATTACCCGGCGTGATGGTATGGGGTACATTGGTTACACGTCTCGCTCACCTCTTGTTCGCATCGACGGCGCTTTGAACAGTGGCCGTTACTTTTCAGATATGTTACGACCCGTGGTTCTACCCTTCATTCGATCCCTGCGAAACCCTACATTTCAGCAGGATAATGCACGACCGCATGTTGCAGGTCCTGTACGGGCCTTTCTAGATACAGAAAATGTTAAGATTGCTGCCCTGGCCAGTACATTCTCCAGATCTCTCACCAATGGAAACCGTCTGATCAATGGAGGGCGAGCAACTGGCTCATAACAATACGCCATACTCTTGATGTACTGTGGTATCATGTTGAAGCTGCACGGGTTTCTGTACGTGTACACGCTATCCAAGCTCTTTTTGACTCAATGCCCTGGTGTATAAAGGCCGTTATTACGGCCAGAGGTGGTTGTTCTGGGTACTGATTACTCAGGATCTATGCACCAGAATTGTATGAAAAGGTAATCACATATCTGTTCTAGTGTAAGATATTTGTCCAATTATTACCCGTTTATCATCTGCATTTCTTCTTGGTGTAGCAATTTTAATGGCCAGTGTGTGTGTGTGTGTGTGTGTGTGTGTGTGTGTGTGTGTGTGTACAGCCTTTTATGCATTACATAATTCATTTTCCTTATACAACATTGCCATCATTTTCCTCTCTCCTGTTCCCTACCGCAGTCTCAGTAGAGGGTATCTGACCTGAAAGACTAAATTATTATTATTATTCGGGCTGTATTTCTTTATTTTTTATCCTGGTTGCATCTATTGTCAATTTACAATAGCAAGTCCTCTGTCTTGCATGTACGTGTTGCACAATTCCTTTATTTCCATATGTTTACCGAGCGAGGTGGCGGAGTGGTAACACATTGGACTCGCTTTTAGGAGGAAGGTGGTTCAAATCGACCTCCGGCCATCCAGACTTCGGTTTACCTTGATTTACCTAAAATCGCATCAGGCAAATGCCAGGATGGTACCTTTCAAAGGGCGCGGTCTAATTCTTTCCCCATACTTACCCAAGCAATCCGATCGTCTGCAGGCACTCTAATAACCACGATGTTGACGGGGCGTTAAACACTAATCTTCCTTTCTTTCCCGGAAATGTCTGTAATGTTATGGGACCTAAGTGCAGCAGTCATCGGTTCCTAAACTTACAAACTACTTAAACTAACTTATCCCTCGAAAAATACATACAACCATGCCAAGAGAAGAACTCGAAACTCCGACGGCGAACGGGAACGCTCGCCGCAGCAAAGCGCCTTAGCGCGCACGGCTATTCTGTCGCGGCCTTTTTTAAAACAAATGATGTAGGTTGCTGTTATTATTCAGAGATGAAGTGTATTGTAGACGATAGGATAGCACGGGGAGCAGCATGAAACTGAAGACCACAACAACAATTACTCAACATGGAATAAAGAAATCCAAATGTTTGTAAATCTGTGGGACTTAACTGCACGACGAATCAGTTCCTAGTCTCATAAACTACTAAAGAATAATGCACATCCATGCCTGAGGAAGGACTAGAACTTCCGACGGGGAGCAACTGCGTGCTCCACAGCAAGGAGCCTTACAGCGCTCGGCTATCAGTCGTGGAAACAGAAATGCAGTTAACAAAATATTCTTCCTCCAGGACGCTCACAATCTTCAATCTTCATTTTAAATAATGGGATCCGCAACAGTTGTTAGTTTGGAACTTTTATGCACTACCCGAGTTTCGAGACGTATATCTCATCATCAGGTGCATTTCGCGAGTCAGTAAACCTGTTACATTTAGTAACAGTACTTGCACTAATGCTACGGTGGCCGTCGGGAAGCTGATGCGGTGCTCGGGCGGTTCGACCCTGCCTTGTGAGTGGCTATGTAACGCCCAAGTTGCCTACAGTGCCTCCCGGCTTGTTGCATGTACCAGAGGCTCACCATTTTAACCTGTTCCTAAATGTAACTGACTACCTAAAATAACCTGATGATGACAGATAGGTCTCGAAACTCGAAAGTTTAAAATTAACAACTGTTGCGGATCTCATTATTTAACATTAAAAACGAATGCAGTTGGCAGCTCTACAATAAACAACAGAAGCAAACGGCACGGAATGAAGAAATGTTCAAATGTTTGTACAGCTTATGGGACTTAACTACGGGGTCATCAGTCCCTAAACTTACAAACTACTTATGAACTACTTACGAACTAGGACGGCACAAATATCCATGCCAGAGAGGGGAGTCGAACCCCCGACCGTAGTGGCCGTGCAGACCGTGACTGGAGCGCCTCAGTCCCCTTGGCCACCGCAGCCGGCATGAAGAGATAGTACGGCAGCTTATTAAATACAGACGTAACACAAATGTAATTACTGTATCCTGCCCCACGCTCCGCGGAATACGAAACACAAGAGACTAATTGCTGTAAATATTCTTGAAATCACTGCGCCCGTCCGTTCGCAGCTGTAATACAGTGTTTACCGCAGACCGCAGACGAGAGCGCCTCTCGTTTCGCCTACTCTCAGAGTTAACACAAGTGCGGCGTGCACGACGCGGCGCCGCGAGCAACAGAACAGGTCGAGTGGCAGCGTCTCTCGTCTTTGAGAGCCGACCTTAAATATTTATGGACGGGCCGACTTGACGCGCTAAAACTGATATTAGCGAGGCAGCAGAACAAGCGAGGAGCGGTCAGGGCGGGGCGGTTGTTTACTCGCCGCCGCGCCCCGCCACGGTGAGCGAGTGAGCTGCGCGCTCCATTGGGAACGCAAATAGGGGTCTGCAGTCAACACTGGACTCCCAGCGCTGCAGAACTGCTGCGTCGATCCTCTGCGGAATGGATGAACCGAGTAAACAGATTAGTCACTAGTACAACACAACATCATCTATATCTATAAATGTGAATGTCTGTTCGGTGTACGCTTATCACGTCCGAACCATAAGACGTAAAGAGCTAAAAATTTGAACAGTTACTAATGTATACCCGGGGAAGGCTTTAGGCACGGTTTTGTGGCGATCGGATAGCTATTTATCTATATATAGTAATGTGAATGTCTGTTCGGTGTACGCTTATCACGTCCGAACCATAAGACGTAAAGAGCTGAAAATTTGAACAGTTACTAATGTATACCCGGGGAATGCTTTAGGGACGGTTTTGTGGCGATCAGATAGCTATATATCTATATATAATAATGTGAATATCTGTTCGGTGTACGCTTATCACGTCCGAACCATAAGACGTAAAGAGCTAAACATTTGAACAGTTACTAATGTATACCCGGGGAAGGCTTTAGGCACGGTTTTGTGGCGATCGGATAGCTATTTATCTATATATAATATTGTGAATGTCTGTACGGTGTACGCTTATCACGTCCGAACGACAAGACGCAGAGACTTAAATATTTGTACAGTTACTAATTTATACCTGAGTCCGAGGGTGAAGGACGGGGTGAGAGTTTAAAATAGGGAAAGATTAATTTTTAAAAACTCGCAACCACCAACTGCGAACCAAATTCCTAAACATGCAAAAACACTGGAATTGTGATTGCTACTGTTTGACTCGTTTTCTAGGGGATGATATCACACGTTCGAAGCTTTCCTTCCCTGCATATGATTAACAAAAAAAAAAAAAAAAAAAAAAAAAAAAAAAAAAAAAAAAAAAAAAAAATCATAATAAAGTCAAATTCATGAGAGAAAAGGGTGTACTAACTACTATTTTTGAAAACACGTGAAAGTTCACTTTCTGTTGTTTATTTCACAATATTAGCACCCTGTGGCTGATACGTCTGTACGTCGACACATTTATCAAAAGAATTATAGCTCGTGAGCCCCCAGACAAAATGAATAATTGTTTTCACACCATGTGCCTGTCTCAAACACCGTTTATGTTCATGCCTATGCAACGACACGTGTTACATTAACAAAACACAGTCACTTTAATTTAGTGCGATGCACACCTTGTGCCACCGGCTAAATATTCACAACACATAGTATCACTCGATACAACTTCGTGCAGTCTACGACAAGCAACCACACTTGGCAATTGCCGCACAAAAATCTATAGTCTCCACCTGGAGATCCACATGCCGACTGATGCAGAGCGACGCTGCCCGGCCAGCTACCCCATTGCTCCCGACTCCTCACTACCCGCCCTCAAGCACGCGCGCGCTATCGCGCGCGCGCGCGCGCGCGCGCGCGCGAAAAGCCCAAGTGCCGGGTTTTTTCGCTACGTCATCAACTTCCCCATGTGAGCTGTTCTAACCGACTTCCAACGTACAGCGCTCAGCCAATACATTTCTAAAACTTTACTTACATCAAAATAATTACACTACACATTAAACAAATTTCTTCTTAGTTTTTTTATATTGGTATAAACATCCTTTGTACTATTTATTATAATCGTGCAATTTCTTATATCACAGATAAGTTATTTAACTGAATACTTTAAGATAAAATACACAAGATTAATTGAAAATAAAATGAGAAATAGTTAATATATTATATTTGTAAACAAACATTGCCATGCTGGTTGTGTAACTGTCTTGTCTTTGTTGGTAATTTATTACTTTTCATTGTCAATTAAACATATTACACCAGATGTGACTATATCATCTAATGTATTGTTTATTTATCAACACGCTATTTGGTAATGAGGGCCTTAAAGGTTCCTAACTGCATCGTTATTTCACGCTGTGCACTGCACTGCACCTGGCACTCGCCATTGTCCCTCTCTCGCCTCACCGGAAAAGAACCTGGAAAATCCTAAGCTGGAACAAGCCACCAACGTCGGCCTGCTCGCTGGCCTCCCGTCAGCTTCAAGCACACAGCAAATCTCAACGTGGAGAATTTCTACCCATGGCCTAACTACAAATGATGTCACCCAACTGCGTATATACATTGCTACCATAATTAATAAGATTACAATTGTGTAACATTTGGTGCATTCGCATGGTCAATGTTTGCAGTGAACTTCAATACTGTTTAATTAGCAAATGCTATTAATTACCAATATTTCTATTGGGCGGTAATCTCACATGAGGAAGGTTTTAGGCACGGTTTTATAGCTATCTGATAGATATTTAGTAATTTGAAGAATGTAACGGAAAATGCGGAATAAGAATGACTCTTTGAAAATTTTATTTACTCTTTGAACATGGTTTTATTGGTTGCATTGCTGCTTGAGGGTCGATAATGATTAAAGGGTGGAGTATATTGGGATGGAAAGTTATCGGTGTATATTAAATTCTACGTGTATGTGTGTGTTGATATTTCGCTCTGCAGTGAAAACTACAGAACGCAAACGAATGGTCTGTGTGTAATTGTTGTCCGAAGTCTCCCGTTGTACACCATAGCAGTTCCATGGCGATAGCTATAAGAGGGTGGAAGATATGGTGGTTAAAAGTCGTCAAATTTTAAAAAAGTCGGACTGAAGACCAGCGATGACGTTTGCGACTCTATAGCTAGGAGGTTACATACAGCGAAACGTGCTGCCCCAGGCCATCTTTGGTCTACGCGTGCTACAATGTCTTCAGTTCTTTCTCTATAAGGATAAGCATACCAATAAGGAAATGTAAGAATAAATAAATAAAGTAGTAAAAAATAAGTTTCTTTTAATACAACTCTTTTAAAAAATCGATTTCACGTTTCGTGCATAACATGAAGTGATCGATCTGTGATATTATTACAATCATTATTGTTGAATTTCGTGATTTGATTCTTCGAAACGAGAGCATTTTTACGTGTGATTTGATCTCACACCACACTACTGAAAGATAGCTTATCTTTCATAATCAACCAACACGCGAGCGGAGCCGCGGGTTTAAGCTAGTCTCTCTATATAAACTGGAGTCGCCTTCTCTCGTCCGTCGGAAGAAGCGGGCTAATTGTTGGATCTGATGTAGAAATTATGATTCGGTTTCCACTAGTATACTGTGAAAGTAGTCTTTATTAAATTACAATATAAAATTGACTGGAATACACAGTAATGCTTCAGAAATCGTGTCGTAAACTTGTGTGATATGTGATGGTCAATGACTCTGCAATGTTAACTGTAAACTCCTTAAGGTGACAATAAGAACCTAATCAGTCGACGAGAAATGGACATTCTGGCAAATTTATCAAAATTATACTTTTCAACCCCCATTTTAGGCTATTTTTAAATCGTTTATCATTGATGTTAATATTTTTTAATTAAAGTTACTTACAGTGTACTAACAATCTAATTAGCGACATTCATAAAGTAATATATATATATATATATATATATATATATATATATATATATATATATCAAATATACAGTTAAAATATACATAAAATTTATACAATATACACGCTTACAATAAGCAACTACACTACAATGCACAAATACAGCACGTGTAAAATATACACACATTTTCAACGAAAATTAATACATAAAAACTGGTTGAATATATGGTCGGTGTTATGTATAACTAGACCAAGCGCCAAAAGTCATAAGTGAGATAATGGCGTCCAAAGTGACCGTTCTCTTAAAAATGTATGTATTGTTGAAGTTTTCCAAGTTTTTGTACAGACGAAGGGTTATCATTGTTTCACTTATTAGTGGAAGATCACCGTAATTAAAAGCTAAACAACACGAAAAAATGACACAATTGCTCGTTAGACTACTAGTGTTTAACAGCTGCTTGTGCAGTTTTGTTATGCATCAGTGGACTAAAAGACTTGAACGTCCTTTGGTCTCATTATGCGCAACTGAACTGTACATTAAGCGTGTTATAAAAATAAAGGCTTAGGAAGAGAATATGCCTTTCAGATCCTGAAATAACTTCATGAGGTCACATTACTGAATACCAAGCTTAAATAGAGAACAAATTACATTTTGCAAGCGAAACAGTGTGAAAAAGAAATGCATAAGGTATTAATACTGAAGTTCTTGTATAATTATGTATCACTGACGTTTTAATTATGAAATTGTATGAGACACAAATCAAATGTAACAATGCAAATAACATTACAGACACTTCATGGTCCCACCGTTCATCTTCGAAGATGTACTCAGTGAAAGGATCGAAGTAGGCAGATACTTGTAATTTTTTTATAAATAGGGGTAGGAGAAGATGGCATGAGGAGAAAGAAATTGAAATGTGGCGGAGAGGGGTTGATAGAGCGACGACGAAACGAATGGCAGAATTTGAAGGTAAGGTGATGGGAATAAATGAAAAGAGATAGGTCGAGAGAGGGAGGAAAAATAACCTGGAGGTGGCATTATTGAGGAGGAGGGGAGGAGACAGAGCAGGAAAAAGAGTACAGAAGAGTGTAGGAAATAAATTACCCGTGAACAACGGGCTTTTGGGTAGTTTTGAATTAAATATGTTTTATATGCATAATTCTTACAGTTAGCCCTTTAGGCATGATGCGTTATCAAACTTGACGAATCAGTAATATCACAACTGACATCCCTCAGGCTGTGGCTAAGCCATGTCTCCACCATATCCTTTCTTCCAGGAGTCCTAGTCTTGCATGTTTCGCAGGAGAGCTTCTGTGAAGTTTGGGAAGTAGGAGGCGAGGTACTGGCGGAATTAAAGTTGTGAGGCGGCATCGTGAGTGCTGTCGGGATAGGTCAGTGGTAGAGCGCTTGCCCTAGAAAGGCAAAGATCCCAGGGTCGAGTCCCGGTTCCGGCACACAATTTTAATCTGCCGTGAAGTTTCGACAACTGACAAGTTTTGAATCTTTCCGCCTCCTCCACCCCTCCCCCCGAAAAAATTTCTGCGTGAGCCTAAGGCTATCGTCGCTTGCAGTATTAATAACGTAATAAATCCAGGTGACGAATACTTGTTTAGCGTAGATTAGGTGGCGCGAAGCATGTTTTAATGGCGCGTCAGAGGAGAGGGCGAGAGGAAATGAAATGCCACAGCTTCGATTGGCGGCAGACGGGAACTCGTGAATGAAATTCCTGCCGTGCTGCGCCTGCCTCGGGCACCCCCCACCACACCCCACCCCACCTCAAGGCGGCCCGACGGGTCAGAGCCTGCACGGGGCCGTCGGAAGGCACCTGCCTCGAAATGTCTGAAACCGCGAGAAAGTATCCAGCGGTTTGTACCACCTAGACTTATTAAATCATCACACTGCTCGATTTTTATGGTATTGTTACAATTATTATAATAGTTATCAAGCAAAAGTAAAATATAGGGAACGTAAGGTTATTTACAACTTGTACAAAAACCAGACAGCGGTTGTCAGAGTTGAAGGGCATGAAAGGAATGCAGTGGTTGGAAAGGGAGTGAGACAGGGTTGTAGTCTTTCTCCATTGCTGTTCAATTTGTACATTGAGCAAGCTATAAAGGAAAGCAAGGAGAAATTTGGTGAAGGAATAAAAGTTCAGGGGGAAGAATTAAAAACATTGCGTTTTGCCGACGACATAGTAATTCTGTCAGATACAGCAAAGGACCTGGAAGAGCAATTGAACGGAATGGACAGTGTGCTGAAAGGTGCATATAAGATGAACATTAACAAGAGCAAAACTAGGGTAATGGAGTGCAGTGTAAGAAAATCAGGTGATGCTGAAGGAATTAGATTGGGAAACGAAGCAATTAAGGAGGTAGATGAGTTTTGTTACTTGGGCAGTAAAATAACAAATGATGGTCGTAGTACAGAGGATATAAAATGCAGAATGGCAATGGGTAGAAAAGCGTTCTTGAAAAAGAGAAATTTGTTAACATCGAATATTGATATAAACCTAAGGAAGTCCTTTCTGAAGGCATTTGTATGGAGTGTTGCCTTGTATGGGAGTGAGACATGGACGATAAACAGTGCGGACAGGAAGAGGATTGAGGCTTTTGAAATATGGTGCTACAGAAGAATGCTGAAGATTAGGTGGGTGGATCGCGTAACTAATGAGGAGGTACTGAACAGAATAGGGGAGAAAAGGAATTTCTGGCATACCTTGACTAAAAGAAGGGATAGATTGGTAGGACACATTCTTAGACATCAAGGAATTGTGAATTTAGCGTTGGAGGGAAGTGTATGGGGAAAAAATCGCAGGGGAAGACCAAGAGATGGATACAGTAAGCAGATTCAGACGGATGTAGGTTGTCGCTCTTATGTGGAGATGAAGAGGCTTGCTCAGAATAGGGTGTTGTGGAGAGCTGCATCAAACCAGTCTCCGGACCGAAGACCACAACAACAACATCTAATATGTAAAGCAAAGTGTCCGTATATTTGTACGTGTTGCATGCAAATCTACAGTTTTGGTCCATTCTTCATGAGATTTTGTAAACGTAAGCTTCAGTCCATGAGAACGGTCGCCGTAAGTGTAAGAATCAGATACCATGTATAGTTCACGAGATATGTCGTCATAAGCAATGAGATGCGCAGAAAACTGCTGCCGTAAGTGACAATACTGCTCATTTTCTACTAAACCATCGGCCCGATTTCAACCAAATTTGGTACACATATTCCTTACGTGAGATAACATCTTCTGTACGAGTACGAACTACATACGACAAATTGTTCAAGAGATATAACTCCATAAACTATAGGAGTTGCAAGAAACTGCCATAATGCGATGAGACTTTACAAATACAGTATATGAGAATGAGAGTACTTAGCGACTTGCAACAAACTTTAAACATAATTTCAAACCTTTATTCAACTTTTTCTCGCTGGCAACCATAGTAAAATGATGCAAGGAAAAATGTTTTTCGCTTACTACTTTTCCGCAGTTTATAGAGCAAAAGCCGCGGTGGAGTAGCCGAGCGGTCTAAAGCGCCTCGCTGCGGAGCGCGCGGTTGCTCGCCGTGGGGCATAGGTGTGTGTGTTTTTCGTTAGGTTAGTTTACCTAGGTTTAAGTAGTCTGTAGGCTACGGACTGATGAGCACGCTGTTTGGTCCGATAGATTTACAAACATTTGAACATTTGATATGGAGTAAGACTACGGCATTCGGTATGACGTTACAATTTATAATATCTACACTACAAATTGTAGCCGCAAGGAATTACATAGGCAATGTACACACATATCGTTGAACGTGCCTCCGAAACTGTAGCACAGTGCGACCTGTAGTTCATGAGGTATGACCACATAAAACAGTAACGTTCATAGAAATCAGCCCTATCACGCACCAAGTAGTAATCTATTAGTTCTTTAACACCAATTGTATTCCCAAGAAATTTTACAGACATGCAGCACTTATACAAATGAATACGTACCCGAAAAATTATACAGTTGTACCACATGTAACTGAATAAATATCAGATCGTGCGAATTTTATATGTCATTTCTGTTTTGACTTCTATCTTCCTTTGTTTTAATAATACGTTTATAATTTTGTACATTATCCAAGACAGCGTTATTTCTTATATGTTCTTCGATAAAGATAACATATTTTTAGAAAAAAGGAGATGGACGGAGAAGGGTAGGAGAAGTGCTAACTCCAGGTAGGAATAAATAAACAAATAATACCCGGGCAACGCCGGGTTTTCATCTAGTATATATATAAATGAAATGCTGTTCGTTAGTCTCGCTAAAACTCGAGAACGGCTAAATCGATTTGGCTAATTTTAGTCTTCAAATATTCGTGTAAGTCCAGGGAAGGTTTAAACGGTGATAAAAATGGGAAAAATTGTCCGGAAAAGAGGAAAATAATGAAAAACTGAAACAGCTTTTTCCAGTTTGCTATCAGTACCGTTCGTCGAATTGCGATAAAAGTTTGTACATTTCATGTTGAAAGCAAGACGAAGGTTCACATCAAATAAAAATTTGGAAAAGTCGCCCGGAAAGTAGGAAAATTTAGGAAAAACCGAAAGCGATTTTTCTACGAATGAAAATCAATTGCCACATTGTTGTAAAAGCATCACTTGAGCACGGCTTAACAGGACAAGGTTTGTTTCAAATAAAGTTTTTGGAAAATCTGCCGGAAAATTGAAAAAATTGAGAAAAACTGAAAGTGCGTGTTTCACTGAGTTTTTTGATTCAATTTAGCGCTATGACATACAGTTCGCACGACAGAGAGGAGTAATTCGTTTTTTTCTTTGTTCATTATGGTCTTGGAAAAGTTTTCAGGAAAAAAATAGGGACAGTTAAAAAGAAAAGTCGCAAAATTCGAACCAAGTTCCTTTTTCATTGTGTTTATAAATGTACTCAACACTAAGTTGAGAACCGTTCACCTGATTGCGATAAAATTTTGGTCATTTCATGTTCAGCGAAAGATGAACGTTATTATGAACTAAAAATTTGGGAAGTTACCCGGAAAATTTGAAAATTCTCGAGAAACTGAAAAAGCGTTTTTCAATAGGATGTCAATACCATTCATCTGTTTGAGATAAAGTTTTGCACATTCGACTTTCAAAGAGAGAGGAAGATTTGAGTGAAGTAAAAGTTTGGAATAGTTGGCCAGAAGATAGGAAAATTTATGGATAACTGAAAGAGCTCTTTTCTTTGGGATATCAAAATCATTCCTACGACTACAATAAAATTTTGCATATTTAGCTTTATAAAGCTACTGGATTTGAAATACATATGATTTAAATTAATATTGTTTGTATGAAGCTGTAAATGATACGAAATTCACAGGGTCATTTAGTTGGTACTAAAAATCTAATGAAAATTCTTGTTCTTAAGATTATAATTATTTTTCTTGATAAGTTCAAGCTTTTTCATTGGAAATCAAATGTACTATAAAAATTATTATCTACCTCGAAACAAGTAAGTAGACTGTTTATTATTCCAGAAAATATCGCCATATCTCTTGATTTATTTTACCGACTCGAGGCAAGACGACTCCAAGAAAATGGAACTGCTTAGAGTAAGATCGGGACGATATGGAGGATATGTAACCGCTTCCAACGAAACTTTCGTAGCGTAACAGAAACAAAATTACCAACTTGTGACGTAGTATGTACTTTTGATAACTCTGAATAAGTTTCCCTGGAAATCCCCATGCACACATTCAGTACGTCCCATAGCACCCTATATTTTTGGAACGATGAACATTCGCAGCCGTCAGTTTTCTTCGGAAGAATAAGCGCACGCTTAGCTACAACAAGCAGTACACACACACACACACACACACACACACACACACACTCATTAAACTACAGACAGACTTATATCACAAACAGAATACGAACAAACAGCCGTAGTGGCAAATGGTAAGGGGGCCTATACACCATAAATCGACACAATCAACACACCATAAAGGATAAATTTTCGTGTGTACTATGAAGCACTGAGCATCGAAGCACAATACAAAATAATTACATTACGGTATTAAATAGAACTAAATGGCATTTCAATCTTACGTAACACTAAGAGAATAGCATATAAAAAGACTAATACTGTAACATATCTGGCATAATTATTTACCGTCTTTACATACTAAGACTGAGAAAAACTTATCACGAATGTGACGCTGCATCGTAATTTGATAACGCTACTGGTAACGATAGTAAACCGGAGACAAACACTGTGCGGATATTATTCCGTTCACTCAATAGTACTTTAAATGCAGGAGTATGGGCACGTCAACTTGTAAGATTTCCCTAGTGCAAGCGTTGTGTTATCAGCGTGATGCCGCGGCGGAGTGGCCGAGCGCATTGAGGCGCTATGCTTCGATGCGCGTTGCCGTTCCCAGTCGGAGGTTCGAATCCTCCCTCGGACATGGATGTTTGTGTAGTCTTTAATATAAGTTAGCAATTTGTAAGTTTAGCAACTGATGAGACCGCGGTTAAGTCACAAAAGCTTAACAACCATCTGAACATTTTTTGTCAGCGTGATATTAAGTGAGAAGTGTGCTCAGTTGAATCAAAATGTTCAAATGTTTGTAAATCTTATGGGACTTAACTACGGGGTCATCAGTCCCTAAACTTACAAACTACTTATGAACTACTTACGAACTAGGACGGCACAAATATCCATGCCCGAGGGGGGATTCGAACCCCCGACCGTAGTGGCCGTGCAGACCGTGACTGGAGCGCCTCATTCTCCTCGGCCACCGCGGCCGGCTCAGTTGAATCAATTATCGCTATTTGGATACTACCATGTATAGTTAAACACATTGGGGAAGGGGGAGATATCTTACGAAACTAACATTAAGTCTTCCGCTCAATAAATCTAAATGACAACTGTCATTTATATAGTCACTGATTTCGTAATGAATAGATTCAAATAATACTAACTGGAAAACATTTGCACGCAGCTGAATTTATTTGAATATTAACAAAACATTAAATCCATCCTGTCTAAATTTCCCTACTCTGTACTCGTTAAGAATAAGTAGACTTAATTAAGATACATATGACACACACACACACACACACACACACACACACACACACACACACACACACACACACACACACTGTTGTCTAATTGACTCCTTCCCGTAAATGAAGTGATGTGATTAATCATCAAAGGCATTTCTTACATCGGACTGTAACTGTAATTTATAGAACTCAGTAAAAAGCAAGCAATCTCCCACAATTTGCTGTGACTCGAGAGAATGCCGAAACAGGCTCACATCACCGTAATTTAATGTAGAGTTGAATACTGAGAGATCCTGCACACTGTTGCGTTAGTACGGCTACTGATTCTTCAAATATCTATAACAACCTTCAACAGCACACATATGTCCGTAAACGACTAAGATGAGTAAACAATTCGACCCACACCGCAGACACCAGTAGGGAAATCACCAAGTGTTAAGTGGCGTTCAGAACGATTCTTCAAATATCTATAACAACCTTCAACAGCACACTTATGTCCGTAAACGACTAAGATGAGTAAACAATTCGACCCACACCGCAGACACCAGTAGGGAAATCACCAAGCGTTAAGTGGCGTTCAGAACGACTATACGAAAGTAGATGCGCCAGTAACTACTGCTCTATTGATCAACTCTCAGACCAAAGACGTGAACTCACCATTTGTTAGGAGTAATTCAGAAACGTTTCATACTCCCCGATAATAATCACGTAAAATAAGAATACAAACTTTGAGCTCAAGTCAAGACCAGCTGCTGCACGGAATGGCCGCGTAGTCTAAGGCATCATACTACGCACTGGGAGGCCGTTCCCGCCGGATATTCGAGTCCTCTTTGTGTGTGTGTGTGTGTGTGTGTGTGTGTGTGTGTGTGTGTGTGTGTTTCACGTATTTCGTAAGTATGTGGACTGATGACCTCAGCTGTTTGGCCCGATTGGATACCAACATTTGAACATTTTGATTCAATGAAACATGTAACTCAAAGAGACTCACAGCACAGTAATCAAACATCCCGACATTCATCGTACGTCTATGTCGTTGTACCTTGGTAACGATTTAATTAGTCTAAGAACGTAGCCTATCGCGGGAGGGTAGTCGTTGTCACATAATAGAATTATCAAAAGTATAAAAATAACTGCTTTGTTCTAATCTTATGTGTATTTGTTTCAACAATTTTCAACTCAACAATAAGCATTACTAAAATCCATTGACACATAAAACACTGTTTAAATGTACCTACCCATAGTTCATTACCTCTGAGCCAAATACATAGCTCATCATGATGAAAAGTTAAAGTACCTCAAACCCAAATAAAACAAAGAAATACAGGAAAGCCTTAAGAATGAATAAAACTCACCACCTATAAAAGTAATGAAATTAATATTCTTATAATTGTAGAATACTCTGCAAGAAAAATTAAAGTAAAACCATAATATTGAAACCGAAAAATAACTCACATTTGAGAGGAAGGAAGAGGGTAGAATGGCTCTAGCCGCACTAGGACACTGAAATAGTTCAATTACCGCAGCTGACAATGTGCCGAACCTGGACTCGGAATTGGCTGTCCCTCTTCGGACAGAGAATACCTCAGCCTCTTGGTTTTTCGGAATATACTTCCCGCCCAAACCTAATTCCTTTACGTAGCACACCACGGAAGCAGCTCCTCTGCCGTCAATTTCCTCTTGTTGTTGTTGGTCCTCAGTCCGGCGACTGGTTTGTTGCCGATCTCCACCCTACTTTATGCTGAGGAAGCCTCTTCATCTCCTTATATGGACGGCAACCTACATCTGTTTGAATCTGGTTACTGTATTCATCTCATGGTCTCCCTCTGCGATTTTTACCCCACACACTTCCCTACAACGAAATTCACGATGCTTTGATATCTGTGGATGTTCTCTATTATTCGATCCCTTCCCTATGTCAAGGTATGCCAGAAATTCATTTTCTCCCCAATTCTCTTCAGTACCTCCTCATTAGTTACGCGATCCGCCCACCAAATCTTCAGCACTCTTCTGTAGCACCACATTTCAAAAGCGTCTATCCTCTTCCTGTCCGCACTTCACTCCCGTATAAGACAATACTCCACACAAATAACTTCAAAAGGACTTCCTTACACTTAAATTAATATCCGATGTTAGCAAATTTTTCTTTTTCAAAACGCTTTTCTACCCATCGCCATTCTGCATTCTATATCCTCTGTATAGTGACATAATTAGTTATTTTACTGCCCTAGTAACAAAAATCTACCACATTTATTGTTTCGTTACTTAATCTAATATCTTCAGCATCGCCCAATTTTCTTAGACTGCATCTTATACGCACTTTTCAACACACTGGCCATTCCGTTCAATTGCTCTTTCAGATCCTTCACTGTCTCTGACAGAATTACAATGTCATCTACAAAATTAAATATTTTTATTTCTTCACTCTGGACCTTAATTCCTTCTCCAAATTTCTCCTTGCTTTCCTTTATGGTTTGCTCAAAATACAAATTGAATAACATCGGAAAAATGCTTCAACCCTGTCTTACATCCTCTGCGTCTGTTTCATCCCTTTCATGCCCTTCAACTCTGATGACTGCTGTAACAGCACCTGAAATTCCGTTTCTTGACAAGAGCCGCTGCTTCTTTATCAAGTAGCTCCTCAGTTCGTCTCACGATATGAGAGCATCCCATGTGTAAACTAGGCTTTTAGAAGATCTGTATGATTCATTAGGAGTATCGCGACTCGAAAGTGTCGTTGAAATTTTCAATAGAACCTTGTAGATACATTAAAGATAACATAAAATAAAATAAAATCTATTCCAGATATAGAAATTCTATCAGGGAGACTACATGGCTATCAAATTTTTATAATTTTTTTCTATTTATGTTACGTGAAGTTCAGAACGTAAATAATAATTAGCCAAAACCATTCGAAGCAGCTTTCAAAAATTCTCGAGGAAATCGACTTTGAAGTTTTGCAAGTAATTGTAAGTACCAATCATTAAATGGATTACACCGTTTGTTTATGTATCTCAGAAAAATAAGTGAATAAATTAATTAAGTTAAATTAAAATTAAAAATTCGAATCCTGTCCCAACAGATTTTTATTTTTCGTTTTATTCGAGTACTTACACAATTTTAATATCAAATGGTAATTTTTACGACGAATGAAGATAGTTTTGTTTATTCGTAATTTTTTATATTTTTTTTGGGGGGGGGGGGGGAAACTTGTTAATGATGACGGTTTCATTAAAAATAACGCAAATTACATTTTTCACGATATTGGCTTCACTATTAGTTGACGGCGGTAGTCTTTGAGTGTTCAGTTTGTAAAGAACTATGACACTGTTTTTGGAAAGTCATCACCATGGCTACTAATGCCCTTCCATGCAGCTAACCAACTCAACCATCGTTTTACGTCACGACACGGTTTTCGAATCGTCTGCATACTCATAAAGAAAAATTTACACACGCCGTAAAATTACATGTCCCAAAATGTTTTATAAAATGAATTCAAAAACGAAAACAAAAGAAAAACCTGACAACAGGATTCGAACCAACGACTCTACGGTTGTGAAGCCTGAACGCTGCCAACTGCGATACGGAGACAGATGCTGCAACTGATTTAATTATTGGTCCTTACTTGTACTTTGCAAAACTTCATATCGATTTTCTCAAGAAATTTTGAGAGATTCGTCCAATGGCTTTGGCCGATTGTTATTTGAGTTCTGAACTTCAAAAAATGTTCAAATGTTTGTAGAACTTATGGGACTTAACTACGGGTTCATCAGTCCCTAAGCTTACAAACTAGTTATGAACTAGCTAAGACTAAAGACAGCACAAATATCCATGCCCGAGGGGGGATTCAAACCCTCGACCGTGGTGGCCGTGCAGACCGTGACTGGAGCGCCTCAGTCTCAACTTCACATACCACAAATATAATGAGTGTATTTTCAGTTATGAGATTTTTCAAAAATTATTGTTCGAGCATAGCCAGTAAAGAAAAATAACATACATTACCATGAATAAAATGAGAAAAATGAGATAAGTATAGCATGCGCTATCCACCGTGCCAAATTAGTGCAGCCGTAAAATGTAGTGCAGGATGCCACGGGAAGGCAGTATGAATAGCGCGCGGGCACCGTCCGCTGCTGACCTTGGCGGAAGGGCGTTGGTTCGAGCCCATTTATGACAGGAAATTGGCCGGTTTGCTCTGCTTGCCCAGCTGCTGTCGTTTTCACGGTTACACACGTGTCGCACACGGCTGCAACTCGCGGTACGACTGTCAGCGAAACGCACAACCAGCACAAAATTGCGCTACTCGCAAGGAGCCTCTAGGAAGTAAGATCCGATGTTGCTGTTTATTATTTTTTTTAACAAAGACAACAAAGTTACATGGTAAAATTTATCGGCGACAGGTGCAGCAATGTTAGAACTATTTTTCGTAACTATCTTCAAAATAACTGAAACGTTTGTCATATCGGTCTGCGGCGTGCCAGTCAGTCTACACGGCCGCTGCGGTCGGGGTTTCGAATCCCTCCTCGGGCATGGATGTTTGTGTCGTCTTTAGTATAAGCTAGTTCATAAGTAGTTTTTAAGTTTAGGGACTGATGACCCCGTAGTTAAGTCCCATAAGCTCTACAAACATTTGAACGTTTTGAACATATCGTGGGATCAATAATTGTACTCGCGTGTCGTGGAAGTCTGCCACCTCTGAATGGAACCAGCAGTGTGAACAGTCGTATTCAGATCATACAATGTAAACTTTCACGGCCGCCGTTGTCTTCAGGTAAAACTTCCGGGCTGATAGGCCGGGGTTCAGGTGTAAAGCTTCCTCCAGACGTTTCGGGAGGAAGATGTCTCCCGCAGTTCGAGACGAAACGTCGGGATGAAGTTTTACACCTGAACCACGGCCTATCAGCCTGGAAGTTTTATCTGAAGAGTCGTATTCAGATTTTACAGTGAAATAATGCGCAAACTGTCACGTGCCATTCTTAACAAGAGGCGGATATGCTTCCTGCAGGGTTTAATGGTGGTTCACAAATAAATGTCATAAATGACCTTTTAGTCGGTCATTCAGTAGTGATTCCAGCAACTCGCCTGCCTGCACTTTATTATGAAAACGACGGGTTCATTATTCAATGAACCATAAAATGTGAAAATGTTGTTGTTGATAAAATTTATTTAATCATGTAATGATTAATACACACAAAATATACATCTTAGGAATGGTTCAAAAAGAAAACTGACCGGCAAGTTCATGGCTGAAGAAAGGCTGAAGTAAAGGGTATATTACATGGAGCCTATTTGTTCGGTAGTCCCTGGCGTATTTGGACGCAGCTGCTAAATTCGCTCCGTGTAGACAGGGACAGCGAACAAAGTCGCTGCTCCGAAACGCGAGCGTCTAAAGTTGAAGGGTTGGCTACTTTAGACGCTGGTCACTGGCGTTTTTGATCGCTTCCAAGTGTTGGTCGCCCAGTGTGATACACAGGAGCGTATAAAGTAGACGCCTGTCGAAGGAAGTAATCAATACTGGCGGTGTGTTTCTCGCAACAGCCTCAAAAGAACAATCTACCAAACAAGTAGAAAAAAAAAAAAAAAAAGAAAATGGATAAGTGTCATTGCGAGGAGAAATGAATATGATGCTTTTGCAAATCTTTTGAAAGAATCACCGTATGAAGGTTCTCCTGCCTACAGAAATATAATGAGGATGACAAGAAAATTTGGATACATTACTGGAAATGGTAGTGGATAAAATAAGGAAACAGAATAACTTACAGTCATGAGGCTCACGATCTCGCCAAGAATAAAATTTAAATAATCTCCCACAATATTGGAAAACTTTGATAAATTTTCAGAAATTTGATTACAATTCCACTTCATATTTTGTTTGGTGGGACACAGAAATTTAATGTCTTTATTTACGTCAATGATCACAATATTTCTTGTCGTTTTGACGACCGGTTTCGGTCAGTCGACTGCAAGTCAGAAACAGAAGGACACATTTAGTATTAGACTAATAATGCATTAGTCATCAATACATAAAACTTGTTTAAAAATATTATACAGCATCCATCTTGTTTGATTCCTTAATATAATACAGCCATAATGGCATCATCACAGCATAAGTGTATCTTCATTAGGAATGTAAGAACAGGTGTGATGTATAATATTTTTAGACACGTTTTATATATTGATCACTGTAATGCTTTGTTTATGTTTTATAAGGTAAGGTATATTCCTAAATGCGTCCTGTTTCTGATTTGCTGTAGACTTGAAAATAGTGATCACTGACCGTAACCGGTCGTCAAAACGACGAGAAATTTTATGATCATCGACGTAAATGAAGATGTTAAAAGTAATTACAAAATGGATCACTGATATAATTTCGCGACCATGTCACACCTTGGGTAACAGAACTGTTTGGTATCACCTAACCTACAAAACAATAAATAAATACTACGTCATGTTTCAATTGTTTTTGCTAAGACGCTAGCGTCTCAAGTCGCTGCGTGTCATTGCGTCAGCGCATTCATTTGCTATTCGCCTATACGCCGAGCGACAACAGACGCCAGCGACTAGCGACCAAATACGCTCCGTGTAATATACCCTTAAGACTGACTGTGTGCGCGCCAAATTCACGCGTATTTATATGGCCATCGGTTCTAGAACATTCTAGAACAAGGAAGTTGTAAACTATTTAATTTGTGATATTATTAAACATAAATGAATCCTTAGTAGTATAATGGTGGGGGTTTCAGCACAGTGACCTTGAACTTTCGGCCGTCGACGATAGGGTCATTGACCCCTCCTCCCTCGGCCAATTGCATGACCACAGATCAAAGGATGCCGCCACAGGATGATTGATAGGTCTTCCTGGAAGAACGAAAGATGATTGACAGTTTATATTTAGGTCCTTTTGATTCGCTACTTGTCCGACCGCTAATCAAAGGACGCTGCCATAACGCACTTAAGGATGATTGACAGGTTGCAACACCTCCCTCGGCCACACACGACGCCCCACCCCCCACCCTCCACCCCTCGGTGCAGCCGCCAGACAAGTGGCACCTCCGACAGGTCCAGACCTGTAGACCCATCGACATGTCTGTACTCGCACCCTGGACCACACACCTGGCCGGTTCGACGCCCCCCTCCAACCCTCGGCACAGCCGCCAGACAGGCAGCACCTCCGACAGGTCCAGACCTGTAGACTCGCACCCGCGACCCCTACTCGCTCGGCCGATTGCCGGACCGCCGCCTCCGCCGCCGCCGCCGCCGACAGATGCTACCCCCTCCTCCTCCGACGCTCGCGACCGGTTCTCAAAGGACGCCGCCACCCGCCCTACCAGCGAGAACAAACAATACCGCGACGATTGTCTTGACCGCACCGACACCGCCCCCACAGGCCGACCCCTGCTCTCTTTTTACGACGACCGCGCCCCGACAGGTCAGCAGCCAATTAAATTGCATATTTATTATTAAGCGCGCCGCAGCGATCCGTACGCCAGATCTCGATTTATGTAACAAGAACAATTTCCGCCGTTTATTATTATTCTTGGAAAAAAAATAAAGCTACCATAGTGTTCTTCGTATGCTAAAAAACAATTTAGAACAGAAATGCTTAGTTGGTCTCGTATACTACAGCATTTAGTAGTAAAATATTAAAACTCGTATGCAAAATTTGCAAGTAAGAATTTCCACTCCCATCTCTCTCCATGCTCTTCGCATAGACAACAGCCGACAGACGTGTTTAATAATAATAATAGCGCAGGTTACGGTAACGAACGCCACAAACTTACGTATCCATCTTAACATATACTCTTTCGATATACAGAAACAATTCTAAGGAAAAGAAAGAAATGGTTCGTTTCGGAATTCGACCGCAACCTTAGATCTATAAATGTATCTCTTTGTTTAGACGATGCAAGCAACAGCCATCGAACGGAATGTAACTTCTATGCCAACAACTCTTTCGATAAAACATCAACAGCAGCAGCAGCAGAAGACGGCATATTGTTTATACAAAAATTCCAAATAACGAAAATCGGCAATTACATCTAGCACAACGTCTCTAAATATACATCTGCAAGCACCGTTAAACTCGTATGCAAAATTTTCAAGTAAGAATTTACATTCCCATCTCTCTCCAGGAGTGTTTAATAATAATAGCGCAGGTTAGATAATAAACGCCACAAACTTACGTATCCATCTTAACATATACACTTTCGATATACAAAAACAATTCTAAGCAGTGCCAATTAACGAAAAGAAAAGAAATGGTCCGTTTCGGAACTCGACCACAACCTTGCATCTATAAATGTATCTCTTCGTTTAGACGATGCAAGCAATAGCCATCGAACGGGATGTAACTTGTATGCCAACCATTCTTTCGATAAAACAGCAACAACAGCGGCAGCAGCAGAATACGACATATTGTTTATACAAAAATTCCAAATAACGAAAATCGGCAATGACATTTAGCACAAAGTCTCTAAATAAATATCTGCAAGCACCGTTAACAATCGTCCAGAACGCAGAGCGCTCTCTCGACAGACTACATAAAAGAAACATATGCTAAGTGTTTAAACAAAAACACCTAAGTTACATCTCCAAATGATCAACACCTTCTATGCAGACGCACCATTCTGACAAGGATAGCTCGCAATGCATTTATTTAATGGAGCTGAGCCATGCCGAAAGTTCCGAAATTTAACACTCTCTCTCTCTTTAGCGATCTTGCCCTGTTACGTTTCCCTCTTCTTAGATCGAGGTATAACTGCGCATTCCGAGAGTTCGGGTATTTTAATTTTACCTCTTATTTCCTTGCTACAGCAGTACACATCCCATCTAAGAAATCTCTATGTCCTGTTACGATGCAAACTACATTTATCTGACACCGTTATTCCAGCGCCCCAGATAACATTTAATCCCTATTGTGCAATGGAGAGTCGAATTAAAAGAAAAATACGTGAAATGATTTACCGATTCCGACCGTATACACTAAAACTTTTCGAAATTATTGGCCTAACAACACCCTTATTCGACAATACAGCAACCACAGAACCGAAGTTACCTGCCCAATGCAACACAGATTTCCAGCTCGACCCGCCCTTTACCCACAAAATTCCTACTCCGAACTAAGATTTATTATTTTAATTACAAGTAGATGTCCACCGCAAACGAAGACGCTAACCTACACGCTACAACACATGATTCTATATAGGACATGGAGTGTTTACAATTTTTTGTTTGTTTATTACAGTACAACTGAGTACATGCAACGTAATGTTCGCAAACATATCGCAACCAACTCCCGCACACTTCGATCATAACCTGCTCTCTAAGGAATGGATGGGAGTCACACACAGTACAAACACGTTTGTCGTGTGTTCCGCTAATTTCGGCCAGTACAACTATGCGAGACCAATCCCCCCGCCTGTTTACTGTAAAAGCAAATATTTTTCCCCACACTATCTGTTTAAACCGGGCTTGCACATATACAATAGCCTCCTTTTAAAAGCATGTGTCTTCGCCATATAACCCAGTTTTCGTTTACCCTTCTTCTTCTTCTTAGGACTTGTGGAATAACGTAGACGATATCTACGTCTGTGGATAATAAAGTCCTGGAATGCTAAAAAATATAGTTCCTTGCTCGACTCTACAAGTAATTTACAGTCGAAACTAAAAAAAACATAATGTCCGAGGGAGCGGTCAATTTTCTGGTACTCTTAATATCCAAGTATCAAATCTAAAAGCGTTTGCACAGTACAACGGCGCACTTTGTAAATACCGTATCTTCTCTTTTAGAACACTTAAACAATCTTCTTACACAATCCTCCATCCTGGTAATACCATCTTCTCAACCCAGCGAAAAAATAAAAGTCCTAACAATCAACTGCCCTGGACTCTTTATAAAATCGATATCTTTGCTTACACCAGGGCTCGTGATTTTTCGACAAATTTATTTTGGTTCTACAATTCGACGCCAACCACGTTAAGCAGTCGTTTCCTTGCCCGCAACCACTTTGATATTGCTCCTCCCATCGGATACGAACGCCACTCGGTTAAAGTATTGTCCAAAAATCCAGGAGATAGAAGCCATCTACACGAAGCTGCTGCTGTAGTATAGATGGGAGCGCCTCCATTAAAAAACATCGATTAGCTGCAGTTTATAAGATATATACCCACAGGACGTATATATTTCTCCCCATGTATTCCAGAAATAGTAACTTCGTCTTATCTCCAACGTTTGCAGTATCGAACTTGCGGAATTTACTACACACGCACAAGCGCGCACTCCATTGGCTACAACTAGCGCACTTTAAGTAACGAAACTACAGGAGTTTTATAAAACACGTTGATTTTCGACGAAAGAATTATGATTTAGCGCAGCATGCATATCCGCTAGGTAAACGTGTTGCACACCAGCCGTAAAGTAGCCAACACTAGCATACGATTAAACAGACGATGCTTCGACGAAAGATCAATGCACCACCAAAGTCAGTTTTCTTTACAGCTTTACCGTGACGTATATATTTAGGGTATATCGACACTTTTTACTTACATTCCGTCCCATCTAGCCTAAAGCACTCTCTGTAAGCGCCAAACATTTCCAACACAGTAACAGAACTACACCTTGCAGTCAACACGAACCTACAACAACAGAAGAATCTAGCCATTCCAACTCGTTTTTTGTCCCAACTAGCATGCTACTAGCTATGTATACGTTCGTAACAACCCAGACAGAGCTATCCTTACATCCGTCACTAACCCAGTACCAACTCTAAACAAGTTACCACAGATGGTGTTATAACCGCGATCAGTAATAGACAAGATCTCCCAGACACACAGCGTTTTAATAAAGTTTCGATCTTGCTCTCTCTCCACCCAATAACTACGTTGGTTGCTTGACCTGTCCCTAACATCCAACCACAACTTTGTTTCCAATGCATAGCCCGGCAGACAATATTTCTGGAACGCTCTCTATCAGCCAACAGACTATATACCTCGAGCATTCGCGCACAAATCACCATCGTATTCCACTCCTTCTAACAAATTATTACTCTCGATAAACATCTGTAACACAGTGTGAAAAAATGAGCGACGTGCACACGCACAGAACAGCTAACAAGAAAAGATCTAGATCCAAGCCAAGTTCTTATAATCCTTACAAGCAGCAACGCAAAATAGTCTACACCATTTCGAACTAATGCAACACCAGATTTTTTTAACGATCTCCAAGAGCAATCCTTTAGAGACTAAACATACGATTAAATGCACCTCCAATGTAGGTAACTAATCCTCTAACTCGATGCTTATCGACCAAAGAACATTAATTTACCACTGCAATCATCTCCAATACGCTACCGAGAGACGTCCATTCGTAAACACAGCTAAAAGAAGATATAAATGCCCCACATCTATATATATTTCCACAATTGTGGACCACATCTGCGTTGCATCGTATCGCACGACTAAACAGTTCGAAATAGGTACTTCGCGCAAGCTAGCACGCATAATCACATTCCATGTTATTTCTGGCTGTAGGCGAGTGCGGACCTGTTGACTCATCGTAGACGCCGGTTTGGAGCGTGTGTACGTCCTATACATGTAAACATACCTGTCCACGCTCGCACCTGACCCAGAGAAGTTTTCGGTTTAATTTTTCCTGGCCGCACCAGATTCCGAATACAAAAGAGCTATTTTCGCGAAGATAGATTTCCTCGCAGCTGACGCAAGCGATGTTTTTACCGTACGAGCAGTCGTTAAACTTTTATACGCAGATACATATACAGACAGTAGGATGTGCGCATTTGCGATGTAGCTCTTACAGAAACGAAACATAGTTTTTTTAGAAATTCGATAAGAAGAAGAAGAACGAAATTTATACAAGATGAACCAATGTGCAATAAGTCAAACCCCATTCCATGCAGCAATGTACCGAGCAACATCGATTTAAACGAACGCTTTGCTTAGCTGTAGAATAGAACAACACAGAATTACACCTCCCTAACAGATACTTTACCGAGGGAGTTACTGCTCTCTGCTAACAAGAAACATATCTTCTGGTATCTCCTCCTAAACCCTATAAGACCGAAACTTTCTACTCGAGAAGCTAGACACAGAATACAAATCGTTCTTTATTATTCTTGTTATGTGTAACTTTAATTTTCTCCGCTGTAACTCGTAGATTTAGATCCAGTTCCAGCCAGAAGTTCAAAAGGTAGAGGGAAGGTATGTTCTCGAACTCCATTACGTATCTTCGTTTCCTCCTGCACCTTCGGGCAATGCTTCTAGACGAGAACAATCGTGTATTTTAACTTTTCCCATTATTTCCTGGTTATAGCACTATGCGTCGCTATGTGTGTACGTTACCAACTCCTGTGGTAATTTCCGTATGGAACACTAGGTTTTACGATTATTGCAAACCATTGCTTGTTATTCCATCCGTTTTTAACTCTGCAAATGACTGTCCCCAGTCCACCACATTTGGATGCAATGTAGACCCTTCTCCAAACGATAATACACTACGTTTTTCGTGTCTTCCGCTATTTTCGGTCAGTACACCGACGCGTGACCAATCTCCCTGACTGTTTACTGTAAAAAGCAAATATTTTATAAGTCCTAGTCGTAACCAGATTTCTCCACAACCTCCGTTTAAGCCGGGCTTAGACATATGCCATAGCTTCGTCTTTCTCCAGCATTAGTTTGTACTCGTCCTTTATGGCAGTTGCACAAGAATATATAAGGGAAAGTATTTTAGCTATCCAGGAGCATGCTTTGCGTTTCGAGGATGTGACCTGGAGGCTTCTCCAACCATCCCTTATATATTCCAATACAACACCTTGTGGGAGTTGCGGAGGATGTGTGTCTTCGCTATAGCCTGGAGGTCCTCCCAGCTGCTGCGCTTCGAAACTCGCCGCCGTCGCGTTGTCATATGCAGGATCCGATTCTACGCACTTGTCTCTATACCACAAGTCCCGAAGAACCCAACTAGAATCTCGGCTATATGGAGGTTATTTAATACTTCGCCTGGAAAAATTTTCTCCATAATTTGGAGAACGTCCTGGAGTCTTATAGGGGATAAAACCGCTGGTTGTGGTGTGAATTTTGTGATCCGTGACCCAATGTACCCTAAAAAGAGAGATAGAGGTCTGTTTGCTGCATTTGAGCACTTACTTCGTCGTTGGGTCGAGAACAGGGGGTATTACAATATACGATTACCGGATGGAGAGTGTTTTTGATCTTGTGCAAGACTCTTTAAGTTTTTTAAACGGTATCTGCAAAGTGTTTCTCCACCATGTGGGGGGCGAATAACAAACATCTGGGACAACAGATGTTTTGTAGTGTTTAATAGTGTCCTGAAATTTGTTTACTGGGGTAATAAAAATACCCGAAAATTGATCGGTGTACAGGTTAAACCTTCCAGATCGATAAAAGCTTGTAAGTTACGTTCTATCAGCTTTTAGTTTCCATTGTCTACCTGTAAATTAGGTGGAGATTCGTAATACTGGCAGCGGCAAAGACGATATAAGTAGTACACTTAAAAGCTACATTAATGCAGGGGAAACATACTTCTCCCAATCCAGAACATTGTTCTCCACACTGCCTCCAGATATAGATATCGCCGAATTAGGTCTGGTACCTACAAACAATGTCATTCTGCAAGCCCAGCGAAAAGAGTAAATGTATCACACAGGCTTAAGTCATCCTCCATTAAAGAAATTACATCGCTACGTGCGGTTAATGTCTTATGTGCGCGAAAAGAAAACTGGAAATGGCGGATATCGAGACCAAGAGAAGGAAGCTAGAATATATGCCTAAAGCAAATGCCATAAAGGACGAGTACAAACTAATGCTGGAGAAAGACGAACCTATGGCATATGTCTAAGCCCGGCTTAAACGGAGGTTGTGTACTTCAGCAGCTCTTTTACAAGTCTGGCGTATTTTGCCCACTTTAGGTTGTTTTTGTTTGTTAAGCTTAAGGGACTTAACTGCGGGGTCATCAGTCTCTAAATTTACAACTACTTATGAACTATTTTGTATTAAAGACGACACAAACAACCATGCCCGAGGGGGGATTCGAATCCCCGACGGGGAACGGCGTCGCGCATCGTAGCATAGCGCCTCAATGCTATCGGCCGTTTCGCCGCGGCCCCACTTCAGGTTACGGTAGTAACACTAAAAGTGGGCCTTAGCGATGGGCTTTTGACAGTTCGAAACTTAAATGTAAATAACGGCTAAACTGTTCATCTGACATGAAAATTGAATAACCGAAATTTTAGAGGAGAATATTCTTTACAACTTTGCTCTCTTACGTTTTTTCAGATCTCGTTTCAGAGATATTTGCAAAGTTACTATTATCATTACGTCATTTACAACAGTAATTGTACAAGTATCTCCCCAATTTGTGTACATGTGCTAAAGACGTCATATGTTTCCAATTCGTTTGCATGTATTTCATCTTATGTTCACAAAATAGAACAAATACACTTTTCAGAAAAAGCAGTGTTACGTTTGAACAACTCAGATTCTTGAAAGATATTGTTGTGTTCAATTAACAAGAGTGTGCGAAAATATTTTAGGAGACAAGACGAAAAAAATGCCAGTGGCGGGTTTTTATTATTTGTAACATTTATTTATTTATATTTTTTGTTCTTCAGGTATATCGACGATTTGCGGTCGTTTGTTTATGGTAATTCTGGATTGTTCATTGAGAATATTCCTCTTTTTTTATTACACATGGCGTTGAGCCCTCTTTCTTTTCTCTCTTTTCATTGGTTGTTCGGCATGATCGGTCCTTTGCGGACGTTCGTTTATTTTGTTTAATTTTGATCGTTTTGTCCTTGATTCAGTACTTTCGTTACAGAGAGCGTCGAGCACTCTGCCCGCGCGCTCTGAGCCACCAAGCCCGGCAAGTTTCGAATCACCGTTTAAGACGTTCGTGCATCACAAACTAATTCGCTACCCATTACGCTACGCCGAACAGCTGCGAGAGTAACCCGTAATTCTCGTACCATCAATGGCAGGTGTTAACTGCTAACATGGCATTTTTAGACATTGTCCTAACAACGACGTGTTTTTTGATAACTTGCTTTGAACTGACAACGCCTCAGTTACAACAAGAAAATCATCAAATTAAGAAAGCAAGATCTCATATACGGTTCAAGGTATCGGGCGAGGGATGTCACGCTACGTATTTCCGAACGCCAAATGTTGAGTACCTCCGTAAAACCAACCAGACATGTGCACTACGGTGGTTGTTATTTTATGTATCTCTTACTATTTCAATTTTGACCAGCCATCCATTTTATATCTGACTATCCTCCAGCACATGATTTTATATATAACTATGAACCAATACGCCTACCAGATTTTATGTGGAGCACTATAATAAGAAGTTTAATGTCAATTTATACAATAACATAATTCCCTAAGAAGAGTAAATTAAGTGATAATGAAAATGTGGAAGAGACATTAAAATAATAGTTTAAAGATGTAAACATCCAAAAAGAGTATATTTGTCCAAGCTAAACTCAGATATCAAATAATTTTGGCTACATTTTTTTTTTATCAGAAAGAATATTATGTGTTGGGTGCATAGATATTATCACAATAGTAGAATCGAATAGCCCACCAATTTTTATTATTTATATTTCGTAATTTGTGGCCGAAATGTTTGAAACAATCATACAACAGGCAAATCTAAAGTGGGACGTAAAACAAGCGTGTGCGATTTTTTCTACCTAAGCTACACACTGTATCCATGAATACCGATCAGTTTTACGCCATATGACTTCGTCTTCGTAAGTCCCCAATGTCTGCCCCAGTCTATCGTGATAATTCTTTGACTTCGACAGATCTCTTAAGAGTATTTCGCTATTGTGCTCACTGTGCCTCGAGGAACTTAGGGCGGTCACTTTTATGTTCAATGAATAATCTCACATCCTTGGTATGTCAGGACCCTGCTGCTTTGTCTCGCACGGGGAGAATGCAACAATACCATTCTGTTGCAACATTGCTGCCACGTTTTTCTGTTAATATCCACCTTATTAAAACAAAAGCTGGCCTGTCGTTAGCTCTTCCGTAAAGAGGAATACGATTTTATATAGAATTAAGCATGCAAGGTCAAAACTGACCATCATATTTTCTCGATTCGATTTACTGCAAATTAGAGGGAGTGACACTATTAACCCCTCGACCGTGCTTGACGAGCTGAGTTGGGGCTAGCTTTTATATCGGACACAATGGCGTCCTGTTAATGATGAAAATTATTGTGAATAATTTCTATATTTGCATGTGTGTACCAACCAACGACAAAAAATTGTATTTTTTGTTGACAATGTCGTTCGTATAGGGCGCCTTTTTGGAACAATGTATTACTAAAGGAAAGAGATACTTCGAAAGGTGATTTTTGTAAAAGTAATGTGCATGCATTTGCTCCTCTCGTAAAGTCTGTAAAACTACCAAATAAAAAATAATAAACATCTGCCTGTTTCCACAGTACACATTTTTGCTGTCAATAGAACTACTAGCAACGTACAAGCAACAACGTTTATTGTGAGATAGACGATGAATTCAGAATAGTTGCCGCCATTGTTGGCTATGCCCGGTTCAAATGGTCACTATGGGACTTAACTGCTTGGTTAGTCCCTAGCTTACAAACTAAGCTGAACTAACCTAAGGACACACATACACCCATGCCCGAGGAAGGACTCGAACCTCCGACGGCGGGCTATGCCCTGTACTACAAATCTAAGCACTGAAACTAAGAGACTTTAGATGTTGTATACCAATCAAGGCTGCTTTCACAAATTCCGCAATCATCGACCAGACGCTTCGATAAGTAACTCATCGGGAGAACACGGAAGCCAAGGCAACAACGCAATCCGATGGGTGAGGAAGAAGTCTTGAACTCCTCATGCCATATACGGACGCGCATTGTCCTTCTGAAGTGGCCGACAACATCCTCCGAAACTAGGATGGGACCGTGGCTTCATCGCTTCAGAGACGTAACGCTGACTGATTATTGCACCAGAAATACTAGGAGAAGTCGATGTTCCAGTGACACACCAAGCCATAATACCGGCTGCAGACCCAGTGTGATGAAGATAGGCTACATTTCAAGTCTCTTACCACGGATCTCCAGTTGCTTAAAGCTAAATAAAAATTCGTCGGTAAATACAATAACGTTCGGATCTAGATTCTGCTTCCAGCATGAAGGTGGTTTGATTATAATCTGCAGACTGCACGCGATAATAAACAGCCAGAGTAACAGAGACATACCGCCGTAATCACCGTAAGGTGCATGGCGGAGGCACCTAACCCGGCCACTAGTCACTTCCTTTTCAGTTCCACTTTCCGGGAAAACAGTATGCTTTTATGTCTCTATACTGTCCTTAATATATTTTATTCTTCTACTCTTCAAGCGTAACCTAATTTGGCGGCAGTAGAATTTTCTATAGTCAGCGTCACATCGACGACCGTGCAAAAGTTTTTCTCGGAAAAAAAGTCGCCTTCCCTCAGAGAACTACCATTTGTTCCCGCAGCATCTTCTTTAACACTCGAGCATTGCTCGAACCATTCCATAACAAACATTGTAGCTGGCTTGGGAATGTCTTCAGTTTTACTTTAACCAAGTGCCAGCCATACATGTGAATCGACTTCCCATTGCCAGCCCATTTTCACAGTCGTATTTCCTCAGTGCCGGCCATTTTTACAGTATCTCCTCTTTTTAATACAGTTTAAGGAATAATCATAAATATATTTTTCTCAGTAATAACCTTATTATATCTTCTTCAAATACTTGCCCCGTTCCTTGTCCTGCTTTGTAAATCTTCATCACATCAATCAAAACAAGTAATTAGGTTTTTTTTTATATTACAGGAGGCGATCCAATTTTGATATGTTCAAAAAATATTAAAGCCAAAATCGCTGATGATTAATTTTATTTTGGACGACCGGTTTCGCTGGTCTCTGCCAGCGTCGTCTGGTCCAAAAATCTTTTTACAAGGCCGTCAGCTTGTAAAGTCAATCACTTGCTACATAACATAATTTAGAGTGCATAGGTGCACTGTGTCATTATAGTAAAATGAACAAAACAAATAATGCTGTTTTCGGGTAGGAAAAAAATTGTTTTTCAGTATTACATTTATTAATTAAAAATGACAAAGTTTATCTAATTACCTGCAAAGATCATGAATATTAAACATCATCAAACGGTTTTTAGTGCACATACTTTTTTATTTCTTCCTTTTTAATTTTTATTTATTTATTTATCTTTTAGCTGGAAGCTGGGCTGGGCACAAAACTCCAATTCGCGCACTACAAACTGAAATGAAGTATCCTTCCCTCTTTTTGCCCCTTTCTGAGTACACCCTGCAAGTGGACTGTCACTCATCAAACCTGTTTTGGTGTCTATATTGTCACTTGGAACAAAATAAATTGGGATAGAATTTGGGACGTAATCTCTGTCATCCCATTCATTATCTTCCTCTACTGACAGTCTAGCAGGCTTTCTCCCACTTCCACTTGAGGGCTACATAAAATTCAGAGTTTGTGAGGGCCATACAGCAGCAACTGGCATTGTATTTTTACTGCCATTCTGAAGTAATACGTATATGTTGAGTGGATATACACAAGATTAAGCTTAGGGGTGAACTAATAATAAATGGAGGTGTCTCAATAAATTATTTATTATCAGGAATTATGAAGAAAATATGTGTGAACTATATCAAAAATATCAGCAATTGTAATTGTGAAGACAATCTCCTTCTTGAAGAACTAATTTATTACAACTTCTTCTACACAATTTACAATGGCCGCTACTTCGATGGTGGTTACAGAAGTCCGTTGGAGCAGCCGGAGTGGTTCTTCGGTACGGCGTCGAACGGTCTTCGGCGACTTCCGTAGCGGGCTGCTGCTTCTCCGGAGTATTCCACGAGGCTATCGTTTGCTTGGTGGATGCGACACTCACTGGCGAGTCGAATGGCTGGTTCCTAAAAGGCGATCTCCAGCCAATCGCAAGCCGGCGTAGGAATATTTCGCTGGTTCTCAGCTACGCTGCGACCTCTGTAAGAGAAGGTCCAAATTAGGCTCGACAATACTCTGTTTATTTCAAGTCGGGTGTTTGTCGCGGTATGAAGCCTGCTAGCCATTGAATCTACTGATCCGCCGAACTTGAGTTCATGGCGTGCTGCTAGCGTATTAAGGGGTTAGCTGACAGCACAATTACACTACTGTCAATTACAATTGCTACACCAAGCAGAAATGCAGATGATAAACGAGTAATCATTGAACAAATAAATTATGCTACAACTGACATGAGATTACATTTCCACGCAATTTGTGTGCATAGATCCAGAGAAATCATTACCCGTAATAACGGCCTTGATACGACTGGACATTGAGTCAAACAGAGCTTGGAAGGCGTGTACAGGTACAGATGTCCATGCAGCTTCAACACGATACCACAGTTGATCAAGAGTAGTGACAGGCGTATTGTGACGAGTCAGTTGCTTGGTCACCATTGACCAGACGTTTTCAATTAGTGAGATATCTGGAGACTGTGCTGGCCAAGGCAGCAGTCGAACATTTTCCGTATGCAGAAAGGCCCCTACATGACCTGAAACATGCGGTCGTGCGTTATCCTGTTGAAATGTTGAGTTTCGCAGGGATCGAATGAAGGGTAGAGCCTCTGGTCGTAACACGTAAGAAATGTGAAGGCCACTGTTCAAAGTACCGTCGATGCGAACAAGAGGTGACCGAGACGTGTAACCAATGGCGATGACAAAGACACTCTTCCAATGTGCGTTCACCGCGAATTCGCGAAACACGGATGAGACCATCATGATGCGGTAAACAAAACTTGGATCCATCCGAAAAAAATGACGTTTTGCCATTCGTGCACCCAGGTTCGTCGTTGCATACACCATCGCAGTCGCTCCTGTCTGTGACGAAGCGTCAAGGGTATCCGCAACCATGGTCTCCGAGCTGATAGTCCATGCTGCTGCAAACGTCGTCGAACTGTTCGTGCAGATGGTTGTTGTCTTGCATACGTCCCCATCTGTTGACTCAGGGATCGAGACGTGGCTGCACGATCTGTTACAACGAAGCGGATAAGATGCCTGTCATCTCGACTGCTGGTGATACGAGACCGTTGGGATCCAGCACGGCGTTCCCTACTGCCCTCCTGGACCCATCCATTCCATATTATGCAAACAGTCATTGGATCACGACTGAGCCGTGCCGGCTCGCATGTGTTGCTGGCGCCACAGACGCGCTAGAGCCAGGGCCCAGCGACATTCGGCCGCTATCGATCCACGTGGCCTGACGCGTGGATCTTTGACAGTCGCATTTGGCGGGATTTTCATATTTGAAATACAGGGCGTGGAGACTCGTATGGGCAGTTTGGCTCTGGGGCTTCTTCGAAGCGGTTGCTCTGTCATGGAGTGAGTACGACGCGTGTGACGTACCAGGAAGAACACGGAAATGGGTCTTGGAGTGTCTGGCACGAGATCGGAGTCTAATGGTGCAGTCGCTGTTGCTGGTTGATGGAACAGCTACGGGAATTAAGCGCACCTTGGATGGTCTGAATTGCTGGTCGGTGACACGGGAGGCTCTTAAACAAGTTCATCTGGCGAGAAACTGAAATTCTAACTTGTGAAATTGTGTACTGCTAGCCATTTGTTCCATGTGTGTTAAGCATCGTCTGTTATCAAAGGCCACTTTCATATTACGGAGTTTGAAGTGAATTGAAGGTAACTGTTATACCAGATCGCCGCGTTAAAGTTACTTTTATGATTCTATCTATTCCTTTTATCGATTTTGATGACAGTGATGTCGGTGTTTGCAAGTAACAGTTTCATAGTGGCGCCTCGCTAAAGCCAGTCTTCTGTAAATATTTAGTTAATAAGTTTGGTGGCAGCTGTGCCTGTATCCGCGAAAAACTACTAATAAGTACCTTCGTTTAAATATCTTCTGCCCTAGTAGCGTGAACCTTGAAAGATATTTTGTGCAGTGGCATTTGTCAGTACGATCTTGTGTGAAGTTCCGCATGCTATGGAAGTTCCGCAAATCTCACGATCACTAATTAATGAAATTGTTACAGAAAAACTGAAATTTCGAAAACTTTGTCCACGGTGGGTACCAAAAATTCCTACTCAAGAACACAAGAAACAACGGATGGGCAGTGCTCTTCAGTTTTTGGCGTGTTACAGTGAAGAAGGCGAAGGTTTTTCTTTCTCAGATAGTCTCAGGGGATGAAACTTGGGTATCGTACGACACCCCCGAAATAAAACGGCAATCAGCTAAATGCAGACACACTTCATCTCCAACGAATTTTAAGCCTAAGGTAACCTTGACACCTCTAAAAGACATATGCACCATTTTTTGGGACAGAAAAGACTTCTGCTCACTGATTTCTTACCACGATATCAGAAAATCAATGCACGTGGTTACTGCGATCATTAAGAAACTGCGACACACAATACAGAACAAGCGCCAAGGATTCTGTCAAAAGGTGTTTTTTTTTATTCATGATTTACACAGCAAATGTTAGCAAACAACTGTTAGGGTATTTATAGTGGGATGTGTTTGATCATCTTCCATGCAACAGAAGTACTAAAGAAACTGCATACATTACGCTTGTACGTCCTTTTTTGGAGTATTGCTGCCCAGTGTGGGATCCTTATCAGGTGGGTTTAACGGAAGACATCAAAAGACTCCCAATGAAGGACACTATTGTCAAGTAATGAAAATGATACGGGATCTGGGATGGGTATCATTACAACAAGGCGATTATTGCTGCGTCGTGGGCTACTTACGAAACTCCAATCGCCAACATTCTCTTCGAAATGCGAAAATAAATTGTTGACTCCCACTTAGATTGAAATGATCATCAGAATAAAATACGAGAAATCAGAGCTCGAACGGAGAGATTCGGGTGTTCTTTCTTTCCGTGCGCTATTCGAGAATGGAATGGGAGATAAATAGTATAAAGGTGATTCGATTAACCCTCTGCCAGGCACTTAAGTGTGATTTGCAGAGTACCCCATGTAGATGTAGACAGCCCGGACTTTGCTCCTAGCGACGTTCATTTATACACCCAAAAACGTCTTTCGTGGTCAAAACTTCAACGATGACGACGAGCTGAAGGAAGATATCATCACATGCGAAGAAGGCATACAAAAACGTGTGCCATGCTATGACAAGTGACAACAAAATTTTGGAAGCTGTATAGAAAAGTAGTTTAACAGTTGTAACTTTTTGTGCAATTTTTTTTATGTACACCTTTGTTTTGTATAACCTAACGGAAATTACTTTGTGGACGTACCGCCTACATTGTGAAAAGTAGTTCTCCACGCTTTGTAATTACTTCTACGATTTTGTCGAGTCGATACAAATAATTTAAATTTCGAATTCGTTGACTATAGACAGTTTTTCCTTTTCTATTTTTAGGTGTCATAAATACCCCTAGAAATATAATGAGCAAATTCCAAATAAAATTTCGAAATAAACTTCGGATCTATGCAAATTCAAGTAATATGATCCCGCATCTTGTAGATAAAAAATAATCAGATCCACCACTGACAGTTGGTAAGCAGTGACTGGTACTTGCAAATCATTAGGTCGCATTCCCTTAGCTACATCAGACAGAGTGGATCCTGTGCTCTACGCCCACCGGTTACGCGCTGGCAGGTAAGTGCCTCGCACTTGCCACTGCGGGCCCGGCACGAGTAAAGCTCTGTGTCGGGAACTGTTGTTGGGGGGGAGGGGGACTGACCGTATCGACGCACGTGGGCTGTGGCACTGAGCGATGCCCGGCTCTGCCCCCACTCCTCCAGTGTGGCCATAAGCGTGAACGTGAGCGTGAGCGTAGGCATGAACGTGAACGTGGTCGCTGCAGTCCCGCTCCCGCCCCTCCGTCCCCACTACCCCCATCTCATCCACTCCCCTCCCCGTGCGCCTCCTCGACCCCCAACCCTTCTGAGTTAGCTGCTAATTACGGCTCGCTCACGGCTCTCGGACAATTACCCACGCCGTAAACACCCGATACGAGAGGGTAAACGCCCTCGTAAATTTATGTTACCCCGTCTTCCTCGCCACCAGTTCGTCAATATCTCCTGGAGTTGCAGCTACGCAATGCAGTAGCCAGCGGCATAATATTTATCATGAAACGGAATTATCAGATTCAATACGTCAATGAGAGACGTTTACTCTGTCAACAGATTGACATCTCAGTATGTCATTCGCTGGCGTTGTTTCTAGCTAACTGTACGGAACTCCCTCCACCGCTTTTTTAAAGCTTGGAGGCCCAAAAACTTTTTTTTTTTTTTTTTTTTTTTTTTTTTTTTTTTTTTTTTTGTAACTCTGGTGTCTAAACCTCGTAATTATGTTTTAATCAATATTTACAGTTTCCACAGATCCAAAAATTAAAATGTATATTAAGGTAAAAATACTGGGTGATCAAAAAGTCTGCATAAATTTGAAAACTTAATAAATCACGGAACAATGTAGATAAAGAGGTAAAAATTTACGCACATGCTTGGAATAACGTGGGGTTTTATTAGAACGGAAAAAAGTTCAAAAAATGACCGACATATGGCGCTTCATCTGATCAGAAAAGCAATAATTTGCATAACAAATTAAGAAAATGCTCAATATGTTCACCATCATTCCTACAATAGCTGTAGTCGAGGAATAATGTTGTGAACAGCACTGTAAAGCATGTCCGGAGCTATGGTGAGGCATTGGCGTCGGATGTTGTCTTTCAGCATCCCTAGAGATGTCGGTCGATCACGATACACTTGCGACTTCAGGTCACCCCAAAGCCAATAATCGCACGGACTGAGGTCTGGGGACCTGGGAGGCCAAGCATGAAGAAAGTGGCGGCTGAGCACACGATCATCACCAAACGACGCACGCAAGAAATGTTTCACGCGTGTAACAATACTTTTTTGGGGTGGGGGGAGGGTTCGAATAAAACCCCATGTCATTCCAAACACGTGTGTCAATTTTTACCTCTCTACCTACATTATTCTGTGATTTATTAAGTTTACAAATTTATACTGACTTTTTTTATCACCCGCATCTAAAGCATCTAAAAATAGACACCGATATATTTTCTTCTTCTTTTCTTTATATATAAAACAGTGACTTGTAAATAGAATTTTGTAAACCCTGAAACTGGTTTTCGTCTGAAACATATCGAAGACATTAAAGGTGAAGCTTTGAAGTAAAATTTGTGATGCGGCCAGGAATCGAACCCGGACCTCCATGCTTACTAGGCAGACGCCTTACCACCGCATCACTGGCGTTTAAGTCGCCTCGGAATAGTCTAAGTACAGTTTGTCACGTAGACGGAAGTTCTACTTAAGACTATTCCGGTGCTCCTTAACATCTATTAGTGTGGTAGTCTAGTGGTAAGACGTCTGCTTAGTAGGGAATGAGGTACGGGTTCGATTCCCGGTCGCATCACACATTTTAATTCAATGCTTCACCTTTAATGTCTATGACAGTGTCTGTAAGTTTTGTTCCAAACGTTATGACACGTAAGCTTCAATTCATGATGATTTACGCACCACACACATACCACCAGATAAGACGTCATAAACTAAAATATGCACGAAAAATTAGTGCGTCAAGTATGAATGCTGCACATTTACTCCTAAACAACTGGACCGATTTCAACCACATTTTGTACATATATTCCTTGCCGTGAGGTAACAATGTTGTCTAGGTAAGAACCACATACGACCCATGGTTTAGGAGATATAACGTAATAAACAATAGGAGTTGCAATAAACTGCCAGATAATGCGATGCGAGTTTACATGTACACTATAAGAGAATGGAAAACTTTAAACATAATTTCAAACTTTTAATATACTGTTTCTCGATGACAACCACATCGAAATAATAAAAGAAAAATATATTCCAGATTACTACTTTTCCGCTGTTAATGCAGCAAAACTATGACATTCGGTATAACAGTTTATAATTTGCACACTACAAATTGTAGTCATACGAAATTATACAGTTAGTATACACACATACAGCTGAATGTACTGTCGAAATTGTATCACAGTACCACACCTAGATCATCAGATATCAGGACATAAACAGCAACGTTCATGGTTAATCCCATCACGCTTCACGATAAAATCTATTACTTCTTCACAACTAACTCTTGTCTCAACGCATTCGACCGACATACAGCATTTATATAAATGAATATACAACTGCAAAATTATACAATGGTACAACATATAATTCAGTAAATATGAAATCATATAATCTGCGATGGGCAACGACCTGTCACATCATGCACTACGTAGTAATACATTTACGTAATTACCAGTAAGACATTTATTCCAGTCAGCTTTAGGAAATTCCTGAAAGCTGACTGCTCTTGACAACTGTGAACCAACTCCGAACTGTAGAGCGCACACGGCTGCATTTGAAAGAAGCTTAAACCAATGGAAGAGAATGAAACAGTTCCGATCCAAGAGTTCGTCTACGAGAGCCATCAGTCTGCATAGCACAAGCCGCAACAGCATTCTGTTGTCAGGACTCTGATACATTGCAGAACTGTATATAGATAGGAAGAAGTTTGTACCTACACAAGCAAAGCAAAGTATTCACTTAATCTACATATATATAAAAATGAATGTTTGTCTGTATGTTTTCTATGCGTTCAAAAACCATTCATTCGAAAGCAATGAAACTTTGGTGAACTGTTCACCGTGCGCCCACGAAGGTTCCTGGCCCAAAAACAAAAGAGTACGACATATAGAAGATATGACGTCATAAATTAGAGGCCACCGCGTGAGAATACCCAGATTTAGGCGTCAATTATTGGAAAATGGGAGTAGTTATGGACCAGTAACAAAGTTTGCATGTAATTTCGGACGTTTATTAAGCGTTCTGTAACTGACCCTACTCCCCCCCATAAAATGATGAAACGAATAAAAGTCTACCGCTCACAACAGTTTCGCTGTAGATGCGTGAAACCTTCGCATCAGGCATATACCTTGTATCAAAAACATTTAGCATCACAGATTTGCATGTTACTATTTATTTTTGTCTGTAAGTCTCCCTTAATTCTCTTGCATCCAAAATTAAGCAATCTGTTTTCTTAATCTCTGTGTACATAAAAGCGAAAGGACACTCACTCACTCACTGACTAAACACGACATTTCGAAAACTACTTCAGGAATGAAGCTGAAATTTGGCAGGAATCTAGTTTATAGGTAGAAAATGTCAGCTAAGAAAGTATTTTGTGATGGGTGCATGGCGGAGCACACTTCTCCTATACTCTCATGAAATATACAGTTTCATTTCGATCTTTACGAAATTTCGCACACTTTACCTTCAAAACAACAGGTAGGTTACCGTCTGCCTTATGTTTCATACGGTGTATCAAGGAGAGTACTTTGCAACATATAAATAGATCCCTAAATACCTTGGTCGCACCATAACTTAAGAACGGATGGACCGATTTCTCAGATTTTTTTTTATTTAACTTTTTTTAAATTTTTTTTTTAAATTCTCAGAACAAGGGTTGTATGAAATAATACTGTATTATTTGAAAACAATAAAGTGCGCTTTTCAATGTGACCCTGCGTTTCTACTGCATTCAAATCTACAGTTTTGTTCCGGTATTGATGAAATTTTTCACACCCTACCTTAAAAACTAGAGCAATGTTACTGTCTGTATAAATTTTCGTTCGATGCGTGCTTGAGGGTACTTATGGAATTTTAGAAAATGCACAGTTTTGCTCCGATCTTTATGAATTTTAGCACACATTACCTTTAAAACAAGAGGAAGATCACTGGGTACATAAATGTTTGAATGGTACCTTGCAGAAACGTTTGCCGAGAGAGGTAAAGGTGGAAATGAACAGAGGGATGAGAGAGAAAGAGATGGATGCAGAGAGAGGGCGGAAAGGGGATGTGGACTACGAGAGTGTAGAATAAATAAACACCCGGGCAAAGCTGGGTTTACAGCTAGTCTGCAATAAAAGTATATGCGGACTTATCAATTCTTTTAGTTACAGCCTATGTCCATATCCTTGCTTGTCACGCTACATATCCTGAACCCATTGCAACCTGGAGACATAACAGATTCTGTCTGCACTACCGTAATTCTGGAAGAAGCGTGGTTTGGTGTGGTATTTATTCCAGTGACCTTCCAGTACACATTACCGGTACACCACCAGCCAGTTTGAGCCTACTGTCTGTCGTTGTTGGGGCTTCGTCATTGACTGCATTTTGAGTGCCTTCTACACCTCCAAAGTAAAAAATTCTACGGGCTTAGATCTTGGGACCTTGTAGAATTTTGACGTATCAAATGTCCAACAATGTCCAGGAAAGTTTTTCTCCAGTATTTAAAATGCAACATGGGACGAGTGTGTTGGACATCCATCGAGTTGCATTCACATACACTTTAGAATATCTAGTGGTACATCCTCTAGAAGAACTGGTAAAATATTCGTAAGGAAGTCTGCGTACAAATGTTCACTCAACACGCCGGCGGTGAAGTAAGGCACCACAATAAATTTCCTTCGGTGTCGCACCATACGTTTACGCTCCAAGGGCATTGATGTTGCACCTAACGAAGCCAATGTGGAACTTCGGCTCCCAATAGTGAATTATATGTACATTTCATGGCTAAAGAGCACACTTTCGAAAAGCATAGTGTCATCTCTCACCTGCTGAAAGGCAAATCGACAAAATTCTGTACGATATGCGAAATCACGTTCGACAACTGCCTGACGTAGTGACAGATGATAGAGGTGGAATATGTGTCGGTGCAAGATGCAAGCGAATCTCTTCTGGCTGATTCCAGATTCCTTGGTAATACGTCTCGTACTACTGTACGGATTCTTTAGCGTTGTATCCAGGACAGCTTCTTTCTGTTCTCTATGAGTTGCAGTCTTCTTTCTCGTTCTCGTCTTTACGTTCAAGCAGCTTGTTAGGACTGGCGTCTTCATTATTCGCGACAGTTGCCTGGCTCGTCGAACGTTGACTATCCGGATACCGCTGTATTCTTAGCACGGCACCACATAAAAGTAGTATATCCAACTTCTCCTCTTCTCCTCATTTGTATACGTGTTTGCACGCAATGGATGATGTAGCGAAATGAGCAGCGTACAGAGCACCCAAGTCGACAGTAGAATATGCTGAAATTCCCTATGCTACATACACCAGAACTAGGCATGGCACTGTTTGCCCTTCTAATGCCGTCGTACCTTCAAATTCTAGCACATTTCTCCAGTTCTTTTACGACAAATTTTAACGTCAACATTAACAAATGCTGTATGACTGTATTTGCCTTCTAAAGAGCTATCGAATGCAGTTATAAAATGAAAGTGGTTCCCCTAAAGAAAGTATTTACTTCAATATTTCAGTTGATGTTACTGGTGGTAAAACAATCCATGATACCAAAATTTGTGCCACTCGATGCTCTACCATGTGCCGAACACGAAATAAAAATGGTATTACGTCTTACGTGATAAGTCGCTCTCATCCTCGGATCTATTTATTTGCAACTTAAAAAAGAAAATTATCGGACCGATTTACATTGTGTTATCTCTCGAAGAAATAATCCAACTTACGAGTCTCAATAATAATAAAAATAATCAGTTCATTAGTTTGAATATTACTAGTAAGGACCTTCCGGTAGCAGTTAAATTTATGATCCAGAGAAGCATAACAATTTTATATAGTCATCAGTAACTGGGAATAGATATCAGGTGTAATATTTCTGGCTTAAAGCCATCATATTATGATCGAAGTATTGCTTCAGTGCAGCCGGTTAGGACCAATGGGCGACAGATGGTAAAAGCTGGTGACAACCACGAAAGGTGGTACAATAGGTCACGTTCTCATGGGAAAGAGCACAGGAAAGTTTCACCGAATTCTAGGAAGTCACCGAGCGGCAGGCACTGGACGCCGATTGGCTGTAGTACTGGCGGTCACGCGCCAAAACGGAATCATATTTTTATTAATACTTATTAAAGTAATTATTTATTCAATGCAAAACTCAGTTGAGAAAACCCCTCAAAGCTAAGCTATGCCCTGAGTAGGTAAAACATATTAACAATTACTAAAAGCATAAATAAAACAATTAATAGAAGACGGAGGATGCACGGCGGCCATGTTTACGCGCTAAATTGCTGAACGAAGGCAGCCTTGCATAGAGCCGCCACTCTTCAGTTCAGAACAGGCCCTCGGAAGAATAACATGTGACTTCAGTACGCGCACTTGGTCGAGTAACATACATATGTAGGCGGTCATAAAACATTGTTTAAACATCTTAGATAAAGGGAAATAATTTTATATTTACTTTCAATTAAGACAATGTGTGACAAGTTGATATTATGCAGTTTGCTGGTTTTCTGCTTAGTTTAAAAAAATCAGCTGGCATTCCGAACTACCACAGTTTTATTCCGTAATTAGATCAATTCCTGCCAATAGTTTAGCAATTTCATCCTCAGTCAAGATCTCCGACCTGCGTGCTCTCATCTGTGTGGGGACGACATCTATAGAAGACGTCAGGTTGGTGAACTTTTAGAGTTTCTGCTCTTTACACAAAGCAGTGGGGAGTAACTACAACCCTCGCGTACACTGTGCGGTACAAACGCAAACTGTTGTGCGTCATCCATGGCAACATGGAGGAGGAAAGGAAATGATATAGGACCGGTTTAGCATCAACACCTGTAGACATTTTCCGTTGTAAAGGACACTAAAGATCAGACGTGTTTAGTGCTTGAGTTTACAAGCTACTGAGAAGTAATAATACTGCTTCTTGGATATCTGTGGTAAAAAGGATTCTTAATGCAATAACTAGGTATATATATTAAGAATAGTGATTGTTTTGAATACAGAATATAAAAAAAGGGGGGAACAGTTATTACAAAACAATATAACGTCGCTTTCATAGTGTACTTGTGCCTCCAGTATAAGGGTACTGTTTATAATATTTCAGATCATATTAGCACCGGCGATTGCACATGAAGCATCAAAAGCAGGAGACATATTATATTACTAGTAAATTGTAATATGTTCGGAATAAATTAGATCACCTAAAATTCTGATATTGGCAGTGTACTTATCGCAAATACTATAGCTGTCAAAAGCGACAGAAAACGGTGGTTAGGGAGACTCACTGTTTCATGGTTATTTAGAGTTGCTTTTTAGAGTTTTCAATGCCAGTTCTTTAAATGCAGGTGGAATACGCTGAACTGTTTCACTTTGCGTTGACCCGTCCGACGCTACCAGAGTTTTGTGGTTCCGCAACTGAATATACAGCTTCATTGGATTGTTACGCGATTAGTTTTCAATGAATATTCAAGAGCACTCCTCCCTTGTTTCCGCAGTGGCGAAACAGGAATTGCGTTCAGGCGACCTTTCGTTCTACCCATTGCCTGACTCATTTAGTCCAATTTTCCGCACTTCTGCTAAATTGCTGCGGTGAAATGAACGCCCCCAACTGAATGGCTATTGCCCGCTCTGTCGAAGTCTGAAAAAGTTATTCAATTTACTGGCGACATGAGTCAGTGTTTTAAAAATATATTTTTCCTGGAGATACGAACGATATCTAAGAGCCTGTATTAATTCATACCACCATCTATGTATATTGCGTTTGTAGTGACCTATCTTGAATACATATGTTGCTGTTGCTCATTGTTTTCGTTTTCTAGATTATAGGACTCGCAATGTATTTAATAATTTCCTTTTAAATGTTAGAACTCGTAATTCGTTTTTCATACAGTTGTCTCCTAGTTACATAATTAATGTACTTATGACTCATGTAAAACGTTGAACTGAATGCTTGTCGTAAAGCAGTGATTAAAATTTTATATAGCTGACCTGTAACATACACCACTTAACGAAAATATACGTTCAATATTACCCATTGTTAATGATTTCCTTTGCAAATTTAAAATGTCTGAGATGTAAAGCAGCGATGTAATAACGATGTTTAAAAAAGCCCAATGCAAAATCTCGCATTATGGGGGTCTCAATGTTCGATTCTTGTTTGAGCTAGGAGCAGGGGGTTAAAAGTTTCTGTATTAGCTCAGACAACCGCCTGATTAAATGGTCAGTGTAATAACTGTCTACCTATGGCTGTTACATTCCAAATGTGAGTGTTACAACGTACCGAGGATGTCTCACTGCTAATTGATTTTTGCAAACGATGTCAATTGAGCTTAGATTAATGCTCGTCTAATTAGACCATTTCAGTACACCGTTTGAATTTTTCTTCCAGATTCATTTATTTATTTTGGAGGAAAAACTTCGGATAGAAATATTGAAGTTTCAGTCATTGCACGGATGGATGAAGTCAACAAGATTTTCGTATCGAATAATTCCTCTCCGTTCCAGAGAGATCGTGGTTTAAATTCAAGCCATTTTTAGCTCTTGCTGAGACTCAATTGACATTCGAACAAATATGAAGTAGATAGTATTTTGTCAGTGAAATATCGTACGTGTTTTTTATGCGTTAATTACAGTAAGCTCTTAAGGAACTCCAATAAAATAATAGTAAGACGAGGTTTATTAGTTTTTTCGGTAAGAAAATTCAAAGACTTGTTTATAATTCCTGTCGAGAGAGTCCTGTAGTCAACTATGGTACAATATAAGTTCGGTTAAACATGCTCCTATCACAGCATAACAAAGGCGAATTATTCATAGAAATCGTCAAGGAAGTAAGGAGGAGAACCAACTTCTTCACTTAAATTAAAAATTATTTAAATAAAACAATCCTTTCGCACTTTATTACGATCCATTTCCTAGGGTGGTGAGCTGTCAAGTGGAGTTCATCTGTAATAGCAAGTGCCTCTATGTGGGGATTCATCCTTAGTTTCAATAAGTGTTGTCGGATTGCTGATATATCAGATGACGTTATGCCATGTTTCAAGTTCCACTCAGCTCATCATTGTTACTTTACATATTCGCAAATACTTCATTTTTATTTCTTAAAGTTTTAATTTGCCAGAAAAATCGATAAGTTTTCCTCTTTCACTCTGGAAGAACATTTCCCTTTCACTGTGCTGTGATGAAAGCATTTTTCAATCAGGTTTCAACAACGCGTTTACATTTCTGGGGCGTCATCAGGTAGTTTATACAACAATAATACAATAAATAACAATAAACCGAGGGAGGTAAATAGTTTCAGCTGGTACTACTATGGAAATAAACGAAATAAATATGTTTTGGAACTTACCTTAAAGTAATTGGAATGGAGAAAGGAATATGACAGTTTAACATTCCGACGAGAACTGTCATTAGAGACTAAGTAAATGCTTTAATTGTTTTTGGGATGATTTATAGAAGTAAAGGACAACCTAAATCGGCATGGCTGGAGAGGGAATTGGTAACCCTAACTCAATATAAAACCCATCAGTCGAAAAATCATTCGGAATGAGCGTGGACCTAATTAAAAGAAAATTAAAAAAATACCATTCTGTACAAAAATGGAATTATTCCCTTTGTTTTTCTATTAATGCATATCTGGAGGCTTTTGAAGGTGGGAATGGCAAAGAAAAAGCTTCAAAATGCATTTTCTCAGAATTACCGTTTTCATTATTCAGGTACCTTTTTTCCCTAAAACAAGTAAAGATTTGACTGATTTTTGGCATGTCTTTTCCAGTATATATAAGAAACATGTATACAGAGTGAATATTTAATGTCATTCATGTATACCAAGATAGAGAATAAAGTAGAATTTCTATGTGTAGTTTTTCAATTAGAAGTAATTAAACCTAAAACGTCTTTACATATCAGCCGGCCGCAGTGGCCAAGGAGACTGCGGCGCGCCAGTCACGGTCTGCACGGCTACTACGGTCTGGTGTTCGAATCCCCCCTCGGACATGGATATTTGCGCCGTCCTTAGTATTAGCTACTTCATAAGTAGTTTGTAAGTTTAGGGACTGATGACCCCGTAGTTAAGTCCCATAAGCTATACAAACATTTCAACATTTGTTAAATATCAGTAAATTGAAATGATTCTGTAGGTTTCTTTATATGATGGTTGAGATTATACTGCAAAAAATTCAAGGCAATTTCTTATAAACTTTCTTAGTAAATGGTACCTTTGTGAATCATGAGATCATAAACTAAACACTTCCAAAAAATTTCAATTAAAATCATAAAACTATTTCAGTAGATGCTTTGAACTACCATCATCCATTGTACATAATTTCATTTACGTAACTCAAAAATTGTGTATTTTGTGACATGTTATATTTGTACTTGTTTTTCGTGTACGTCCCCCCTTAAGAGAAACAGTGCACCGCCAAACCGATCGATTCCTCCGCCGCGGAGCAACCGCGGGCTATGAACTCAGCCTAAGGCTGCACCTACATTGCACTCGTAAGTCGTCCGATCCGAACCTGTCCGGTGAAGGGCGATACACGGGTTCCGGTGTCGTCAGGTGTGGATGCCTAAGCTGGGACCGGGCCGAACCGGCACGCTGGCTGCCAACTTCCCTCACACAAACGGTGGAGGAGATTACACTGGCGTCAGCCCAGTGCACTGTCGTCAGTCATGAGTTCCAGCACTGGACTCAGTTGCACGCTATAGGTCAGCAGTTGCAGTTGTTGAGGAGCTATCATGAGTGATTCGGATGATGATTTTTGTGTTGGTTGTTGCTGGACAAGAACGTCTGCTGCAGCAGAGTGAAAGGCTGTGGATAAGCTATGTCTCCACCATATTCTTTCTTCCAGGAGTGCTAGTCTTGCAAGGTTCGCAGGAGAGCTTCTGTGAATTTTTCTAAAGTCAGAGGCGAGGTACTGGTGGAAGTAAAGTTGTGAGGCGGCATCGTGAGTCGTGTCGGGATATCTGAGTCAGTAGAGCGCTATCCCGCGAAAGGCAAAGGTGCCAGGTTCGAGTCGCGGTTCCGGCACACAATTTTAATCAGCCAGGAAGTTTCATATCAGCGCACACTCCGCTGACTAAGACTATAATTAGCCAAATCGGTTCAGCCTTTTTTGAGTTTTAGCGGGACTAACGAACAGCAATTCAGTCAACAATTCGAAGATTGGTTTGAACACCACAGTGCTTTACTAGGCATGGTCCTGTTTGGAGGTGGTATGCCGTTGCCTTCCTCCGACCTTCGAACTAACTTACCCAGCCAGTTATAGGGGGACCTACAGTTTAACGTGGGTTCCGAACTACGATGCTACTCGGCATTTTTCACATGAGCAATACTGCCAGAAGTGAAAGAAGTGGAAAGTGACAGATAAAAATCCCAATATATATAGCACTATTAACATCATGTCATTCTTGTTCTTTAATTGGGCTTAATAAGGTCTCACTTGCAACTGGGTTAGCTTTTCTAAGTAGTTTATTATTATATTTAATACTTGTTTGAAAACAAATACGTTTTAGAGTAAAAATTTATGCATAATGATCTTAAAGGCCATTTACTATTCTGCTCACAGAGTACCCCTCTAATAACGAAGAATGAATAAAAATATTGACAATGGTAGAACTGCTGCTGCTTTGCGCTGTTGTTGGAAAGGATGCTGTTTGCATCAGATGATAGGAATTAAGGTGATCCAACCATTGCCATTTTCTTGTGTTAGCATGTACACAATTAATGTTGCAAACCCAACATACAACAAAATTTTTTGTAAAGTAAACCCAGAACCAATTCTAGCTCTGACGAATCATTTTAAAATTCGACTTAGAGGATCTATATATAACAGTTAGTAGTTTAGTTCCATTAACATCAACAACTCCTGCACAGCATTCAAATATATGTTCTGTGCAATGTTTTGAAACGACGATTGACTCCGATGGAAAATTATTTATTAGTGGCCATTCCCCCACACTGCAAGGGACTCCTAGACAAGAAGGCAGCTAACCTGTATTTTGGCAAAGGAAGTCTCCGAATTATCCCATCATTTAAAAAGTGCTCTGAAACACCAATAGTGTCAAACATCAATAAGCAGTTCGTTAGCTTTATCTCTGATACCTTGTATATTTTGATAAATACAGTAAGTCTCTTGTTTCTTACACTCTTAAACTTTGTCGAAAGTGGTTCCTTCGTTAGAAGGACTTCCTTTAAACAGGAATACCTATCAGCTGTCTTCAGTCTAAAACGGTGCTGCCCTAACACCAATTGCTACAGGAATTTTTCCATAAGTGACACCCCCACCCCCTAGTACACTGTCAACTACGAATCGTCGGTAAAACAGCACTGTAACAATGACATAATTTTTCCTCTTGTAACTGTCAGAAATAACTAACGGTACTTGAAGTTTCGTTTAGAACGAGGTAAAGTCCTTGCCCGAAACTCGAAATATCCATCAAATAAAAAAGACCAGTAGGGACGGAGGCATTTTTTCCCAGAGTCGGTTCTACGTAGCCACTGGAGAAAACTTTTGCTGCAGACTGCTCGCTAGATGTCTCTCATCGCGAGTGACACATGATAAATTATCAACAACTGGCGTAAAAGTCGCACAAGTAAGGGCAGTTCTTGGAGACGGTGGACTGCACAAAAGTCGGGAGATCGTCTGGAACGTCAGGTTCGGAAACTTACATGCCACCTTCCACATTGTGTTTTCTCTTGCGGCTTCTGAAGCCAGAAAATGTTCATATGTTTTTAAATCTATCGGACTCTGCTGCCTGGTTATTAGTCCGTGGCTTACAAACTACTTAAACTACGTTAAACTAACCTAATGACAACAAACACATCCCTGCCCGTGGGAGGATTCGAATACCCGACGCGGGAGGCCGTGCGATCCGCAACGTGGCGTTACTTCTGCGCGGCTCTGGAGCCAGAAATACGTTTATTCCTTGCCTGTCGTAAGAGTCTACTGAAAGGAACCTCACCGATAGTGAAACTTTGACGTTGTCCACTCATTAGAAACAATCGTTTTTCATCCCATTTCATTATACGCCACTTTATAAAATTGCTTTTGATGTAGAGAGATCTTGTAATTTTGTTTATATAAAGTTTAATTAGATCTGATTTGTTGACGTGACCCCAATACTGATTCAGCCTTAAAATTATTTGATCTGATCAATGTTCCGCCGGTCGCAGTGGCCGAGTGGTCTGCGGCGCGCCAGTCACAGTCTGCACGGCCGCTACGGCCGGGGGTCCCAATCCCCCCCTCGGGCATGGATGTTTGTGTCGTCTTTAGTGTAAGGTAGTACGATCAATGTTCCGATTTTTTTTTTTTTGTAATGTGTAGTACTAGATTTATCTTTTATTTGTGACCTAGAATTGTGGACCGATGACCTCGTCATTTGCCCCTTCCTCCCCTACTTCAACCAGTCTTCATCTTTCCCTTCCAGAGATTACTTTTCACGTAACATTACAACTATTAACTGAAATTAACGACAGTGGAATGTTTGCTTCAAAAAATATTTATTTTTCCAAATACCAACACACATGATACATGTCCAACTAGTTTCTTAATGTTTTTAATCGTATAAATGAAACTTTGGATGTTTAAGTAACAGCTTGTCGTTCTCTGCAAAGAGAAATCTTTAGAGGCAATAGGACCTTCGGGCATAACTAAAACGAGTGTCATAAGACAATTACTTTCATTACTGTTATTTTTATCATTTCTATCACACAGTTTTCTCCTTTAGAAAAGCGCGTGAACTTCAGCCTTTCACTGTTGCACTTACTTTTCTGCTTTCCGGTTTCTTCCAAATTTATTTCTTAATTCCCCAGCCATTTCAAGACTATTCCTAGTTCCAACCACTATCACTTCTTCCAATTCTTTCGAAAAATTGCTGCATTTACTCCCCTATGTTAAAAGCCACCTAATCCTACTTTGCACTAGACTTGACAGTGCTAGTGACCTGGTACTCACTGCCCAACATTTCCTGCAATTGCGGTCCAAAATTTTTGCCTAACAGAAAAACGTTCTTTTTCTATTAACCTTTTCTTCCGTTTTAGGTTTCCTAATATCTGACGTCTGCTGGAGGTTTCTCTCCACCTGGCAGTTGGTCAAATCTACTGTTGACACGCAATCTGAAACTATCTGAAAACCTGTGAGACAGTACAGTACCACATAACTATGATGTATGTTTTCCATGTAGTGTTTGCAATATCATGTTGATGACAACAGTGACGAAACTGTTAGACGCTAAATATATAAGAACTTTGTACAGTTGTTGGCAAAAGGATGACTTCTTTTCTTCTAGTGGTTTCACGTGTTAATTTGGCTGGTGTATCAGAGGATGCTTGATTCTACTCTCAAAGTATGCAAACTGTTCAAACGAAATTCGATCAGGAATCTCCACTTTAAACACAAAAGAGGACTGCACTGATCAGCGAGTTAATCTTTGTATTAAGGAAGGAACTGGTTAAGCGCTGTATTTAGAACTAAGGACTATATGGAGCAGAGACGTGTGCCATGAGAGAAAAGGAATAGGCCTCAATAATCTTTTAAATTTGGTGCTGGAAGAGAATAGAGAATATCAAGTGATGAAATCATCCGGCAGATGAAAAATACTGAGATGAAGATGAGGTAATAGAATTATTCCGAGTAAAATTCTTCTTAGAAAGGCCAACTAGATGTGACACATACTTAAATACGAAAGGCTCATACACGAAGTTATCAAAGGGAAGATCAAAGGAGAAAGAAGGAGAATTCAACATCTGGATGACCTTAAAAAGTGGAAGGAGATGCAGTAAACTAAAGGAAGAAGCTGAAGACGGGACCATTGGCATCAGAAATTCTTCATACAATGGCATGAGCTGTCACCATGCACTAGTCCAGTCAATTCGAGTTCAAATTAGCTTATTTCGTAACAAAATTCCGAAAGTTTATTCATCAAAGGTTCTGTGTGTTTCTTGGCACGCTGAATCCGAATTTCAAGTTTGCTTCATGTAGGAGGTCGGCTTCACAACGAAAAACGCAGAAAACTGCAGATTTTTCGCACTTTTTTCAGTTGCTTGCTTGTATCTCGAAAACTATGTGTTTATCGAAGATGTCCAATCTGCACAAAATTAAAGTAGATAAATTTTCGTACAAAATTCCCTACTCAGGTTTGAATTTTGACGAACAGTATCGGCCCTAGACCTTGCTGAAAAAGAGCGATTTTTGGCCCTTCTGCAAGAAGCTCAAAACGTCCACTCGCATGCCTTACAACTTACAAAATATACATGTTGTCAACAAAACCCCTACACCACGTGAAAGTATATTAAATTTACTACAAGGGGCTTCTGTAGAATTGCATTTCCTCGTCGGGGAGAAGCACTAAAACGAAATTTCGAGCAATGTCTTCTGTGACCTATGGTGAAACACCCCTCCAACCTGCGTCTCTCATAGGCGCTATATTTTCGATGCGTCCCACTGAAAGTGATGTTTGGAATAGATTGATGAGAAAGTATGTTTGGTGGAAACATCATTCCTTTGTTAGTCACATCACCGCTGGTAGGTTCCCCCTCCATGCACGTTAGAGCGCCTCGCAGCCCATCCGATCTTCAAATGCGGTGGTTTAGTCAGATCAGAATAGCCAACGCCTCGTGGCTGAATCTTTTTTACTTTTCAGTTTCGTTTCAAGTTTTTATTGTATGTGCACGCATAATGTGCGGAATGTGTAATGCCGGCCGCGGTGGCCGAGGAGACTGCACTATGCAGCACTATGCATCTTTATAATTCCTTTTTTCATAACATTAATAATTCAATTACTTTTAATTCAGTCGAATATCAGCAAGAACTCACCGTTCAGCATGGATCTTCCAAAGCCCGTGATAGTTTTCTTGGATCTTTCGTTGCTCAAGACGTTCACGTGCCCAAAAAGCGTTGCCTGGACCAATAACCGCGAAATGGAGATGAATAAAATTGCGTCTTTGGCATCATAAAAGATGTTGCCTCATACAAGGATCTCTATACAATTTTTTTCATTATTTGTGTCCATATTGTAACACTAAAGGCATTTTTTTTCCATTAGATGGAGAACCTACAAAGAAATATGACCCAATCCTGAGATCGTCATTCACTTATTTCATGATATATGTACATTACTACATTACTTCAGGTTTCTTTTCAAAGCACCTAATATGTTCTAAATATTACGTACATTACAATTCACTAAAAGGTGCGAGGTGGCGAGTACTCAGTACCATTACTAGCTACTTGCTTTCCGCTTGCACTTCCATACAGAACGAGGGAAAAAGGAAGGCTTGTATCTGTACGAGTCCTAATCTATCTCTCTTGTCTTTGTGGCCTTTACGCGAAATGTAAGTTTGCGTCAGTAGAATCATTCTGCAGTCCGTCTCAAATTCCGGCCCTCTAAATTTCTTCAACGGTGCTTCTCAAAAAGAACGTCGGCTTCCTTCCAGCGACTCCCACTTGAGTTCCCTAAGAACTCCAGTAATACACGCGCATTGATCGAATCTACCAGTTATAAACTGAGCCGACCGCGTCTCAACTGCCTCTATGTCCCTCCTATAAACTAATCTGGTGGGGATCCCAAGCAGCTGAGCAATATTTAAAACGGGGTCGTACAAGGGTTTTATATGTGGTTTCCTTTACAGACTAATCAGACCTTCCCAAAATTCTCCCAACAAACCGAAGTCGAGCAGTCGCCTTCCCCACGATTATCCTTATATGCTCGTTCCATTTCTAATCGCTATGCATAGTTACGCCTAGTTATTTAAATGACTCTGTCAAGCAGCACACTACTAATGTTGTATTCCAACATAACGGGATTGTTTATCCTACAGACAAGGAAATCAACCGACAGGAAGAAGATGCTGTGATATGCAAATGATTAGCTTTTCAGAGCATCCAAACAAGGTTGGCGCCGGTGGCGACACCTACAACGTGCTGACATTAGGAAAGATTCCAACCGATTTCTCATACAAAAGCAGCAGTTGATTGTTGTTGCATGGTGAAACGTTGTTATGATGCCTCGTGTAAGGAGGAGAAATACGTACCATCACGTTTCCGACATTGAGAAAGGTCGGATTGTAGCCCATCACGATTGCGGTTTATCGTATGGCGACATTTCTGCTCGCGTTGGTCGCGATCCAATTACTGTTAGCAGAATATGGAATCGGTGGGCTTAGGAGGGTAATACAAAACGCAGTGCTGGATCCCAACGGCCTCGTATCACTAGCAGTCGAGATGACAGGCATCTTATCCACATGCCTGTAACGGATCGTGCAGCCAGTCATCAGATTGAACGTTTGCAAGACAACAACCATATCCACGAACAGTTCGACGACGTTTGCAGCAGCATTGACTATCAGCTCGGAGACCATGGCTGCGGTTACCCTTGACGCTGCATCACAGACAGGAGCGCCTGCGATGGTGTACGCAACGACCAACCTGGGTGCACGAATGGCAATACGTCATGTTTTCGTATGAATCTAGCTTTATAGCATCATGATAGACGCTTCCGTTTCTGTCGAATTCGTTGTGAACGCACATTGGAAGCGTGTATTCGTCATCGCCTTACTGGCATATCATCCGGCATCATGGTATGAGGTGCGATTGGTTACACGTCCTGGTCACTCTTGTTCGCATCGACGGCACTTTGAACAATGGCCATTTCACATGTGTTACGACCCGTGGCTCTACCCTTCATTCAATCCCTGCGAAACCGTACATTTCAGCAGGATAATGCACGACTGCATGTTGCAGGTGCTGTACAGGCCTTTCTGGATACGAAAAATGTTGTACTGCTTCCCTGGCCAGCACATTCTCCAGATCTCTTACCAGCTGAAAATGTCAAGCTCGTCACAATAAGCCAGTCACTACTCTTTGTGAACTGTGGTATCGTGTTGAAGCTGCATGGGCATCTGTACCTGTACACGCCATGCAAGCTCAGTTTGACTCAATGCCCAGGCGTATCAACGCCGTTATTAGGGCCAGAGGTGGTTGTTCTGGGTACTGACTTCTCAGCATCTATGCACCCAAATTGCATGAAAATGTAATCATGTGTCAGTTCTAGTAATATTTTTCCAATGAATTCTCGTTTATCATCAGCATTCCTTCTTGTTGTAGCAATTTTAATGCCCAGTAGTGTAGAACTGAGAGTGTGTTGTAAGATTACCGCACAATAGAAATACTGGTAATTAATAGCATTTGATAATTAAACAGTATGAAGTTCACTGCAAACATTGACCATGCCAATGCACTAAATGTTACACAATTTTAATCTTATCAATTATGGTAGCAATGTATGTACACAGTTGGGTGACAACATTTATAGTTAGGCCATAAGTAGAAATTCTCCACGTTGAGATTTGCTGTGTGCTTGTAGCTGATGGGAGACCAGCGAGCAGGCCGACGTTGGTGGCTTGTTCCACCTTAGGGTTTTCCAGTTCGTTTCCGGTGAGGGGAGAGAGGGACAATGGCGAGTGCCAGGCACAGTGCAGTGCACAGCGTGAAATAAAATACTCTAATACTACTGGCATTTGAAGTAATACGATGCAGTTAGAAATCTTTAAAGCCCTCATTACAAAATAGCCTGTTGATAAATAAACAATACATTACCTGATATAGTCACATCTGACGTAATATGTTTAATTGACAATGAAAAGTAATAAATTACCCATGAATACAAGACAGTTACACAACTAGCATGGCAATGTTTGTTTATAAAAATAATATATTAACTATTTCTCATTTTATTTTCAATTAATCTTGTGTATTTTATCTTGAAGTATTCAGTTAAATCACTTATCTGTGACATAAGAAATTGCACGATTATGATAAATAGTACAAAGGATGTTTATACCAATATAAAAACCGAACAAGACATTTATTTAATGTGTAGTATAATCATTTTGATTTTAAGCAAAGTTTTAGAAATGTATTGGCTGAGCGCTGTACGTTGGAAAATCGGTTAGAACAGCTCATATGGGGAAGTCGATAACGTAGGGGAAAAAACCCCGGCAGTTGAGCTTCTGGCGCGCGCGAGGGCAGGAAGTGAGGGAGTCAGGAGCACGTGAGGAGCTGGCCAGGCGGTGTCGCTCTGCAGTCAGTCGGCATGTGGATCTCGAGGTGGTGACTTTAGAATTGTGTGTGGCAATCGCCACGTGTGGTTGCTCGTCGTAGACTGCACCAAGTTAAATCGAGTGCTACTGTGTGTTTGTGAGTATTTAGCCGGTGGAACAAGGTGTGCATCGCATTGAATTAAAGTGACTGTGATTTGTTAATGTAACACCTGTCGTCGCATAGGCATGAACATAAACGGTGTTTGAGACAGCCACGTGGTGTGAAAACAATTTGCGACAAATATTAATTTTGTCTGGGGGCTCACGAGCTATAACTTTATTTGATAAATGTGTCGACGTACAGACGTATCAGCCACAGGGTTCTAATATTGTGAAATAAACAACATTACGTGAACTTTCACGTGTTTTCAAAAATAGTAGTTAGTACACCCTTTTCTCTCATGAACTTGATTATATTATGAATTTGTTTTGTTAATCATATGCAGGGAAGGAAAGCTGCGAACGTGTGATATCATCCCCTAGAAAACGAGTCAAACAGTCGCAATCACAGTTCCATTGTTTTGGCATGTTTAGGAATTTGGTTCGCAGCTGGTGGTTGTGAGTTTTAAAAATTAAACTTTCCATATTTTAAACTCTCACCCCGACCTTCACGCTCGCAGTGTTCAAGAACAATGTAGGTCTGTAATTTTGTGGGTCCGTTGTGTTGCTTTCCTTATACACGGGAGTTACCTGTACTTTTTTCCAGTCGCTTTGTACTTTGCAGTGGATCAAAGATTCACGATAAATGTAAGCCAAGTATGGGGCCAATATCGCCAAGTACTCTTTGTAAAAGCGAATAAGCGAATTGGTACCCCATCTCAAACTGCCGCCTTTTTCTTTTTTTCAACTCTCTCGGCTGCTTCTCCGTACTAGCTTGTCCTCCATTTCAAAGTTAGTAGGACTACCTAATGAAGCAATGTTTTCATAGTCCCCTTGTATGAATGATTTCTTAAATGTTAATTTTCATCTAACATACTTTCCCAATAATTCAGTCAAAACATTAACCTTTTCGTGCAACACATTGAAAATAGAGCGCCGGAGAGAGATAGGTAGGTGGGAGGGGAGTTTCAATATATGGCGCAGAAGGCATTGCTCATAATTTTCGTTTTGGTGATGGTCCCTTTGCGAGATAATGGAACATCGCAGACTTCCCTGGTACAAAACTTTATGTACATTAACGTTATGTAGGGAATTTGTTGATAACATGTATATTGCTCGAGTTGTAGGTTGAGCGAATGGGAGGACTTCATGACGTTCTTGCAGAAGGCCCAACACTTAGATTATTTTCAGAAAGCTCTAGCGCTGATACCGTTCGTCTATGAAATCAGACCTGAGTAGTGCATTTTGTAGGAAATTTTGTTGATTTCATTTGTGTAAAATGGACATCTTCGAGAAAGACATAGTTTTCGAAATATAAGCAAGAAAATGAAAAAAAGTGCGAAAATTGAGTTTCTTTGCTTATTTCGTTTTCCTTCAAAGCAGAAAACTTGAAATTTCAATTCAGCGCCCCTAAAACCAAACAAAACAGATCATAAAAGAAAAGAACATTTGATAATTCATAATTTCAAATTTGACATAAAGTTAATAATGAGGTATGCGCCAATTTTCAATCTCGTAATTAATAATACTATAAGGGACTCTTTAAGAAAATATAAAGGCCAGAGGTGGTGATGCGGCTGTTATTTGTCGACGCGTTTGGACCTTGTCATCGTCAGAATCTTAAACATGGGGTGAAGTTTCGTACAATTGTACCACGTCATGGGCTTGATGAACTATACTATAGTATAGCATAATTCAGCAGACCCGTGACATGGTACAATTGTACGAAACCACCTATGGCCTTTATATTTTTTATCGTCCCTTATAGCACTGTTAATTACAAAATGGGTTAATAATAATAATAATAATAATTAGTGACAACAAACAGGAAAATTTCAACAACACAAGAATAGAAACCAGTCGAGATAAAAACTTGACAAATGATAAGGACCGCTGCAATGAAGGTTCTAATAACAATTGAGGGGGTAACTTTGTTTGATAAAATATCAGTATAGTAATGGGAAATAATTCGAAATTTAGACATAACTAAATTTACCAACGAGCGACTGTGAGTTGGATAGAGAACACATATGACTCATCTGAGTAGTAAAGAGTAAATAGAATGTAACCCTACATACAAACAACGATGAATATCAAGCAGGCCCTACTTAGAATATTTTGTACAAATAATTTATTTATACGTAGTTTTAACGAGGTAGTGAGTGTGTTTAATTGAGAAATGTGTACATTTATCCCACTCTCAGTTGCTGCCGGGACTTTACAGCTATTGGAGTCCATTCTACAGCAAAGAGGAGCTGTAGGCGAGCTGTTCGCGGCCCCTATTGAGTGGTACGCAGTGCGTTTGCATCAACGTTAGGAAATGAGAGCGCCAAAGGGCTGGCCCGGTCGATGCCGGCCCCTGCAGATAATGACGTGCCTCGCCTCGCCTCAGCTGTGGACGCAGCTGCCAGCTGCCACCGTGTTCAGCACGGCCGGGGTTACGGCGACGGTAATGCACGCCACAATCCGGCGGGCGAGCGACGGCTGAGCTACGGCTGCTGCGCTGTCCAAGCTTCAGACGACGCCACATGCTCTTCCACTACCTCGCGTTTCACATTTAAAAAGTTCTGACACTCTGCGTGAATGTGTTCACTGTAGCTGGTACATAAATTGGTACCAATTATCAAAGAATAAAGACACGTCCAGATACATATTTTGTCTTGATATATATCAAAGATATAAATCTGAAGGAGAGGCAGTGAGACATAATATGTCTCTGGACACTGATTTATTGTTTGATCTATGTACATACAGGGTGTTTCACTAAGTGTGTTTGCCTCTTATAAAATAATAGGTGACGGGATATTTTAATGCTGTAGGTCAACACAAGAAATGTTGCACTTTCTGCGGAGCTATGAACATAGTTTATTGTATCATTTTCCAAAGACTTACACCACAAAGATATAATTTTTTAAATGGAACAATACTTTTTCTATCGTGCATTGGATCCGTTGAAACCAGCTGCGTCCAAATCAATTTAAACTACATTCCTATGACTGTTAGTTTGGGAGCTACAACCCTTCAAAGGTTGGGGGCGGAGGCTACGACAGCGTAGCTGACTGGCTGGTGGTCATGACGCAGTGGGCCGTGCCCCAGGGGATAGCCACTCGTCCAGTCAGCTACGCTATCGCAGCCTCCGCCCCCGCAACTTTGAAGGGTTGTAGCTCCCAAACTAACAGTGATAGGAATGTAGTTTAAATTGATTTGGGCACAGCTTACGGCGGGGCTTGTGTTTAAAAGACAGGGAGGGAAGATCAGTGCCTAGTTGACAAAGTTCCTAAACACCTTCCATCTTTCATGCCTATCCTCGGCGATATTAACTATCACACTTCGTGCCAGTACCCTGGTTTGTAAAAGGGGCAGCACTGCACGCGAGGTGCCGTGTCGACATGCAACTTCACCGCATGTCTGAATTCACTCTTTACTAACCTTGTGTCTTCTGTCGTAGTTGATGTCCCATTGCGCAGGTGAAGCACACAGGTCGCACGTCCGTTGTACTTGAAGTGATGCTAAGAGAGGTGTTGATATTTGACTAGGAAGTACTGCACTACTAATAACTTTAGCTTTTGTAGGATGCCAGTGCTTGTTTTTATTGAAGAAATGCGAGTGTATATCCAAGCACAAATATACAGAATAAGTAATGTTACAAATATAAACTTTGCATAACGTATAAACTGTCCCTGGACCGCACTGAACTGACATGAATGTGCAAGGTATCGCGGTCGGCGCTCGACTGACTGCTGCAGCCTCTCGCTGCGCGCCACAAGCCACCGTTTTGGCGCCAAGCGAAACTTCTAGACTAACATTATTCAAATTATTACAAAATATTCAAATAATTAAATCTTTGAATTAACCAGAATATAGGTTAGCACAAAAGCATTACAGAAAGTATACAGATAATTTTTAATAAACATAGGAAAGTTAAATATTAATAAAATAAGCTTAAAGTTTTGGCGGACAACTAGTATAGGCGGGAGCCAATCAGATCTCAAGTTGCAATAGGGGCGGAGCTTTCCCATGGGATACAAGCTCATCTACTGTCTCTGTCTCACACCCTTTCCACTATTGCGTAACACAGTACTCCAACCAAGAAAACTTCTTTAACACCCAATATTGATATGCGAAATAAACGGCTCCATATCAGCCCCCTCACACATCCCCCATCTAATTAAATTTTCAACATTGTGTAGTTAATGTAATAACTAGCAATTTGAAAATGTACTATATAATTTAGAAATATTTTACATAATATAACTAAAATTTGAACCTAATACCAAATTTTGTTGATCTGCAGTACCTAACATATCAAAGCAGCAAAGGTAAGATTTTACATAACATTATAGAGTACAATATCATGATAATACATAATTGGTAAAATCTGGGTGTCAGTTCCTTTTGACAATTAGAGAAAACATTTTTGGTAATATAATGGTAGCGACTAGTAGCTATGAATGACATTGAAAATTGATTAGATAGTACCTGTTTAGCAAGTTTTAAAAATCTAAGCTCAACCTGAATAATTTTACTTTAAAAATGAGTTAAGAAATTAATTATTTACTTCTCTCGAACTGGAACTTTAAAACATGAGAAAATAACAGCACTTTGCCGTCCTTTTATTTTAGTTATCGGCGCTATGCCGTTCATAGTGCATTTGATCACTTTTCTTGTTTAATGACACTTAACACTTTACACTTATCTTGACATGGAGATGAAGGATTGTAGCGTAAGTTCAGCAGTTGGGGTAGAGCTTGCGTCTGCGGAGCAGCGACCACGGCGTGGTACGGATTTAGCATCTGCCTGTCCATGTCTGCTACCAGATTACAGTGAGGATAAGCTCGTCTGCCTGCTTCCTCTTGTCTCCCACGTCCTCATGTCTCTCGTTCATTTACATGAAAAGATACAAACAACAAATAACAGGGACTTAGCCTATTATTTAATTACAAACCTGAAATAAATTTACAAATTATTTACAATAATATTATTTACAACCTGAATTGATCATATTACAAATTTTATGCTTACATATGGTATTAATTTTGTTTCTTAGTGCTCATAATATTCGTCTAGTTCTGTTACGTTGTACAAAGCTTTGCTCGTTTTTCAAGTTCGCTACTAGCGGCAGTCTGTATCAATCCGTGCCAGCTGACGCTACGGCAACGGCCACATCTGACTCATCCCCTGCCCGACTAGCAACGCAACACCTGTCCGTGTGTGTGTGTGTGTGTGTGTAGCCATCTGGCCACTGTCCATGTCTGGAACTCTGTTTACATTCTGCACCTCATTCATTGGAGGTCAACATACTTTCCATATACTGAGCTTAATACAAAGGTCGTAATCAGTATTATCTCTGACATTTTACATATTTCCTCTAAATAGACAAAACAAATGTGATTTAGAAATATCAAATCATTTAATACAAAAATACACATCCCGTAAAATATACGTCATCTTCTTGGATGACAGAACCCGAATCCGTCATTGCTTTCATTCTACAGAATTCTTCTTCCTCTTTGGAATTATGAAATACGTTAAATACTCTGAAAATACAGTGTTTTACGTCTACTTTTTTTTTTAATTGTATGAAATTCTCGTGACCAAACTTAGTTAGGTACTTAACTTACACATTTTACATATTGAATCTTTTGTGGGTGTATGTGCAAGTTTACATTTAATAAATATCTTTTCCAAATCGTGTATGAATATGTGAAATATTTTCTCGTCGCCGCAATATTCTGGAAGGAGCTCAACTACAGTCTCAGTATTGTTATCTCAGGGTGACAATATAATTGGTTCAAGATGGTACTGTTTCACAATAGTACAAGCTACATATGAACCCTATAAGTAATTGACAGTGTGCTTAATCCTAATAAGTGAGTAGGCGGAAACCACATCGCCCGTGCATTCCTATAATTCCATAACAACAACAGGTGGGCGGAAACAACGTCGCCCGTATTCTCTTCTTACTTATAATTATTGGCCGACTACCAGTCGCCTTACCACATCCTCCAACATCATAAATCTCTGTATGGGTGTGGCCGGACCTTTCCATGCCTAACACCATTTCAAAACTTCACAATACAATACGCTACGGCGTAATTGCACCTCGCCTAATATTTTCACTACATCTTATAAATAGGGCGGAATAACACGTCGCCTAAACTACTTCTTTCTACACAGAGCACTATTCCAGTCGTAATCCTTGTTTAGTCGTGAAACGAAATACCACTTGTCTCTTTAATCACCCCTAGCTGTTTACTTAAATAATAATTCACTTACCCGGTTTTGCTTTCCTTTTCTTCTGCGACTCAGCTGAAATATCTAAAAGTATTGTCTGTGTGTATCCACGTCTTTTCTTTGTGGGTAACAGAATTTCAACTCGCTCATGTGATTTTACACAGCATGAAACTTTAGACATGTAAGATATTTAATTCTGTGATTCTATTCTCCTATGAGCCAATATATAGTGTCTTTCATCATTCACTTTTTAAATAAAGTGTGCTGTATCTTGGATATTATTGTCGTATTAAGGTATGTTTCTTGTCTAGTCATGTGTTTGTCTAAATCGTGTTTACATGTTTACATATTCTCTGCATAGAATGCTATAGTGAAGAATGGAAAGACGACAGTTGTTAGTGATAGATAAAAGAGGAAGATTGACAATATGGAAAGGAAACGGAAATAATGTTGTCAATAACTGGAGTGCCTGGTGGTCGTCAATCACCTAGTATCACAAAGTATGTGATACCCTCTGAGGCATGTTTATGGCGATCTGCTCGCCACCTGTTTCTCCTCCACCATTCATGTACTTGCCTGTTGCCTGCTAATCGCTCTAAGGCTCGCAACAAATTATTTGCGTCTGCATAATCTATGTTAACTAGTTTTTCCTGTACAGACTTTGGTAGTTTCAACATGATAATGTCTGTCAAATCTGTTTCTCTCAAAGGGTTTGATAAATATTGGTTCTTCTCCCAATAATGTTGGAAGAATTCCTTATAGCTACTGCACCCACTGCTTTCAAAGCTTTTAGCTTTAAATGTTTCATTACGCACACTGCTTGATATGCGAAATACACGGCTCCATATCAGCCCCCTCACAAGCTGGTTTAAACGAATCCAATACACGATAGAAAAAACTATTGTTCCATTAAAAAAATTACATCTTTATGGTGTAACTCTTTGGAAAATGATACAACAAACTATGTTCATAGCTCCGCAGAAAGTGTAACATTTCTTGTGTTGACCTACCGCATTAAAATTTCCCGTCACCTATTATTTTATCAGTTACAGAGGCAAACACACTTAGTGAAACACCCTGTATGTGCCTGATATACAAGGCACGATCGTTCCCATTAACGTTCACTGCTGGGGTGCTAGGTAATTTGGTAGAACGCTTGCAAACGATATATAGAGGGCGTCCCACTCAACTGTTTCACGCCAGATATGAAAAAAGTTCAAATGTTTGTAAATCTATCGAACCAAACTGCGTGTTCATCAGTCTTTAGGTTACAAACTACTTAATTTAATGTAAAATAACCTAAGGACAACACACACACCCATGCCCCAGGAAGGACTCGAACCTCCGACGGCAATCAACCGCGCGCTCTGCAGCGAGGCGCCTTAGACCGCTTGGCTGCTCCATCGCGGCATCCCAGATATCTCTGAAATTACAAGAGATACTGGAAAACGACTTTTACGGTCATAAACGTACGGCAGGGTCTTTTGAAAGTAGGTAATAAGAGACACTCTAAAACGTGAAGAAATATTATTTTCAACATAAACTATTTTTTTAAAAATGGATACCCCATATTATTTCTTAAGCAATCGATAGGATGAAAAATCACAAAAAGAATGACGTCGATTGCATCACGATGCGCCAATTACAAGCCTAAAATACATATTGTTTCCATATAATAGAGAAAGTATGTAGTAGCAGCCATTCAAAATACAGTAATTGGTAACGTAACTGTCGCGGCGTAGCGGTCGAACGCATTGAGGTGCTATGCTACGATGCGCGAGGCCGTTCCCCGTAGGGGGTTCGAATCCCCCCTCGGGCTTGGATATATGTGTCGTCTTTAGTATAAGGTAGTTCATAAGAATTTTGTAAGTTTAGGGACTGATGAACCCGCAGTTACGTCCCTTAAGCTTAACAAAAATTTGAACATTTGAAACGTAACTTACATGAATTGTGTAGTAACAGCAGCACAACAACGAAGTAATTCTTTCACGGTAATAAGCGAAATAGAGACGGGAAAAAATAATGTTATTCGGTTAGCGCGATATTCTGATTTCCACTGGTGACATCTCTTTCGACCTCGTAATTTCAGCCTGGTTCTCGTCCTAGACCTGTAGCATATCGTCTTGTAATACGCCCCACGAGATAACATCCACTTCATTTAACTACTCTTATCGTACACATATGATTTTTGTTTTTTACCCTCTGTTACCAGACTTACTTTGTACTGGCACAACATACACCCTGATCACAATTTACAAAGAAAAACCTCATAATTCCGAAATTATTCCTCCCCATTTAAGCATTAACCAATTCGAAAACACGAGGATCAAATTATGACTAGTAATAGACTACCAATGCACCAACTGGACTCACAAACTACAATTTACCCATTTCGTGCGCAAAGACCTAGTTACAAAGAAAATCACTGTAAATCTCGATATTGACCCTCAAAATGAATATGTACCAGAAACAACTACAAAAACCCGTTCAACGAACTAATACTCACCATAATAATTTAATAAATAACCGAATTAGCAGCAATATTACGTCCCCGAACAACCGGTGGTGAAAGCGTCACCATGAGCAACATTGCTGAATATTCTCCCCAAATCTTTACCAAAACCTCCGCGACCCTCTACTTCAAAGAACTAAACGTTTGTTGCTAGGCAGTCCTTGCCGCCACCACCAAAGATTACAATATTGCCAAAGTTACCAACACACGATGAAATGTTATTGCATTCAACTTCATAACACACAAAGATGAGGGAAATAGAGAGCGACATAACAAGAAAGATACAAAATAAATTGAACACCATCCTATTGCTTTTACAGTCTGAAAGACCTACCACAAAGTGTTGTTGGTTATTCTCAATTGAATCAAATCAAATTTCATTCATAATGAGACAACAGAGCAATGAAACTAAATGACAGACTCGTTTCAAGATAAAGCAATATCTGTAATAGTAATTCTGGAGAAATGATCGTTATTTACTAGAAAGGATGAAGGTAGATAAATGTTAACTTCAATCTGGATTCGATTTTTACTTTGCTCCAACAGGGAACGTGACAAGTGTAAAAAGTACTACACCACCACCAACATGTGCGAAGACTGTGTTCCGTGAAAGGAGGTAACTAGCAGTATCATCGTAATTTCAATGAGCCTATTTGCGGATGTTGTTGTTGAGGTCTTCAGTCCGCAGATTGGTTTGATGCAGCTCTCCACACTACCCAGTTCTGTGCAAGTCTCTTCATCTGAGAATACGTTCGGCATCCTACATCCTTTTGATTCTGCTTACTGTATTCGTCCCTCGGTCTCTCACTACGATTTTTACCACACACACTTCCTTCTAATGCTAAGTTGACAATCTCTTGATGTCTCAGAATGTGTCCCATCAATCTATCCCTTCTCCTAGGATATGCCAGAAACTCCTTTTCTCCCGAACTCGGTTAAGAACCTTCTGATTAGTTATGTAAACTACCCATTTAATTTTCATCTGTAGCACTACATTGCCAAAGCTTCTATCATCTTTTTGTCTGAACTTCCTATCGTCAACGTTTCACTCCCATAAAATGCTACACTCCAGACGCATAGCTTTCAGAAATGACTTCCTAACATTTAAATTAATATAGGATGTTAACAAGTTTCGCTTCTTTACAAACGCTTCTCTTCCCATAGCCATTCTGCATTTTATATCATCTCTACTGCGGTCATCAGAAGTTATTTTGCTACCCATATAACAAAACCCATCTACGACTTTTATTGTCTCATTACGTCTCATTACGTAATTCCTTCGGTATCGCCTGACTTTCTGACGCTATATTCCATTATCCTTGTTTTAGTCTTGTTGATGTTCATCTTATACCCTCTTTTTCAAGACACTGTCAATTGCTCTTCCCGATCCTTTGCGGTCTCTGACAGAATTACTATGTCATCGGGAAACCACAAAGTTTTTATTTCTTCTCCCTGAACTTTAATTCCCTCTCAAAATTTCTCCTTGTATTCCTTTACTATTTGCAGATGATACTATATCGAGAAGTCGTAACACTGGAAAAAAGATAGCGAAATGCAAGATGATCTGCAGCACTTTGACTCATGGTGCAGGAAATGACAATTGAACCTCAACGTAAACCACAGTAAAGTTCTGTGTTTATATCGAAATATAGATTCTTTATTATGTAACTACACAATAGTAGCGTCGGCCGCGGTGGCCGAGGGGACTGAGGCGCTTCAGTCAGGCTCTTCACGGCCACTACGGTCGGGGGTTCGAATCTCCCCTCGGGCATGGATATTTGTGCCGTCCTTAGTCTTAGCTAGTTCATAAGTAGTTTGTAAGCTTAGGGACTGATGACCCCCGTAGTTAAGTCCCATAAGTCCTACAAACATTTGAACATTTGAACACAATAGTAGGACAAACACTGGAAGCAGTTAAATCAAATGTCTTGAAGTATTCATGAGGGGCGATTTGAAATGATTATCCTTAGTAAGGCAGATGCCAGACAGATTCACTCGAACAATCCCCAGGAAATGCAGTCCGTTAACAAAGCAAGTAGGTTACGAAGCTCTTGTTCGGCCAGCGCTTGAATATTGCTCTTCACTGTGGGAGCCATACCAGGAACAGAGAAGTTCCAACGGAGAGCAGCTCGCTTTGTTACGGACTCAGTAAGCACGAATGCGTCACATAGATGATGAGCAAACTTCACCGGCATTCCATGAAAGAGAGATGTTCTGTATCGCGGTACGATTTCATGAATAGTCAACCAATGTATTGCTGCCTCCTACGTATATCTCGCGAAGCGACCAAAAGATCAGAGCGAGTAGGGACGAAACGGAGGCACAGAAGTAAACATTTTTTCCGCAAACCATACGAGACTGGAATAGGAGGAAGTGACAAAGGTATGCATAGTACCCTCCGCCACGCACCTTCAAGTGGTTTGTGGAGTATGGATGTAGATGTATAACCAGCAGTAGTGAGTTAGTGAGTGCTCACAAATGCGAAACAATGAGGATAGCTGTGGAATCAAGTAAATCTTCGACATATTAAACTAAATCTATTGTTCTCTGTTCCCTATGTAGTACTTCTGGCCTGTTAACCATTCTTATTCGATACAATGAGGCACACAGCAGGCTACGTAATTGTTTCGATAGATCAATTAGTCTCAATTTAAACTTGTGAAGTTTATTCTGGTATTTTTGAACCCGCCTATTCCAGCAGATCTTATTGGATATTATGTCGCAAATTAAAATTTAACTACTTTTGTTTCGTAAAGACTTTCTCTTTGTATTTCCGATGTGGGCGAGAAGCTGCAGTGTGTTCATAAAGGAGGCTCGAGATAGATACACGAAGTATATAAACTAAATGTAAAGGAATATACATTCATATTTTAATAAATAAATAATTCAGTGAATAACAATTACAACTGACGAAATACTGAAGAAAAAATAAGTATTTAACATATAATATAAGTCGAGAGCTTGAGCATCAAACTACCTAAAATAACATATACTTAAAATTACGTGCAGAATATGCGTTCTACTGTCAGGTGTTAATAGGTACAATCGAGGTAGGTACTTCAGCATCAATCTATATGACCTAAATAGTTTATAGCCTACATCTACGTGGTGATTATGTGTTCTAATGTCACAGTTCAAGAGGACTGTAATTAGGTATCTAGTCACAGAGCGCACAGATAATAGCTCAACGCGAGGCGTGTAGCCCACGCAAACGGAACGTCATTACTGCAACGCGAGACGACGTTCTGTTGTGTCCTGTTAGCAGATTAATTGTGCTCCTGGTTTGTATAATTGGTTAGGACACTTGTATTTCACCAACATTTAGAGAACCGATAAGGAGTGATATTAAGAATTTTACTGCACTTAGTTTCACTTAATAGTTTCCGTTATTATTTTAGGAAGGAAGCTTAGGGTTTAACGTCCCGTCGACAGCGTGGTCATTAGAGACTGAGCCGAAGCTCGGAGTTTGAAAGAAGGATGTGGGAGGAAATCGGCCGTGGCCTTTGAAAGGAACCATCCAGGCATTTTCCTGGAGTGATTTAGAAAAAAAATCAAATGTTTGTATAGTCTATGGGACTTAACTACGGGGTCATCAGTCCCTAAACTTACAAACTACCTATGAACACCTTACGAACTAGGACGGCACAAATATCCATGCCCGAGGGGGGATTGGAACCCCCGACCGTAGTGGCCGTGCAGACCGTGACTGGAGCGCCTTAGTCCCCTCAGCCACCGCGGCCGGCAGTGATTTAGAGAAATTACGGAAAACCTAAATCTAGATGGCCGGAGGTGGATTTGAACCACCATCCTCCCGAAAGAGAGTCCAGTGTCTCACCACTGTGCCGCGGTGGAGTAGCCGAGCGGTCTAAGGCGCTTCGCTGCGGAGCGCCCGGCTACTCGCCGTGGGAGGTTCAAGTCCTCCCTGGGGCATGGGTGTGAGTGTTTGTCCTTAGGTTAGTTTAGTTTAAATAGTCTGTAAGCTACGGACTGATGACCATGCAGTTTGGTCCGATAGATTTACAAACATTTGAATTTTCTTACCACTGCGCCAACCATATCGGTCGTTATTCCATATATAAAAATTGATGTACTTATTTCTATTATATGCAATAACGATAATTAGTGCAATTTATAGTCCTTTGCGCCTGCTGCATTATAAATGTCCTTTAATGACATTGTTGTTGTTATGGTCTTCAGTCCGGAGACTGGTTTGATGCAGCTCTGCACAATACCCTATCCTGAGCAAGCCTTTTCATCTCCTCATAAGAACGACAACCCACATCCACTTCAATCTGTTTACTATACGCGTCTTTTGGTCTCCCTCTGCGATTTTTACCCCACACACTTCCCTCCAATGTTAAATTTACGATTTCTCGATGTCTAAGCATGTGTCCTACCAAGCGATCCCTTCTTTTAGTCAGGGTATGCCAAAAATTCATTTTCTCACCAATTCTGTTCAGTACCTCTTCATTAGTTATGTGATCTACCCACTAATCTTCAGCATTCTTCTGTAGCCCCACATTTCAAAAGCCTCTATCCTCTTCCTGTTCGCACAGCTTATCGTCCATGTTTCACTCCCATACAAGGCAACACTCCATACAAATGCCTTCAGAAAAGACTTCCTTACACTTAAATTAATATTCGATGTTAGCAAATTTCTCTTTTTCAAAAATGCTTTTCTTCCCATTGCCATTCTGCATTTTATATCCTCTGTACTGCGACCATCATTTGTTATTTTACTGCCCAAGTATCAAAACTCATCTACTTCCTTTATTGCTTCGTTACCTAATCTAATTCCTTCAGCATCACCTGATTTTCTTAGACTGCACTCCATTACCCTAGTTTTGCTCTAGTTAATGTTCATTTTATAAGCACCTATCAGCACACTGTCCATTCCGATCAACTGCTCTTCCAGGTCCTTTGCTGTATCTGACAGAATTACTATGTCGTCGGCAAAACGCAATGTTTTTAATTCTAGCCCCTGAACTTTAATTCCTTCACCAAATTTCTCCTTGCTTTCCTTTATAGCTTGCTGAACAACATTGGAGAAAGACTACAACCCTGTCTTACTCCCTTCCCAACTGATGCTTCCTTTTCATGCCCTTCGTGTCTAATAACTGCGGTCTGGCTTTTGTACAAATAACTCTCCTTTCCCTGTATTTTACCCCTGCTGACTTCAGAATGACATTATATAAAATAAATCCCAAATGCTGCTATTTATTTTCTTTATTTATACTATAGGCCTGTGACATTACAGATATATGGGGAAGCTGATTTTTGCCATGTGAAAGGCGTGTTTTGTCAGGATTTTGGTTTTCTCCAGCCGGCAGGCTAATAGTTTGGACCTAGTTAATGGGATACAGAGGTAGTCAGGGTTTCCCTAATGTGCTCGGAAACAGGAAGCGACTGTCTTGAATGAGCGAGGGTGGCTAACCCAGATTGCAACTGAAATACAATATAGCCACACACATTATTCTAAATATCCATATAAAATCAGAGAATGATCATACGGCAGATATAATTATATGAACGGATTCAGGAGACTTGGGAGAATCAAACGCCCTAATTGCAATTTAAATATCGCTTACAGATAAAAAGCCGATAAATTTCAGTACTGTAAAAAATAATATTAAAAGAAATTTATTTACAATTATTGATACGTAGTGTTTATCAGTAACAGATTAAGAAGCAAATGGGCAGCATTGTACCACGCCGCCTATTTTAAAAAACGTACCACTTCATTTCCATATTCTTTCGATAAACTTTTACTCTCTTGTTCTGCTGTTCGTTGAGGTAATAATATTCTTGTGTCAGAACATAGATTTCACCACAGAAACACAAAAAATGAACCCAGAAAAGCGCATTACACACACACACACACACACACACACACACACACACATATATATATATATATATATATATATATATATATATATATATATATATATATATATATATATATAATTATATTTAATACTATTCTTAGTAATGTTCTTTTTTTATGTTGTAGACTGCCACTTAAATATTTCATGGCCGACTAAAATAGTAGATATGCAGCAGATAATATACACATAAACAATTACAAGTATTAATTGTGGACAAGAATATAACTCACCCTTATGAACAGAGACAACGAGCCATAAACTTTTTCTACCTTCAGTTATGTATTGCCCAATTCTTATTGGTCAGTACCGATAGGAAGGTCGTATTTTGGAAATACTTCAGTCATCAGGTATCTTACCGTCGGTCTGTCGATGGTCACCGCGTTAACAACAGTTAGTTTGTTGTTGGCTGTAATATTCCGATGTAATTTTCTGAGTTTTAATACGTACTTTTGCGTTGTTGTTCACGTGAATCTGTCATCTGTCAAACGAGCTGTCACGTGAACAACTACATAAAAATACGTACTAAAAATCCGAAAATTACATCGGAATATTACGGTCAGCAAGGACTAACCGGGGTCTACCGAGGTAGTCCAGGTTTGAATTAACGAATGAAATGAGGATAGTCTGCAATTAACAGCAAAGACGATAGTCCTTAGACAGACGGTGCAGCCACACCCTTTCAGTCATACAGTCACAGCCGTCATCTCAGGCTAATAGGAACAGCCAACATGTTTGTGGAGTAGAGTACATCGCCCTAGACACGTCTCCTCTAAAGCCTGCCTGCTTTTCTCGATATGTGGACAACACGTCAGTTGTCTGTCCTCATGGACAACAGCATCCACGACCAATTCACGATGCCGATCATTTATGTCCTCGTGAGGTATAAAGCATTTACATTATTCAGCCATAGTGTTTACCGGAAACCCACCCACATGGACCGTTATCTGTACGCCACAAGCCACCATCGTCCATTCGCAGAAACGATCCGTTATACGAACGTTATACACCTAGCAGATGTAGTATGAGACACTGAAAAGCTACAGAAAGAAATAAACCCTCCACAGAAAGCATTTAGGGAAACTGCTACAGTAAGCAACAGATTTCACAAGTTACATTCCGTATGAGGACATTAGAAAACAAAAGCTTACGCAGAAAACTGACTCTCTTAAAATACACCAAAAGTGTCAAAGACGTGTTTTCCTACAATAAAAACAGTAGTTCTTTCTCATAGGATTGTGTATAATAAAATGGCAATATCAGAAGAAGCGTTTCCGAAAAACATGAATATAGTGACATCAAAGGTATTTGCTTGAGGTACAGCACCGTAAGGAAGTGAAACGTGGACGACAAACAAACCCATGAAGAAGAGGTTGGAAGCTTTACACTTAAGATCAGTGTACAAGTACAAGTACAAAGTGCGCGCCACCTACTTTCGCCGCGCGCCGCCATGCACGCACGGCGCGGCGTTCTCACGACGATAGCCACGAGTGCCCTCTGCGACAACTCCGCTCGTGGCCACCACTGAAGGACATCGGTCACTTCGGACGGAGATAGCAACCAGTTAGGACCTTCGTAATCAGATAGGCACCAGTGAAGACTTTGCTATCGTACAGGCACTAGGCAGGCCTCTAACAACTATGTATCAACATTCTGCAGTACTATGTAAAAGTTAAGTATTGTTACATTCTGTGCAATATATATCTCTTTCTAATTTACTCTAGTGTTTATAGTTTCTGGCTGCTCCCCTCCGTACCTGCACCAGCGTGCTATCTTATTCCTGTGTCGGTCTCATCCACTCGGCCACCGACACCTACGACGAGGCTGGGACACAAAAGCGGCGACGAAGTTGGGACACAAAAGTGGCGACGAGGATGGGATACAAAAGTGGCGACGAGGATGGGATAGACGACCCGTGGATAGCCCGCTTACAGCAGCCAGACAGCAGCAGTGGGAGCACGCAAAAATTGCTCCCGCCCACCCACCCTTATTATAAGATTTTTGGGGGAACATATTCTGTTACGTATTTTGTGGACTTTTTTGTTACAGAGAGCGTCCTCTTTCATATTGCATTTAAGTTTTGTTATAATTTACTTGTATGCGCGGCGCCTAATCGGTCAGCATGGCCACTACCCCGAACCCAAACTTAATGGAAATTATTCAGTTACAGACGGCGCAAATCACTCAGCTACTGCAGGCCGTGTCGCAGTTGACGACACAGGCTGCTCACCAACAACAACAGCCGTCACATCAGCAGCCCACACCTGCCGCTGCACCGCTTCCTACATTTCGCCAGTACAACGAACGTGAGGAAGAATGGAGCGACTATTTCGCACAGTTTCAAGAACTCGTCGCGGCTCATCAAATTACAGGTCAGAGAGTGAAGAACCTTTTCTTATCGATTGTGGGTCCCCAGACCTTCGTACTATTGCAAAAACTTTTCCCTCTCGCATCTCCTCGTGATGTAGACTTTGAACAAATTGTAGATGCACTGAATGCTCATTATGAGAGAAAAGTTCTTGTAGCCGCTGCACGGTACCGATTTTTCAGACTTAAAAAATCACCCGAACAGTCACACCAGGAGTGGATCACCGAATTGAAGGGCTTAACCCGCCAATGTAAATTTACTTGCTCTTGTGGACTTTCGTATAGTGACGTGATGTTGAGGGATGCGATTACGCAGAATATTCAGGACCCCAGAATTAGAGCAGCAATTCTGAAACAGTCTGACCCCTCATTAGACAGTGTTCTGCAGCTTATAGAAGCGCATGATACTTTTGACTTAGCAGATGTAGAAATGCAAAGCCACAGTGTAAATTCAGTGCGCCGCAACGGACGCTTTCCTAGCCGTAGTTCTCAGTATGGCACTAGTAATTCTTATTTTTCTACCGGCCGTGCTGAACAGACAGTGAACAGTAGCCAGAGTAAAAGTGCGACGCAAAGGTCGCCCCGTCGTGTTAGAAACAGTGATTTGAATAACGGGCGCCAACGCTCATTTCAGAAAAATGTACGTAAATCTTGCCCCCAGTGTGTGTCTCGCCACAAGCGTGCTCATTGCCCTAGTCGCAACGCAACCTGTTATCAATGTGGCAAATCGGGACATGTACAGTCTGTGTGTATGCAAATTAAAAACTCAAAGAACAGTAACGTTAGAAACAGTTCTTCGCAAAGTGCGAGAACAGTTCATTCTGTAAATGTTATACGGGCTGTGGAATTGAACAGTGCTTTCCTTGGATCTCAATTGCAAGAAAGTAGTTCTGCGCCTATGGCAAAACTATATAGTGCACCACGTAGCAAGCGCCGACGGGCGCGTAAAACAGTGCAACGGAAAAGGGTTCGGGACAAGCAAAATGACTATGAACAGTGCATTCCTGTAGTGAAAATAGTGCCTTCTGCAACTGCTCCTTGTAATAGTGCCCAGTACTGTGTAGCTAGTTACAGTAGACATCAAGTAGCTACTCAAAAGTGTAGTGCAGTAGTAAGTGACTCTGTAGTAGCCTCGCATTGCGTGGACGCCGATCCGGCGGTAGTGACATCTAGTGACAGTGATATTAGTCTATGTGCCGAGTCTGCGCCGCTTACTTCACTACGCGGCCCGCGCATACGCAGCAAACAAACCGTAGCAGACGTTGCCCACATTCGCCCACCTGTCGAGCGCCGCAAGCAAAAACTGTTTGTGACTCTCTTCATAGAAAATAAGACGGTGCAATTTCAGCTTGATACTGGTTCCGCTGTTACATTAATTAATAAAGATACTTATGAACTTCTGGGTTCTCCAAAATTATCGCTGTGTCAACAAGTGCTAACAGCTTATACCGGTCAAAATATTTCCGTGCTAGGAACGTGTAGCCTGCCCGCCTCTTTTCAAGGTGTAACAAAAACAGTTGCTTTTGTAGTTCTTCAGGCCAAATCGACACAGAACATTTTTGGACTAGATGCTTTTGACTTGTTTGGTTTATCAATTCAAAGAGATGTGCTTCAAATTTCGTCAATAGTGCCTCAGGATAAAATCAATGCATTATGTGACAAATATAGTGACTTGTTTTCGCCGGAACTAGGTTGTGCACAAGACTTCGTGGCACATGTAATTTTAAAAGAATCTGCAGTTCCAAAATTTCGCATTGCGTGATTCAGTTGCCGAAGAACTTAAACGTTGGCAAGATAGTGGGGTGATTTCTCCTGTTTCTGCGAGTCAGTGGGCCTCGCCTATAGTAATTATACCCAAGCCGTCAGGAAAACTTCGTCTCTGTGCGGACTTCAAATCAACAGTGAACAGTCAAACAATTGTAGACACTTATGCCTTGCCCAGACCTGACGAACTAATGGACAAATTAGGGCAGTCTCGTTTCTTTTCCAAGATTGATTTAGCAGAGGCATACTTACAGATTCCACTTGATGACGAGTCAAAAAGTTTTTCGTCATTAATACTCACATGGGCCTTTTTCAATTTCAACGCCTACCCTTTGGCAGTTCTTCCGCTCCCGCTATTTTTCAGCGTCTTTTGGAACAGCTGACAGTTTCTGTACCGTGTTGTTCGAACTATTTAGATGATATTGTGGTATACGGACGTACAGTTGAAGAACATTTAGCAAACCTGGAGTGCCTTTTCAAAGTCTTGACTGCAGCAGGTCTACGTTGTAATAAAGCAAAGTGTTCGTTTTTTCAAACTGAAATAGAGTACCTGGGCCATGTGATTAATGCCCAAGGAATTCATCCCTTACACAGTCACATCTTAGAGCAATCAAAGACTTGCCTCCTCCTAAGAATGTGCATGAATTGAAAGCAGTGATGGGAAAGCTTAACTATTATTTCAGATTTATTCCCAATGCCTCTCAGATTGCAGCTCCACTGCATCACTTACGTAGGAAGAATGTTCCTTTTGTATGGTCTAAAGATTGTCAGGTTGCCTTTGACAAACTAAAGTCTGCACTACTCAGTGATGCATGTTTGATTCCCTTTGACCCACAGAAGCCTGTAGTGTTAGCGGTTGACGCCTCGTCGTACGGTCTGGGTGCCGTTCTGTCGCATCGTATTGGATCTCACGATCGTCCTATTGCCTTTGCATCCAAGCTACTGACGCCGACGCAACAGAATTACAGTCAGATAGAAAAGGAGGCCTTAGCAATCATTTACGGCGTCACAAAGTTTCATCATTATCTCTATGGCAGAAAATTCTATTTGTTGACAGACCACAAGCCTCTCACGTCGTTGTTCTCACACACAAAGCCGATTCCGCCACGTACGGCACAAAAGCTTCAGAGATGGTCCTTGATATTGTCTAATTATCAGTATGAGATTTTGTACCGACCTACCACTAAACATGCTAACGCGGACACACTTTCCCGACTTCCGGTTGGCCAGGATGTGTCGTTTGATTCTTCAGAAATGGCATGTTGTCAGATAGACTTCAGAGATGCTTCCGCTGTCGCAGACTTCCTTTGAACTCTCGTCGGGTTGCACAGGAAACAGCTGCGGATGCAGACTTAAGTGTGGTAGCACGTTTTGTTCGCTTTGGTTGGCCTGCCAGAGCCAAAGACATTGATCGGCCTCTGGTTCGACGTTATTTTGCACAACGTCATGCATTATCTTTAAGTCAGGGTGTACTGTTGTTGCATACCGACAACGACCAAGCAAGAGTGATTGTTCCTCGTTCCCTGCAACGTGAAGTGTTACGCCTCCTGCATCAAGGACATTGGGGTATTTTTAGGACAAAGCAACTGGCCAGACGTCATTGTACCTGGGTTGGTATGGACGCTCAGATAGAGAGCATGACATCACAGTGTACAGTTTGTGCGGAGCATCAGGCGGCTCCTCCACAGCGTTTCTCAGACTGGCCACGCCCCAAGGTACCATGGCAACGTTTACATATTGACTTTGCCGGACCTTTCTGGAATACGCGCTGGTTAATTGTTGTAGACGCTTTCAGCAAATTTCCTTTTGTGATTGCCATGAACTCAACGACAGCTTCTAGTACAATCAGTGCCTTAACATCAGTGTTTTGCATCGAAGGTTTGCCTGAAACTATCGTCAGTGACAATGGACCTCAGTTTGTTAGTGCGGAATTTCAACAGTTTTGTCGTGTGAATGGCATTCAGCATATTACCACTGCACCTTTTCACCCTCAGTCCAATGGTGAAGCAGAACGTTTCGTTCGAACATTCAAGTCTCACATGGAGAAGATGAAAGGTCAGCACTCCAGGCAGCAAGCTCTTCAAATTTTCCTGTCTACGTATCGATGCATGCCACGTGACGGCCCGTCTCCTGCCGAGCTGCTACACGGCCGCCGTCACCGCACTCTCCTTCACCTGCTGCAGCCTCCCACGCACCGAGTCGGTTCGTATGGCGCTTCGCGTTTTCAGGTTTCCACGCCGGTGCTGTACAGGGTGTTTGCTGGCAACAAGAAGAAACTATGGATGCGGGGCATCATTCAGCGCGTGCTCGGTCGCAATATGTATGTTGTACGTTCTTCCACAGGGTCGGAGCTGCGGCTCCACGCAAACCAATTACGTCTGCATAGGCCGCGCGATCCTGTCTCCGGTTTCTTAATTCCAGACCCAGTTCACCGCCAGGGAGCACAACAACATCGTTCGTCCCCGGACTACGAGATCGTCCCGATGGAGATCGACGCGACGCCGCTGCTGTCGCCGCCGCAGATGACAGCGTCACCGAGAGGGACTCCGGGACCGTGCGTGCCGCCGCCGCCTGGGCCACGCACCTCAGAAGAAGATGACCTGCTCCCTCTGGCCGGGGGCGGGCGCCCTTCCGCTGGTTTTCGCGGGTTTTCCAGCGGATCGCAAGGTGTATACCGGGGCGCGGACGGCGTCTCGATCCCAGCCTCAGCTACGACGCCCGTCCCACCAGTAACACCTCCGCCCAGGCCCTCCTCCCAGTGCCGTCGCCGTGGCCCTCAGCCCTACGCCACGACGGCGCGGCGGTTTGGGGGGGAGGGGTGTGGTGTCGCACAAGTACAAAGTGCGCGCCACCTACTTTCGCCGCGCGCCGCCATGCACGCACGGCGCGGCGTTCTCACGACGATAGCCACGAGCGCCCTCTGCGACAACTCCGCTCGTGGCCACCACTGAAGGACATCGGTCACTTCGGACGGAGATAGCAACCAGTTAGGACCTTCGTAATCAGATAGGCACCAGTGAAGACTTTGCTATCGTACAGGCACTAGGCAGGCCTCTAACAACTATGTATCAACATTCTGCAGTACTATGTAAAAGTTAAGTATTGTTACATTCTGTGCAATATATATCTCTTTCTAATTTACTCTAGTGTTTATAGTTTCTGGCTGCTCCCCTCCGTACCTGCACCAGCGTGCTATCTTATTCCTGTGTCGGTCTCATCCACTCGGCCACCGACACCTACGACGAGGCTGGGACACAAAAGCGGCGACGAAGTTGGGACACAAAAATGAGATGGGCAGATCGTGTAACTAATGAAGGGGTAATGCACCAGAGGGAAGAAAAATGAGGAGATTGCTTAATAAGGACAAAATTCGCCCTTCCGGAAGAACAATGATGCAACTGTGAATTTCATTATTGCATCACTCATCTCAGAAATAGGTACTGCCTACAGTGTAACATCGTCAGATATGTAGTTATACATAGTACTTCTAGCGGCACTAAAACTACATTTCAGACGCTGTTCCAAGGTATGAGCTACCTATTTATGAGATGAATGATGCAAAACGTCGATTTATTTGCTTTTGCAGTTGCGCTATTGTTCTTCCGGAACTACGATATAGCCGCGGCGGAGCGGCCGAGCGCATTGAGGGGGTTTGAATCCCTCCTTGGGTATGGATGTTTGTGCCGTCTTTAGTATAAGATAGTTCATAAGTAGTTTGTAAGTTTAAGGACTGAGGACCCCGCATTTAAGTCCCATAGACCTTACAAACATTTGAAGAACGATATTATGACGTATCTTGGGGCCGTCAACGCGGCGGCCGAAAAACTGAGGCGCTCCAGTCACGGTCTGCACGGACACTACGGTCGGGGGTTCGAATCCCCCCTCGGGCATGGATATTTGTGCCGTCCTTAGAATTAGTTAGTTCATAAGTAGTTTGTAAGTTTAGGGACTGGTGACCCCGTAGTTAAGTCCCATAAGCTATACAAACATTTGAACATTTGGGGCCGTCAAATAGGTAATAGAGGCATGAGTGGGATAAAAATAGTACAGATAGGTTGTCCACTTGACTACGGTAACATAATTAAATGAGAGTAGGTTGTAGTAGTTGTAAAGACGAAAAGAGGCTTCACTACATAGACTACCATAGGACTCCATCAAACTACCCTTCATACGGAATGACACAATGAACAGTGATTTAACTATAATGAAATGAAGGCTTCGTTGTAAACTGAAGTAATTACAACATGTAGTTACAGAGTGATTACCTCTTGCCACATAACAACAATCAAGCTTTGATTAAGTATCAGTAACACGCACAGAATACTGTAAACTTTGAGTTATGTCACTGTGATTTTTAATGGGATATTAAAAGCTGTTAAAAATGATACATCGCTCCCAAGGAAAAAGCACCTAACTGATTTCACATCAAAGGAAAAACAATAACATCACAAAGATACGTACGTCTTTACGTGCGCTAAAGTTTGCACACAAAAAACGCTTTTTGATATTCCGGACCGTTTAAGAAGTGTCATGAATGTTACGACCATATGACTCTCAACGCATAGTAAGAACAGGGCCCCACTCTGCTGTGGGATACATATACCAAGGCATTACAGCTGGTGATCGTTTACGTCACTTTGTTTAAAAGACGTTACTTGACGTGGGTCACGATTAAAATCATTTAAAACACATTTAGGCAAATAATTGCATACGTCAGGATCATTAAAACGACCGCAGGATGATGAGGATTGCATACGTGCCACAACAAACACAGATCAGACCATATATATCATTTTTGGCCATCAAATAGCCTGAGGGTTTCAAGACGATCGCTCCTACCCGCCCGGAAACGTTTCCAGGAAGATGCATGGGAGGAAAACATTTTAAGATAGTCATGCCAGAGCGTAGATTAGATCGCTCATATCTGGGATGTCATGGAAAGCAGGCTGCGTGCCATGGGCCCTGCAGCTACGAACAGACCATAAGTGGCTGCCCCTCTGAAAACCGATCTGGTGTCAGCTTCGTTCAGAGGAGAATCGGAGATTTGTGGCCTGACACGGGTTTTAACTGCAGTCCACAGCAGTGGCGTAGCAAGGGCGGTGCAGGGGGTGAGGTTCGCACAGGGTACCGAAACCTTGAGGGTGCGTGCTGTGACGCGATTTATAAAAATACTATGCTTTCTCTTCGTTTCAATGTTGACACACGGCAGCGGCTACATTCAGGCTTTACCGCTAACTGTTGGCAGTGTTTACAAGCTTTCTTTGTCACTGCACTGCTTTTATGATGTGATTATATATTCAAATGTATTTTAAACTTATGGGACTTAACTGTGGTTTGCATGGAAACGTGCCAGATTTCCACAATTTGGAGGAAGACTAAAGTAACTGCCATTCTAAAACCAGGAAAAAGTGCTAATGACCCCAGAAATTATCAACCCATATCACTACTCTGCCATATTTTTAAACTCTTTGAAAGAGTGCTGCATGATCGCCTTTCTAAAGCCATAGATAACCATCTAATCCCCCAACACGCAGGTTTCCGTCAAGGGAAAAGCACTACATCTCAAGTAATTAACCTCACTCAGATGATTAAGGATGGTTACGAAAACCGGAAAATAACTGGTGTCGCCTTTATAGAATTGACGGCTGCATACGACACCGTCAATATACGCCTGTCAATGAAGAAGCTGTATGCTATTACCAGGGACTTTAAATTTACATCTATAATCAGAAGTCTGTTACAGAACCATAGGGTCTCTGTGGAATTGCAGGGGAAGCAAAGCAGGTGGAGAGCTCAGAAAAATGGCCTTCCTCAAGGCAGCGTACTGGCACCCTTACTTTTCAATATATATACTAAGGACCAACCGCTTCCAGCTGGTACGGAAAACTACATCTACGCTGATGACAGTGCTATGGCCGTACATGGTGACTCCTTCGAGGAGGTCGAGAAAAGGCTTACGGACGCGCTAGATGCGCTCGGTCAGCACAACGCCGACAGCCAACTCAGGCCGAATCCCAGAAAAAACACAATTTTGCGCTTTCCATCTCCGCAACAAGCAGGCAAACCGCAAGCTGCGTGTCTCCTGGAAGGACACACCACTCGAACACTGTGCCAATCCCAAATACTTAGGTGTAACCTTGGACAGGACTCTGACGTATAAACAGCACTGCATTAACACGAAAACGAAGGTAAGCGGCAGGAACAACATTCTGCGGAAAATTATAAACTCTTCTTGGGGTGCAAAGCCAAAAGTAGTGAGGACCACAGCACTAACAGTTTGCTTCTCAGCAGGCGAATACGCGAGCAGCGTCTGGTATAATTTAGCCCACGCTAAACAGGTCGACGTTGCTCTGAATGAGACCTGCAGGTTCGTCACTGGATGTCTGAAACCTACGCAAATCGACAAGCTATACCACCTTGCGGGCATTGCACCTCCTGCCGTGCGTAGAGAAGCTGCAGCCTACAGTGAAAGAGCGAGGTCTGAGTTGTCTGAGAGCCACCTCCTCCACAACATTCAGCCAGCCACCGGACGACTGAAATCCAGACGAAGCTTTCTCAGAGCAAGCGACAACCTCAGTGACCAACCCGGATTTAGAGTAGACAGATGGAAGAGATCGAGAGAAAGGCACTGGATGGAACCAAAGGAAGAATTAGCACCAGGCCACAATGAGGACTGCACGGTTTGGAAGTCACTAAACAGGCTACGCACCAACACTGCACGGTCAAGAGATAATCTGATGAAGTGGGGATATTCTACTGTATCTACCCTCTGTGACTGTGGAGACGTGCAGATGACCCAGCACTTCCACGAATGTCCTTCACACTGCACCTTAGAGGACCTGATGTTGGCAACCCCAAATGCTGTCGACGTAGGCCGCTTTCTGTCTGTTTGTTTATCGTTCGTAGTTTACATGTAAGTAATCTCTGTATGTTATACCTTTATAAATTTCTGTACATATGATGCTGTTGACACGAATAAAAAAACTGTGGTGTCCTAAGTCCATAAACTTACAAGCTACTTGTAAACTACCTTATACTAAAGACAGCACAAACATCCATGCCCGAGGGAGGATTCGATCCCCCGACGGGGAGCGGCCTCGCGCACCGTATCATAGCGCCTCAATGCGCTCGCCGCGTCTGTTCCGAGAGAACAGACGTCACTTCTGATCATGCAGTTGTTATTATTCAACATTCATAGAATATATGACATCAACTGCGATTGGGCAAAGCTGAAAATGTGTACCCAGCCGGGATTCGAACCCGGGTCTCCTGCTTTCTAGGCAGTTGCGCTGACCCCTACACCACTGGGGACACGGTGATCACCGCACCTGCAAGGACTACCTAAGCACGCCTCCCGTCCGATACAAATTCCCAGCTTCGCCCTGCCCACAGTACTCAAACTCGTAGTTATGAACTAATTCCCGTAAGAATAAGGGCTTCAAACTTTGCCCACCCCTCCCCACTAACGATAGGATCATTGCCCGTAACCGGCATATTATATATATATAGATGTGGCGTCTGTTCCGAGAGAACAGACGTCACTTCTGATCCTGCAGTTGTTATTATTCAACATTCATAGAATATATGACATCAACTGCGATTGGACAAAGCCGAAAATGTGAGGGTGGGTTGTGGACCAATACTGTTTAAGATATCTTGGAGTTAAAAAGACCTTTTTGCAAAAATATGTAACTGCGTATATTTAAATTTAGTTACCTTCAAGTATTCTTTTATTTATTCAATAATATAATTGTGACTTCTTAGACACCAAGGAATTGTGAATTTAGCGTTGGAGGGAAGTGTATGGGGAAAAAATCGCAGGGGAAGACCAAGAGATGGATACAGTAGGCAGATTCAGACAGATGTAGGTTGTCGTTCTTATGTGGAAATGAAGAGTCTCGCTCAGGATAGGGTATTGTGGAGAGCTGCATCAAACCAGTCTCCGGACTGAAGACCACAACAACAACATAATTGTGACTGGACACCCTAGAATGTTTTGTATCCCTCGAATCAGAGTGAGATGAGTCAATTTCCGTCCATCACTTCTGAAATTTTGAATGGAAGAATGCCGTTAACATAAGGAACAGCTTCAACAAATTTCTGGCAGGGTGGTCTGCTACATACAATAATGTGTCGAGGACGAGAATACAGCAAACCATCCACAGTGATCGAAAGGCTTTAAGAAATTTAAGCAAGAACATGTGAAGTTATTGCTAGGGCAGTGTTTTTGGAAACCAGTCTCAATCTGTGGAGATTATAAGCATTAGCAGTGGTGTGACTTTTTTGTGAGCATGAAAGTGTGCACTCTGTTTCGAGTAACAGATGTATCATCTTTCGGAAACGTTGGAGTAAGAGCTAATATTCCAAGCATCTGTAAGCATCTGTAATTTTAGAAAGCATAATGTAGAACAGCGATCTTAAAATAATGGTAAAATTAAAATTAAAACGAGGACTATTGTGCGTCTCGCCCTATCCACCCCCAGTACCCGCCATGATAGTGCTCGTCGTCTGAAGATAGTCTCCATTGACTGCAACCGGTCATGAAATAAATGGTGCGATCTGGACTGTTTCCATTTTAACTATTATAAGCCCCTGTATCAGTGCATTAAAAAGATTACCTGTGCCTCTGAGGAACCGTCTGATTCTCCAGAAACCAGACTTAATGGTCATGGATTTTATAATTTCTCAAATATTGGTCTATCGTGTTTGTTTTCTGGTTAAATATTCAACAAAACAACATTTCAACACTATAGAAGTTTACAATTCTCATAAGATTTCTGGACATGACCAAGTCTATTTCTTCAAACTTCCGATTTTCCAATGAAAAGTCTCTTTACAAAACTATTCCCAACCTCACTTTGGTGCTAAGATTTTTTTCTTGCGTTCTGTCTTTCGGCGGTGAAACGCGAAAGAAGTAATTCAGATTAATAAACAATTATCTTATTTTACTATAAGCTAAGCACTACTCTTTAATTAGAAACTTTGTCGATCGAAACTAACGTGGCGAATGTGTCGATACTGATGAGGCAATTTGTAAGTTAGCGGCAGAAAAAGTCGGAAGAAAACATTCTGAATTACATGTTTAAAGTCACGTATCACTAACGAGGGACACCTCTGACCTCGAACGCTCGGAAGCGCACGAAACCGTGCTTAGAATAACAATAAATGATAAACAAAACAGTGGTGTGCGTCGTTTCCATGCAAAACGCTGCATTTTTCTTCTAGCGCCACTACGAGGTGGCGTAGTGCAGTTGCACTAACCAGTGCTGCAGTTGCGTGAGTGGTATAGCTGCAGTACGTACTTGTTTCTTGAAGTGTTCGCAGGCGAGTTACTGTGAAAACTGTGTGCAGTGCAGTGATGTCATGAAGACAATTAATCGTACGCAAGAGGTCCAAATATTAGAGATACAATTACGACGTGCTGAATATGGAAATGACATCGGGGTCGAGGGTATGGACTTCGCAGATATATGATATAACGTAATAATCTATGCATCTTATAAAATTGGCTGTGTATGTATGTTCCACATCTCCTCCTAAACTCTTGGATCGATTTCAACCAGACTTGGTGCATATGTTCCTTACCATCAGGCAACAATCGCTGTAAGGGAAGAATCGTCTATGACACATACGTCTGGAGATATGACATCATAACCAATGTCATTCGTGAAAAATGGCTGTATCATGCGATAATGTTCTACATGTGCCCCGAAACCGATTTCAACCAAATTTGGTACCAATATTCTTTAAGGCCGTAAATCATTTGCTATGGTGACAAAAAAACCATCTACGATACTTAGTTCATACGGTATCAAGTCATAAGCTACTTCTTTTTCCTGACGATACAAGTGTAGCTATCGCACTTGACAAACAGGAATTAACTGATGAAATTGTAAATGATGTCTTTCAGAAAATCATTAAGTAGTTCTCTACAAAATGGACTCTCAGTAAACTTTGATAAAACCCAGTATATACAGTTTCATACAGTAGTAAATGGCATGACACCATTAATAAATTTAGACTTTGAACATAAACCTGTAGCTGTGGTACAATATTCAAAAGTTCTAGGTGTTTGCATTGATGAGGGATTGAATTGGAAGAAACACATTGAATATCTGCTGAAACGTTTGAGTTCAGCTACTTAGCTATGTCATTGCAAAATTTGGTGATAGTCATCTCAGTAAATTAGCTTACTATGCATATTTTCATGCAATGCTTTCATATGGGATCATATTCTAGCGCAGTTGAACATTTAGTAAAAAAAGTATTCATTGCACAAATGCGTTTAATCAGAATAATTGCTGGGGCCCACCCTAGATCATCCTGTGGACTCTTATTTAGGTACCTGGGGATCTTCACTGTAACTTCATAATATATTCACTCAAAAAATTTGTCTTTAACAATCCGACCCAATTCAAAAGTAATATCAAAGTGCATACCTACAACATTAGGAGAAGTTTACTATTCAAGTTTAAATCTCTGGCACAGAAAGGGGTGAATTATGCCGCCACAAAAGTCTTCGGTCACTTACCAAGTAGCATGAAAACTCTGACAGGTAGCCAACTGGTATTTAAAAATAAATTAAAAAAATAAAAAGACATTGAAAAAAAGAAAATTAAACAATTATTACAATATTGTCATGTATAGACACCTTTTACTAAACTGACACATTCCACCCATTACGAAATGTTGTACATATGATGATATTAATCTATTCTTATCTAAACGATGGAATCTGCCCCATCTTGCGGCGCCTTTTATTGAGAATGACAGCACTTAGCGACTAACGATAAACTTTTAATTCCAAGTCTTTACGAAACTTTTCTCGCTGACAACACCAACAAAATTACGAAAGGAAACAAAGTTTCTCGCATACGGTAGTACTTTCCCGATTTTCATGACGAATACTTAACAAAATTTGACATGGCGTTATAAGGGTTTACTTCTACACTGGAAATTAACAGATAGTATGGAGACACATCAATTAATGTTTCTGTGATATTATATCACAGTTCTAGATATAGTTCATGAGATATTGAAGTCATAAGCGATTTGGTTCATGAAAAACCACACGCATGAGATTTCGATTTATTACATCTTCACTACTAACACCATTCACGACATATTTTACAGACATGAGGCACATGTACCACTGATTAAAAAAGGTAAAGCATTCAACAATCCGAAGATTGGTTTGAACACCACAGTGCTTTACTAGGCATGGTCCTGTTTGGAGGTGGTATGCCGTTGCCTTCCTCCGACCTTCGAACTGACTTACCCAGCCAGTTATAGGGGTACCACTGATTGTACCTTCAAATTTACATCATAGTTGGACACATAAACAATGAAATTTCCGAATAACTGCCGCATCATGCGTTATTTTTCCACATCTCCTAAATTAATGGACTGATTTCTACTATACGTGGTATACATATTGTTTACGATCAGAAAACAACCGCTGTATGGTTAGAAACTATCTACGACACATAGTTCGGGAGATATGACGTCGTAAGCAATAATTCACAAAACCTTTCCCATTACGCGAGGCGTGATTTACGAGACTTCATTGATACACTATTTAGTCCGTCGATACAATGTAAATGTCGACGAGGCAATCAATTTCCCAAGCATTCCTTACCTCACTTGACCCATCTGGTTTACCACCATATAGACTTTTACTGAAAGTCGGATCACCAGTTACTTTACTATGAAATATCGATCCACCAAAACTTTGCAACGGTACAAGGCTGTGTATTAGAAAGATGTGGTTGAGGCAATCGTCCTACTGGAAGAGCGAGAGAATGAAATTGTGTACCTCCTTGATATCTACATTTTAACATCAAGAGACTGCAGTTTCCAGTGAGACTTGCATATTCTATTACGATTAACAAATCACAGGGACAGTTTGTTAAATATTGCGGAGTGGCCTTGACATCTCCATGTTACTCACATGGACAACTCTTTATCGCCTGCTTAAGTGTGGGCTTATCAAAGAATTGATTCATACTTCTTCTTGGACAAGTAACAAGAAATACTGTTTACAGTCAATTTTTTAATTTAATTGCCGAGGCGGAGTGGCGAAGCGCATTGCGGCGCTATGCTCAGAAGCGCGAGGCCATTCCCCGTCGGGAGTTCGAATCCTCCCTCGGGCATGGATTTTTGTGCTGTCTTTAGTATAAGCTAGTGTATAAGTAGTTTGTAAGTTTAGGGACTGATGATCCCACAGTTAAGTCCCATAAAATTAACAAACATTTGAACATTTTTTAAAAATTTCATTAAAGCTATGTGTCAGTTGTATTTAATTACCATTTTTCTTTCTATGAAAACTGCACTTATAATTTTGTACATTTTGCATATTTCTTTGTTTTACTGTTTCATAATTCCTAAGCAGTTTACATGAATACATGATAATGAAATCTGTTCCGATTTATTTATTTTTTTATTTATTTATTTTTTTTTTTTTTTTCGTTTCAACGTAAGACTTGAATAATGGATATGTGTCCGCGCAATTCCGGGTTTAGCAGCTAGTTCAGCAATATAATGGGGATGACATGTGCGGTGTGCACATTCTTCACTTCCAGTTTGCTTTTACCGCTTCATCGAAGTCCCGCATCTGCTCTTTGAGGTATTACATAGACATTTTAAAGTGTGTGGTACTGCTGTATATGTGTGTTTTGCGCCATTGAAAGTACTTCAAGCAGAGATGTGGCGCTGCTGACTGAATATGTAATGATACACTGACGCCATTAAATAACATAGCTTATTTCCTTCCTATGGTATTGATATCTTATTACTTAGCTTCTCTCTGCTAAAATATTACCTGAGGTACAATGCAACGTTTTGCATGGAAATGACGCACACCACTGTTTTGTTTATGATTGCTTGTTATTCCAAGTATGGTTTCGTACGGTTCCTGGTTTTCCAGGTCAAAGTTGTCCTTTGTAACAATTTAATCGTTTTCTTGTTTGTGCCTCTTCTTTAATAATCCATTATCAATAAAAATGCGCTTTACTTATTTATTTACGATAATAAAACTGTTTACTGGTTTCTCTATCGAGAACAAGGTTCCGAAAAAATTATTTGATATTTTTCTGGATTTAGCGACAGGATATAGCTGGGGGGGGGGGGGGCGGTCAGGGGAATAATGACAAGACTGAACTACGTGTCTATGCCAAAGGTCCACAGGGCCGGAAAAGGCCCCACACTATCTGACAATCCCATAACGGTCGCTGACTCAGTGTATTACAGTGTGCACATTGATTTTCAAACACCGTATGCTACATGGAACCATGAACGACGGCGGTCAAGTTAAGGCTTGGTCAAGACATCTACGACAAACATTCTCCGACAGCCAATGAACGTTCAGTATTTTTCTAAACGCTCTGCTGCGTCTGTCGTAGGCATTTCCAAAATTTACTTGATTGAAGCGTGTTATTCTGTAGAGTTTTTGCTGTTTCTTGCAAGATGCTGTCACTGATGACGCTGGTACGCAAAAAAATGCTACGTCAGCATGCGATAGTCATTTGTTTGCACGTTTCTTCAAGCATAAAGCCCGGGCATATGCGTACTACAATTGTCGCTTGAAACCAACAAATATGCTTTTGCCATCTTGATCTAGACAGGTACTCAGAGAAGAATTTGACAGAGCATTGAAAACCTAAGTAGAAAGAAGGTCCTTGGAGTAAACGACATTCCGTCAGAATTACTGAATTTTCAAATTATTGATAAAGGACGTGAAGAAGAAGAAATAGGAGAGAAAGGATCGACAGTGGCTGCAGTAGGCCATTGAAATTAAACAATGGCGACAACTGAAAATGTAAGCCAGGTCGGGAATAGAACCCGGGTCTCCGGCTTCGGGCCAGCGGTCACCTTAAACCCTTGGCTAACTCTGCTCGCCTCCAGTCCGTTTCAGCCGGCCGCGGTGGCCGAGGGGACTGAGGCGCTCCAGTCACGGTCTTCACGGCCACTACGGTCGGGGGTTCGAATCCCCCCTAGGGCATGGATATTTGTGCCGTCATAGTTCGTAAGTAGTTCATAAGTAGTTTTTAAGTTTAGGGACTGATGACCCCGTAGTTAAGTCTTATAGACTATACAAACATTTGAACTTTGTTAGCCAGTCCGTTTCAAACTTCCACAAGTCGCACGCTATGGTTATAGCGCCCCTATCGTCCATGCCCTCTTACACTCGCCATTATGGATTCCCGTGTGAGGTAGAACATATGACCGCATCTGCGGTAAAGTAACTGAAGCTCACACCGTCGTCGCGTGGTGTCTGTTCTGGGCCGTAGGGGGAGACCCAAGTTCGATTCCCTGCCTGGCTCACATTTTCAGTTGTCGCCATTGTTTAATTTCAATGCCCTACTGCAGCCACTGTCAGCCCTTTCTTTCCCAATTCTTCTTCGATCACCTCCTTTATCAATAATAGGCAAGTGCAATATGGCTGCGAAGCAGGTGTGGTACCTGTCCTTTCGGACATGTCCGAAGAAACAGACACCACACAAATATACTGAGAATTATTTAAAATTCATAAAATTTAAACAATTTATTTAAAATCGTTAGAATAGCCTAGACCGATTTTTTATTATTTTTATTTTTATTTAATTTTTTTATCAAGTGGTGACCGGTTTTGACTTTTCAGTCATTTACGAACCTGTAAACAAGCAAAGGAAAATTTTCAAAATAGATTAAAATGTCACTTTTACAAGGATGAATGAAATGTTACACCTTTAAAAAGCAATGTATTTATAATGTTCGTCTTAGTTGAAATTATTAATCATCAATTAAAACAGCATAAAAGAAGAGCCTATCCCAGTTGGCAAGAGCCTTTTAACTGTAAAACATTAAAGCTGTCAATTTTATAAAATAGATGGGATGCTATATAGTCTATATAATAAAATGAATATGTTTATAAAAGACAAGATAATTGTGATGGGCATAAGACATTTTATAGACATCAGAAATTATTGGGATTTCACATTCCTGCTTTAAGCATGTAATTAAAAATTGTGCTACGTTATTTTATGCCCATCACTATTACCTTGTCTTTTATAAACATATTCATTTTATTAAATGGACTATATAGCTCCCATACATTTTATAATATTGAAATCGTTAATGTTTTACAGTTAAAAGGCTCTTGAATACTGGGGTAGACTCTCCTTTTATGCTGTTTTAATTGATGATTATTAATTTCAACTCAGACGAAAATTGTAAATGCATTGTTTTTAAAGGTGCAACATTTCATTCATCCATGTAAAAGTCATATTTTAATCTAATTTGAGATTTTTTTCGCTTGTTTACAGGTTGGTAAATGACTGAAAAGTCGAAACCGGTCGCCACTTTATAAACAAAAATAATTTTGCGGTCTAGGCTATTCTATCGATTTTAAATAAAGTGTTTAAATTTTATGAATTTTAAGGCTGCCCAATATCCATCCCGACAATGTCAGACCTCAAAATAATAAGAGTTACTGAAGTCTCTGGGGGAGCCAGCCATGATGTTTCCACCTGATCTGCAAGATGTATGAGTCAGGCGAAATACCCTCAGGCTTAAGGAAAAATGTAGTTATTCCAATTCCAAATAAAGCCGGCGCAGACTGGCGTGGAAGTCATGGTAGCAAAATTCTAACACCAATTTTTTTACAGAAGAATGGAAAAGCTGGTAGAAGCCGACCTCTAGCAAGATCAGTTTGGATTTAGAATAATACTTGAGGCAATACTCACATTACGACTTATTTTAGACGATAGATTCAGGACAGACAAACCTACATTTCTAGCTTTAGTAGGTTTGGAGAAATCTTGTGACAATGTTGACTCAGAAATCAACATGGGCACAATAAAGGGAACGGAATGTTATTTACAACTTGTACAGAAACCAGATAGCAGTTATACAGAGTCGAAGGGCATTAAGGGAAGCATTGGTTGGGAAGAGAGTAAGATAATGTTGTAGCCTTTCTCTGATATTATTCAGTTTGTCCAGCGAACAAGCAAGGGAAAATTTTGAAAAGGGATTAAATTCCCGGGCGAAGAATCAAAAAATTTGGAATTTTCGGATGATGTATTCTGTCAAAGGACCCGAAAGAGCAATGGAACGAAATTTATAGTGTCTTGAAATGAGTTCACAGGATGAAAATTAACAAGAGCAAAACAAGGGCAATGAAATGTAGTCTAAGAAAATCAGGCGACGCTGAGGAAATTGGAATAGGTAACGAAACAATAAAGGTCGTAGACGAGTTTTCTTATATATGCGGTATAATAATATACAACGTTCGCAGTTCAACCGATATACGACGCAGAATGGCAATGAGAATAAAACTTTTCTTAAAAACTGCAATTTGGTAACTTCAAATATTAATTTAAGAATTACAAAGTCTTTTACGAAGGCATTTGCGTAGAGTGTCGCGTTGTACGGCAGTGAAACATGGAGCAATAGTTCAGACAAGAAGTAGGTACAAGCTGTTGAAATGTGGTGCTACAGACGAATGCTGAACATTAGATTGGTAGAACGCGTAGCTAACGAGGAATTATAGAATTGGAGATAAGATGAATTTCCCGCATACCTTGACTAAAATAAAAATAAAAAAATAAATAAAAAAGTTGTTTGTTTAGGGGCCTACTTTAGGTTTTCTTACAGTTTTATGATGTTTGGCAAACATTTCCGACATAATATAAACAATAAAAAATGACGGACGATACGATTACGACTCTACTATTGTGATAATGTCGATGGACTCAACAAGTAATATTCTCTCTGACCGTATTCTATTTATTATTTGATATGTCGGTTTAGCTTTGACAAACACACTCTTTTTTTAAATTTACCTCTTTAATTTAATATTTTAATATCTCTCCCATATTTTCATTCCCTTTTCAGTTAAAATATTATTACCTGTTCTGCCGCGGTTATTTCTCTTCTGTTTCAAGTTTATTTTCTTTGCCTCTACTGGTTTACGTAAAATCAAACGGCAATGTCAAAACGCAGTTATTTTTAAAAATATCTCGGAAAAGTTGCGAGTTATGAAAACAACACAGCAGAGCCTGTCGAGAATTTTCTTCTCTTCAAACACGTTTATTCAATTTTCGACTCAAATGAAAGGTTAAGGCGTTATTTGCAATTACATTTCCTGCTATCAAAAGAAACGGTCTATTTTTAGCCATACTACCGGACTTTTTGTCCGAAATATTTAAAAAAGCAGGTTTTAGGTCAATGGTTGACAACCTATCGTTTGAACGGCGCGTCCTAAAAAGAGGAAATACGTTACAGACAAACCGTCTCCACTGGTCGTTATTTTTGCAAATATCTCAAAGGTTGCGAGATATGAGAAAAACATAAAAGAAAAAAGTTGTTGAGAATTTTCTCCTCTAGAAATTCATTTATACACTTTTTGTGTCAAACGAACGGTCAGGTCATTATTTTTCACTTGAATTTCGGGCTGTCAAAAGGCGATGGCGTAGGCCCACTTTTAGTGTTACTAAACAAAGTGTTCAAATGTTTGTAATTCTATGGGACCAAACGACTTTGGTCATAAGTCCATAGACTTAAAAACTACGTTAAACTAACTTAAGAACAACACACACATCCATGCCCGAGGGAGGCTTCGAACCTCCGACGCGGGAGGCCGAGAGATCCGCAACGCGGCGCTCCAGACCACGCGTCTTTAGTGTTACTACAGTCACTAAAGTGACGACCTAAACTGATCTTATTACACTGGTGTGGTGTCTTCCGCTTCGGGCCCGCGGTTGCCTTAACCCCTCTCATTCCAAGATTATGAAATCCGCTTTGAAAAAAATAACATTCAGTATTGTATGTTTTGATACGCTGCCCTAAATACAAAATAATGTTGTTTAATATTTTTGACCGGACAGTTATAATGTTTATAGCATGTTTTCGATGCACAACACACATTTCTTTAGAGTTATATTATTACTTCGGAAGTTAATTTGTTGATTTTTAGCACTGTCAGATTAAGCCCATCAAAAACATAAATGTACAAAAAAGGAAGTATCGCGACGAATTATTCCTTTCACCATAAAAAGTCGTGAGATCTCGTGGGAAACCAAGACGGTTATCTTAGTTAGTGTTCATGGAACCAACTATTCAACACCTTGTCATAATTTTTTTTCTAATTAGTTATCAACCAACATACGTAGTGACTATATCAAAATTATTCATCTCTATTTCTATAATAAATATAATGACTTGGCAATCGCACCATAATATAATTACATAAGAATACATATAATGAGCTGGCAATTGCACATCGTCTTAATGACATAACAATAACTTATATTCCATTATGCAACCAAATGTAATCACATAATAATGAAGTACACTCATGTGCATAAAGTCTTTTAAATATTAGTCTATGTTGCCATGGGAAACAAAGTCGGTTCTTTAACTTAGTGTTCATAGACCCACATAATCATTATCTAATTAGGAAACTACCAAAATTTATAGCAACTGTATTATTATTACAAATGTTTACTGCTATAATACATATAATGACCTCCCAATCGCACCATAATATAATGACATCAGAATACATATAATGATCATGCAATTACATATCGACATATAAAAATAATTTATATACCACTGTGTAAAAAACGTAATCTCATAGGAATGAAATACATCACATTTGGTGAAATATTTTAAATGTTAGTTTACCGGAATGTTGCCATGCGATTGCCAATTCATTGTATTTATTATAGAAACAAAGATATATAATTTGATAAAGTCACTACAGATGATAATATTGATCTCGGGTATGCAGCCGGATACCGTCGTCAACCAGACACGATATTTCAACAGACCAACTGGCTGCCATCTTCAGGTGAGAGCGCAGAACACTAACTCGCCGGAAACTGATAAAGAACAAGAAACAGCAGGCCCTTTATACACTGCTGACGACCCACCGCGCGTGCGCGAAACCAAAGTAGAAGCCACCTAGGCAGTTAGAAACAGTAGCGCGCCGGTGGAGAAAAACGGCAAAAACGATGGGTCGAAACCAAGGCTAGTTTAAAGAAACGGCAGGTCGAAACGAAGACCGTTGTTGCTTGATGTCAGATAAAATTGGGTTCCAAGTTTTACTTAGTGGAAAACCCTTGTCCCTATTAATAATATTATCGACCATACGAAATTCCATTGATTCTTTGAGAACACATTCCCAGTAGCGGGAAGCAGGAGCAATCAGTCTAGATGTTGTTAAGAAACTTCGCCCTGGAGCTGCTGTCCCTCTGAGATTGTATGGCCTACCTAAGGTTCACAAGCATGGAATTCCTCTTCGTCCTATTGTGAGCAATTTGGGTGCCCCTACCTATAATTTGGCCAAATATTTAGCTTCTGTACTCGCTCCTCATGTTGGAAAGTGTGATCATCACATATTGAACATCAATTAAATACAATGAAAGAATCCCTGAGACGGATTTTCGTCTCAATATGTCAAAGGCATTTTTGATAGAGCTGAAGCATTGAATTAAAATTTGTGGTGCGGCCGGGAATCGAACCCGGACCTCCATGCTTACTAGGCAGACGTCTTAACCGTTAGACTACCACACCACTAACGATTAAGGCGCCTCGGAATAGTCTATGTACGATTTCCCTCCACAACACAAACTTTAATTCAGCTTCTTTGTTCCAAAGATAATTGTCACTGCTGCCAAGGCTCTCCATGCAGCGGAATAGCACCTCAGCAATGGACATGGTGGAACAATCCTGTTATGGTGATATAAATATCAATTAAATACAATGAAAGAATCCCTGAGACGGATTTTCGTCTCAATATGTCAAAGACATTTTTGATAGAGCTGAAGCATTGAATTAAAATTTGTGGTGCGGCCGGGAATCGAACCCGGACCTCCATGCTTACTAGGCAGACGTCTTAACCGTTAGACTACCACACCACTAACGATTAACGCGCCTCGGAATAGTCTATTTACGATTTCCCTCCACAACACAAACTTTAATTCAGCTTCTTTGTTCCAAATATAATTGTCACTACTGCCAAGGCTCTCCATGCAGCGGAATAGCACCTCAGCAATGGACATGGTGGAACAATCCTGTTATGGTGATATAAATATCAATTAAATACAATGAAAGAATCCCTGAGACGGATTTTCGTCTCAATATGTCAAAGACATTTTTGATAGAGCTGAAGCATTGAATTAAAATTTGTGGTGCGGCCGGGAATCGAACCCGGACCTCCATGCTTACTAGGCAGACGTCTTAACCGTTAGACTACCACACCACTAACGATTAAGGCGCCTCGGAATAGTCTATTTACGATTTCCCTCCACAACACAAACTTTAATTCAGCTTCTTTGTTCCAAATATAATTGTCACTACTGCCAAGGCTCTCCATGCAGCGGAATAGCACCTCAGCAATGGACATGGTGGAACAATCCTGTTATGGTGATATAAATATCAATTAAATACAATGAAAGAATCCCTGAGACGGATTTTCGTCTCAATATGTCAAAGACATTTTTGATAGAGCTGAAGCATTGAATTAAAATTTGTGGTGCGGCCGGGAATCGAACCCGGACCTCCATGCTTACTAGGCAGTAGTGACAATTATCTTTGGAACAAAGAAGCTGAATTAAAGTTTGTGTTGTGGAGGGAAATCGTACATAGACTATTCCGAGGCGCCTTAATCGTTAGTGGTGTGGTAGTCTAACGGTTAAGACGTCTGCCTAGTAAGCATGGAGGTCCGGGTTCGATTCCCAGCCGCACCACAAATTTTAATTCAATGCTTCAGCTCTATCAAAAATGTCTTTGACATATTGAGACGAAAATCCGTCTCAGGGATTCTTTCATTGTATTTAATTGATATTTATATCACCATAACAGGATTGTTCCACCATGTCCATTGCTGAGGTGCTATTCCGCTGCATGGAGAGCCTTGGCAGTAGTGACAATTATCTTTGGAACAAAGAAGCTGAATTAAAGTTTGTGTTGTGGAGGGAAATCGTACATAGACTATTCCGAGGCGCCTTAATCGTTAGTGGTGTGGTAGTCTAACGGTTAAGACGTCTGCCTAGTAAGCATGGAGGTCCGGGTTCGATTCCCGGCCGCACCACAAATTTTAATTCAATGCTTCAGCTCTATCAAAAAAAAAAACATATTGAACACGTCACATTTTATTCGACGGCTGAAGTCAGTTTGTCTTGGTCCATCAGACTTGCTTGTCAGTTTCGACGTTGTTTCGCTTTTTACCCGGGTTCCTCTTGAAGAGTCATTGTTATTAATTAGTAATATATTAGATGATGAAACAGTCAAGTTATGTCGTCATGTGCTAACTTCGACATATTAACCCCATACGTTGGTGTGGCGGATGACAGCTCGTCGCATGAAGATAGAGATCGGTATGCGTTGGCTTGCGATACACTCCATGTCCTAAGGTCCCATCACTGTTCTTTTGAACCAAAACATCCAGGAAAGGAAGTTTCCCATCGTTCTCTACCTCCATCGTAAATTTAATATTGGGATGGAGACAATTAAAATGGTCTAAAATGATTTAAAGCATCCATACCATGAGGCCAAACCATAAAAATGTCATCGACGTATCTCCAAAAACAGGTAGGCTTAAAAAACGACGTCCTTAAAGCCATGTCTTCAAAGTCCTCCATAAAAAGGTTTGCGTCTATTGGGGAAAGAAGACTCCCCATAGCCACACCGTCAGTTTGTTCAAAAAACGTATCATTAAAAAGGAAATACGTCGAAGTTAGCACATGACGACATAACTTGACTGTTTCATCATCTAATATATTACTAATTAATAACAATGACTCTTCAAGAGGAACCCGGGTAAAAAGCGAAACAACGTCGAAACTGACAAGCAAGTCTGATGGACCAAGACAAACTGACTTCAGCCGTCGAATAAAATGTGACGAGTTCAATATGTGATGATCACACTTTCCAACATGAGGAGCGAGTACAGAAGCTAAATATTTAGCCAAATTATAGGTAGGGGCACCCAAATTGCTCACAATAGGACGAAGAGGAATTCCATGCTTGTGAACCTTAGGTAGGCCATACAATCTCGGAGGGACAGCAGCTCCAGTGCGAAGTTTCTTAACAACATCTAGACTGATTGCTCCTGCTTCCCGCTACTGGGAATGTGTTCTCAAAGAATCAATGGAATTTCGTATGGCCGATAATATTATTAATAGGGACAAGGGTTTTCCACTAAGTAAAACTTGGAACCCAATTTTATCTGACATCAAGCAACAACGGTCTTCGTTTCGACCTGCCGTTTCTTTAAACTAGCCTTGGTTTCGACCCATCGTTTTTGCCGTTTTTCTCCACCGGCGCGCTACTGTTTCTAACTGCCTAGGTGGCTTCTACTTTGGTTTCGCGCACGCGCGGTTGGTCGTCAGCAGTGTATAAAGGGCCTACTGTTTCTTGTTCTTTATCAGTTTCCGGCGAGTTAGTGTTCTGCGCTCTCACCTGAATATGGCAGCCAGTTGGTCTGTTGAAATATCGTGTCTGGTTGATGACGGTATCCGGCTGCATACCCGAGATCAATATTATCAGTTACTACGCCGGGAAAGTCTACGCAACCACACTCACTACAGATGTTGGTAGATAACTAATTAGATAAAAAAATATGACAAGGTGTTGAATAGCTGGTTCCATGAACACTAAGATAACCGACTTGGTTTCCCACGAGATCTCACCACTTTTAATGGTGGAAGGAATTCGTCGCGAGACTTGCATTTTTGTACATTTGATGTATTGATGGGATATCATTTCTTTTCGTAGGTAGTCCTTTTCTGTAAAATTTTGTGTACATCAGCCATGGATTTTCTTATAACCCATTCCCTCTCTCTTTGGTCAGTTGTGGTTTCGTTTGGTTTGATATAACGGTATTTGGAAATCTGGAAAGTTGATTATATTTTTATTGTTCAATCTTTTAATCATGCACTGCAACGTATGGTGGATCACTATACAAATATCGACAAATTAGTGTTGCATTTCGCATCAGTTTGCGAAATTCATAATACACGGAAGTTGCGGATAAGGTATATTGTCCTGATTAAGTGAATGTAGTAATTAATTTGCCTTATATTTATTGAGTGATAAGTTTTTCTTACAACGGTTAGTAATTAAAAATAACTTATTTTAGTGCAGTATAGTGCACACAGCTGTATGGTATGAAAATGGTTACATATAACTGGACATGATGTGTATTTCGTGTTTCATTTTTGGCCGTTAGAGCCCATCTGGAATTGTGTCCGCCCTGCCTGGTCCAAGTTTTTTGGTGACGCCACTTAGGCGACTTGCGTGTCTGTGATGATAAAACGATGATGAGCACGACACAACAGCCAGTTTGCGAGTGGAGAAAATCTGTGACGTGACCTGGAATTGAACCAGGGCCCCCTGCGTGGCAAACCACCACGCTTGGCATAATTATTTATTGAATTTGCAGTATAATGCACGCTGCATTAGCTCCGTATTTCATTCCCCACATTTTCTGACATACAACTTACTAACTTCACGAAGGTGTATTTCTTTTTGGAGATAATCACCCTCCTTTTCTTCTCTGGTCGTACATCAGCAACGGATTTTCTTGAAGTCCACTACCTATTCATTTTTTTATTATTTTTTTATTCTCAGATACTTTCATGCAACAATTTTCAGCATACATATTGACAGCACGTTGGCGCTCGCACTAACACCGATATTGCACTAATTTTCTTCTTTGATAAAGACTCTTCAGCGCGTTGGCGCTTCCACTAATATTGCACTAATCTCCTCGACACATTCGTCCAATATTCTTTGATAAAGAATTGTTAACGTGACGCCAAGACCGATCCACAGACATGCAACTCTTAGACCATCATAGACTCATGGTTAATATATGTCTGTGACACATCGATGTTATGAAAGCATCAGACTATCGATATTTCCCTCCTAAAGAGTCAACTCAATGATCTAAAAAACTGGCCTAAGATGCCAACCAACAAACGAAATAGGTGAATATAAATGTATGTTCTGTTTTGTATACTACATCTTTGTCTAGTACCCGATAGAATTTGACTTACGTAACTGGCGGCGTAATCTGCTGAAGTTGGCAGCGACAACGAATGAGACACTTCGGAAAACCAGTCACGTAGAATTGGACACATAGTATTTCGTGTTGACTATTAAGGAAATAATAAATTCTGTTCCTGCTCTGTAGTTGACAGGTTCTTGTATATACCTCTCATAAATCGAGCATTTTGTTGCCAACATTTGCACACTACGCCAACGCCGTAAGTAAACTTTAGACTTTACGTCAAAACTCTAAATGTGGGACAATTATATCAGTTTATCCCTACTTCTTAGGATAATATATCCGTACACAAATATTAGTTAATATGTTGTTTGAAGTGGCAGGGAGACCACTAATATTGTAAGGTAACCCTTACATTTTAAGCGAATGAAAACTATATATTGAGACATATATTCATTTAAAAACATGTGAAATGTCTACGTAATTTTTATGTTGCATAAAAGTCAACTTTTTAAGATGTACAGTGTAATACGTGAACTCTTTGTGAAGGTAATGATTTGTTGTTATCTGTTCAGTATAATGTATATCGTATTTGTCAATGTTTATTTTTTTTATAACTGTCTTGTAAATGCATTTTGTACTAGTTGTATTTATTTATGATGTCTTGTTTAATTGTGTAAAATATTTTGCTTTGTGTGAAAACTCAAAGATCGATAGTTGCAATAAAATTGCTCCCCTCAGACCAAAGACAATGTTAGACTGTGGCGCTTGACAGTGGTAGCGCAGGCAACACAGCAGTATCTTCCGCTCATTGACAATTCTCGATTTCTCAGACGTACGTATCGCGCCGCGCGGAGTGCACAAGTTGATAGTGAAACAGTATTATTTTGAAAGTGATTAGTGTTACAATTACAAATGTTAAAAGTTGAAGAAGTGAAATATATTAAATAAAAAAGTTATTCGTTCGTCTTGCTCAAGGCAGGATTCGTTCGTGTAAAATCGGTGTCCGTCGTGTCGTGCGGAACGGGTATAGCGGCGTCGCGGAAGCTAACGGGCGCGGATAAATATGCGGTGCGCGAAAGTAAATCATCATACTGCTGTAAGGTTGCGGAAGGAGGAGCAAATAGGAAAGTTTGTGTGAAAGAGAAATCTTGTAAGCTGATGATTATATTGGAGAGAAACATAGTCAATGTGACTGTATCGCTGGATAATTAACTGAGACAAGTCGCAACTGCATATGCATGTCAAACTAATTGTAACTGATGATAAATGTAACTTTGCTTGCTGAATTGAATATTTTAAAATATAATGTTAAAGTTATGTAATTTCTCCTTTTTGTAATGAGTAGTAACCCCATTCTTGAGCTAAGTAATAAAGTACAATGACGATAGTAGTACAAACTTCCTTTCAATACAGAAGGAGAGAGAGAGAGATAAATAGAATGCACGTTCCGTAATCAATGATAATCTTGACTGTGAAACTTGATTAACTTAACAGCACTTGAACTTAGAATGGCAGACGCCATTATTACTATACCTATTGATGATCAGTAAATGAACTCGGATAAGACTTTGATAATCAATAATATTGATCAAACATTAATACAAAATAATAGTAATTCAAATTTTATTAAATAGATAACTAAAAGCCGGCCGCGGTGGCCGCGTGGACTAAGGCGCTCCATTCACGGTCTGCACGGCCACTACGGTCGGGGATTCGAATCCCCGCTAGGGCATGGATATTTGTGCCGTCCTAGTTCGTATGTAGTTCATAAGTAGTTTGTAAGTTTAGGGACTGATGACCCCGTAGTTAAGTCCCATAGACTATACAAACATTTGATTTGAGATAACTAAATGTTAATGTTTAGACGCTCACCAAAAACTGAGTTCAACAATTCTTGCTACCGCCAAAATCTAATTTACCAGAACCAATCATTTATCAATTAACGTAAAACGTGCAGTTTTAGCAAAAGAAGTACTATTTATAAAACACTGGCTATAAACCCGGCGTTGCCCGGGCATTGAAAAACGCACTTTGTTGATCTCAAACAAAATAAATATTCCAGTTTTATTTCATGCAATCCTTGTTCTGAGAATAACGAAAACAACAAATAAAGGATCTATGGAATCGATGGAGCCTTTCTCAAGTTATGGTGCGACCGTGGTATTTACGAATCCATTTTTATGTTGCAATGTAGCCTCCCCCATGTACCATATGAAACTTAAGGTAGACGGTGACCTTCCTCTTGTTTTTAAGGTCAAGCGTGCGAAATTTCGGAAGATCAGAATGAAACTGTAGCTTTTGTGAGTCTGTAGGAGAAGAATGCTCCGCCATACACCTATCACAAAATACTTTCTTAGCTGACATTCTCAACTTATAAACTACATTCCTTTAGCTTAATAGGTGAAGTAGTTTTCGAGATTTCGTGTTTAGTCAGTGAGTGAGTGTCCTTTTGCTTTTATATAGATAGAGATTAAGCAAATATATTGCTTAATTTTGGATGCAAGAGAATTATGAGAGACTTGCAGACAAAAATAAATAGCAACATGCAAATCTTTAATGCTAACTTTATTTGATAGAAGGTCATGCCTGATGCAACAGTTTTACGGCATCTACAGCAAAACTGTTGTGAGCGGTAGACTTCTTTTCGTTTCATCATTTTGTGTGTGTGTATGGTGTGTGTGTGTGTGTGTGTGTGGGAGGGAGGGGGGAGTATCAGTTACAAAACGCTTCATACGTCAGAAATTACATGCAAACTTTGTTTCAGGTCCATAAATACTCTCATTTTCCAATAATTGACGCATATATCTGGGTAATCTCATGCGGTGGCCTCTAATTATTTATGACATTTCAGCTGAACTATGTGTCGTGCTCTTTTGTTTTTGGGTCAGGCACCTTGGTGGGCGTACGGCGAACAGTTCACCAAAGACTTATTGCAATCTAATGAATGGTTTATGAACATAGAGGACATACAGACAAACATTCATGGTTAGTTTGCACCCACCAATCAACCACGTCACCTTGATTATCATGAAAAGGTTATTATTCAAAATTATTGCTGTCATACGAGTGTAAATTACAAAATACTCATTGCACATACGCGGTAGATTTATTTTCAGCTATCTGGTGTGTGCACGTCTCCGAAAGGAAATTGTAAGGAAGGCAAAGGTGAGTGAAATCATTTGTAAAATTGTCAGATCGGGATAGCTTTGTTAATGACACTAAGTGGTTTGTAAATGAATCAAAGTTTAATTACATTCACTTGACTTTTTCTTTAGGAGTTTAAACACAGCCAACAACGAGTTTAAGATCAGGTCAGTTACATTACACAACCATAATTATACGTAATATCAAATCAAAAAATTAACTTTAATGATCTAAACACCAACCCATATTTCCTTCCCTGACAATACTGTATTCGGTAGTGCCAGTCTTGTATTGAGTGTCATTGGTTCTGCCAAGGGTTGTTTTTTCTGGCACCGAAAACATTAATATTCTTCTTAATATATATCTCTTCTGTTTCACTCGATGGGAAATCGCGAATGCAATCGCACAAATTGGGCGATATTCCATAAGCACGCAATTTCATTAGAAGCCGCTTGTGAGGTACAGTCTCAAAAGCCTTCAGGAATTCCAGAAATATGGAATCGATTTGAGATCCCTTGTCGATGGCATAACTTCATGTGAATATAGAGCAAGCTGTGTTTTGCAAGAGCGATACTTTCTGAATCCGTGTTGGCTATTGGTTAATAGGTCGTTCTCTTCGTGGTAGTTCATAATGTTGGAACAAAGTATTTGTTCCAAAATCCTACTGCAAATCGACGTCAATGAGATTGGCGTGTAATTTTTGGTATCACTCCTATTGCCTTTCTTGAATATTGCAGCAAATCACATGATACAGAAGAAACAATTAATTCCTCTAACTGGAATTATCAAAACTTGCGTCCCACAAGGTTCGGTCTATGGTTCTTTGCTGTTGTTAATATATATAATTGATATATAAGGAACTCATTGTTCAATGGGGCGATCTATAATTGCTTAGTAATGATTTTGCAGCCAAGTCCGGATTTTTCATTTATTATGTTACCGGTTTTAGCGTGCTTGACGACATCTTCAGACCTATTGCACAAAGTTTAACAAATGATCTGTATACATGATTGCCGAGACACTACCTATATACAATTACATGGTTACATACCTGTCGTATTGTACATAACATCACACCATTTTTACATACTAAAAGAGTACATCCACATTGAGGCGTCACCAAACATAAAATTTCTAGACAGGAATAAAATATATACATCCATCTTCCAATGGTTCTGAAGCGAGGTACTTCAATATTAACTGTTAGGCGGGAAAACTATACACAAAGATGCTACATGCACATTTATACAATGGTCTCTGCCCTTTGTTGTTGTCGTTCTTTGTTTATTTATTTATTTATTTTTTTAAATTTTTTATTATCTATACTGTGTATATACATTGACATATAAAATATTACATGTAGTACATTTTCTCAAATTACATCCGATGTCATATATAATTTGTATAAATTACTGTATTAAGCACCATAGATTGTAAGGCGCTATGTCAGTTACCTATTGTGATGTACAGAAATGTTACAATTTTTATTTCTTTATTTTTATACATATATATTAATATTTATATACATATAAGTCACATAAGTAAAATATTTATAGATGGTTGAAAGAAAGTATATTACACTTACTAAATTATCTTATAAAGAAATTGTGCATGTCAACAGATTTTTTTTGTAAGTTCGTGTTATGAATGCGTGTAGTATAGTTTGCAAGCACTGGTGAGTACAGGTATATTAGTATGATAGTGGGTTGAATCTAGGTAGTCAATGTGCAATAATGTATCCATGTTAATATTATAAAATTTCTAGTAGTCAGAGGGATATGTAAAAAGGTCTTCTATTATATATGTTAAAGTACAAAGGTGGCGTCGAGCACGCTGAAACCGGTAACATATTAAGTGAAAAACGCGATCTTGGCTGCAAAATCATTATTAAACTATATAATATACTTGTCATTCTGTATTCACGAAGATGATAGCAACTTCCTTTTGTTGACATACACCACACTATCATCAGCAAACAGCCGCAAAGTACAAGTTACTCTGTCCATCAGATCATTTATATAGATAGAAAATAATAGCGGTCCTATAACAGTCCCCTGGGGCACGCCTGATGATACATCCGTCTCGTTCGTGGGTGGACTTGTGGTAGACGCTGTAACGAGTGGTAAGTAGGCGGCAGAGTGTGCGTGTAGGTGTGTAAGCTCGCGCGTGGGCCCGCCGGCCGCGTCCCGGGCTACCTGCGGCTGGGCGCGCATGAGCAGAGCTGCCCCTGGCGGGCTGCAAGCCGCGCACCGCCACACTGGCAGTCGGCGCGCGCCTGCGGCGGCGACAGCGGCAGAGGCGACCCAGCATGAGCTAGCGACGACGGCGCACGCGCCCGCTCGACAGGTGAGTACGGGACGCGTCGAGGTACGCTACCGAGGACTCCAGCTGGGAGAGCCCGAGTGTGCACCCACTCTAGCTTCATTCAACACCATTCGTAACTATAACACAAGCAATTTTAATAGCGCAATCCACACCGAAACTGATTCGTTTCGAAATAACATGCTTTCATCCTCAGGCTAACTATTTTAGAAGATAATAGTTAAAGAACTTGCACACCGTTAAATTGCCTCGTAGTAAAGTAAATGGTGATCCAACTTTCAGTAAAATATATGGTGACACACCAGCTCGGTCTAGTGAGTTAAGGAGCTCTGTTGGAAAGTTCACGGCCTCGTCGACATTTACCATGGTTTCGATGAACTAAGTACTGGATGAATGAAGTTTCATATATTACGCGTCGCGTGATGGGAAAGTTTGTATGACTCATTGTTTACTACGCCATATCTACTGAACTATATGTCGTAGGTAGTTTTGAACCCCACAGCGATTGTTATCTGATACTAAGCAACATGTGTGCCGTGTTTAGTAGGAATCGGTCCATTATTTTAGGAGGATACGATGCAGCAATTATTCGCAATTACGTTATGCCAAATGCCGTAGATATCTATCTTGAACAGTGGAAATGTAGTTAGCGATAAAAAGCGCAAACATTTTTCCTTTCGTAATTTTGTTGGGGTTGTCAGCGAGAAAAATTTTCGTAAAGATTTGAAACTACGTTTAAAGTTTATTGCGAGTCGCTAAATGCTGTCATTCTCAAATATTTGACCAATAAAATCAAGCTATTACTCGGATCAATTACCATTGTTTATGACGTGATATGTTAAAATTGGAGTTGTCTGAGTGAAAGGCCGTTGGTTCACTTAAGCTGTTTTTTTATTACAGTCATGGAGACCCGCACAACCGGTATCACAACTTTATAGTTGCATCTTAAGGTGCAATTACTGTACAAAAATTACATTGTTTTAATAACATGAATATGTAAATTCAAATTTTACGTTTTAAAATGCAAAAATACAAACTATTTGCGTATCAGAAACTCAAATGGAAATTTTTTGTAATTCAGTAGTCTAGTTATTGGAATAATTCTCTTATATTGCTTACAATGTTTTGCGTATTGGATAACGGGGATTAATAGCCAGGTCCAACTGCTAGCAACTTCCCTCAGTTTGTCAGAAATAAAATCGTTTTACAAAAAATTTCAGTTATTTTCTGATACGCAAATAGTTTGGATTTTTACTTTATAATATATAACATCTGAACCTAAATACTGATTTTATTAAAACATATCATTTTTGTACAGTATTTTCACATCAAGATGCAACTATACTGTTGTGAAACCGATTGTGCGGGTCTGTACGACTCTAATAAAAATAGCCGAAGCGGACCAACGGCCTTTCATTAAGACAACTGCAATTTTCCTACATTTCAACTTTGTAAAAGTTCCTTAACTATGTATAAATATTTTGGGTGTGGTTGTCCTTCATATAAAATTCTGTGTAATTCTTGAAGAACCAATCAGTAAAATGTTATTTACTCATATATGATGACAACCCTTAGTGCTAGAGGTAATTATATCAAAATTTAACCGCAATACCGATTTTTGTAAAACTCCACTATATGAGGTGTAGATGTTCTACCAAGAGATAATTTGGGAGTGTTGTACACAGTTGTCAAGAATTCCGCAGTGATCAAGGGGTTTTCGAAATAATTCGAAATTTATTGCAGAGGCGAGCACAGTGTTGCATCCAGATGCAAGGAACACACTTCAAACACCTCCTTTAAGAGGTAACCTATGCTTGAAATGCGATGGAAAACCTTTAAATTTCAGGTTAAGTAGTACTAACTAGGACGATGTTAACAATGAAGTCTGTGAAATGTGAACAAAATTCGATGTAAATCTTAATGGCAAAGTCTAAATTTCAAACTAATTTGTACTAACCAAAACGATGTTTACAATGACGCCAGTGACGGTTTGGAACCATAATTCGTAATTACCTAGCAAACGGCTAGTTTGCGGACCTATGTTTACGGGGGCTATTTTACTTGTATTATCGTGTGCTTCCAACCGTGAAAGTTAGCGCCATACTAACTGATACACCCTGTAGATCGTCCCCATAAAATAATATTAACAATGCCTAAACGTGACAACGGCGATAACAAAGAAGGGTAATGCCTCGTTATTTTCATTCTGGAATACGGTATGGAGTGTGAGTGCTATGTGGCGAATGCTGTTGACTATTTTATACATAGTCAGTGTGGCATAAAGAGGTTTGGGTCCGTCCTATAAACGGAATAAGCGTAATAGTTAACGCGACCGCTCTGCCACCGTTTCGTATTACATCTGCACTTCATACAGTGGATTTATATATATATATATATATATATATATATATATATATATATATATATATATATAATCTCCCGGGCCATTAAATTTCGATTAAACGTTATTTAGGGTAAGGTCCACAGCATTCATAACATTCTAAATAAATAAAACAGCAGCATCGATAGTAAAAGTTTGAAGTAATTATATGGTTATCTGGTACATTTTTGCCAAGTGAAGAACAATCCACAATTTTTAATGTGTGAAGGTCATGTCAAAGATGGTTAGCCTTTTCCTAAAGTACTTATTCAATTTAACTGCCGGTTTCAACGATATAAATCGTAGTATTCAGATTTAAAAAATGGACATTTCACGGGAAATTCTGAGGCTTTTTATAAATCTCTCGTCATATTGTAAAAGTCAAAGTTCTTTTTTATAATAAGAATATGTACTTTTGTAATATTATGAGACATTTTTACGAAGCCAAAAAGGTTCTCATAAGATGCGCATATTAAAAAAAATTGAAGATGACTATATACATTGTTGAACATTTATGTATTCAAGACTAATGCAATGCCAGATCAACACGTCATGTTGAGGATATAACATGGGCTTCTATTACATGAGTCTTCGAGATCTTGCATTCAAGATGCTTACACAGTGAAATCAATTTCATATGGTTATCGTTTTGAAAATTATAAAATCATAGCTACGATTTTGCTTGTTTTAATGTGGACGACGTGCACGTCTTTCCCTATGAGATCTAACCTCAACTGGAAAAAAAAGATGTTGTGCATGTCACAATAGATATTTTAAAATATTTGTTACTCAGGATGTAATTTTGATAAGTTTGTGTCATAAACTGTCAGACAATGAAAGTTTGTAACTGTGTTTATAAGCTGGTCTATTGTTGTCGTTGAAACTAGTTAACGGATAACAAACATTTTAACGTCATTATGGTGAATGCGTTAAAATATCAAAATATTCATTCATGTTCACTATAACTCATTTAAACTTTTGAAAATGTCCATTTTGCTGTCGGTATCTCCTCCAAGTCACGAAACAAAGTGAATTTTGGCATAATGCGAAAGGATTAATTATTTATTTATATATCACACAAGATATCTTTCGGCATTAAATGCCATCGTCGGGTGTTTCGTATTTAGAGGTTGTAAGTGCTTCAACTGACTATTTATTAGGTGATGTTTTACATTTGATTGATGAATTATTGTAGCCAGTTACACCTGACAAATGCTGTAACTGGCTACAATGCTTAAATCAAATGTAAAAAATCACCTAATAAATAGTCAGTTGAAGTACTTACAACCTCTAAATACGGAACACCTTACGATGGCATTTAATGCCGAAATATAACTTGTGTGATGTATAAATAAATAGTTACGTACAGTGTTACGACTATCCTTTCGCATTATGTCAATATACGACATTTCAAACACTGTGAGCCCGAGATATATCAGTGACTTTTACCACACGAAACATTACACGCTTCCTCAAGCGGCGGTTTGTTGATTATTCACACGAATTCATTTTACCTGAAGATGTGATCGCGTACCTCTAACTGCCTCAGATTAAATGAAGATAAATATTTTATTCAATATAGCGGCTGCAGGCGATACAAAATAATTCTGATTCCACTATTATAGCGACATATAGCAGTTGTAGCACTGTAAACATTCTAAATCAAATATTATCCGCACTTTAAATATTTGGTTTATTTCCTATTGTACAGCGTTGCTATTATTGATTTGCAGTTATTTTCATCTGACGGTGTTCCTCATTCTAAACTAATTATATTGTACCTCGTTCAACATTAAATTTATCATTTGGCCATAAAAGAGATCCTCACGTCAAAGCCACTTGCATGATATGTTAAACACGTAAACACTAATCAAGCTTACAAAACTACACGCTTCTCATTAATTAAAACTTCGTAATGCGCTATTGCGTGCTACTAATCACTCGAAAATTGTCGTAGACTCTGAAGCGCAATATCCTTCAAAGAACGTCTCTCCTTAAAAGGAGTAAATCTTCATGTGAAAATGTAGCCTATGCTCTCTAAATATTTATCAGCGTAATTTGTGTTAGACCTTTATATTCCGCAACACTTATCCACGCTTTAGAAAGATACATTCACACTCTCGCGAATAATGATACGCTGCGGTAACAATTGAACACTTTGTGATAAGACGAAGTTGGGCTATATATATATCTTACATAATCGGCCAAAAATGCCATACGATCATACCATTTTAATACTTTCTACAAACAAATATGTGCGTAGTCAACCGACGTCAGGGACTTTATCGACTGCGGATTTTGAATCAGTCCTTTGTTGTAAAATTATAGTAGCACAGGATAGAATAGTACAATACTATTTTCTGCTGGACTTAAGTTTTGTTCTTGAACTCTTGAATTGTATCCTAGACCAGTATAGGCAATTGTTACTGACACATTAATGAGAAACCAGAAAATTATTAGGCTTACGCCTCTTAAGATTAGTGGTTCAAAGAAAACGCAACGCAGTACAAACTATTTCACCCTTGAATTCATTTATACATAAGCGTTTCATTGGTCATAGGATAAAGTCGACACTGTAAGTAATTGAAGATTTTGATAAAAATTCAGGTGGCTGAGATCTCTGATGATTGAAACTCGTGGTTGCAGATTTATATGTATCCCTTTCTATTTAAATTAAATTCCCTTTGATTACTTTCGATTCGAAAGTGATTTGCTATTTCATAGATTTCAGTTTAGTTTATTTTCTATTAGTGCATAAATTATGAGTTAGAACTAACACTCGTGTGGTTACCATATTCTGTGGCAATCAAATTATGTTCGTTCTAAGGCTTCTCAACTCACATTAATCAACAAATGATCAAATATTTGTTGAGCTTATGGGACTTAACTGCGGGTTCATCAGTCCCTAAACTTACAAACTACTTATGGACTAACTTATACTACAGACAACACAAACATCCATGCCCGAAGGAGGATTCGAACCTCCGACACGGGAGGCCGCACGATCCGCAATGTGGCGCTCCAGATCGCTCTGTTACTCACACGCGGCTTACATTAATCACTCTGTAGAAACATTATCCGCATAAACCCGAAGATTTTATGTGGGTTAAATGAAATTCACTCAACACAGGAATTGGTGTTTCTTTCTTATGCCAAGATAATTTGTAATTCATGTGTTTCAGCTTTATTTGAAGCAAAAAGCTTGGCATACTTTTGTTGCTTCAATAAAATATGAGAACTACTGAATCGTGTACGCAGTTCACTAGTTATCTTTATCATGATGAATTTTTAAGTAGGGAAGATAATCAAATTGTCAGCCTTGATATTTCACATCTGAGTAAATGTCATGATATATTGTTGATGGTGATAACAAAAACGTACGTACTCCTATGTGTTTCAATCCATGTTTGGACCAATATGTAGCGGAGACCGTTGACAAATTGTGAGAATAAGAGAAAACTTAGTCACATATTTTTTATTAGAAATCGATTTCTTTTAATTCCTAGCCATGATCAGTGTTTCAGCACATGTCGGCAGAAGTTCTTATATTGACTGTGACTATTATAAATACTTCTGCCGACATACCTTGAAATACTAGTGAAGGCTAGGAACTACTTGAAACCGAATTGTAATAAGAAATCTATTTTACAGCCGACCGCAGTTTTCTTTCTCAGAAAAGGAAATATATATTGTATCTGTGATCTGCTGTAAACATTTTATTTCAATTACTGGTTTTATTAATGCAAACAAATCACAGTAATACTGAAAATACTGCAGCGCATAATTTATCCAAAAATGTGACGTCCTTTTCCCGTTGGAGAAATTGATACATGTAACACCACATTAAGACGTGACTTCGACGTGTGCATCGGTACAGAACTAGTAAAATGAAAACTACTGTGTGTCATTCAGACTGGGCACTCCGTGATTTTTGCGTACTCTATCCCTGAGTTAAGAAATAATAATTTAAATTTGTATTATGTAACTAGAAGTGTATTTGTGGTGTATAGTGCGTAACTGTATTTTGGAAGTTTATTTGCCGTTCCCACGTTTCTAATGAATTTAATCTTTTCTTTTCAGATAACGCATCGTGGCATTCGAAAATGAAGATCTTTGGCGTTAGCTGTTTTGAATGTCAGGTTTTGATACATTCATGGTCATATTACCTTGAGATAACTTAATGAGTTAAAATTGTGGTGATACAAGGAATTAATTCGATAAAAATGGCTCTTCGATTTACTTCAGATTTTGGGTCATTCAGGTAATCTGACAACGGAAAGCGGAGAAGGACGATCTTCAACGTTTCGCACTGCTATGCTGCTCATTAGCGTTATGAAGAGAACACTGTAATACAAACAATCGGAGGCAGATTTTTGTAACTTACTGCTACAAGCCATGTGACTGTTTTTAGAGAGAATTTCATACAAATGGTGCAACAGGGTATTTTTAAGCACGAGGATATCATTGTTGTTACGTACGCTTTTCGGTGTCGTTTTACAGTAGGAAAGTGTGCGGGAAAGGTCGCCATTCGCAAGCTTTAATTATCAGTATTATCGTTTCCGAAACTGAGGTACGTTGTATTGTAACGAGGTGTTGGACAGGCTACTGGGCGGGGTGATTGGGGAGTGTCGGAGAGTGTGATAATATGTGTGCTGTGAGTTCGTGTGAAATACATATCCAAACAGTATTAAAAGTATATCGGTGACGCTTTTAAGGTTAGGTCTTTGTGAAGGTACTGTTCATTGGGATAGGGAGAGGTAATTGGATAGGATAGTAAGGATGGATCAGCTGATGTGGACATCGACTCCGGCGTCGTCGACCACGGAGGAGGTGCCGCCGGAGCCGTGGCAGGTGAACGTGACGTCATCGTCGGACGGTCGGCCCTCAGAGGTGGAGGGTGGCGGCTGGCAGCTGGTGCTGGCGATCGCGCTCAAGTCGTCGGCTATGGGCTTCATCATCGTGGCGGCGCTGTTCGGCAACCTGCTGGTGATCGTGAGCGTGATGCGCCACCGCAAGCTGCGCGTGCTCACCAACTACTTCGTGGTGTCGCTGGCGCTGGCCGACATGCTCGTGGCGCTGTGCGCCATGTGCTTCAACGCGAGCGTCGAGCTGACCGCGGGCACCTGGCTGTTCGGCTACTTCATGTGCGACGTGTGGAACTCGCTGGACGTGTACTTCTCGACGGCGTCCATCCTGCACCTGTGCTGCATCAGCGTGGACCGCTACTACGCGATCGTGCGGCCGCTCGACTACCCGCGCATCATGACGCCGGCGCGGCTGGCCGCCATGCTGGCGGTCGTGTGGTGCTCGCCGGCGCTCGTGTCCTTCGTGCCCATATTCCTCGGCTGGTACACCACGGACGAGCACCTCGAGTTCCGGCGCCGCCACCCCGACCGCTGCGCCTTCACCGTCAACAAGGCGTACGCCGTCGTGTCGAGCAGCGTCAGCTTCTGGGTGCCGGGCGTCATCATGATCTTCATGTACTACCGCATCTACGTGGAGGCCGACCGCCAGGAGCGCATGCTCTACAGGTAGGGAGCGCGCACTCGGCACTCGCGCTGCGCTGCCGGCTGCCGCGTCTTGGAAAGTAAAACTGAAAAAAAAAAATAATAATAAATACTGAGCTGTACTGTTATTTGGACAGAAATTTGCTTAACTATTATATACCGTACATTAGTTTATGGAGATCGTTGACAGCCATATATTTCAGGAACTGCATTATACACTTTGCTGTCATGTATTTTTTCTACCGGTTTCGGTACTGTTCCATCTCCCAGGCCTTTCTATAATAGTAAAAAAATTAGTTGCCGCGGTGGAGTAGCCGAGCGGTCTAAAGCGTCTCGCAGCGGAGCGCACGGTTGCTCGCTGTGGAGGTTCGAGTCCTCCCTGGGGCATGGGTGTGTGTGTTGTCCTTAGGTTAGTTTACCTAGGTTTAAGTAGTTTGTAAGCTACGGACTGATGACCACGCAGTTTGGTCCGATAGATTTACAAACATTTGAACATTTTTGAACAAAAATTAGTTAAGCTTCAATGTGACACAAATATAAAATATAAAGATCTTTATCCATGGTAGAAGTACTTACAAAATTACATGAACATTTGTGTTTTAAACATTTTCTGAATAAGTTGACAGTGTCGTCATGACAGCAAAGTGTACAATGCATTTCCTGTATTATATAGACTACATCATTATGATATCCTTTTTATTGCAAATAGGGTACATTAGCCGAAGAACTGATTTTTACAAAAAGTCACCATTAAAACTGCTACACCACGAAGTTGACGTCCTACAGACGCGAAATTCAACCGACAGGTAGAAGATGCTGTGATATGCCAAATCATTAGTTTTTCAGAACATTCACGCTAGGTTGGCGCCGGTGGCGACACCTACAACTTGCTGACACGAGGAAAGTTTCCAACCGATTTCTCATACACAAACAGCAGTTGACCGGCGTTGCCTGGTGAAAAGTTGTTGTGATGCCTCGTGTAAGGAGGAGAAATGCGTACCATCACGTTTCCGACTTTGTAGCCTATCGCTATTGTGGTTTATCGTATGGCGTCATAGCTGCTCGCGTTGGTCGCGACCCAATGACTGTTAGCAGAATATGGAGTCGGTGCTTTCAGGAGGACAATACGGAACGTCATGCTGGATCCTAACGGCCTCGTATCACTAGCAGTCGAGATGGCATACATCTCATCCGCAAGGCGGTAAACGATCGTGCAGCCACGTCTCGATCCCTGAGTGAACAGATGGGGACTTTGCAAGAAAACATCCATCTGCACAAACAGTTCGACGACGTTTGCAGCAGCATGGACTATCGGCTCGGAGACCATGGCTGCGGTTACAGTTGACGCTGTATCACAGATACGAGCACCTGCGATGGAGTATGCAACGACGAACCTGGGTGCACGAATGGCAAACCTCATTTTTTTTCGGATGAATCCAAGTTCTGTTTATAGCATCATAATTGTCGCATATGTGTTTGGCGACATTGCGGTGAAAACACATTGGAAGCGTGTATTCGTCATCGCCATACTGGCGTATCGCCCTGCGTGATGGTATGGGGTGCCATTGGTTTCACATCTCGGTCACCTCTTGTCCGCATCGACGGCACTTTGAACAGTGGCCGTTACATTTCAGATGTGTTACGACCCGTGGCTCTACCTTTCATTCGATCCCTGCGAAACCCTACATTTCAGCTGGATAATGCACGACCGAATGTTGCAGGTCCTGTACGGGCCCTTCTGGATACGGAAAATGTTCGACTGCTGCCCTGGCCAGCACATTCTCCAGATCTCTCACCAATTTAAAATGTCTGGTCAATGGTGGCCGAGCAACTGCCTCGTCACAATACGCCAGTCACTTTTCTTGATGAACTGTGGTATCGTGTTGAAGCTGCATGGGGATCTGCACCTGTACACCCTATCCAACCACTGTTTGGCTCAGGCGTATCAAGGTCGTTATTACGGCCAGAGGTGGTTGTTCTGGGACCTGATTTTTCAGGATCTATGCACCCAAATTGCGTGAAAACGTAATCACATGTCAGTTTTAGTATAATATATTTGTCCAATGAATGTGAAAATGTAATCACATGTCAGTTCTAGTATAATATATTTGTCCAATGAATACCCGTTTATCACCTGCATTTCTTCCTGGTGTAGCAATTGTAATGGCCAGAAGTGTATTTAATGCTGATGTTTTCCATGACTATTAGAGAAGAATGTGGTTGTATAGGCTACCACGTTATTTTTAAACCATAAATTCCGAAATTGTTTCTGAAATTTGCTAAAAACCTCAAAATTAATCTTTATGATATTATAAAAAAGCCAAACACATATATTTAAATCAATATGCAACTTTAATATGAAAACATTTTTACAAAATTGACATATTGTGAACAAAGACAATGAGTTGCTAATATGAGCTACCCTATACAAAGAAAAAAAAGTTAATATTAATACCCACGCATTTAATAGAGTAATTAGAAAATAGCAAACCCTTTACACTAGGACATGTTTATCATAACTTGGATCACTTTTCACAGCGATTGACTATATTACAACCCTCGCCATATTGGAAAGTAAAGCGTCGCTATCCGTTATAATCAACCTTTAATTAACCAGTTTCAGAAGCATTATAGAGCGAAATTCTCAACTAATAGGTAATTAATAAGTTAACAGCTAACTATGCATTAGCATTACGTATAATATAATTGTAAATTATTACCATTCAAAGTTTTGAAATGAGAAAAAATCACAAAGCAGCTCACCACTATCGTTCAACAGAAATGACTGCGGTAGCGCATTCTGTGATGCCTACCCGAACTAGCTACTAATATTTCCCGAGGTAGCCGCTAGAATGCGTAGGCTTGTTAGATATTAAGGTAGCCCATATTGTAACCATCCCATATTATCACCTTTGCCTCTACGTAAAAAGCAAATGAAGTTCTATATAGTAAAATATTAAATAAAAAGATTTCACAGTCACTGGTTAGTCTCAATCATAATAAAGAATTTCCTATCAGTTGTATAATTATTGTTAAGATCTGTCCACGGAAAAAATACAAACAAAAACAAAAAACTTCCGTTAGGTCCGTAGACCTACTTATGTAAATTTCATTAAGATCAATCATTACAATTTATTCCACCACCTCCAGGATCGTCGTCCGAGGTGAAGAATAATTTTTAAAGTCCTATTTTATTTCGACAACCGTCCCTGAATCATTTACTAGTTATCTACTAGAATTAACTATGAAATGGTGTCTGGTGACCGCAGTTCAGTGGCCGTTGTTGTAGGTGCAGCAACTGGAGCTAATCCTGTAAATGCTTAAAATATTTGTATGGGTGCTGTTACTATGAAGAACACGATATACTGCTTAACATGTCTATTGAAGATATTATCTGACATTTTACAATCATTTAACAGAGCTCGATTACTATTGATGAGAAAAAAACATCTTACAGCGACTCTGGCAAAATTATGATAATATCGTCATTTCATATCCCGGCATGACACGTACAGCAACAAGGAGGATTACACATTGTACAATTGTTTAAATAGTACTCTAACAAAGAGCTGAGATAACATTCATGACGATATTAATTTTTTTTGCTGTCGCACTACTTCTTACGCAGCTTTGCATTGGCTTTGGTTATTAAGGGTTTAGCAAGCGCAGAACTTCCATGAATGTTCAGCACCAGCAGCAATCTTTTCATCGAAATGGTATTACTGAAGTGAGTGCTGAGTTTCGTAGTCCCTTTTACAGTAGTAGTTTCATAATGCTTGGCCAAGGGAAGCTACACGGCGTGGCGGTGCAGATCAACACTGAGAGGCGACGTCAATCTATATTAATAAAAGTGTAAATAGCTCCTGACATAGCAGGTTGTGGAGACGATCTGATAGATTGATAAGCCTCAAAAGTGAAAATCCACGACACAGCACTTTGTTTAAATATAAAATACATTAGTTAAAGCATCGATAGCTTGTAAGAGACTAAAGCTGTTGATGGTTTAACTTATTTATTTTTATATTTAGATTAAGTGCTATGCTGCACGTATTACTTAAGCATAAATAAAAAAACTAAGATGACCAATTTCTAAAATTTGATATGACCAGATGATGGTGGCATAGCCAACTAAAATGGTCATCATAAAATAACTAATCGTTTAGCGATATTGGTTTTTCACTTCTGAAGATTATTGAAATTGTAAATGCTTTTTGCCTAAAACCACTTCTTCGAATCTTATTCGCAGATTGGTTTGAAATTTTGACACTATATTGCATTCTAACACAGTAAGATTTTAGAAATCTACTTCTTTAATATGTGACATATTTCCCAAAAAGAAGTATTTAGTACATAGTCCTGAGAATTACGAAGACAACGAAAAGGTTAGCCATTTCGGTTGAGCACTTCTCCAGTTATGGTGTGCCAAGGGAAATGGGAATTGATTGTTATATACACAGACGAAGGAAGGTTGCCGACGTAAATGCCTGATGTACTAGTTAGCGTCGTCGGTCATTTGTTCTGCGTGTGTTAAGTACGAACCGGCGCGCTTTCTTCGTTCCGAGTTTCGTTGTTCATTTCGTTTAGCTCGTGTCTTTTGTGATTGAGATGCACGCAACTGCCACATGCACACTCGTAAATTTTCGTTATCTTCTTCGATTTGTTCGTCTATTCTTTCTCAAATAGGCCCCTTGCGCCCTGCTGGCATTATTCATTTATACACACACAACAACAATAGACAAAATTACTTAGTGATCAAAAACAGTATACCGATAATGTATTTATCCACAATAATTCAAATCCTTTAGACATACACTGTCTCACTACACCAAAGGTATTCGATACAAGGAGAGGCGTTGAAATAAAATTTGTGTCTTGCCCGGAGTTCGAATCCCGGCCACGGTACACATTTTAATTCAACGCATCTCCTTAGATACAATACCGTCAGTATAAACAGACAATGTACGTCTCAAGGATTTGAATTATTGTTGATATTTATGTCTCCTATGCCTGAGGAACAAGATCGAATTGTTCTCATTCACTTTCTTCAGTGGGGTGTCATTCCAATATAGGAGATCCTTGGCACTTTGATACGTATTGCACAGGTAACATTGAGGCAGAGGTAATGTGGTGTGCAGTGAGACGTGCTTGAAGACAATCCGTGTAGTCGCATTATGAAATTATCTTGCAAAAGCATTACGTAACGTTCTGTGGTGACTGTCCGATCAAGGAATATCGCAGCAATTATTCCGTGACTGGACATATCACACCACACTGTCATCCGTTGAAGTGAAATAGACTTTCCGATCGGGAATGCGGATTCTCCGTCACAAACCGCCTGTTTTGCTTATTGACGAACCCATCCGAATGATGGCCTACCATACCACACCATATTCACATGCGCATGTGCATTCTAATTTATACAATTTAAAGCGGCCACTCGTGCAGTTTGTATGTTCTAATGTAAATCTAAGTTCTTATGAACTAGTCAGAACAGTTAAGGGATAAATTGAGAAATATGTACAGTACTTTCTATCGGTTTACGGAATGAGGAAAACAATATTACAGCAACCGAGACAGTGGTAATTATAGAAAGTTGCCGCAAAAAAAATGTTCAAATGTTTGTATAGCTTATGGAACTTAACTACGGGGTCATCAGTCCCAGCCGGCCTCAGTGGCCGAGGGGACTAAGGCGCTTCAGTCACGGTCTGCACGGCCACTACGGTCGGGGGTTCGAATCCCCCCTCGGGCACGGATATTTGTGCCGTCCTTATCATTATTTGGTTCATAAGTAGTTTGTAAGTTTAGGGACTGATGACCCAGTAGTGGGGCAATGGGCATTGACGCACACTGAGATTCGCGCGTCTTTTGTTTTTTGGCGGGAAATTTGAATTACGCCCCACTCCTCCTCCCTCGGCCAATTGCCGGACCGCAGATCAAAGGATGCCGCCAAACTCGAACAATAGTGCACTTAAGGATGATTGACAGTTTACATTTAGGTCCTTTTGATTCGCTACTTGTCCGACTGCTTATCAAAGGACGCCGCCATAACGCACTTAAGGATGATTGACAGGTTGCAACACCTCCCTCGGCCACACACGACGCCCCCCCCCCTGCACCCCCCCCCCCTCCACCCCTCGGTGCCGCCGCCAGACAGGCAGCACCTCCGACAGGTCCAGACCTGTAGACCCCTCGACATGTCGGTACTCGCACCCTGGACCACACACCTGGCCGGTTCGACGCCCCCCTCCACCCCTCGGCACCGCCGCCAGACAGGCAGCACCTCCGACAGGTCCAGACCTGTAGACCCCTCGACATGTCTGTACTCGCAACCGCGACCCCTACTCGCTCGGCCGATTGCCGGACCGCCGCCTCCGCCGCCGACAGATGCTACCCCCCTCCTCCTCCTCCACGCTAGCGACCGGTTCTCAAAGGACGCCGCCACCCGCCCTACCCGGGAGAACAAACAATACCGCGACGATTGTCTTGACCGCACCGACACCGCCCCCACAGGCCGACCCCTGCTCTCTTTTTACGGCGACCGCGCCCCGACAGGTCAGCAGCCAATTAAATTGCATATTTATTATTATTAAGCGCGCCGCAGCGATCCGTACGCCAGATCTCGATTTATGTAACAACAACAATTTCCGCCGTTTATTATTATTATTATTGGAAAAAAAATAAAGCTACCATAGTGTTCTTCGTATGCTAAAAAACAATTTAGAACAGAAATGCTTAGCTGGTCTCGTATACTACAGCATGTAGTATTAAATATTAAAACTCGTATGCAAAATTTGCAAGTAAGAATTTACACTCCAATCTCTCTCCATGCTCTTCGCATAGACTACAACCGACAGACGTGTTTAATAATAATAATAATAGCGCAGGTTACGGTAACGAACGCCACAAACTTACGTATCCATCGTAACATATACTCTTTCGATATACAGAAACAATTCTAACGAAAAGAAAAGAAATGGTCCGTTTTCGGAATTCGACCGCAACCTTAGATCTATAAATGTATCTCTTCGTTTAGACGATGCAAGCAACAGCCATCGAACGGAATGTAACTTGTATGCCAACAACTCTTTCGATAAAACAGCAACAACAGCGGCAAGCAGCAGAAGACGGCATATTGTTTATACAAAAATTCCAAATAACGAAAATCGGCAATGACATCTAGCACAACGTCTCTAAATATACATCTGCAAAGCACCGTTAAACTCGTATGCAAAATTTGCAAGTAAGAATTTACATTCCCATCTCTCTCCAGCCGCGTTTAATAATAATAGCGCAGGTTAGATAATAAACGCCACAAACTTACGTATCCATCTTAACATATAGTCTTTCGATATACAAAAACAGTTCTAACGAAAAGAAAATAAATGGTCCGTTTCGGAACTCTACCACAACCTTGCATCTATAAATGTATCTCTTCGTTTAGACGATGCAAGCAATAGCCATCGAACGAACGGAATGTAACTTGTATGCCAACCACTCTTTCGATAAAACAGCAACAACAGCGGCAGCAGCAGAATACGACATAGTGTTTATACAAAAATTCCAAATAACGAAAATCGGCAATGACATCTAGCACAAAGTCTCTAAATAAACATCTGCAAGCACCGTTAACAATCGTCCAGAACGCAGAGCGCTCTCTCGGCAGACTACATAAAAGAAACATATGCTACGTGTTTAAACAAAAACACCTAAGTTACATCTCCAAATGATCAAAACCTTCTATGCAGACGCACCACTCTGACAAGGATAGCTCGCAATGCATTTATTTAATGGAGCTGAGCCATGCCGAAAGTTCCGAAATTTAACACTCTAGCGACCTTGCCCTGTTACGTTTCCTTCTTCTTAGATCGAGGTATAACTGCGCATTCCGAGAGTTCGGGTATTTTAATTTTACCTCTTATTTCCTTGCTGCAGCAGTACACATCCCATCTAAGAAATCTCTATGTCCTGTTACGATGCAAACTACATTTATCTGACACCGATATTCCAGCGCCCCAGAAGACATTTAATCCCTATTGTGCAACGGAGAGTCGAAATAAAAGAAAAATACGTGAAATAATTTACCGATTCCGACCGTCTACACTAAAACTTTTCGAAATTATTGGCCTAACAACACCCTTATTCGACAATACAGCAACCACAGAACCGAAGTTACCTGCCCAATGCAACACAGATTTCCAGCTCGACCCGCCCTTTACCCACAAAATTCCTACTCCGAACTAAGATTTAGTATTTTAATTACAAGTAGATGTCCGCCGCAAACGAAGACGATAACATACACGCCACAACACATGATTCTATATAGGACATGGAGTGTTTACAATTTTTGTTTTGTTTATTACAGTACAACTGAGTACATGCAACGTAATGTTCGCAAACATATCGCAACCAACTCCCGCACACTTCGATCATAACCTGCTCTCTAAGGAATGGATGGGAGTCACACACAGTACAAACACGTTTGTCGTGTGTTCCGCTAATTTCGGCCAGTACAACGATGCGGGACCAATCCCCCCGCCTGTTTACTGTAAAAGCAACTATTTTTCCCCACACTATCTGTTTAAACCGGGCTTGCACATATGCAGTAGCCTCCTTTGAAAAGCCTTAGTCTTCGCCATATAACCCAGTTTTCGTTTCCCTTCTTCTTCTTGGGACTTGTGGAATTACGTAGACGATATCTACGTCTGTGGATAATAAAGTCCTGGAATGCTGGAATGCTAAAGAAAATATAGCTCCTTGCTCGACTCTACAAGTAATTTACAGTTGAAACTAAAAAACATAATGTCCGAGAGAGTGGTCAATTTTCGGGTACTCTTAATACCCAAGTAATCAAATCTAAAAGCGTTTGCACAGTACAACGGCGCACTTTGTAAATACCGTATCTTCTCTTTTAGAACACTTAAACAATCTTCTTGCACAATCCTCCATCCTGGTAATACTATCTTCTCGACTCAGCGAAAAAATAAAAGTCCTAACAATCAACTGCCTGGACTCTTTATAAAATCGATATCTTTGCTTACACCAGGGCTCATGATTTTCGACAAATTTATTTTGGTTCTACAATTCGACGCCAACCACGTTAAGCAGTCGTTTCCTCGCCCGCAACCACTTTGATATTGCTCCTTCCATCCGAAAGTCATGCTCGGATACGAACGCCACTCGGTTAAAGTGTTGTCCAAAATTCCAGGAGATAGAAGCCATCTACACGAAGCTGCTGCTGTAGTACAGATGGGAGCGCCTCCATTAAAAAAAGCATCGATTAGCTGCAGTTTATAAGATATATACCCACAGGACATACATATTTCCCCCATGTATTCCAGAAATAGTAACTTCGTCTTGTCTCCAGCGTTTGCAGTATCGAACTTGCTGAATTTACTACACTCACACGCACTCAATTGGCTACAACTAGCGCACTTTAAGTTACCAAACTGTAGGAGTTTTATAAAACACGTTGATTTTCGACGAAAGAATTATGATTTACCGCAGCAGACACATCCGCTACGTAACGTAATGCACACCAGACAACACTAGCATACGATTAAACAGGCGATGCTTCGACGAAAGATCAATGCACCACCAAAGTCGGTTTTCTTCAGAGCTTTACCGTGTCGTATATATTTAGGGTAGATCAACACTTTTTACTTACATTCCGTCCCATATAGCCTACAACACTCTCTGTAAGCGCCAAACATTTCCAACACAGTAACAGAAGTACACCTACAGTCAACACGAACCTACAACAACAAACGAATCTAGTCATTCCAACTCGATTTTTGTCCCAACTAGCATGCTGCAAGCTATGTATACGTTCGTAACAACCCAGACAGAGATATCCTTACTTCCGTCACTAGCCCAGCAACAACTCTAAACAAGTTACCACAGATGGTGTTATAGCCGTTATCTGTAACAGACAAGATCTCCCAGACACACAGCGTTTTAATAATGTTTCGATCTCTCTCTCTCTCTCTCTCTCTCTCTCTCTCTCTCTCTCTCTCTCCACCCAATAACTACGTTGGTTGCTTGACCCGTCCCTAACATCCAACCACAATTTTGTTTCCAATGCATAGCCCGGCAGACAATATTTCTGGAACGCTTTCTATCAGCCAATACCTCGAGCATTCGCGCACAAACCACCATCGTATTCCACTGCTTCTAACAAATTATTACTCTCGTTAAACATCTGTAACGCAGTGTAAAAAATGATCGACTTACACGCACAGTACAGCTAACAAGAAAAGATCTAGATCAAAGCCAAGTTCTTATAAACCTTACAAGCAGCAACGCAAAATAGTCTACACCATTTCGAACTAATGCAACACCAGATTTTTTTAACGATCTCCAAGAGCAATCCTTTAGAGGCTAAACATACGATTAAATGCACCTCCAACGTAGGTAACTAATCCTCTAACTCGATGCTTATCGACCAAAGAACATTAATTTACCACTGCAATCATCTCCAATACGCTACCCAGAGACGTCAATTCGTAAACACAGCTAAAAGAAGATATAAATGCCTCACATCCATGCTACTAAGTATCTATATGTATTTCCACAATTGTGGACCACATCTGCGTTGCATCGTATCGCACGACTAAACAGTTCGAAATAGGTACTTCGCGCAAGCTAGCATGCATACTCACATTCCATGTTATTTCTGGCTGTAGGCGAGTGCGGACCTGTTGACTCATCGTAGACTCCGGTTTGGAGCGTGTGTACGTCCTATACATGTAAACATACCTGTCCACGCTCGCACCTGACCTGGAGAAGTTTTCGGTTTAATTTATCCTGGCCGCACCAGATTCCGAATACAAGAGAGCTATTTTCGCGAAGATACATTTCCTCGCAACTGACACAAGCAATGTTTTTACCGTGCGAGCTGTCGTTATAACTTTTATACGCAGATACATATACAGCCAGTAGGATAAGCGGAAATTTGCGATGTAGCTCCTACAAAAACGAAACATAGTTTTTTTTAGAAATTCGATAAGAAGAAGAAGAACGAAATTTATACAAGATGAACCAATGTTCAATAAGTCAAACCCCACTCCATGTAGCAATGTACCGAGCAACATCGATTTAAACGAACACTTTGCTTAGCTGTGGAATAGAACAACACAGAATTACCCCTCCCTAACAGATACTTTACCGAGGGAGTTACTGCTCTCTGGTAACAAGCAACCTGTTTTCTGGTATCTTCTCCTAAACCCTATAAGACCGAAACTTTCTACTCGAGAAGCTAGACACAGAGTACAAATCGTTCTTTATTATTCTTGTTATGTGTAACTTTAATTTTCTCCGCTGTAATTTTTTTTTAACTCGTAGTTTTAGATCCACATCGGCGTCTCCTATTACCGTTCCAGCCAGAAATTTGAAAGGTAGAGGGAAGGTATGTTCTCGAACTCCATTACGTATCTTCGCTTCCGCCTGCATTCCAAATCCTATATAGCTCTGCACCTTCGGACAATGCTTCTTGACGACAACAATCGGGTATTTTAACTTTTCCCATTATTTCCTGTATAGCAATATGCGTCCCTATGTCTGCACGTTACCAAATCCTGTGGTAATTTCCGTATGGAGCACTAGGTTTACGACTATTGCAAACGATTGCTTGTTATTCCATCCGTTTTTAACTCTGCAAATGACTGTCCCCAGTCCTCCACTTTGGATGCAATGTAGTCCCTTCTCCAAACGATAATGCAATACGTTTTACGTGTGTTCCACTATTTTCGGTCAGTACACCGACGCGCGACCAATCTCCCTGACTGTTTACTGTAAAAAGCAAATATTTTATAAGTCCCAGTCGTAACCAGATTTCTCCACACCCTCTGTTTAAGCCGGGCTTACACATATGCCATAGCTTCGTCTTTCTCCAGCATTAGGTTGTACTCGTCCTTTATGGCAGTTGCTTTAGCCATATATTCTAGCTTCCTTCTCTTGGTCTCGATATCCGCCATTTCCAGTTTTCTTTTCGCGCACAGAAGACATTAACTGCAGGTAGCGATGTAATTTCTTCAATGGGGACGGCTTAAGCCTGTGTGATACATTTACTCTTTTCGCTGGACTTGCAGAATGACATTGTTTGTAGGTACTAGACCTAATTCGGCGATATCTATATCTGGAGGCAGTGTGGAGAACAATGTTCTGGATTGGAAGAAGTATGTTTCCCCTGCTTTAATGTAGTTTTTAAGTGTACTACTTATATCGTCTTTGCCGCTGTCAGTATTACGAATCTCCACCTAATTTACAGGTAGACAATGGAAACTAAAAGCTGATAGAACGTAACGTATAAGCTTTTATCGATCTGGAAGGTTTAACCTGTACACCGATTAATTTTTGGGTATTTTTATTACACCAGTACACAAATTGCAGGACACTATTAAACACTACAAAGCATCTGGTGTCCCAGATGTTTGTTATTCGCCCCCCACATGGTGGAGAATCACTTTGCAGATACCGTTTAAAAAACGTAAAGAGTCTTGCACAAGATCAAAAACACTCTCCATCCGGTAATCGTATATTGTAATACCCCTGTTCTCGACCCAAAAACGAAGTAAGTGCTCAAATCGACCTCTATCTCTCTTTTTAGGGTAAATCGGGTCACGGATCACAAATTTCACACCACAACCAGCGGATTATACCCTAGTAAGACTCCAGGACGTTCTCCAAATTATGGTTTTGACTGGTATTTCCAGGCGAAGTACTAAATAACCTCCATATAGGCGAGATTCTAGATGCGTTCTTCGGGACTTGTGGTATAGAGACAGGTGCGTAGAATCGAATCCGAAGCGCAACAGCTGGGAGGACCTCACGGCTATAGCGAAGACGCACATCTGCCGCAAAATATATATATATATATATAAGGGATGGTCGCAGAAGCCTCCAGGTAGACGATATAGTACACTTAAAAACTACATTAAAGCAGGGGAAACATACTTCTTCCAATCCAGAACATTGTTCTCCACACTGCCTCCAGATATAGATATCGCCGAATTAGGTCTAGTACCTACAAACAATGTCATTCTGCAAGTCCAGCGAAAAGAGTAAATGTATCACACAGGCTTAAGCCGTCCCCATTGAAGAAATTACATCGCTACCTGCAGTTAATGTCTTCTGTGCGCGAAAAGAAAACTGGAAATGGCGGATATCGAGACCAAGAGAAGGAAGCTAGAATATATGGCTAAAACAACTGCCATAAAGGACGAGTACAACCTAATGCTGGAGAAAGACGAAGCTATGGCATATGTGTAAGCCCGGCTTAAACAGAGGGTGTGGAGAAATCTGGTTACGACTGGGACTTATAAAATATTTGCTTTTTACAGTAAACCGTCAGGGAGATTGGTCGCGCGTCGGTGTACTGACCGAAAATAGTGGAACACACGTAAAACGTATTGCATTATCGTTTGGAGAAGGGACTACATTGCATCCAAAGTGGAGGACTGGGGACAGTCATTTGCAGAGTTAAAAACAGATGGAATAACAAGCAATCGTTTGCAATAGTCGTAAACCTAGTGCTCCATACGGAAATTACCACAGGAGTTGGTAACGTGCAGACATAGGGACGCATATTGCTATACAGGAAATAATGGGAAAAGTTAAAATACCCGATTGTTGTCGTCAAGAAGCATTGTCCGAAGGTGCAGAGCTATATAGGATTTGGAATGCAGGAGGAAGCGAAGATACGTAATGGAGTTCGAGAACATACCTTCCCTCTACCTTTCAAACTTCTGGCTGGAACGGTAATAGGAGACGCCGATGTGGATCTAAAACTACGAGTTAAAAAAAATTACAGCGGAGAAAATTAAAGTTACACATAACAAGAATAATAAAGAACGATTTGTACTCTGTGTCTAGCTTCTCGAGTAGAAAGTTTCGGTCTTATAGGGTTTAGGAGAAGATACCAGAAAACAGGTTGCTTGTTACCAGAGAGCAGTAACTCCCTCGGTAAAGTATCTGTTAGGGAGGGGTAATTCTGTGTTGTTCTATTCTACAGCTAAGCAAAGTGTTCGTTTAAATCGATGTTGCTCGGTACATTGCTACATGGAGTGGGGTTTGACTTATTGAACATTGGTTCATCTTGTATAAATTTCGTTCTTCTTCTTCTTATCGAATTTCTAAAAAAAACTATGTTTCGTTTTTGTAGGAGCTACATCGCAAATTTCCGCTTATCCTACTGGCTGTATATGTATCTGCGTATAAAAGTTATAACGACAGCTCGCACGGTAAAAACATTGCTTGTGTCAGTTGCGAGGAAATGTATCTTCGCGAAAATAGCTCTCTTGTATTCGGAATCTGGTGCGGCCAGGATAAATTAAACCGAAAACTTCTCCAGGTCAGGTGCGAGCGTGGACAGGTATGTTTACATGTATAGGACGTACACACGCTCCAAACCGGAGTCTACGATGAGTCAACAGGTCCGCACTCGCCTACAGCCAGAAATAACATGGAATGTGAGTATGCATGCTAGCTTGCGCGAAGTACCTATTTCGAACTGTTTAGTCGTGCGATACGATGCAACGCAGATGTGGTCCACAATTGTGGAAATACATATAGATACTTAGTAGCATGGATGTGAGGCATTTATATCTTCTTTTAGCTGTGTTTACGAATTGACGTCTCTGGGTAGCGTATTGGAGATGATTGCAGTGGTAAATTAATGTTCTTTGGTCGATAAGCATCGAGTTAGAGGATTAGTTACCTACGTTGGAGGTGCATTTAATCGTATGTTTAGCCTCTAAAGGATTGCTCTTGGAGATCGTTAAAAAAATCTGGTGTTGCATTAGTTCGAAATGGTGTAGACTATTTTGCGTTGCTGCTTGTAAGGTTTATAAGAACTTGGCTTTGATCTAGATCTTTTCTTGTTAGCTGTACTGTGCGTGTAAGTCGATCATTTTTTACACTGCGTTACAGATGTTTAACGAGAGTAATAATTTGTTAGAAGCAGTGGAATACGATGGTGGTTTGTGCGCGAATGCTCGAGGTATTGGCTGATAGAAAGCGTTCCAGAAATATTGTCTGCCGGGCTATGCATTGGAAACAAAATTGTGGTTGGATGTTAGGGACGGGTCAAGCAACCAACGTAGTTATTGGGTGGAGAGAGAGAGAGAGAGAGAGAGAGAGAGAGAGATCGAAACATTATTAAAACGCTGTGTGTCTGGGAGATCTTGTCTGTTACAGATAACGGCTATAACACCATCTGTGGTAACTTGTTTAGAGTTGTTGCTGGGCTAGTGACGGAAGTAAGGATATCTCTGTCTGGGTTGTTACGAACGTATACATAGCTTGCAGCATGCTAGTTGGGACAAAAATCGAGTTGGAATGACTAGATTCGTTTGTTGTTGTAGGTTCGTGTTGACTGTAGGTGTACTTCTGTTACTGTGTTGGAAATGTTTGGCGCTTACAGAGAGTGTTGTAGGCTATATGGGACGGAATGTAAGTAAAAAGTGTTGATCTACCCTAAATATATACGACACGGTAAAGCTCTGAAGAAAACCGACTTTGGTGGTGCATTGATCTTTCGTCGAAGCATCGCCTGTTTAATCGTATGCTAGTGTTGTCTGGTGTGCATTACGTTACGTAGCGGATGTGTCTGCTGCGGTAAATCATAATTCTTTCGTCGAAAATCAACGTGTTTTATAAAACTCCTACAGTTTGGTAACTTAAAGTGCGCTAGTTGTAGCCAATTGAGTGCGTGTGAGTGTAGTAAATTCAGCAAGTTCGATACTGCAAACGCTGGAGACAAGACGAAGTTACTATTTCTGGAATACATGGGGGAAATATGTATGTCCTGTGGGTATATATCTTATAAACTGCAGCTAATCGATGCTTTTTTTAATGGAGGCGCTCCCATCTGTACTACAGCAGCAGCTTCGTGTAGATGGCTTCTATCTCCTGGAATTTTGGACAACACTTTAACCGAGTGGCGTTCGTATCCGAGCATGACTTTCGGATGGAAGGAGCAATATCAAAGTGGTTGCGGGCGAGGAAACGACTGCTTAACGTGGTTGGCGTCGAATTGTAGAACCAAAATAAATTTGTCGAAAATCATGAGCCCTGGTGTAAGCAAAGATATCGATTTTATAAAGAGTCCAGGCAGTTGATTGTTAGGACTTTTATTTTTTCGCTGAGTCGAGAAGATAGTATTACCAGGATGGAGGATTGTGCAAGAAGATTGTTTAAGTGTTCTAAAAGAGAAGATACGGTATTTACAAAGTGCGCCGTTGTACTGTGCAAACGCTTTTAGATTTGATTACTTGGGTATTAAGAGTACCCGAAAATTGACCACTCTCTCGGACATTATGTTTTTTAGTTTCAACTGTAAATTACTTGTAGAGTCGAGCAAGGAGCTATATTTTCTTTAGCATTCCAGCATTCCAGGACTTTATTATCCACAGACGTAGATATCGTCTACGTAATTCCACAAGTCCCAAGAAGAAGAAGGGAAACGAAAACTGGGTTATATGGCGAAGACTAAGGCTTTTCAAAGGAGGCTACTGCATATGTGCAAGCCCGGTTTAAACAGATAGTGTGGGGAAAAATATTTGCTTTTACAGTAAACAGGCGGGGGGATTGGTCCCGCATCGTTGTACTGGCCGAAATTAGCGGAACACACGACAAACGTGTTTGTACTGTGTGTGACTCCCATCCATTCCTTAGAGAGCAGGTTATGATCGAAGTGTGCGGGAGTTGGTTGCGATATGTTTGCGAACATTACGTTGCATGTACTCAGTTGTACTGTAATAAACAAAACAAAAATTGTAAACACTCCATGTCCTATATAGAATCATGTGTTGTGGCGTGTATGTTATCGTCTTCGTTTGCGGCGGACATCTACTTGTAATTAAAATACTAAATCTTAGTTCGGAGTAGGAATTTTGTGGGTAAAGGGCGGGTCGAGCTGGAAATCTGTGTTGCATTGGGCAGGTAACTTCGGTTTTGTGGTTGCTGTATTGTCGAATAAGGGTGTTGTTAGGCCAATAATTTCGAAAAGTTTTAGTGTAGACGGTCGGAATCGGTAAATTATTTCACGTATTTTTCTTTTATTTCGACTCTCCGTTGCACAATAGGGATTAAATGTCTTCTGGGGCGCTGGAATATCGGTGTCAGATAAATGTAGTTTGCATCGTAACAGGACATAGAGATTTCTTAGATGGGATGTGTACTGCTGCAGCAAGGAAATAAGAGGTAAAATTAAAATACCCGAACTCTCGGAATGCGCAGTTATACCTCGATCTAAGAAGAAGGAAACGTAACAGGGCAAGGTCGCTAGAGTGTTAAATTTCGGAACTTTCGGCATGGCTCAGCTCCATTAAATAAATGCATTGCGAGCTATCCTTGTCAGAGTGGTGCGTCTGCATAGAAGGTTTTGATCATTTGGAGATGTAACTTAGGTGTTTTTGTTTAAACACGTAGCATATGTTTCTTTTATGTAGTCTGCCGAGAGAGCGCTCTGCGTTCTGGACGATTGTTAACGGTGCTTGCAGATGTTTATTTAGAGACTTTGTGCTAGATGTCATTGCCGATTTTCGTTATTTGGAATTTTTGTATAAACACTATGTCGTATTCTGCTGCTGCCGCTGTTGTTGCTGTTTTATCGAAAGAGTGGTTGGCATACAAGTTACATTCCGTTCGTTCGATGGCTATTGCTTGCATCGTCTAAACGAAGAGATACATTTATAGATGCAAGGTTGTGGTAGAGTTCCGAAACGGACCATTTATTTTCTTTTCGTTAGAACTGTTTTTGTATATCGAAAGACTATATGTTAAGATGGATACGTAAGTTTGTGGCGTTTATTATCTAACCTGCGCTATTATTATTAAACGCGGCTGGAGAGAGATGGGAATGTAAATTCTTACTTGCAAATTTTGCATACGAGTTTAACGGTGCTTTGCAGATGTATATTTAGAGACGTTGTGCTAGATGTCATTGCCGATTTTCGTTATTTGGAATTTTTGTATAAACAATATGCCGTCTTCTGCTGCTTGCCGCTGTTGTTGCTGTTTTATCGAAAGAGTTGTTGGCATACAAGTTACATTCCGTTCGATGGCTGTTGCTTGCATCGTCTAAACGAAGAGATACATTTATAGATCTAAGGTTGCGGTCGAATTCCGAAAACGGACCATTTCTTTTCTTTTCGTTAGAATTGTTTCTGTATATCGAAAGAGTATATGTTAAGATGGATACGTAAGTTTGTGGCGTTCGTTACCGTAACCTGCGCTATTATTATTATTATTAAACACGTCTGTCGGTTGTAGTCTATGCGAAGAGCATGGAGAGAGATTGGAGTGTAAATTCTTACTTGCAAATTTTGCATACGAGTTTTAATATTTAATACTACATGCTGTAGTATACGAGACCAGCTAAGCATTTCTGTTCTAAATTGTTTTTTAGCATACGAAGAACACTATGGTAGCTTTATTTTTTTTCCAATAATAATAATAATAAACGGCGGAAATTGTTGTTGTTACATAAATCGAGATCTGGCGTACGGATCGCTGCGGCGCGCTTAATAATAATAAATATGCAATTTAATTGGCTGCTGACCTGTCGGGGCGCGGTCGCCGTAAAAAGAGAGCAGGGGTCGGCCTGTGGGGGCGGTGTCGGTGCGGTCAAGACAATCGTCGCGGTATTGTTTGTTCTCCCCGGTAGGGCGGGTGGCGGCGTCCTTTGAGAACCGGTCGCTAGCGTGGAGGATTAGGAGGGGGTAGCATCTGTCGGCGGCGGAGGCGGCGGTCCGGCAATCGGCCGAGCGAGTAGGGGTCGCGGTTGCGAGTACAGACATGTCGAGGGGTCTACAGGTCTGGACCTGTCGGAGGTGCTGCCTGTCTGGCGGCGGTGCCGAGGGGTGGAGGGGGGCGTCGAACCGGCCAGGTGTGTGGTCCAGGGTGCGAGTACCGACATGTCGAGGGGTCTACAGGTCTGGACCTGTCGGAGGTGCTGCCTGTCTGGCGGCGGCACCGAGGGGTGGAGGGGGGGGGTGCAGGGGGGGGGGGGCGTCGTGTGTGGCCGAGGGAGGTGTTGCAACCTGTCAATCATCCTTAAGTGCGTTATGGCGGCGTCCTTTGATAAGCAGTCGGACAAGTAGCGAATCAAAAGGACCTAAATGTAAACTGTCAATCATCCTTAAGTGCACTATTGTTCGAGTTTGGCGGCATCCTTTGATCTGCGGTCCGGCAATTGGCCGAGGGAGGAGGGGTGGGGCGTAATTCAAATTTCCCGCCAAAAAACAAAAGACGCGCGAATCTCAGTGTGCGTCAATGCCCATTGCCCCACTACTTGACCCCATAGTTCATTTGATTTTTTGAATAATTTCGACGATTTGCCACAAATAGAAGTGTAGATTTACCAATGCACGCAGTTGGATCTTTTGGTACCAAAAATTATGTTTTCTGTAGCGTATCGCGATAACGAATACACATTTCTAAAACCGGGAAACGGATTTTCCAGATAAACCCCTAAACAACACACACATAACATTTTAGTCATTTCCTACTCCTGAAGATACGTTACCTCACAATCAGCGTTTTCGAAGTATTACTGTCGCGTGATGTCATTCACGGACCGATTTCTCAAGAACAACATAAGATATCATTCTGCTCTAAACTTTAAATAAAATTTCGTTATGTTATCTACATTTCATATGCTGCTATATGTAACCTAAATTCAACCTAATGAGAAGTCTACGCAATGTGTTTTTACCTCGGCAAACTCTTTAAAACACGATGCAATAGTTCACTAAACCGGATGCTTCAATTAACTGTAAAGTAAATGAAAAAAAGAATCACCCCTTCATCGATCGAAGATTTCAATCTTTAAGATGTATAAAAATAATTTTTTATCGCAGAGTACCTTTATTCAAATCGCCTGGTAAGTTTCAGAGTTTTCCGAACGCCGTCTTTTAGCACAATACAATTTTCTGGCCGTATCTTGCTAACGGACTAAGATTTACGAAAACTGAAAAACGCCGTGTATAGGTACATGTCTTCAGGATGTATTGTAAATATTTGAACAATTTTGTATGGTTAGTTATTTAGATATTTGCGATTCACGGTGCTGAATCGGTTAAGAATCGGGTTTTGTGATTTTGTGCAAAACTATGATAACTTTCAACTTCTGGATCTCGCTAACGGATAACGATATCGAAAAAATTTAAAAACGGCCTCGAGAATGGTAAAAATTTCGAAGCTTTGCAAATGAATAGAAAATATCAAAGTGGCCATCCCCACAATTCTTTTTTTGGTACCCAAAAAATCATAGTTTTTTGAGATTTTTCTCAGGAACCGTCCATGATTAATGAATGGTGCTTTTGTAAGCCGTTTAAAGGCCGCCATAGACTACACGTTATGTACAAAAGCCAAATCATTTGCTCAATTTGGATGGGCTCCAGGAAGTGAGTAAATTTAAAATTTTGACGATGTACTGTATGATAGCTATAGTATACCCATTCTTATAATATGGACACAAATGATCACTAGGTGAAGATCTACCCTTTCACTCTGGGATGAACAGAAACTGAGATAAGGGCCCCTAAAGAATCGCAAATTCGCACTCGCCGTTTACGAACATATTAATACCGCTCATGGAACTGCTGAGTTTCAAAACATTTTACAATATCAATACATGAGAAGGAGCTCCATACAGAAACTATATAGCGTATGTTTATTCTATGAGGCAATACTATTGGTATAGAATTATGCTCCATGTTTTAATATTCTGCGATTTTCTAAGCGCTCGAATGAACAAAAAATCAAATGTTTGTTATGCTTATGGGACTTAACTACGGGGTCATCAGTCCCTAAACTTACAAACTACTTATCAACTAGCTTATTCTAAGGACGGCACAAATATCCATGCCCGAGGGGGGATTCGATCCCCCGACCGTAGTGGCCGTGCAGACCGTGACTGTAGCGCCTCAGTCCCCTCGGCCACCGCGACCGGACTCGAATGAACAATTTTGTTACATCACTACACGATACTAATTGTATTGAGGTCTGTTCCATGGTTTGATCTTCAGATGATAATATTTTCGAAACACTTCAATAACCAATCTGTCACAACCTGTGGCTATTATATCTTTCCTGCTTCTTTGTCAGCATTACTTCAGTATTTGAAACTATTGGAACTGTGTGAGTGTATCGTATTAGCTGAGGCAGAACTGTGGCCTAGCGGAGCGTTTGCTTAGACTAGCGTGTTACACAGCCTAAACATCGTAATGTCTGCATCGTATAGCAGCACACGACCCCCAATATGCCGCACGGCTTCGATCCACGTCTGCCACGCCTCCCTGCCCCGCTAACTAGCGTGTTGCATGCTGCGCTATATGAACAGGTCATTTGCCTTCCATTTACCATCACTATGTCCCTAGAGATTCTGAACGAAAAGCAAAGTAATCAATGACGGTACTGATCCATCAACACCATTCGCTACAGTTTGATGAAATGTGAGTACGTGTACTCTACAAAACACCATCAACGTTTACTGCTCACAGAGTTGATGGCATACACGTGACAATATCTTTATATACGGGGTGTTTCACTAAGTGTGTTTGCCTCTGTAACTTATAAAATAATAGATGAAGGGAAATTTTAATGCGGTAGGTCAATACAAGAAATATTACACTTTCTGCGGAGCTATGAACATAGTTTATTGTATCAATTTCCAAAGAGTTACACCACAAAGATATAATTTTTTAAACGGAACAATAGTTTTTTCTATCATGTATTGGATTCGTTTAAACCAGCTGCGTCAAAATCAGTTAAAACTACATTCCTATCACTGTTAGTTTGGGAGCTACAACCCGTCAAAGTTCCGGGGGCGGAGGCTGCAATAGCGTAGCTGACTGGCCGAGTGGCTATCCCCTGGGGCACGGCCCACTGTCTCATGACCACCAGCCAGTCAGCTACGCTGTCGTAGCCTCCGCCCCCTAAACTGTGAAGGGTTGTAGCTCCCAAACTGACAGTGATAGGAATGTAGTTTAAATTGATTTGGACGCAGCTGGTTTCAACGAATCCAATGCACGATAGAAAAAACTATTGTTCCACTTAGAAAATTATATCTTTGTGCTGTAACTATTTGGAAAATGATACAATAAACTATGTTCATAGCTCCGCAGAAAGTGTAACATTTCTTGTGTTGACCTACCGCATTAAAATTTCTCGTCACCTATTATTTTATAAATTACAGAGGCAAACACACTTAGTGAAACACCCTGTATAAACATCAGTAGCTGTGCGTTAATCTCAATAATACTAAGAAATGGCTTTGCTGATTTAAATATTTTTTTCGCTTTAAAACAGGGGTGTTTCACAAAAAAAAAAAAAAAAAAAAAAAAAAAAAAAGGAAGAAAGAGACACATTGCTGCTCCTTTGATGCATAATGATATTAATACTTCAATACGAAAATTAAAATACCGATCTTACAGGGTGAGTCACGTGTTACGTGACACCCGTTTTATTTCGTGAACGGTTGCACATATCGAAACGCGGTTTTCAGCACATGCTAGAGCGTCGAGGGACACGGGGGGGGGGGGGGGGCGGGCGTAATGTTGTTGTCTCCAACCCGTAGAACCGACAGAAAGACATCGTACCATTTTAGTTCATTCTGCAGATGACAATACTCCGTAATATAGATATCTCAACTGGTTCGCCTAATTGTTTGGCCACAGTACTGTAATGTGATCAATTTATCATCTAACGACGTGTTTTTGTATTAGCTGAACTATAAATAAACTGCTACCAGCGGACGTTTTTTGGATCGCACTTTATTGAGGCTGTAGTGGAGTACCATCACTTAGACAATGACAAAAATATATGCAACTGGATGAATACAGAAGAAGAGCAATAAAAGCTGCAGATCTTCCGCCGAAAAGAAATTTGACGCGTTGTTTAACAGTCACATTAAAAGACAGATTATAAAATGCAAAAACCAATAGGACAGAATATGGCACACTAGCAAATGATGGATGTAGTGTCCATGATTGCTGTTTTGTGATAAATTTCATAGCGTATTATGAAACTCTTCAGTAGTGTAATTTGACCACCGTAGGGAGACTATGTGGATACAGCAACAAAAAATGTTCGTTAAGCTTATGGGACTTTGAAACGTGAAAAAATTTGTAAGAAAATGTCTAATATTGTGCCTCCTGTTTTGTGTCGAGTAACTTGCTTGCAAGAAAATGTATAATGTTGCTTTTACTGTGTATAACGATATGTGAACTTAACTCTGTGAAGTTTCATCTTTGGCAAAGATCATGCATTGCATAGCATTGTAGCTCGCGCAGAGAGTGGGACTTGTGGTTTAGCTCGCTTAGAGAGCGGTTGAGTTTTGTGTATGGCTCCGATGTAGAGCAGAGGCTGTTGTGCCAGCAAGTTGATTTGATTGTATTTGGAATATATATCGTATTTTTATTACTATGAAACCGTTGGAATGAAGGTAATTACATTTGATGTCATTAGGAAAAGGTTGTATTATGTAGGTAATGTAATGGTGATTATTAATAATAAGTAACAAAGTTGACCTTTCTTTCCTGTTTCATTTACGTAGATAGAAGATTAACCTACTTCCTTTATTTAATAATTATTTATTTGTGGATTAAAAGTGCAGTATTGATTTTGGTAATTTTGTTAAACAGATTTCGTTATTTGTACCATAGTAAATGATTGTTATGCTACACTGCAGTTAATAGATTATGATACTGAATTTTGAAAATCAGGCACTGATCTGCATAAAATTCCCGCAGTTAAACATTAAGAAAGTGGTTTGTGTTTTTAATATCTTTCTCGCAGTAATTTTTTTTTTTTAGTATAGTCAGTGTCTGTTTCACAGTTGTTTTGTTAAAATATCAGTTGCGCACATAATCAGTTTAATGCACTATTTCTTATTTAACAGTATATACATCAATATCAGAGCCATTATTAAACCAAATTGCTGTGTTAATGAACAATTTGTTGTCTGATTTAACGATAGGTTCAACATCATACAACTCAGGCTCAAGTGCAGCTCGCTTAACAAAACGTCAATGTGATTGACCTTTACATTTTATCAACTAATGTTTAGAATTTCATGCTTGCAATGATGTAATGTTTATATCAGAACACATCAGAACATGCCGATTATAATGTTTTGGAATGTTAAATACGACACGCCCATTTTTCTCATGTCGCCATTCGGCGCCAAAAGTTTTAAATTCTCTGAGTTCTATTGTTGTAATTACTTGAAGTTGCTTTCTCTATGGCATAACGTAAGTTTCCTTCTGCTTCTGTACAGTACCTTTTTACATATATAACATTCTGTCTTGGACCATGTAATTTTTGTAAACTTATTGTTACGCATTATATGCAGGTCTGTCACACTGGAAAATGGCCTAACATAGAGGCCGAAACCGGTAGTGTGGGCTTAAATAAAGCACCAATAAATGCAACTGGAGCTGGAGTTTCATTAAAATTTGAACCATAGTTGCGGCAACAGCAAGCATCCAGTGATGGAGAAACTAATAATCATACAACACACACACAGCTTTTAACTTACCTGCCGGGTTATAAACTACCTTGTACTAAAGACAGCACAAACATCCATTCCCGAAGGAGGATTCGAACCCCCGACGGGAATGGCCTCCCGGGTTGGAGCATATCGCCTCAATACGCTCGGCCACTCCGCGATACAGCACAAATAGAGAACATGCTGTACTGTTGTAACAGTCTCAGCAATAAAATACTACTGACGATGCGTCGCCGCTGAAGCACGTCATCACTGGAGCACCGGCTGGTTCCAGCCTATCGCCTTCCGCTTGTCTCCACGGCCTGCACGCCCCGCCCGCTCCCGTTGCCGTCTGTTCACCTCGCAGCACTCTGCCGCAGTCCCGCAGTCTTTGCATACCACGGACGCAGCGAAGTTCTTCACAGCCTCGCAAGAGTAATTAAATGCACTGCCATTAAATTTATGACGGAAGCGGCACAAGAGGAAAAAAGTAATCTCATTAAAATGTGTTCTTGAGAGGCTTGCAAGAGCCACTAGCTATTCAAAACACTCAGCAAAGCCTCTCTACAAGTTGTTCGCCTACTTCGCAAAGACACGGAACGATGAGAAGCTAAGATCGCCGAACAGGTTACCAGAGGGCGGACAAATAGGTTCCACGTGACACTCGCTGATAAGTGATACGCCGGCCGCGGTGGCCGAGGAGACTGAGGCGCTTCAGTCACGGTCTGCACGTCCACTACGGTCGGGGGTTCGAATCCCCCCTAGGGCATGGATATTTGTGCCGTCTTTAGTATAAGGTAGTTCATAAGTAGTTTGTAAGTTTAGGGACTGATGACCCCGTAGTTACGTCCCATAAGCTTAACAAACATTTGAACATTTGATAAGTGATACTATCAAATTGGCACTCGCCGACTCCTAAACACTTCGAATATGAGACCCTGTTTGTAAATATGTGCCGATATGGCCGTTCAAGAGATGAAAACCATCCCGAAGGAAACGCGGTTGTCATCTTTCTGAGCACATATCCTCGAATCAGTAAGAATAAACAAAAATATCAAAACATGACTTTCATGGTTGCTACTGTACTTTATAACTATCCAGTCACATCTTTAAACATTTTAATGTGTTTATAAATCGACCCCGCACCTCTCAAATTTTGAAACGGTGTTTTGATCTCGTCTACTACGTAATCGAAGTGTATTGCAATCGACAAGTGGCACTTGGGAGTTTTTATTTGTGAGAGGCGAAGTCGGAGAGCTTTTCATTCTACATCCTCTGCAGAACTGCTGGAACCAGACAAGATTTTTTCCCCCTTTTTGTGACACGTTACCTGGGCAGGACGAGTTCTCTGGAAACACGGAGTGCAGGTGGTCTTCGTCCACCAGTAATAAAAAGAGGCGTCCTTGGAACTGTGGAGGAACACATAGGACTACACTACTACTATTACTACTAAAGTTCTAATGTTTGTAAATCTATCGGACCAAACTGCGTGGTCATCAGTCCAAAAAAGTGTTCAAATGTTTGTTAAGCTTATGGGACTTAACTACGGGGTCATCAGTCCCTAAACTTACAAACTACTTATCATCTACCTTATACTAAAGACGGCACAAATATCCATGCCCGAGGGGGGATTCGAACCCCCGACCGTAGTGGCCGTGCAGACCGTGACTGGAGCGCCTGAGTCTCCTCGACCACCGCGGCCAGCGGTCATCAGTCCGTTACTTACAAACTACTTAAACTAAGGTAAACTAACCTACGGACAACACACACACACACACACACACACACACACACACACACACACATACATGTCCCAAGGAGGACTCTAACCTCCGACGGCGCGCAACCGCGCGGTCCGCAGCGAGGCGCCTTAGACCGCTCGGCTACCCCACCGCGGCTACTATTACTACTGCTACTGCCAAAGGTACATCAACATCTACATGATATATTCTGCAAATCACATTTAAGTGCCTGGCAGTGGGTTCATCGAACAATCTTTATATTATTTATCTCCCATTCCATTCTCGAAGAGCGCGCGGGAAGAAAGAACACATGAATCTCTCCGTTCGACTCTGATTTCTCGTATTTTATTCTGATGATCTATTCTATGTAAGTGGCAGTTAGCAATAAATTTTCGCATTCGGAGCAGAATGTTAGCAACTAGAGTTTCGTAAGTAACCCACGCCGCAGCGATAAGCGCCGTTGTTGTAATAATTCCCATCCCAGATCCTGTATCATTTCCGTGACGCTGTCTCCCCTGTATCGTGAAAATTCAAAATGGGCGGCTCTTCTTTCGACTCTTTCGATGGCTTCCGTCAAACAACTTGATAAAAAAAATGTTCAAATGTTTGTAGAGTCTATGGGACTTAACTACGGGGTCATCAGTCCCTAAATTTACAAACTACTTACGAACTACTTACAACAAAGGACGGCACAAATATCCATGCCCGAGGGGGGATTCGAACCCCCGACCGTAGTTGCCGTGCAGACCGTGACTGGAGCGCCTCAGTCCCCTCGGCCACCGCGGCCGGCCAACTTGATAAGGATCCCAAACTAGGCAGCAGTACTCCAAAAAAGGACGTAGAAGCGTAGTGTATGCAGTTTCTGTAGTAGTTCCGTTGCATCTTTTAAGGATTCTACCAATGAAACGCAGTCTCTGGTGCGCCTTTCCCACGACATTATCTACGTGTTCTTTCCAGTTTAAGTCTGAAGTAATAGTAATTCGTAGGTATTTTGTGGAGTTTGCGGCCATCACTTTCGATTGATTTATCTTGTAATCAAAGTTTAACCGGGTTTATTTTCGTACACATGTGGACGACTTTACACTTCTCATTATTTAGAGTCAATTGCCAATTTTTACACTATAGTGATATCTTATTTTGATCGTTCTGCAGTTGGTTTTGATCTTCAGATGATTTTACTAGAAGGTAAATGACGGCGTCAATTGCAAACAAGCTAAGAGAGCTACTTACATTTTCTCCCAAATCGTTTATGTAGATAAGTAACAGCAGAAGACCAATAAAGCTACCCTGTGTAATGCCCGATATCACCTCTGCTTTAATCGATGCATTACCATCGATTACTACAAACTGTGTTCTCTCTGACAGGAAATTCCCTATCCAGTCTCAAAATGGGGCGATATACCATAACCACGCAATTTGATTAAAAGCGGTAAGACGCCTTCTTAAAACACCAAGAAATTCTACAGCCAGTTTGTTGATACGAGAAAAAATTGATTCCAAAGAACATTTAGTCTGCATGTGTAATCAAAAATTTCTGGGTGGAACTTCGTCACGTAATAACTTCTCTTACATGTAGTTAGTCACACAACTTACAGATAGAAATGTTCACCTCTTAATATGAACCAAATCAAAAAGGCAAATTACCTCGGCGAATAATAATACAACAGAAGAGCATGAAATTCTTGGTACGTTGAACTTGACTCTGGGAAGGCCACCATACAAGTCCTGTTGCCGGCTCAAAGTCCCGGGTCGATTCGGGACGCTGTAGCTGCAGAGCGGTACTCTGGCTTCGAAAAAGCGTCTTCTCTCGCGGTGGCGTCGGCGCCGCGCTCGCTCAGATAAAGGGACGCTGACAAACACCAATGTCCTCTATTGGCGCGGCGTGGCTCTTTGGCAAGTTTTCGGCCTAGTTGCTGATGGATCTAGCCTAGCGAGAGCCACCGCGTCTGTGCCGAGTGGCTTGGCTTGTTTCTCCCTCTGGAGACCGGTGGCAGAGTCGTGTGTTGTGGCCACTGCTGCGGCTGCGGCTGCGGCGAATGTGGCCGCGTATTCCGTGAGCCGAGACGTAGCGGAAGACTCCTGCGGCCGCGCCACGGTCACCTTTCCGAAGTGGTGACACTGCCTCGTTAAGGATGCTATTGTGATTTGTTTAAGAGAAACGCTGATAAATGATGACAGCAGGTACATGCTTAGTAAGATAACGAATTGACTTCATGTGCTGGTGGACGAACAGCAGAAGTGCCGCCAGCAGGCTTACGTGGGCACGAAAGCCCCGTGAGTGGCGGGGATAGCGACGGCCGGTGTGCCGGCCGCGAAGGCACAGAGACGAAAGTGCAGTGCTAGTGTCGAGCAGTAAGTTCAACAGCGCACATGACGATGGCTACGTGATCTGTTGCCGAAATATTGTGAGCATGGGACACTGGTACCGGGCAGTTTACCCGTGAAGTATGACAACATTTTATTTTATCCAGTCGATAAGCAATACTGCCGGAACACTTTTTGTTTCATAAGTCTTTGTTTGCGTCTTCGTTCATGACGTATCTTTGCTACTGTAGTCAGAAACTGCACATATGTACAGTGTTCTATTTCCACTGTATACAAACTCTGCCACGCTATAAATCGGAAGATTGTAGGTTCGATGTTCGTAGAGTTCTAGGATTTTTATCTGTCACTTTCCACTTCTTTCATTTCTGGAAATGTTACTGATGTGAAAAATATCGAGTAATACCGTGATTCGGAATCCATAAAGGTCCCCCAGTAGCTGGCTGCGTATGTGAGTTCGAAGGTCGGAAGAAGGCAACGGAATACCACCTCCAAACAGGAAGGAAGCTTAGGGTGTAACGTCCCGTCGACAGCGTGGTCATTAGAGACGGAGCTTAAGCTTAGAAGCTTGGGGAAGTATATGTGAGGGAATCGTCCGTACCGTAGTGTAGCTCCGATAGCTTCTCCCTTGTGAATGGAGCAATACCACTCTCTCACTCAACGCCACTGAATGTTCATTCTTCTTAGGTCCCATGCTGACCACTATCTCATACAGCAAGGTACTAGCGACTGGGCCGTCAACAACACGCAGTGTCTATTGCGTCAGCAGATAGCGTTCCGGTACCTGAAAACCCAGCAATATACCGATAAGTGTATCGTCAGGCATGCCCCAGGGGAGTGTGTTAGGACCACTATTATTTTCTATCTATATAAATGATCTGATGGACAGAGTAACTTTTAATTTGCGGCTGTTTGGTAATGATGATGTGGTGCATGGGCTGATGTCGTCTTTAATTGACTGCATTAACATACAGGATGACGTAGACAAATTTCAAGTTGGTGCGAAGAATGGCAGCTAACTTACAATGTAGAAAAATGTAAGGTGATGCGCATGAGTAGGAAAAACAATCCCACAATGCCCGAATACAGCATTAGTAGTGACTTGATGCAGTCGCGTCGTTAAAATGTCTAGGCGTAACATTTCAGAACCATATGAAATGGAACGAACATTTAAGGACAGTTGTGAGTAAGGCGGACAGCCGAATTCATTTTATTAAGAGAATTTTGGGAAGATGTACTTCATCTTTAAAGGAGACCAGGTATAAAATGCTTGTACCATCAAGTCATGAGTATTGGTCAAGTATTTTCGACCCGTAGCAGATCAGTTTAAAGGAAGACATAGAAGCAGTTCAGAGGCGAGCAGCTAAGGTTTGTTACTGGTAGGTTCGACCAATGTGCGAGTGTCACGCAAATGCTCCGGCAACTCAAATGGGGATCGCTGGAGGAAAGACGACGTTCCTTTCTTCACTTTCTGTTGAGGAAATTTGGAGGGCCGGAATTTGAAGCTAAGTGTAGTACGATCTTCCTGCTGCCTATTTACATTTCACGTAATGATCATAATGACAAGATAAGAACAATTCTTTTTTTCCTTGTTCTATGTGGGAGTGGAATAGAAAAGGAAATAGCTAGTAGTGGTAAAGTGTACCCTCCGCCACGCACCTTACAGTGGATTGCGTAGTGTGTATGTAGATGAAGGAGGCACGCTCTGTAAAATTTTTTTATTATTATATATATATATATATATATATATATATATATATATATATATATATATATATATATATATATATATATATATTTGGGCAGAGACGATACATGTTTGCCCTTAACACGCATGGTAGGCACTGGGAACAGAATTGTAATGTCCGCTATGTGAGGTAGCACGTAAATGTCCTGTGTACCTGAAGGTGCGGCGTTTGTAACCAGCGACGATATATATGCAAGTGTGGCAATGCTTTTGGTGCGATTGTATGCGGCAGCGAGCAGTGCGTCGGCTGTCGACATCGGCGCCGCTGCCGCTGCCGCCCCGCTGGGTGGGCAGTGCCGGAGATGTGACAGTGCGCCGCGCTGCGTCCGACCCGCGATTTGTTTACCGTGGCGCTCGTCGATCGACCGCGCATCCATCTGGAGGGCGGCCGCCCACCTCCAGCCGCCGCCGCCGCCTCTTGAATGCCGCGCCGCCCCAGCATCAGGGCCCGCGCTACTGCCGGGAACACCACCCGTGACATAACCACGGCCGAAAATCTTTTGCACCGATTTTAATTACACGTCCGGTTTCGACATCACATCGGCCCAAACCAACACGCAAACGCAGGATACGTAAACAGACCAGAAAATTGGCTACAACAGTGGAAAATTAAGTCAAACCCCAGCTCGTCATCATCACTTAATTTACTAATCTTAGGGAACGATCTTACTGAATAAATAGGATAAATACCAAGATCACATTTTTTTTTTTTTTTTTTGAAGACGACCGGTTTCGACACTAATTTGGGGACATCATCTGGAATGAAACTTCCAAAATTGTGTGCCGGATCCGGGACTCGAACCTGGGACCTTTGATATTCGCGGGCAAGCGCTCTACCGTTAGAGCTCCCCCTACACGGCTCATGATGCCGCCTCACAAAAAATGTCTGTAAATCTATCGGACCAAACTACGTGGTCATCAGTCCGTAGCTTACAAACTACTTAAACCTAGGTAAACTAACCTAAGGACAACACACACACCCATGCCCCAGGGAGGACTCGAACCTCCACTGCGAGCAGCCGCGTGCTCCGCAGCGAGGTGCTTTTTTTTTTTTTTTTTTTTTTTGTTTTTTTTTTTTTTTTTTTCCTATGGGTATTTCTTGTCTTTGCGGACTCTGATCGTGTATGTTCGATTTGGTTCTATGTGTTCTTTGGCTCACCTTTTTTTATTACCGAGGGCGTTCAGCCCTCTGACCGGGCGCGCTGAGCCACGGCGCCCGGCGACCGCTCGGCTACTCCACCGCGGCGCCGCCTCACACCTTTACTTCCGCCAGTACCTCGTCTCGTACTTTTAATCTGCCAGAAAGTTCCATATCAGCGCACAATCCGATGCAGAGTGAAAGTTTCATAATGGAAACATCCCTTAGGTGTGGCTAAGCCATGTCTCCACCATATCCTTTCTTCCAGGAGTGCTAATCTGGCATGTGTCGCCGGCCGCGGTGGTCGAGGGGACTGAGGCGCTCCAGTCACGGTCTGCACGGCCACTACGGTCGGGGGTTCGAATCCCCCCTCGGGCATGGATATTTGTGCCGTCTTTAGTATAAGGTAGTTCATAAGTAGTTTGTAAGTTTAGGGACTGATGACCCCGTAGTTAAGTCCCATAAGCTTAACAAACATTTGAACATTTTTTGGCATGTTTCGCAGGAGAGCTTCTGCGAAGTTCGGAAAGTAGGAGGCGAGGTACTGGCGGAGGTAAAGTTGTCAGGTGGCATCGTGAATCGTGTCGGGATAGCTCAATCGGTAGAGCCCTTCCCGCAATAGACAAAGGTCCCAGGTTCGAGTCCCGGTTCCGGCACACAATGTTAATCTGCCAGGAAGTTTCATATCAGTGCACACTCTGCTGCAGAGTGAAAGTTTCATTCTGGAATCATCTGGACTCATTGGCATTGAACTGCCTGTTATACTGCCCCACGTAAAATCTGATGAAATCTGGTAGCTATATAGAAAGTCATGTGCTGGTGGATAGATATATTTTTAAGCAGTCATTCATTTTATATGTGACTATCCACGAGCAAATGGTTATAATACAGGGAGAACAGTATTTAAACCAACAAACTCTGGGATGTTGTAGGGGACATCAAAACAAATATTTTTCCCTAATATCATTTTCTCCTATGAGGAGTATTTAAGCAGGTAGAGGAAGATTTCTCTGGAGCTAAATTAATTAAACCATCGAACACTTTTCCAATTTTTTATTACATTAATACAATACATTAACACAACTCAATTTCAATTTCAGTAGCTTTTCAAAAATGCCTCCATTGACAAGTAAACAAAGGTTACACCGTCTGATCATGTTCTGTCTGACACGGGCCAAAACCCCAGGAGTATCATGAATTGTTCCTGCTGCTGCTACTACTCTGGCAACCAGATCCTCTTCTGATGCAACAGGAGTTGCGTAAACGAGGTTGTGAATCTCTCTCCACACAAAAAAGTCCAGATGGGACATATCTAGGGATTGAGCAGGCCATGGTACGAGACTACCTCTGCCAATTCACGTTTCTGGGAACCGCCGTCCAGGAATCGAAGCACACGACGAATGAATTTGCCGGCGCCCCGTCATGTTGGAACCACATGCGTTCTCTTGTAGGGAGCGGGACGTCTTCCAGCAATTCTGGCAATGCTCTGGAGAGATAATTGTAATAGTGCCTACCATTTAATACGGCCTTCACAGGCTTAAATACTCCTCATAGAAAAAAATGACATTAGGGAAAAATATTTGTTTTGTTGTCTCCTACAACCTCTCAGAGATTGTCGATTGAAATACTTTTCACCCTGTATATGTATGTATCAACCAGTACACCTACCATATTTTATGTGGAGCATTGTAATAAGGGGTTTAATGTCAGTGAGTCCAGATTATGACACCATAGAGTGTTCCGCTCGTCTTGAATAAAGGCTCTTAAAGCATACGCATGTGGCAAGGGCTCCAAATGAGGCATCTATCTACCTGTGGGACGAAAATATAAATGCCAAAGACATGGCAATATAAAATTATCAAAATTCTATAGGACCAAATTACTTTGGTCATAAGTCCCTAGACTTACCAACTACTTAAACTAAGTTAAACGAAACTAAGGACAACACAAACACCCATGCCCGAGGAAGGATTCGAATCCCGACGCGGGAGGCCGCACGATCCGTAACGTGGCGTTTCAGACCATTCGGCTACTCCCACACGACACGGCAAAATACATGGGTATCACCCTTGACTAAGTATTCAAGTATTCAAGTATTCAAGAGACTATAGGCAAGGCAGGAATCAAACCCAACATGGTCATACATTCATTAGGTTAATTCTCGAATACGGATCTTCAATATGGGTATGTAACAAATAAGACACTGAACTAATATACCCAACAGAAAAGCGAATTTTAAGAACAGTAGGCATACTGGCAGCAAGAACTAAGACATAAAAGTTTAGAGACAGGTACAAACCTCATCCCAGAAATATGAGTCACGCGCCCCTCCAAAATAGGCCGAAATGGAAGAGAAAACTGCAACCCAGCAACATAAATCTTAAATCAAAATCCAAAAAATATCAACTATCCAACATAGAAATAGCCAACACCAGTAGAGGTCACCAAAGACTGTGAGAATGCATTGCCTCGCGGCGATAACACTGAATAAAAAGTTCTCGGGTTTCTGTTCGCGTCAAGTGGTTAAAACTCGACGATCTTTCGGCCAAGCACTCCTTGGCCATTGTCAAGTGGTATGACTGCCAAGTGGCTCCTAGTACGGGCTTACATACACTGGCTGCCAGCTTTGACATCATTGTTACCGCGGGAAATCTCCATTTTTGGGCAGGCGTTGAGTCGGTGTTCTATGCGCCCACTTCGCGGTCACTGGATTCAAACGCGATGGCGAAGAGAGACGAGTTGCCCACGCTTTTCCTCCATTAGTTTTGCTACAGGGACTTTTCCACATACTGCGGAAGTGCACAGGAATTAGCTGGCCGTGCCTTTAAGAAGCCTGAAGAGCAGCAGTATAGCCCATTGCGTCGCAGTTTCTAGACTTGTCAGTATCGTGAGAACGGCGTGCTAAGTTTATCGCCATTTAGTAGCATGTTATCCCCATCACCTTGCGAACAGCAGGTCTTTATAGACCACGATCTTTAATTGGAGCAATAATTTTAGTTTCAGGGTTAGCTAAATGATTTCACACATTTAATATTAACTTACTTATTATTGGAATACTTACTGTTATATTAATAATAATTTAATTATGACGAGATGTAATTCGAAAAGGAACCTTTCAAGGACTACATATCAATTCTGTATCAATAGGACTACGATAAAGACTTGTAATGTATCGGGCATCGAACTACTCAGTAATTCTCTCGGTTGCCGCTTAGTATTACTACTACATTTGCTCCGCCACATTTGGGTGCGGCAAATCGGTATATAAAGTGATAGTTAACCTTCGTTCGACGCCTGTTGCTGTGATCGTTCATGTAACCCATGGCTAGTTTTGTTTTGTTTATGAGCTGTCTCTGAGGACTGACCTTTAATTTTTAATGTAAATCATTGTCTTACAGAATTATCCTAGAGCATGCCTATTTTGCAGTTATATTTGGTAACCAACTGTAAATGAAAACTTGTGAAAGGGTTACCACTAGTACAGTGTTTATAATGAATATACACATTTCTACGGACTTCCAGACGTTCATTGTCTGTCACATTCCTTCAATTAATTCGTTATTGGGCAACGAAATAGCCGCTGTAGATTCGAAATCCAATCGCATGAGAAGACGATCTGCCGGTGAGTGACCTGATAGCGAACATTTTTAGTCGGTGCTTCTTGAAAGTTCATTCGTACATCTTTTATTAATTCAGACTTGTAAAACGAGTGACTGCAGTTGCAGTTACTTCCATCAGTATCCACAAGGTATAACGCCATAGCATAACCCTTTAGTTGTCATCCTTGGTATCCTTACAGCATCAGTTCTCAAGTGAGGAAGGTACTAACATTACTGGCACGAGACTCGAACCGGCTCGGTATTTTGCCAATCAAATGCACCAATTGGCCAGCGACTGTCACAATGTCCATCAGTCGTACGACCAACAACCCTATCCATCAATGTCAGGCTGAATAAGAGCCGCATGTGGATCATCGCACTACTGACTTGCTCAACTTGTAACACATTACGCTCGTGCCTTTCATCTCCTGTCCGCAATCCTTGTTAATCCCTATAGAGATATTCGATTACTGATAGAAATTCTCTACTGATATTTTAAAATATGCTAAAAAAGCGAGAGATTGGCCAGTAGTTACCTCAGTTCCGTATCGCCGACAGTCACAGGTAAATACGGAAATGGAACCGAAAAATCACAAGTTTGCGGAAATATTCTCCTTCGTTAGGTACAAGAGGAGGGGAGAGGAAGGGGACAGAAGAGAAAGGTTATTCACGGCCTAGACCATCACCCTCTCATGGTCTAGGGCGTGAATAACCTTCCCCTTCTGTTCCCATCCTTTTCCATCCTCTCGCAGGAAAATATTTCCGCAAACTTGTGTCATATTTATCGTTTCAATTTTTTTTTTTTTTTTTTTTTTTTTTTTTTTTTTTTTTTGTGACTTGGCGGTACAGAATTGAGATAAGTACTGGCCAGCCAATCTATCCCCTATACATATATACGGGTTTAATCTAAATTCGTGCACTCGAGCTTCGCAGCGCGATTCCTCACCTGCCAACAATAAAAAACGTTTCCTACTAAATTTCATCCTGAGCATATTTCCGCCAGTAAATGGACGTCAAAGACTGAGATGGCGGTGTGTTCCATACGTCAGTGTGTTTCATAATTACACCAACAAACTTGTAAGGGATGTGTTATGCGTATTGAAGAACAAAATGAGTATGGAAACCCATGCCCGGAAACGCCATTCAACGACGCTACGAAGAGTCCAAGTAACAGGCACCAGCTCCTGCCGCTAGACATCCCCTCCAGCAACTTCGACGCTCTGTAGGGTCTTTGGATGACGCTTCCGGTTATGGGTTTCTATGCACACTTTTTCCAAGACACCTTCCACACCCCTTAGAAGTTTGTTGGTGTAGTTGTGTAATTCTGAAACACACTCACGTATGGGACACACACACCCATCTCAATCTTCGACGTCAATTTACTGCCGGAAATAAGCGCAGAACGAAATTTTGTGAGAGACATTTTTTTTTTATTGCTAGCATGTGAGGAATCGCACTGCGAAGCCAGAGTGCCCGATTTTAGATTCACCTTTTATACTGACTGATGCTTGTTCAAATCAAATGTTCAAATGTTTGTAATTCTGTGGGACCAAACTACTCTGGTCATCGTTCCTTGCACTTACGAACTCCTTAAAGTAACTTATACTAAGGGACAACAGAACCACACATGCCGAAGTGATGATTCGAATCTTCGACGCCAGCGGCCGCGCGAGCCGTAACCTGACGACACGGCCATTCCAGCGCGGTGTAGCTCGTTATATGAGTTTCATCATTCAACGTTTCTCATTATCGACCATTTTTATTTCAAGTGACTTGTCTGAAACCACGAACAGTTTCGATTCTACGACGTACCACACCGTTTGCGTTAGGAACATTTGGAAATAAAATATAATGGAAATGTTAATGTGTACATTCACAGTTTAACTGTAGCTCTGTTTCTAGCGATTCCACTCGACCGTCATATTGTTTTTTAAAGTGAGAGTATCGGACGAGTACAACATAGATAATCAGTCATGGCAATGTTCAACGAAGTGCAGTATTATAAGAGAGGTTCTGCCGTCTGCGTATTGCACTGTGTGAATAGGATACGCTACCGAATACCTACAAGTGCTAGGAAGCCGTATTTGTATAATTTAACAGAATCGACTGATGTGGGATACATTTCTAAAGGTTGTGTCATACGAACTGAAACCAAATGTAGATATTACCAACACCAGTGCATAAACAAAAAGTCATATATTCGTAGTAAGGAAATAGTAGAGTGAATGCAGTGCTTTCGTGTGTAAATAACTTGTTAGTGTAGAAATTATCAAAATCTTTCTTGTTGTTCTTGCTTCTCCATTGTTCGTACCTGATGTATCAATAGTCTGTTCAAAATGTTCAAATGTTTGTATAGTTTATGGGTCTTAACTATGGGGTGATCAGTCCCTAAAATTACAAACTACTTATGAACTACTTACGAACTAGGACGGCACAAATATTCATGCCCGAGGGGGGATTCGAACCCCCGACCGTAGTGGCCGTGCAGACCGTGACTTGAGCGCCTCAGTCCCCTCGGCCACCGCAGCCGGGCAATAGACTGCATTAGCCCATTGTACAATAGGATAGTTACTGTGATTATATATTCTATACTGCTTGAAAGCTCTAGTAGGTGATAACATTGAATATCATAGTATTAAAAAAGGGAACAAGAAAATTAAAGTATCGATATGTAATATTGATTTAAAAGGAGATCAATGAGAATTTAAAAAAATTGGAAGGCATTTTGTCATAAAATAAGTCATATATGTACATATTCGTTAAAGGTGGTAAAGTACATGGTTTCGTACCTACAAGTTTGATGTTTACTTCCCTGTCGCGCATTCAAATCCGCAATAATACAATACGTTAATAGGGAAAATAGAAAGCTAAATCGCAGTCTAAGGCCATTTAATGATTTATCCGTGTATGCGGATTCGGGGCAACCACAGTGACACAAATGCTAAGTCGATTATGGAAATCAAAACATCGTACTAAAAAAGTCGATAAATTACCTTTTCATTGGTTTCATTGTTTCGCTTACTTCTCTGTAAGATTGACTTTGTTGTCACTTGCCAACGCTACCGCAAGACTCAAAGCGAGTTTCTAATTTTTAATTTATTAAATCTTAATCATAACTAGAAATTACAATAATACTGCAGAAATAGCTGTTATGTATAGATTAATATATTAAGAATAGGTCCATATCGGAACGCCATCGCCAAGCTATCTACGGGTCAACAATTTTTCATTAGTATTTGTACAAATGATAACAGCTACGACGCGTGAAAGAGGAAATGGACGGGGAGGTGAAGGAGATGTAATAGAAAGAAGAATCGGTAAAGACGAGTTGGAGAGAAAGGGGGGGGACAAGGAGGAGGACGGGGATAAGGGCAGACGGAGAGAAAGGGGAATATATGGATAGATTGTAGAAAACTGTTTCTTTCCCCAAGGGCAGTTAAAAATCACATGTTTATGTCCCGCTAAAATGTCTGATCTTTATACGAAAACATCCTGTGGGTTTACCACGAATATTTTCTGAGAAACCAGATTTCTTCTTTACTTGTACTGACATATCCAAAGAAACACAAAGTTCAAGTTTTTTGTAACCAAGGGACCACACTGCTCAGATCATCGGTACCTTGTCATACACACTGTTTAAAGACCATATAAAATTAATCGTCGGTAAAGCAGATGCCAGACTTAGATTCACTGGGAGAATTCTAAAGAAATGCAGTCCGAAAACAAAGGAAGTAGGTTACAGTACACTTGTTCGCCCACAGCTTGAATACTGCTCACCGGTGTGGAATCCGTACCAGGTGGGGTTGATAGAGGAAGTGGAGAAGATCCAACGGAGAGCAGCGCGCTTCGTTACAGGACCATTTGGTAATCGTGAAAGCGTTACGGAGATGACCGCTAAATTCCAGTAGAAGACTCTGCAGGAGAGACGCTCTGTCGCTCGGTACGGGCTTTTGTCGAAGTTTCGAGAACATACCTTTACTGAGGAATCTAGCAGTATATTGCTCCCTCCTATGTATATCTCTCGAAGAGATCGTGAGGATAAAATCAGGGAGATTAGAGCCCAGACAGAGGCATACCGACAATCCTCCTTTCCGCGAACAATACGTGACTGAAATAGGAGGTGGCTTGCGGAGTATGGTTGTAGATGTAGATGTAAAGCATGCTACGAGCAACACCTAAACAGCCCCGAAATAGAGCACTCGAACCTCCGGCGGGAGCGGCCATGCAATCCGTGACGTGGTGCCTCAAACCGTGTGCGCAAAACGCAAAGCAGGTATTCATTTCATTGGTGTATTTTCTCTGTGTGCATAGTCTGAAAAAAATCCATTATTTTCCCGTTCATTTAATCTCAGACTGATCTGCATGAAGTGTGGCCGAGGTTTTCAGGTTGTCATTCAAAATGCTAATTCGTTTTCTCACTATTACGTAATTTGCGTCGTGGGGAAGTGGTGTCATCGCGTATTCTCCTTCCCTTCGTACGCCAATGCATGTTTCGCGCTCCACAAACCCTGTCGCTGCCGCTGCCGCTGCCGCTGCCGCTGCGGCTGTACGTTAGAATTAGTATCACGGTACGAGGACACTGGTGGCCGCACTGTAATGCAAAGCAGGCCAGCTAGTCAGCCCGAAGTGCTGCCTGCGCCAACTTAGTCTGCGGCGAGAGATGCCGCTACGTGCTGCTACAGCCTGATGAGTCCCTGGTTGTGGACCTTACTGCGTATCGAGAATTAGTCGTCCAGTACGTGACCAACGCTCTTTTTCTAGTATTTTGAGATTAACAACTATAAACTGCGCTTCTTCATGGATTAGGCTCCAGATAAGTGCACGAACCCCTAATTATTATGTGTCTGATGCCAATAGTATTCAAGAACTACCAATAACTACTGACGAAATAAAGATTTCCCAGGCAATCAGAATGAATTGCAAGAGGGACTGAGTCATGGTCGTCCTTGAGTCACCAGCCTGTCTCTGTACTGTGTGCAGTGGTAGTGTTTACAGATACGAAGGAACAGTGCCATTTTTTTAAGTTATCTCTTTATGAAGAAAAGGAAATTGTGCTTAGGGACACATCGAATGAAGACATTGGCATCACGTTTGGGATGATTTCCTCTCTGTATGGCAGTCCTAATTAAGTTTCCCCTTGGTTTTATCCAGTTTTTTTCAAGCAAGTGCCAGGATGGTTGCATCGGCAAGGCCACGGCCAACCACAGAACCAACGTCACCAAAGCATCAACTTCTTTGTTTTAGTTCTTGCTCCTAGTATGGCTGCTGTTCTTAAAATTCGCTTTTCTGTTTGTTATATTAGTTCAGTTTCGTGGTTGCTTTATACCCATATTGAAGGTCTGTATTCGAGAATTAGCCTAATGAATGATCCTGTTGGGTCTGATTCCTGCCTTGCCTGTAGTCTCTTTTGTGTGCATGTACTACTTCAAAGCTTAGTCAAGGGTGATGCCCAGGTATTTTGCCGTTCCGCGCGGGAATAGCCGAATGGTCTGGAGCGCCACGTTACGGATCAGCTGTCTCCCACGTCAGGTTTCGAATCCTTCCTCGGGCATGGGTGTTTGTGTTGTCCTTAGTTTCGTGTAACTTAGTTTAAGTAGATGGTAAGTCTAGGGACTTATGACCTAAGTAGAGTGATCCTATAGAATTTTGACCAATTTATATTTTGCCGTGTCTTTGGCATTTAAGTTTTCGCCTCACAGATAGATGCCTCATTTGTGTTTTGTTCTGGGACCCTTGCCACATGCGTACGCTTGAAGAGCCTTTATTCAAGATGAACGGGACATTCTATGGTCTGATTGTTTGTCTGGATGTTTGAGCTCTCTCTCGTAATTGTATTGTGACGACAAAACTAACATTATTATTATATTATATTTAGTTGGCTAAATAAATAAGTAAAATTCATTACTACTATCGACCACTGCACCTTCAAGTACGGTGGGATTATTTATATCATCTTTTATAGTATCGTCCTTTTTGTAGCATAAAAAATGGAGTTGTTAGTATAATCTTACTAAATTGTCAGTTGTCAAGGATAACATTCCTGTATGATGTGCACTCTTCAGACTACAATAAGATCACAAGAAGGTATTCAATCGACTGTCTTTAAGTGACGGCCGTCATTGTAACTAGTTTATCAAGTGTAACGTATAGCATAATTTTGTAACGCAGCACGGTATCTGTGGATTAAAGAGACAACCAGGCTAAACTAATGTGACCAGATTTCCAAAATCAAAATACGGGACACAAATTGGAAATTGAATTCAAATCACATTTTGTGAAACGTTTCGTAAAACAGATTTGAGTTCAAATATTTCGTCCATGTATCTCTATACCTTTAAAATCGCGTTTAAAAAGGCGTAAAAACTCGTTGCGTTACCAATGGCGTAAATATTTTATTGTTGCCACATACAAACACAATATAGCAATTTCATGTAATGCCATCTTTTATTAAGCCTGACAGTTATTATTATATACACACGTTACTTATTTCTTACTATCCCATCCACACTTTTCAGAAGATTTCATCTCACTCAGGAGTATGGAATTCGAAAATACAGTTTTGTGAAATTTAAATGGTTTATAATGCTTCATGTGCTGTTTTCATCAGTCCATAAAACAATGGCATCAGTTAGACACTGTGCAGAGATAATTATGAGCTGCTAATTTTTTCATTAGCTATCAGCACCTGTATTTCTAAATTCGTGCTTTACCGCTTCACATACATTTCTTACATTTTTCTCTTAGTGCAGTCAATTGCCTTGAGGGAATAGTTATGTTCTGTTGCATGGAAAACAAAGAAGCCTTCCTCAGCATTCATGATAACACTAATCTCACATTTTGCAACATAATAAATAAAACATTTGATCTAAAGAGCTAGGCGGTATTTGTTGCACAACGTTAAACCGACCTCGACTGTCGACTGAAAACATTCTTCTATTCACCGTGAAAATAATTTCTCGCTATGCTGTTGTATTTTCGGAAATGAATAAATGTTTGTTGAGCTTATGGGACTTAACTCCGGGGTCATCAGTCCCTAAACTTACAAATTACTTATGAACTAGTAACACTAAGGACGGCACAAATAGCCATGCCCGAGGGGGGATTCGAACCCCCGACCGTAGTGGCCGTGCAGACGGTGACTGGCGCGCCTCAGTCCCCTCGGCCACCGCGGCCGGCTTCGGAAATGAAAACTCGCCATAATTCCTCAGATCTAAATGGTATGTCCTGATGCAATAATCAATGAACAACTGCTTGAAAGTGAAATCATTACATGGTACCAAACAAAGAATGTCATAAACCGTTCCTCGTACACTTTGCTTTAATGGAAAGTATATTTTTCTTTATGCTTTGGCTAAAATCACATATCGAGTTCTCCCTTTTGCGTTCAGCAAGGTTCAATCACGGGGTTTAGGCACACGTTGGTTTTAGTGTGAAGAGCCTGGACATACATTGGGAAAGACATCGATGCCGATGGCATGTGATCATCTCTAGGTGGTAATTGCGTTTTTCTACAGCAAGAACCAACGTGTCTTTCTTGGCCTCAGCCGGAGCACAGTCTCAGCACCCACCAATACATAAAAAATATGAGACGTGTTTGGACAATTCAATACGGATTTGCTGCTCCCCGTTGAGTACCGGATATGTGGTAAATTGAGCCCATTTTTCGCTATGTGGCTAATTACATTCCCATAGGGGCGCAATGCAGAAACAACCATTTATGAATGTACTTCAAACGAAAGTTCGAACACTCTTATTGTCCCTAGTTCAAGACCTGCGTGATCGACAGTCACTTCTCCGATATCTCCATCCGAATCACAGAATTTGAAGCCATTTATGGTTCCGTTCAGAATTTTCTCACAGACACACTTCTCTGGTTAGTTACAACCATACCACAGTGCCAAATGTAGAGAAGTGGATACCAACCATATCATTTCAATCAATCTTCAATTCTTCCCAGCTGCGGTGGAGTAGCCGAGCGGTCTAAAGCGCCTCGCTGCGGAGCGCTCGGTTGCTCGCCGTCGGAGGTTCGAGTCCTCCCTGGGGCATTGGTGTTTGTGTTGTCCTTAGTTTAAGTAGTTTGTAAGCTACGTACTGATGACCACGCAGTTTGGTCCGATAGATTTACAAACATTTGAACATTTGAAACAATTCTTCCCAAAACAATTGCTCCTGTTCTAGGCATATTCGTTCGAAAAACTGACTTTCTGAGTGTCATTTCTTGTTATAAGTAAATAACGCAAACACTGATCGCTGTGGCTTATAAACACACTCTGTGGCGGGACGTACATTGTCCATCCGCACGGCCGCACCGCCTGGTGAAGACAGATGACTGAGCTATCCCGGCGCACTTCACGGTCCATCGTGAAATACTTCTACCAGTACATCGTCGGCGTTCCTAGTCTAGTGGACAGCGTGGTGTATTACCACGAAGGATGGAGCTCGCGTTCGATTTCCGGCTGGGTCAGAGGTTTTCTCCACTCGGGGACTGGGTGTTGTCCTCGTCATCATCATCTCATCATCATCGACGCGCAAGTCACCAAAGTGGCGTCACCAAAAGACTTGCACCAGGCAGGCCGAGCACGATCCTAGATGGTGTCTAACGGCCAAAAATAACACACGGAATCATCAGTCATTGCCGCCAGTACCTCGCCTCCTACATTCCAAACTTTACGGAAGTTCTCATATGAAACTTCCAGGACTAGCAAGAAAAGATATGGTAGAGACATCGTTTAGTCACTGCCTAGAGGGTTTCTAGAATGAAACTATCACTCTGTAGCAGACAGTGCACGATATGTAGCTTTCTTGCAAAGTGTTAGTCCTGCAAGTTTCACAGGAGAACTTTTGTAAAGTTTGGAAAGTAGGAGACGATGTACCGGTAGAAGTACAGCTGAGACGACCTACCGTGAAGCGTGTCAGGATAGCTCTGTCAGTAGAGAGCTTGTCCATGAAATGCAGTAGTACCACGTTTGAATTCCGGTTCCGGAACTCGGTATTAATTTATCAGGAAGTCTCAAATCAGCGCACACTCCAATGCTGAATGAAATATTCATTCTGGAAACTCTAAAGCCGTCGGTACAAGGAGCGTGTGTCTGAACGTGTGTGGTCAACGTGCCGAGTCCGACGTGCGGCAGAACGCTCGGAGACGGCGCGACTTGAGCATACGGGACGTGTGTCTCAATAAGGTACACGCGACCGCAGCGCGCTTCAGTGACAGTTGTCGACGGCAACAGGTCCTGGAATCACACTGTTTCTGAAATCAAAAGAGTGGAATTCCTGCTTTACCTCTATTAAATCGCTTGTTTCCGTGCTTGTGCACACGTTCGTAATGTTCTGTGATATAGGCCTACCTAAGTAACAACAAAATATCTATTAACATAAGCCTATTATAAAAGTTGTGCGTTACGTCAATAAGCGCAGCGAATTATAAAAGTTTCATGACAAACTGTGCGATATAAAATTAGAAAAGGCCTTCATATGACGCAATTATTGCAACAGTCACGCTTTTCGTAAAATTTAAACGTCATTCTCCCACGGGAAATGTTACTATTCAGTAGAAGAATGTTAAGAACGTGTAAAATACAATACGTGAAACAATAAATTTCGTATTTTATTCCAAGTAAGATGCGAACTGTCCTGTTCATAAAACGAATCCAACAAATTCAATGCGCACTTATGTCTACATAGCATAGAATATTACGCAGTACACTTCTATGAAATTTATAGGAAAGTCTGTGAGTCTATCAGTAAACCCGAACAAAAGAAGAAAAAATGTTTGGTTCCGAGAAGCCTTGAACCAGCTCCGAGAACCATCACACACAGGCCACGGCGTTGCTGCGTACGCTACGGCCGGTAACATGGTCCGCTTTCTCTTGTAATGGCGGATTACGGTAATACAGAAAATTTATAACCACATATAAGACGTTTCCAGTCATTCACTCCAACAAATTGTACCTCTAATGACCGGTTTTCGAGAGATTTTCAATTTACTCAGTTACTTTTACTTGCTTTTAATATTCATAAGACCTAAGTTATATACATAAAACCCATGAAATACGACGGCCAATATGGCGTCTTCATCTCCGTACCGAAAAGAGCTGCCCTCTCCCTGGATAGCCACCTGATGTGACGTTGGTGACGTTCTCTCACCTTATTGGTGATCGTTTAGACGCACGTTGAGAATATCTGGTATGCTTGATACTGCTCGACACTTTGGGAAAGGCTTCCAACTTACGGTTCACACGTTTTGATGTCAGAAATTAGCCACGTTGGCCTCACTCGTTCAGATACACGCTCTGTGTGCCGACGGCTTAAGGATTGATCGAGGAGAGGCCACAGAACAAATATTGCATCGCCTCTTTGTTCACTGGATGTCAACACGTATGGTTTCTGATTATGCGCCCATATCAATGTTCAATTGTTTGTAAATCTATCGGACCAAACTGCGTGGACATCAGTCCGTAGCTTACAAACTACTTAAACCTACGTAAACTAACCTAAGGACAACACACACACCCATGCCCCAAGGAGGACTCGAACCTCCACGGCGAGGAACCGCGCGCTCCGCAGCGAGACGCTTTAGACCGCTCGGCTAATCCACCGCGGCACCCATATCAAAAATACCGTGTGTACAGTACCCATTCCAGATCTGCACAGCAACCTATTCATGCAACGAGCCGGCCGCAGTGGCCGAGCGGTCTGCGGCGTGTCAGTCACGGTCTGCACGGCACTGCGGTCGGGGTTCGAATCCCCCCCCCCACACTTGGGCATGGATGTTTGTGCCGTCTTTAGTATAAGCTAGTTCATAGGTAGTTTGTAAGTTTAGGGACTGATGATCCCATAGTTAAGTCTCATAAGCTCTACAAACATTTGAAGATGCAACGATGTCACCACTGCGAGTTTGGCGAACGTGCGCCAAAAGCAGCTTCTATCTGGAAATCATATTCAACACATTAACTGCGGCTGCATGCTACATCACATATTGGACTACAGTCTCTGTAACAAATTATGATTGAAAAAAGGTCTCCAGCGCGGAAACCACGTATTTCCGTATATAAGTGCACTAGGGGTTAGATTTTGTATCCCATCCTCGTCGCCACTTTTGTGTCCCAACTTCGTCGCCGCTTTTGTGTCCCAGCCTCGTCGTAGGTGTCGGTGGCCGAGTGGAATGAGACCGACACGCTGGTGCAGGTACGGAGGGGAGCAGCCAGAAACTATAAACACTCGAGTAAATTAGAAAGAGATATATTGCACAGAATGTAACAATACTTAACTTTTACATAGTACTGCAGAATGTTGATACATAGTTGTTAGAGGCCTGCCTAGTGCCTGTACGATAGCAAAGTCTTCAATGGTGCCTATCTGATTACGAAGGTCCTAACTCGTTGCTATCTCAGTCCGAAGTGACCGGTGTCTTTCCGTGGTGGCCACGAGCGGGGTTCCAGCAGAGGGCGCTCGTGGCTGTCGTCGGAAGAACGCCGCGCCGTGCATGCATGGCGGCGCGCGGCGAAAGTAGGTGGCGCGCACTTTGTACTTGTGCGACACCACACCCCTCCCCCCCAAACCACCGCGCCGTCGTGGCGTAGGGCTGAGGGCCACGGCGACGGCACTGGGAGGAGGGCCAGGGCGGGGGCGTTACTGGTGGGACGGGCGTCGTAGCTGAGGCCGGGATCGAGACGCCGTCCGCGCCCCGGCATCCGCCTTGAGATCCTCCAGGGAACCCGCCGAAACCTGGGGAAGGGCGCCCGCCCCCGCCCAGAGGGAGCAGGTCATCTTCTTCTGAGGTGCGTGGCCCAAGCTGGGGCGGCACGCACGGTCCCGGAGTCCCTCTCGGTGACGCTGTCATCTGCGGCGGCGACAGCGGCGGCGTCGCGTCGATCTCCATCGGGACGATCTCGTAGTCCGGGGACGAACGATGTGGTTGTGCTCCCTGGCGGTGAACTGGGTCTGGAATCAAGAAACCGGAGACAGGATCGCGCGGCCTATGCAGACGCAATTGGTTTGCGTGGCGCCGCAGCTCCGACCCTGTGGAAGAACGTACAACATACATATTGCGACCGAGCACGCGCTGAATGGTGCCCGGTAACCATTTCGTCTTGATGCCAGCAAACACCCTGTACAGCACCGGCGTAGAAACCTGAAAACGCGTAGCGCCATACGAACCGACTCGGTGCGTGGGAGGCTGCAGCAGGTGAAGAAGAGTGCGGTGACGGCGGCCGTGTAGCAGCTCGGCAGGAGACGGGCCGTCACGTGGCATGCACCGATACGTAGACAGGAAAATTTGAAGAGCTTGCTGCCTGGAGTGCTGACCTTTCATCTTCTCCATGTGAGACTTGAATGTTCGAACGAAACGTTCTGCTTCACCATTGGACTGAGGGTGAAAAGGTGCGGTGGTGATATGCTGAATGCCATTCACACGACAAAACTGTTGAAATTCCGCACTAACAAACTGAGGTCCATTGTCACTGACGATAGTTTCAGGCAAACCTTCGATGCAAAACACTGATGTTAAGGCACTGATTGTACTAGAAGCCGTCGTTGAGTTCATGGCAATCACAAGAGGAAACTTGCTGAAAGCGTCTACAACAATTAACCAGCGCGTATTCCAGAAAGGTCCGGCAAAGTCAATATGTAAACGTTGCCATGGTCCCTTGGGGCGTGGCCAGTCTGAGAAACGCTGTGGAGGAGCCACCTGATGCTCCGCACAAACTGTACACTGTGATGTCATGCTCTCTATCTGAGCGTCCATACCAACCCAGGTACAATGACGTCTGGCCAGTTGCTTTGTCCTAACAATGCCCCAATGTCCTTGATGCAGGAGGCGTAACACTTCTCGTTGCAGGGAACGAGGAACAATCACTCTTGCTTGGTCGTTGTCGGTATGCAACAACAGTACACCCTGACTTAAAGATAATGCATGACGTTGTGCAAAATAACGTCGAACCAGAGGCCGATCAATGTCTTTGGCTCTGGCAGGCCACCCTGAGCGAACAAAACGTGCTACAACACTTAGGTCTGCATCCGCAGCTGTATCCTGTGCAACCCGACGAGAGTTCAAAGGGAATCAAACATGCATCACTGAGTAGTGCAGACTTTAATTTGTCAAAGGCAACTTGGCAATCTTTAGACCATACAAAAGGAACATTCTTCCTACGTATGCGATGCAGTGGAGCTGCGATCTGAGAAGCATTGGGAAAAAATCTGAAATAATATTTAAGTTTTCCCATTACTGCTTGCAATTCATGCACATTCTTAGGAGGAGGCAAGTCTGTGATTGCTCGAAGATGTGATTGTAAGGGATGTATTCCTTGGGCATTAATCACATGGCCTAGGTACTCTATTTCAGTTTGAAAAAACGAACACTTTGCTTTATTACAACGTAGACCTGCTGCAGTCAACACTTTGAAAAGGCACTCCAGGTTTGCTAAATGTTCTTCAACTGTACGTCCGGATACCACAATATCATCTAAATAGTTCGAACAACACGGTACAGAAACTGTCAGCTGTTCCAAAAAACGCTGAAAAATAGCGGGAGCGGAAGAACTGCCAAAGGGTAGGAGTTGAAATTGAAAAAGGCCCATGTGAGTATTAATGACGAAAAACTTTTTTGACTCGTCATCAAGTGGAATCTGTAAGTATGCCTCTGCTAAATCAATCTTGGAAAAGAAGCGAGACTGTCCTAATTTGTCCATCAGTTCCTCAGGTCTGGGCAGAGGGTAAGTGTCTACAATTGTTTGACTGTTCACTGTTGATTTGAAGTCCGCACAGAGACGAAGTTTTCCTGACGGCTTGGGTATAATTACTATAGGCGAGGCCCACTGACTCGCAGAAACAGGAGAAATCACCCCACTATCTTGCCAACGTTTAAGTTCTTCGGCAACTGTATCACGCAAGGCGATAGGCACTGGTCTAGCTTTACGAAATTTTGGAACTGCAGATTCTTTTAAAGTCACATGTGCCACGAAGTCTTTTGCACAACCTAGTTCCGGCGAAAACAAGTCACTGTATTTGTCACACAATGCATTGATTTTATCCTGAGGCACTATTGACGAAATTTGAAGCACATCTCTTTGAATTGATAAACCAAACAAGTCAAAAGCATCTAGTCCAAAAATGTTCTGCGTAGATTTGGCCTGAAGAACAACAAAAGCAACTGTTTTCGTAACACCTTGAAAAGAGGCAGGCAGGCTACACGTTCCTAGCACGGGAATATTTTGACCTGTATAAGCTGTTAACACTTGTTGACACAGCGATAATTTTGGCGAACCCAGAAGTTCATAAGTATCTTTATTAATTAAGGTAACAGCGGAACCAGTGTCGAGCTGAAATTGCGCAGTCTTATTGTCTATGAAGAGAGTCACAAACAGTGTTTGCTTGCGGCGCTCGACAGGTGCGCGAATGTGGGCAACGTCTGCTACGGTTTGTTCACTGTGCTTGCGCGGGCCGCGTAGTGAAGTGAGCGGCGCAGACTCGGCACGCAGCGGATTAACCACACTGTCACTAGATGACACTACCGCCGGATCGGCGTCCGCGCATGCCTGCGAAGCTACTCCAGATTTATTAACTACTGCACTACACTTTTGAGTAGCTACTTGATGTCTACTGTCACTAGCTACACAGTACTGGGCACTATTACAAGGAGCAGTTGCAGAAGGCACTATTTTCACTACAGGAATGCACTGTTCATAGTCATTTTGCTTGTCCCGAACCCTTTTCCGTTGCACAGAATTACGCGCTCGTCGGCGCTTGCTACGTGGTGCACTATATAGTTTTGCCATAGGTGCAGAACTACTTTCTTGCAATTGAGATCCAAGGAAAGCACTGTCCAAGTCCACAGCCCGTAAAACATTTACAGAATGAACTGCTCTCGCACTTTGCGAAGCACTGATTCTAACGTTACCGTTCTTTGAGTTTTTAATTTGCATACACACAGACTGCACATGTCCCAATTTGCCACATTGATAACAGGTTGCGTTGCGACTAGGGCAATGAGCACGCTTGTGGCGAGACACACACTGGGGGCAAGATTTACGTACATTTTTCTGAAATGAGGGTTGGCGCCCTTTATTCAAATCACTGTTTCTAATACGACGGGGCGACCTTTGCGTCGCACTTTTACACTGGCTACTGTTCACTGTCTGTTCAGCACGGCCGGTAGAAAAATAAGAATCACTAGTGCTATACTGAGAACTACGGCTAGGAAAGCGTCCGTTGCGGCGCACTGAATTTACACTATGGCTTTGCATTTCTACATCTGCTAAGTCAAAAGTATCATGCGCTTCTATAAGCTGCAGTACACTGTCTAAGGAGGGGTCAGACTGTTTCAGAATTGCTGCTCTAATTCTGGGGTCCTGAATATTCTGCGTAATCGCATCACTCAACATCACGTCACTATACGAAAGTCCACAAGAGCAAGTAAATTTACATTGGCGGGTTAAGCCCTTCAATTCCGTGATCCATTCTTGGTGTGACTGCTGCGGTAATTTTTTAAGTCTGAAAAATCGGTATCGTGCAGCGGCTACAAGAACTTTTCTCTCATAATAAGCATTCAGTGCATCTACAATTTGTTCAAAGTCTACATCACGAGGAGATGCGTGAGGGAAAAGTTTTTGCAATAATACGAAGGTCTGGGGGCCCACAATCGCTAAGAAAAGGTTCTTCACTCTCTGACCTGTAATTTGATGAGCCGCGACGAGTTCTTGAAACTGTGCGAAATAGTCGCTCCATTCTTCCTCACGTTCGTTGTACTGGCGGAACGTCGGAAGCGGTGCAGCGGCAGGTGTGGGCTGCTGATGTGACGGCTGTTGTTGAGTTGCCGTCAACTGCGCCACTGCCTGGAGAAGTTGTGTTATTTGCGCCGTCTGTAACTGAATAATTTCCATTAAGTTTGGATTCGTGGTAGTGGCCATGCTGACCGATTAGGCGCCGCGCATACAAGTAAATTATATCAAAACACAAATGCAATATGAAAGAGGCCGCTCTGCAACAAAAAAGTCCACAAAACACGTAACTGAAAATGTTCCCCCAAAATTGTTATAATAAGGGTGGGCGGGCGGGAGCAATTTCTGTGTGCTCCGACTACTACTGCTGTCTGGCTGCTGCAAGCGGGCTGGTCCACGGATCGTCTATCCCATCCTCGTCGCCACTTTTGTATCCCATCCTCGTCGCCACTTTTGTGTCCCAACTTCGTCGCCGCTTTTGTGTCCCAGCCTCGTCGTAGGTGTCGGTGGCCGAGTGGAATGAGACCGACACGCTGGTGCAGGTACGGAGGGGAGCAGCCAGAAACTATAAACACTCGAGTAAATTAGAAAGAGATATATTGCACAGGATGTAACAATACTTAACTTTTACATAGTACTGCAGAATGTTGATACATAGTTGTTAGAGGCCTGCCTAGTGCCTGTACGATAGCAAAGTCTTCAATGGTGCCTATCTGATTACGAAGGTCCTAACTCGTTGCTATCTCAGTCCGAAGTGACCGGTGTCTTTCCGTGGTGGCCACGAGCGGGGTTCCAGCAGAGGGCGCTCGTGGCTGTCGTCGGAAGAACGCCGCGCCGTGCATGCATGGCGGCGCGCGGCGAAAGTAGGTGGCGCGCACTTTGTACTTGTGCGACACCACATTAGATATCTGCCGCGCTGGATTAGCCGAGCGGTCGGGCGCCGTGGCTCAGCGCGCCCGGTCAGAGGGCTGAACGTCCTCTGTAATAAAAAAGCTGAGCCAAATGATCAACGAACGACCAAATACGAACAATGAAAACGACCGCAAATCATAAATCTATCTGAAGAACCAAGGGAAAAAAAAAAGCGGTCTGGAGCGCCACGTTACAGATCGCGCGGTCTTCCGCGTCCGAGGTTCGAATCCTGCCTCAGGCATGGATTTCTGTTTTGTCCTTAGGTTAGTTTAACGTAGTTTAAGTAGTTTGTAAGTCTAGGAACTGATGAGCAACGTAGTTTGGTTCCAGAAGAATTACGAACATTTGAACGTTTTGTTCGATATATTGGCTGAAGTAATCTTTGGTTTGTGAGGTCTTTGGTCACTGATATTCTGCCGCCTTCCGGGGAGTGTGTGCGAAAGGAGAGTGGGTACCGAGGGCTGGTTGCGGAAGCACGGCGCGGCTGTCAGAAAGCGACAGTAACGGAATATGGGGGTTTGATTCAAAGTCATTCCCTGCATGTCCCAACTGATTCGGGCATACTTGACTCCAATTGTTTCCCTTGGTTCTGGAACTCATGGTGGCAGCGGTACCCGCGTGTCTCGTTAATGAGTGCATTTCGCACCAGTGACCTTGATTGTATATGTGTGGCAGTTGTAATTGTTCAAGGAGTCAGAATGTTTAAGCACAGTCTAGTCTAGTGCGTCCTCTGTTCGCGTCCAAGCATTTGTGTGTGCAGCCACGATTCATGTGAAGTTAATTGTGTTTAGGAAGGTGTTCTAAACATGTGTTAACCAATATTTATTTTCTGCAGACGTATTGTTCAGCTGTCGGCAGTGTTTGTTTCGAGTGAACATGGGCACCTGAAATAATTTTTCTTGACCCTTTAATGCATTAATTGTTATTTGAAGCTATAAAAACTACCACGTGAATAGTGCTTATATAAAGAGAAAAAAAATTGAAGAAAAAATCCTTAAAATTATTATGCACTACTAGCAACAAAACGTTCATAGCTGGTCAGCTATATAGTGCTTCCATGATGTACCCGCTGCAGTAAATGTCACTATTATGTCTCTAAACTTTCCAGAAAGTAACTCGTAATGCAACAGTAGTATGTGACTGACTACTTTTACATGGCAAAGAAGGGCTACTAAAGGAAACAAACGCACATTTTAGGAGTAACTCAATGCAGCCAACTGTTTAACTGATTCAATACCACTCTTTAATTTATAATTTCTAGGACGAGATACTTGCAAGTGTAACACTATGTATAGAAGCAACTACAAATTAATTTGTGGTAAAATGTTGATCAGTTTGAGAGATAATCGTAAAATAAGGTATGTAGCTGATCAGCTACACTATGCATTACAGGGTTAAGATTCAAATACAATACTGAAAACCTGCGGTGTTTCGTAGCAGCGGGTACCAACTGTGGCACAGAGTGCGTCCTTCGACTCGTTTCCGGTGACAAGGTCGCCACTGAGTTGGGAGAGAACTACATAAATGGCGGAACCAGTAGAGCTCCAGGCCATGACGAGAGCCGCTGCCGTATTGGGTGTCCTCGGCCTATCAGTAAACAGCACGGCTCGGCAGTTCCGCTTTTACGTGTACTGTTTATTGTGGCACATAACACGTCATGGTTATTACTGGAGCAACGGCGATTGGGAAAACAACAAGCTTAGAAACTTAATTAGTCACGATAGCTAATCGATACGTCTGTATTAGCAAGTGTGTTACTTGCTTAGAATAATGAAGATGAAAGTACGTTTCAAATTCAAATGTTTGTAATTCTATGGGACTTAAATACTCTGGTTATCGGTCCCTAGACTTAGACACCCGTGACAGAGTAACATCGCTCCCCGCAACAAGGCGCCTTAGAACGCTCGGCCACTGCGCAGCGAAACTACGTTTCCCACAAGAGCTCCGTTTACATAGCTTAGTATAATCAGTGCTGCTATTAAATGAGGACAATGCTCACGACGATGATCAACCAGTTGTGGCGGCATAATCCGTATCACTAATGTAATTATTTTTCTATCAGATGTCACACATGTAATCACGACGATAATTCAGACCGTCACTATTGTTTGAGAATTTTCTTAGAAATTCCAGAACGTTAATAACACATGAGAAATTGATTACAAATAAATGAATACCCAATTTTGTGTAATAGAAATACAATGACGACTGATGAAGTCCAGTTAAACTTCGAAGTTCCAAATGCAGTCCACTAAGAAAATCTTGAGGCACTATTCCGAGTAATTTAGCATTGGTATTGAATCGCACAGCTCCATCTGCTGGATAGAAGCACTGCTAGGCACTCTCTTGATGAACATTTTCTGTCCAGACGATTACGAGGCACATTCTTTGAAGACGTACCATATTCGGTCTACAGTCCGAATGCGCCGAGTACTTAATTATGCATCGGGCATTAAGGATACGAGCAAGTGATAGAGTTAGCACTGCACGGTCTGTTGCAGCATTGTAGGAACTTGTGCCACGAGCCTATTGATATGGTGTAGTAATCTTTGGTTGCCGCTCAATAAGCGACACAGATAACATTGCGGTACAGTCTGAAGTTTTGATCAAGGCGTTTTCTGAACACCATACAACAAGTATTGCCATAAATAGTATGAAATAATGGAATCAAGACACTATGGACAAAAAAATTAAGTGTCTACTAATGAATTCTAACGCTGGATTTTAGCGATAGAATCATGTAAATGTTCAAATGTTTGTAAATCTATCAGACCAAACTGCGTGGTCATCAGTCTACGACCTTGTAACATGTGGAAATCTTCAGTGTTAGACACCTACACTTTTCTACTTGGAGATTGTAGGCTCTGAGGAACCATCGGATCAGCGTGCCGATTGCGAAATGTGGATAAAGAACGTGACACAGTTATGTACCAGCTAAAAGTAAAAACCCAAAACGCACAAACGCACTATAAAATGGTCACTAATTGACGATCATACTACATTTCGAGAGTTCGATCAGGCATTTATTAAATTAATAGCAAACTCAAGGACGCAGTAATTTTTTTCTTGCATATGTTAGCCGTTTCGGTTTCCCATCTTCAGATATAAAATTACACTTTTTTGTATCTACTGTTACTTACGTTTCTAAAAAAACAATTCCACGGTTTACATCTGGATGTGGGAAACGGAAACGCGTAATATATACAATACATTACCTGACATTGTCGGTTTAGGAGGCGATCTTCAAAATGAATCGCCAAGATCGCGAATTAATAAATTATTTAAAGACGACCGGTTTCGGAGGGCTGTGCCACCATCATCTGGTCAAATATATTTATAAGCTAGTCATTTAAAAAAAATGGATATGAAATAGCAATTGGAACATAGCACTTAGTCAACATATAAAAAAAAGGGTAAAACATGACAGCTTACAACATATCTTGTAAGCTGTCATGTTTGAACTTGTGTGATATAGGCCTATATGACTAAGTGCTACGTTTCACTTATTATTTTACATCCATTTCTCTTAAATAAGATGATTAGCTTATAAATATATATGACGAGATGATGGTGGCACAGTTCTTCGAAACCAGTCGTCATTAAACAAATTAGTAATCTTGGCGATTCATTTTGAAGAATATAGCAATAAAAATTACTGTGCCAAGACCTTGCTATATATGTGCCAATTCTGGACAGTCGCTTGCCTCAATCATTAACAGAATTCGTTAAATCGACGTTTCTACATTCAACAGCAGATCTCTAGACAGCTCAATGCGCCCATATCAATGTTCAATTGTTTGTAAATCTATCGGACCAAACTGCGTGGTCATCAGTCCGTAGCTTACAAACTACTTAAACCTACGTAAACTAACCTAAGGACAACACACACACCCATGCCCCAAGGAGGACTCGAACCTCCACGGCGAGGAACCGCGCGCTCCGCAGCGAGACGCTTTAGACCGCTCGGCTAATCCACCGCGGCACCCATATCAAAAATACCGTGTGTACAGTACCCATTCCAGTTCTGCACAGCAACGTATTCATGCAACGAGCCGGCCGCAGTGGCCGAGCGGTCTGCGGCGTGTCAATCACGGTCTGCACGGCACTGCGGTCGGGGTTCGAATCCCCCCCCCCCAATACTTGGGCATGGATGTTTGTGCCGTCTTTAGTATAAGCTAGTTCATAGGTAGTTTGTAAGTTTAGGGACTGAAGATCCCATAGTTAAGTCTCATAAGCTCTACAAACATTTGAAGATGCAACGATGTCACCACAGTCTCGAGTGAACCGTCAGCACGAACTGCGGTTCGGAAATAATACATAAGCGAGCTCGCACTCTAACAAAAACCAGCAGCAACGTCCCGTGTTCACCTCTGCAGTGTTTCTTCATGTACTGTACATTTGCCTACATGTACAGATGACTATTGTCACTTACTAGGTGACGTGCAACTGAAACTCAGCGTTTCAGACAATTTATATAAACTGCCCGCTCCCCGTGATTCGTAAGAGTACCTTTTGTCGCTTTGTACCTTTTAGGTAAACTGTAAAGGCCAGGATTATCATTCTAATAAGTAACAGGAAAAAAAAAGAAGACAATAACCTGAACTCCTTCTTTAACTCGGATTATGTCTCAGTATTTGTGTTATTCAGTCTTTCTAAACCATTAAACACGCAGTAACAGACAGTTCAACCAGGAGGAAAGAATGTAATAATAAGATTTATCCTTCCATAGTGGTGATTGGAGTGTGCCCTTTGAAACAAACCATTACGACATTTTACACCTTTGATGTAGAGAAATGCCGGCAAAGTCAAAAACATTATGGCCCGAGACGTGCTTGAACCACCGACCGTCCGAATGCGAATCAAGTACGTTACCACTGTGCCACCTCAATCTGTTAATATGTTAGAGGTTCTTCTACTCATTTATATACAAACTAGCTTAATTTCCGCTGCTTCGCACGCGTAGCCTGGATGGTCTGCAGTGGTTGTTTCTATTTCTAAATATAAATTTTCGTAGATTTAGCTTTAAAAATGTTTTCTGCGATGAGACGGGGTACGGGTGATAGTAAATCTGTAATTCAATTCCATACTGGAATATTATTTCTTAAAATAATTCACCTTAGCTAAGTTTCAGTTAGTTGCTAGGTAGTTGTTAATTTAAACTCTACTATTCCTTAGCAACACCAACTGCCTGATATCGCCGTGATGTTATACACTTCGATCAGAAGTTCCCGCACCACGAGTACGAATCAGAAAAAAGAAATAAATCATGTAATTATTCCTTAAAATTGAATATCAGTTTCTTGTACGAGCGGGGCAAGAGTAATAATTACTGCAAATTTACTCAATATCTAACACAAGCAACGTGATTTGCTATCGATATTTTAGCTTCACACATCGAAGCCCACTATACTCGATGATTCGTATTTACAATTAATATAAGTTATCTCGACAAAGCTGAATGTAAGTCAGTATTAAATTTCACTGACTCATTAAATAATCTTCTTGAATTGAAACCTTTCAATAAATCAGAGTTTATCTTGCTGTAGATATAAAGCACACATTAAATAAATCTTCGTAACACACTTGAAATACTTCTCAATGCAATATACATTTATTGTCTTCTGAAATAGTATAAGTCCAATTAGTACTGCTTGTAAGAAACGTCTTTTCAGTACAAAAGATTATGAACGATTATAACAATGTAATCAAAGTAATATTTCTTTGAAAACGATCGACGCGCGGCAATACAGAAGGGGCAGACGGATTCGTAGCCCCGTAGCCGTCGGTTAAATGCGGATAGAGGCCAGATACAGCAATGTTGGCTGCAGCGGCGACGACGCAGCGCATCTTCATTGCGGCTCCACGATTGTACATGAAACATACAGAATACAAACAAAAATATTTTAAGAATCACCATACAATATTTATACACAAATTAAATATATACAATTTCAGAATACGTTAGTGTAAACAGACTTTCTTTTATATCCTATAAAGCGGGGCTGATGAAGGGAAGTTCTTTAATTCTAACCATCAAAATTTTTGCATTTCTAACATAAAAATCGTCTTAGTAATACCCTTAAACGATTTTCCCTTATTTCACCCGCTTAATGGTTGAATTTCCAAAACTATCGAAATATGTTGTTGTTATGGTCTTCAGTCCGGAGACTGGTTTGATGCAGTTCTCCACCCTACTCTATCCTGAGCAAGCCTTTTCATTTCCTCATAAGAACGACAACCCACATCTATTTGAATCTGCTTACTATACGCGTCTCTTGGCCTCCCTCTGCGATTTTTACCCCACACACTTCCCTCCAATGCTAAATTTACGATTCCTCGATGTCTAAGAATGTGTCCTACCAAGCGATCCCTTCTTTTAGTCAGGGTATGCCAAAAACTCCTTTTCTCGCCAATTCTGTTCAGTACCTCTTCATTAGTTATGTGATCTACCCACCTAATCTTCAGCATTCTTCTGTAGCACCACATTTCAAAAGCCTCTATTCTCTTCCTGTCCGCACTGCTTATCGTCCATGTTTCACTCCCATACAAGGCAACACTCCACACAAATGCCTTCAGAAAAGACTTCCTTACACTTAAATTAATATTCGATGTTAGCAAATTTCTCTTTTTCAAAAATGCTTTTCTTCCCATTGCCATTCTGCATTTTATATCCTCTGTACTGCGACCATCGCTTGTTATTTTACTACCCAAGTAACAAAACTCATCTACCACCTTCATTGTTTCGTTACCTAATCTAATTCCTTCACCATCGCCTGATTTTCTAAGACCGCATTCCATTATTTTTGTTTTGCTCTTGTTAATGTTCATTTTGTACGCTCTCTTCAACACACTGTCCATTCCATTCAACTGCTCTTCCAGGTCGTTCGCTGTCTCTGACAGAATTACAATGTCATCAGCAAAACGCAATGTTTTTATTTCTTCACCCTGAACTTTAATCCCTATTCCAAATTTTTCCTTGCTTTCCTTCATCGCCTGCTCAATGTACAAATTGAACAACATCGGAGAAAGGCTACAACCCTGTCTTACTCCCTTCCCAACTGATGCTTCCCTTTCATGCCCTTCGAGTCTAATAACTGCGGTCTGGCTTTTGTACAAGTTGTAGATAACTCTCCTTTCCCTGTATTTTACCCCTGCTGACTTCAGAATTTGAAAGAGTGTAGTCCAGTCAACATTGTCAAACGCTTTTTCCAAATCTACAAAGGCTAAAAATGTAGATTTGCCTTTCCTTAATCTATCTTCTAAGATAAGCCGTAAAGTGAGTATTGCCTCCCGTGTTCCTACGTTCCTCCTGAATCCAAACTGATCTTCCCCTAGGTCAGCTTCTACCAGCTTTTCCATCCTCCTGTAGATAACCCGTGTTAAAATTTTGCAACCATGACTTATCAAACTGATGGTTCTGTAATTTTCACACCTGTCTGCACCTGATTTCTTTGGAATGGGGATTATTACATTTTTCTTAAAGTCTGAGGGTATTTCGCCTGTCTCGTACATCCTACACACCAGTTCAAATAGTTTTGTCATGGCTGGCTCTCCCAGAGACTTTAGTAGCTCTGAGGGTATGTCATCTACTCCTGGGGCCTTGTTCCGACCTAGGTCTTTCAGGGCTCTGTCAAATTCATCTCTCAGTATAATATCTCCTATTTCATCTTGATCTACTTCCTCTTCCCTTCCTACAACATCGTCTCTCAGTTCATTTCCTTTGTAGAGCTGCTCTATGTACTCTTTCCACCTTTCAGCCTTCCCTTCTTTGCTGAGAACTGGTTTCCCATCTGAGTTCTTGATATTTGTAGAATTGCTTTTCTTGTCCCCAAATGTCTCTCTGATTTTCCTGTAGGCAGTATCTACTTTTCCCCTTCTTATACATTCTTCTACAGATTTGCATTTGGCTTCTAGCCACTCCTGCTTAGCCATTTTGCACTTCCTATCAATCTCATTTCTTAGTCGTCTGTACTCCATTTTGCCTGTTTCATTTACTGCATTTTTATATTTTCTCCTTTCATCAATTAAATTTAGTATTTCCTGTGTTATCCAAGGATTTTTTGCAGGTCTTGCCTTTCTACCTATTTTGTCCTCTGCTACCTTCACTATTTCATCTCTCAATGCTACCCATTCCTCTTCTACTGTTTTATTTCCCCCTGTTTCTGTCAATTGTTGCCTAAATCTCCCTCTGAAATTCTCCAGAACTTCACTTTCCTTCAATTTATCTAGGTCCCATCTCCTTATTTTCCTACCTTTCTGCAGTTTTTTCAGTTTCAGCCTACAGTTCATGACTAACAAGTTATGGTCAGAGTCTATATCTGCCCCTGGGTATGTCTTGCAGTTAATAACCTGATTCCGGAATCTATGTTTTACCATTATAAAATCTATCTGATACCTTCCAGTGTCTCCTGGTCTCTTCCACGTATACAACCTTCTTTTGTGATTCTTAAACCACGTGTTTGTTATGATTAAATTATGTTCCGTGCAAAATTCTACCAGGCGACTTCCTCTTTCATTCCTTCTGCCCAGTCCATATTCACCTACTATTTTTCCTTCTCTTCCTATACCTACTACCGAATTCCAGTCTCCCATCACAATTAAGTTTTCCTCTCCCTTAACTGTCTGAATAATTGCCTTTAGCTCCTCATATATTTCTTCGATTTCCTCATCATCGGCAGAGCTAGTTGGCATATAAACCTGTACTACTGTTGTCGGTGTTGGCTTCGTATCTATCTTGACAATGATAATGCGATCACTGCGCTGCTCATAGTAGTTTACCCGCATTCCTATTTTCTTATTCATTATCAGTCCTACTCCTGTGATACCCCCAACTGATTTTGTATTTATAATCCTGTACTCACCTGACCAGAAATCCTGTTCATCCTGCCACCGAACTTCACTAATCCCCACTATATCTAACTTCAACCTATCCATTTCCCTTTTTAAATTTTCTAATTTTCCTACCCGATTAAGGGATCTAACATTCCACGCTCCGATCCGTAGAATGCCAGTATTGTCTTTCCTGATGATAACATCCTCCTGAGTAGTCCCCGCCCGGAGATCCGAATGGGGGACTATTTTACCTCCGGAATATTTTACCCTAGAGGATGCCATCATCATATTTTCATACAGTAGAGCTGCATGTCCTCGGGAAAAGTAACGGCTGTAGTTTCCCCTTGCTTTCAGCCGTTCGCAGTAACCGTGTGGCAAAGCCACATTAGCTGATGTTACAAGGCCAGCTCAGTCAATCATCCAGACTGTTGCCCCTGTAACTACTGAAAAGGCTGCTGCTCCTCTTCAGGAACCACACGTTTGTCTGGCCTCTCCACAGATACCCCTCCGCTGTGGTTGCACCTACGGTACGGCTATCTGTATCGTTGAGGCACGCAAGCCACCCCACCTCGGCAATGTCTGTGGTTCATGGGGGAAATAATGTTTTTAAAATTCCAATCAAAAATCTAAATCCGAAGTTTTGTATTTGTTGCTTCAAAATTGCCTTAATAGCAACGTATTTTCAAAAAACCGTTCACCCCCCCCCCCCCCATTTCACTCCCTTAGGAATGGGAATATCGAAAAAATCGGTGATGCCTTCATAGTAAGATGAACAACGCCTAAAAATTTCAAGTTTTTGTCTGCAGATTCACTTTTCAGCGCCGTTTTCTGTCATTTAGAAATGGATAGAGAACGCGAAATTTCTTTCTTACGCTTTGGCGTCGTTCTTGGTAGTTTTACTTTCCATACTGCAATATGCACTTATTTTTCTTTATTTGTACGCTTGTTGCAAAAAAAAAAAAAAAAAAAAAAACTAAAGATTATGCATCAAGTTTCGCTGTATATAACCTCTTTGCTATTATAGTGTCAAAAGTCATCGCTGGTCTTTAGTCCGAACTTTAAATAAGCTGACTGTTTTCAACCACTATATCTTCCACACTCTTATAGATATCGACACGGAACTGCTATGGTGTACAACGGGATACTTTGTACTACAACATCACAGAGAAATCGTTCGTTTCCATCGTGTAGTTTCTGCTGTAGAGCAAAATATTAACGCCCACACGTAGATTTTTATACAAGTCGGTAACTTTCAAGTCCCATATCTTCCACACCCTATCGTAATCAACCCTCTACCATCATAGTGTACAATGATACCTACTATCACATACAAACACTATTCGTTTGTGATGTGTAGTTTTGGCTGCAAAGTGAAAGATGGGCACAAACACCTCAGTTTTTATATGTATTAAGATTACTTCGTTAGTCTGGTACCCTAGTGTTTCCGTAACGTCTCGTATAAATCATTAGCTGATTCATCACGTAATGTTTTGTACCCTCGAGTACATATATTCTTGAATTCGAATCTGTGTAGACTGCTCTATTAAAATCCGTTTTCAGTATATCGTTCGGGTTCTACTGGATTCTAGTTCGCAACCGCTTTTTCGTACTTTGTCGCGTTTAATGGAGAACTCAATGTTAACGACTTCAAATATTCTACTTTGTTTCTTCATGTCACAAGTGATTAGTATGTAATTGTGTTGTAAGTGGTGTCGCTTATTGTCACTGAATGTTCTACATAGCCTTAGGGTCTAGGACATTCTAAATTACAACTCCAAACAATGCAGCACAGGTTACGGAAATGTGTTCACTCGTTTTTAAGAGGAAAATACTACTAAATAATGTACCAACTACATTCATCCTTCGACTCTAATAAAATTACACGCCATTGAAAGCATAAATATTTCGTGACAAGGTGTAATAAAGTTGAATATGGTGGTGGACGCATGGTGTAGGCAGGAATCAGTATTGGGGAACGTACGATCTCTGTGTCCCTGTGAATGGCGGTTTGAGCGGTCAGAAGTATAGAGAGGAGAGCGTTTGACCTTTATTGTGCACTACGGTGGTGCCACAGGAGTGACTTCTTTCTGGTGGACGGTGACGCTCGTCCCCACAGAGGTGCACTAGAGGAAAATATGCGTGAATCTGTGGGAACGGAGTGGCCAGCTTGTTCACCGGTCTGAAACTAGATTGATCACGTTTTGGACACACTTGGTAGACGCATTTCAGCAGACCGGTACCTCCCACAACGGTTACAGAGCTAGATTTTGCACTCTTGAAAGAATGACCAATTATCCCTCAAGAGCTGATTGATAACCTCATACTGTCAACGCCTTGTAGCTGTGCAGCTGTAATGGCCGTCGGGGGTGATCACACACCATATTATAGGGCAACGAGACTGTCTTTTCACTATTATGATAGCCCCATGGAGCCTCGCTCTAAGTGAACCCTATGTAAACAAAGTAAAGAGTTCAGTCAGCTAAATACCGCACTGTCTCACACACAAATTACAATTGTAATTATTATGTAAATGAAATACTTTACTAGATGTCTATTTTTTATTTTAGCCCACTTGATCCCTTAGTTGCTTTGCGCAGTGCATGTTATCTTTTAGAAAATTCAAATGTTCAAATGTTTGTAAATCTATCGGACCAAACTTTGTGGTCATCAGTCCGTAGCTTACAAACCACTTAAACCTAGATAAACTAGCCTAAGGATAAACACACACACCCATGCCCCAGGGAGGACTCTAACCTCCACGGCGAGCAACAGCGCACTCCACAGTGAGACGCTTTAGACCGCTCGGCTACTCCACCGCGGCTACCTTTTGGAAGAAGAAATGTTAGTAGTAGAAGCAAAACCCAAACAGCATAAAAAATTTTCAGTTGAAAGTACAATACACATTCAAATTGTATTCAGAAAAGCGGTGTTATGATTCTACATGTACGCTGACACTCTGCATTTCATATTTAAGTGCATGGCACAGTATTCATTGAACCACTGTTATTATATTTCTCTGTGGTTCCATTCTCTAACAGCTCGCGGGAAAAAGGAACATCTGCATCTTCCCGTTTTCTATCTGATTTCTCTTGTTTTATTAAGATGATCATGTCTCCCTATGACGGTGGATGCTAACAATATATGTTCCCAATCTGAAGAGAATGTTGGTGAAAGATATTTCGCAAATAGATCTCACAGCAACAAATAATGCCTTTGTTTTAATGGCTTCCACCCTAATTCGTGCATCATTTCTGTGACACTGTCTCCCCTATATCGCGAAAATATGGAACGAACTTCCCTTCTCTGAATTTTTTCTATATCGTCCGTCAGCCCCACTTGGTTTCGATCCCACAATGCGCAGGAATACTCCAAAAAGGTCGCACGTGTATGTAGGCATTTTCTTAAAACTGTTGCATCTTGCAAGCGTTCTGCCAATGAAACGTAGTCGTAGCCATGCCATCCCTACAATATTATCTATGTTGCCTTTCCAATTTAAGTTAATCCTGATTGCTACTCATAGGTATTTAGTAGAACTGACGGCCAGTAGATTTGACTGATTTATAGTGTAACTAAAGTTTAACAGATTTCTTTTAGTGGTCATATCGATGACATCCATGAAAAAGAGAAATTGCCAACATCGAATATTAATTTAAGTGTAAGGAAGTCTTTTCTGAAGGCATATGTGTGGAGTGCTGCCTTGTACGGGAGTGAAACATGGACGATAAACAGTGCGGACCGGAAGAGAATAGAGGCTTTTGAAATGTGGTGCTACAGAAGAATGCTGAAGGTTAGGTGGGTAGATAGCACAACTAATGAAGAGGTACTGAACAGAATTGGTGAAAAGGAATATTTGGCATACCTTGATTAAAAGAAGGGATCTCTGGGTAGGACACATTCTTATACATCGGGGAATCGTAAATTTAGCATTGGAGGGAAGTGTGTGGGGTAAAAATCGCAGAGGGTGACCAAGAGACGCATATAGTAAGCAGATTCAAATGGATGTGGGTTGCTGTTCTTATGAGGACATGAAGAGGCTCGCTGAGGATAGAGTAGGATGGAGGGCTGCATCAAACCAGTCTCCGGACTGAAGACCATAACAACAATCGATGACATCACTATTAAGGGTCAACTGGCAATTTTTGCACCATGCACATGTCCTATCTCAATGCCGGCCGCGGTGGCCGCGGGGACTGAGGCGCTTCAGTCACGGTCTGCACGGCCACTACGGTCGGGGGTTCGAATGCCCCCTCGGGCATGCATATTTGTGCCGTCCTTAGTTGTAGGTAGTTCATAAGTAGTTTGTAAGTTTAGGGACTGATGACCCCTTAGTTAAGTCCGTTAAGCTTAACAAACATTTGAAACGTCTTACCTCAATCATTTTGCGATTTTGGTGACTTTACTAACAGATAAATGACAGCATTATCCGCGAACTGTCTAAGAGATACACAGTCTCCTAAATCGCTTACAGAAATGAGGAACGGTAGAGACCCTGTAACACTTCAGTGGTGAACGGCAGGTTTCACTTCTGTTTATCTCAGTTCAACGTTCTGTGTCCTTTCTGACAGGAAATCAGGAATCCAATCGCACAACTGTTTTTTTTTTTTTTCAAATTAACTGTGGAGGTTTATTGAAATTAATAGAAAAAAGACTAAGCTCACACTTACATCAATTAGGCAAAATCCTGGAACACGTCCTAATATAACGAGGCGAAGATCGTAAGTGACGAACAGTTCCGCTCTCTCCCTTCAGCTTGTTGTAAAAAAAGTTGAACGTGACAAATCTCATATGTTTATCGATACGCTGGCAGAGAGAGGGCAGAAGTCAGCGACGAGCATCGCACAAGTTATTTTAAAAAAAAGTCATTAATGTATTACTACAATACAGCGTGTCAAGTTAGTGGGAGGCAAACCTACCACAGGTCGTTTTACCGGAAGTACCTGCTCGAGTTTCGCTCCCGCGTTTTTAATTCAGTTGTGGGGACAGTGTTGGTGCCTGACTCGTTGGTAACTCGGAGTCAAGCAGCGTGGGAGCCATGAAGCTGTAGAAGGCGCTGTGCCAATCTCGCAGTTTCATTGAAAGACGCTTGTGAGGTACTGTGTGAAATGTAGAAATGGCCGAGGGGTCTGAGGCGCTCCAGTCACGGTCTGCACAGCTACTACGGTCGGGGGTTCAAATCCCCCCTCGAGCATGGATATTTGTGCCGTCCTTATTGTTAGCTAGTTCATAAGTGGTTTGTAAGTTTAGGGACTGATGACCACGTAGTTAAGTCCCACAAGCTATACAAAATTTTTTTTTGAAATGTAGAAAGACTATTTGAGATCTTCTCTTTGGAACAGAACCGAAAGTAATATGGAAGCCTGTTAATCAACCAATAACAAATCCAGCAGACAGTTTGACAAACATACATCGCTCCAAGTTAGTGGGAGACAAACCTATGTCAGGTCGTTTTACCGGAAGTCGCTTTATGAGTTTCCCTACCGTGTTTTTAATTCAGTTGTGGGGGCAGTGCTGGTGCCTAACTCGTCGGTAACTCGGAGTCGCGTGGCGTGGGAGCCTGAAGCCGTAGAAGGCGCTGTGCGTGGTCGCGGCCGGTCACCGCGGACTCGGCGGCTGCGGCCGCATCGATTGGCCGGCGGGCAGGCGGGCAGCAGCCGGTCTCCGCTTCCGCCCGCAGGCGGCTTCCGGTGGCCGCCGCAAGGTAGCGCCGCCCACGCCGGCCCCGGTAAACAAGCGATTCCCACTGTGGCTCCACCACACAGACAAATATATACAGACGGCAAACCTCCGTAAGGGACAGTGGCGGCGCTAGGCGGCGGCGACGTCGGCAACCGCCGACGGCCTCGCGTCTGCGAGAGCCTCGCAAAACATTGTTAAAATTTTAGGTTTATTTCCATTTTTATATTTGATGCTTTACGGCGCTTTTCAACTGGTAGGTCATGTAGCGACGACCTACACCTAACTTACACTAGCTTAATCAATGCCGGCCGCGGTGCCCGAGAGGACTGAGGCGCTTCAGTCACGGTCTGCACGGCCATTACGGTCGGCGGTTCGAATCCCCCCTCGGGGATGGATATTTGTGCCGTCCTTAGTTGTAGGTAATTCATAAGTAGTTTGTAAGTTTAGGGACTGATGACCCCGTAGATAAGTCCCATAGGCTGTACAAACATTTGAACATTTGATTTTTGAAAGGTTATTCCCGACCTAGGCCATCACCTTCTCATGGTCTAGGTCGTGAATAACCTTTTCCTTCTGTTCCCTTCCTGTTCCTCCCTCTCGTACCTGACGAAGGAAACTATTTCCGCAAGATTGTGTCGTATTTCGTTTCCATTTTCGTCTTTTTGTGTGACTGACGGCGGTACAGAACTGAGTTAAGTACTGACCGGCTAATCTATCCCCTATAAATACATATACTGACTGATGCTTGTTCAAATCAAATGTACAAATGTTTGTAATTCTTTGGGACCAAACTGCTCTGGTCATCGGTCCTTGCACTTACGAACTCCTTAAAGTAACTTATACTAAGGACACATGCCGGAGTGAGGATTTCAATCTCTGACGGCAGCGACCGCGCGATCTGTAACCTGACGCCCTGACTGCACGGCCATTCCAGCGCGGTGAAGCTCTTTATATAGGTTTTATCACTCAACGTATTTCTTATTCCAAGTGACTTGTCTGAAACCACGAACAGTTTCGATACTACGACGTACCACGCCGTTTGCGTTACGAACATTTGGAAATAAAATATAATGGCATTGTTAATGTGTACATCCACAGTTTAACTGTAGCTCTGATGACCCCGTAGTTAAGTCCCTTAAGCTTAACAAACATTTGAACATTTGCTTAATCAAAGGACGAACACAACAGCCGTACCCGAGAGTGGGATTCGACCCCAACAAAAGCGACCTCGCTCACCATGGTATGACGCCTTAGTGCGTCCGGCCATTCCTCGCCGGCAGCTATTTAGTTTCCCTATTTATTTCCGAATGAGTGCAGCAGTGATGCAATTTTTAGTTAAATACTTGCAAAACAACTTCTTTAGTACATCTGAGAAAATTTGAAAGAAGTACATCCAAATGTTTATATAACAATCAGAATCAAACTCACAGTTTTGTCAGTACAGCTTCGGCCGAGAGAAGTTTAAGTTAAAATTAAGACATAATTGAGAATCACAATGACCCAAGAAAGACTATCTGCGTTGTCAACACTGTCAATAGCAGCCGAAATAGCGGCTAGTATTATTTAACATGAGATTTTTAAAAATACAGTGAGGCGAAAAGACGAAAGGTTTCTTTGTTAATTTGTGTTTGTTTATTGTAATTTGTCACTGCAATAATACTTTTCTATTATACTAATACAATTTTAGTATAATGATTATTGATGTACAATTCAGCTCATTTTATTTAACATTTTTTTCCTTACTTAAAACTGAGTGGGGCCTCGCAAAGACATGTTCGCCGACGCCCAGTTTTCGTCTAGCGTCGCCACTGGTAAGGGACCGGTCCTACGCTCAGGGGTACGGGGAGGGAGGGTTTCCAGCAGTTCCGTAAGATGTCCCATGATGGCGCTGCGCTCAGAAGCAGCCCTTTAAACTGGCCAGAGCAGGCGGCAGGTAGCGGCTGTCCCCACCACCGCCTCCCCTCAAACGCCAGCAAGCCGGACACAGCCGATGCCTCGTTGCGGGCGGCAAGAGCTCTCCCCTCAGCCTCCCCTCCACGCTACCCTCTGACGTGCGACAGGCACCCTAAGCCAGCGATCCGCCTCACACCTGCTAGCATCTTACGGAACTACGAGTGGAGCGTAGGACTGTGGTTTAGGGGGGGCTGCTCCTCTGTATATGTTACTCTGTGGTCCAGCACTGCCTGCCGCACAGGGGAGTGTAAATTTGACTCGCGCGCTTTGCTTCTGTGACGTCACCTGGCAGCAAGCGCTGAACAGCTGCCGCAGTACCCTTATGAAACGAGCAAGTAGGAAGTTGTGTTTTGCGCTCGCTCGTTTCGTGACCTGTTAAGTGTTCGGATAGAAAGTAGCTTTCTTGTATTAGGGAACAATTTTTCCATGTATTCTTTCTGTAATTATGAGTAAGAATACTTCAGTTGTGCTGAGGCGGAGTGCAATAACAGTGGACGCAAGACGGAAGGCATTTTGTATCATCGGTTTCCAAAAGATGAGGAATTTCAGCGCATATGGATCTCTCGCTGTAAACGACAAGACGAGATAAATGTAAAAAATGCCAGAATTTGTTCCGAACATTTTTGTGAAGCCGATTACAAAAGAGACTTGCAGAATGAATTGTAGCCGGCCGCGGTGGCCAAGAAGACTGAGGCGCTCCATTCACGGTCTGCACGGCCACTACGGTCGGGGCTTCGAATCCCCCCTCGGGCATGGATATTTGTGACGTCCTTAGTATTAAGTAGTGCATAGGTAGTTTGTAAGTTTAGGGACTGATGGCCCTGTAGTCGAGTCCCATAAGCTATACAAACATTTGAAGATATGAATTGTAAGGATTCAAGATCATCGATATTTTATTGATAAAATTGTATGTATGAAAGTAGTATGCAGTTCAATGTCCATAGTAATTAAATGAGTGAAACAAAAGCATTAATGCGAAAATCGGCTGCTGAGTTTGAGTTAAACGAAAGTTTTCTTTATATATTATATAAAAATAAAGGCCTCTGTTTGTCCGTATGCTATGCTTGTCAATGTCATTCAGTCGATTGCGATAAAACATATTGCATGAACTAGCGTCACGTTTATAGGCATAGTAAAATTTCGAAATTCGCACTCTAAGGGGGTGAAATCATGATATTATATACAACAGAAGCACATTTTCTCTCTGTCTGTCCTTTTCACCTCCTATAACTCGAGAACTACTGAACGTATCGTGATGAGTTTTGTTTTAAATTGTAGATCTGACAAAGGTGTAAAAAAAAAGGTCAGGGAGAGCATATGTCTTACGAGTGAAGCATATGTACCATTTTTTCTCTCCTAAGGCGCTGGCATCGGATGGCTTCAGACTACATAAATAGTTATTGTAGGAAATCTGTAAATGTTAGACATATGCTCTCACGGCATTTATTTTAAATATTTATGAGCTCTACAATTTAAAACAAACGTCATCACGATACGTTCAGTGGTTCTCGAGTTAAAGACGTTTAAATATTACCCGTGCCAAGACGCGGGTCGGGACAGGATAGCTAGTTGTTAATAATATTTGAAGCTTTTCTTTTTCAGTCCTTTGTATGTTAGTATACATATATATTAATCACAAGCGTGTCCCACCGTTTAAAAACAATGTTTTTGTCGAATGATAAAAGACAAAGAAAATGAGTTCACGGAGGCCCTATAATACAGCGGCTTGCTACCGAGTGACGTAATACAGCGCTAACCAATGACAGTGAAGAAGCCCAAACTGGCATACCTTTCTAGTCTACGTACCTTGCTCGCCGCAGGCAAAGGTTGGCACAGCCCAGGGTCGGAAAACCGCGGCTCGCGAGGTCTGCAAGGCTCTGTGGCCACTCCACTGCGGCTACACCTCTAGGCAAACTTTACGGCCACGATGTGTTTGCAAACTTACGCTATACGGTTTTATTCGCCCCAGATATCTCTGCCTGGAACTTGTAGCATCCCAGATACCCATAACATTTGAGATAGATGAATTCTGTGCAAAGCTTACCCTTTATTCACATGAAGGGATAAGTGCCATTGACAAGGGATCTCAAATCGATTCCATATTTCTGTGTTTCCGGAAGGCTTTTGACACTGTTGCTGGTACAACTTCCGGGTTATGACACTCAAAGCAAGTAAGAAGACCCCTGAAGATGTCCGGCGCAGCTCTGGACGAAAAGTTAGGAGAAACTGAAAAGTTTCATGGACCACGGCCTTATAACCCGGAAGTTCTACCAACAACTGTGATATCCGTTCGTGAAAGCCTTCATTTTGACTCTGTACCCCACAAGCGGCTTCTAATGAAATTGCGTGATTATGGAGTATCTCCCCAATTGTGCGATTGGATTCACGATTTCTTATCAGAAAGGACACAGTTCGTTGAAATTGACGGTAAGTCATGCAGTAAAACAGAAGTGATATTTGGCGGTCCCCAGGGAAGCGTTATAGGTCCCCTACCCTCCTTGCGTTTATAAACAATTTAGGAGACAATCTGAATAGTTCCCTTGGACTGTGAACTTATTGAGAAGGTTCAGCTCGTTTCATTTTATCACGTTACAGGGGGGAAAGAATCTCGGAAATGTTGTACGAATTGGCGTGGGAATCATTAGAAGAAAGACGTTATTCACTGCGGCGTGATCTATTTGCGGAGTTTCAATCACCGTCTTCTACTTCTGAATGTGAAAATATTTTTCAATATGATTCCCATAGAAGTCCAGATTTGAAGCAGACAAATGAAATTCTGTAAGAGCGACGAATTATGACTTTATTCACTTTCAAAATTAAACTCTCACAACCAAACACACTTTAAATAATTCCATCACATTGGCTCTTACAGTCTCAAGCACATAGTTTCTGCGGCCTCAAGTTCTTCGGACACTATGTTTGTAAACAATACATGCTCCTAGCACCTTGTTCAGACATCAATTGACCAAGAGGATAAGTGCCACGTGGTTTTATAGAAACAGCAAAATCGTAAATTTTATCATTGGTTTACGTACTAAAAATAGATATTTAATTTGGACATGAAATTAACAGATATGATCTTTAGAACCATTTAAACAGTATGACAGTGACAGTTATATTTATAAACAAACACATAAGTGAAAATGACAACTTAAAAGGCCTGGTTTAATAATTCATGACAACATCTATTTTGGATTCTGAGGTGCTTTCTGAAAAACAAGTTCAAATACTATAAAGTATTGTCAATTTGTTTGAAATGAGTGATGAAATCGGTATAAATCCATATGAAGTGAACTAATAGGCGTCACAATCTTTTACATAACAAATCAGATCACAAAACATGCAAGATGACCAGCTCAAATGGATATAATATCTTTTACAACAAATTAACAGAAGATTTCCATATCTACAAAGAGTTAAAATACCCTAAGTAATGTAATACATGTAATCAAAATATCCACGGGTGTACTGCCGGTCTATAGAGTCCAACGGGCACAATATTTCGGCGATCAAACATGTCGCCATCATCAGGTGAACTGACGGACTGAGCTCCTGGAAACGCGCCGGCACGGAGATCCGCACGCTACGGCTGCTCGAAGGGAACTGGGTTCTCGCCCGGTAGCGGGCCATTTAAATACCCTCGGCCCGCGGAGCGACCCCTCCGCGGTCCGCGCCCCGCGCCGCGGCCGCGCAGTGGAACCGATTGCGCCGGCGTCTGAGATGACGGCAGTGTGAGGGCTCTGTCCGCCGTGGTCGTCACTTCGTTACGTTTGCTAGATTTACTCTTAATTAACCCAATCGCTGGTTCCCAAGCTTTGCTAAGATTATAGCCACAGTCACGGTTTATGAGGTCGTCACTTGTGCGAATTTCAATGGCCTCTCTAACGACGCAGTCCCAGTATCTCGACGTCTGTACCAGAATCCTAGTGCGTTCATACTCCATCGCATGATTCTCAGACAAACAATGTTCAGCGACCGCCGACTTGCTCGGATACATCAATCGTGTGTGCCTCAGGTGTTCAACGCAACGATCCTAGACAGTACGCACCGTCTGTCCAATATATGACTTTCCGCACTAACACGGAATCTGGTACACGCCGGCCTTCCTCAAACCGAGATCATCTTTGGCGCTCCCCACCAGTGCACGAATTTTATTCGGCGGACAAAAAACAGTTCCAACCTGGTGTTTTTTCCAAAATGCGGGCGACCTTCCCCGAGAGTGCGCCGGTATATGGAAGGAACGCAGTGCCTACATCCTCCCTCGTGTTTTCACCCGTTTCCACAGGTTGCGATGTAGTGGTTGTGCGGAGAGCCCGCTGAATCTGCCACTCTGAGTACCCATTTTTTCGAAATACAGTTTTCAGGTGTTCCAATTACTGGGGTAGACTCTCTGCGTCGGAGATAGTGCGCGCCCTATGTACTAGAGTTTTAAGTAGCCCATTCCTCTGTGAAGGGTGGTGACAGCTGTCTGCGTGTAAATACAGATATACACTATGACCCAGGGTTCCATCATCTCTCCTCTTGACCAAGACGTCAAGGAACGGCAATTTACTATCCGTTTCAGTCTCCATAGTGAATTTGATGTTGGGGTGTATGGAGTTCAGATGTGTAAGGAAGTCAAGGAGTTTATCCATACCATGTGGCCAGATGACGAAAGTGTCGTCCACGTAACGGAAAAAGCAAGTAGGTTTCCATTCAGATGATGCCAGGGCTTTCTCCTCGAAATTCTCCATGTACAAATTTGCGATCACAGGGGAGAGTGGGCTACCCATAGCGACTCCCTCCGTTTGTTCGTAGTATTCGCCATTGAAAAGAAAATACGTGGAGGTCAAGACATGCCTAAAAAGTTCGGTGGTCTTCTCGTCAAACGTCTGACCAATCAAATCTAGTGACTCTCGAAGGGGCACCCTCGTAAACAACGAAACCACGTCAAAACTCACCATGATATCTGACTCATCCAGCCTGAAGCTGTTAAGGCGTTTAACAAAATCCACGGAATTACGGATTTCGAGAGGGCATTTAATATTCCCGTCAAGTATTTGGCCAACAAATATGTAGGTGCCCTGATGTTACTGACATTGGGACGTAACGGCACCCCATCTTTGTGAACCTTAGGGAGTCCATAAAGTCTTGGCGGTACCGGACCTTGAGGTAGCAGTTTCTTGGCGACACCCTCCGGTAAATCCGCATCCAAGAGAAGCGCCCTCGTCTTGTTTTCCACCTTCTTTGTGGGGTCAACGCTGATCTTCCGGTAGGAATCGTCATTTAGCAGGCTCTGCATCTTTTCAGTGTAGTCCTTATGGGAGACAACAACCGTAGCATTGCCTTTGTCAGCCGGTAAGACAACAATTTCAGGGCGCTCCCTCAGGTCACGAATGGCCGCCCTCTCTTTACTAGTGATGTTAGACTTCATGGGCTTGGATTTCGTCAGCGCACAACAAGTTTCACGACGTATTTCCTCAGCTGATTCAGGCGGAAGTCGAGCTGCAACCTGGGACTGCGTCGTTAGAGAGGCCATTGAAATTCGCACAAGTGACGACCTCATAAACCGTGACTGTGGCTATAATCTTAGCAAAGCTTGGGAACCAGCGATTGGGTTAATTAAGAGTAAATCTATCAGGCTTGATTCCATATTGGAATGGGTGCTCCACGACTGTATTTGATATGTGGTAATTATTCAGCAATCAGTCGTCATAAATATAAAATCTTTATTTGTTGGCAAATCCGGATTTCGACCACTGTGTGGTCATTATCAATGCTTAAAATAAAATACTTTATTTTAAGCATTGATAATGACCACACAGTGGTCGAAATCCGGATTTGCAAACAAATAAAGAATTTATATTTATGACGACTGATTGCTGAATAATTACCACATAAGAGTAAATCTAGCAAACGTAACGAAGTGACGACCACGGCGGACAGAGCCCTCACACTGCCGTCATCTCAGACGCCGCCGCAATCGGTTCCACTGCGCGGCCGCGGCGCGGGGCGCGGACAGCGGAGGGGTCGCTCCGCGGGCCGAGGGTATTTAAATGGCCCGCTACCGGGCTAGAACCCAGTTCCCTTCGAGCAGCCATAGCGTGCGGATCTCCGTGCCGGCGCGTTTCCAGTTGCTCAGTCCGTCAGTTCACCTGATGATGGCGACATATTTGATCGCCGAAATATTGTGCCCGTTGAACACTATAGACCGGCAGTACACCCGTGGATATTTTGATTATCAAATACGCCGGGAGAAACTGAAGAATTACTAACATGTACATTATATGTGGATATGTTCCCGTAACACTTCGTGACAGTGAAGGTTATGTAATTGTACTACTGTCAAAACGTGTTTCATACGCCAAAATGAAGTATTTGCTGTTCTAGTTTCTGGTATGGAACGTTTCAATTGAATTTGATGGTATCTGGTTCTTAATATTTGGTAGTGAATTACTTATTATGTTATAAACTGTTACTTGTCAATAATCACGAATGAAACCTCCTGGCATATTAAAATTGTGTGCCGGAACCGGGATTCGAACCTGCGACCTTTGCCTTTCGCGGGCAAACGCGCTACCACTGAGCTATCCCGGCACGCTTCACGGACCGTCCTCACAACTTTACGTCTACCAGTACCTCGCCTCGTACTTACCAAACTTCACAGAAGTTGTTTCACGATCTTTTCAGGCCTAGCACTTCCGGAAATTTTTTTTAACCTTTCAGGAAGATTGATATCAGCGCACACTCGGCTGCACAGTGAAAGTTTCATTCTGGAAACATCCCTTAGGCTGTGCTATGTATGCACGATATACTTTCTCCCGGGAGTGCTAGTCTTGCAAGTTTCGAAGGAGAACTGTGAAGTTGGGAAAGTATGAGGCGACGTACTGGCAGAAGTAAAGGTGTGACCAGTGGTGGACTAAGGCTGTCAGAGGCCCGGAACGGCGGAAAAACAAAATGAGGCCCCCTGTCCTCTTGGAAATAAATGTATTACTATAAAAAATAACTTTTGAGATTTTGATTCTCCTGAAGACGAGACACCCGGGCGATTTGCCTTCCCAGCCGTGGCGAAGTGGCCGAGTGCATTGAGGCGCTATGCTGCGATGCGCGAGTCCGTTCCCCGTCGGAGGTTGGAATCCCCCCTCGGCCATGGAAGTTTATGCTTAGTATAAATTAGTTCATAAGTAATTTGTAGGTTTAGTGACCCCGCAGTTGTCCCCTAAGCATGTTTTGCCTTCCCAATCACCCTCCCCCCCTTTCATCTAAGCTCTGTCATTGAGCGTGAGGACGAACCGTGAAGCGTGCTGTGATAGCTCACATGGTAGAGAGTTGGTCCGCGAAAGACAAATGACCCGTATTCTAATCTCTGTTCCGTCACCCAATTTTAATATACCAGGAACTTTCATATCAGCGCACACTCCCTTACAGAGTGAATGTTTCATTCTATTTACGAATGAAATAACTGCAATAGCTAAAGTTATGGTTACTTAGTTGCAAAAGCAACTGTTTTTGGTGCCTCACTGACACCATCATCCTCAGGCACAATACATTTAATACAATATATTTATTTTAATATGGTTTTCTGTTCCGCAGGACCTAATTGAGGAGCATGACTCTATGGTCATGGAAAAAGTCAGTACATGAAATATTAACACAACAGCGGTAATAGAAAAAAAAGTGAACCTATGCACACGACAATCTTAGCCTAAGTAAAAAGAATCAGTAACGAAAAAAAGGAATTTGCTTAGTTTTTTAATTCCAGGAATTGCTCGAAAGAATAAAAGGAGTCAGTCTAACCAATTTAGACTTGAACAGTCTGTGGTTTAGTATTAACAAGGAGACCACATGAGTATCGGATTTTAGAATTTCTTTACATTTATAATGTGTGAAGTTGAGAACTTAAAGAACAATAAGCCAAAGCCATTGGAGAAAACTCTAATATAAGATTCTCGAGAAAATTGACTTTGAAGATTTGCAAAGTACATGTAAGTAGCATTAATTAAAACGATTGCAGCATCTGACGATGTAGCACATGTGGTATCGTTCTGGCGTCTCAACCATAGAGTTGGTGGTTCGAATTCCACTGGGGCCGCTATTTTATTTTTTATTTCTTTTTGGTTTGTTTTCGAATTCAGTTATGTAAAACATTTCGAGATATCTAAGTTTTATCGGTTTTAGTTTATGTATATGTAGACGAGCTGAAAGCCTTGTCACGTAAAGGATGGTTGAGTAGGTTAGTGGCATGGAAAGACATTAGTAGCTATGGAGATGACTTCCGAAAAACAGTGAAGTAGCTCTTTCAATACTGAATAATCAAAGACTGCCAACGTCAACTAATAGTGAAGTCAGTACTGTCAAAAATGTGTTGTTTTTTTTTTACTGAAATAATCATTATTATCAATCTTCTATAAAACATAGAAAATTAATAATAAACAAAAATACGTGTACTTTTCGTACAAGTTACCATTAGATATTAAAATTGTGTAAGTAGTAGAACACAACGAATATAAATAAATAAATAAAAAGCCTCCTACGACAGGATTCAAACCACCGACCCTGGGATTGCAAGGCCAGAACGCTGCCACCTGAGCTACACGACACATGCTGCAAATTATAGTGACTGGTACTTACGATTACTTGCAAAACTTCAAAGTAGATTTTCTCGAAAATTTTTTACAGTTGCCTCGAATGGCTTTGGCTGATTGTTATTTGAGTTCTGAACTTTACGTAGCATAAATATTAAAAATTCTAAAATTCGATACCCATTTGGTCTCCTTGTAAGAATTTTGAGTTATTGTAGCAGCTTATTAAAGATGGATGCAGTAGAATACTGCCCGCCTTTTTTGCGCCTCCTTTCTAGAGATGTGATCCAAGTGTAGAGTCGATTTCTGTCTAGTACTCACCGAGTGTAAGCTGCTAACCTGTGGGAATAAGCTGATATTGTTAAAACGACACAACAGAAAATATGTATTGTGACACCAATGTCAGAATTCCCAGAGTACTGAAAGGCTGCGCAAGTAAAGAACAGAAGAAAAGTGGCGGTACGACGCGCGTCCACATAGTGTCCCTATTTTTTAAGACAAAGACAACATAGTTAAATAAAACTTTATTGGCCGGAGGTACAATAACGTTTGAGTTATTAACAAAAGAAATGTGACACTTCTGATTTAGCGGGATCAACTTCTGTGTTCCTGTGTCGTAGAAGTCTGGCACTTGTGACTGGAGGTTGCCTGTGACAGTAATCTTCAGCTCTTCGTCGTTGTCAGAAAGCTGCCGAGGACAGGAATTTCTTGAGTTGGAAATCGCTGGGAACAAGATCAGGGATACTGGATGATATAACAGCTCACAGCCGAACGTTTGCAAAACAGCTGCTGTCTACCTAACCGTATGGAGACGATTCAGAGAGAAGTACAACACCTGAAGTGAGCATTCGATGTCCCTTGTTTTGAACAGGCACCGAAGAGCTGAAAATAACGATCACACCCTGGTTACATTCACAGACGTCGGACTTACACGACACAGTTGATTCCACGATGTAACAATTGTCTCAATTACTCAAATTTTAAGTGATGTTTGTTATCGAAAAGGGATCTGAAATCGATACCTTATTTCTAGATTTCCGATAGGCTTTTGGCACGTACCTCAAAAGCGACTTCCAATCAAATTACGTACTTACCGAATATCATCTCAGTTCTGTAATTGGATTGATTTCCTGTCAGAAAGGAACTGTACGCAGTAAGTGACGAAATGTGATCTGGCGTTCGCCAGGGAAGCTTTATAGGGCCCCTACTGCTCCCCGTCTTCATAAACCATTTAGGGTGAATATGAGCAGTTCTCGCAGCCTTTTTCGCGGTCGATGTTGTCTTTTATAGGTTAGTAAAGTCAGCAGAAGATCTAAATCAATTGCAAAACGATTGGAAGTTGGTACTAAGTGATTAAAAGTGTAAAGTCCAAATAAGCATTGAAACAAATCCGTTGAAGTTAATTTACACGATAAATTAGTTAAACGTAAAGGCAGGACTGATTACTTAGCAGTATAATCCCCTTTAAAATTCCGACAACAAATCTAAAGGCCGTAAATTTAATTAAATACCTGATAATTACAATTACAAATGAAACTGGAAAGAGCGCACGGAAAATACGGCGGGGAAGACGGAAGATGCAATTGCTCTACAAAAGAAATTGCCTACACTACAACTGTTGGTCGTAATTTGGAGTATTGTTGCGTATTATGGGATGCTCATCAGGTGGTACTGAAGGGCGTCTCGTTTTCTATTACTGCGATTTAGGGAGAGGGAGAGTGTCAGAGGAAATTATCCACGAATTAGGGTGAAAATCATTAACAGAGAAGTGTTTTCGTTGCGACGAGATTTGCGAAATTTCTTTGACGAACTTTCTTCTCCGTATGTGACCATAATCTGTTAACACCGGCATACAAAGGGAGATCATAATAATAAAGTAAGAGAAATTGGTCGAAAACGGAAAGGTTTAGATGTCCCTTTTCCCAGCACGCTATTAGAGAACGGAACGGTAGAAATTTATTACCGGTTCTATGAACCCTCTGTCAGGAAGATTTGCAGAGTAAATATGCGATGTAGAAGATACGTCTAAAAGTTGATAAAACATCTGTGTACCTGTTGGCGATAGGGTTTTTCATGTAACTGTGTTAGGAGTGAGGGTAGAGGTAATCGTATCCTATTGCACTGGTCATTTAATTTCAGATGACTACTATGGAATCGTACCATTAACTGCAGAGCATATTAGGAGAAGAATCTCGACGTATATGGTGTAGAACTATATGTTTGTTTTTACTACCTGTACTCCCCTAAATCGGAACTAGATTTTAAGTAGGGATTCGCATAGTGTCGTATTTCATGGTTCATTACCTCAGTCAGCAGCAACGTAACCCATTTCTAGGATTACATAGGCTATAATTTTGTTTTGCCGAGCCAACAATCAATATTTACTGAAAGCAGTCTAAAAAAGCAAAGAAATTTCAATACGTTTTTAATAAAATCACCTAAATTAGTAAATTCTTATACGGCAGTAAAGTAAAGACTCTTTTTGAATTTGTTACGACAGTTGTCTTTAATTCAATGGCTGACGCATTCCTGCGAAAATACATGTGGGTCACTGACAGTAGTTAACAACGCCATCTATTGATTCTTTGTTGTTCTACGACATTAGCAGCAGCTTTTATAGGTTCTTCGGTTACTATGCTATTATACTAAGCATATCAGACAAGATTTCAAATTAGATATATTTTACTGCCGTAATCAAAGTTTGATTAAATGAAACCTATATGTTCCTCCAGTGTGTGCTGTATCTGGGAATACACCTTGCAAACTCGTTTAGTAGTTTCGGTCACTGTAGTAGCGCCTTCAGAGAAAAAGAAAGACATTTATGGCTAATATGGAAAGAGCCTGATATGTGGGTCACCGATTTCGATCGAATTTTGCATGGACTTTCTATATTGAATGTAAAGAGACAGGTATTTCGGCTCTTTGTTAGACTACTTTCCGTTGTTATTGCAATAAATTTGAGATTCTAATTCAATGCCCCAGCGATGCTTTCACTGATCATCGACAAGGATGGCAAGCCTGATGGCTTAGCGCTAAAGCAACCGTGGAGAATTAAGCGTTCGCTGGATGGAATGTCGATCGTACTACGATTTTTTCATTGTTCATTATAGCCTAATCTTCAGTTCCCAACGACGTGAGTAACCGCCGGAAACAACACGTCGTTCGCATTCCACGTTAGACTGTAGTCCAACATTCATTGGCTGTATTGCTGGAGGAGTCTAGGGTCACGAAAGTTTCCCATGTGACGTGGAAATGAATGACTTATACCGAACCATTGACGTATACGTAACTGATTGGTACGTAATTATTATTATCTGTCACATAATTCAGTTTCTACGCAACCATCGTAGCGCGAGTCCTGTCGTCTGTTAGACTATTAGTTACAACCGCACTCATCAGTGTATGGCAATTGGCAAATCTGTCTGGCAATTGGATGTGTATATTCAATAAACCGCCTTATCTCCACTAACGAGACTATTTGTCTCTCTCTCTCTCTCTTTATCTCTCTCTCTCTCTCTCTCTCTCTCTCTCTCTCTCTCTCTCTCTCTCTCTCTCTCTCTCTCTCTCTCTCTCACACACACACACACACACACATTCTGACGTTCACCCTTGTCCATTGCTATTGCAATCGAATCTCTGATTGGGAATTCATGTCGCTTAAGTTCAATTGGTATTAGGCGTATGGAAGTGACCTCTCCACCTACTCGATCTGTAGAGTATGGTATCTTCAGTAACAGTACTTTGCACAGTTTCAATGTACAGATGTGGAAGATTGCTAAGTTTCTGATGATTGAGGCTCCGTACTAGCATTGTAATCATAAGACTACAAGCGAAAATGACAATTCCACTGCTTTCTACAAAAGCAGCCGCTAGGAGAAAAAACGAATATGTTGTTGTGTATATACGTATGTTTTCAAAATTGCGTATAAGGAGACTGAATATTATTTGGTTTATATACCGTGCTGAAGTTGAACACGAGACAAAAAGGGAACTCGCACATTTCACAGGATCACACAGATTTTTCTCCTCTCTAATGTTTCAGCTGGAAGACTGTACATTAATCATTAAAATTATCTGAATATTTAAAAAAGGCATTGTGGAAATGTGTGATGTAAATCGTTCAAGAGAATTTTGCTATCAGAGTTCTTTAATCTATGTCTGTCTGTGTAAGTGTTGCCAATCCAAAAGAAGTTAATTCTACTGCGAGCACACTAAAATTCCTCACCAATTTCGAATATAGTTTATCATACAGCCCATAAAAGTTACGGACAAGATATTCATTCTGTGGAGAACCTAAACTCTAAAAAGAATAATGGCTAAACATACTGGTGCTACATTTGACGATCAGCGACACCAGCGACGACAGTCATCAACTTGAAGCTTCGTTACGAAATGTCGTATATATGATCTATGGAACAAGTATTAATCTTATCCAATCTAATCTAATTCAAAGGTCTCTGCTGACTCTGGGCCGATGCAACAGCTATTGTCCACATTTATACGGAATTTGTACATGCGAAGGATTAAGTAATACAGTTTCATTGTGGTTTTGTTCCCTCATTGTTTCTTAAAATCTAGTTTTCGCAGAGAACAATAATTGTTGTTACATTCCATGGTTTGCGCTCCACGACTGTGATATGTTTCCAATATTCTGAGAATTTACAGCATCAGTCGATCTTTTTTAAAAATCTTTATTGTCATATCATGATTTTGGCCAGTAACTGGCTATTATCAATGCGTGTAGATGTAGATGTTATTAAAACGTCCAGTTGTCATACTTGGCGTGATGTGAGTTTTTCCATATTGATAACATCTACAGTTAGCCACATGCATTGATAATGGCCAGTTAATGGACGAAATCATGATTTTCTAATAAAGATTTTTAAAAAAGATCGACTGGTAGCTGAAAATTCTCAGAGTATTGGAATAATTGTTGTCTCCTTTTTCCCATCTTGTACTCGCTGACTCTCATGTTCCTATTTCTCCCTTAGTGTTGAACAGCCAGTTGTACCTCTCATTATTTAGCAAGCTTATAAGTTTAAAATTACTACAGTATGTCCAGTCGCACAATCTATTTAGACAACTTCTTGATTTAATTGATATAATAACATTTTGCCATAGTTTAGCTCTTTGCATCATGGTTCCAGTTTTTATTTTCGATTGCCAACTATCAGTGACATCCTTCAGTAGTTGCGATATTTAAATGCTACCATCTCAGAAGTCATGAGATCATTCATATGTGAAAGTTTATGAAACTGCAGATTCGACTGCAAGAAACGTGTGCAGCACAATTTAAAATGTGTTTCTTTCTTTGTTCTTTTAAAGTAGTGCTAAATTATTTATAGTTTGTGCTACTGAATAGGTATTTAAGGGATTTATCCAATGGAAGTTAAATTATTCTACATTTTAAACAATGTCAGAATTCCGCCGCTATGACACAAGCATGAAAAAAGCCGCTATACGCAGCAAAATTCCAATACGGTTGGCGTTACTTGTTGGAATGTTAATTAAAGTATGTTATAAAAATTTGAAGTAACTCGAGCTCGTACTTTTTTTGGGTGTTTTATCACGTTATATAGTAGCTAGCAAATCCACGAATGCTTCGCCTTTGCCAAATCACATTTAGATATTCATCAAAAGTTCCTCCTCCCACCTTTCTCCCCCCCTCCCCCCAACCCTAAATTTCTCTTATCATTTCCTCCTCCTCCCGGTTTTCTTCGTCCATATCCTCCTCGTTACCCCTCTCTTTATCCATCAGCATTGACCATTTCATTTCTTTCCCGTAGCTTTTCTGTACTCTTCCCTCTGTATGCGACCTTGGGCCAAGTTTTTGTTTTCTTCTTTCATTAACCCAAACAAAACATTTGTTGGAAAGGGAATGTATAAAGCAGTTTCGGTCACTGATATCATTATGAGGTGTGAGAGAGATCACCCCAGGATGACAGTAACGAATGTAATATATACTTTTAATCTCCGAAAGGGGAGGATTACAAACTTTCAGACTATTCTGATTCCATAGTCGTATTCTAATTACAAGCTAACAAAACAATAATAAAGCCAGTTTCTTTTTGATTAATTTAAAATCGAAGGCAAAAAAGGAAAGAAACAGGCTATTGTTCAAAAAATTGTAGTTTAATATTATATGTAAGATGAAAGACTGTACGACGTGTTCGGAAATTCCCCTTGCACACTTCGACAGCATGTAGCGACGAATGGGTACATAATATTTTGTAAGTAATCTATGTCCGGAATTGACATGAAGTAACAACATTACCATTGCTTTATGTTTGGCACTATGACACAAATACATTATGTGATCAAAAGTATCCGGAAATCTTGCTGGAAATGAAGTAAAGTTCGTGGTGCCATCCGCTGGTAAGGCTGGAATTCAATAAGGTGTTGTCCCTTCCTTAGCTGTAATGACAGCTTCCACAATCGCAGACATACGGTCAATCAAGTTCTGGAAGGTTTCTTGAGGAATGTTATACTACTTTTTTAAGGACTGCTGCACTGAGGAGAGGTATCGATATAGGTCGAGGAGACCTATGATTCAAGGCCGGACTCTTGTGCAGGCCAGTACATTACAGGGATGTTATTTTTGTGTTCGATCGTGTTGAAAGATGCAATCGCCATCCCGAATTGCGCTTCTACAGTAAGAAGGAAGAAGGTGTTTAAAATATCAATGTAGGGCATGCAAAGCAATAAGGGGTACAAACCCCCATCCCTCCCACTGGAAAACACGATCACGCAGTAACACACGCTGCCGTAAGTTCGCCACATTGTGTACCGTGTTTCCTTACACCAAGCGAGGCATCGTTTGGCCTGACCTGCGTGATGTGTGGCTTACGGGCTGCCGCTCGATCGTGAAATCCGAGTTACCCGCCAGTCATAGTAATTAGAGTTGATCCTGATGCAGTTTGGAATTCCTGTGAGATGGAATGCCTGCCTATTACACTGTACCACTCTATTCAGCTGTCGGCGGTTTCTGTCAGTCAGCCAACTAGGTCGGCAAGTTCGCTTTCGTGTTTTACACGTCCTTTAACGTTTCCACTTAGCTATCATATCAGAAACAGCGTCCCATTCTACTCTCTCACGTTGTATAATGACTACTGAGGTCGCTGACATGAAATACCTGGCAGTAGGTGGCAAGACAATGCTGCTATATGAATAAAGTATGTTTTTGGGGGTGTCCGGATCATTTGATTACATAGTGTACGTTCTTCTGTACTCTGTTTTTATCCATGTTTTTGGAGGAAGAATTATCGACCACAGCAAGTAAAAACTATCAAGTGGATCCTAAAATGTATGCCTTATGAGCTAGACGTTCCTGAACAGTATCCTCGATGATGTTCTCTTAGCTCTTAATTAGGAGACATTTTGTTTCTGTATTTGTCCATACTCTCTCGTTCCAAAATATGGAAAGTAAAGAATTTCAGTGTCAAAGACAAAGAAGTGCTTAAAACATCAGTGCACGACACTTCCGCACAAGGGTTAGTATCCATATATTATACGGTTACTCCCCTCTGTAAGTCTGCGAATTCAGTATATGGAAGAAAGAATTTGTTTAATGGTTTAAATGGCCCGACATCTTAGAACAGACTACAAGAAAGAAAAAGAGACCGTGCTTTATTACGGTACAGAACAACAGAGTAAGTCCTTCCTCGTTTACATCGCATTTAGTTCATATTGTCATACTGATAAAGATGGTGTTCGAAGTATCTTCCTTCCATTTGGATAGAATACTGTGCTCGTCTCTGGAATAAATTTCGAATTATTCCCAATACCCCTGGATCATTTCAGAATTTTTGACAAGCGTGTACAAGTCTCCGAAATGATACAGGGGTTTCCAGAAAAATTCGAAATTCATTGCAGAGACGAACACAGAATTGCATCCAGATGGAAGGAAAATATTTCTAACTCCTCCTTCAACACGTAACCGACACGAGAAATGTGAAGTATTTGTATGGTAACCGCAGATGTAAATAAATAAATAAAATAAGAATAATAAAAAAAATATTTTACCGGTTTCAACCTAATATAAGTTATCTTCAGGAAAAAAACACAGCCCATGTGTATTGTGCTGGACTCCGTAGGGCTGCCATGGCTGTTCGCTGGCCGTCAGTTGGTAACTGCAGTTACGGCCAGTGAACAGCCATGGCAGCCCCACAGAGTCCAGCACAATACACATGGGCTGTGTTTTATTTTTATTTTATTTATTTATTTATTTATTTTTTATTTTTTTATTTTATTTTTTTTTATTTTTTTTTAAAGATGGCTTATGTATTAGGTTGAAACCAGTATAATAAAATTTTATTGCCTCTTCAATCAAGACTGTTATTACAATTCAAATATCGTCGAGGAAGATCGCTGCTTTCTTCTAGGACATTATCCAAATTAAAGAAATGTGAAGTAAATGCGATGTAAAATCTAATAGTAAAGTCTACATTTCAAATTAATGTATACTAACTAGGACGATGTTTACAATGACAGTGGCTGCTTGGAACCAAACAATCGTAATTATCTCGCAAACAGCTCGTTTGCTGACCCATGTTTACTGGGACATTTTTGCTTCTATTATCGCGAACTTTCAACTGTGTATTCTCCATTCGTTTTGATACATTCAATAGCTGCTGAGCCGCGTTGCTTAACAAGCACCATTAACAATACAATTTTGATGGTACAAGGAAGCACTGGGCATTAGAAAGGATCAACTGACTTTTAACAATTTCATTGAAGGACCAAATCTTAACTATATAAGTATCTTAAAAAACAGTAGTACATTAGACCAAATATGAAAACAGTACACCCGTTATATATAACTATATATAAATATAGATATGAATTATATCAGTGGCTCCATAGAACATGTGCTGGTATATCCGCAAACAACTAATATTAATTTGCCACGTAATAGTTTGAAAACGCAAGTTCATGACACCTTGTATCGAACAGAACAATACGTCGCACCAAAAAGTGTTGCCTTGAGAGAAACAAAAGAAGAGAAAAAATGGAAACATGGCCATAGCCGCAGACCACGTATTTCGTAGCTCATTGAATATATACCATTGAGACGTAAATTAAAAGACCACTCACAATGCTTACTAATTTTTACCCACCACTTATATACTACAGTAAATGAATTCCACTAACACTAATTCCAACTTAAGGTTTTCGAATGTTTGTGAATCTTTCGGACCAAACTGCGTGGCCATCAGTCCTTAGTGCGCCTTAGACCGCTCGGCCACTCCACCGCGACAAAGTTTTCCTTATGCATGAACAGATAGTACAGCTTATTACAATCGACGCAAGCACGCATCACTGAACATTGTTCCTTAGCAATATATATATATATATATATATATATATATATATATATATATATATATATATATATATATATATGTGTGTGTGTGTGTGTGTGTGTGTGTGTGTGTGGAGTCTGTTCCGGAAGAACAGACTTCACTTCTGACGCTGCAGTTGTTACCCTTTCATATTCACGCTGCTGACCTCGCTGTTGAGCGCCCTGAAACGCCAATCTTCATCATCGGAACAGACGCCCATGTACATATATAATATGCTGGTGACGGCCAATGATCCTTTCGTTAATGGGGAGGGATGGACAAGTTTGTTGCCCTTAGTCTTACGGGAAGTAGTTCCTAAAACTACGAGTTTGAGTAAGTGGGTAGGGTAAAGCTGAGAATTTGTGCCTGATGGGATGCGTGCTTAGGTAGACCTTGCAGGCGCGGTGATCACGGTGTCCGCAGTAGTGTGGTGGTCAGCCCATCTGCCTGGAAAGCAGGAGAGCCTTGTTGGAAACCCGGCTGGGTACACATTTTCAGCTTTGTCCATTCGCAGTTGATGTCATATAGTCTGTGAATATGGAGGTTTCTCTTAAACCACTTATTGTTCAGTACACGATGTACAATCAACAGTGGCAGCAAAACGTGCTGTATAACTGACAATTCAAAATTAATTTCCAGCGCAAAACAAATGTTTTACGCAACATCACTTTCGTATACAGAGCATCGAACACTTTTAACGCAGCTTTCTTTTTAAAGCGCACTTGTTTTAACGTACCGTATAACTGACAGCATCCATGCGTCAACGTATAATACAGGGTGTCTCACGAATGACACCAGCCAGGCATCCACGGATCGCGTGGTACGGCTCCCTGCCGCCGCCACCGCATCCGCCGGCCACGGCAGCGCCCGATTCTCGGACTCTAATGTGCCGCGGTCGGATACACAGAGTTAAAGTCTAAGAAACATCGCCCTCTGAGCTATATAAGCTTACCTTTATTTACAGTAATTGTTCAAAATTATGTCCCTCTATGGAAAAAGCGTCCTGACATCTCTTGAACACATTTGCGAACACTCGACGAATTTCGGCTGCCGAAATCTGAGAAATGACTTGTCGAATCCTGTCTTCCAACTCTTTTTGTGTATGGGGAATTGCTTGCCTACACCTTGTCTTTTAACATTCCCCAAAGATAAAAGTCACAGGGATTTAGATCTGGAGAACTAGGAGGCCAGTTAACTATCCTATCAGCAAAAACACTGCTGCCATATAAGCATTGGCAATGTGTGGTCTTGCATTGTCCTGCATGAAATAACCGTACAGCTTCTCGTTCGGTGAAAGTTCTTGAAAAAAATGGATGCAGCATATTGTTTATATACCTGCCTTAATTTATTTATAGTTTCATGATTAAGATTCGACTAGTCATTTCCCAAATTTCGGCGAGTGTTCGCGAATGTGTTCAAGAGATATCAGGACGCTTTTTCCATAGAGAGACATCATTTTGAATATCTTCTGTAAATAAAGGTAAGCTTAGGTTACTCAGATGGCAATGTTTTTTAGACTTTAACTCAGTGTATGCGCCCGCGGCACAATAGAGTCCGAGAATCGGGCGCTGCCGTGGCTGGCGGATACGGTGGCGGCGGCTGAGAGCCGTACCGCGCGATCCGCGGACGCCTGACAGGCGTCTTTCGTGAGACACCATGTATCATTCAACTTAAAACAATTCGATAAGACTGCAGTTGTCGAACGATTTCCACCCAGGCACTTGGCTGTTAATTTCTCATACTTTCCATACGTAGACGTATTTCACCATTTCCTGTTACCTGACCAGGCACCAGGCATCAAAACGGAATGACAGCTCGCGACGACACATCACTCCGCGCACATCCGACACCGACTAGCTGCCTGTCGTCGTCTAAAACCCTCTCTCCGCCCGATGGTGCCATTACAGCGCAAGGGAAATGTCATACGAAGATGATTAGATTAATACTTGTTCCATAGATCATATTTACGACCTATCGTAGTGATGTGGAATGCATCAGTTTAGTAGGTGATGTCTATACATGAAAATACTTTAACGATATTTTAATTTTCTTTTTTAATTTTAATTATTCTTTTAAATTTATCTTAAAATTCGGACAAAGTGTAGCAGGAGTTACCATTCACAAATTACTTACTTTCTTTTTAAATACCAGTTGCCCATCTGTCAGTCTGTTGATGCTACTTGGTAAGTGACCGAAGACTTTCGTGGCAGCATAAGTCACCCTTTTCTGTGCCAAAGTTAGATTTAATCTTGAATATTGAATATCATCCATTCTGCTTGTGTTGTAGCTATGCACACTGCTATTACTTTTGAATTGGGTCGGATTCTTAATAACAAATTTCAGGAGTGAATATATATATCGTCAAGCGACAGTGAAGTTACCGAGATCCTTAAATAAATGTCTGCAGGATGTTGTTGGGTGGGTTCCAGCAATTATTCTGCTTACACGCGTTGGTGCAAAGAATACTCTTTTTACTCAATGTTGAATTGCCCCAGTATATGATCCCATATGAAAGCAGTAAATGAAAATATGCATAGTAATCTAATTTATTGAGATGTATATCACAAAATTTTGTTATGACCCTAATAGCATAAATAACTGAACTCAAACGTTTGAGCAGATCTTCAATGTGTTTTTTCACATTTAATCCCTCTTTAATGCAAACAGCTAAAATTTTAGAATATTCTACCTTAGCTAAAGATTTATGTTCAAAGTTAAATTGATTAATTGTGTCATGCCATTTACTGTATCAACTGTATATACTGCATTTTATCAATGTTTAATGAGAGTCCATTTGTGGAGAACCATTTAATAATTGTCTAAAATACAACATTTGCAATTCCATGAGTCAATTCCTGTTTGTCAGGCGTTATAGCTATACTTGTATCGTCAGAAAGAGAACTAGATCAGCATCTTCGTGAATATAGAATGGGAAGTCATTAATACATATTAGGAAGAGCAAAGGACGCAAGACCGAACCTTGTGGAATCCTATTTTTGATAACTTCCCGGTAAGAGGAATTAATTGTTTCTTCTATATCATGTGATCTGCTTATTTCAACTTTCTGTACTCTTCCATTTAAGTATGATTTAAACCATTTGTGCACTGTCCCATTCATACCGCAAAAGTTTATCTAGAAGTATCCCACGATTTACACAATCAAAAGCCTTTGAGAGATCACAAAAAATTCCAACTGGTGATGTCCGGTTATTCAAAGCATTCATAAAAGTTTGTAAATCTATCGGACCAAACTGCGTGGTCATCAGTCCGTAGCTAACAAACTACTTAAAGTAAAGTAAACTAACCTAAGGACAACACACACACACACACACACACTCATGCCCCAGGGAGGACTCGAACCTCCAACGGCGAGCAACCGCGCGCTCCGCGGCAAGGCGTCTTAGACCCCTCGGCTACTCCACCGCGGCAAAAGCATTAATATTTCATCGTGAAGGTATATATAGCAGTTTCTGTTAAAAAGCTTTTTTGAAAACCAAACTTACATTTTGTTAGAAGTTTATTTTTACTAACATGTGAAGCTACTCGAGAATACATAACTTTTCCAAAAAAAAAAAAAAAAAAAAAAAAAAAAAAACTTTGTATAACGCTGTCAGGAGTGAGATGGGGCGGTCGTTATTGACATCAGACGTATCCCCTATTTTATGCGAAGGTTTAACGATAGTATATTTCATTCTATCCCGGAACAATCCTGCTTTAAAGAGCTATTACACATATTACTAAGAATCCTACTTACCTGTTAGGAAATGTTCAAATGTTTGTTAAGCTTATGGGACTTAACTGCAGGGTCATCAGTCCCTAAACTTACAAACTACTTAACTACTACATTATACTAAGGACGGCACAAATATCCATGCCCGAGGGGGGGATTCGAACCCCCGACCGTAGTGGCTGTGCAGACCGTGACTGGAGCGCCTCAGTACCCTCGGCCACCGCGGCCGGCTTACCTGTTAGGAAAAAGCTTTCAATACCCTGCTGGAAATACCATAAACTTCATGTCAGCTTTTACTCTTGAGAGAGTTTATTATTTTCCTAATTTTTGAAGGAGAGGTGGATGGAATTTCAATTGTATCAAATTGTGTAGATGTGACCTCTTCCATAAACTGCCTTTTTTTTCTAATCAACATTTAGATCTTATTTTGTCTACTACTTTTAAAATGTAATCATTGAAAATGTTTTCAACTTCTGACTTTTTGTTACTAAAGTTTCCAATTGTTTTGATGGTAATACCCTCTTCCTGTACTCTTGGTGCAGTCAGCCACAAAGATCTCCATGTGCCGTTGCCGGCACACTACCGAATCGCAGTGTTGGAGACGTCTGATAGTTCCCTTAACGTATTCCATTCGAGGTAGTTGTGGCTTAACAGCAGGTGTCGGTCAGTGGGTCAGAGAGTAGCGAACGGCGCAAAATGAGTGTGTCGCGAGGTTTGGCGTTCCCGCGCCCCCACTCCATCCCCTTCCCCCACCCCTCGGACCCCCTACAGTGTCGGCCACGCGCCACAGGTGCCCGTTGGCCGTTGGCCACTGCCGCTGCCTTCTGCCCGCCAGCGCCGCAGATATCGATTTCGCCGCCGCCGCCGTGACGGATACGGCGTGCGCCCCGTCCGCCTACCTCTACCGGCGCGATAGCTGTCACGACTTTGCTCGCTACTTACCCCATCTCTCTCTACCCTCCCCTCTCCTTGTCCACCGCCGTCACCCCTCACCATCCCATCTCCCTACCGAAACTTACTTACCGCCACACACACACACACACACACACACACACACACACACACATACATACACGCAAAATCGTCCGTGTTCACTAGCTGCCTAAGCAGTTTGCATCGAACTATCTCGTCCCTTTCGTCTAATTAAAAAGCCAATCTGTGTGCCATTCTCCTGAAACGCTTGCAGAACGGCTTAACGAGGACAGAACTGTAAAGCCGTCGTGATTGTCTTTAATCTGTTTGAACAAGCTTACCCCAACAAGTAATTAACTAATTTCGGTGGGGTTTCCTCACGTAGCTTAAGAGTTGTTTCGGGCGACATGCTAGCGTTACTTAATCAAACTAGGATTGCAGAAAAAGATAATTTCGTGATTAAAAATCTCTTCTGCGACCCGTCATTTCCATCTATTTTCTGTTTCAACATGATAATCTCCTAAACTACTGTTCGAATTTGGACTGTGGCTTCAGTGCCAGCCGCGGTGACTGAGGGGACTGCGGCGCGTCAGTCACGGTCTGCACGGCCACTACGGTCGGGGGGTTTGAATCTCCCCTCGGGCATGGATATTTGTGCCGTCCTTAGTCTTAGCTAGTTCATAAGTAGTTTGTAAGTCTACGGACTGATGACCCCATAGTTAAGTCCCATAAGCTATTAATTGTTTTTATTTATTTTTTATTTTTTTATATTTCTTTTTTACTTCAGTGTAGCCGCAGTAGAGCGGCCGAGTGTATTGAGGCGCTATGCTACGATGCGCGAGACCGTTCCCCGTCGGGAGTTCGAATCTCTCCTGCCCCCTCGGGCACGGATGTTTAAGCCGTCTTTAGTATAAGCTAATCCATAAGTAGTTGTTTAGAGAGTGATAACCCAGCAGTTAAGTCTCATAAGCTTTACAAACATTTGAATATTTGAACTTCACTGTACTTTGTGACAACATGGAGGCAATACTTCATCAAAAAAGTTCCTGAATCGAATTATGTATTGTAATTGAGACGTATAATTCACATTTAAAGGAGCAAGACTGAGTGGAATGATTGGGGTGGCGGTTATAAAAACACTTGCTTCATCAACGAATTTGAATATCTGCAGATGACTGTTCAAATAAAGTTTATTTGTTATTATATTAATTATTATAGTGTTGTGATGTCCGAAACAACAGACACCACACCAATATAATAATAAATATTTACTCGCGAAGACGCCGTTTGCTTCATGTACGTCACTGCAGATGAAGTCATACTTTCGATCTCGCACGGGTATGCGTAACGTCGAGTGTAAGACGGCATGGACGACAGGGGCGCTACTTGTGCGACTTGTGAAAGTTTGAGATGTACGAGAGACGAGCACGGGTAGCCAAGTGGTTAAGGCGACCGCTGGCCCAAAACGGCAGCCAATGTGAATCCTTCCAACCACGGATGACTAATATACAGTGTTTCTTTCTAAAATGGAAGTATCTCCTCTCTTTTTCTACCTTAACATGATAACTACTTGGCAGTGAAATTCAGTTAAATTCGTGGCGACAGAGAAACGTTATTCATTATATTTTAATCTTACCGTCTCGTCTGCTGTAAATGCTAGTCTTCTAAACTAAAACACAAAATTGCATGTGGGGGTTTCAAGGTTAAAATGAGCAACATAAAACCTTTGTTGACGGACATCCACAGCTAAGATGACACATCTTTAATAAACCGGTCCGCTTCAGGTGTTTTACTTAAAAAAAAAAAAGTAAAACAGCTGAAGCGGACCCTTTTATTAAAGATGTAAAATGAGCAAGCCTAAGAGCAACGCACACGTTTCAATTCATCGCTATCGCATTAAGGAAACACAAGGTATCGTAATTTAAAGTTTTATACTTGCAAGGAGAACGATTTATTAAATTTTGCACGGACGTTCTGTAGCGAAAAATAAAGAGACTAGTGTTTCGGCTTTCTGCTAGAATCTTTTTTTATTATTGACGATGGAAAATAGAGTTTTCATTACTATACATCGAAAGATGGTCTGAAGATGAATATTTTTTACTAATATAAATGGGGTCAAAAGTTGTGACGTTCGAGTAATTAAGGTTTTTTTTTTTTTTTTTTTTTTTTTCCCATGCTGTAGCTTGGGTACTCGTAAACATGATCGACGTTCCGAGCGCAGTCGTCGGTCGAGCGGTCCAGGGCATACACTGAAAATCGTGGGTCCAGGCTCGAATGTCCCTCATGGCAATTTATTGTTAGATTTTTTTTCGCTGTAGTTGACAATATGCTCATATTTGTAATACCTTTTCTTGCCTTGTTTTGAAGCAGACCATCGGGAAATGAGATTAATCTATATCTATAAATGTGAATGTCTGTTCGGTGTACGTTTATCACGTCTGAACCAAAAGACATAAGGAGGAAAAATTTTTACAGTTACTAATGTCTACCCGGGGAAGGTTTTAGGCACGGTTTTATGGCCATCGGATAGCTATTTATCTATATATATATTAATGTGAATGTACGTTCGGTGTAGGCTTATTACGTCCGAACGACAAGACGCAGAGACTTAAATGTTTGTACAGTTACTAATTTATACCTGAGGAAGGTTTTAGGCAAGGTTTTATAGCGATCTAATAGATATTTAGTAATTTGAAGAATGTAACGCGAAATGCAGAATTATTTCTCTTTCAAAATGGTGTTAGTGGTTGCATTGTTTCTTGGGGGTTGATAATGATAAAAGGGTACAGTATTTGGGATGGAAAGCTATCGGTGTATATAAAATTCTACGTGTGTGTGTGTTAATAGTTACCTCTGCAGCGAAAACTACAGAACGCAAACGAATGGTCTGTGTGTAATTGTTGTCAGAAGTCTATCGTTGTACACCATAGCAGTTCCATGCCGATAGCTATAAGGGGTTGGAAGATATGGTGGTAGAAAGTCGTAAAATTATAAAAAAAATCGAACTGAAGGCCAGCGATGAAGTTTGCGACTCTATAGCAAGGAGGTTGCTTACAGCGAAAAGGGTTGCCACAGACCATATCTTTGGTCTATGCGTGCTATTGTCTTCAGCTCTTTCTTTGTAAGGATAAGCATACGAATAAGGAAATATAAGTATAAATAAATAACTCAGTAAAAAAGAAATTTCTTTTAATACATCTCTTCACAAAAAATCGATTTGACGTTTCGCGCATTACATCAAGTGATCGATCTGTGATATTATTACAATCATTATTATTGAATTTCGTGATTGGATTCTTTGAAACGCTTTATCAGCGACATTTCCTTAGAAATTTACACCGAAACCTCATTGAAGCAACGATTGTGTCAGTGACATCAGCCGGAAAAGATGTTTTTATACCTCGCATTCCTTTAATCCCTTTAGATATGCCGTTTCTGTTCAAAAGACTTCAGTTACCAGTTCGCATAGCTTTTGCCATGACAATTAACAAAGCTCAAGGACAATCATTAAACGTCGCAGGAATCCATTTACAGCCCTCATGTTTTTCACATGGTCAATTATACGTCACTTGCTCAAGGGTGGGCAACACAAAAAATCTCTGCATTTACGCTCCAAACAATACTACAAATAATGTAGTTTACCAGAATGCCATAAAATGAAGTTAAAATACGTGTTGGCATATTCCAACACAGGTTGTAAGGAATAATGTATGCATTATTTGTTGTAAATCATTAAGCACTCCAAGTAATTTTTTTTATTTAAATGTTGATTAATTTTTTTCTAAAGAAGGTATTGTATTTCTTTTCATCCTTCAAGACAAGTCTCATGGCACACTATTGAAAAATAGCTTATCTATCATAATCAACCAACACGCGAGCGGAGGAGCCGCGGGTTTAAGCTAGTATTCAATAAAGTGTACCAAGTCCGACACCCTTGTCGATGAGAAATGAACGCATCGTTTGGAGGACTGACTTATAAAGTTTAATTTATTTTTATTACAACGCGAACTAGACAGTTGTACTTCATAAATATTTAACCTTTAATTTTGAGAAAAAGGATCGCAACAAAAGCACAGGGGGACGAACAAAAAATGTTCAAATATTTGTAGAGCTTAAGGGACTTAACTATGTGGTCATCAGTCCATAAACTTACAAACTACTTATGAACTACCTTATACCTAAACATGGCACAAACATTCATGCCCGAGGGGGATTCGAACTCCCGACCGCAGCGGCCGTGCAGACCGTGACTGGCACGCCGCAGACCGATCGACCACCGCTGCCGGCACGAAAAAAAATAATAAAAAAGAAATCCAGAGGAATACTATTTCTGTAATTTCAAAAGTTCAAATGTTTTTGAAGCTTAAGGGACTTAACTGCGGGGTCATCAGTCTCTAAACTTACAAACTACTTATGAACTACGTTATAGTAAAGGCGACATAAACATCCATGCCCGATGGGGGATTCGAATCCCTGACGGGAAACGGCCTCGCGCATCGAGCATAGCGCCTCAATTCGGTTGGCCACTCCACCGCGGCTTCTGTAATTTAACAACAAAGTAACCCATTCGGTAAGGAATTATTTTTTTTTCCTGAAAACGAAAATCATAGCGTTGATATCCAATTCATCGAATAAAAATATGATTTTAGGGATGCATAAAATATTACGAGGTTATGTTCGTGGGGAGACACAACGTGGGGGCAAATGAGGATATTGTGTTCAAGTGGGTGACGTATATGAAGTATTCGTCGAAAAGTCAAAATATTTTACTTTATTCTACCAAAATACACAACTTACACAAATCTTACTTAATGATTATTACATAAAGGATTATTTAATCCTCGTGAAGGATTATAAGAAAAAAACACTTTTCGTAGCCGGTTTCTTATACCTGTCTTTTATTTATTTATTATTTTTATTTATTTATTTATTGTGATCACTGACCACTGGAAGATGATGCCAAACTTTGTGAAAACGAACATCAACTTGTGGACGAACTTCCGCATTAGCTCGTTCTGAAGTAATTGGAGATGGCAATGGGCTCTCACTAGTGATACTCCTCCCATTTTCTGGCATCTGGATAATGTATTTTTGTCACTACTATGGCCACAATTGCCGTAAAGTGAAGAAAATCAAGGATATTACTTTTAGGAACACCTAATTCTGATGCGTTTCTCTCGTACTCAGTTCATGCATTTACGCATGCAGTATCAGCTGCATAAGAAACCATGCGAACAGTCCACTGATGAATGTGTGATGTATTGTGATCAGAAAATCCATCTTGCCGATACCTACCATATATTGGCTATGAACTTGAATAACTTCTAGGTGATTGATTTCAACATATTTCTTTTCAGTTTTATCCCATATTTTACACAGATCTTTCATTCAAGACTTCGTCTTGGACATTGTGAATCACCGTAATATGACTAAAAAGACAGCGAAATAATTTCCTATAATTCTATACAATTACAGCGTTTGATTCAAAATGTCTTAATTTCAAATAATATACAAACTTGTAAGTATGTCACATATAGTTCTGAAAGATAACTTTAGTTTTCACCTACGAGAATGTATCTTTCCACGCACAAATAATTTTTCTTACCTGAACTCAAAGGATATTAACCAGCTGAGTGGTGGCAGAAATATTACTGGGAAGCGTCTGCGTGACTGTGCACATTCAGTTTTGTTTGTGGCGCCACAGCTTAACAAGAGATGTCACCACAGTTCTAAATAAACTCTCTGCCTCTGACAATATGAAGACAACAATTACAAAGGGTAAAACTTAAACAATATTTATATACGAAATATTTAATTATTATATACTTGCAAGAGCACGCCCTGAACGAAAGGGGTAAACAATACTGAGAGGTCTTTTTTTAAGTGCTCGTTTGGATTTGCAGGTTGATCTTGCAAGTATTAAAATAGTGACATAAATGGCTCTTCTGTCTTTCGAAGGTATTGATTTGTAAACTTCAACTCTTTTCACTGTCAAAGGACTGAAGATCCCAATTTATAATTATACATATTATAAGAAAAAAGTGTGCACGAATGTATATATATATATGAGAGTGAGTGTATGTTTGTGTGTTGGAGGGGTGCGTTTCGCATCTCTTCCTAAACTACTGGGAGATGTGACGTCGTGTAAAACTGTCTCAACATGCGCAAATGTTCCACATCTCCTAAACTGCGGGACGAATTTGAACGAAAACTATTGAAAATATTCTTTTCCCTCAGGAAACAACTGCTGTAGAAATAAAAACAATCTCCTGATCATCGTACAAGAGATAAGACACAAAATACTACGCCCTTCGGTATGACCTCGTAATTCATTTTATTCGTCAGACATTTTACAGGCAGTATACACGTATACTACAGAATGTAGTAGGATGTAGGATCCGCACCTGGAACAGCTACATAAGCAACGGACGAATTCTGCATCCGACGCTGCAGCATGCGCCGACTTGCCACGCCACCCCTAAAGCAGCCTGATGCAGCAGGAAGCGTACCTCGCAGGCGCACACCGCGCTCTGATTGTGCAGCGGGTGGCTCGGCTACAATAGCGGTCTACTGCGTTCGCATACAGCGGAAGGAGCGTCCCGGTAGTGATAGGAAGGCATCTGGTGGGCGCAAACCGACAATGCAATGACGTGGGACGGCCGACGACGGAACAGTCAAAGGCGCACCCTACCGCCACACCAAACGCGTGTCGCTTAGAAGGCGTCACAAGCAAATGACACGATCGGTCTCGTAGACAAGCCTCGAAGAAGCCAGATGAAGATGTTGAATTATGACAAAATATCGCGTTGGGAAGTCGCGTTGACGCCACTATAAGTGATTCCACGAGCCTACTTTTCTGGTTTTCGTAGTCTAACAGAAATTTCTTCCTCGACTTAACCTTTTGATCCACATTATGAAATCAGCTTTGAAAAAATTTAAACTTAGTGTTTTCTCTATTAATACAGTGCAGTAAACATCAAAATATGTGTTTTAAATTTTTTGTTTGAAATTGATTTTTTATGTTATGTATTTCATACACAACACAGACGTTTGTATCGAAGTTTTTTATTACTTGGGCGTTAATTTGTTAATAGTTAACACTGCCAGATCAATAATGCTACCATAATCTTCGCCACAGCTCCAAAGAACAGACAATTTACTGCTGGAATAAAGTAAAAGAAACCACACTCACGCTCAAACTCTCAGCCACAACACAACACAACCTCCAAGACGGACATATTAATGCCTCTGCGGGAAAATGTCGTACTAGAAGCATGATGTTCATAAACAAGAATGCAACTTTAAGGATTTCTGAACAAAATAGGTATCAATCAACTTTTAATACGTTGTTGTGCAGGAACAGCGCTGGGAATGAAAGTGTTAACGCCGAAATTTTATACTGACAATCTTCTTTTGGCGAGTAATTTCTTCTTTGTATGCTTACGACAATCTCACATATACTTCCTTTGTCGACTGAGGTAAAGTATTTCACAGGGTAAAGTTGCGACAGAATTTTAAAATATTCAAGAATAATCTCATGAAGTATGAAGAGAATAGAGTAATGCAGCGACTGTATAGAGACGAGGTGGTTGTGATAACATTTTGAAATCATGAGCTAGGGAGGAACTAAGAACTATATTACTGTTTTGGCAATATTATTGCTTTTATCTACCACATTTACCTTTTCGAGTGAGCTTGCGGTCATCATTATATCTGTGGAACTGTGGTGAATCTAGACATACCGTCTCTGTCTATACGGTGTTCTGTGTGTTTCAAAAACACACCACAAGTTGAATGTTGCGGGTTTATTGTTGTTGTTTTTGTCGTCGTTGTCGTCTTTAGTCCAAAGACTGGTTTGAACCAGCACTCCACGCTATGCTATCTTGCTTAGGCCTATTGATTTCTGAAAAAGAACAGCAAAATACATCCTTTTGAAGCTGCACACTGTTTTATCTCTGTCTCACTGTGCGATTTTTAGCTCCCCCTCCCCCACTACAATTAAGTTAACTGTGAAACTGACGATTCCGTAATTTCTTAGATTGTGCCCTAGCAATAGATACTTTCTTTTACGGAAGATATGTTATAAATAACTTTTCTCCCCAATTCTCTTCAATAATTTCGGCATTCTCCTGTGACACCAAATTTCAAAAGTTTCTGTCCTATATTTGTGTGAACACCTCATCGTCCACGTTTTTCTTCCGTACAATGCTACACTTTGAACGCCTTCATGAAACACTTCCTAACACCCAGTTTAATATTCACTGTTAACAAATTTCTGTTCATCAGAAATGCTTTCTTCGCCATATCCGTTCTAATATGTTATTTGGCAGTGATATAATTTGTTAAGATCCAACTACAGATGATATATGTTGGAGAATTTGGAGATTTATTCCATAAATGAACATTCAGTAATGGCGGGGGGGGGGGGTGTTTCTCGATATTGATAAATTTTTTCTTCTCGCTGTACTGATTAGTGTTACTTACTTTTGAAAACAAGCTATATACAACCTCTGACAATTAAGTTCGTTGAATAGGCCTGTAAAATTAACGCAGATGAACTGTCGTTGGAAATAGCCATCTCCCATAATTACGCGCCGTTGAGCTCTACGATAAATGTCCTGCAACCTTTGCAGGTATTCTACCTTTGGGATGGTGTTCGAGTTGTTGTGTTTCGTCGGATATCCGGAATATCGTTAAATCTATTTCTTTTCACAGTGAGTTTGAGTCGAGGGAATAAAAACATGTCTGGAGGATTGAGATCCGACGAGTGTGGTGACTGACAACTCTCGCCCACACACTACCAACATCGTCAAACAAAAAATGTACAAATGTTTGTCAAGCTTAAGGGACTTAACTGCAGGGTCATCAGTTCCTAAACTTACAAACTACTTATGAACTAGCTAATACTAAAGACAGCACAAACATCCATGTCCGAGGGAGGTTTCGAACCTCCGAGGCGGGAGGCTGCGCGATCCGCTACGTGGCGCTAGTAATCATAACAAATATCAATAAAAGATACGTAGAATGTCACTTGACGTTAGGTATTGATGATAAATAAAACAATGCGCCATCAACGTAATAATTTAATTTTCTGATGATGGTTCATAACCGAAACCGGTGAGGCATTCTATACACATTTTTCAACTGATCAGATAATAAATGTAATGTCTTGATCGCAGTTTTATTTATTATGATTACTAGTTTCGGAGCGCCACGTTGCGGATCGCGCAGCCTCCCGCGTTGGAGGTTCGAAACCTCCCTCGGGCATTAATGTTTCTGCTGTCATTAGTATAAGTTAGTTCATAAGCAGTTTGTAAGTCTAAGCACTGATGACACCGCAGTTAACTCCCATAAAATTTACAAACATTTCAACGCTTGAACTAGTTTCGGCTTAGCTCTGAGCCATTTCAAATCTCGTTGGTCAATCGGTAAAAGTTTGCCAAACGACAATGTAATTATCCAAAAGCACCATGATTGGTTTCACATTCCAACAAAAGCATTTTTATTTTTTTTTTTATTTTTGATAGTAAAATACGTTGGATGCTGACCACATTGACAAATCCTGCTGATTGAAACTTATTTGTTGTGGACAATAACAATGTGAAATTGAGCAATGCTGATTAAAATCATCCTACTGTATGATAGACTTAAAACAATGGTCTGTAAAAATGACATAACTCTTATATAAACTAGAACAACTATTTGCCCAGTAATCATAATAATAAAAATGTGGATCAAGACGTTAGATTTATAATTTGATCACTTGAAAAACGGCTGATGGTTGGCAATATGCATTTTTTAATGTTTATTACCACACATCTCAAAAATATTTGGTTTAATTCATACTTAACTGGAAAAGAGCAAGAAGTTGAAATACCGTAAGTGATTCAAGTAAGTTGCAAAATCAGCTGATAGCTCAAACAGGAGAACTGAGAAGAATGGGTCCCACAGGGTTCAGTATTTGATCCTCCGCAGTTCTTCATTTTCACAGTGATGCAAAGCTACACGTTTTTTCAGATGATACAGCTATAGTAATAACACCTGACAAACAAGAATCAACTGATGAAATTGTAAGTAATGTATTTCAGGAAATTATTAACTGATTCCCTGCAAAAGAACTCTTATCAAATTTTGATAATACGTAGTACGTACAGTTCCATGCGGTACGTGGCACAATACCGTAAATATAGACATGGAACAGAAGACTGGGTAAAGTAAAATATTTAAAAAATAAAAATCTAGCATGCTGGGTGGTTTTGGAAAAGCAACGTCTTTACTATTTATATTAGTACTTTCAGAATAGCTAAATTGTTTTTTTTTTTCTTGACGACCAGTTTCGGGCTTGCCTGAGCCCTTTATCAATTATTCGAGTCAGTGTCATCTTCAATACACATCAGATATCTCACCAAATTTATAGAATATAAAACATTACTCACTTTAATTCCTGGTTTTGTGGAGAGTAATACATTTTATCTTGTAAATTTCACGACACGCCTTACGAAGAATAAGATTTTATATTCTGTATATCGGAGCGTGAAATGTTAGATCTCTTCATCGGGTTGGAAAATTAGAACATTTTAAAAGGGAAATGGATAAGTTGAAGTTAGATATAGTGGGGATTAGTGAAGTTCGGTGGCAGGATGAACAGGATTTCTGGTCAGGCGAGTACAGGGTTATAAATACAAAATCAGTTGGGGGTATCACAGGAGAATGATAATGAATAAGAAAATAGGAAGGCGGGTAAACTACTATGAGCAACACAGTGATCGCATTATCGGGGTCAAGATATATACGAAGCCAACACCGACAACAGTAGAACAGGTTTATATGCCAACTAGCTCTGCCGATGATGAGGAGTAACGAACTTATTGAACCGCTTTTGTGGTAGCCCATACAGTCCAAGGCTACACAACGAAAATTCGAACTTAAATTGCTGTGGCGCATTTGGAAATATCTTTCGTATTTCTGTGTCTCGGGAAAATTACAGTTAACTCATATCTATTTCATGTTTAATGTAACCTTTTATGGTGTCTTTTGCGTAGCAAACAATTAAACCATTTCATTTAACACAACACTGATACATCCGTAATTGCATTACGAAGTAATAGTGCGTTTCAATTACTTGACTGCGATGTTATCGTTATTGCCTGATGATCTGACGTAAGAGGTCGTAGTTTCGCTCCTCATCCATTGCAGGTCTTTTTTTCTTTTCCTTAACTGTCAGATACGTAACAGTGCAAATATAACAATGAGAAATTTTTTCGTTTTTTTTTTTCCCTGTGCAAGACAAAACCATTTAGAATGACTTTTAGAATGACTGCCTTTGAGAGACAGCTGATGTCGCTACGGGTACAGTAATGCGACATTTTTCTCAGGCTTTTTACTCTGAGAAATAATGGATCACTGTTATGCCGTTAATTTTAGCCAAAGGCCAAGTCGTAGGTAGGAACTATGCAACATCCCGCAAGAGGAAAGAAAGACAGACTAATATAGGGTGTAGTTACATACATTCCACTGTGAATCAGCTAAACTGTGAGGTGAAGAAATAACATACGTAAAAGTGGTTTCAAATTATGGAATGTTACTTTCTTCAAATTATCTAATGTTAAATATTAAACAAATGTTTCCCACAAAAGGCCAGGTACTGAGTAGATAATTTTGAAGTGACATAATCGTCTTGTTCAGCAGGCAGAATAAAAAAACAGTACAGTAGCAACAGTACGAGCATGATAAATCCAAATTGTGTTTGTAAATCTTGTAAACACTATCATAAGACACGTGCCATAAAAATAAAGTTATCATTTGGTGGTATATACATTTATTCTTCACATTAATAATCTAAAACATAAATGTTAATATAATCATAATTTGTATATTTCATTCCGATGCTTCACTGAAGTATTTGTGATAAATTAATGGTTCAGTAAGAGTTACATTAATGCAAGTTATTTCACAGTAACTATCAAAGTTTGACTGTATGTAAGGAAGCTATTAAATATTTGTTTAACATGAAAATAGCAGCCAGTGTCTAACAACTTCCTGTAGCAGACGAATTACGAATTCCACTATGTTGGCTGCTTCAGTCCGCATTTGTAGAACTCATTTATGGAAAACTGTGTTTCGGTGTATATTTTTATTAGTACGCTATCATCTAAACTTTCATTTCCGCGACAGAGTATAAACTTGCTCTTAATGCAGCGAGCTTGTAGTACACAATGAGAGCACACCTGCTATATTATGGTCAAAAAATGACGGCCGAAAATTAGTTGTTGCAACTTTCGTTAATCAGGGCTTTAGTAATTTCACGTTCCTGTTATATCACTGACGTCATAATGATCATTTCCGATACATAAATTATTTAACAGCTTATTTTCGAATTTTTGTTTCCTTTATCATCCATTGACGACATAATCTACCGGTCGCGATTGTACTCTGTGTCTCCCTCCCCCTACCTCTATCTCTCTCTCTCTCTCTCTCTCTCCCTCCTTCTCTCTCCTCGTACGCGCAGATGCGTGTGCAGATGGGGCGAAGAAGGACGAGAGGTGCCACAAATGCCACAAATTCCTGAAAAAGGAAATATTTGTAGCGAGAAAAGTTTAAAAGACCACAAAGTGTTACCTCTTCTCAGACTTAGAAAACTCATTTGCACCCCCCTCCCCCCAAAACGGACCATAGTAAGCAAAATGTATGACTGACGTAATGAGTGTTTGCGGATGTGACCATCTTTGTGTGTGTGTGTGTGGTTCGTGCGCGCTGGTACGTGTGTGTATGTGTATGTGTGTGTGTGTGTGTGTGTGTGTGTGTGTGTGCGTATGTGCATGCGTGTGCGTGTGTTTCTATTTGTGGGTGCATGGTACTATGAAAACCTAGATCGCGGTTTTACTGGTTCTCAGAAAGGTTAGACACTCAATTCTTTATTTTGTCTAGGAAGTATACTTGTATACTTGATACGACATGTATCGGAATGGGCCACTGCGGCAGCAGAACGAGGAATTGGACCCTAGAGAGTCAGAGTCCACATAATAACTCAGAGCGGGGCAGGAATTTTGCCGCAACTGGGAAGGGTAACGTGTCGTTCCTTTACAACCCCTCTGTGAACTATATAAACGGAAATTTCGCGTTGACACGACACTTTTTGTGGCTCCACGGTGGCCTCTGACGTACAAAGTACAATTCCAATGATTCTTCTGAAAACTCTATTTTTTGTTGCATCTAACACAGGAATTTTTTCCTACTATATGTAGACCCGGCTCTTGCTCAACTTCATGAATAATTCCATTCTTCCTTTTCGTGTAGTTTTTCCTGTCAGTTACATAAATGTGAGTAACGTGAACTACGTACATTACAAATAATAGATTTATTACGGCGTGACGTCATCGGTCTACTTTCGGTACTTTGTAATTTGGGAAACACGCTTTTCATACAAAAACTTATTCCGCGTATTAAGCTGTCCAAAGTTCTATTAATTTCCAGAATATCACCATTTCAGCCAAGTATACTATATCGATTCCCATTTCTTTCAGATAAGTCGTCCCTCTAGCAGAAATGCAATGTTCCTTTTACTTTGAAGAATGCAGATAATATCATTCTCTTTGGCTTTTATATCGCAGAAGGTTGCACTGATGTTTCTTCACGCCGGCATTCCGCGCATGGCGAAATTCCATCTGACATAGCACGCAAAAATAATAAAATGAAATAATTTATTTCTAAGGTTTAAACCAGGATCGTATTGATCTTAGAGATGTATTTCAGAAAGACATATGGTTTTTATGAAAAAGGCTTACACACATTAATCCACGAAGATGCAGGTCAGCGTATTCGAGAATTACTAAGTGTGAGGAACTCTTAGCAGCCGGCCTCGGTGGCCCAGGAGACTGAGGCGCTCTGCACGGCCACTACGGTCGGGGGTTCTAATCCCCCCTCGGGCATGGATATTTGTGCCGTCCTAGTTCGTAAGTAGTTCATAAGTAGTTTGTAAGTTTAGGGACTGATGACCCCGTAGTTACGTCCCATAGACTATACAAACATTTGAACATTGAACTCTTAGGATTGGCCATCAGACAACATTTGCATTCATTGAGGAAGGTTCGAAATTCGGTTGTATGGGCAACGCGAACTCTGAACCAAATTTACAAAATATGCGACTTGATCATTAGATCATGTTTGGTGCTAGTCATGGTTTCGTGGAAAACTCTTTACTGTATCGTTACTAATAACGAGGAATGGCATCTCTATGCTAAAGCAAGGAAAATAGTGTAACTTTTGAAGTCAAAGATGACATTTTCACGGTCGCGTACTTTAGAAGATAAATAAGTTTTACATAAATAAGAAAATGGAAGGGTACGAACGCTTTCACGGTGGTGTCATTGCATGATTTCGCCTTTTTCTTGCCGCATCAAGTATGCGTAAGAAGTGTTTAAATATTTGTAAGCCTATTGGACCAAACTGTTGTGATCATCAGTCCCTAGACTTACAAACTACATAAACTTACACTAATGCGATTTCTTCAGTGTCGGTACTCTAAATTTACCCGATAGTTGGCAGAATGTTGGAAATATTGAAGCAGAATATATCACACTTCCTTACATTTTCAACCTGGAGAAAGTGATGTTTGAGATTAGCGATCAAAATTAAATAACACTTTCGGATTCGAATCACCAAACTATCATCAGGTCAATGAAATTCCATAATGAATAAAAACAGAGTTAAAATGTTCTTTTCATTTAACTCCCCATTGTGGTCTAACGATATTATTGTTAACTTGTTGTATCATATGTAACTAAAGTCAGACAAGACTTGTGAAATCAAATTTCGTAGTTAATGCACTGTAGAATTACTATGCAATAGTTGTTTGTTACATTGTCATACAACATTCTGTTAGCGGTGCAACAGTTGTTTATTACATAGTTATTCCACGTTGTATTAATGATGGAATTTGATACCGTGTGAGAAAAATTGCGGCGGGCAGCGCCGTGGATGAGCGCAAAGAATAATGTTTTTAACAATGTTAAACCCCTTGATGTGTCTACAGTTTACAGTACCTCATTCAGTCATCCTCATTCAATTCTCTTGGATGATCTTTGTTATTGTTCGTCGACATGTATTATCACTCTGACGTAGGAATTGGTCTTCTCTACATCGGAACAAACTCAGTGTAATTAAACGTCTCCCAACAGTTCGGTAGACTTTCTCTCTGCCCTCACATCATTAAGAGGTCATTATTTTATTTCAGTCATCGCCTTGTATTCAATACGTACACATTTGCCTGTTATACGTTTTAGCAGATAACATGCGTTCTGTCGATCGCTTGTTACTTTTCATGTATCTCAGTAAATTGCGAAGCAAATGTTTTATCTCCCGCCTGGGACAACCGAAATCTCTAATGAGTTTTGTATAGTTTATTTTCAAACGTACATCCTTGATTCTAACTGCGTCTCATTTAGTCATAGCTTGGTTTGGTTTTTTCTCGCCTCTTACTTTAAGCTTGGCTTTCCTAATCTATGATAACGATGATTGGTGAAGACAGCTAGCCTCGCTCGCGGTGTAGAAGCGGAGCTTTCGGTTTGCATCATCGTTCCCAGAACCATTAATGATAAAGGTGAAGCATTGAACTAAAATTTGTGATGCGGGCGGGAATCAAACCCGGACCTCCATGCTTACTAGGCAGACGCCTTACCGCTAGACCACCGCATCACTAGTGATTAAGGCACCACGGAATAATCACGATTTCCCTCCACGAATTCGTGCTTAGACTATTCCGTGGCGCCTTTATCGCTGGTGATGCATGGGTCTAGCGGTCTGGGCGCTGTGGCTCAGCGCGCCCGGTCAAAGGGCTGAACGCCCTCTGTAATAAAAAGCTGAGCCAAAAACACTTCGAATAAACAGGATCAATAACCGCAACAAACAGAACTACTAATAAGGCAAAAAAAAAAAAAAAAAAAAAAAAAAAAAAAAAAAAAAAAAAAACTGTTAGACGACTGCCTAGTAAGCAAATAGGTACGGGTTCGATTCCCGCCCGCATCACAAATTTTAATTCAATGCTTCACCTTTGTCATTAGGGTCTATGACATTATCGTGACGAAAAACAGTCTCGGGGTGTATATATTTCTATTTATAATGATGTTCCCAGAACCGTTCCGGGTCCTATGGTTTGGAGCCATGTGGAAAGCTTCAACCAAAAGCACAGTCGATTGTGTCGCGACCTTGGGTGCAAATTTATCGTCTCCAAAATCGGGCGGAGAAATTTAGGAGCCTCTTAAATAGGTCACTAGTAGTGTAGCGGAGAACGTGTGTACTGCACATGATTTTACTTTTATTTTTTATTTTAGTTCAGAGATATCTCTGCACAGGCCCGTTAAGAGGCATACTGAATCCTGTCAAGCCAGCTCCCGCATAATAGAACAAGAAAACAGTTAACTGAAGGACCGACTATGGAAAGACCCCAGACTGCTTTATGTAGTTACAAATAAGCATATACTGCTAGGGACGTAAAACTCGCCGGCCGCGGTGGCCGAGGGGACTAAGGCGCTCCAGTCACGGTCTGCGCGGCCACTACGGTCGGGGGTTGGAATCCCCCCTCGGGCATGGATATTTGTGCCGTCCTAGTTCGTCAGTAGTTCATAAGTAGTTTGTAAGTTTAGGGACTGATGACCCCGTAGTTAAGTCCCATAGACTATACAAATATTTGAACATTTGAACGTAAAACTCGTTCAGATTTCAGCAATAACGGAATTCTAAACTCAGAGTGAAACGTATAGCGCAAAGATCTTACACACCACCTGTCTCAGCAGCAGTAGTGCGGCATTTCTGAGGGAAAAATTGGAAAATATTTCCCGTAGTTTCATAGTCGTGTCATAGAATTAGGTGAGGGTTTTAACTTCTTGGTGTGACTGGGAGAAAAATGTGTTTAAATCAGGTGTAGGGACAGAGAAATGAGCAATGTAGTTCTAAGTGCTGTATTCCACAATATCCTGTGCAGTTAAATAGAGAGTCGACTCGTGGAGATGACATGTTAGAACTGCGAATTATAAACAGACCCGAACTTTCCGATGTAGTTAGCGATGTAGTCGGTTAGTCATCGATTCATTGGAAGAATACTCATGTAGTGTAGTCCAAAAACGTTTAAATGGTTATAAATCTATATGACATAACCACCGTGGTCATCAATCCCTAGGCTTACAAAATACTTAAATTACCTTACGCTAAGTACAACAAATACACACATGCTCGAGGGAGGATTCGAACCTACGACGGCCAACAGCGTCGCGCTCTGCAGCAAGGTTCATTAGAACGCTCAGCCACTCCACCACGGCAGTGCATCCTGTAAACAAAGGAAGTACGTTACACAACTCCCGTACGGCCACCGCGTGAGTATTGGTCATCAGTGTGGGATCCTTACTAGGCTGGGTTAATAGAACACGTAGACGAGATACAATGAAGAGCAGCTGCCTTCGTTACGGGTTCATTTAGTAATCGCGAAAGCATCACAGAGATGATTAGGAAGCTCTAGTGCAGACGTTAGAAGTTCTGTTTCGCGGTTCGGGTTTCTGTCAAAGTTCTGAGAGCGTCCGTTTCATGAATAGACAACCAATACGTATGACGTTAGCAGTTTTCGTCGTAAAACACAAAAGTAGGAGCAAAGTGAATTTGGAATGCGTTTTTTGAAACGGAGTTTCTTTGTCACAAGTAAAATCCAGAAAACAAATTATATGTACTACTGCAGATAACTAAACATAATAATGCACAAAATAAAGGAAATGAAAAGATAAAGACTGTGTGAAATAATGAACGAAGCCGTTACCATAATTGTTTCCCCCGGGAAAACGGCAACTCCTAGAGAGCCTTATTGCGCATTCTTATGATGGCACTGCCATTGCTGTCGTCACTGCTGTCATCTTCTGAGAAATAAACTGCTATATTCTGTACTGTTTCTTCCATTATGCCCTCTTCTTGGTCTGATCGTCTGAAGTTATCCAACACATTGTTCAGAATTGTTTTGCTGATATCTGGTTTTGTTTGTACGACAGTCTCGTCCCCAGTCTTCGCAACGTAAAAGTTATATTTTGCCGAGCAACCTGTTTTTTAATTTGAGTCTAAAGAATTCCATTGCATTGAAGTGACATTGGTACGAAGAACGAACTATAGCTCGTGACCATGGTTCTGAGCTAATGCGTCTATCATGTACCGCATTTTCTCCGATTTACATTTTCTTTGCATTTGTCATATTCTTTTCAAAGAGTATGTTATTTCCCTTTGACATAGCCATACTTTCATAGTTTCTTGGACAGGCATCAGAGGATATGGGAATGCATACAACTGGACGGGGATGTGGAGGAAGATCACTCCAGCAGCTGTAGGAACCAGTGAACTGAGGAGCCCCTGCGGGCTGAGGGCGGTATGCCCGCAAGACACAGACGTTGTCCTGGTAACAGCAACGGCCGGCGAACGACCGCGATCTGGGAGAGTTTACCTACTGTGTGTTTGTCTTTACTGATATTCACTCTCCTTCAAATGAAGTACCTACTGAATTTGCTACCGCACCACCTACAGCCACAAAGAACTTCGAACGCAATTCGTCGTCCGTCTGTTCTGCAATGTCGTTACACATTAATCTTTACACTTTAATCAGAGTTTCATTTACTCTAAATTGCGGTATTCAATAACTCCTCCAACATACGTCTTACATTTCAATATCGGATTTCTCATTCAGTATCGAATCTTCCAGTGTCTCCAGGCATTTGAAAGAGTACTATCTCTTACGATTTTTAATGTGTCTGTTCTTCTCTCATATTCTTATTAACAATTCCGTTCCCTTGGATAACTTTCCGTACGCCGTAACTTTTATATTAGGGATTAGACCCTATAAGTGGATATCGCAAATTTAATTTATTACTGATGACTAGTTCGAGTGACAATTACATTTCTCAAAAGAATATACACATAGTAAAGTTTTTTTTTCAGATATTGTTTACTATTGTAATTTGTGGGAGACGCAGTACGATATTTTGCTGACTCAAATATTTACTTCAGGTTTACGTGGCGCTTACTTACAGCAAGGCACTATGTGGGTGCCATAACAGTGGGAAAGTCATCTTCGTTGACCTATAATATGCTGTGTGATCACCGCGGAGGCTAGTATAATTGCACACTGTGTGACATGGACAATATGAGGTTATCAATCTGCTCTTGAGAGATATTTGCCTATTTTTCCATGAGTGCTATCTCCAGCCGTGAAAACGTTGTGTGAGGTGCTGGTCTGGCTGCAATGCATATGCCAAGTGCATTTCAGAGGTGCGAAATCGGGTTTAAGTCCGGTGAACAAACAGGACACTACATTTGTTCCGTTCCCTCAGCTTCAAGCATGTTATCCACCGGTGGAAGCTCTGTGGGAACGACCATTGTCATCCACGAGAAGAAACCTGTCTCCTCTTCCAGAATGATACTTGCACCCTGCAGCGGAGTGTGCGCTGATATGAAACTTCCTGGTAAATTAAAATTGTGTGCCGGAACCGGAATCCGAAACTTAGATCTTTGCCTTCCGCAGGCAAACACTCTACCGTTTGAGCTATCCTGGCATTCTTCACGGTCCGTCCTCTCAACTTTACTTCTGCCAGCACCTCACCCCCTACTTTACAAACTTACCAGAAGTTCTCCCGCGAAGCTTGCAGGACTAGCACTCCTGAAAGAAGGAGTGCTTGTCTTCCATGTCATAGCTTGGGGTAAGTCACATCGTGGTTGCATTGCACTACCTGTTCACAACACTATCTAAAACCTACTGCTTGTGTAATTCGTTTGGTAAACAAGTCAACACCAAATCACTCTGCAACTACTTCATGATATTACCACTCTATAGTTTGCCTTAATTTTGTTGTCTACATTCCATACAAAAGACAGAAAGACGCCAAATGATTTCAGTTCATTCCGTCGATGACAATACGGTACTTCAGAAACTAGATATCTCAACAGATCCTCTAATTGTTTCGTCGAGTGTAGATTGGTATTGTACCTTTGTCAGATGCGTCTCCAGATATACACTACTGGCTATTTAAATTGCTACACCAAGAAGAAATGCAGATGATAAACGGGTATTCATTGGAAAAATATATTATACTAGAACTGACATGTGATTACATTTTCACGCAATTTGGGTACATAGATCCTGCGAAGTCAGTACCCAAAACAACCACCTCTGGCCGTAATAATGGCCTTGATACGCCTGGGCATTGAGTCAGAGCTTGGACGGCGTGTAGAGGTACAGATGCCCATGCAGCTTCAACACGATACCGCAGTTCATCAAGAGTAGTGGCTGGCGTATTGTGACGAGCCAGTTGCTCGGCCACCATTGACCAGACGTTTTCAATTGGTAAGAGATCTGAATAATGTGCTGGTAGAGCAGAATATGACATTTTCCGTATCCAGAAAGGCCCGTACAGGACCTGCAACATGCGGTCGTGCATTATCCTGGTGAAATGTCGGGTTTTGCAGGGATCGAATTGAGGATAGAGCCACGTGTCGTAACACATCTGAAATGTAACGGCCACTGTTCAAAGTGCCGTCGATGCGAACAAGAGGTGACCGAGACGTGCAACCAACCATCATGCCGGGTGATACGTCAGTGTGGTAACGACGAATAATGTGCGTTTACCGCGATGTCGCCAAACACGGATGCGACCATCATGATGTTGTAAACAGAACCTGGATTCATCCGAAAACATGACATTTTGCCATTCGTGTAGCCAGGTTCGTCGTTGCGTACACCATCGGAGGCACTCCTGTCTTTGATGCAGCGTCAAGGGTAACCGCAGCCATGGTCTCAGAGCTGATAGTCCATGCTGTTGCAAACATCGTCTAACTGTTCGTGCTGATGGTTGTTGGCTTGCAAACGTCCCCATCTGTTGACTCAGGGATCGAGATGTGGCTGCATGATCCGTTACACCCATGCGGATAAGAAGCCTGTCATCTCGACTGCTAGTGATAACGACGCCGTTGGGATATAGCACGGCGTTCCGTATTGCCCTCCTGAACCCACCGATTGCATATTCTGCTAACAGTCATTGGATCACGACCAACGCGAGCAGCAAAGTCGCGATAAGATAAACTGCAATCGCGTTAGGCTACAATCCGACCTTTATCAAAGTCGGAAACGTGATAGTACGCATTTCCTCTCCTTACACGAGGCATCACAATAACTTTTCAGCAGGCAACGCTGGTAACTGCTATTTGTGTATGAGAAATCGGTTGAAAACTTTCCTCATGTGAGCACGTTGTAGAAGTCGCCACCGGCGCCAACCTTGTGTAAATCTCCGAAAAGCTACAGACGGGCTACTGATGTACAGAGGTTACTTTCACATGTTGCGAAAGCGCGTTGTGGTATCCTCCTCCAGTGAGCCGCCTATTAACGTTACTTGAGATCACTGAGGGTCATGAAACCGGGCTTCTAACTGCCTCTCGGACGATTGTCGCGTTTTCACGTTCCGACCACGTCCTTCTTGACTCTGTGCTCCGCTATGGTGGACTTATTTCCGCCAGTATAATGCCACTGGTGTTGTACACGTGCCAAGCGATTCACTGATTTGTCCAACGATCATGTTTTTTAGAACACTACATGTCCGGTGTACAATGCTGGCCCCTGCGTACATTTTTCACGCTCTAGTCTGTGAAGCATAGTTACGGAGCAGTTGAGTACAGGGAATGAAATTCTCGATACACTGGTATCGGAATGTTACCTGTTTACTACCCTTGCCAAATGTGTAGGGAAATTACGCTTCATTCATAGGCCTTTTAAGTTTAAAATTTTATATTCAAAGAACATATGACATCAACTGCGATTGGGCAAAGCCGAAAATGTGCACCCAGCCGGGATTCGAACCCTGATCTCCTGCTGTCTAGGCAGTTGCGCTGACCCCTACACCACTGGGGACACAGTGATCACCGAACCTGCAAGGACTACCTAAGCACGCCTCCCATCAGTTACAAATTCCCAGCTTTGCCCTGCCCACAGTACTCAAACTCGTAGTTATGAAACTAATTCCCGTAAGAGTAAGGGCTTCAAACTTGCCCACCCTCCCCACTAACGATAGGATCATTGCCCGTCACCGGCATATTATATATATAAATGTGTCGTCTGTTCCGAAAGAACAGACGTCACTTCTGATCCTGCAGTTGTTATTATTTAATATTCAAAGAATATATGACATCAACTTCGTTCTCGCGTCGAACGTGTATAAATAATTTCTGAGCAGTTTGCTTAACTCCTTGATGGTGAACCTTTCTTTTTCGTGTTGAACTATACTTCGTAAATTTTCATTCATGTAGTGCGGAGTAATCGCACGGGGTATTTCCTCGTTTAGAGAGGGTGTATTCCCTGCAAAAAGGGAAGTATGGAAGTGATATTATGTGGAGTCTGTACATTGACATTGTCGGTTTTGGAGGCGATCTGATAGTTGTATATAATCTTCAAAATGAAACGCCAAGATCGCAAAATTAATAATTTATTCAATGACGACCGGTATTGGTGAACTGTGTCACAATCTTCTGTTCACATATAAATTTTATAAGCTGGTCATCTTGTTAAAAAAATTGATATAAAATAATAACTAAAACGTAGCACTTAGTCACCAGCTTGTAAAATATATCTGTGACCAGAAGATGGTGACACAGTTCACCGAAACCAGTCGTCATTGAATAAATTATTAATGTGCTATCTTAGAATTTCGTATTGAAGACTATGGGTACCTATATTTTCAAAGCATATCTGTAAGCAGATGAGAATATTAACGATTGCCTCAGGTGTAACTGACTTTGATACACACATTCGCAATCGGAAAATACGATCAGTAGTGTTATGAGGGTAAACAAATACTTACACATTCTGGTACAAAAGTCGAGGACTTACCTCTTATCTTAGTTATAGTGTATGGAGGAATCAAAATAATTATTTCAACCTAATATGCCCTTCAATTTCAGATATGTTATTCAACGCCCTGTCAAAGGTTATTAAGTACAAATTATAAGTATGTTCATGGAATACAAACTAGTGTAAGTAGTTGTTTAATAAATTTTCGGAAGACACTGCTTCTTTACTGTGGAAGCAAGATTACAAACAGTACTCCTCTACCTCGGATGTGCAGATACAGAGGTACAGACGAAATAGAATCATTATGCGAAGGTTCCACAAAGAACGTAATGACAAGGAGCTGTCGCCAGAACTAAAATAGCATCAGCGCTTGCATTACTCATCAGTTCAATCAATACGGTATTTACATCGATTTCTACACTGCTTGAGACTTCATTGTATTCTACCAAGTCAAGTGCATGATATGAAGCGATAGGAAGTCATTTCTATTAGTTTGAAAGATTTACGTAGTTTCTGGTCAGACATTTTGTTCCAGTGAAAGGGGTTAATTTGACCCTCTTTCAACTATTATTTATTTCTTTAATTACTGAACTTCAACTATCGTGCTGGCGGTTTGTTATGCCACCATATTTCGGTTCATGTTTTCTCTCTTGCCTCTGCCTAGGGTGAAGGAAAGTAAATGGGTTATTGTGTTAATTGTTTAGTGTACCTAAGTGATACAGTTCGATCCCTACCCTCTCCTAGGGGGAAGGTCAGTCCAGTGATGTACTTTCCTGGATTCAAATTCCCTGCAATAGTAGTGATAAAGGCTCCGTCCTACGGATGTTTTCTACCATCTTAACTGTATAGTCGTTGGGCAGGTTAGAGACCAAAGTTGGCGGTCGCCCCCGCAAAATTCTTCTACCCCAGGGGTTGGCAACTATCCCTCCAGGTTCCCTAGCCGGCCGCTGGCCGTTTCTGTTTGAAACCGGCACTCTTATCTGCCGTTGGTAGTCCGGTGAATAGACACGCTGCGCTCTAGCCATAGTTTGCACAAAACGCCTTCTTTGCTGGTATTTTAAATTTAGGCACGCGTCACCTACGTTTAATGTACGCATGGGTCGACCTTAGGCCAATATCACGAACTCGTGGCGAATGATACTCAAATAGTGGTATTACTTATCGGCTAAGGCTCGTTTCTGCCCTGCTCAATGTTAATAACTTTTCCTGTAGATTATTGCAATTCATATCCCGTAATTTGATTTAGGTCCCCGTATGTACTAATGGTTTGTCTTCGTAGTACCTGTTGACTCTCCTCCAACCCACTTAATTATGCGGATTGTGTCACCTAGCTAGGGAGGTTGCATATTTCAATTAAAACGAATTTAAATTGTATTTTGAAAAAGGGGTGACTAAAGATTTAATCTCCTATTAAAACTGTCCTGTTAAAACTAAATTTATCTCTGTGATTGTCCCTAAATTGCACTGCCAAATCCCCCTCCGGTGGTCATCAAATTAGTTGCCTATGGTGTGAACATACACCTGCTGTGACGATATGTCCATGCTCTTGTACTGCCCATAAAAACATCTTCTCGCTCTGAATGCTCTGTGGATCCATTTCCTACTCTAAAGTCGTTATCCGTTGCCCTAATTATTACTTCTCCTTTCATTGTTTTATACTCGTGATCGCGGACTCAGTATTTGTTCATGATCTGTGTAAGACAACACCACCCAGCATGGGACGCAATGAGTGAGAGACGTTGGTAGGGAAACTAATGCAAGACGAGTAGGAACACCTACTATCATGATTTCCGGGATCAAAATAAATTCCCTAGTCAGTCACTGCCAGAACAACACAAACAATATGAGGCAGAACAGTTTAGTCAATTCAACCAAAAATAAGAAGCAATGAGTAGGCGGGATGCTTCCACCTGTTAACCTATTACTAATTAGGAAGTTCATTACAGTGACATATGGGATTCATAGATGAATCTGACAGTTCAGACATGTAACTTATGAGTGAGAATACTACCGTAAGAAAAATGTAGATGTAAGAAAGATGCTGAGAATTGGCAAAATATAAACCAAGCTCAGCTTTAGATGGAGACTGGTGTGGTACAAGTTTTACTCCAGAGTATGCAAATGGCAGTCTGGAGTATTCATTTGAATGGAACCAGCCCCCCGATTCCTCAAATTCAACTGCACATTAAAATTCTTGGCCGCGCTGAATGGCCGCGATCTCTAAGGCATCATGCTACAGACTCGGCAGCCGTTCACTCAGGAGTTTCGAGTCCTCCATCGGGCATGAGTGTCTGTGTTGTCCTCAGTGTAAGTTAGTTTAAGTAGTTTGTAAGTCTAGGGACTGATGACCACTGCACTTTGGTCCATTAGATTCACAAACTTTTGAAACATTTGGAAAATTATAGGCGTGTTAAGATACGTGAAAAAGCTAGGCAAAACAAGACGAAGGGCCTGGCATTCCTTCCCTTAACTATTCAATTCTCCTTATATTCTTAACCTTAAAGGTTATGAAGGCAAACTAATGTGAAAGTTACCAATCCCGCTCTTTCCCATAACGTTGGCAACAAATTTACATTGTGGCGTAGGACTGTATCAGACGGTTCAGGACTGTGATACATCTCCAGAAGAGCATCTTTCATGAAATTTTTGACTCAAGACTGTAATACTTCAAAATTAAGGAAACTTTAGTTACCCGGTTGTTTCATGACGACTGCGAAATTAAAAAGTAGATTAGTGAAAATGTGGCTATTATTATAAAATATCCTTAAATTTGCTAATGTAGTGTACGTTCAAAAACCAACTGTATACTACCTCTTATAATAAAAGTCTTTCTAAATAAATCTGTTATTTTTTCCTACATTAGAAAATATAACAAGGAAATTTGAAATAAATAACTGGAGGGAGTACCTATTAACTAACTACGAGATCTTTCATTTCAAGTGCTTGGCCTTCGCAGACGACACATCATTTTCCTCCAATAGCTCAGACCGAGTCACTCAATGAATACTTTGGCCGAAGCAACACTGAACATCTTACACGTACAAGGATTTCCTCGGGACCAAGATTAAAATGACACATCTGACGCACCTAAATGCAGATAGGAATGAACGGATTTTCAGAGAAAATCGTTAAACAACAAAGATACAACTTATAAATTGCAAAACACACAGAGAATAATTTGATATATATAGAAAAAAAAGAATCCTAGAAGGAATAGTGAAGTCCATAAGGTGTAAGCTGAACAAGATAAAAAAATTTGTGAAATAAACACATAGCCTTAGTTCAATGTATAGAATATGAAAAAATGTTTGACATAATCTGATTGAATGTAACTAGGATAAGAGGAAACTGAGAATTATGTCTGCCTATTGAGGAAATCTCTGAAAGTCTCAAGACATGATTACAATTTGAATATCACATTCTCCATTGATGGAATGTCGTTCAGACGAATTCTCAGTACTGTCATCAGAATGAAAGTTAATGGCAATTGAATAGAATGAGACCTTCACGAAATTAGCTTAGTAACTGTGGTAGTCAGAGTCCTTTTTTACGAAAGATTATTGAGAATTGTCAGTTTGTATACAAACTGAAAATGGGAAACAGCCAAGACTGAACAGACAGAGGGAAAGTAAACTTCTATGAGTATAAGAATTTCAGGCGAGACAAAAGTTTTTATCGCTTACGTGAGGGTAAGAAACGGACCAGTGTGTAAGATTTATGGCCAACGTTATTAGTTGGCGTTCAGACAATGTTTACAACGTCGAAGAGTAACGTATTACTAAGTCAAGACACGTTGTTGCCGCTCCTTCATTCGATCAATTCGACTCATAACACTCATCAAATGTAAAGTTTCTTTTGCTCAAAATTAGAGCTATTATAAAAAAAAACTATTACTTCCATAAAAAAAAGAAAAAAAAAAGCAGTGAACATGGCGGACTCATTATGGACTCTTTAAAGGATGATATCATTACCTGATTTTTTTAAATGTTTTAATTTCTGAATTTTACACATTCCACTTTGAGCTATACGTTCCATGAGAAATACATAATGACATAGATAAGTGTTGACTTCTTATTTCGCCACGGCGGAGCGGCCGAGAGCATTAAGGCGCTATGCTACGATGCGCGAGGCCGTTCGCCGTCGGGAGTTCGAATCCCCCTCCAGCATGGAAGTTTGTGCCGTCTTTAGTATAAGCTAGATCATAAGTAGTTTGCAAGTTTAGGGACTGATGACCCCGCAGTTAACTCCCATAGGCTCCACAAACATTTCTGAACTTCTTATTCACTTCCTTAACTGCTTTTCAGACCCGGTGTTCAATTTATTTGACATTGTTTATTTTGGAAACCAAAAATGAAAATTTTTAATTTTCCTCAAATATACAATACGTAGGGTCTTACGGACACGAAAAAGTGCAAGAAAATGTTAGAATAAGACATTATTTTTAAAATAATTCAGGATTAAACGAGTTAGCATAAATATGAGGAAATATTCTATTTAGAGCGAGTCAGAGTCGACATTCTAGGTGAAAAACGAAGCAAAGTTATCTAAATACGTTGACTCATGCTCCTTAGTATACATAGCGAGAGAAGGAACAGAAAATGGCAGTAGAAAGATGGGCTTGGTTAGACGTGATGCTGTAGGGCGAAGCAATACCTTCGCTTCCTGCAGTGCTTAATTACTTACGAGTGCTGTACGCCGATGTGGGGCCACGCGCGAATAGCCACGGTTTGGACCGCCACGTTACGGATCGCACGTCAGCTCACGTCGAAGGGCCGAGTCCTCACTCGGGCATGGATGTGTGTGTTGTCCTCTGTACATTTTAACTAGTTTGTAAGTCTATGGATCGATGACCAGATTAGTGTGGCCCCTCAGTATTAAAAACATCCCAAATGTTTTCATTGGTGTGGAGTCCAAAACATATTTCAATACTCCATTTTTTCGCTCGAATAAACGATATCTGGAGATGAAAGTAAAGGTCAACGACATACCTATTATTTTATTTATTGATGTCCGCCTCCGTAGTCTTATGGACAGCGTGGTAGGTTACCTATCAGGGGCCCCGGATTCTATTCCCCATCTGATTGGAGATTTTCTCCGCTCGGGGGCTGGGTGTTGTGTCGTCCTCATCAACACGCAAGTCGGCGAAGTGGCGTCAGCTGAAAAGACTTTCACCAGGAAGACTGAACACGACATCAGTCAGGCTCTAACGGCCATAAATGCCACAGGAAATCACCATCGTTTACTGATATATCTTACCATAGCCCCTAACGGGAAATTGTCAGATGGTAATGGCCCAACGCACTGTTCTACAGCTAAAACGTTTGGAAATACGCAGGTATAACAGGTGAAATATTTATATAACTGTTAAATTTATAAAAATATTTGTTTATGGTATTTTAATGTATCATGGTTGGCTACACGAAGCAAAACATGTAATGTTAAAGGTAAAAATCAATTTTTGTTTGTTCGTATTTCATGCGCTGCCATACTGTTACGGTATAATTTTACCAAATTACGTTGAGTTATAGGCAAAGCACAATCAACTGTATAAAATATAGAATTATGTACGACGGAGGAAAATTTACAACAGACTTTGACACCAGTTTTATTTGGATACTGACGACCCTACAAGAGGAAGATCAGTGTCTGCATAGCAGGTGCATGACGGAGGATACCCCACAACTGACGTCGACATCATTCTAGATTAGATTAGATTAATACTTGCTCCATAGATTGTGATGAATACGGCACTTCGTAATGATGTGGAACGTGTCACGTTAATGAAGATTGTCTATAAAAGACGTTAAATTACACAAAATATTACCCCGAGCGAGATGGTGCAGAAGTAACGCACTGGACTCGTATTCGGGAGGGTGGTGGTTCAAATCCACCCCGGCCATCCAGATTTAGGTTTTCCGTGATTTCCCTAAATCACTTTAGGCAAATGCCGGGATGGTTTCTTTCAAAGGGCACGGCCGATTTCCTTCCCCCATCCTCACCCAAAACTCCAAGAGTTAGCTCCGTCTCTAATGACCAAGCTGTCGATGGGACGTTAAATCCTAAGTTTCCTTACAAAATATTACATAACCCAATATTTTATATTTTTTGTTTCTTTCTTTTTTTAATAATTTATATCTAGAAACTCATCCAGTGTGTAGGAGGTCACTGAAAAGTTCTTTTAATTTATTTTTAATTGACGGTTGGCTAAGTTGGCTATCAGGCTTCTGATGCTGCTTGGTAGGTCGCCAAAGACTTGTAGTAACAACATAATTTACCCCTTTCTGTGACAAACTCAGATTTAGCCCTACATGGTGAAGATCATCCTTTCTCCGGGTGTTATAGCTGTGAACACGGTTATTACTTTTGAAATGGGTTGCATTATTAACAACAAATTTTGCAAGTGCATATATATATATATATATATATATATATATATATATATATATATATATATATATATATATATATATTACTGCGAGGATAACTAATCCTTAAATAGATTTCTACAGGATGATAGTGGGTGGGCTCCAGCAATTATTCTGATTACACACTTTTGTGCAATGAATACCTTTTTACTCAATCATGAATTACCACAGAATGTGATGCCACACGAGAGAAGTGAATGAAAATAGACATAGTAAGCTAATTTACTGAGATTCTTATGGCCAAAATTTGCAATAGCCCTAGCAGCATACGTAGCTGAACTCAAACCTTCCTGCTGATCGTCTATGTGTTAGTTCCAGTTTAATGTCTCATCAATGCAAACATCTAAAAATTTTGAAATTTCTATCTTAGTGACAGATGTCTGTTCAAAGTCTACGTTTATTACTGGAATTGTGACATTTACTGTGCAGAACTTTATATAATGTGTTTTATCAAAATTTAATGAGAGTCCGTTTGGAGAAAACTACTTAATATTTTTTTTGAAAAACATTATTTACGGTTACATCACTTAGTTCTTGTTTTATGGATGTGATTATTATCTTGCATCTTCATCAATGTAGAATGACAAGTCTTTTATGTATATCAAGAGCAGTAAAGGATCTAAGACCGAACTCTGTGGCACCCCATCCTTGATAGTCTGCCAATTTGAGGAATCGGCTGATGTTTTGAGATTATATGAACCACTTCTCTTAACTTACTGCATTCTTCCAGTTAATTAAACCAATTCTACACTGCCCCAGTCAAACCATAATGATTAAGCTTATCTAAAAAAATAAAAATTCCAAGATGTACACAATCAAAGGCCTTTGAAAGGTCACAAAAAATACCAATGGGTGATCTCCGGTTATTCGTAGCATTTAATATTTGATCAGTGAAGGTATATATCGCATTTTCTATTGAAAAGCCTTTCTGAAAACCAATCTGATATTTGGCTAGTGCTTTGTTTTTGCATGTATCAGAGGGTAGTCTTGAATGCATTACTTTCTCACTTTCTCAAAAATTTTCGTTAAAAGTGTCAGGAGAGAGATTGGGCAGTAGTTTTTAACATCTGATGTATCACATGTTTCATCCCCATGTTTATAAATTATTGCATACTTGACCTTCAGAGGAACATCACTGTCTACATGAGACATCATACGGTGCGTGGTGGAGAGTACCTTTAAACCTCCGACATCGTTTGACCGATAACCATAAAAGCTCATGGCGAAGGTTTTTACATATACAAGACACTGTATGGGGATGGTACCATGCAGTATATAACTTTTCAGATACTGCCATGAAATTTTATAGATTTATGTAGTTTTTCGTTGACAGGGGGAGAGGGAGATGAACAGAGAGAGGTGAAGGAGGTAATAGAGAAATCGATGAGCTGGGCGGGGGTGGGGCTTGAATGAGAAGAGGGCACACGAGGAGGACGAAATGATGGATAAGTGAGAGGATCACATGAACAGAAGGGAGGAGCGATGGACAGAGAAAGAAATTTTATTGAGAATTAGTTACTTCGTAATTAGTATCAGAAGGAAAGAGGAAGAGGAGGCGGAAAACGGGGCGGAAGACGAGGAAGTGTGCAGATTGAAAAGAGACTACGTAAAATTTACTGCCTGAAGTGCCTTGGTCCGTACATTAAAGTTTATCCTGATGTGGAAGCCTTCCTTATCGAAGGAACGAAACGACGGAAGTTTAATGTATGGATCGAGGCACTTAACCCTTGCGTTTTAAGCATCACCTGTCGTGAAGGCCTTTATTGCCCGAGAAGGGGAGGTCGTGGATAGGAGGGTAGGAGAAGGCTCTAGAGTGAGAGACGAACAGATTAATACATAGCGCGAAGAAGGAGGTTGGCACAGGAAACTGTTATAAGCAAATGTCCGACCCACGCCGGGTTTTCTGCTAACAACGAACAACATAACATAACGAACAACATAACAAACAAACAAACATAAGACAGCAAAGTTGTAGAGAATTTTGTCCTCTACAAATTTGCTTATTCAATTTTCGTGCCGGATGGATGGTTAAGCCGTTATTTTGATTTAAATTTCGAGCTGTCAAAAGACGATCGCAAAGGCCCACTTTTAGTGTTAGTACCGTAACCTAAAGTGGGCCAAAACAGAAACCTGAATGCGCCTACTATAGTCGTACCATGCATGGACATTGCACGAAACGGACCAAAATATCAACGCACGTTGCAGCGTTCAACGCGTTCCCTTAGGCAGAAATTCTTTGTGAATAATGCTTTGACTGTTGTAGAAGGTGATGAGCATCGTTATGATGCTTTATTGTTAGACTCTGACCTGTTTTCGGTGAGATGATATCGGAAAACGCCATCCTATTGCCGTTTCGCTTCATGGTCGTACCGAAGACATGTTTTCGTCCTCGGTGACTATACGGTTCAAGAAATCGGGTGACGCCGCTTCGACAGAATCCTTTGAAGCCGCTAAACGTGCCTCCTTCTGATCGTCAGTCACGTGGCAGAAGACGAAAACACGTTTACCCCCTTCCATAACTTCTAGGAAAGGAGTTTTCGCACCGATTTACGGTTAATCTGCATTTTATCCACTATGAAGCGTACAGATAAATCGACGATCGTGATTAATGTTCTCACTTTTTCAAAGTTTTTATCGCTGACGGCGGTCGTCTGTCTTCCGCTACGGGGATTATCAGAAACACTTTCCCGGCCTCCTCGAAATCGATGAACCGCTCGTACACACACTTCGCAGACAGTGCTTGATCCCCATAAACACGTACCAGCATCGCGTGCATTTCTGCAGGTGCCTTGTCGAGCTTAAAACAAAACATTAATTTGATCCTTTGCTCTTTCTTTCTCCTGTACTTAGTTTACTACCAACGCACTGAAACAAGCACTTCATCCAGCAGGTCTAACACGGGACACACACGATGCACGACTAAGGTGGTGACAGGTTGTCAGACGTTACACAGGTGCAGCGTCGTCATACTTTTGTTTTGTCCGATCTGCTGTTCTGACGTCATTCACCGAATCTTATAGTCAGATGTAACAGTATGTTCGTTAGAGAGGTTGCACTAACAGTTGTTTGGAGAAAGCGGTCAAAGAGTCTCATCGTTAAAGAGGATAATTACGATGAACGGACGCTCTCCTACACTATGCTAAACTCCGATTATCCTTATCAACAGTGGAGAAACCTATTCCATGTAGGTGAATGTATGTCCAGCATTTTGCGACCTGTGACTGAATGGGATATTACCATAGCACGAAGACGTCGTGAATCAATCACATTTTTACTTGCATAATAAAAATGTTTTTATCTAAGAGGGTAAGCCAAAAATTATTTAAACTTTTAATTGCACCGTTTATTAACATGAAGCTAGAAGTATACAATGCATATAATTTTTCTACGTAATCTCCTTCCTTCTCGATGCACTTGGCCCATCGGTCTACGAGTTTACGTATGCCTTCCAAATAGAAGGTTGTCGGTTGGTTGTGAAGCCTTTCCGCACGCCCACATCTGGGGCAAATAGGCGATCATACAAAGTATTAATGAATGGCCTAACCAAGTGAGTCACTTGGGCTGTAGAGAGGTAGATCCAATACCTGAAATTTGATATTGACGATAGTTTCAATAGTGTGATGTTTCTTCGATAGCAAACCTCGGCGTTTGGTGCGAATTGGGCTTCAGCTTCGTTTCCAACAATTCACTATATCTCGCTCAGTTGACAGTCGTTCAATTTTCCATAAGCTCTGCTAGTATTGGCCTCTGTGAGCCCCAAAACACGGTCAACATAGCCTTCCCTGCGGATGGCCCTGTCTTGAATTTTTTCCCTCGTCGCGAAACAGGGTGTTTCCTCTCCATACACGAGCGGTTTGACTCACGCTCGTAGTGATACAGTTGTTTTTCATCGCCGGTAACAATTCTGCTCAAAATGCAATTTTATTTATTTATCGTATGGTTTTACAAATATACAGCAATATGTACAGTTAAATGGAAATGTCCAAATTTGACAACCAGTTCAGAGCACTAGAAGTCACTTGTCATACTCACCAAGTCGCCACAGGTGACACTGTTTGACGACATGTTCTATGGTTTGCTCCTCCGCTCCGCAGTTACACTCAGAAGATGGAAGGAAACCGCACTTCAAAATGTTTGTATAGCTTATGGCACTTAACTATGGGGTCATCAGTCCCTAAACTTACAAACTACTTATGAACTAGCTAATACTAAGGACGACACAAATATCCATGCCCGAGGGGGTATTCGAACCCCCGACCGTAGTGGCCGTGCAGACCGTGACTGACGCGCCGCAGTCCCCTCGGCCACCGCGGCCGGCGAAACCGCACTTCTTCATGGTATAAGCACCCCCTCCCCCAAATTGACCAGTCCTGATGCGGTTCATCGGCGACCAGTTAGACATAGTAGATAGAATCCCTAAACATTCTGTGATGGATCTTGCACCAGGTGGACGTTGTGTGGTGGCTGTTCATTCCATCGTTCTTCCATCGTGATCTGAAACGAGGCATACACGCGAACTGTGAAAAAGAAACCACATAAAAAGGTCCCAACTAGAGCCACATCCGGACGATTCACGTGAATCAGCACTGAGGAACTTGATTATTGAAGATGCTGAAGGTAAATGAAGCTCCTGGTTTTGATGGCGTACCTTCATTCTTAAAGCTGCCTGCCCAAACACAAAATTGTGGCTCATTGACTTTTTCAGCGCGATACTGAGAACTGAAAAATTAACAAAACTCTTCAAAGAGCCTAAGATAATTGTCATCTTGAAACCAGACAAAGATGGAACAAATGAAATAAATCGCAATTTCCAATGTCTTAGGTTTAGATAGAAAACAAAATTGTGGCGAATGAAAATTTGTGCCCGGTCGGGATTCGAACCCGGGATCTCCTGCTTACTAGGCAGATGCGTTGACCACTCCGCCACCGAGGACACAGTGACCAGCCCGACTGCAGAGGACTCTTTCCTGCACGTCGCCCGCCACACACAAATCTCCATTCGCCACGCTGTCTCATTCCTATACCACAGCCTATTTATTCTATAATGCTGGCAGCCACAATACTGTATTCCCGCATCAGGGAGAACAGACCATGTGGTATCGTGACGCAATTAGTTGTCATCAGGAGCCCAGCCTCGGCTTGTATACAATTATATATATTTTTGACGAATTACAGCGTTCAAATGAATCAAATAAATCGCAATTTGCGATTTTGTGGCATCACTATATTAGGTTTAGATGGAATACCAAATGTGGCGAATGAAAATTTGTGCCCGGCCGGATAGGAGTATAGATAAATGTTATAGTTGCCGGCAGAACTTCTGGGTTATAAGGCTGTGGTCGAAAAAACATTTCAGTTTTTCCTAACGTTTCGTCCAGAGCTGCGCTGGACATCTTCGGAGGTCTTCTTACTTCTTGCTGACTCGGCAAGACTCAACGGAAGTAAGAAGACCTCTGAAGATGTCCGGGTCATAAGGCCATGGTCCATATAACTTTTCAGTTTTTCCTAACGTTTCGTCCAGAGCTGTGGCAGATATCTTCAGAGGGCTTTTTACATCTTGCCGACTCGGCAAGACTCAGCAGAGGTAAGAAGACCTCTGAAGATGTCCAGGTTATAAGGCCGTGGTCCATAAAACTTTTCAGTTTTTCCTAACGTTTCGTCCAGAGCTAAGCTGGACATCTTGAGAGGTCTTCTTACTTCTTGCTGACTTGGCAAGACTCAGCTGAAGTAAGAAGACCTCCAAAGTTGTCCGGGTTATAAGGCCATGGCCCATAAAACTTTTAAGTTTTTCCTAATGTCTCGTCCAGAGTTGCGCCGGACATCTTGAGAGGTTTTCTTACTTCTTGCTTACCCGACAAGACTCAACGGAAGTAAGAAGACCTCTGAAGATGTCCGGGTTATAAGGCTGTGGTCCATAAAACTTTTCAGTTTTCCCTAACTTTTTGTCCAGAGCAGCGCTGGACATCTTCGGAGATCTTCTTACTTCTTTCCGACTCAGCAAGACTCAACGGAAGTAAGAAAACCTCTGAAGATGTCCGGGTTATAAGGCCGCTGTCCATAAAACTTTTGAGTTTTTCCTAACGTTTCGTCTAGAGCTTCTCCGGACATCTTCGGAGGTCTTCTTACTTCCGTTGAGTCTTGCCGAGTTGGCAAGAAGTAAGAAGACCTCCGAAGATGTCTGGCGCTGCTCTGCATGAAACTTTAGGAAAAACTGAAAAATTGTATGGACCATGGCCTTATAACCCGGACGTTCTACCAGCAAGTATGACATCCGGTTGTGAATACCTTCAATGTATGAAATAAATGTTACTTGCCCTCGTACATTGGAACAACCTAGAGTAAGTTGTTGCTCTGGCACGGTGCTTCACCACTCAAGCAGGTAGGTGTGGCCCCTAAAGCGGCGGCCGTTGGCAGTGACGGCGGTCGCCACTGCCGTGCTCGGGCGGCGCGTGCCCCGAGCCGGCGGCGGATAATTTTGCGTGTCGCGCGGTATCGAGCGGCGGCCGGTGGCCGAACCCGTGCACGCCGCGCCGTCGGCGTCGGCGGCGGCGTCGGTCCTGCCGGCGCGCATTTATTTTTAACGCTTTGCTGGCCGAGTCGCGAGCGTCAAAGCATTAGCTTCATTCTTCCATAAAGTGGAGTGGATCGCGAAGTGGTTGAGTGGCGGGGGCAGGGGGAGGGGGTGTGTGGTGCCGGCCACAGCAGGTGGAGGGGGTCGCGTGCCTGCTGGCGGCTCTCTATTTACAGTGCGCGCCGCAACGCGCCGCAGCCTTTGTGGTGCGGCCCTGAGGGCCACGCCTGCCGACGCCCCTGACGTCCAACTTTCGTTTTATGTTATTGGGGCTCGGATTTTTTCATTGGCAGCCGGGTTTTGTAATATCAGACTTCCGTCGTACAACTCAAACAACTTTTTACTACTTAGGCTAACTGGAACTACATCTACATGGGATACTCTTCAAATCACATTTAAGTGCCTGGCAGAGGGTTCATCGAACCACCATCACACTGGAATGAAACTATCACTCTGCAGCGGATTGTCCGCTGATATGAAACTTCCTGGCAGATTAGAATTTTAATCTGCCAGAAAGTTTCATATCAGCGCACACTCCGCTGCAGGGTGAAAGTTTCATTCTGGAAACATCCCTTAGGCTGTGGCTAAGCCATGTCTCCACCATATACTTTCGAGCTCGAGCTCGAGCTCTGATTTCTCTATTTTATTCTGGTGATCATTTCTACCTATGTAAGTGGGAGTCAACAATATATTTTCGCATTAGGAGTTGAATGTTACCGATTGGAGTTTCTCAAGTAGCCCACGCCGCAGCGATAAGCGCTGTTGTTGTAATGATTCCCATCCCAGATCCTGTATCATTTCCGAAACGCTGTCTCCCCTGCATCGTGACAATACGAAACGAGCTGCCCTTCTTTGGTCTCTTCGATGTCCTCCGTTACACCCACATGATAAGGATCCTACACTGGTCTGCAATACTCCAAAGATGGACCGACAAGCGTAGTGTAAGCAGTTTCTTTCTAAGCTGTTGCATGTTTTAAGAGTTCTGCCAATAAAACGCAGTGTCTGGTTCGCCTTTCCCACGACATTATCTACGTGTTCTTTCCTATTTAATTCTGAAGTAAAAGTAATTCCTAAGTATTTTGTGGAGTTTACGGCCTTCACTTATGATTGATTTCTCCTGTAAACAAAGTTTAACGGATTTCTGTTCGTACTCCTATGGATGACTTCACACTTCTCATTATTTAAAGTCAATTGAAAAATTGTACACCATACTGATATCATATTCAGATCGTTCTGCAGTTAGTTTTGATCTTCAGATGATTTTACTAGATGTAGGTTGCAAACCATTCCTTCTAATACTCTGTCAGAATAGACACGGTTCGTAGTAATCGATGGTAAAGCATCAACTAAAACAAAGGTGCTATGGGGCGTTCCACAGGGTAGTGTTAGTGGTCCTGTACTGTTCCTTATTTACATAAACGATTTAGGGGAAAATCTAAGTAGCTCTCATAGGTTGTCTGCAGATGACGCCGTCTTTTACCATCTAGTAAAATCATCTGTAGATCGAAACCAACTGCATAACGATCTGAATAAGATATCACTATGGTGTAAAAATTGGCAACTGACTCTAAATAATGAGAAGTGTGAAGTTGCCACATGAATACGAAAAGAAATCCGAAAATTTTGTTTACATGATAAACCAATCAAAGGGAAGGCCGTAAACTCCACAAATACCTAGGCATTACTATTACTTCAGACTTAAATTGGAAAGAACACGTAGATGATATCGTGGGAAAGGCGAACCAGAGACTGCGCTTTATTGGTAGAACCCTTGAAAGATGCAACAGAACGCTTTTCCGTCCTTTTTTGGAGTATTTCTGCCCAGTGTGGATTTGACGGAGGACATCGAAAGAGTCCAAAGAAAGGCAGATAGTTTCGTATTGTCACGATACAGGGGAGACAGCCTTACGGAGGTGATCCAGGATCTGGGCTGGGCATCATTACAACAACGGCGCTTATCGCTGCAGCGTGGGCTACTTACGAAACTCCAATCGTCAACATTCTCCTCCGAATGCGAAGATATATTGTTGACTTTCTCTTACATAGGTAGAAATGATCATCACAATACAATACGAGAAATCAGAGCTCGAACGGAGAGATTCAGGTGTTCTTTCTTCCCGTGCGCTATTCGAGAATGGAATGGGAGATAAAATAATTCAAATGTTCAATTGTTTGTACAACTTATGGGACTTAACTACGGGGTTATCAGTCCCTAAGCTTACAAACTACTTACGAACTAGCTAAGACTAAAGACGGCATAAATATCCATGCCCGACGGGGGATTCGAACCCCCGACCGTACTGGCCGTGCTGATCGTGACTGGAGCGCCTCAGTCACCTCGGCCACCGCGGCCGGCAATTAAATAGTATAACGGTGGTTCTTTGAGCCCTCTGCGGCACTTAAATGTGATTTTCGGAGTATCCCATGTAGATGTAGATGCAGGGTACGCCAAAAAAATGTATTCTACGATTTTCAACTTCACAGTTACATGACTGCTGTTGAGCAGTGTTTTGGAACCTCTCCGAATACGTTACCGAAAGGTCTTCCCACATCGAACTGTGTGATCTGAAAGGCAACGAATTTTATTTTGAGGTTTCGGTGAGTCTATCTGCTGGTGTAGACAGTGGGCCAAAAAATAAATAACTAAATTTTAGTCTTATATTGCGTTCCTGTTATACCAACTGCATGATCCATGTAGATAAGTAAAGGCAGCTGACTTCGCATTACTCATATGTAGTACATTATATCACTGTTGTCCGTCTGAACCAGCGCTGGTTGACTCGGACACCAGTGATAAAACATCAAATCATATGAATTTATATTAATTCAGAATCTTCTCCCAGGATGATGAAAATCTTCACTGTGGAAATGTGACTTTTCTCTAGTCTTTTGACATGAACGATTGTTATCAGTCATAAATATGTCTGTTGCTTTGTCTGTTGACATCTATCTATAATTTGAAAAAGGTAAAGCTTTACTTATTTGATAAATTTGAAAAATAGTATGTATACGTACATTTTAAACCATTTTACACAAGTTATTGATTTATTAGTTATGGATAATTATTCGAGTACCTCAGTGATTTAAGTTGTTCTTAAATGATTTATGTAAGACTAAATGCTTTGTTTATGGCATAATAAACAATTTAATATTGAAATAGAAACCTTACTATCATATTTATGTACGGTCCTGTGAACACCCCACGTCCCTAGTTATGTTATGAATGCTCACCTCCCCAGTTTAGGGTTAACCAGTAATAAACGCGGGTCGCGAGGGAGTAGCCGAGCGGTCTGGAGCGCCACGTTGCGAATCGCGCGATCTCCCGCATCAGAGGTGCGATTCCCCCCTCGGGCATGGATGTTTGTGTTGTCTTTACTATAAGTTCATAAATAGTTTGTAAGTTTATGGACTGATAACCCCACAGTTAAATCCCATAAGCTTTACAGACATTTGAACATTTGAATACGCGCGGCAGGTGATGTCATGCAGTTAACAAGTGTCGGCCGTCTGCTGCCATAGCTCATTAATTCCAAACTGCAGCGAAGTGAGCTGTCGGATACCTTCCACTTGCGTCCCACATTAATTTCTTCCGTAATTGCTCCGGTAATTACTTCTCTGTCAGCACTGGCAACTGTACGTCAACACCGCTGGTCTCGGTCGTTAACCGCAGGTCGTCGTCCTCTGAGTTGTTCGTGATGAAAGGTGACACCGGGAAGTTGATATTTTCTACACAAATTCTCGGAACATAATATAGGATCATTGAATTATTACCAAGCGATTTGCGAAGTGACTTCTCCCATGCGTCTAGCTGCAACTACCATCATACGTTGAAAATTGAATAATTCTAGTTGTGTGGCCATAATCATGTCACAGACCTTTTTACAGTAAAGACCAAAATACAAATGAGACCTCTGCCAATGCGTCACCATTGCGGACGTGATACTATCGATATCAGTATTTGTGTGTATCGCAAAGTGCGTCGTTTTGTAACCAATGGAAAATATTTGATTGGACCAGCTATCTCAGAGAAAACTAGAAAACAGTCAACAGGTAACGTTTAAGATCGGTGAATAATCTCATTTCATTGACATCATTCATGATGAGACATCGATCATGATACTGTATCAGATGGTTGAACGTCCTTGTTGTCTGAAAACTTCCCACTCCCTTTTATCCTGTGCAAGCCACTTCAACTTAAAATAGGAATGTCAACCCACATACATTTGAACTTGCTTGCTGTACTTGTCTCTTGAGCTCCCTATGTAATTTTCACCACACACACTTCCCTTCAACAATAAACTCACGATACATAAATGTGTCAGGATGTGTCCTACTAATAAAACACGTCCTTTAATCAAGACAGGGCAGACATTTATTTCCTTTCCGATTCTGCGCAGTACTTCCTCAATAGTAAAGCGAACTACCCACCTAATATTTAGCATTATTCTGTATCGCCAAACTTCGTCTTGTCTAAATTATTTATTTTGCACGTTTCACTCCCATTGCAATGTTACACTCCACAAAAATGCCTTCAGAAAAGGCTTCCTAGGGTAAAGCAGTCAACAATCCGAAGATTGGTTTGAACACCACAGTGCTTTACTAGGCATGGTCCTGTTTGGAGGTGGTATGCCGTTGCCTTCCTGCGACCTTCAAACTGACTTACTCAGCCAGTTATAGGGGGACCTACAGTTTATTGTGGGTTCCGAACCACGGCACATCAGCAACACGCCAGAGGTGAAATAAGTTGAAAGTGACAGATAAAAATCGTAGGACGTGGCGGGGATCGAACCCACAACCTTTGGATTTGTAGTCTGTGCTAACGAGCCGCAAGAAATTAATATTCGAAGTTAACAAATCACCTTATTCATAAATGCTTTTCGTTCTCAATTTTATATTTTCTGTACTCCGACCACCATAAGATTTGTTTACTAACCAAAAAACAAAACTCAGCTACTATGTTTATTGTGTCCTTTCTCAATTTATTTCCCTCAGCATCGTCTCATTAATTTCGAATACATTCCATTACTGTTGTTTTGATCTTTTAATGATCTGAAACCCTCGTTTCAAGACCATGTCAATTCCGTTCTATTGATTTTCCAAGTCCTTTAATGACTCACACACAATCAGGATGACATCGGCAAACTGGAAAGATTTTATTTCATTTTCTAGAGCTTTAATTGCCATTCAAGATTTCTCCTCGCTTTGCTACAGAAACAGATTGAATAAGATTGAGAAAGGCTACAACCGTGTCCATTGCTGACAATCGCGCGTACTGAATAATTTAAGAAAAGAATTGAAGGTACTTCTTTCACCAGTGTGGAGTATGAAAATATCTCTAAGCAACAGTGTTACGAATGCTGGATATTCGCACAAACACATCCCTCTGTTTATGAAACACATTTTGGGTAGGAAGCGCAAATAATGCATTTCCTTGTGCATACATCCACTGTTTATGCTCTCTCTCTCTCGGTCGGCACGGACAATGAGATGGAAATTCTGCGTCAGTCGGGCTTCACACACAGCCTGCGACACAGAGGACGCTGCAACCTCACAACTGCAAACAAAGAAATGCACTTCCATTACATGCTTGGCTGAACCGAAACCGAACGTGTATTAAATACAAGAATTCATTCGTTTTACTCAGTTCTCGACCTGTTTTCAATAGAGCAGCTACAGTTAAATATATGCAATATACAGAATACTGTAACATTGTCTCGTCAATCCACGCTCTTGAAAAGGAATGTACACGAAAAATTCTCAGCAGTGGTGTGCCTGCAATTTAGATGACAATACTTACAGATGACCGTAGCTAAGAAGCGCCAGAAACGTATCATAAAATCGCCCTATAACGATAAACAATGACCAGAAGAAATGTAGATGATAATCCGCTCAATATGAAGGACATTAATATTCTAACGAGGGACAACATTCACATCTAATGTTATTACATGCAAAACGTTGCATTCCATCACTAACGAGATGTCAGTACCTTATTTATTTCTTACTTATACTGAGCCGGGCGCGGTGGCCGAGTAGACTGAGGCGCTTCAGTCACGGTCTGCACGGCCACTACGGTCGGGGGTTCGAATCTCCCCTCGGGCATGGATATTTGTGCCGTCCTTAGTCTTACCTAGTTCATAAGTAGTTTGTAAGTTTAGGGACTGATGACCCCGCAGTTAAGTCTTTTGTGTCCCAACTTCGTCGCCGCTTTTGTGTCCCAGCCTCGTCGTAGGTGTCGGTGGCCGAGTGGAACGAGACCGACACAGTAACAAGACAGCACGCCGGTGCAGGTACGGAGGGGAGCAGCCAGAAACTACAAACACTAGAGTAAATTAGAAAGAGATATATTTTGCACAGAATGTAACAATACTTAACTTTTACATAGTACTGCAGAATGTTGATACATAGTTGTTAGAGGCCTGCCTAGTGCCTGTACAATAGCAAAGTCTTCACTCGTGCCTATCTGATTACGAAGGTCCTAACTGGTTGCTATCTCAGTCCGAAGTGGCCAGTCCTTCAGTGGTGGCCACGAGCGTAGTTGTCGCAGAGGGCGCTCGTGGCTGTCGTCGTGAGAACGCCGCGCCGAGCGTGCCTGGCGGCGCGCGGCGAAAGTAGGTGGCGCGCACTTTGTACTTGTGCGACACCACATCCCCTCCCCCCCAAACCGCCGCGCCGTCGTGGCGTAGGGCTGAGGGCCACGGCGACGGCACTGGGAGGAGGGCCTGGGCGGTGAACTGGGTCTGGAATCAAGAAACCGGAGACAGGATCGCGCGGCCTATGCAGGCGCAATTGGTTTGCGTGGCGCCGCAGCTCCGACCCTGTGGAAGAACGTACAACATACATATTGCGCCCGAGCACGCGCTGAATGGTGCCCGGCATCCATGTCTTCTTGTTGCCAGCAAACACCCTGTACAGCACCGGCGTGGAAACCTGAAAACGCGTAGCGCCATACGAACCGACTCGGTGCGTGGGAGGCTGCAGCAGGTGAAGGAGAGTGCGGTGACGGCGGCCGTGTAGCAGCTCGGCAGGAGACGGGCCGTCACGTGGCATGCACCGATACGTAGACAGGAAAATTTGAAGAGCTTGCTGCCTGGAGTGCTGACCTTTCATCTTCTCCATGTGAGACTTGAATGTTCGAACGAAACGTTCTGCTTCACCATTGGACTGAGGGTGAAAAGGTGCAGTGGTAATATGCTGAATACCATTCACACGACAAAACTGTTGAAATTCCGCACTAACAAACTGAGGTCCATTGTCACTGACGATAGTTTCAGGCAAGCCTTCGATGCAAAACACTGATGTTAAGGCACTGATTGTACTAGACGCCGTCGTTGAGTTCATGGCAATCACAAAAGGAAACTTGCTGAAAGCGTCTACAACAATTAACCAGCGCGTGTTCCAGAAAGGTCCGGCAAAGTCAATATGTAAACGTTGCCATGGTCCCTTGGGGCGTGGCCAGTCTGAGAAACGCTGTGGAGGAGCCGCCTGATGCTCCGCACAAACTGTACACTGTGATGTCATGCTCTCTATCTGAGCGTCCATACCAACCCAGGTACAATGACGTCTGGCCAGTTGCTTTGTCCTAACAATGCCCCAATGTCCTTGATGCAGGAGGCGTAACACTTCTCGTTGCAGGGAACGAGGAACAATCACTCTTGCTTGGTCGTTGTCGGTATGCAACAACAGTACACCCTGACTTAAAGATAATGCATGACGTTGTGCAAACTAACGTCGAACCAGAGGCCGATCAATGTCTTTGGCTCTGGCAGGCCAACCAAAGCGAACAAAACGTGCTACCACACTTAAGTCTGCATCCGCAGCTGTTTCCTGTGCAACCCGACGAGAGTTTAAAGGAAAGTCTGCGACAGCGGAAGCATCTCTGGAGTCTATCTGACAACATGCCATTTCTGAAGAATCAAATGATACATCCTGGCCAACCGGAAGTCGGGAAAGTGTGTCCGCGTTGGCATGTTTAGTGGTAGGTCGGTACAAAATCTCATACTGATAATTTGACAATATCAAGGACCATCTCTGAAGCTTTTGTGCCGTTCGTGGCGGAATTGGCTTTGTGGGTGAGAACAACGACGTGAGAGGCTTGTGGTCTGTCAACAAATAGAATTTTCTGCCATACAGATAATGATGAAACTTTGTGACGCCGTAAATGATTGCTAAGGCCTCCTTTTCTATCTGACTGTAATTCTGTTGCGTTGGCGTCAGTAGCTTGGATGCAAAGGCAATAGGACGATCGTGAGATCCAATGCGATGTGACAGAACGGCACCCAGACTGTACAACTAGGCATCAACTGCTAACACTACAGGCTTCTGTGGGTCAAAGGGAATCAAACATGCATCACTGAGTAGTGCAGACTTTAATTTGTCAAAGGCAACCTGACAATCTTTAGACCATACAAAAGGAACATTCTTCCTACGTAAGTGATGCAGTGGAGCTGCAATCTGAGAGGCATTGGGAATAAATCTGAAATAATAGTTCAGCTTCCCCATTACTGCTTGCAATTCGTGCACATTCTTAGGAGGAGGCAAGTCTTTGATTGCTCGAAGATGTGACTGTAAGGGATGGATTCCTTGGGCATTAATCACATGGCCTAGGTACTCTATTTCAGTTTGAAAAAACGAACACTTTGCTTTATTGCAACGTAGACCTGCTGCAGTCAACACTTTGAAAAGGCACTCCAGGTTTGCTAAATGTTCTTCAACTGTTCGTCCGGACACCACAATGTCATCTAAATAGTTCGAACAACACGGTACAGAAACTGTCAGCTGTTCCAAAAAGCGCTGAAAAATAGCGGGAGCGGAAGACCTGCCAAAGGGTAGGCGTTGAAATTGACAAAGGCCCATGTGAGTATTAATGACGAAAAACTTTTATGACTCGGCATCAAGTGGAATCTGTAAGTATGCCTCTGCTAAATCAATCTTGGAAAAGAAGCGAGACTGTCCTAATTTGTCCATCAGTTCCTCAGGTCTGGGCAGGGGATAAGTGTCTACAATTGTTTGACTGTTCACTGTAGATTTGAAGTCCGCACAGAGACGAAGTTTTCCTGTCGGCTTGGGTATAATTACTATAGGCGAGGCCCACTGACTCGCAGAAACAGGAGAAATCACCCCACTATCTTGCCAACGTTTAAGTTCTTCGGCAACTGTATCACGCAATGCGATAGGCACTGGTCTAGCTTTACGAAATTTTGGAACTGCAGAGTCTTGTAAAGTTACATGTGCCACGAAGTCTTTTGCACAACCTAGTTCCGGCGAAAACAAGTCACTATATTTGTCACATAAAGCATTGATTTTGTCCTGAGGCACTACTGACGAAATTTGAAGCACATCTCTTTGAATTGATAAACCAAACAAGTCAAAAGCATCTAGTCCAAAAATGTTCTGTGTCGATTTGGCCTGAAGAACTACAAAAGCAACTGTTTTTGTTACACCTTGAAAAGAAGCGGGCAGGCTACATGTTCCTAGCACGGGAATGTTTTCACCTGTATAAGCTGTTAACACTTGCTGTGACGGCGACAATTTTGGCGAACCCAGAAGTTCATAAGTATCTTTATTAATTAATGTAACAGCGGAACCAGTATCAAGCTGAAATTGCACAGTCTTATTTTCTATGGAGAGATTTACAAAAAGTTTGTGCTTCTGGCGCACGACAGGTGCGCGAATGTGGGCAACGTCTGCTACGGTTTGTTTGCTGCGTATGCGCGGGCCACCTAGTGAAGGAAGCGGCTCAGACTCGGCACGCAGGGGATTAACAACACTGTCACTAGAGGGCACTACCACCGGATCGGCGTCCGCGCAATGCGAGGCTACTGCACTAAAATTACTTTCAGTATCTACAACAAGTCTACTGTCACTAGCTACACAGTACTGGGCACTATTACAAGGAGCAGTAGCAGAAGGCACTATTTTCACTACAGGAATGCACTGTTCATAGTCATTTTGCTTGTCCCGAACCCTTTTCCGTTGCACTGTTTTACGCGCTCGTCGGCGCTTGCTACGTGGTGCACTATATAGATTTGCCATAGGCGCAGAACTACTTTCTTGCAATTGAGATCCAAGGAAAGCAGTGTTCAATTCCACAGCCCGTATAACATTTACAGAATGAACTGTTCTCGCACTTTGCGAAGCACCGTTTCTAACGTTACTGTTCTTTGAGGTTTTAATTTGCATACACACAGACTGCACATGTCCCGATTTGCCACATTGATAACAGGTTGCGTTGCGACTAGGGCAATGAGCACGCTTGTGGCGAGACACACACTGGGGGCAAGATTTACGTACATTTTTCTGAAATGAGCGTTGGCGCCCGTTATTCAAATTACTGTGTCTAACACTACGGGGCGACCTTTGCGTCGCACTTTTACACTGGCTACTGTTCACTGTCTGTTCAGCACGGCCTGTACTATTGTAAGAATCACTAGTGCTACACTGAGAACTACGGCTAGGAAAGCGTCCGTTGCGGCGCACTGAATTTACACTGTGGCTTTGCATTTCTACATCTGCTAAGTCAAAAGTATCATGCGCTTCTATAAGCTGCAGTACACTGTCTAATGAGGGGTCAGACTGTTTCAGAATTGCTGCTCTAATTATGGGGTCCTGAATATTCTGCGTAATCGCATCCCTCAACATCACGTCACTATAAGAAAGTCCACAAGAACAAGTAAATTTACATTTGCGGGTTAAGCCCTTCAACACGGTGATCCACTCTTGGTGTGACTGTTCAGGTAATTTTTTCAGTCTGAAAAATCGGTACCGTGCAGCGGCTACAAGAACTTTTCTCTCATAATGAGCATTTAGTGCATCTACAATTTGTCCAAAGTCCACATCACGAGGAGATGCGTGGGGAAATAGTTTCTGCAGTAATACAAAGGTTTTGGGGCCCACCACGGACAACAAAAGATGCTTAACTTTCTGACCTGTAATTTGATGAGCCGCGACGAGTTCTTGAAACTGTGCGAAGTAGTCGCTCCATTCTTCCTCACGTTCGTTGTACTGGCGAAAGGTAGGAAGCGTTGCGGCGGCAGGTGTGGGCTGCTGAAGCGGCGGCTGTTGTTGTTGTTGGTTAGCTGCTTGCGCCGTGAGCTGGGCCACAGCCTGGAGAAGTTGTGTTATTTGCGCCGTCTGTAACTGAATAATTTCAATTAAGTTTGGGTTCGGGGTAGTGGCCATGCTGACCGATTAGGCGCCGCGCATACAAGTAAATTATAACAAAACACAAATGCAATATGAAAGAGGACGCTCTGCAACAAAAAAGTCCACAAAACACGTAACTGAAAATGTTCCCCCAAAAATCTTAGAATAAGGGTGGGTGGGCGGGAGCAATTTCTGTGTGCTCCGACTGCTGCTGTCTGGCTGCTGCAAGCGGGCTGATCCAAGGTTCTATCACTCCTCGTCTCCACTTTTGTGTCCCAACTTCGTCGCCGCTTTTGTGTCCCAGCCTCGTCGTAGGTGTCGGTGGCCGAGTGGAACGAGACCGACACAGTAACAAGACAGCACGCCGGTGCAGGTACGGAGGGGAGCAGCCAGAAACTACAAACACTAGAGTAAATTAGAAAGAGATATATTTTGCACAGAATGTAACAATACTTAACTTTTACATAGTACTGCAGAATGTTGATACATAGTTGTTAGAGGCCTGCCTAGTGCCTGTACAATAGCAAAGTCTTCACTCGTGCCTATCTGATTACGAAGGTCCTAACTGGTTGCTATCTCAGTCCGAAGTGGCCAGTCCTTCAGTGGTGGCCACGAGCGTAGTTGTCGCAGAGGGCGCTCGTGGCTGTCGTCGTGAGAACGCCGCGCCGAGCGTGCCTGGCGGCGCGCGGCGAAAGTAGGTGGCGCGCACTTTGTACTTGTGCGACACCACAAAGTCCCTTAAGCTTAACAAACATTTTAACATTCGAACTTATACTGACAACACAAACCGCAGCCACTGCCTGGTCTCAGCCCAGCCATTCGCATCTTCCTGTCAGTTTTATCTTCATCTCCCAGTACGTTCCATCTTGTTCTAGGTCGTCCTAGTGCGCTACTTCCTTCCAATTCTCCATTCATTACCGTCTTTTCCCTTCTCCTCCTCACATGACCCCACCTTCTGTGTCTTAGTTTTAACACTTGCTACGATGTCAGGTAGTGTATATGTCTCAGTTCTCTGTTTTTTCCCCGTACTCCACAGGTATATATCTTTGTTTTTCCTTGTACTCCACAGGTCATTTTCTTTCATTGGTACAAAAAGTGTCCTCACTATTTTTTTCCGAAAGTTACGACTTTTTTCTCTGTTTCCTTTACCAAGGTCCAGGTCTCACTTGTATAGCAACCTGTTTGTTTGATGACGGTCTGATATATTCATATTTTTTCCTGCCTCGATAATAATTTAGATTTTTTGATGTGCATAGGTCCTAGTCATCTTCGCCTCCCCTCTCCCCCTCCCATCCCAACCAAACGTGAGTCTTCTTACAGTCTCTTGCTCTATAAGGTTTGTTGGTTGACGTTGACACTGAGGTACGTGAATGTGACTGTCCTCTGTATTGTTCGGTTTTTGATTGTCAAACGGTTTGGTCGTAACTGAGCCCCTCTTCCTATAATCATGAACATCGTTTTACTTTATGTAAAAACCTACTTTCTTAGCTTCGTCGCTGAGCACAGTCTCCATTTTATCCAGGCCTCCCAAGCTCTTTCCTATCACCACAGTATCATCTGCGAAAGCCAGGACATTACTTTTTCCCTATGGTGACTACTGTACATTCATGGGATACTCTCCTCACTGTGTTGAAGAGGGACAAAATGAAGAGGGTTGGCTATATATTATCTCCCTCACTCCTGTTTCTCATGTTTCTGAGAATTCCCGCTATACTTTCATTCTACACTTCGATGTGTTCACACACATTTTACTAGCTCTATGCGCTTGTCCGGTTTACCATTGCAATTAATCTCCACATCTCCTCTCTCGCTACGCTATCGTATGCTTTGTTGAAGTCTATAAACGTACAAAAGATACCTAGTACTCCAAATAATTATCTAGTATTTTTCTTAGGAGTATTGATTTGACCTTTCTGAATACTGCTTGTGCTGTGTCTAATATTTCTTCAAAGTATGCGTTGAGCGTGTTTAATATATTTCCTGAATTATTTTATAGCATGTGCGTAGCAGAGATATCCCACTGTAAATTTTTTTCAGCATTTTGTCTCCCTTCTTGTGTATTCCATTCCTCCGGCATTACTTCTTTCCTCCATACCTCTCCTAACCATTCAGCAACCACTTATATGGCTTGTCTCCACCTTCTTTGATGAGCTCTGCTGATATCATGTCTGCCCCTGGGGCATTTCCATTTTTTTTAAATTGCCTTTATTGCCTCTTTCACCTCGATCAGAATTGATTCTTCGCCTAATGGTTGTATATTCTGATTGTTTTCTGTCCCGTTTTATTTTTCGTAGAAATCTATCGGTTGGCCAGCAATTATCGGACGTATTTCCACCAGTTCTCTTAGTTTCCTTTTCTGAATTGATCGGTTTTCCATCCCCATCATTCATTTCAAATCACTGACCTGTTAACTTGTTCGTAAAACAGGCCTTACATGGTAAAATTTTGATTTAATATCTTTTTTGTTTATTTTCATTTATTTATTTGCTTTTGTCTGCTAAATTTTTAAATAAGGAAAATAAGTAAGAATGGTAAGTACGATCACCGATTGCGACTGGCAGTGAATAGATCACAATGGTTTTCAAGGAAAGAAATTATTTTATAATTCCTATACATTAAGTGCATATGTCATATTAGGTTTTGCCTTGGTTAAATTGCCAACCAACACCTGGCAATATTAACGCCATTACTCGCTCTCCTGACCTAATATGCGATATAATTAGTGTATTTTGGCATATTATGCCTTTTCTATTGGTTCCGAGTGATTTATAGCTCCGTCTCATCATCTTCTTCCTCCTCTTACTGTCACGCGGCCCCTCCCGCTGGAGATGCCGTACTATGACATGGATGTCTGGGTGTTCTCCTTAGGTTAGTTTAAGACAGTTCAAGTAGTTTGTAAATTTAAGGACTGATGACCGCAGTATACGTATACAAACAGTTGATTTGAACGCTTCATTGTCACTATTACCGTGATTACCGTAGCTATCACTGCCCACCCTCTGGATGTTATTGTTGCGTTGCATATAGGCACATTTGATAAGTCGTATTCGACGGTACTCTTCGTATTACTTTTCTGAGATACTGTCTTTAATGCATTTAACTGTGTCCATTGTTCTTCGTCTGTTTTTTTTCTGTATGTGAATGTGTTTGTGATTCTGCGTAGTTTAAGTGTAGTGAGTGTTTATTGTTCGCGTACTGCCAGCACAAAAAGACAGGCAGTTCCGAGGAACCTCCTTCGCCATATGTGTATGTAGATGTCAAATTCACGCGGTTTAAGTGGGTGGAATAAGGCCCGAATCCGGTTAAGAAATGTACCACACAGCGGGTGGTAGATATGTTTCATTTTCAACCACTGCCTATGTAGGGTAGACGTCGTAAAATCTACATCACCTCGATCCCATTCAGCTTGGCATGTGTTCAAATACCAGCATTTAAGAATGAAACTTTCCCTCTGCAGCGGAGTGTTCGCTGATATGAAACTTCCTGGCAGATTAAAATTGTGTGCCGGAACCGGGACTCGAACCTGGGACCTTTGCCTTTCGGGGGGGCAGGCGCACTACCGACTGTGTTATCCCGACACTACTCACGATGCCACCTCACAACTCTACTTCTGCCAGTACCTCGCCTCCTACTTTCCAAACTTCACAGAAGCTCTCCTGCGAACCATGCAAGTCTAGCACTCCTGGAAGAAAGGATATGGTGGAGACATGGCTTAGCCACAGCCTAAGGAAGTTCATATAGGCGCACACTCCACTGCAGGGTGAAAGTTTCATTCTGCAAAGATCCCTTAGGCTGCGGCTATGCCATGTGTCCACCATATTCTTTCTTCCAGGAGTGCTGGTCTTGCATGGTTCGCAGGAGAGGTTCTGTGAAGTTTGCAAAGTAGAAGGCGAGGTACTGGCGGAAGTAAAGTTGTGAGGCGGCATCGTGAGTAGTGTCGGGATAGCACAGTCGGTAGTGCGCTTGCCCGCGAAAGGCAAAGGTCCCAGGTTCGAGTCCCGGTTCCGGCACACAATTTTAATCTGCCAGGAAATTTCATAATAGCTTTTATGTTTGTGTGTTGTCTGTAACGATATACTACACACACAAATGTTTGTCAAGCTTAAAGTACTTACCTGCGGGGTCTTCAGTCCTTTAACTTATGAACTACCTTATACTAAAGACGACACAAACAGCCATACCCGAGGGGGATTCGAACCCCCGACGGGGAACGGCCTCGCGCATTGCAGCACAGCGCCTCAATGCGCTCGGCCACTCAACGATACACGTTACTGTGTGTATCTTATTTCATCTCCGCATCTTTAACCTGCACCTTGCAGGTCTATATCTGATCGTTGTATCTATAGGGCATAATCCGAGTACCACAAGGTGCATCCACTGACGTGGTGCCGAATTCTCCCGACAATCTTAGTAGAACACAGACGTTTGTTTTTTGACCAAGTTAATCCTGTGTGCCCAGGAGCTAGCTGAGTATTAAGAGTGCACATTGGTATGTCCTTTAACCAGTAGAGGTATCTGAGCTGTTTTCAATATAGCGAGAAACGAACCGAAATCCATACGCATTCCTTGTCACAAACGTGCAAAGCAAGCTTTCCTTTAGTGTTACCCTGTCCACGCATTCTCTGATTTCCCCACTACATCCAAATTCCCAAAAGACGTTATAACCTTTGTGCTCCCTAGGGTACAAACTATGAAGTACCCTTACAAATTATAGTGTGTCAACGCTATAAAAACAGAAATCTGCTTGACGCGATGTAGAAATTGTCCACGCCTGACATCATTCAAGCCGGGCTGTCATGGAATCTGCATAAGCAGAGGAACAGAAATCGATAGTTTCATAGTCCTTTATTTAGACCGGTTTCAGGAATTCAAATTTGCCATGTTCAAGTGTCTTGATATTAAAGTATTCTATGGTAATATTTCGTCACATTTACGTTATATTCTCGAAACAGAAATCGTTGGCCAGTTCAAATTGGTGTGATCGTCCAGGGACATGTACCTTAGTGGTTGGACACGACACCACATACCGAAGTTCAGAGGAAAAATTTTTATTCGTCGAAGAAGAAAATCGTTCAGGTTGCGAGATCCAATTACGGTCGCCGGAGATGGAAAATTTTATTCGGCGAGAGTCTCCCAGTCTGCCTTCCTCAACACCGCGAGAAGTCAGCTGCCACACAGGTGGACAGATGAAATATCTGTACTGCTAGTCCAAGCATTCTGTCAGGGTGTAATGTTAAATTTGCAAAAATTATTGCCTGAAAACAAAAACAAAATGAGAGTGTAGGAAATTAAATTTTAAATGGAGTTTCTATTTTATGAAACTCGAGCCTAGATGGCAAAATTTGGAGAAAAAATTCGCATAGTTCCAAAAAACGGTTTTTATTAAATAAGTAAAAAACGACAACTCCGATGGGAAAATATTAAATTAGAAAGTTGTAGCCATTAAAATAACCTATCGATTGATTTGATACATTTCGAGTTATATCGAAAAACACATAAAATTAGAGTCCATATAACTCGACAACATCCACGTTTACAAACTTACTATTTACCACAAGTATGGCACGAAATAAAATAAAAAATAATAATAATAATAAAAAAAAAATTTCGAAAAAATAAAAAAAATATTCAGTATTGTTTAAGATATATCGATTAAAAAAAAAGAAAAGAAAAGAAAAAAAGAGGCTCCTAGAAAATTAGCTAGATTTGCTCAGGGGATCGGCTTAGAGTAACGGTTCTCCATCTGTTTTCTTCGTGAAGAGTTTTAATATCATACTATTAAATAATTTTTTTTAGATTATGTTAATTATATGTATCAAAGAATGACATAAAAAACTTGCACTTTTTGGGTCCAGTTTCTTCAACTGACTATTTCTGTTTTTATGTTATGAAAGGAACGGTTAAGGAACTATGTTGCTGACATTTTTCACAGATTTTCAAACCAGTAATGTTGCTCTACGACCTTCTGCAGCATATATATATATATATATATATATATATATATATATATATATATATATATATATATATATATATATATATATATATATATATATATATTCTTTAAAAATCTAGGGGACGTAATCTACATTTTACAGCGATGTGCTTCATGGAGCTTCATATTGAGTTACTTTCACTAGTAAGTAAAAATACTTGGATACGTTGCATTGTTTTCTGGTGTTACTGGCAGAGAAAGGTGAAGGAGGCTATGAACAAGAAGAGGCAGATGACCAGAGCGAAAGCGAGAAGTAGAGATGGACTGGAATAAATAAGTAGTCAGGCTACGCCAGGTTTCCAGCTTGTATTATGTATTATCCGTCTTTCCTATGGCTGATTCTTTTTCTCTCTCATTTTATTTATTTATTTATAGTATGGCATATGACAGCAGCATATATACAAATATAATTAAACAAAGAACAAGAATATATATACAAATATCAGTAAAAGATTATACAAGATCTCATTTTCGGTTCATGTGAGTGATCAATGATATATTATGACAGAACACTTGGAATTACGATATTACGACAATTACTTGGCTACACATCAATGTCCAGATCTTGAATCCACTACATAGCCTGAGGTGTGGCTTCTATAAAGTCCTCAGCAGAGACACTATATTTTCTTTTTGGACACACTCTTATGATGTGGTCCAGCGTCTATTCAAGTGCTCCACAATCACAACTTGGGCTGTCCGTGAGTCCCCATTTATGAAGCATGGCATTACATCTGGTATGGCTACTTCTGATGCGATTGAGCTTAGTCAAGTCTTTTCTTGCAAAGTTGGACCCTTTTAGTTCTTTTGATGGATCACTTACGAGGTGAAGATTACAGACTGAATTCTCCCACTCCTTTTTCCAGTTCTCTTTTAGGTTGAAGGTGACCTCTCCTCTTATATAGCAGTTATTCCATATCGGATTTCGTGATTTCAAACGGTAATTTGGCAAATTTTTTATTACATCCTGCATAGGTAAACATTTTCCTTCATTTATTTTTACTATTTTATGCCATTCTTTAAAATATGCTTTTTGTCTTCTTAATTTTGGTGGAGCTATATTAGCGATGACGAAGAGCCATGGTGTTGGAGTAGACTTTAATGTGCCGGTGATTATCCGCATGGTTTCGTGGAGCTGTACGTCTACCTTGTTGGAGTGGTTGCTTCTCTCCCAGACCGGAGCACAGTATTTGGCAGTGGTGTAGACTACCGATGTTGCTGCTGCTCGCAGTGCGGATGCATTTGCACCCTAAGAACTTCTCTCTCATCATATATCTCACACAACTATACACGGAGGAACGCTATTTCCAGGTAAGGATCGCAAACAATGCTTTGAATTGGTTTTTGTTCTACAGTAATGGCATATGTACATCTCTGGTGCCCTCACCTTTCTGAAATCCCATTTCATCGTAATACAACGGATCCATTTGGTTTATAATAATATTTCCTGTAAACAGCGCACCCTTTTAACCTTATTGACCTTAATACGCTTTCGAGCTGCGCTTGTTTGACCTTTGCTCTGCCCTCCTGTTTCTGTTCTAAACATTACGACTGATATCTATGTGGAAAGGCTTGGTTCATCACCCACCTGGGACCCGTTAACCATTTCTACGCATAGGCAGCTGGGCGACTCACGACATCGCATCGACTGTGCTATATTTGAACGGCGTAACATTCCCGATAACGTGCTCTTGGCGCTTGGCGTAATTCGTTTCCACTTTGCGCATTTATGATCGATTGCGGTCGTTACGCTACGCGATATTATTCTCGTCGGCAATTTAGATTCATGAGCCTTTAAAACGGGGAGAAGTAACCCAGTAGAAGACGACTGGGTAGCCATGAGATATGAAATGCCGAAGGCCAGAGAGTACTAAAAAGGAAGGAAACAAGAACACGTAGTAGGAATGAAAGGAAAACTTTTTTTTTTTAATGTAACAAATGAAGCACGGCAAAGAGAGTATAAACGACCAAGAAATTAGTGACAGAAAGTGCAAAATGATGAAGAAGGTTGAAACTTATATGTTTAAATAAAATGATGCAGCAGTACTTAACTAGATTAGTACAGCACTGTGAATGTAAAAACTTATCTGAACGTCTTAACGTTAAGTAAGAGTAAATATTATAATTAATCAGCCTGGTATCAACTGACTGCAATGAGTATGCCCCTGTTAATGCGCTTAACTATCCAGAACACGAGTCTGGTTAAACAATTAATGCCAAGTCCGGTTGTAGCTCAAGTTCTAATTCGTTAATAAGAGAGACAAATTATTCAATAATTAAATTAAATACTGATCAATGTATAACATAAATTTGATATCGAAAATAAAATGTGATCTTGGATGAAGTGATAGTGTGGAAACGTCTAAGTCGATAATTGTGTAATTGACTAATTATTTACAGTAGAGATCAAAGTTTAGTTTATTAAACGCCAAAACTGACTAAGTTTGCGAGCTTAACAACAATTAGTGTGTGTACCGACACCTTCTGAAATTGTGAGCTAATTTTATTAACAAACCAATTATTGTGTTGTCAGCAAGTGGTCTAATTAATATCTGTATGAAAAGGCACGTTACACAATAGACAAGTAGTACCGGTAGCTACCTGATAAGCAAGTTGGTTACGACTTCTACAACTGAATATGAATTACATAACAAAACTGAATAATATGTAAGTGGTGTAATTAATTTGGTATGTCGAGTACTTTCCACGATTGGCAAGAAATATTGGTAGTTACCTGATAAACTAGTTGCTTGCGATTCTTGAATAAAAAAATCACTCAACTCTTATCCGAAGCCAGCAGCTTCTTGCAGCACATTAATGATGAAATATAAATTAAGTTGAAACTTGTATTTATCCTACCATTTAAAAGTCGCAGCCTAAAATAACTTGGGGATAAGATCTTCAAGTTTAAACAAAAGGGGGGGGGGACATAAAGCTGTCTTGTATTAAAACAAAGTTGTAAGTTATGATGATGATTATTGTTATAGTTACCTTATCAACATGATCATTACAAAAACTACAAAACCAAAATCTTATTAAGAATCCTAACGGCTTACAACAATACTCTCGAAGTCTATAGCTCGTAACCAGCACCTAACTTCATGTATATATGAATTGCTGTTCGTTAGCCTCGCTAAAGCTCGAGAACGGCTGAACCGATCTGGCTAATTTTAGTCTTGTAATATTCATGTAAGTCCAGGGAAGGTTTAAACGGTGATAAAATATGGGAAAGTTGTCCGGGAAAGAGGAAAATCGGGAAAAACTGAAACAGCTTTTTCCAGTGAGCTATCAATACCGTTCGTCCAATTACGATAAAATTTTGTACATTTCATGTTGAAAGCAAGAGGAAGGTAGAAGGTAGAAGAAATGAAAACATTAGGTTTGCCAATAACATAGTAATTCCGTCAGAGGCAGCACACGACCTGGAAGAGCAATTTGAAGGAATGGAAAGTTTTCTGAAAGATGAACATTAACAAGAGTAAAACAAGGGAAATGGAACGTAGTATCAGAAACTCAAGTGATGATGAAGGAAATGGATGAAGTATTGAGACAATAAAAATACTAGGTGAATTTTGTTTTTTGTGTAGAAAAACAACTTCTGATGGTCGAAGTAAAGAAGATATAAAATGCAGAATGGCCATGGAAAGAACAGCGTTTCTGAAGCAGAGTAATTTGCTTACATTGAACTATGAACTTAAATGTTAGGAAGTCCTTTTTGAAAGCATTTGTCTGGAGAGTAGCATTGTGTGCGAGTGAAACGCGGTCACTAAAAAGTTCAGACAAAAAGATAATAGAAGCTGTTGAAATGTGGTGCTACAGACGAATGATGAAAATTATATTGGCAGATCACGTAACTAATGTGAAGATGTGATTCCTAAATTTCTCCTGGCGAATAACAACTTCGAAAAACTTACGGGTATGCAGTCAGCTACCAAAATCGACGATGGCCAATATTTCAGCAGGAGACCGCCCTTCCATTTTCAAGGCGAAATTGCAGTGAGGAAGCAATGTGCAACGATCTTTAAAACCTCGTTTTTCAATGAGTAAACAGGAAAGACAACGCACACAAAGCAAACAAGCACACAGTGCCGATAGGACCAAAGATGAAACCGGTCAGGATACCTCGCTGCATACCCGTACGTTTTTCGATAATGTGAAGATGCTCAACAGAATTGGGGAGAAACGCGTTTTTGGAGTATCCTAAGAGAAGGGGTAGGTTGGTGGAAAACATTCTGAGACGTCAAGGAATCGTACATTTAGCATTAGAGCGTCGTGTGCTGGGTAAATATAGTAGAGGGAGACCGAAGGACGAATACAGTAAGTAGATTCAAAATGATATAGTTGCCGCTCTTATTCTAAGATAAAAAGGCTTCCTCGGGACAGAGTAGCGAGGAGAGCAGCTTCATATCAGTTTACCGACTGAAGACCACAGCAGCAACAACAAAAACAACACTTGTGTGCGCAGATATGGTCAGACATCTCTGCAGTAAATTAGCGAGGCCCCATTGCTTCCATGTTTGGTAGTTGTTCCTGCAGTAGACAGACAAAGCGACTACTATCTATATGGTCATAAAGTTCTGGCCTATCAGTGGTGATATGGAAAAAACCAAGCTTTTGACACTGTTGACTGGAACACGTTGTTTAAAATTTTGAAGGCGGAACGGGTAAAGGTAAAAATATTTAACGAGGAACACACAAGCGTGGTGAAAGACGATTACACTAATGATTGCTGTGCTCGGAAAAATCACCGGTTCGACTCCTACTTTACAGATTTTTACAGAGTTAAGCTGAAACATAAATCCTATCCAGTCTACAGCGACTTGTAGAATAGAATAACGTAAAATATGTCTCGTCTGAATGAAGAAGATGGCACAACTCTCGTCCGCCAAACACAGTCCTCGCTGGTTTAGGGTCCCGGAAAGGGCACACCCATCGAAAAATAAAATTCCGGGAATTGTACAGGCCATAGCGCGTCCACTCGTTGAAATATCAATGTGAAGAACGTACTGGAATAACAATCCCAGTGACTGCTTCCTTCACAATATTGCCAATGACAGTAAAATCGCTAGAAAATGCATGTATAACAGTGCATCTCGGGTGACTTCTTCTAAAAAGGCTATGTGACAAAGATTGTCGTTTAAAAAGTTGACTAATACCATACTAAATGGGACAACCCAAACAACTAAAAAGCAAGAAAGATAAAATACTGAAAAGGGTGAGCATAAACGTAAGCTGGCATGGGTTCAAGAGCCGTCATCGTCTGGAACACATTCCCCAAATATGAATGAAAGGGGGGAGGTGTCCTTGATGTCCCCGAAATTGGTACTCTGCTAGCGGGATCGTCATAAGAGGGGCGAACCCGACAACGGTGGTAATCCTCTGCCTCCGCTTTTCGTTTTTCTGACAAATTTGCCGATGCTGCAACGGATTCAGCCTCCATTGCCATATCTAACTAACTGGCCGGCAATTTTTTTGAGCAAAATGGATTGTAGATGGCGAACATTCACGTCACGATTGTCGTCCGCGGAACTGTGCTGTAGTCCTCGGAATTTTCCTCTCGTGCACTACGGGAACTGCATTCCGGAAACACTTTGCTTTATTAAACTACAGAAACAGCGGTTAGAACACTTTCTGCCTACTCAGATACAGGAAATACGGAGGCGATGGGTTTTGTTTCAGGCTCCGGCACTGGCTCTGGGGCGACTTTCGCTTTCCAGCAGTGATGATGTCTCTTGCACGGCCTCTGATGCGACACTGATTTACGGGCCTCATCTGCAGACAACAGACAATTCTGCAGTTCATAGGGTGCAATAACTACGTCATCAACTTGGCAGGGGGGGTTTAATGGCCATGGTCGCCGAGATGTCTAGTAGCACTGTGTGGGGAGGAATCCAAGGCGGCGCACCAGTGGTCTGAAAGAAGCTGGTCAAATGTCGAAAATTGAAAATCATAATTATGGGTTTAGTCGCATAAATCATGTTTAGAGGACATAGGTCAACACTGTTTATTATGTCACAGGGAGGGAAAGCCACTTTTGATACCGAAGAAAGTAGTTGAAAGCTACGGTTGGCGGAGTAACACACGTCACGCAAAACCGCTTCGGATTACATGCTGTGCTTGAGGTGTGAATAACTTTTGTTGTAAGTGATAGTACTCAATTTTGTTTGGTGTACGATGTTAAGAAAGGTACAATACAATTATATGTTATGTGATCATAAATTTATGCTCGGTATGTGGTAAAAGTCACCTCAAAACATAAGCACTACGCGATAGCAATGATAATACTACCGATGACAGTGCTGCTAAGGCAGAATTACTAAACACAGCTTTCCGAAATTCTTTCACCAAAGAAGACGAAGTGAACACTCCAGTATTCAGTCCAAGAACAGCTGCCCGCATGCGAAACTTAGAAGTAGATGTTCCTGGAGTAGTAAAACAACTTAAGTCACTAAACAAAAACAAATCTTCCGGGTCGGATTGTATACCAACTAGATTCCTCTCAGAGTATGCTGATGCAATAGCTCCGTACTTAGCTATAATTTACAACCGATCACTCAGCGAAAGATCCGTACCCAAAGACTGGAAAGTTGCCCAAGTTACTCCAATATTCAAGAAAGGCAATAGAAGTAATCCCCAAAATTACAGGCCTATCTCATTGACGTCGATTTGCAGTAGGATTTTGGAACATATACTTTGTTCGAATATTATGAACTACCTCGAAGAGAACGACCTATTAACCAGTAGTCAACACGGATTCAGAAAGTATCACTCTTGAAAACACAGCTTGCCCTTTATTCACATGAAGTGTTAAGTGCCATCGACAAGGGATCTCAAATCGATTCCATATTTCTGGATTTCAGGAAGGCTTTTGACACTGTACCCCACAAGCGGCTTCTTATGAAATTGCGTGCTTATGGAATATCTCCCCAATTGTGCCATTGGATTCACGATTTCCTATCAGAAAGAACACAGTTCGTTGTAATTGACGGTAAGTCATCGAGTAAAACAGAAGTGATATCTGGCGTTCCACAGGGAAGCGTTATAGGTCCATTACTCTTCCTCGTGTTTATAAACGATTTAGGAGACTACCTGAATAGCTCCCTTAGATTGTTCGCGGATGATGCTGTCGTTTATCGGTTAGTGAAGTCGACAGAGGATCAAAAGCAACTGCAAAGCGATTTAGACAAAATGTCTGCATGGTGCGAAAATTGGCAATAGACACTAAATAAAGAAAAGTGTGAAGTAATACACATTACCACTAAAAGAAATCCGCTGAACTTTAATTACGCAATAAATCAGTCAAACCTTAAGGTCGTAGATTCTACCAAATACCAAGGAGTTACAATTACGAACAACTTTGACTGGAAAGAACACATAGAAAATATTGTGGGAAAGGCGAACCAAAGGTTACATTTCATCGGCAGAACGCTCGAAGATGCACCAGCTCCACCAAAGAGACTGGCTACATTACACTTGTGCGTCCTCTCCTGGAGTACCGTTGCCCCTTGTGGGACCCTCAACAGGTGGGACTGACGGAAGACATTGAGAAGGTTCAGAGAAGGGCAGCTTAATTTTTTTTATCACGTTACGGGGGGGGGGGGGGGGAAAGCGTCACGGAAATGTTGCAAGAATTGGGGTGGAAATCATTAAAAAAAGACGTTATTAATAGCGGCGTGATCTGTTTGCGAAGTTTCAATCACCGACTTTTAGTTCTGAATGTGAAAATATTTTGCTAGCACGCACCTACTTAGGGAGACATGACCATCCCAATAAAATAAATCAGATCGTAAACGGAACGATTTAGGTGTTCTTTCTTCCCGCGTGCTATTAGAAAATGGAACGGCAGAGAAAAGTTATGAAAGTGGTTAATGAACCCTCTGCCAGGCACTTGAATGTGATTTGCAGAGTATCTATGTAGATGTAGATGTAGAAATGTCTTTCATTCACACGTAGATCTATCTTAAACGATCGAAAAACTTAGGATCGCCGGATATTCTGCGAAGTACTATAATGTAATATGTAGCGTAGGATGTCTTGTGTAACTGTACAGGGATTGCCGGCGACTTGTTGCGATTCTCGTTGTACTGTCGTGTTTACTGAGACTGTGCGCGGCGAGCCAGCTAGCACGGAGCGCAAAAGGCTCCGCTAACGGTATTCTGTGTCCAGTATCGACTTTGAAAGTTAATTGGCCCAATGTAACTCCCCGCTTTTGTTACTTTCACGGTGTTTATTAAATAATGGAGTTGACAAAATAAGAGAATATTGAATCATGTGTATAATTCGATAAACTACATATATTTTAATAATTTAAATCTGCTTCTATTTAGTATTACAATTCATTAATTTACCTACCAGTGTCGGGTGGCAACCAATTATTATGCACTCGAAAGGCAATGTACATCATGATAAATAATGACGGGGAATCTATTTGAACATGCAATTCTCGGTTTTGGAGGATAAATTGGCTGAAAAGGCCAAGATGTGTAACAAAATGGTAATCATCTAAGGCCTTAGAACTTTTACTGCCTCCAAATGAGTCTGCAAATCAGTGTATTGTTGCTTTGTCTGACAATAACCAATCAGCCTCAGACAACGATGCAGATTAATTTTGTAACGACAACTTTTTGCTCTGTTTCAGAATGAACGTTGTTGTCTTGTTGTTGTAAAAAAACTGTTTTCAATGTAATTAATCCTCTATTTGTAATCAGTGATCCTAAAAATCCTTATTTCACAAGTTTATATTAAAATATTATACGTTTTTATTAAATAACTCGGGTGTATACAATCCGCCGTTTGTAATTTTTGATTTTTGCCCTCAAAATAGAATCCGGCAACCACAACAACCTTCATATACAAATTTCCAAACATATACGAATACTTTTCGACTTTTGACCAGCTTTTCGGCCGTTTCAGACCACTGTGTGGCAGTAGCAAGCGACGCGAAGTTGGCCGCGGGGACAACAAGCGGTAGCCCAACAGGCCGTTTACGTGTGGGACACGATTTTGTGTAATGCCAGACACCGTTACACTAGCTACAATATGCGGTTGGCCGCTGGGAGTTACAAAACCACGGTGGGCGTTAACAAAGTGATCGTTGGAATGTGCTTGTTAACGGACTTCCCATACTGTTCTCCACTTAAAATGCGTTTTCTTTCTCCACACCAAGAAATGGAGCGTGCTGTTTCAAATCCGGCCCATAAGCAGTCTCGGTTTTATTCAACCAATTATCTGACAAGCTGATGGTGGGGCATGGGGGGTCACTATCGGGAGTGGACGACAGGGCTACATGTGTCGGTATACGCCTTTCAAATGTTTATTTATTTACAAATGATTGTTAAAGGAAGGGAAGGTAGAAGGATAGGAAAGAAAGGATTGACAGTGGCCGCATTTGGGCATGCTATCCTTCTTCCTTCCCTTCCTTTAACCATCATTTGCAAATGCTATTTGGCTGCGAAGCAGGTGTGGTGTCTGTTCTTTCGGACGTCCGAAAGAACAGACACCACACCAATACAATATTTGTTTATTTAATTTTGTCTGAGTTACATATTTAATTAATAGGCTACATGCACTAAATTACAAATAAAAACGAAATAGTTATTATAAATTCATGTTTTTCACACATCAGAAGCCATTATTGTCTACAGCAGGCTCAAATCTTTCTCCTGAGTTCGACACACTTCACTGCAGCGTCTTTGGCCAACCACAGGTCTTGGAAAGTGCGTGTGGTCGGCAACCATGGACAGCTCAACAGGTCGGTCGTCGTTTGTTTTTCTCTGCATACGGCTCGTATTCTGTGTATCCCCACATAAACAGGTTATCCTTCGATCTTCCCATTCGACACCTCTCTGTTCAGGCTCTTCCAGCCTCTCCATACCAGTTTTGCTGCAACCGTGAGCTTCTCTTTATTGGTCCAACATTGCGAGCTGCATTTTCTTCATTTCCACATCTATTTCCTGATTGTATATTGTCTTTCATTTAGTGGATGTTCAAATTTAATGAAATCTTTCCTCGCTTTTAGTCTTTCCACCACTGGCTTATGACCGAACAGGGGATATCTTCTATTCTCGAACTGTCTGCTTCTTTCAGCCCCGTCTGATGTGTAGGGGTGCTATTCCAGAACTTGTATAAAGGAGATCACGGTTTGTAGGCTTCAGGCATCCCGTAATTAATCGAGATGAACCGTTCAGTGCCTCATCTAGCTTGTGGGAGTGCGTCGATCATACCAACCGGTGTGTTGATTTCGTTGCAGTTTTTCTACATGTTTCTCGTAAGACATTTCGTAACTAACCTGATTCTGGAATAAGCAGGGTTACAGTCATGTATACTCCGTTTACATGGCTCACTTGCGGGAAAAACAGAGCTGTTACATACATAAAAACATGATTTCCAGTCCATGGTGTACAGAAATCAGTGAGAATAAATATACCTCCTTCCTTCAGTAAAAAACCGTCTTGATTGCAAATTGTTTTATTAATTAATGACGCGTTTCTCCCTTTAGCAGGGCATCTTCAGATTATCTGCGTGACAGAATTTACACAAAATTTTTAATTACGCCCTGTAATTTTGTGTAAATTACGCAGATAATCTGAAGATGCCCTGCTAAAGTGCGAAACGCATCATTAATTAATAAAACAATTTCCAATCAAGACGGTTTTTTACTGAAGGAATACATAAAAACAATAAGCTGCTACAAGATATCAAGACTCTTAGTACTAAACCACGCGCTTTCAAATCTAAATTCAAGATTTTCCTCATGGCTCACTGGTTTTATTCTTTCGAGGATGGGATAGAAAAATTAAAAACTAAGATAATTCCTTTCATTCGTAATTGATTCTCTTTACTTAGACTTAACATTATGATGTGCATAGGACTACTTTAAGTTTTTCTGTTAGCATTCTTGTGTTAAAATTTCATGTAATGACTTGTTCTTCATAATAACATGCAGAACAGAAAACCATATCATTATTATTAATCGGAAAACCTGGTGTTGGCTAAGTACTGCAAGGTACCCTTCCCAATGCACCGTATAAAATTTTAGGTAGACGGCGACCTTCCTCTTGTTTTGAAGGTCAAGCGTGCAAAATTTCATGAAGCTCGGTACGAAAATGTATATTTCGTCAGTCTCTAGTAGTAGCGCAGCCAGGATGTGGTTCTTGGAGGGGTGGGGGCAAAATTTTCTTAAAAATAAAGACTATTGAATTTATTAATCTACGACGTATTTTACACTTTTTATAATTTAACTAATCACGCTACGGAAACAATTGGACAAGAAATAAAATGAGTAGGCTTGCGTTAAATTGAAAGTGAAAGACGAGCAACGTGGTGGAAATGGAGTGTATATAAACAGCTCGTAAAATAATTAAGCAGCTTCTATGTTACTAGACAAAGAAAAAGGTGTTTACAATTTAATTAACATTAAACTCTATGAGTAAAAACTGAACTAAAATAACACTATCGTTGTTCATAAGATTCCACTTGGTGGACGCCGCATATGAAAAATCGACTCGTAACTTACACAAGAACAGTATCAGTAGCAGCAGTATCAAAGCTAGTCGCTGCGGCATCAAAACCGCTCACAGTAACAACAGCACACGTTCTCAGTGGTGGCTTCACGTTGGCGACCTATTGTCACGTTCAATTGTGCTTCGCAAATTATAGTTACGTTGTGATTTACTATATGTGTACTATTTCAAATTTACGGTGCCGACGTGTTTAAAAAGTAAAAACGAAAACAATAAAAAATAGTAAAATTAAAAAGTCTTTGGTCTGTAGGAAAAGCTTCCTCCGCGATGCTCCTTCATTCGCCCTTGCGCAACTTTCTTAGCTGACGACTTCTGCCTATAAAATGCATACCGGCAAATCTTAGGTGCCGTAGTTTTCGAGATTTCGTGTTTGGTCAGTGAGTGAGTGACCATTCGTTTTTATATATAAAGAGATTTACCACTCCTTCAGACCAGAGGTCCTTTAAAACAGCAAAGCATGATTACTTCCTGGAGATATTCGCTCTACCGCTATCAAAATCTCAAAATATAGATACACCCTGTGATTAGGAATAATCTGAAAATTTGGTAAGAGTGCTGTTGAGGAATAATTGTTAAGAAAATGTTGATAAGTTACATAATTTAATAATTAATGAATTCTGACGAGAAAATACAAGCAGGTGTTGCCAAACGTGTTTACCGCTTTACAGAATTTAGACCTTGCACACCAGAAACTTCCGAGCCAATGCCAGCGTCTTAGCAGCTAGGTGAGCTGCCATTTATTATTTTTCGGTTTTAGCTAACCAAAGCAAGATCTTGAATTTGCTTGTGCTACGACCTAATTAGCTTTATTTCAATGCTAAATAAATGGAATAAGGTGCAACTATTTCCCCGCTCAATCTACTCAGTAAAACTTACGATTTCAGTCTGGTTGTGACCTCTCAACTGCTGTTTCAAAAAAATACAAATGTTTGTTAAGCTTAAGGGACTTAACTGCGGGGTCATCAGCCCCCAAACATACAAACTATTTATGAACTACCTTATACTAAAGAAGACACAAACATCCATGGCCGGCCGCGGTGGCCGAGGGGACTGCGTCGCGCCAGACACGGTCTGCACGGCCACTACGGTCGGGGGTTCGAATCCCCCCTCGGGCATGGTTATTTGTGCCGTCCTTAGTATTAGCTAGTTCGTAAGTAGTTTGTAAGTTTAGGGACTGATGACCCCGTAGTTAAGTCCCATAAGCTCCACAAACATTTGAACATTTTGAAACATCCATGCTCGAGGGAGGATTCGAACCCCCGACGACGGACGGCCGCGCGCACCGTAACACGGCGCTCAAGTACGCGCGGCTACCCCGCCGCGGCACTGCTGTTTCAATTCACACATTAATTGACTATCTCCCATTTAATTTTTATTTAGAGCTGTCTTCGTCAACAGGTACAACTGAAGTGTGTAGCAATTACCTACAGTGAGATTAAATTCTCAGTTCTAACCTAGTAGTTACTGTCCTGTAAAATAAATCTTTAACTGCCTCAGAATGTATTCACAGAAGTATGGCGTACGGCACGCGGTGGTAAGTTAACTGGCACTGTGCAGACAGTTAAGTAGAGGTGTGGGTGCCTTGTTACTAGGCGCCTGCAAACAAAAGAGGCTTCAGACTATTGAAAACGGACAGCAGGGCAAGGGCTCGTTGAATGTGGATGAATAGAGAGCCAGCACAAAGGGACCAGCCCCGATGTAAGCCGTGGAGACCGCATTAAAGAACAGTGTGTATCCACGTACATAGTCGAGCGCCGTCTAAGGCAAGCTACTACTCCCTTGTCTAACGCCACAGCACGCGTCATTCCTTTAACCTTAGAGGCAAGTCTGTTGATCTCTTAATTACAGTCTGTTTATTTGCCCAAAGTTTGACAGTTTGTACCCTACAGCTACCTCTAGTTCCTTGGAAGTTATACTCTAGCATCTTAACACGTAACCTCTCATCCTATCGTTCCTTCTTCTTAGGGTTTACCATATGGTACTTCTTCACCTTTTCTATGGACATCCTCCTCTTGCTTACTTTACCATTCCACATAATTTGGAGTATCCTTTATAGGAACGTACCTCAAATGATCCGATTATTTTCTTGTCGGTATGGCCGCAGTCCCCAATTCACTAACATACCGTGCTCTTCTTCAAACTACTATACAGTCTTAGAAATTTCGTCTTCAACTTGAGACCAATATTTCATTCATCCTGTGAGTTTATTTTCCCAAACTACTTTTCTCCTGTACTTGTCTACTCTTTATATTCAGTTTTCCGTCCGGTGTGTGACGTTTTGCGTCCAAAGTAGCAGAATATTGTTCGTAGTAGCCAATTTTTATGTTAAGCTGATTGCTGACAAGTAATTACCACCGCTTTTCTTTGTTATACTTCTAATCTGTATTCTTTACTCATTACTCGTGCTACTAAAAAGATCTTGTAATTCTTCTTTACTTCGTAGGAGTATAGCGATGTCATGAGCAAACATTATCACATGTCTCTTCTAGATATTAATCCCTGAAGTCGAACGTTGCGTATATTTTCGCCATGGCTTCTCGGATGAACGTGGATTTTAATAATTGTGGTATAAGCCTGATCATTGACTTACACTTTTTATTAATCCTATTGTTTGTTGCAATTATTGTGCATTACTCGTTTTTTTCTACAACTTATTCCACTTGTCTCAGATCTAAATATACATTTCAGCATTTTACACTATCGAAAGCTATTTTAGGTCGACAGTTCAGATGTGTCTTATTTTCTTAGGTATTATTAATTGTAGCAATGATGGCTTAGTTCAGAAACCGTGACTGAATGAAGCAATAAATAAATATTCGTATTTTTGCTACGAGTCACTTGATTCACAACGTTTTTCGAGCATGTTCTACTCAACGTCAGGCACTTTTTATACTCACAGAAATGCTTAATTAGTTATAATTTAACTATGTGAAGTTCATTTATTATTATTGGTGGTTGGGGTAATTTGGGGTGGGGGCCAGGGCAGTGGTTGGCCATAAACTAAGATGCAGTACTGTCTTCTGCTGGTCTTCCTGTATGGTGCGATTTGTTCCACCACCTGTGTGCCACGTAGAAAGGAATGCATCAGGTGTTGGGATGGAATGCTCGAGTGATTCACTTATGATGATAGTTGCACACTTGCGATTTTCGTGTTCCAAGATATCTTTTCGCCGGCCACAGTGGCCGAGCGGTCTGCAGCGCACCAGTCACAGTCTGCACGACCGCTACGGTAGGGGGTTCGAATCCCCACCCCCCCACCGCCTCGGATATGGATGTTTGTGTCGTCTTTAGTATAAGCTAGTCCATAAGTAGTTTTTAAGTTTAGGGACTGATGACCCCGTAGTTAAGTCCCATAAGCTTAACATCATTTGAACAAGATATCTTTTGCATCTCTGGTGCACTGGCGGAGTTCCTGCCTATTGATCTACTTATACAGTGCTTGTTTAACACTGATTGTTTTTACCATTAACTCGCACATATAAACTGCTCACAAGCATGCAAATAGAGTATCCACGAAACTCTGATAACTATAATATTACCTTCTGTATCAAGTATTGAAATCTCCAATGATGGAATGTCAGCAACTTCTTACTTGCGTACCAATCACGTGCTACGATAGAAATATCGAGGGTGACAGAGCACGGCAATAAAATAGCAGCATAACATGGGGAAAAAGACTATTCTTTTCATTTTCCACTTCAAGTACTTCAGCAGTTTGTTGAGATCCGGCGCATAAAGAGTAGCGGTTCCATTCAGCATTCAGCCAATTATCAGACAAGCTGATAGTGGGGCAAAGTGGGATCCCAATTCGGATTACGTGGGAGGAGCTTGCCATTTCCCGCATTCATCTAATAACCAGCAAAAATCTCCCGAAAACAGTGGTCGAAACCGGGGGATTGGGACCAATTATTTACATCTTTGTTGTTGACCCAGAGTCAAAAAATAATTATCGTTAGCAAATAGCTTATAAAGATAACAGCGGAAACTCTTCGCCGAAACGTGCGACAGTGCTCCCAAGCACCTTCTTGCCGCGTGAGATGTGAACTAATACAGGGAGTCAACGGCCGACTAACAGCGTTAAACCTCAGAACACTTCCATCATTCGTCGGCGTACTTTATAGAAGTAGGAAATTGTTGGAAGAGGGAGTGTATGAACTACAAACGGCTGTAATAGCTAACTACAAACAGCGATGCATTCCGTAATCTTTCTCCAGGTTCCCAAAAATAGAGAATTATAAATACGATAGTTTAAGGAGGCTATTATTAGGCATACTGTTATTTTTTACTTTTAATAAACAGTGTCTTTAATGGTTTGATTTACAGGCAGTGAAAATTCGTAAGCGAATAGCTAACTTGGATAAAATTTTGAAAACGACAGGCCAAGAGAAATTGATAAAAGCCATGTTTTATGCCCACACTACTTTGTGGAGAAAGATTTAAGAAATAAGATTTTGTGACTCCAAGGGTTCATTTGAACAATTTTTCAGTTCGTATAGTTTTATTTAAAAAATTGTGGTTGAAGTGTTTTAACAACAAATGCATAACGGCAATTTGTATTTGTATCTCTTCAACTAACGCGTAGACGAGGCTGTAGAAACATCAGCACAGTACATTCACTGTCCGCTGTTTGTAATTAAGCAAAAATTATAATTTATGAAACACTAGGCTAAACAGAAATTTAAAATAACGTCTCACACTTTCGTGGTCATTTCCAGTATTTGGCCTGAGGCACTGCCTTCCGTACTGATGCCTAACTGCTCATGGAAACTACGTTCATGTACATGGTTAAAACTTACGTCATGTATATTAGTTTGTTTCAGCTCGAATTCTGTCAAAATAAACTATACACATTATGAAGGGTATTATTTGCCCGTCTACGTAACTACAATACGTGCGATCGTTTTTCACCAGATGCGTTTCGTTTCACGAATATAAAACAGCTTCAGTGGTCTGAAATGAGAGATCTACAACTTGAATATGTAAAATGTTAATATTTTGACTCAACGGAAATTTGTTCTTAGATTTTCCGCCTAACATCATGAAGCGCCATGGTGTTGCAGAGCTCATGGCAGAGGCGATTGCTTTAGTTTCTTCTGCCCTAAAAATTATCATCTGAGATGTCGAAACAAATGTAAATCTTGCAAAGTAATTTTGGTACGCAGGAAATAAAATTCGGAAACACGCCAAGGCATGTATACCTACACCTCGAACCAAAAGATGGCACTGCTAGCGTTGTTGCCTGACAACCGCATGCAAATGTCACAAGAATTTCCGCTAGTATCTGTTAATAATAAGTGTTTCCAAGATAGCACAAGTGCACTGCTCATACCAAAAGGCTGGTTGCCCAAAGCACTCTCGGAAGCTTGCAGAGATGACCTCGAAAGCTATTGCGATGGACCAGCATCACCTTAGGGGAACCACATTACGGAAGCGCATATCATTTGTAAAGTAACATGACATTCAAATGTTGTGCAAGTACTTAAACCAAATTTCTAAAATCAGACCTGGGGTTTCCGAAATGCAGACCCTTCAGTTGCGGTACGCAGTACAGGTATATCTACATATATACTCTGCAAATCACATTTAAGTGCCTGGCACAGGGTTCATTAACCACTTTCATAACCTTTCTGTATCGTTCCATTCTCTAATAGCACGCGGGAGGAAAGAACACCTAAATCGTCCCGTTTTCGATCTGATTTCTCTTATTTTATTGGGATGGTAATGTCTCGTGATAGCAAAACATTTTCGCATTCAGAAGTAAAAGTCGGTGATTGACATTTGGCAAATAGATCTCGCCACAACGAATAACGTCTTTCTTTTAATTATTTCCACCTCAAATCGTGCAACATTTCCGTGACGCTTTCCCCCCTGTAAGGTGATAAAACAAAACGAGCTGCCCTTCTGCGAACCTTCTCAATGCCTTCCGTCAGTCGAACCTACTGAGAGTCCCAAACTGGGTAACAGTACTCCGGGAGAGGACGCACAAGTCTCTTTGGTGGAGCTGGTGCATCTTCGAAGCGTTCTGCCAATGGAACGTAACATTTGGTTCATCTTCCCCATAATATTTTCTATGTTTTCTTCCAGTCTAAGTTGTTCGTAATTGTAACTCCTAGGTATTTGGTAGAATTTACGACCTCAAGGTTTGACTGATTTATCGTGTAATGGAAATTCAGCGGATTTCTTTTAGTGGTCATGTGTATTACTTCACACTTTTCATTATTTAGTGTTAATTGCCAATTTTCATACCATGTAGAAATTTTGTCTAAATCTCTTGGCAGTTTCTTTTGATCCTCTGTTGACTTTACTAACTGATAAACGACAGCATCATCCGCAAACCGTCTAATGTAGCTATTCAGATTGCCTCCTAAATAGTTTATAAACAGAAAGAAGAGTAGGGGACCTATAACGTTTCCGTGGGGAACGCCAGATATCCCTTGTCCATGGCGCTTATCACTTCACGTGAATAAAGGGCAAGCTGTGTTTCGCAAGAGCGATACTTTCTGAATCCGTGTTGACTATTGGTTAACAGGTCGTTCTCCTCTAGGTAGTTCATAATGTTCGAACAAAGTGAATGTTCCAAAATTCTACTGCAAATCGACGTCTGTGAGATTGGCCTGTAATTTTGAAGATCACTCCTGTTGCCTTTCTTTAATATTGGAGTGACCTGAGCAACTTCAGTCTTTGGGTACGGATCTGTTGCTGAATGATCGGTTGTATATGACAGCTAAGTATGAAGCTATTGCATCAGCATACTCTGTGAGGAATTTAGGTGGGGTACAATCTGGCCCGGAAGATTTGTTTTTGTTTAGTGACTTAAGTTGTTTTAGTACTCCAGGAAATATTGCTCTAACTCAACGTGTTTGTACGTGATTGAAAGATGAAGCCACACACAAAATATTGGCTAGTCGTGTCTCAATTCTATTGATCCTCTGTTGACTTTACTAACCGATAAACGACAGCATCATCCGCAAACCGTCTAATGTAGCTATTCAGATTGCCTCCTAAATAGTTTATAAACAGAAGGAAGAGTAGGGGACCTATAACGCTTCCCTGGGGAACGCCAGATATCCCTTCGGTTTTACCTGATGACTTACTGTCAATTACTACGAATTGTGTCCTTTATGATAGGAAATCGTGAATCCAATCGCACAATTGGGGCGATATTCCATAATGATGCAATTTCATTAGAAGCCGCTTGTGAGGTACAGTGTCAAAAGCCTCTCGGAAATCCAGAAATATGAAATCGATTTGAGACCCCTTTGTCGATGATGCTTATCACTTCACGTGAATAAAGGGCAATCTGTGTTTCGCAAGAGCGATACTTTCTGAATCCGTGTTGACTATTGGTTAACAGGTCGTTCTCCTCTAGGTAGTTCATAATGTTCGAACAAAGTGAATGTTCCGAAATTCTACTGCAAATCGACGTCTGTGAGATTGGCCTGTAATTTTGAAGATCACTCCTGCTGCCTTTCTTTAATATTGGAGTGACCTGAGCACTTCAGTCTTTGGGTACGGATCTTTTGCTGAATGATCGGTTGTATATGACAGCTATTGCATCAGCATACTCTGAGAGGAATTTAGGTGGGGTACAATCTGGCCCGGAAGATTTGTTTTTGTTTAGTGACTTAAGTTGTTTTAGTACTCCAGGAAATATTGCTCTAACTCAACGTGTTTGTACGTGATTGAAAGATGAAGCCACACACAAAATATTGGCTAGTCGTGTTTCAATTCTACCTTGTTGCCGCGCAGGAGTAGCTGCGTGTTTTAATTGGCCTTGATGCTAAACGCGCGTCCGCTCGCCGTCGGAGGTTCGAGTCCTCCCTGGGGCCTGGGTGTATGTCTTGTGCTTAGTTTAGTTTAAGTAGTTTGTAGGTCTGGGGACAGATAACCATAGCAGTTTTCTCTAATAGGTTTACAGACACATCTACCATGTTGAAAAAGCATGAGAGTTTTGAGTTGAGAGATACGTGAACGTGAGCACTTTGGTACACGTTTCAATTCTTGTACACCAAGTTTCCATACCTCGATGCTATCATATTTTGAATTTGAAAGTTTAGAGGCAAGTTGATCGTTTGGGAACCATTGTGTGTTTTACTGATCTATACAGTCCTCACAATTGCTCTCGAAGTGGCAGCGGGGACTAGTTTTTTTCCTCTCCTTAACGATCAAAAAATTACAGGTAGCAGTAGTAGGTCAGTGTTATTGACCGTTGGGGAGCATTAGAAGGCAGTTTTTGCGACTGGCGAACGCGGTTGAATGTCAGTATGGCAACCTTGTGGTGTGTGCCTGCTCGGCACGCCACCTGCCTTGCTGAGAAACCTTTCTATAATTTTTTACTAGCGAACGAAACCACCTCCATTTTACCACCTTCTATTGATAGCTACGGGTAGCAAATACCTGTCAAGAGGGTGCTGAGAAAGAAGTTTCAGATCATCATAACGTTAGTCAGGTGCGAGTAAAAATATAGAATTATGGGTTCCGAAAAGGTATACTGGACAACATGGAGGATCTTCTATCGGCATTTACGTTAAATGAGACAGCAACCCAAGGTGACGTCGTGGTTTTTATTTATGACTGGTTTTGGGCAATTACCCTACTCCAGATTTCTGTTCATGAAAACAGTTACACACTACTAAAAAAAGTGTGGTTTTTACTTAAAAGAATGACGTACAAGCATAGGAATATATGGGCAAGAGATGGCGTATATAAATTCGTTCTTGAAAAATGCAAAAATTTTGAATAGTAATACACTATTGTGCTGTAGTCTTACAGGGGTAAGGTAACCATACTCAGATCGAGCTTACACAATTAGTGTAAATAACCAAAACGTTGTCTTTTATATTGCATTACTTTTATAAGACTACAACACTGTAGTGTATTACTATTTTAAATTTTGACGATTATCCAGAACTAATTTATATATACTGTATCTCTTGGTTTTTGTCCCTGATCTTGTACTTCGCTCTTTTATGCCGCACGGAAATGGCCGTGTGGTTTGGAGCACCACCTTACGGATCGCGCGGCCGCTCGCGTCGGAGGTTCAAGTTCTCCCTCGGTGTGTGTGTGTGTGTGGTTGTTTTGGATTTTGTAAGTCTACGGACCGATGACCACCTAAGTTTGGTCTTAGGATTATAAATATTTGAACTTTCTTTGTTGTTGTAAAATTTACACTTTCATAGCAGCATGTAAATTTTTTCCTGTACATACACCTGAAGGAGGACAATAATTGCCTGAAACCGACCGTAAATAAAGACCACGACCCTGCATCTAGTTTCTGTCTGTTTTTAACCTAATATAAACCACAGTTGCTGAAATGGACAAAATAATAATTTGTCACAGATGCTTGATTCGAACCGAGCCGGTACACATCTCAGACCCGGAATACGACGCTCAAACCGCTAATTTGACCATTTTTTCTTTAGAAGACGAATAAAATCGATCTTATTTTCCGAAAGTAAATATCCATGCTACAGGTAAGGTAAAAAAAATTACACTATCCTTCTTCAGTCATAATCAGTATTTCACTTTTACTTTGGTTGAATTTTAAATTTTCATCTTCAAGGATGGTTTATACGATATGATTTTAAAATTTTCTTTTCATTATGTTCCCTTATTCCCGGTCTTTCAAATGTAATTTTTAACATGTTCCCATCTTTTTCTTGTATTATTTGCACTGCAGATATACTTAAAATTCTTTGATGTTGTCAGTTCCTAGTTTATTAATTACATAATGTAAATAATTTCTTATCGCCAAGTGCGCGGCTTTATTTTGTGACTCTGGAAGATACTGTTCCTCAGGTCCGAGAAGCAGCGACGATGCTATGTTCGATGATGAAGTCCCTGTAATGAAGGCTACATTCCCTTATATCCACTTCCATTCATTTATGTTTTCTCTGCATGCACATATATACTAATGTGTCAACTAATTGGCGGGTTTGACATCAATAAATGGGCGAGTGTGTACCACAGCAAAACTATGATATTGAAGTATATAACATATGTGACGCAAAAAATTATAATAATGCTTGTAATATTGGTACCGCTGTAGGGAAATAAACATAAATGAGTATGTTTGATAAGAAAAAAAGAAAGAAGTCTTTTATACATGTCTTAGACAATTATTCATTTAATGTCGTTGCAGAACATAAATTCCTTATAGTTGGTAATAAAAATAAATTGAACGTGAAACGTCTGCACTTTCATGTGAACAAATGAATTACTCATTACCCAAATACTGTCCACATGCACAATATAAAACACAGTATAATAATAGTTGTTATAATGATCTTTATACAACGTCCTTTACCCTGACCAATGGCGGTCGCCTTTATATAAATAATTTGGACACATTATCGGCCGCGATCAATTATTTGTAATAAATATAACACTTTTGACCCAAACTCGCATTCTATATTTTAATAATCTTTTATTTACAAATTACCGGTTTCGAAATAATCTATTTTACGTATTCAGACCTTGTAAAACATGAATCTCGCCCTCTTAATGAGTACAGAAGTAGCAACGCCACACAGGCTAAAGGTTCATAGCAGCCGTCTCCCGACCCCATTCCCAAGTGTAGAGACCACGCCACGTCAAGTAGTCATGCATGAAAATTTGTTTTTGAACAGTCTCGGTCGCAATATGCTTTATTTCACATGACGCGTTTCGAGTACATCATCATCAGACTGTTTTAAAAAAAAAATAATAAAAAAATAAAAATAAAAATTCATGCATGTCAACGTATGATCGCTTGTCCACATAATGGAAGATTTCATGAACCAAGTGATGAACATCAAGTAGTATTGTAGTATTGCTGCCACATCAGGCAGTACTAGTTGTATCTGTGTTGAGCGCGCCTTTGGGCACGGGGGAGGGGGGTGCTATGGACATTACATATAGTCTAATGTAATGACAAGCCTTTTTTTAATCAAAATATCCACGGGTGTACTGCCGGTCTATGGTGTCCAACGGGCACAATATTTCGGGGATCGTACATGTCGCCATCATCAGGTGAACTGACTGACTGAGCTCCTGGAAACGCGCCGGCACGGAGATCCGCACGCTACGGCTGCTCGAAGGGAACCGGGTTCTAGCCCGCTAGCGGGCGATTTAAATACCCTCGGCCCGCGGAGCGACCCCTCCGTGGTCCGCGCCCCGTGCCGCGACCGCGCAGTGGAACCGATTGCGCCGGCGTCTGAGATGACGTCGGTGTGAGGGCTCTGTCCGCCGTGGTCGTCACTTCGTTACGTTTTCTAGATTTCTCTTAATTAACCAAACGCTGGTTCCCAAGCTTTGCTAAGATTATAACCACAGTCACGATTTATGAGGTCGTCACTTGTGCGAATTTCAATGGCCTCTCTAACGACGCAGTCCTAGTATCTCGACGTCTGTACCAGAATCCTAGTGCGTTCATACTCCATCGCATGATTCTCCGACAAACAATTTTAAGCGACCGCCGACTTGCTCGGATATATCAATCGTGTGTGCCTCTGGTGTTCAACGCATCGATCCTGACAGTACGCATCGTCTGTCCAATATATGACTTTCCACACTGACACGGAATCTGGTACACGCCGGCCTTCGTCAAACCGAGATCATCTTTGGCGCTCCCCACCAGAGCACGAATTTTATTCGACGGACAAAAAACAGTTCCAACCTGATGTTTTTTCAAAATGCGGGCGACCTTCCCCGAGAGTGCGCCGGTATATGGAACGAACGCAGTGCCGACATCCTCCCTCTTATTTCCATCCGTTTTCCACAGGTTGTCTTGTAGTGGTTGTGCGGAGAGCCCGCTGAATCTGCCACTGTGAGTACCCATTTTTTCGAAATACAGTTCTCAGGTGTAGTTCCTGGGGTGGATCTCTGCGTCGGAGATAGGGCGCGCTCTTTGTACTAGTGTTTTAAGTACCCCATTGCTCTGTGAAGGGTGGTGGTAGATGTCTGCGTGTAAATACAGATCAGTGTGCGTTGTCTTCCGATATACACTATGACCAAGGGTGCCATCAGCTGTTCTCTTGACCAAGACGTCAAGGAACAGCAATTTACCCTCCGTTTCAGTCTCCGTAGTGAATTTGACACTACACCCGTTGATATTTTGATTATCAAATACGCCGGGAGAAACTGAAGATTCACAAGCCTTGTTTGTAATCTTCTCGGGTCTGCAGCCGGTTACTAAAGTCAACTTGACACAATATTTCAGCGGCGCAACTGCCCGCCATCCTCAGGTGAGCTTGCTGATAAGACAATCTCGCCGGAACTGAGTTACCAGTGCAATCGGCGGCCCCTTTATACATCGAGGAAAGCCCATAGCGCGTGCGCAAGAAGTGACAGTGACTGCCCTCTGGCGCAGAAGACGTACAGCGCTCCGGTGGTAGAGTCCGGCGAAATCGATAATCGATGATAAAATTATTATTCAGATTTATGAAGGACCAACCGTTGTTTTTTAACATCTGATAACACCGGGTTCCAGGATTTACTAAGAAGGTAGCCTTTGTCTCTGTTAATCAGATTGTCAGATAATCGAATTTCTATGGATTCCTTTAAGACACAGTCCCAGTAACGAGATGCTGAAGCAACCATGTGAGTTTCGTCATATAACATTCTATGTCCCTCATCGAGACAGTGCTCAGCTACCGCCGACTTCTCGGGCTGGAGCAAACGTGTGTGCCGTTGATGTTCAATACATCTGTCCTGAATGGTGCGGATAGTCTGACCAATATACGTTTTCCCACATTGACAGGGAATCTTATATACCCCGGGCTTCCTCAGACCCAAATCATCCTTCACAGACCCAAGAAGTGCCCTCGTCTTTACTGGCGGACGAAAAACACTCTTAATGTTATACTTTTTTAAAATTCTTCCTATCTTTGAAGAAATACTTCCGGCAAAAGGTAGGAAAGCAACTGATTTATGGGTCTCATTTAATGGTTCAGGTGAAGGACCAAACTGTAAAGCACAGCGGATCTGCTTATCTGTGTAGCCATTCTGTTGAAACACAACTTTTAGATGATCTAGTTCTTGCGTCAAACTTTCTGCATCCGAAATGGCGTAAGCTCTTCTCGCTAATGTCCGAAGAACGCCAGTACGTTGGGCCGGAGGATGACAACTCGAGGCATGCAGATAGCGGTCCGTGTGCGTAGGTTTTCGATAAACACTATGTCCCAGTTTCCCATCATCTCTTCTGTAAACCAGAACATCAAGAAACGGAAGCTTCCCCTCCTTCTCGACTTCCATTGTGAATCTGATGTTGGGAAGCATGCAATTAAAATGGTCCAAAAGGCAGTTGAGAGATTCTTCCCCATGAGGCCACACCGTAAAGTATCATCGGCGTACCTCCAAAAACAAGTTGGCTTAAGAACCGCCGTCTTCAAAGCCATATCTTCGAAATCCTCCATAAAAAGATTGGCTACTATGGGGGATAATGGACTCCCCATATCAACACCGACAGTTTGTTCATAAAATTTGTCACTAATAAAAAGTACGTCGATGTGAGTACATGACGACAAAGCTCAGCTGTTTCTTTGTCCACCTTTTCACCAATCAAATGCAGAGATTCTTCCAGAGGAACCCGGGTAAACAACGACACTACATCAAAACTCACCAGCAAATCAGAAGGACTAAGGCGTAATGATTTTAAACGTTGTATAAAATCCATAGAGTTCAGAATGTAATGTTCACATTTCCCCACGTGTGGGCTAAGAACAGATGCTAAATGTTTCACCAAGTTATAAGTAGGAGCGCCCAAATTACTTACAATCGGACGAAGAGGGACCTCTTGCTTGTGTATCTTGGGTAAACCATATAACCTGGGAGGAACAGTCGCACCAGGATGAAGTTTCTTTTGAACGTCGTCAGATAAAGAGCTCTTCTTCAAAAGTGAAAGCGTCATACGTTTTATCCGTTCAGTTGGATCCTTTTGCAGTCTGCGATAAGCTGAATCGTCAAGTAAACAGTCCATTTTTTGTAGATAATCATCCCGGGAAAGAGGAACTGTGGCATTGCCTTTATCTGCTGGTAAAATAATTAGATCTTGATCTTCTCTAAGGGACCGAATTGCTGCCCTTTCAAGAGGAGAGATGTTACTCCGTGGAGGCGGCGCTCGACGCAACGTATGAGCAACCTCTTGCCTAATTTTCTCCGCCTGGTCCCCAGTTAGTTTGGACACTGCTTGTTCGACTGAACAAATGAAATCAGTAAGTGGAACATTCTTGGGTGTGGGGGCAAAGTTCAACCTTTTTCCAATACCGATAGCATGGCGTCGTCCAATTCTTTGTCAGTGAAATTAATAACAGTTCTTCGATTGATGTTATGCGATGTAGAAGGCCGCGATAGCCGTTGAAATTTGGAAGACTGCTTATTGACTGCGCTTCTATGCGCCCAGTCTATGGCTTTGAAGACGGCGGTTCTTAAGCCAACTTGTTTTTGGAGGTACGTCGATGATACTTTACGGTGTGGCCTCATGGGGAAGAATCTCTCAACTGCCTTTTGGACCATTTTAATTGCATGCTTCCCAACATCAGATTCACAATGGAAGTCGAGAAGGAGGGGAAGCTTCCGTTTCTTGATGTTCTGGTTTACAGAAGAGATGATGGGAAACTGGGACATAGCGTTTATCGAAAACCTACGCACACGGACCGCTATCTGCATGCCTCGAGTTGTCATCCTCCGGCCCAACGTACTGGCGTTCTTCGGACATTAGCGAGAAGAGCTTACGCCATTTCGGATGCAGAAAGTTTGACGCAAGAACTAGATCATCTAAAAGTTGTGTTTCAACAGAATGGCTACACAGATAAGCAGATCCGCTGTGCTTTACAGTTTGGTCCTTCACCTGAACCATTAAATGAGACCCATAAATCAGTTGCTTTCCTACCTTTTGCCGGAAGTATTTCTTCAAAGATAGGAAGAATTTTAAAAAAGTATAACATTAAGAGTGTTTTTCGTCCGCCAGTAAAGACGAGGGCACTTCTTGGGTCTGTGAAGGATGATTTGGGTCTGCGGAAGCCCGGGGTATATAAGATTCCCTGTCAATGTGGGAAAACGTATATTGGTCAGACTATCCGCACCATTCAGGACAGATGTATTGAACATCAACGGCACACACGTTTGCTCCAGCCCGAGAAGTCGGCGGTAGCTGAGCACTGTCTCGATGAGGGACATAGAATGTTATATGACGAAACTCACATGGTTGCTTCAGCATCTCGTTACTGGGACTGTGTCTTAAAGGAATCCATAGAAATTCGATTATCTGACAATCTGATTAACAGAGACAAAGGCTACCTTCTTAGTAAATCCTGGAACCCGGTGTTATCAGATGTTAAAAAACAACGGTTGGTACTTCATAAATCTGAATAATAATTTTATCATCGATTATCGATTTCGCCGGACTACCACCGGAGCGTTGTACGTCTTGTGCGCCAGAGGGCAGTCACTGTCACTTCTTGCGCACGCGCTATGGGCTTTCCTCGATGTATAAAGGAGCCGCCGATTGCACTGGTAACTCAGTTCCGGCGAGATTGTCTTATCAGCAAGCTCACCTGAGGATGGCGGGCAGTTGCGCCGCTGAAATATTGTGTCAAGTTGACTTTAGTATCCGGCTGCAGACCCGAGAAGGTTACAAACAGTTATTACTCCGGGAAAACCTTTTTGGTCCAATCACAAGCCTTTTTTTAATAAAATAATTCTGGGTATTAGGCCGCATCATTTTTTTAAACACTCAGCAAATGAATACAGACGTTTCGACCACTGTGTAGTGGTCCTCTTCAGGTTTCGAGGTTTCGAGACGTAGGCAGTTTATTTTCTAAGCGTTTAAGTAAATGACGCAGCCTAAGACCCACATTTTTTATTCAAAATCACACCGGCCGTGGAAGCCTACGAACTTATAATGAGTAGCCTATATGGCTTTATATGTGGTATTATTATTTCAGTCGTGGGTTGTGCTGTCGTTAAGGTGGCGTCAGAAGGTGATGAATAAATTATTTGCAAGACGGAAATGCAGAAATGAAAGATCTTGGATGAATAATATTATTATTACTTTATTATTATTACGAATAGAATACACTCCTTCATTTCGGAGTTCAATGCTTTGTTTACTTGACCGAATTCTCTACATATGGTGCTATACTGAATTGTACCATAGCTGGTACGGGGAGACCAGACCTTCTCACTGAGGTCTTGTCTCAGATGTAAACTTCGAATGAAGGGCGAGGATTCCATTTAATTTTATGATTTTTGTTTCTTGAAGCACTTTAAGTATCTGAGATACATTCTTTTTAAGCACAAAAACAGATTTTTCAGTAATCCGATCAAATATGGGAGAGAAATAAGAAGAACAACACCGACAGTGTCCAGTCAGCTCATCCTTGAAACGTTTCCGATCATCCCTGACCAGTGATAAGACAATATTCAATTATTTAACTACTTCAGTAGAAAACGTAACATTTTTAATATGCCTGCATTGTGATCAAGTGTAGCGAAGAGCAAAATTAACAATCAGTTTGGAAAACATGGTTTCCTTATTTGGAAAATCAGAGAACTTATAATTTTTAAAGATAAAAATGACAGTCTAGCTCGCAAAATTTGACAATTTATTACTTCAGCTATTGGTTTCGATCTCAGATTAGATCATCTTCGAACCTCTCACTGTAGATGATCTAATTTGAGATCGAAACCAGTTAGCTGAAAAATAAATTGTCATATTTTGCGAACTAGACTTTTTTTTATCTTGAAAAATTTATACTTAAAACTAGGTAAATGATGTAAAGGCATAATTGAAGAGTGTGTACTCTTATATGTAAAAGAAGCATATACTAGCGTGTTGCATAAAAGTTTAACGGATGGGGCAGTTGAATTACTATCTACACGAAATTTCCCTGCTATTATGCCAGACTTCAGCAAATTAGCTTCGCCAATATATACACAACAACTTACAGCTCATCACGAGTTTGATACTAGTCTGCTGGGCTATTCGGCCGTTGCACATTTAATGATATTTTTTTATTTGTCAGTTTCATATTCCATGGATCATTTGAACGATTCATCGACCTGATGTGGAACGATCTATATTTTTCACATGATATCTATGTGTCCATTCGATTGAACGGTACCAATTTAAACTGCCTAAAACGAACGTATTTTTCTGAGGCCTGCGTGATATGAAATTAACAAGAAAGTTAATTATAATATGATTTAGAAAGTTCATTTACCAAGAAAATACATCAATGGAATCAATATACATCCTTCTCTGTGTTCCTCTGGCTATGTTTATTGAAAGTAAAATAAGAAGAAAGATGCTTCCCAACAAAATAGTTATATGTTGTAAAGGCAGTGGACTGATCTCATTTGCCTTTTTTTTTTTTTTTTTTTTTTTTTTTGTATAAATGTATATACTGTCCATCTACTCCTCAATCATGCTGTTTGTCAGTTTTCCCCTCTTCTACCTGTTCTTCCTCGTTCCTCTCCTCCGTATATCCATCCCCTATCTCCGTCCATCTCTCCTTCCTTTCCTTCTGATTTTCAATTTGTCTCTGTTTATCTCTCCGTACTCTTCCATCTATCAGTTAATTTCCTTTTGCCCTTGTAAATACACACAATCATCAAATTAAAAATTAAGAAATTACTTCAGACTTTGTGACAACGGCGTGATATAAACAACTGCTCTTACATAAGAGTAAACGAAATAACACCAATAGACAACGTTATACACAGACGATGTTTTGATTTCCACTGCTGACAATTTCATCCATCTGGCAGTTGAGGTACTGAAGTTGCCCATTACACGTTGTAGTGTGACCGTGTTCTTGTCTCCTTTAGACCCACCACATAATTTCTGCAGAATTCTTTAGATGTACATCCTGTTCCTCCATACTTCGATGTACTCTTCTTGATTGTACAGTAAGACTTCTTCTCCTCACTAAAGTTACTATATAAAAAGAAAAAATAGCTCTTTAATCTGTAGGCATTAACTACTAAATAACTGTAGCCCACAAGTTCAGTTGAATGAAATACAATGGGATTTATATTCCACAAGTACAGAGAGACACTTCATACATCCGTGTCTTAGTATGAACTTCTATAGCAAATGTAACAGTAATGACAAAAGCCAATCATCTTAACATAGAAATTATAAAGATTTCATTATTCTTTTTCTTCATTGTCAATGCAGCGCCTATGAGTCAAATACATAGCTGCCACTTGTTTCTGACAGGCTGTCCAATACCTAAACAGAAAAGAGATCTGGGGCAGTATTTGACCTCTCACCTGCTAATTGCGTTTTACTCATCTGGCATCGATATAGGCAGATGGGTAGTGCAAATGGTTACACTACAACGCGTGTCACTGAAAATGAACGACTTAAACATGAGAGTCCGTAGAATAACAATCACGAAACGTTGTTTCTATAGTGTGGCAGTTTTACTATAGAACCTGATCGGAACGCAGGGTAGAAGTTGGTAAGCACTTCAATTTTTTTATGTTCAGTTATTATTACAGATTTCAACGCGTGATAAGGAAAGTGTTACCACTACTACTGATATCAAAACACCTACATCCTTCTATTACTCTTCATGTTTACTTACGCCCGTGATTTTTGCTTTATGTTTATATGCGTCAAAACACATTTAGAATTTCAAAACTTCCATTTACGTCCTTTTGTAATGAATATTATTCATATTCAAATGTTTGTAAATTTATCGGACCAAACTGCGTGATCATCAGTCCGTAGCTTACAAACTACTTAAACCTAGGTAAACTGACCTAAGGACAACACACACGCCCATGCCCGAATATCAACATTGTGTTATTGAGTTTATGTGGTCACGTATTAATACGATGTTTCCCTGGCCTGATGTTTCCCTGTGAGCAGTGCTGCAGCAGCGGTTTATTGGATACGGCTGCTGCACTGCGGCGACAGACAGCCCGCCAGCGACCGCACACGTGGCGAGCAAATGTTTACCCATCATCCGCCCTTTGTTGTTGCTAACGACGATTCGCGTACCCAGAGTAATAATATGAGGCTTTACAGGTATCACGCTCAAGACTTTTTCATTTAAAAGAAAATACTGTTTGCAAAGCATTACATTAACGAGAAAAAATTTGCACACTTCATTTCTGTAAGGGTTCAAATAAGACAATCTTGCGTGCCCCATTGCATTTGTAATATCTGTAAACATTTGTTGTTCCTTGACCGACAAGCGCTGTTCGCCTGCTGCGCTACACAGCCGCAGCTTTAGTTGCGGTTATTCTGTTAGCTTTCGGTTCTCAACCTTTACAGCTGTGCAGACAACATACGTTTTAAAAGAAAGGCTTAGACGCCCAGTAACTTAATATTTAAGTAAGAAAGTGTAAACAAATGTTAGAACCCAAGAAGAACAATGCGGTTTCATAGCTGGTAGATCATGTGTAGACCATATTTTCACATTACGACAGATTTTGGGGAAACATAGGGAAAAATCGAAAAATGTAGGACTTATTTTTATAGATCTAGAAAAAGCATATGTTACTGTTCCAAGGAAACTACTCTGGAGAGCACTACATATGGCAAACATAAATACTTCCTTATTAAAATAATACAACAGATGTATAAAGTGAAAATTAGAAATACACTTTCACAGAAATTTAGAACAAGCTAAGTTGTGCTGCAGGGCTGTCCCATGTCACCAACATTATTCAAAATCTGTATAGATATTTGCCTTACAACGTGGTCCCAGATATGTAATACTATTGGGTTAGAAATTATAGATGGAGTTTACCTACATCATTTATTATTTGCTGATGATCAATTTGTAATAGCACAAGACGGGGAGGATGGAAACTACATGTGTACCCAACTAGCAATAGCATATAAATATCTGGAAGATTAATATCTAGAAGATTAATTATCGAAAAACAGAACACTTGACTACTGAACCAGATGAACTATACATAGGAAAAAATTATTTGGAATCGATTTTAGAAATTGAGGGAACATCAGACTCAGAAATTAATAAAAAGAATTATCAGTGGATGAAAGGTAATTGGGATGCTCAACTCAGGCTTATGGAGCAGAAATGTAATGTAATGAAAAGAACAAAAAAATCATATATTTGAGAGTGTAGTTCTGTACGGAGCGGAAATCTGGACCATTAACCTGAAGCACACTCAGAAACTACAACCTTTAGAGATGGATATATGAAGAAGATCGGCCAGGATTTCCAGGAAAGAAAAAAGAATAAACTTCGAAGAAGTAAATAGGGTGGAAATAAAACAAAGAATAGATGAAGTGATGGTTAGAAAGCAATTACAATGGTATGGGCATGTACGTAGAATGGAGGACACCAGAATATCGAAACTGGTACTGGAGTGAGAGCCTGAGGGGAGAAGAAGGACGACCTGTCACCACCTGCATCCAAAATGTACAGCTCTCAGTGAGAAGACTGGGCGCAGAAGAAGAGACACACAAGATCTAGACACCTGGAGGAATATACTGATTAATTAGTGTAAAACCTTGTGGACTGCGTGTACTCATTTCTGGGCGAATTATTATGTTGGAGGTAAACCTCTCTAATGAGTAAATCGCAATAAAATCTAATAAAAAGTGCAATCACAGACACCAAAATATTCACGACATACATACACACTGGTCACTGTAGCATCTTAGCAAAATAAATAAATTAATTATATGCATGTTCAAACGTACCTGAACTAAAATTTACAGACTATTATATACTGTATTAAGTTATGGAAGTCTTTTATTCCAAATAAATTGCGTAATTTTAATAAACAAATTTGAGACTGTATCTTAACTATTACGTAAAAAGCTGATGAAGCAGTATATTGGCAAAAATAGATAAAATGTTTCACTGATTACTGGCTAGTCTCAGTCTGTAATTATTTGAACCACAAGAATTGCCTATTAATATAAATAAACAATCCCAGAGACGGATTTACGTCTCAAATATATCGAAGACATTATTGATAGATCTGAAGCATTGAATTAAAATTTGTGGTGCGGCCGGGAATCGAACCCGGATCTCCATGCTTAGGAGGCAGACGTCTTAACCGCAAGACTACCACACCACTAACGATTAAGGCGCCCTGGAATAGTCTATGTACGATTTCCCTCCACAACACAAACTTTAATTCATCTTCTTTGTTCCAAAGATAATTGCCACTACTGCCAAGGCTCTACATGCAGCGGAATAGCACCTCAGCAATGGACATGGTGGAACAATCCTGTTATGGTGATATAAATATCAATTAATATAAATAAACAATCCCAGAGACGAATTTACGTCTCAAATATGTCAAAGACATTATTGACAGATCTTAAGCATTGAATTAAAATTTGTGGTGCGGCCGGGAATCCAACCCGGACCTCCATGCTTACGAGGCAGTAGTGGCAATTATCTGCCTAGTAAGCATGGAGGTCCGGGTTCGATTCCCGGCCGCACCACAAATTTTAATTCAATGCTTCAGATCTATCAATAATTGCCTATTAGTTGTATAATTGTTGATAACTCTAGATCAGTCCTACGCAGCAGTGGAAACCTTACACAACTCTTCCATCGTGAACCTGTAGGCAATGCTATCTCCAACTAGTGAGCAGGTTTGCGCCTGGGAACGCGAGCGTCGGCTTGGTCGCCGCCTGGGACAAATCTGGTGCGGCCACGGCCGCGGCCAGCGATTAGGGTCAATTAAGGGCGGCTAATCGAGTCAGGGCCAGCTGGCGCCGCCCAGGGCGTCGACGACCAGCCTCTCGACGGCGCCGCCCTTCTCTGCCGGCACGTGCCGCCCTGCCTCACCAGAAGGCCCCGAAACCGCACAGGAATGTAACCTGTGGCTTACCTTAAATTCATCCGAAACGCGTTCCGACCCCTCCAAGAGAATTTTGGGCCGTTTTAGGTTTACGCTAGTAACACTAAAAGAGGGCAGCAACATTAAAGATAGTATTACTCAGTGAAATATTTAAAAGTAAATAGTAATTAAACTGCATCATAACCTCTTCGCAATGACTTTGACAAAATTTCTAGTTGGTGCAAAGAATGGCAGCTAGCTCTCAATGTAGACAAATGTAGACAAATGTAAGGTGTATGGGAGGGTGTCGTCTGTAACTGACTGTAATAGCATACAGGATGACTTAGACAAAATTTCTAGTTGGTGCGAAGAATGGCAGCTAGCTCTCAATGTAGAAAAATGTAAGGTGATGCGAATGAGTAGGAAAATAATTCCATCATGTTCGAATACGGCATTAGTAGTGAGCTTCTTGATGTTGTCGCGTCGTTCAAATATCTAGGCGTAACATTGCTGAGCGATATGAAATGGAACGAACACGTAAGGACAGTTGTGAATGAGGCGGACAGCCGACTTCGGTTTATTGGGAGAATTTTGGGAAGATGTACTTCATCTGTAAATGAGACCGCATATAAATCACTTGTACGACCACGTCTTGAATATTGTTCAAGTGTTTCAGTACAGAGGCGAGCAGCTTGGTTTGTTACTGGAAGGTTCGACCAATGCGCGAGTGTCACGGAATTGCTCCGGCAACTCAATTGGGAATCGCTGGAGGAATTTCTGCTGAGGAAATTTAGAGGGCCAGAATTTGAAACTGAGTGTAGTAGGATCTTGTTGCCGCCTACTTTACATTTCGAGTAGTGATCACAGACACAAGATAAGAGAAATTAGGTTTTGTACGGAGGCCTATAGGCATTCTTTTTTTTCCTCGTTCTATTTGGGAGTGGAATAGGAAAGGAAATGCCTAGTAGTGGTACAGTGTACCCTCCGGCACGCACCTTACGGTGGATTTCGAAGTGTATACGTAGATGTAGATGTACAAAATAATATATCTAAATGTAGAAAATAATATATCTAAATACTGATGAAAATCGACATATCTAAATAACCCACCTTGCAGTCAAACCCACATTTTTTACGCTGACTAAATAATGTAATAGAGTTTATTTGTGATTATTTTATATTTCATAAATGTCAGTGTGGCTCCACAATTAAGGAAAAAATCATTTTCATATATTGTAATAATTTTGTCCTCTTATATACATGCATAACCCTTTGTAATTAATGTGTTGTAAAACCTAATTGTGCTGTAAAATATTTGTGCTTCTTAGATATAAGCTCTTTGACCAGAAACTCCGTATCCAAATATTAACAAAGTGTATGGAGTCGGTTCACATTTCTGTGTAGTGATGTTGATAAATGGCAAGTAGAATAGTAACAAAAGTAAGGAGATTATCGAAAGAAAGTGTGGTCGCAAAATTGGGTAAAAAGTGCCTCACATGAACAATCCCGATTTTGATACATTATTAAACTGAACACCAACAAGCTACATACGTAAAATTCTGAATGCTTTAAGCACCTGGTGTTGGGCACAAGCACAAAACCGTTCGTGTAATAAATAAATATTACGATCTTTAATGTGACTGCTAGCTGTTTTTATTCTCAATCCTGCATTAGGAACAGTCACGGAGTTACGACACATGAATAAAACACGCTAAAAGTGAGCCTCTGCATTCGCCTTTTAACAGCTCGAAATGTATATGAAAATAACAGGTTAGCTATTTCCCTGACAGGAAAAGTGAATAAACGAATTTGTAGAGGAGAAAATTCTCTACACCTTTGCTTTGTTATGTTTGTAACGTACCTCGCATCGTTTCAGAGATATTTGTAAAAATTACTGCGATTTGACCATGTCTTTCTGTCTATCCCACTGTGATGTATTACTACTGTAACGTATTCCCACTGCAAATAACGCCTTAACCGTTAATATGAGTCGGAAACTGAATACACGTATTTGTAGAGGAGGAAATTCTCAACAACCTTGTTCCGTTGTGTTATTTCCATAACTCGCGGCGTTTCAGAGATATTTGCAAAAATAACAGTGTTTTGACACTGTTAGTTCATTTTAGTAAACCAATACAGGCAACTAAAATAAACTCGAAAAAGAGGACAAACTATCACGGAAAGACAGTATTTTAACGGAAATATATATTGAAAATATAGGCAGGATACTAAAATAATACTTTAAAGAGATAATTTACTGTATTAGAATCAGCCTTACCAGTTGCTTTAAGATCAGAAATAAAACTAAAACTCACATGAGACATTTACACAAAGAGTTACATGCTCTCATCTTTTATAAAATTTGTAATAAAACATTTACTTGTTATGACTAGCAGTCTGAACAAAAACAATTACATAGTGGCTGGCCGCTATGGGCTGCCGACTAGCAAATGTTTTATTACTAACTTCATAAATACCACCACTTTTGCACTTTGTGTAAAGTCTCGTGTGAGTTTCAGTTTTATTTCTGATAAAGACACCCTTAGTCGTAGTCGAAATGTGGAAAAATGTTCAATTATTTTAAGAATTTGCTGGGGTCTTGTTGTTGTCATGCGGTAGGAAATATTTTACATTATTTTCATATAAAATTTTGTCTTGCGGAAATAAGCTCTACCTAAGACAATAATGACCTCACGATGTTTATCTGTATACTATAGTGAAGTACGATTTATTGTCAGTCTTATGATATATTGAAACAAAGAATTTGGTGCAAAGCGTTTCCATCCGCATACAAAAGCTGCAGCCTCGTACTGCGGGGCAAGCTTACGCGTTTTGGCTGGGGTAAAACTGCGCATTGGGTAATCTTACCCCGTCACTTATTATTATTAGTGTTTTCGTTGTTATGAAACTAGACATGTTTATTAACATTACAGGTCGATATCGTACGTTGATAGTAGTCTTAAAAGATTCTTTTTTCCCAATTGTAGCGTCTGCAAAAGAAAAGCTGAACGGAAGGCATGCACTCCAGAAATGCTGGAAGCTGCAAAAGAGAGCACGAGGAACGGAAAGTCCAAAAGACAACTGGCGAGGGAGTTTGGAATAAGTGATTCTGATCCAGCAAACAAAAAGAAAGGAAAGCAAAACTGAAATACGTCAACGGAAAGTCCACGTACTTTTCCCTGCCTCGGCTGTGCTGAAAATTACAATAATCCGCCAACAGAACATTGAATTCAGTGTCTAAAATGAGAGGAGTGGTGGCATCAATCCTGTTCTTGTTATGAAGGTTCTGGACACTTCATTTGTGACCTCTGTTAAACATCATTACCTCCAATTCGAGTATATTCAGGTTCCGTATCAAAAGCCCCACAATTGTTCAAATAAGCATATTTTGTACTAAAACTCATCATTATATGCCGAGAAACAAGAGGCATTATATTCATGTATACGATGAATTAAAGAAAACGGGTTGACTGACACATGTTTTTATCGTTTTAGTAATAACGCACATCCTTACCCTACTGGAAACGCACTCTTACCCCACGGTTGGGTAAGTTTGCGGATTTGCATTACTTTCCTTTATTAAATGTGAAATGCAGTTTTGATTATACATATGACTTTAGGACTCTGTTACATAACAGGAGAAAGGGAGATGAATTGCTAGTCAAAATATGATTGTAATTTGTGAAGTTTTCTCCATCATATCGCTAATTAAAATTAAAGCTTACATCTACGTCTACATAGGATATTCTGCGAATCACATTTAAGTGCCCGTAAGAGGGTTCATCGATCCACCATTATACTATTTATGTACCATTCCATTCTCGAATAGTGCGCGAGAAAGAAAGAACATCTGAATCACTCCGTTCGAGCTCTGATTTTTGATATTTTATTCTGATGATCATTTCTACCTATGTAAGTGGGAGTCAACAATATATTTTCACATTCGAAGGAGAATGTTGGTGATTATAGTTTCGTAAGTAGCCCACACCGCAGCGATAAGCACCGTTGTTGTAATGATTCCCATTCCAAATCCTGTATCATTTCCGTAACGCTGTCTCCCCTGTATCGTGACAATACGAAACGAGCTTTGGACTCTTTCGATGTCCTCCGTCAAACCCACCTGATAAGGATCCCACACTGGGCAGCAATACTCCAAAACAGGACGGAGAAGCGCAGTGTATGTGGTTTCTTTTGTAGTTCTGTTGCATATTTTAAGGGTTCTGCCAATAAAACGCAGTCTCTGGTTCGCATTTCCCACCACATTATCTACGTTTTCTATCAGGTTTAAGTCAGAAGTAATAGTAATTCCTTGGTATTTTGTGGAGTTTACGGCTTTCTCTTTTGATTGATTTATCTTGTAAACAAAGTTTAACCGTAAATGCGCAATCTTTCCCCCTTTTACTCTATGTTTGTCAAAAAACTTAACTCAAATATCAAATAATTTGCGCTATTTATTAAAACATGGTAATTGAGAATATTACGTGTAGAGTACATAGATATTATCACAAGCGTAGTGTCGTAATCGTATCGTAGATATTTTTGTATTATTGATATCTTCATTATTCTTCATCGAAATGTTCACAAAAAGTCATAAAACTACAGGAACACCTAAAATGGACCTTGATCACAGTAGTGCGATTTTTTTATATATTACAAAGTAAAGGTCCATTGCTACTATTACATTCCTTTATTGAACTACACGACCGATTTTGCAATTGTTACTTGCATCCTCAAGTATAAGGACAATCAGACAAACATTGATTTTTATACGTTGCTGTTTTAGTCTTCAGTCCGGAACTGGTTTGATGCAGCTTTCCACCCCTTCCCTCCAACGCTAAATTTACGATTCCTTGATGTTCAAGACTGTGTCGTACCAATCGATTCCTTCTTTTAGTCAAGGTTTGCCAAAAATTCCTTTTCTCCCCAATTCTGTTCAGTACCTCTTCATTAGTTACGCTATCTACTCAATTTTCAGCAGTAGCACCACATTTCAAAAGCCTCTATCCTCTTCCGTCTAAACTATTTATCGGCCAAGTTTCACTCCCATACAAAGCACACTCCTCTAGAAAAGACTTATTTACATTTCTCTTTTCTAGCTACTGACTTTCTGCATCTTTATTTTATATCCTCTGTACTCCGACGATCATAAGTTATTTTACTGTCCAAGTGAAAAAATTCATCTACCACCTTTATAGTTTCGTTACCTGATCTAATTCCTTCAGCAGCGCCTGATTTTCTTAATTCCGTAGCCCTTGTTTTGCTCATATTGAAAATATGAGAGAAATATTAAAATAACAGTTTAAATAGGTAAAAGTAAAGAAAAGAGTATGTTTGTCAAACCTAAACTCAAATATAAACTAATTTTCGCTGTTACAATATCGTCAGAGAGAATAGTACGTGTAGGGTGCATAGATATTATCACGATAGTAGAGTCTTAATCGTATCGCCTGAAATTTACATTTTTATTACTTTTGTCCGTAATGTTCACAAAAAATCATAAAATCACAGGTCCGCTGGGGCTATTAAAATCCTTTATTGAACGACACGACCGGTTTCGCAATTTAAAATGCATCCCCAGGTATTTTGTGACAAATCGTTAAAAAGATCTGGTATGATACGTAATGGAGCTCATACCCTCTCATTTAAATGCAGGAACCTTTAAAATTCGGAAGCATTCTTTGAAAATGGAATCATTTGACTGGGCCTTTCTTTCTTTCTTTCTTTGTTATGCAGTTTCTTTGTTATACAGTGAGCGTTTGAACTTATTAACTTGGGTTTATGGCTTTTCCTTAATTTCCTTCTCCTCCCAAAATCTCTTCATCATCTCGCTGTGCAGTTTCTTGGGTTCTTTCGTCCATTGTTTACCAGTGCTCTTCTTGGCTTTCTCCGTGAAAGAATGCTTTGCTACAAGAGTTGCAAAGGCCCTGCGATTTCTGTTGGTATCTTCTTTCATTAGTTCCTTTAAGTCTTGTTTGATTTCCACTAACCAGGTAATATTGACCGTTTTTTAATTTATTGTACAAAGCAGTTTCTTTGCACACCTAGCTAGAGTCGTCCATTCTGTAGATATGACTATAGAATTTCAGTCGTCTCTTGCGTACGGCATTGAAGGTATCGGTTTCTGTGTACAGATCTATAGTTTATCTCTTAATCCATAGATCATTAACATGAACGAGACCATATATTTTTCTGAGGATTTTTCGTTCTTGCTTTTCAATTTCATCAGTACTGGAGTTGCATTCAGCCTCCTGGCTCGACGGCTTTTAACCGGAGATGACGGTCATCTCTTTCTGATGTTACTCGTGAACACCTTGCTGTCGCATTCGTTTGACGCTCCTATTGTCTGAATTCACGTGCACGTTTGCAAATCACACTATGGTAAACTCCCATAGCTGCAGCGACCTCCCTATGTGTCTGTCCCTTTCCAGTCTTCCTATAGCTCTCCATACCATAGCTTCGGGTAAGTCACGTAGTTGTTGCATTGCAGTACCTACTCACTACACTATCTGAACCCAAATGTTCTGTCATTTGTTCGGTAGAGTGAGCACAACCGCAACCCCCTCTGCAGCAACTATGTTATTACCACTATCTCGGTTGTTGTAATGTTGTAGTCTCCACTCCGTAGAACCCATAGAAAGACGTCGAGCACTTTTTCAGTTCATTCTGACGATGACAAAACTTCAGAAACTAGATATCTCAAATGCCCTCCTAATTGTTTTGACCAGCGTAGTTTTGTCTATGTTCGGTGACGCTTCTTAAGAAACGTGGATAATCTGCATGTTTTCGAAATCTTTACGAAACCTTCTCTCCTCTACCCATTTCCACCCGAACCCACAATACCGTGCGGGATCCGTTATCATTTTTTATTTTTTTTTATTTTTTTTACGACTATCTGAATCTCTTGCCTTGTTTCCAATGGACCTATAACAATCGTGCAGGTTGTGCGTTACGCGTTTCTCATGTTTATGTTGCCATTCCGCGTCAATAGATTGCAGAAGTTGATCGAGAAGTGAGCATTATGACGGCGCCAAGCTTTTACTTCATAATTAATTAAATTGAATTGTTTCGGCGATTTGCTGGTTCTGGTTATTTTTAATAGTGTGAACAACGTTATGATATTGATAATTATTAGTAACTTCATATCTTTTCACAGTACCTGTGCGTTACATTTGTATTAGCACGATTGTGCTTGTTAGGTGTTGACTGTGTAACTTCATCCTAGGTGTTGTTGATTGTGTCATTGGCCTCCCTCTATTAATGTTTTTCATATCGTTTTGAATGGGAAAGATTTTATGCACGCAGTTGTTGCGCGCAGGTTTATCAGACAATCAATTTCGTGCTCTATTTGAGGATTCGGAGTGGTATTTCGTCAGATGAAGACGTGTTTGTTTCTTCTCCTTCAAATAGTCAGCAGGTAGACGACTCATATGATGATGATCTTAATGCCGAAGAAGTTCCTCAAGAGCACAGGCGTTCACACAGTGTATATTGCTGAAACTTTTTTGTCGTGTCCAGACAGGAGAGCTACAGAGTTTGAAGCATGATACGTTAAGTACCTCCACAAAGGCAAAGATTTATAAACCCCATCCGAAACCAGGTATGGACAAACGATAAGATGGGTATGATCACTGGCCCACAGTGAATGATATTTTGTCACCACTAACATGTCAGCATGAGCACTGCAGTTCCAGAACAAAGACTAAGTTCATAAAATGCAATCAGTGCTTAAGTCTTGCAAAAGGAAAGAATTATTTCAAATTCTTTCACGTAAAGTGAAGCAGTCTGCACCATGACTTCGTGTTACAAAAGCAAAATATTTATTTATTAATTTCTTTGCCACAGAATATCATTTGTAATCTATGTAGCATTTTTTAAAAATAACTGATAAATAAAAATATAAGAACAATTTTTATTCGTAACTGTTCCTCAAGTAACTTATAATATCAGACTAATAGCAGGAAGTCAGAGAATAATTCTGGTGAAATAAAACTTGACCCTCACGATTGTGCTAGTTGTTTTCCCCACTACATTTTTATGGAAGATTTTTATTTTAAATTATTTTTCCCAGTGTCTACTATGCCCAAGTATACAGAAAATTCAACTTTATTGACCATTTTCAAAAAGAAAAATAAACAAATAAAAGAATTATAATTATAAAATTATAAATTTTTGACCACGTTACAGCGTACAAAGAATGAAATAAGCGCGCGATTGGCGATCAGTTATGGCTTAACTATACTGGGTTTAGACGGAATACCGAAGTGCGGCGAATGAAAATTTGTGCCCGGTCAGGATTCGAACCAGCGATCTCCTGCTTACTCGGCAGACGCGTTGACCACTCCGCCACCGAGGACACAGTGACCAAGTCGACTGCAGAGGACTCTTCCCTGCACGTCTCCCGCCACACCCAAACCTCCATTCGCCACGCTGTCTCTTTCCTACACCACAGCCTATTTGTTCTGTAATGCTCGCAGCCACAATACTGTATTCCCGCATGAGGGAGAATAGACCATGAGGTATGGAGGCACAATTAATTGTCGTCAGGAGCCCAGCCTCGGCCTGTATACAATTATAAAATTTTGAGGACGTTACAGCGTCAACGGGTCTGCCTAGTAAGGAGGAGATCCCGCGTTCGAATCCCAGCCGGGCACAAATTTTCATTCGTCGCTCTTTGGTATTCCATTTAAACCTAGTACAGTGGAACGATAACTGATCGCAAATTGCGATTTATTTCAAATAAAAGAATTGTGTTCCAGTAATTTTCGGGTATGCACCGGATCCCATTGGCATTCTGCAACGATATTTTGGCCCAGAAACGTCCGCGCCATTTTAGCTCCAGTTTCCGGATTTTGGAACTCAGTCATCAAAGAAGCGGTTTAAATACTCCTTGCTGATAATTTAATAAATCGTGACAACGACTTTCAGCTGGATAAAAATTGGAACCCTATAATTAAAGGTATCGAGGCACAGCGGAATCGACGGAATGTTCAAATGTTTGTCAAGCTTATGGGACTTAACTACGGGGTCATCAGTCCCTAAGCTTACAAACTACTTATGAACTACTTAGGAACTAGGACGGCACAAATATCCATGCCCGAGGGGGGATTCGAACCCCCGACCGTAGTGGCCGTGTTGACCGTGACTGGAGCGCCTCAGTCACCTCGGCCACCGCGGCCGGCTCGACGGAATCATTCGATTCTCAATGATTAGAGGAGTGTTCACTTTCATAACCGAGGGCAGCACACATAGCTCGGCCGTACCGCGCATGTCACCATCTAACACATGCGCAGTAAGACTCCAGCGGTTTTCGCATGCGCAATATTCGGCATAAATACCGTGAACGTACCTGCGCTCTTCAGTAGTTGCCTACTCTTCTGAAGGTGGCCGGACGTCTCTGTGCCGAAATATCGTTGCAGAATGCCAATGGTATCCCGCTGCATACCCGAAAATTACTGGAAAAATAAATACGCCGGGAAAATGGTAGAAGTCACAAAAGAATGGTGTTCAATGTGGAATGGGCTAGAGATGTTCCGTACACTGCGGCATGGAGGGACAAATTTGTTGCCATTTTTCTGGCACGGTTATACCTATACGGTGTCCTGACAAAAGCACCCAGTGACAAAAGCACCCAGTGACATTAGTACCCAGTTCTGGTCGAGGGGCGGCCCACTAATCTCCCCGTCCGGTCTCTGCTCGGCAGGTAGAAGAGCCGAGGGCTGTGAGGTCGCATTGACACAAGGCCGAACCTGGCGGCAATAGCATTGCTGCAATTTATAATGGAAGCGAGCCTAAAGAACAACCAAGACATATTAATAAGATTTGTGACCTGGAAAAGGTCTTCGATAATGTAAGGTGCTGGATGATGTTCGCAATTCTGAGAAAAATAGGAGTAAGCTTGTAGGGAAAGCGGAAAATACATAGATTGTATAAGAACGAAGTCGAAAGTCAAGAACGAAATGCTCAGATTAAAAAGGGGGTAAGAAAAGGTTGTGGACTGTCGCCATCACTGTTCAACTTGCACAATGAAGAGAGTTAATATAGAAAATAAAGATGTTCAAGGCTCTGTTAAAAGTTCTGGGTAAAAGGATATCTTGATAAGATTTGCTAATGACATTGCTATCATCTGTGAAAGTGAAGGAAAATTACAGGGTCTGTTGAATAGAATGAAAAGACTAATGAGCACAGACCATGGACTGAAGATAAACCAAGGAAAGATGAAAGTCATAAGAAGTAACAGAAATAAAAGTAGCGAGAAAATAACATCCGAATTGGTGATCACAATGCAGTGCTGTAGCCGGCCGCAGAGGCCGAGTGGTCTGCGGTGTGCTAGTCACGGTCTTCACGGCCGCTGCGGTCGGGGGTTCGAATGCCCCCTCGGGCATGGATGTTTGTGTCGTCTTTAGTATAAGCTAGTTCATAAGTAGTTTGTAAGTTTAGGGACTGATGACCCCTTAGTTAAGTCCCATAAGCTCTACAAACATTTGAATTTGATCACAATGTACACCAAGACAAGGAATTCCGCTACCTTTGCAGTAAACTAACTCACGACGGAAGAAGCAAGAGGGACATAAAAAGTAGATTAGCATGAGCAATGAGGGCATTCACGGGAAAGAGAATTCTACTGCTGTCAAACATCGCCTTGGACTTTAGGCAGAAATTTCGCAGAACATAAGTTTGCAGTACAACATTGTATGTAACTTGGACTGCTGGGAAATGAGAACAGAAGAGAATTGAAGCATTTGATATGTAGTTTATGGAGTTGTTCAAAATATCACGTAATTTTTTTGTAGGTACTGCTTTTAAGTTTATGTTTTAAAGCCATAAATGCCTGGGTATTTATGAATTTTGGGCATTTGCCCAAGCATTCATTCTAGGCATTTGCCCCAACTTGCAAATGTGGAGACATTTTACATCACTAGGGGAAAAACAGAATGGAAACATCAAGCAAATAATTGAGGATGTAGGTTGCAATGGTACTCTGAAATGAAACGGTTGGCTAAGGATTTGGTGGCAGGTCGCATCAAAGCAGTCAGAAGACTGATGACTAGGGATGCAAACGGTTTCCAAAAAAAAAAAAAAACAAAAAAAAAACACATATTCACAGAATATATGACAACTGCGAATGGGCAAAGTTGAAAATGTGTACTCAGCTGGCACAAATACACAAATTGCACGAACCCAACACTACGATCTTCATAATCGTACTGACAGAAGTCATCCGCTGAGGTGGACAAGGACTTCGGGACTGCAGGCAGACTGTGTCGAGAGAGCGTTTCCGTTGAGCGAGGATTGGGCGGCGTGGCATTACCGCGAAAACAGGGACGGCTTAGGGAGGGTACGGGCTGCAGGTAGGTCGTGACGTAGTAAACAGGTCAGACTGGGTGCAAATGTCGCAGATTTGGGGTTGGGTGCAAATGTCACTGGGTGCTTTTGTCACATATCCTACCTATACGTACCTTCCTTGCCCTACCTACTATTCACCGCGGCTGGGTGGAGCCTCTGCGCTGCAGGAGCCGGGAGTGAGTTTGGGTGGTCCGCCCCCGCCTCGGTGGTGGCAGCCGCGGCCGCGGAACAGTCGGGATTAAAGCCTGTGGCCGCGGCCGCGGCGCGCAGATTAGCGAGTGAATACTGGCGGCAGGCCGCATATTGGCGGGCCAGCCGCCATAATTAAATAGCTACGCGCAGCAGAGGGCCGCCCATCAGATAACAGCCCAGCCTCCCCGAGTGGATGCGTAGCAAATGGGCCGGAAAGCACTCGCCGCTGGCCACTCTCTTCATGCGAGGGCCAGTCTGGTCGTAGTTTCCCTTCAAGCTATACAGCAACACTCTTTAACGATACAGGGTACTTATAAATGGTGGAAAAATCGAAATTTTATGACCTAATAGGGTTTCAAATAAAAAAAATTAAAAAAATCTATAATACAAAGTTTCAAAGTTACTGTCATGTGTACCGCCACGGTTCCATATCAAATATGTTCAAATATTTGTAGAGCTTATGGAACTTAACTACGGGGTCATCAGTCCCTGAACATAGAAACTACTTACGAACTAAAATAAATTTGCTTTATATGTAAGGTGCGCCTTGAGCAAACACACTTCTGAAACTCTTCCTGTTACCGCTCGCGACTCCAAGTGCTAGCCAAGCACGACTGCTCGACATCGGCGGTGGAATGGGAACTGGCGTATCCACTGTGGCACACTGTTACTGCCTAGTGAAACGTATTTTTTTCTCTATTATTTCAATCCATCGTTTCACAACGTAAGAGAAAGTTAACTTTTCTCCATTTTCTTTATAGTGCTTGTGCAAGTGTCGCTTCAAAAACATCCATGAATTTTCTTAAAATTTTCTGTTTCTCTTTACAGTTACTTCCAATGTAGGTACTCACAAGTAAGATTAGACCAAACGGGATGCAGTGCAACATGCACAGAGAAACTCTACACTTTGTCTAACCTTAACTGGGCTGCAGTTTCGCCTGCACACATGAGGGAATTGCTAGGGTAACTCTGGTGTCCGTTTTGACACCTCACGTCTCTGATGCCACTCTGTCTTCATCTGCCAGTCGACAGTTGCCTGTCGGTGAGTGGCGAACTGCGCTGGGATGACGAAACTTTGGGCTGAAGGCGAAACCTGGAACAGGCCTGAAGCTGGCCAGTACGGCTCAGCAAAAGATTAGAGGTTTTACACGCTGCTGATAATACCTTTTGCAGCAGTGGCTGTTTATTCTGAGAGGTCCGGACAGACGCAGATGATGAGTTTGCTAATCACTTATTAATAAAGACTTTCATGACGTAATGACTTATAACAAGAATGCAAGATAAATAACACTCAAACGTAAAGAGGCTCTCTGAGCTGCTGACAGTCACAAAAATAGATAATCCATTCACACAACTTAAATTTTCGGCTATGGCCTTCATCAGAAAAAGAAAGACATATATTGACGCAATCACTCAGGCAACCAACTCGGCGCTTTATATTGGTTTGACGAAGAACCAGCTGTTCATCAGGATGAATGGCCACGGCGAAACTGTGGTAAGAAAGCAAGGTGGACCATCCTGTGGCACATCATGCAGCTGAACACAGCACTCGGGATTTCAATGTCTGCTTCACTACCCGTGCCATCAGGACCCCCCCCCCCCCCCCTCCACCACCAGCTCTTCTGAACCGCGCAGATGGGAGTTGCTCCTTCAAGACATTCCACGTTCCCGAAACCATCCTGGGCTCGTCCTAACTTCTCATCCCTACACCCTTTGCCTAACATCTCCCCCCCTCCTGTTCCTTTCCCACTCATTATCCTATATCTAATGTCTTCCTTGCTTCTGTGTGTCACCACTTACAATATCCCCTTTATTATTTTTTTTATTTATTTATACCCTGCTTTTTCCGCTTTTTTCCTGTTTTTATTTTTTCCATTATTATTTTTATCGTTTCAAATCTCCCACTCCTCTACACCTCCCATTGATCCTTTCCCACCCCCTCCCATCACTGTATTCATTGCCACAATTAAAATTCCCGCCAATCAGAGCCTTTACAATCAATCAAGCAACGCGGAACTTTCCCTTCCCACCTTTACCCGGCATCCTTCCCCCTCCACTCCCCACCACGCTAGCAGTCTGAATGCTTCTGGCGCTGGAGTGGCCGACCATAGTGGTTGTGTGTCAATATATGTGTTTCTTTTACTGACGAAGGTCATGGCCGAAAATTTAAGTTGTGTGACGTGATTATCTATTTTAGTGCCCGTCAGCAGCTCAGCGAGTCTCTGTACAGTGAATTGTTATCTATCCTTCATTATTGAAATGACAAGAACGCAGTACAATCTGCGTCTCGAAATTTCAAATTAAGCGATATCATGGGAAAATTGGAACAAGCTGAGATCCCTAAAACGAACGAACGAAAACATTGAGCTACAACAGGACCTCGATCATCTATAAACAACCGAACAGAAACTTTACAAGGGACGAAAGAAAAATGCTCCCTTCCAGCAAGCAAACGAAAACAACCCTCCAAGGAAGCGTGCTCCATATAAATCAAACCACACTGGGCGCTCCAATTACACAACGCTGGTGTCTTGACCATTCCTCAGACGCACCCTGTAATAACCCCGAAGCTCTCAGCGTGTCGCCGGTTAGCATTAACTGCTGCTCTGTGTCGGTAAATTACTCCCAATTTCACTAAACGTCCACTGTCCCCTACAAAGCCAAAATAGGCAGCAGTGTCCTGTCAGATACTTTCATCGTACTTCAGACATTGAATTCTTCGATAACTCACGCAGTGTTGTTTATCTTTTGCCAGTGATAACCCTCTGCAAACGGTGCAGCTTTAGGTTTACGTGCAGGTCGTCGGCCACTGCTTTGTCCATGGTGAGAGGTAATGCCTCGAATTTGATATTTTAGCACTTTGTTGACCATGTGGTTCTAGTAATACTGAATTTCCTAATCATTTTCGGAACGGAGTATCCCAAGCGTCTGGTTTTGACTATCAAACTGTGTTCAAAGCACGTAAATTCCCGTCGTTCAGGCATCATCGTGACGGCAACCTATTCATCAGACTGATCAGGCAATGCACCTCCATATTATATTTTGTGTGCACTACGATACCAGTATGTATGTTTGAGCATATCCGTATAGCAGGAATTTTCTAATCTCAATGGGCTCAAGATGAGAAAATACTGATACCCTTCCTCAACATCGCCTGATGAACGCAGTGACGTCATATGGAATACCCGAGCCGCTGTGTGACTGGATTGAGGCGTTTCTGGCTAACAGTACTCAGCATATCATTCTCAACGCAGAGAAGTCTTCAGACGTTAAGTTAATCTTAGGGCGTTCCCAAGGGGAGTTTTATACGACATATTTACAGACTATAGGACATCATCTGCGAATGGGTAAAGCTGAAAAGCTGTACCCAGCCTGGAGTCGAACCCGGGTCTCACGCCTTCTAGGCAGTTGCGCTGACCACTACACCAGCAGTGATCATCGCACCTGCAAGGACTACTTATGCACGTCTCCCGTCAGATACAAGTTCCCAGCTTCGCCTTGCCCACGGTTCTCAAACTCGTAATTTTGAAACTAATTCCCGCAAGAGTAAGGGCCACAAACTTACCCACCTCTCCCCACTAACGAAAAGATCATTGCCCGTCACCGGTATATTGTATATATGCTTTATATATGTACACGTTTTCAGCTTTGCCCAATCGCAGATGATGTCATATATTCTGTGAATATGATAGAATAACAACTGCAGGATCAGAAGTGACGTCTGTTCTTTCAGAACAGACGCCACATTTATATACCGGGTGATCAAAAATGAGTATAAATTTGAAAACTTAATAAATCACGGAATAATAAAAGCAAGTACGGAGTTATGGTGAGCCATTGGCGTCGGATGTTGTCTTTCAGCATCCCTAGCGATGTTGGTCGATCACGATATACTTGCGACTTCAGGTAACCCCAAAGCCAATAATCCCACGGACTGAGGTCTGGGGACCCGGAAGGCCAAGCATGACGAAAGTGGCGGCTGAGCCCACGATCATCACCAAAAGAAGAGCGCAAGAGATTTTTCACGCGTCTAGCGATACTTTTTGTTTTTGTTCTTTTGTCCTAATAAAACCCCATGTCATTCTAAGCATGTGTGTCAATTTTTACCTCTCTATCTACATTATTCCGTGACTTATTAAGTTTTCAAATTTATACTGACTTTTTGATCACCACACACACACACACACACACACACACACACACACACACACATATATATATATATATATATATATATATATATATATATATATATATAGGGTGTTTCACTGTGTTTGCCTCTGTAACTTATAAAATAATAGGTGAAAGGAAATTTTAATGCGGTAGGTCAACACAAGAAATGTTACACTTTCTGCGGAGCTATGAACATAGTTTATTGTATCATTTTCCAAAGAGTTACAGCACAAAGATATAATTTTTAAATGGAACAATAGTTTTTTTCTATCGTTTATTGGATTCGTTTAAACCAGCTGCGTCCAAATCAATTTTAACTACGTTCCTATCACTGTTAGTTTGAGACCTACAACCCTTCAAAGTTTAGGGGGCTGACGCTGTGACAGCATAGCTGACTGGCTGGTGGTCATGAGACAGTGGGCCATGCCCCAGGGGATAGCCACTCGGCCAGTTAGCTACGCTATCGCAGCCTCCGCCCCCGGAAGTTTAAATTGATTTGGACATAGCTGGTTTAAATGAATCCAATACACGATAGAAAAAACTACTGTTCCATTTAAAAAATTATATCTTTGTGGTGTAACTCTTTCGAAAATGATACAATAAACTATGTTCATAGCTCCGCAGAAAGTGTAACATTTCTTGTGTTGACCTACCGCATTAAAATTTCCCGTCACCTATTATTTTATAAGTTACAGAGGCAAACACACTATAGAAACACCCTATATATATATATATATATATATATATATATATATATATATATATATATATATATATATATATATGCCATGCAGTTGATATGACACAGCATGTTAATACTGAAGTGCCAAGCGCCCCTACAATACGTAATTCGCCGGCCGCGGTGGCCGAGGGGAGTGAGGCGCTCCAGTCACGGTCTGCACGGCCACTACGGTCGGGGGTTCGAATTCGCCCTCGGGCATGGATATTTGTGCCGTCCTTAGTATTAGCTAGTTCGTAAGTGGTTTGTAAGTTTAGGGACTGATGACCCCGTAGTTAAGTCCTATAAGCTATACAAACATTTGAATACGTAATTCATTTTCATGAAATAACAGTTTCTGCCCTATTAGAATAAGCGTGGTATTGTGGTTCACAGTGTGACTTATTTCATGTGCCAGGTTTACTACTATTATTGGTCCAAATAAGTTCCACAGCCTACCTGTTAGACAGCCCCTGCAGCCACCGCCCAGCGCTAGTTCTGCGACCAATCCGCTCGCCCCGACTCTCCAGCCGCGCTTATCTCGTCGCTGCTGTCCACTACGTCCGTTTTCCGTTGCGCTATCGGCCGCGCGTAATCTACTGCACAACGAAATTCAATTTTCAAGACCGAGCTCCCGGCTCCATCAATGTAAAGCGATTGGCGAGCTGAATCGAGACAAGTTGTATTAAACAACTGCGGGGCTGCTCCCGCTATTCAGACCCGTCTCGCGTCTATCGGCATTCATTCCGCATGTGACAAGCACTCACAGAGAAACACGGCGCTGCGACTGCTCTTCATATTCAGGCTTCCACTGTTTCGCTACCCCTCGAAAAAGGAAGAATGCCGAGATCCTGCCACATACGAAGTTCGTGCATAGTTTAAGTGGTATGACAATCCCCAGTATTTCTTGTCTTTCGCGCAGATGTGCTGTGGGATACCAGCTTATTGTACAATTAGTGCCACTGTCGCACCGTTATCACAAAATGCTACTTTTCACATAAATATTTAGTGGAATATTAACATTTTATGTTTCAACGCGAAAGATTTAAGTTTCCACAACTTTTAACAAAAAAACTATATTATCTGCCTCCCCCTCTCTCCCGGAAGGAATAAATTGTATCAAATTTTTAATAAAATAATGTAATGGTCTATATCGTATTGCATTTTACTGTCCTACCAATTTTCTTTATTCCACGTGCGAGGTTTCACAGATTTTTTTTTTCTTTTTAATCGGTTTAGAAAGTTTTAGTTCATTTTCGAATGAAATGAACCTAATGAGGTGCCACTGACTTGTTAACCAACGCAAAAAGAGTCACTTGGCCAAGAGAAGTATTGTAAGTCTTAATTTTGTTGATTTAAAAACGATATAAAATGTCAGAAACTGATCGTCAAAAGATAAAAAAAAGTGCTCCCTCGCTAATTCTACTGTCAGTTCAAGAAAACTGGTCAAATAATCAAGCTTAATTTTCGTTATCCTGCTTGTTGAAATTAAATTCTATACTGCTTATCTTTATAGAATGACTTCCATCAATCGAACCTGCTGTTTTATCCTAAAAGTTACTTGTTCGATCTCGCAACGTACTAAAAATGTTATGTATAGGAATCATGTTCATCCATTCGGAAATCTCCCCGACCCCCCCCCCCCCACCCCGAGGAAAAAAAAGAAAAAAAAATGACGTAAACTGAATAATACAGTGGTAAACTCTGAATGTTTTTGCTGGCCTGGGAATCAAAACAATAATCCTTGCTTGACGCAATCAGCCGCCTTGAATCTATGACTATTCGGACACGTCAACCGTCTCAGCCAAATTACTCCTCCAATGTTCATCACAGATCCTTTCCTTGTGGTGATTTTTGTTACCATTATTCTAGTTTTTATAATGCCTATTCTCATTATCGTCCCTATAATTATTTACATATGTCTGCTCCTCATTTCTAGGTTTGCGTGCCAATGCCCGGTCTAGCCTTTCAATATAATATAGAAATTTCTCAGTTAAAACTGTTGCTACACTTTGATATACCGTTGGGGACAGTAACTGAAATATTAACTTTAAACTTTATGTTGCTAGAGGAGTTAGAGTTACACTTAGATAGCTGTCCATCAGATTCAACTGAGAAATTTCTAGATTATATTGAAAGGCTAGATCGGGCATGAGGACGCAAACCTAGACATGGGGAGCATACATATGTAAATAATCAGAGGGAGGTTAATTAGAATAGGCATAATAAAAACTGGAGTAATGGTCACAAAAATCACCACAAGGAAAGAATGAAAGAAAACTGAAAATTGGAGTAGTAATGAGTGGAGATTTAATGAGGACAATACGAAACAAAACGTTTCCTGGGACGATAATAACAGAAATGGGAAATGGACAGAGCAAGAAAGTGAAAGTAGAACCTGGGAACAAAATGATGGGAAACAGCAAGCCGCGGCGGTGCGGCCGAGTGCATTGAGGCGCTATGCTACGATGCACGAGGCCGTTCCCTGTCGGGGGTTCTAATCCCCACTCGGGCATGGGTGTTTGTGCTCTCTTCAGTGTAAGGTAGTTCATAAGTAGTTTGTAAGTTTAGGGACTGATGACCCCGCAGTCCCATAAACTTAACAAACATTTGAACATTTGATTTGTAAACAGCAAGGTCAGTGTGCTCTTGTCGTTCAGATTGAGACGACGTGTGTGTGTGTGTGTGTGTGTGTGTGTGTGTGTCGCCTGATACTTTGAATTTTTCTATATCTACTTTAGTGAACTTAGAATAAGTTTCGGAGTTGCGGTTGTGCTAACGAAGATACGAGCTTATGGAATAGGTTCACAGATTTATGACTGGCTGGAAGACTTCCTAAGTAATAGAAAGCAGTACGTTGTTCTCGACGGCGAGTGTTCATCAGAGACGAGTGTATCGTCAGGCGTGCCCCAGGGGAGTGTGGTAGGACCGCTATTATTTTCTCTCTATATAAATGATCTGATGGACAGAGTAAGTTGTAATATGCGGCTGTTTGCTGATGATGCTGTGGTGTATGGGAGGGTGTCGGCTGTAACTGACTGTAATAGCATACAGGATGACTTAGACAAAATTTCTAGTTGGTGCGAAGATTGGCAGCTAGCTCTCAACGTGGAAAAATGTAAGGTGATGCGCATGAGTAGAAAAAACAATCCCATAATGTTCGAATACAGCATTAGTAGTGAGCTTCTTGATGCTGTCGGGTCGTTCAAATATCTAGGCGTAACATTGCAGAGCGATATGTAACGGAACGAGCATTTAAGGACAGTTGTGAGCAAGACGGACAGCCGACTTCGGTTTATTGGGAGACTTTTGGGAAGATGTACTTCACCTGTAAAGGATACCGCGTATAAAACGCTTGTACGACCACGTCTTGAGTATTGCTCAAGTGTTTGGGAACCCGCAGCAGATCAGTTTAAAAGAAGACATAGAGGCGGTTCAGAGACGAGCAGCTAGATTTGTTACCGGTAGGTTCGACCAATGCGCGAGTGTCACGGAAATGCTCCGGCAACTCAATTGGGGATCGCTGGAAGAAAGACGACGTTCTTTTCGTGAATTTCTGTTGAGTAAATTTAGAGGGCCGGAATTTTAAGCTGAGTGTAGTACGATCTGGCTGCTGCTTTCTTACATTTCGCGTAAAGATCACAAAGACAAGGTAAGAGAAATTAGGGCTTGTACGGAGGCATATAGGCATTCTTTTTTTCCTCGTTCAATCTGGGAATGGAATAGGAAAGGAAATGCCTAGTAGTGGTACAGTGTACTCTCCGCCACGCACCTTACGGTGAACTGCGGAATATGTATGTATATGTAGATGTAGAACTTAAAATTTCTACACCCAGAGTGGAACTTTAATGAAATATTTCGTTTGTGGGACTTGTGATTTTCAGCTGATTTGCAGAGATGGAATTAGAAAATTGCGCGGTTTGGAACTCTGAATTATTTCGCTCACGTAATTTTCAGCTAGCCTGGCATTGCTGGACGTAGAAACAATTTCGTTGATAAACTTTGATTTTGGTTTTCGTGAGTAGGTGCCTTTAAGTAATTTGTGCATAGTCTGGAGTCGAGTGAAGGACTTAAACATTTATGTTTATGAAAAGCTTCCTGAATAAACGACACATAATAAGGAATGAATAAAAATTAGGACTTTAGCCTACTTTCAGTGAACATTCCTGCCTGCTAGTATTAATATTTTGTTACATATTTTGGGGACATTGCAGGGGATGCAGTTGGCGCTCCCTCAGACTTGATCGTAGACAATTTATTACAAGCCCAGTCATATCTCACGGTTCTTTGAAGGAAATAAATGTCATTTTGTGTGGGTGATTAAAACTGTTCGTGTTGCACATTAGCACATGGGGGTAGTAACTATAAACTATTATATGAACTACTGACATTTTTCTTACACCGTCGCCAAATGCAAAATTATCCGTTTTGTAATCTCGCAATTACACGCATATACACGATTCCTGAAAGAAAAGGTCAAATTTCTGCTTATTAACTACATGTCTCTATGGAAAATATAACGCTTCCAGTGCTGGATGCACAACGACGTTCGAGCCCTTGCCGTAATCATTTATGTACGAGGGATGTCATGCACTTCAATGTGAGTTGCAAAGTTTCTATGTAGATATATATATATATATATATATATATATATATATATATATATGAAGGGCACAATGAACGCTGGAAATTATGGAGCTTATGGGAATTTGAGACGTATCCTTTTCCCTTCCAGTAATTTTTAAGTTTGTTAAGGTGGCAGCTTAACCGGATACTGCAACTTAGATTTTTTACAGAGAGATTATACCGATAACTAATATCGAAATACTCGAAATCAGTCGGGGTATGTTCTGTAGTTTTTACTATCGGACCCTAATTCTTCTTCATCATCTTTATCTCTCCCCCAAAGGGCCGAAGCGCGTAAAAATATTATTAAAAAATCCGCAAACCTAACTGCATTCCTTAAAAAAGAAGATACATTTCTAATTAATCGGCAGGCAGTTCAGCTAGGAGGCTATATTAAGTGTGTGCTGTGTCCTGAGGATGTGACCTCCAACTTCAATTACAGCATCTGCATTTCCGCGATATGTGGATATGACAACGTCGTTGTCGAGTATAAATTTTGTATAGATTCTTTCAGCAGTAGGCTTGACTGATATAATGTATTTCATGTACTATGTACATATTATTGGCGACCTCTGTTATACTCGCAGGTTCCGTAAACGTAACCTATAATTACGTGAGAAATACGAAGCACATCATCCCTGATGGATGCTGATTATATGACATTTAAAGGATCTTTCTATTGATGTTTATGAAGTGTAAAATCTCATTATCTGTTCCAAAGGATCTCTCCCTTATAGACTGACAGAACCAAAGAACGTTAATGCGATTCAGTGCTGCGAGAAAGACCCGGAAGAGACGCGTATTTTACTCTACCATTTTACGAGGTATCTATTCTGGAGATCGTCAAGGTCCTCATCGGATTACGGAAGATGGGCGTGATAAAGGAAGAGTGCTTCAGCTGAAACGTCAGAACATGAAAGGGTTTAAGATGAGATCAAAACACGTTTTCTGCTTCAAGATAAATAGATTTCCTTGTAACAACTTCATTAGCTTAGAACGCTTTGCAATCGCGACTTTATCACGATTCCTACAAAGAAAAGTGCTACGGCGAACGGTCTCGGAAAGCAGAAATTCGGCTCTCGGATTCCAGCATGTCACAAACTTTCACTTGTCGCCATTGCATCCAGTTTTACACCGATTGCAGTCATATCTATTACTTTCGGTATTTCATCAAATACATATTTCAAAATCACCTTTCTGCACGAAGTATGGTACAGGACAAAGATCTACAAATTAGCAGGTGCGTGAAGTGTTATACGTTACGAATAATTTTAGAAAACATTGTTGTGGGAGTTCAGCTATCTGCTGTAGCAAGATAAGTTAATGAAATAGTCTAAGATCTCAATATTTATTTTTAACATGTCCGGTTTCGAAAAAAAAAAAAAACTATCGCCATCCTCAGATATATTCCACTATTCGGTTGTTGCTGGTTGTCATGAGCAGCGACGTTCCGTCACAGTTTATTGACTGGACGTCGTTGCTCATGAACACCAGCAACAGCTAAGTGGTGGATTATATTTGAAGATGACAACAGATTTTTGCCGAAACCGGTCATGTTAAAAATAAGTATTGCGATCTTAGATTGTTTCATTAATTTATATTATACGTTACTGATTAAAAAAATTACTTGTTGATAGAAGCAGACGGGGAAGCGCTAACTGAATGATGTATTGAAAATATCGATCGCAAGGTTACACCATCCGTAATGTTCATACATAAAGCAGAGTATACCTGTGTTTGTGTGTACGTATTGGATAAAAATCTACCTATTTGTTTCAATCCATGAAGACGGTCACCATAAGTGTAAGGATCACGTACGAAACATAGTTAACGAGATATGACGTCACAAACAATGAGATGCGAGAAAATCTGCTACATCACGCGACAGTGTTGCAGATTTCCTCCTAAACCACTGGACCGATTTCAATCAAATTTGATGCACATATTCCTTACCGTGAAGTAACAGTTGCTGGATGGTTAATAATAACTTACGACACATGGTTCAGAAGATACGACGTCATAAACAATAGGAATCGCAAGAAACTGCCCCATAATGCGACGACAATTTATCCATACGCTGTACCCGAATGAGGGACTTAGCTACTTGCAGCAAAGTTTGAAGATAATTTCAAACCTTTATTATATTTTTCTCGCTGACAACCATAGGAAAATAATGAAAGAAATAAAGTTTCTCACTTACTATTTTTCCGCTAGTTATGGACAGACTACGGCATTCTATATGACGTTACATTTTATATTTTCTACACCACAAATTGTAGCCACAGGAAATTTTACAGACAGTGTACCTTCGAAATTTTATCACAGTACGACACGTAGTTCATGAGATATGGGCACATAAATAGTAACGTTCATGGAAAACCGCCACATCACGCACCAAGCTTTAATCTATTACTTCTTTACTACGATATTCGCAACAGATTTTAGAGACATACAGCACTTATAAAAATGGATATATACGTGAAAAATTATACAATTGTACAACATGTAGAAGTATGAGATCTATGACTTATATATATCATTTGTATTTTGATATCTTTGTTTCGTTACTGCAAATTATGCAAGCTAGCCTTACTTCTTATATAATCTCCCATAATGTCTTTTTAGAAAAAAATGAGATGGACAGAGAGAGAAAGGATAGGAGAAGTGCTAACTCAAGACAGGAATGAATAAATAAATATCCGGGCAACGACGGGTTTTCAGCTGATATATAAAATAATTTAATGAATCGTTCATATTTCCGCTCCACTTTCAAAGCATTCAGTAGTATAACAAGTTTCTATTGCCGAGGATCATGTTCTCATTTCCTTCAGAAAACCAACAAACTTCTATGGGCTGTGGGAGGTGTCTTGACGAACAAAGTGAGCATCGAAAACCATGCAAGTAAACATCATTCAATGACGCTACAGAGCGTTGAAGTTACTGGAGGTGATGTCTAGCGGCAGGAGCTGGTGCCTGTAACTTGGACTCTTCGTAGCGTCGTTGAATGGCGTTTCCGGGCATGGGTTTCCATGCTCACTTAGTTCCTCAAGACGCCTCCCACAGCCCCTAGATGTTTGTTGGTTTAGTAGTGTAATTATGAAACACACTAACGTATGGGACACAACCCATCTTGAACTTCGACGTCCATTTACTGCGCAGGGCGAAATTTTGTGAGAGACATTTTCTTATTGCTAGCATGTGAGGAATCTCGGTACGAAGCCCGAGTTCGCGAATTTAGATTCACCCTACACACATACTCCATATATAAGGGTGTTCCACTAAGTGTGTTTGCCTCTGTAACTTATAAAATAATAGGTGACGGGAAATTTTAATGCGGTAGATCAACACAAGAAATGTTACACTTTCTACGGAGCTATCAACATAGTTTATTGTATTATTTTCCAAAGAGTTACAGCACAAAGATATAATTTTTTAAATGGAACAATTTTTTTCAATCGTGCATTAGAATCTTTGAAACCAGCTGCGTCCAAATCAGTTTAATCTACATTCCTATCACTGCTAGTTTGGGAGCTACAACCCTTCAAAGTTTCAGGGGCAGATACCACACGCTGTACATAATACATGACTGTGTGGTGCGTGATGGATGTTATGGCGGTGGGAAGTCGATTTACATGAGATGTTCAAATGTGTGTCCATGTTCCTCAATGCATAATTCAATGCGCCGTCGAATGGATCTGTGGACGACATGTAACATCGACGGTATGACGAAGCGACATGCGTCCTCGATGCGCCGTTTCAGATCATCTGGGGATGTGGGCTCAGTGACATAAAAGCGATCCTTTACATATCACCACAAAAAGAAATCGACTGGTGTTAAATCGGGAGACCTTGCGGGCCATGAATGAGGACCATGGCGCCTCAACCATCTTCCTGCAAACCTGTTCCACAACAGCACGCGCAGAATGGGCGGGGTGACCATCGTGCTGCATCCACATATGGACTCTCGTTTGTAGACACATATGTTCAAGGAGACCACCCAAAAGCGCGATATAACTCACCTGTCAGTGTACCTGGGAAGTAGTGTGAACCGATGATTTCATCCCCAAGAATTCCACACCATACGTTAATGGACCACCTACGTTGACGGTCGACAGGTCGTACCCACCCAGGATTGTCTGCGGCCCAGTAGTGCATGTTATGGCGATTCATTGCACCATAATTTGTGAATGTGGGCTCATCAGAGAACATAACACTTTGTAAAGACTCCAGCATGGCCCACTCACAGAATGTCACTCTTGCACGGAAATCGTTCCCATGCAGCTCCTGGGTCAGTGACAGGCGGTACGGGTAAAAAACCTCTGGTCGTGTACTATACGCCATGCAGATGTGAGACTGACACCAGCGACTGCAGCAACGGCTCGTAAGCTGACATGAGGATCGTGGTGTAGTGCAGCAAAAACAAACACCTCCGTCTCCTCACTTCTTGCAGGTCTTAGTCATTACTGCGGCATATTACCAAGCTGCCTGTTTCCCGAAGTCGTTGTTCTGCATGTAAGAACGTAATGGCTGCTGGGGCTCTTCGCCTAGAATATCGCACAGCATACGCCGTGGCTGCTTCAGTGGCATCGTGTCGGCAATCGCCGAGTATCAGCAACATGTCAACGTACTCGTTGTTCGTGTATGCTATCGTCATCCGATGTCAGTCATGTGGTATTTTGAGGCCTGGTTGTTTGCGTAGCTCCAACTGTCGGGTATACGGCCGTGTGCGGCGACAGTCGGCAGTCTAACAGCGCATCGAGGAAGCTTCTCGCTCCATGACACCGGCGACGTTACAACTCGGGCACACCCCATTTGGAAGGCGCATTGCATTATGCGCAGTATTTGTAGTATCTGCCACTGAAACTTTGAAGGGTTGTAGCTCCGAAACTAACAGTGATAAGAATGTAGTTTAAATTGATTTTGACGCAGCTGGTTTCAACGAATCCAATGCACGATAGAAAAAATATTGTTCCATTTAAAAATTATATCTTTGTGCTGTAACTCTTTGGAAAATAATACAATAAACTATGTTCATAGCTCCGCAGAAAGTGTAACATTTCTTGTGTTGACCAACAGCGTTAGAATATCCCGTCAACTTTTATTTTATAAGTTACAGAGGCAAATACACTTAGTGAAACACCCGTATATGAAGTTGCAGCGCCGGCCGCGGTGGCCGGGGAACTGAGGCGCTCCACACGGTCTGCACGGCCACTACGGTTGGGGGTTCGAATCCCCCTCGGGCATGGATATTTGTGCCATCCTTAGTGTTAGCTAGTTCATAAGTAGTTTGTAAGTTTAGGGACTGATGACCCCATAAATTATACAAACATTTGAACATTTGATTTTATGTTGCAGCTGCATCATGTCGTGATTTTATCGAAATCACAAATCGGAACTCGGAATACGACAATCATTATTACGAAGTGTAATAGTGATGAGGACACGACGGTTTTCTGAAGTAAATGAGAACATGATACACGGCTATAGAAACTTGTTATACTACTAAATGCTTTGAAAGTGGAGCGGAATAATGAACGATTCATTAAATTATTTTATACATCGTTACCCGGGTATTTACTTATTCATTCCTGTCTTGAGTTAGCACTTCTCATATCCTTTGATATATATATATATATCAAACTGGAAATCCGGAAGTTAATACATGTATCTCTTATTCTAAGACGTAAGTAAGTTTTAGTGTTGAAACAGAGCATATGTATTTCATGTACAGTTCAATGTATCAAACGCTACTTACGAACCGTATGTCGTTCCATGCTGAAACACCCATGTTATTACGGTGTAGACTCCACGGGCGGAACTGCAGGCCAGGTTGATTCTGGCATCGCTTCGATCGTACAGATGGCAAATACTGCCTTGAGATACGTTATTCCACGCCTCATCTACCTAATCACGTGTGTTGACAGGTCATACGTGTCAGTTGTCGCTCCATCACATCCCTCACGTGCTCGACTGGAGACTAGTCCTGGCCGGGGACATTTCTGCTCGCCTTGCAGGGCATCTTCAGGTTCACCGCAATCGGTGGGCGCATATTGTCCTGTTGAAACAAAACATCCACATTCTGCTGCAAGACTGACAAAAGAACGAGTCTTACAACATTCTGCTCGCACCGAGCGCTGGCCAGCGTTCTGTCTACAAACACCAAAGTTCACCGAGAGTCGTAGCTTTTCGCATCCCAGACCATAAGGCCTGTGGTGGAACCAGTTTATCTTGAACGAATGCTTGGTACGAGAGAACACTCCCAGGCCTGCGTCTTACGCGCATACGATTATCAATTGCGAAATCGCAATATTGAATCACCTCGAACGTTTCGGAGCGTTGAAATAAATACAACGACAACGTTCTAAAATTTGTGCTGGACCTGTATTCCAACCCGGATTTCCCGCTTAAGGCCACGGTCGCCTTAACCAATTACGCTATACAGCTACGCTTTCCGTTTAACCGAAATTCTCAGCTTCTTGCCCCCTTCCCATTGATTCCTCTAGCTCGCACATCTATACTGCATTCTCTTAAGGGATCGAGCGTTTGAATGCGCCCGCATTGAAATTGTCAATTGCCTGTTGTGGTCATATTTACAGTTATTGATATTGTGTCTGTTCTTTCGGATATCTCAGAAAAGAACACATGTCATATCAGTAATTGATTATCACTTGAATGCAGGCACAATATCATCGAGCCGGCCGCGGTGGCCGAGGGGACTGAGGCGCTCCAGTCACGGTCTGCACGGCTACTACGGTCGGGGGTCCGAATCCCCCCCCCCCCTCGGGCATGGATATTTGTGCCGTCCTTAGGTTAAGCTAGTTGATAAGTAGTTTGTAAGTTTAGGGACTGTTGTCCCCGTAGTTAAGTCCCATAAACTATACAAACAAACAAACAATATCATCGACGCAGATTAGAGCCCGCTACCCATCTTCCATATGATCTTCTGACGTCACCAGTCGATCCATTTACGTCGTTGCTGTAACGTGAGTGGAAGGCGGACTAGATTTGTGCTGGCTGTAATCACACTGCTACTAACACGTTTGCAATATTACGCATTGACAACTTCTGGGCCCGAAAAACATTATTGTCTGTTTAATAATGATTATGCAGCCAAGATCGCATTTTTCATTTATTATGTGACCGGTTTCGGCGTACTAGACGCCATCTTCAGACCTATTACACAAAGTTTAACAATTGATCTATATACATGATTGCCAAGAGACTACTTATATTACAATTGTATGGTTACATACCTGTCGTTTATGTTACTGGCTGGCGGGAAAACTATATACAAATTTTCTACATGTACATTTATATAATGGTCTCTGCCCTTTGTGGTCGTCTTTATATATATATATATATATATATATATATATATATATATATATATATATATATATATAATTAATGTATATATACGTTGACATATAAAGGTTACATGTAGTACATTACATCCAACGTCATATATATGCACAATTGTATAAGTTTCTATGTTAAGCACCTTAGATTGTACATGTAGAATCTTTGTATATAGTTTTCTCGCCAGTCAGTTAGTGTTATACTGGACTCCAAGTAGTATTGTACTTAGACTTTGAAGTACCTCAGTTCAAAACCGTTAGAAGATGGATATATATTTTTTACTTGTGACTACTAATTTTATGTTTAACGATGCCTCAACCTGGATGTACTCTTTTAGTATATAAAAAGTCGTGAAATTATGTAAATTACGACAGGTATGTAACCATACAATTGTAATATAAGTAGTCTCTTGGCAACCATGTATATAGATCAATTTTTAAACTTTGTGTAATAGGTATGAAGATGGCGTCGAGTACGCCGAAACCGGTCACATAATAATTGAAAAATGCGGTCTTAGCTGCATAATCATTATTAAACAATTATAGATCGCCCCACTTAACTATGAGTTCCTTATATATTATTGTCTGCGCTGTGGTAAATGTACTATTGGTACGGTTTCGTTATAATACAAAGATCTTAGCGGATGTCCGCGCTACTCTTTATCTAATCGTGTCACTTATATTGAAAATCGCTATTCGAGTGCGTAAGAACGAATGCAGAAAAAATTGCATGTCAGTATACTTACTACAACGACCACCAGCTTTTCATATCTTGCTTCAATGGCTGAGTCGATTGACTGACGGATTATGAACATCAACGAGCGTTCCAGTCTAACTAGTGTTATTTGTAATTTTTTTTACAACTGTGTCGGGTATTTTTCTAACCTTGATTCGCTATAAATTGTGCAGTTTTCTAGATTCGACATTACAAAATAAAAATAAAAATATATTCAAATGTTTGTAAATCTATCGGACCAAACTGCGTAGCTTACAAACTACTTAAACTAAGGTACACTGCCGGCCGCGGTGGCCGAGGTGACTGAGGTGCTACAGTCACGGTCAGCACGGCCACTACGGTCGGGGGTTCGAATCCCCCCTCGGGCATGGATATTTGTGCCGTCCTAGTTCGTAAGTAGTTCATAAGTAGTTTGTAAGTTTAGGGACTGATGACCCCGTAGTTAAGTCCCATAAGCTTAACAAACATTTGAACATTTTTTAAGGTACACTAACCTAAGGACAACACACACACCCATGCCCCAGGGAGGACTCGAATCTCCGACGGCGAGCATCCGCGCGCTCCGCAGCGAGGCGCCTTAGACCGCTCGGCTACTCCACAGCGGCATTACAAAATATTCCAGTTTACAATTGCCTAACCTTTAAACAAACAAATTATTGTAGTAAAATATAATGGATTATTGTAGTAAAATACAATGGATGCATTTATTTGTAATTACTTTGGACACCTCCCTGTGTCTCCATACTTTTGATTAAAGACAAATGTCTTACGCAAAGTTTACAGAAGGGAGTGGATGTGCCTTACAGTATGTGTGATTTATATTTTTCAACTACGGAAGGGTTATTCGACTATTACGCAAAATGGGAGCGATATCTCTTTGGTAGTGTGTCAGCTTTCTATATTGGTAGCTGGAGATTACGTCGCATCTAATCTTCCTGCAGCAGTTTTTTTAATGGCGTCGTAAATGTTTCGTCCTTTATTTTAGCGTACGGTCGAATATGAATAGCGTAGATTACGAAGGAGTATTAAACTGGAAACAACAGATACTTAAAGGCACATCCTTCGCTTGTATAAACCGCACATAAGAACAAATAAAAATATGCCATTCCGTTGATACGTTCTCTTAGCTGAAAATTGGAGATAACAAGTGGCGGTCTCAGTAATTGCAAATAAATACTGCTACGTTCAATAGTTTTACTAAAAGAATTTGTCTCTATTTAATTATTAGGCAATTATTAAATGGAATGTTCTGATAGAATGTGAAATGTAGAAACACCAACAATTGCACAATGTATAGCGAATTAAAGTTTAAGATATTACCGTCATAGGTCTAACACTGACGCTTGTCATTTAAATTTATAAACGATTAGCTAGCCACTCAGCCAGTGATAAAGATATGACACACTTGTTGTAGTAATTGTACCATTGTGGACTCGTTTTACATTAACAGTTGCTAGGTGCGCGAATAATTATTTTCAAAGAAATTAGCTAAGTTGGAATGAACCACGAAATACGAGACTGTATCCTAACTTTTACATTGCTTCCATTGGATGATGAAAACACCAAGCTAAAGCTTCACGGACAGCTACAGTTAGGTAGATTGGCACTTCAAAGCTTAGGCATACGCAGTGCTATGTTCTTTGAACTTACATTACTTGTTCCAGTTATTAGGAATGCTTCGCTCTTCTAGAGACCTAAAGTTCACTGGTACTAGAAGAGGAGCCAGTTCCTTCGCGCCGGCCGCGGTGGCCGAGGGACTAAGGTGCTCCAGTCACGGTCTGCACGGCCACTACGGTCGGGGGTTCGAATCCCCCCTCGGGCTTGGATATTTGTGCCGTCCTAGTTCGTAAGTAGTTCATAAGTAGTTTGTAAGTTTAGGGACTGATGACCGCGTAGTTAAGTCCCATAGACTGTACAAACATTTGATTTAGTTCCATCACAAACTCTGTGTAAAACATAATTCGTTATACATCAGGTCCAGCCGCCTTTCCTCTGTTGGATGACTTCATTGCCTTTTTCCTCCCTCTTAGTTTCGATCTCTGCCATTCTTGTTGTCCATTCGAGGAAGTACTACAGTCTTCCTCTGTGTAAAAGACAATAATTAGACCTTGTATGTGTCATCCAGTGTTCCAACGGCTTTAGAGTGTTCCAAATGTTCAAATGTTTGTATAGCTTATGGGACTTAACTACGGGATCATCAGTCCCTAAACTTACAAACTACATATGAACTACTTACGAACTAGGACGGCACAAATATCCATGCCCGAGGGTGGATTCGAACCCCCGACCGCAGTGGCCGTGCAGACCGTGACTGAAGCGCCTCAGTCCCCTCTAGAGTGTTCCGCTATAAGGTTTTACATAGGACTAAAATTTCTCAGGATTTTCCGCCAAGTCAGTAGATAGAACTTTATTTTCGAAGCATCTCCCATGACCTTCATTACGCTAATTTTGCAACGTATAATTTATGCTTGTCTGCGAGACTCTGGCGGCGATTAAATTTCCAATGAAGTTCTCTTTGTTTTCGAAGCAGTTACCTAACTGATACTTTCATTCGAGATGAGGTCAGAAACAGGTACACACACGACAGTTACTTCGAGCTATATTTTGTAACGGATGAGAGCAACAAAATCACAACTGCGAACAGTGTATTTCACCATGTCATGTTTCTTGTGAGTGACTAGTAATATAGTGAGAGATTATTGAGTAAGGTAACTTACACAAATGCATTCAACATTTACGGCTAAAATCTACGTTTATAGCTCCCGTCATCTACTACTTGATAGAGGCCAGTCATGTTATATTGTGATATACATTATAAAACATTCTCCGGCTTCTTGCCGCGTCAAACCTTGATAAAACTTCAAGCTTTGGGCGATTAACCCCATCGCCTTCGTCAGGAGCAAGAAGAGTGCCGTCGCAAAGGACTTCGTTCTCGTGATATACACTATTCTCATTTTTACTGCGCTCATGTACCTCACAAAAATGCACCGAATATCGCTATAATTTCAAAAAGTAAACACGATTATGACCAACTGCTGCATACTTACCATTCCTTGTCGAAGTTTACAGTCGCTGTTCACATCGATTTCTTATGGAATAAAAGCCGGCATGCATAGCATATCAATAGTTCGTGTGTGTGTGAAGAGAGAGAGAGAGAGAGAGAGAGAGAGAGAGAGAGACAAAGAGAGGGAGAGAGAGAGAGACAGAGAGAGTTTGTGTTGGGGGAGGGGTCACTTTATTATTCATTGTCTGGACAAAGCTCTACACACTACGTATTCCGGTTTTCCAACAATCAAACATTGATTTCCATATAAAGCTGAGATGCAAATATATATCCTTCTTAACTTCAATGTTTAATAGTTCTAGATTTCTCTTGGTTATGAATCGCCTCTTTACTTGTCTATATTTCTAAATTTTGTCTTGGATGGCCGCAGTGGCCGAGCGGTCTGCGGCGCGCCAGTTACAGTCTCCATGGCCGCTGCGGTCGGGGATTGAATCCTCCTTCGGGCATGGATGTTTGTGTCGTCTTTAGTATAAAGTAGTTCATAGGTAGTTTGTAAGTTTATGGTCTGATGACCCCGCAGTTAAGTCCCTTAATCTTAAAAAAACATTTGAACATTTTAAATTTCTCTTCGCTTCGTCCATGGATTATTTTTGTTAGAAGCTGGCAAAATATCTTCATCTTCTTCGGGATTACTAATTTTAATGTGAAGTTTATAGCTATTTTCATTTATTTTTATTTGTTTTTAATTGCGCTGCCTCCATTCACTACGTATTTGAATATTTATTCAACAATGCATGTAATTCTTCTTCACTGTCACTGTTATATTTCGCGAAACTTTGATCCAGCGCAAAGTATCAAGAGATTGGAAATAGGCACAGGTAACTGCTGTGTGTAAGAAAGGCAATAGAACGGACCCACGAAATTACAGACGTTTTAATGTCAGCTTGCTGTAAAATTCTCGAATATATTCTTAGTTCTTGTTGTTGTTGTTGTGGTCTTCAGTCCGGAGACTGGTTTGATGCAGCTCTCCACAATACCCTATCCTGAGCAAGCCTCTTCATCTCCACATAAGAACGGCAACCTACATCTGTCTGAATCTGCTTACTGTATCCATCTCTTGGTCTTCCTCTGCGATTTTTACCCCACACACTTCCTTCTAATGCTAAATTCACAATTCCTTGATGTCTAAGAATGTGTCCCACCAATCTATCCCTTCTTTTAGTCAAGGTATGCCAGAAATTTCTTTTCTCCCCAATTCTGTTCAGTACCACCTCATTAGTTACGCGATCCACCCACCTAATCTTCAGCATTCTTCTGTAGCACCACATTTCAAAAGCCTTAATCCTCTTCCTGTCCGCACTGTTTATCGTCCATGTCTCACTCCCATACAAGGCAACACTCCATACAAATGCCCTCAGAAAGGACTTCCTTAGGCTTAAATCAATATTCGATGTTAACAAATTTCTCTTTTTCAAAAACGCTTTTCTACCCATTGCCATTCTGCATTTTATATCCTCTGTACTGCGACCATCATTTGTTATTTTACTGCCCAAGTAACAAAACTCATCTACCTCCTTTATTGCTTCGTTTCCCAATGTAATTCCTTCAGCATCACCTGATTTTCTTACACTGCACTCCATTACCCTAATTTTGCTCTTGTTAATGTTCATCTTATATGCACCTTTCAGCACACTGTCCATTCCGTTCAATTGCTCTTCCAGGTCCTTTGCTGTATCTGAGAGAATTACTATGTCGTCGGCAAAACGCAATGTTTTTAATTCTTCCCCCTGAACTTTTATTCCTTCACCAAATTTCTCCTTGCTTTCCTTTATAGCTTGTTCAATGTACAAATTGAATAACATTGGAGAAAGGCTACAACTCTGTCTCACTCCCTTCCCAACCACTGCATCCCTTTCATGCCCTTCAACTCTGACAACCGTTGTCTGGTTTTTGTACAAGTTGTAAATAACCTTACGCTACCTATATTTTACTCCTGCTTGCTTCAGAACTTGAAAGAGTTTATTCCAATCAACATTGTCAAAAGCCTTCTCCAAATCTACAAAAGCTAGAAATGTAGGTTTGCCTTTTCTTAATCTATCTTCTAGGATAAGCCGTAAAGTAGTATTGCCTCCCGAGTTCCTACATTTCTCCTGAACCCAAATTGATCTTCCCCGAGGTCGGCTTCTACCAGATTTTCCATCCTTCTGTATATAATTCGTGTTAATATTTTGCAACCATGACTTATTAAACTGATGGTTCTGTAGTTTTCACACCTGTCTGCACCTGCTTTCTTTGGAATGGGGATTATAACAATTTTCTTAAAGTCTGAGGGTACTTCGCCTGTCTCATACATCTTACACACCAGGTGAAACAGGTTTGTCATGGCTGGTTCTCCCAGAGACTTCAGTAACTCTGAGGGAATGGCATCTACTCCAGGGGCCTTGTTTCACTTAGGTCTTTCAGGGCTCTGTCAAATTCTTCTCTCAGTACAGTATCTCCTATTTCATCTTCATCTACATCCTCTTCCCTTCCTACAATATTGTCTCGAAGTTCATTTCCTTTGTAGAGTCCCTCTATATACTCTTTCCACCTTTCAGCTTTCCCTTCTTTGCTGAGAACTGGTTTTCCATCCGTGTCCTTGATATTCATAGAGCTGTTTTTCTTGTCTCCAAATGTTTCTTTTATTTTCCTGTAGGCTGTATCTATTTTCCCCTATTTATACATTCTTCTACATCCCTGCATTTGCCTTCTAGCCACTCCTGCTTAGCCATTTTGCACTTCCTGTCAATCTCATTTCTTAGTCATCTGTACTCCATTTTGCCTGTTTCATTTACTGCATTTTTATATTTTCTCCTTTCATCAATTAAATTTATTATCTCCTGTGATATCCAAGGATTTTTTGTAGGTCTTGCCTTCCTACCTATTTTGTCCTCTGCTACTTTCACTATTTCATCTCTCAATTTTACCCATTCCTCCTCTACTGTTTTATTTTCCCTTGTTTCTGTCAATTGTTGCCTAAAGCTACCTCTGAAATTCTTAAGAACCTCAGGTTCCTTCAATTTATCCAGGTCCCATCTACTTATTTTCCTACATTTTTGTAGTTTCTTCAGTTTCAGCCTACAGTTCATAGCCAACAAGTTATGGTCAGAGTCTATATCTGCCCCTGGGTATGTTTTACAGTTTAAAACCTGGTTCCGAAATCTATGTCTTACCATTATAAAATCTATCTGGTATCTCCCGGTGTCTCCTGGTCTCTTCCACGTATACAACCTTCTTTTGTGATTCTTGAACCAGGTGTTTGTTATAACTAAATTATGTTCCGTGCAAAATTCTACCAGGCGGCTTCCCTTTTCATTCCTTTTGCCCAGACCATATTAACCTATCTTCCCTTCCCTTCCTTGTCCTACTACCGAATTCCAGTCTCCCATAACAATTAAGTTTTCCTCTCCCTTAATTGTCTGAATAATTTCCTTTAGCTCCTCATATATTTCTTCGATTTCCTCATCATCGGCAGAGCTAGTTGGCATATAAACCTGTACTACTGTGGTCGGTGTTGGCTTCGTATCTATCTTGACAATGATAATGCGATCACTGTGCTGGTCATAGTAGTTTACCCGCATTCCTATTTTCTTATTCATTATCAATCCTACTCCTGTGATACCCCCAATTGATTTTGTACTTATAATCCTCTACTCACCTGACCAGAAATCCTGTTCATCCTGCCACCGAACTTCACTAATTCCCACTATATCTAACTTCAACCTATCCATTTCCCTTTTTAAATTTTCTAATTTTCCTACTCTATTAAGGGATCTAACATTCCACGCTCCGACCCGTAGAATGCCAGTATTGTCTTTCCTGATGATCACATCCTCCTGAGTAGTCCCCGCCCTCAGTTCTTACACAGTAAATTTCCTTCTGTTGATGCATCAGCAGTGCTTTAGGAAGCATCGATCGTGCGAAACCCAGCTTGCCCTTTTCTCTCACTACATCTTGCGTGCTACTGATGAAGGAGAACACACAGACTGCATATCTCTCGACTGTAGAAAGTCGTTTGACCGGTACCGCACTAGAGACTGCTAACGAATCTACGAGCTTATGTAACTGGTACCCAAGTATGTGAATGGCTGGAAGACAAGTAATTTAACCCAGTTCGTTGTCCTTGATGGCGAATCTTCATCAGAGACTAGGATTATCGTCAGGGGTGCCCTAGTGAAGTGTTATAGGACAAGTATTATTTTCTATTTATATAAATGATCTGACGGAGAGAGTGAGTTGCAATCTGCGGCTGTTCGCTGATGATGCTGTGATATAAATGAGGATGTCGTCATTGAGTGACTGTAGTAGTATGCAGGATGAATTGAGCCACATTTCTAGGTGGTGTGAGGAATGACAACTGGCGCTAAAGGTAGAAAAATGCAAGGTGATGCAAATGAGCAGGATAAACAGTCCAGTAATTTTAGAGTACAGCATTAGTAGTATGCCGCTTGCCAGAGTCGTATCAATTAAATGTCTCGGCGTAACGCTGCACAGCGATATGAAATGAAACGAGCATATAAGGACATTAGTGCGAAAGGCAAATGGTCGACCACGCTCTTTTGGGAAGGTTTTATTCGTCTGTAAAGGAGACTGTATATAATACGCTTCTACGATCCCGTTTTGAGTATTGCTCAAGTGTTCGGGATCCCTAGCAGATCCGTTTAAAAAAGGACGTTGAGGCAGTTCAAAGGCGGGCAGCGAGGTGTGTAACAGGTAGATTCGATCAATGCAAGTGTGTTACCATCTGGTTTGGGATCTAAAATGGGAGTCGCTGCAGAAGAGGCGACGTTCTTTAAGAGAATCACTGTTGAAGAAATTAAAAGGGCCGGAATTAGAAGCGGACTGCAGAATGATTCTACTGTCGCCAATTACATTCCGCGCAAAGCTTATAAAGATCTAAGAAATTAGTGCTCGTACGGATGCATACAAGTATTCGTCGTTTCCTCGTTCTATATGGGAGTGAAACAAGAGAGCGAGTAACTATTAGTGGTACTGAGTACCCTCCACCACGCACTTTTAGATGGATTGCGGAGTATGATTGCCTACATCTACATCGATACTCTGCAAATCACAATTAAGTGCCTGGTAGAGGGTTCTGTAAGCACTTTCTTAACTTTTCTCTACCGTTACATTCTCTAATAGAGCGCGGGAAGAAAGGTCACCTAAATCGTTCCGTTTCCGATCTGATATCTGTTATTTTATTGGAATGGTCATGTCTCCCTAAGTAGGTGGGTGCTAGCAAGATATTTTCACATTCAGAACTAAAAGTCGGTGATTGAAACTTCACAAATAGATCACGCCGCAGTGAATAACGTCTTTCTTTTAATGATTTCCACCCCAATTCGTGCCACCTCTCAGTGACACTTTCCCCCCTGTAACGTGATAAAACAAAACGAGCTGCCCTTCTCTGAACCTTCTCAATATCTTCTGTCAGTCCCACCTGGTAAGGGTCCCACAATGGGCAACAGTACTCCAGGAGAGGACGCACAAGCGTGATGTAGGCAGTCTCTTTGGTGGAGCTGGTGCATCTTCTAAGCATTCTGCCAATGAAACGTAATCTTTGGTTCGCCTTTCCAACAATATTTTCTATATGTTCTCTCCAGTCTAAGTTGTTCGTAATTGTAACTCCTACGTATTTGGTAGAATTTACGACCTTAAGGTTTTACTGATTTATCGCGTAATTGAAGTTCAGCGGATTTCTTTTAGTGGCCATGTGCATTACGTCACACTTTTCTTTATTTAGTGTCAATTGCCAATTTTTGCACCATGTAGAAATTTTTGTCTAAATCGCTTTGCAGTTGCTTTTGATCCTCTGTTGACTTCACAGTCCGATAAACAAAAGCATCATCCGAAAACCGTCTAAGGGAGCTATTCAGATTGCCTCCTAAATAGTTTATAAACAGAAGGAAGAGTAGGGGACCTGTAACGCTTCCCTGGGGAACGTCAGATATCACTTTGGTTTTACCTGATGACTTACTGCCAATTACTACGAACTGTGTCCTTTATGATAGGAAATCGTGAATCCAATCGCACAATTGGGGTGATATTCCATAATGATGAAATTTCATTAGAAGCCGCTTGTGAGATACAGTGTCAAAACCCTCTCGGAAATCCAGAACAGTCTAAGGGAGCTATTCAGATTGTCTCCTAAATGGCTTATAGATGTAGATTTGCGAAGATTAGTATTGTTACCCTTCCACCTTCAGTTTTTCCTTTATTTTTTTCCATTCCAATTTTGATGTACGAGGCGCGTCCAGAAAGTAAGTTCCGTTTCAATTTATCTCCGCTGCAGCGCTGAGATTGGAGTTCCGCACATGCGCTGTAGACGATGTGTATCAAGGAGAAAAACGAGCGCCATTTGGAGATCGCTGTCAGTTACGTACGCTTTCTTGTGCTTCTTTGAAATGTCGGCGTTGATTGATAATCCCGCCGCCTGTGAAATCAGGTCTGTGATTCGGTTTATGGATGCGAGGAAAGTGAAACCAAGTGAAATTTATCGGCAAATTTGCGATGTTTACGGACCAAATGTGATGAGTAATTCGATGGTGAGAAGATGGGTCCGACAGTTCAATGGCGGGCGTAGTGAGGTGCACGATGAAGAACGAAATGGGCGTCCACCTTTGGTTACAGAAGAACTGGTTAACTCGATTGATGACAAGATCCAGGAAAACCGTTGGTTTACAATTAGTGCTCTCGCTATGGACTTCCCCCAAATTTCACTGTTTCCAACTGGTTGAAGACACAGGCGAAAGATTTCTATGAAGAAGGTATACAAAATCTGGTGCCACGCTATGACAAATGCCTGAAAAATTTCGGCAGTTATGTGGAAAAGTAGTTTAAGAGGTGTAGAATTTTGTGCAATAAAAATTTCTTCTGCATCTGTGTACAATTTCATTTTATTACCAAACGGAACTTACTTTCTGGACGCGCCTCGTATATGTTATAGTGGAAGAGGGTGGGTAGAGAAGATGAACATTTGACACAATACAGCATTAATTTTTAAAAGTGTATTTCACCTCATCACACAGTTCGTTGTTCCTTTCTTGAATAAAACACGGAACGAACTCTATGTCTGAATCCAGAACCGCAGACTATGCGGCACCGTTTCTCTACCGATACAAATTACCCGTGAAATATTGCGGGAACTCCGGCGCGAAACTTGTGCGCCACACAGAAAGAAGAGCATTTCCTTTGTAATACCACGGAACATCCCTCCTGCAGCATCTCAAGATTCACGAATGCTTTCGGGAGGAAATACAAGAAGAAGCAGAAAGAATCACATGTGAAATTGGCTTTCGAGAAAAGCAGGCAGTTACCCATGCGCAATCCCGGTCGCCGCCTCACAGTTGAAAGGAAGCAGATCAAGGCGAGAGGGTGGGATGGGGGAGGAGGAGGGAGGGAGGGGGAGGGAGTCGTGCCTGCGGGAGCGGTGCCGGACCCCAGGGATCAATGCGCCACAGTCACAGCCGACAGCGCCGCGTGCTAAGGCGCCACCCCCTCTACCTGCTGCCCAGGAGACACAGAAGCAGCCTTCCCTAAACTACTGTCCTACGTTCCCCTTGTAGTTCCGTAAGATGCTAGCAGGTGTCAGGCGGTTCCCCAGCTTAGTACCGGTAGAGCACACTAGAGGCGCTTCTGAGGGTAGCGTAGTAGCTCTGTATAGGGAAAATATGGTCAACCTGCCAGCGGCAGCCATGCTGGGCGTATTCCGCTGCTGCTTACACACCGACCGCTGCAATGTTCTCAGCGCTTAAAAACAATTATCAATCGATTTTGAGTAAACTAGTCGATGAAAAAAAAATAATTTTTTCACGTGTTATAGTGTGATATATTAGCTCGATAATGATCTGATTTTCTATTCATTATTACATATAGTTTCCGTGCTACATCAAATTAAGTGAACTACAGCGCAAAATTTTGAAGAGTTTGCAGAGGAAAAATCGCATTGCGTAGACTTTGCGTATACTTGATTTTAGCACATACAATGCTGCGGTCGAAATGTAGGTAAGATATCGAAATTTTGTTTAAGGTTGAGAGCAGAACGATAACTCTTTTCATACTCGAGATACAGGGTGTTATATCCGACGGACAGAAGCGGGAACTTCGCGTAGTTCCGTCCATGCGGACCTGGCGGCTCTACGAAATACTTATCGTCCGATTTTAAGAAAATAGCTTGGTTTGCGGCTCCAGCTCTAAAGAGTTCACCTATAAATTCAGATTGACCTGTACCGCAGCCAACTATTCGAATAGACCACGAACACGTCATCATCGGACCATAGCGTAAATGAAGAAAACTATTTAGATTTTGGATAAGTCTTTGATGATCATTTTCTTGCGTATTATGTACTTAAAAATTTAACCTCGCGACATTATGCAGGAATTTTCTTCTTAAATTTATTAGAGTTAAAATTATATAGATATCTGCTGCGTGATCCATTCGTCAGTGAATCTTTAATCTAGTAATTTATATTATGAATTAGTAGATAAACCGAACCGTCGCTCCTTGTTTTCTCTGACGAGTTTCATCAATCGGACTGTTGATCTTCCTGCATTTCTGATATATAATTGAAGTACTATAGTGTTTACCTCCCTTCTTCGCTTCTTAAGAACAACCAAAAGTACAACACTGTGGCATTATTCAAACCCAAACATACGAAAAACACAAGACTTCTCATGGCAGCCAAGCAACGTATAGGACCAAGATAGCGGAAAGAACCACGTGACTCGATTTGAGCCAATCACGAGCTGCAGACGGCGGCAAGCGGCGCGGAAAAGGATGGCCATACTTTCCCTATACAGAGCTTTATAACGTAGAAGGGAGGCTGAGGGGAGAGCTCGTGCCGCCTGCCACGAGGCCACGGCTGTGTCTGGTGTGTTGGCGTTTGAGGGGAGGTGGTGGTGGGGGCAGCCGCTACTTGCTGCCTGCTCTGGCCAGTTTAAAGGGCTGCTTCTGACCACAGCGCCATCATGGGACATCTTACGAAACCTCCCCCCCCCCGCACCCCTGAGCGTAGGACCGGGCCGTTACGGAGGTTTCCCGTCTGTATATATTTGTCAGGAGGCAGCAGAGAATGCGAGGGCAGAAACTACCACTCTGGTCTCTGCGACCGCTGGGAACAGTCCGATCTCCTGGCTTCTTCACGAGTGGCATGTGGTCACATTTTGAACAGGGGAAGCAGGTAAATATTTCTCAACAAGCGAACCGACCACGTGGGAATCGGCTTTTTCTTTTCTTTAATTTTATAGTACGACAAGTTCAGACCAAAAATAGTAATGAGCCGAAGACATTCCTTGTAACTAAAAAATTTCTGGAGAAAATCGACTCACAGGATGGCAACATAGGGAGTGTGATAGGACCGCTATTATTTTCTACCTATATAAATGATCTGATGGACAGAGTAAGTTGTAATTTGCGGCTGTTTGCTGATAATGCTGTGGTGTATGCGAGGGTGTCGTCTGTAACTGACTGTTATAGCATACAGGATGACAAAATTTCTAGTTGGTGCGAAGAATGGCAGCTAGCTCTCAATGTAGAAAAATGTAAGGTGATGCGCATGAGTAGAAAAAACAATCCTATAATGTTCGAATACAGCATTAGTCGTAAGCTTCTTGATGCTGTCGCGTCGTTCAAATATCTAGGCGTAACACTGCAGAGCGATATGAAATGGAACGAGCGTGTAAGGACAGTTGTGAGTAAGGCGGACAGCCGACTTCGGTTTATTGGGAGAATTTTGGGAAAATGCACTTAACCTGTTAAAACGCTTGTACGACCACGTCTTTAGTATTACTCAAGTGTTTGGGACCCGCAGCAGATCGGTTTAAAGGAAGACTTAGAGGCGGTTCAGAGGCGAGCAGCTAGATTTGTTACCGGGAGGTTCGATGCGCGAGTGTCACGGAAATGCTCCGCAAACTCAATTGGGGATCGCTGGAAGAAAGACGACGTTCTTTTCGTGAATTTCTGTTAAGTAAATTTAGAGGGCCGGAATTTGAAGCTGAGTGTAGTACGATCTTGCTGCCGCCTACTTACATTTCGCGTAAAGATCACAAACACGAGATTAGAGAAATTAGGGCTCGTACGGAGGCATATAGGCATTCTTTTTTTTTCTCGTTCCATTTGGGAGTGGAATAGGAAAGGAAATGCCTAGTAGTGGTACTGTGTACCCTCCGCCACGCACCTTACGGTGAATTGCGTAGTATGTATGTAGATGTAGAACTGGAATCGAGGCGCAGCAAAGCTAATGCAGTGAGTGCTCAGCTAAGATCTACTTTCTTCTGCAAGAAGTAAGTAAGTACCAAGACTAAGTTAGCGGTGCACCGCTCTATCTTTCGGCCAACTTTGTTGTATGGGAGAGAAAGTTGGGTGGATAAAGGCTACCTTATTCACAAGGTAGAGGTTACAGATATGAAAGTAGCAAGAATTATTTGTAGGCACTAATAGATGGGAACAATGGCAGGAGGGTGTCCATAATGAGGAAATCAAGGAAAAACTGGGAATCAACACCATAGATGAAGCAGTTAGAGCGAACAGACTGAGATGGTGGAGTCATGTTACACTCATGGGAGAAGCAAGGTTACCTAAGAGACTCATGAGCTCGGCAGCGGAGGATAAGAGGAGTCGAGGTAGACCTATAAGAAAGTACTTAGATTCGGTGCAGAATTATTTTGAAGTAAAAGGCATAACATCAGACGAGGCATCAATGTTAGCATTGAATAGGGGAACATGGAGGAGTTTTATTAGACGTACCATACTCCAGACTGAACGCTGAAAGGCATAATCAGTCTCTAATGATGATGATGATAATGATCGACTTTTTAAGGTTTCCAAGTAGAGTTAGGGGAGACCAGGGGAATGGCGCCACCTTAGGGGAAACCAGTTTTTTAACCTTACTTACCAGCTACTACTACTTTACTATAATTTTTTTCAGACATGTATTTTGTTAAGTTTTATTGTTACAAAATATGTTGTGAAAGTATACGCAGTAGCGCCAGTACCCTGGGTACCGGGGTAATGACGCCATATATTTGAAAATAGTAGTAAGTAAGTGTTACAACCGTTGTAATTTATACTTATCACTTTTCTGTGTTAGACATTTTGAAGGCTTCAAGTACTTGTCGATGTAAAATTGGAATAAAAATACATTTTATAATTTAGGCTTGATTAAGACACTGCAAGACACTCGTATTTTCTGTCTTCTTTTATGGATGTGAATCATGGACACTCAAGGCCAGAGACAAACAACGCATTGATGCGTTTGAGCTTTGGTGCTGGCGTAGGATGATACGCATAAAATGGACCGAAAGAAGAACAAATGTGTACATTATTGAGCAACTGAATATCTCCAGACGCCTTTCTTCTCGAGTCGACGAAAAAATTCTCCAGTACTTTGGCCATATTGTGAGAAGAGACGGAGAAAACCTAGAAAAAATAATTTTACAAGGAAAGATCGAGGGCATAAGACCAAGAGGAAGAATAGCGAGCAGATGGATAGACCAAAACAAGAAGATCTCCGGTCTACCTCTTCAGCAGGCACTGAGAGAAGCTGCCAACCGTCCGGGATGTAGACGCTTGGTTCGTGGGGTCACGATGCTCAACAATGAGCACAACGACTTATGATGATGAAGACACCGCAAAAGTCAGAAATACCGGAATAGTTTTTGGCACCTCAAACTTACTCCATTCTCTACATTCTGTTAGTGCCCATTTCCCAAAATTTATGCATCTGAATTACACTTCATTTTTCTAAAATCCTCCACCACGGCGTCATTGACCCAGTTGAAAACTATGGCTAAGAACGTCAATTTAAAACCAAAGATTTTGCAAAACAATTAGGTTAGAGACACGAAATCGAAGCTAAATACCTACAGATTACGTTAATACTAGTATCAAAACGCACTGACAACCTACAGAGGTACTTATTTCAATAAAATACAGGCTCGAAAATTAGATCCAAAACGTCGAAACTAACAATTTCATTCACACGATTAATACCTGTGAACAACCACGGGGCCGAGGGGATTGAGGCGCTTCAGTCACTGTCTGCACGGCCACTACGGTCGGTGGTTCGAATCCCCCCTCGGGCATGGATATTTGTGCCGTCCTTAGTATTAGCTAGTTCATAAGTAGTTTGTAAGTTTAGGGACTGATGACCCCGTAGTTAAGTCCCATAAGCTATACAAACATTTGAACATTTTGAACAACCGCGGACGGCTACCATAGGAATTAGTTCCGCGGTAGGTAGCGGAGATGGAACACTGTTAAGTGTACTCGTACTGCCGACCGTTCGTCATAAAACTGGGGTGGCGCGATTACTTAGGGTGGGGACGTTACCCTGGTCTCCTCTAAACACCTGTGAAACCTTAACTTTTCTCGACGTAATGAATTTTCAAACAAGTTACGGGTCTTACGGGTATGCTGCCTGTGACGTAGTCGGCCATCGCCGATATTTCGACAGAAGCACACCCTGTCATTCTCAAGGCACAACTGCACTCAAGGGAGAAATGTGCAAGCGAATTAATGACCACGATTTGCAAAGGGTAAATAAAGAAGACAACAAATGTTCGAATTCAAATGTTTGTTAAGCTTAAGTGACTTAACTGTGGGGTCATAAACTTACAAACTACTTATGGACTACCTTATACTGAAGACGACACAAACATCCATGCCCGAGTGGGGATTCGAACCCCCGGCCGTAGCGGCCGTGCAGACTGTGCATGGCGCGCCGCAGACGGCTCGGCCACTGCAGTCGGCAAAAATGTTTAAATGTTTGTACAGCTTATGGGACTTAACTACGTGGTCATCAGTCCTGAACTTAGAAACTACTTATGAGTTAGCTAATACTAAGGACGGCACAAATATCCATGCCCGAGTGGGGATTCGAACCCCGACCGTAATGGCCGTGCAGAAAGTGATTGGCGCGCCGCATACCGTTCGGCCCCACGTATTTTTCGTTGGGTGCCTACTTGATTGAGCGACGTCGTAACATTACAGAGGATTGCATAAAGGTTGATTCAGTCACTCATCTCCAACCGTCGTCTTCAATTTTAGGTTAAATTATCAGGTTTGATGCTCCACTTCTAAACATTGTGAACGTAGTTTGCTTTGCAGTTGAGGCATCAGTGAAACATTGCGACCTTAAAAATTAAGCATTGTAAGTTAACGTCGTCGTCAAGAAATGTATTGTTTTCCATACTTCCATGCTTATAACGCTGGTTTATATGATACCACATCTGTCATGTAGAACAGTGACCAAAGACGGCTTTCTGATTTTACATTATTGCCCCAAAATGTATTTTGCGGTATTTATTAATTTATTTTTAAACAAAACAAAAATGCGTCTATTCCTTTCATAAAAAGTAACGATTATACATATGCTAGTTACCATATATTTTATGAATTTTATATTTGAATGGTGGAAGTATTCATACATAACGATGAAAAAACAGAGATTCCTGACGTATATGAACCACCGAACCTATGTCAGTTTAATGTACAAGGCTACCAAATAAGCCACTCCAATAATAGAGTAACTGGCTCAATAACATGTATATAAATGTCCTTGCAAAACTTCAAAGATGATTTTATCAAGAATTTTTCAGATTTGGATCGAATGGGTTTAGCTTAAATGTTTGTAGAGCTTATGGGACTTAACTACGGGGTCATCAGTCCCTAAACTTACAAACTACCTATGAACTAGCTTATACTAAAGACGGCTCAAACATCCACGCCCGAGGTGGGATTCGAATCCCCGACCGCAGACCGCTCAGCCACCGCGGCCGGCATGGTTTTAGCTAATTACTATTTGAGGTTCGAACTTCATGTACCATAAATATAAAAAGTAATAAAATCCAATACCCATGAGTTTTCCTTGTAAGATAATTAAAATAAAACATTTTACACACTTAAAATCGGTTCCATACCATCCTGAGGCCTAGTGCAACAACCAGCTGTGGATATCTTAAATTAGTCTCGGTTACAAAAATACCCTTTTATTACTAACGACGTGTTTCGCTCTTGGAGGGCATCATCAGATTATCCATGCCAAAAGCACTTGTGAAGTAATGTACGTTACAAAATATACAAAGATCCGTTAGGAAAAATATTTAAAATAGCTATGGAAAGTGGAAGATTCAGCCAGAAATACGTGGCATCATTCGAGACTGTGCGACCGTATTTAAGAGACGATATATAGACTTACATAAATCAAGTGTGTGGAACCAACGTGTATCAATGTTGCTCAGATGTACAATTAATAGGAATAGGAATGAAACAGTAGTGACCTAAATTAACTTTTTTTTCTTTCTTTTTTTTCCAAGGAATTGAGCGTTTAACAATCTATCTTTCCCAGCTGCGGATTGTTTTACAACTCTGATATCAACTAAAAGATCGAGCTTTTTTCCTTTATGGGAGTTAGGTAGTACATGTAAATTCCTCAATATCGGGGGCTGATGGAAACTAAATTAAATGCAAAAACTGAATCCTGCTTTTCTCCTTTCTTGTTCAGTCAATGCTCGCTAAACCATGATCGAAATTTTGAACCAGTTTGATAGGTCACACACGGTGTACCAATTTATAAAAAGTGATTGTAGATATATGGGACCAAACTACTGTAGTCATCAGTCACTAGGCTTACAAACTACACATGCATGGGGTATTTTTCATAGAAATGCCATTGCTGCTCCCAGAATCTGACACAAATGCGACGATGAAAGTAAGAAATATAAAGTTCACACACCGCAGAACGCAAACCTACTTCCCCTTGCTCTACAATTTGACATATTTCACAATACGAATACGACGTACGTAGATACCTGGTAACATTTGGGTCAATTTTCATCAATATTATCATCTGTCAGAACACGAAAAAGGCAAGTATGTTCCTCTTTACAATGAAATAAGTGGAAACAACTGCCTGAGTGCCCATAACGCCTTCCTTAAAAAATAAATAATTAAAAAAATAAATTGGCATGCTAACGTAATTGCGCTCCTCTTTTTTATTTTTTCAAAAAATGATTTTACATTATTAAATGATAATGCAGTTTTGATTTATAGTACCTTCACCTCACTGCTACATTCTACATGTTTCCTTCATGCTCTCTTCCCATTCTCACTTTCTGCTGTCTCTCGTAGGCTCTTAAACCCCATGTATTCGTCGTTTTTACCATCGCCTTGTCTCACAGTTTCGCTATCCATCCGCTGTCCTTATTGTCTTTGAAGTGACTGTGTCAGCACAAAAAGCAATACGCAAGGGAACAGTTACATTTGCACACTATTGGGAGAAATCAAATGTTCAAATGTTTGTAAAACTTAGGGATTTAATTGCTGCGGTTATTAGTCCATAGGGCTACAAACTAACTTATGCTAAGGACACCACACAACCCATGCCCGAGGAAGGACTCGAATGTTCACAGCCAGGCGCCTTAGACCACTCGGCCACTCCACCGTGGCTGTGACATTATTGGAAACTCCAGTTGAAGCGTATAAAACAATGCACTCTTACTGTAGAGTAAAACAAAAACACAATTTACAAACAAAATGGGTCGTTCGTACAGTAGATCCTACATCATAAATAACTTTTTTTTAATAAACTGATTAGGACAGTTGACAAGACAACAAAAGAAATGTTATATGATAACAGATGAAACGTCAGCATTGCTCGTATTTACAGTTGTTTATGTATATTTAACAAGTGGATTTTTAAGACATATTGTAAAACGTCTTGCATGAACAATACTGACGTGGATCAAGAATGAAGAGACATCTTTAATATATTGATTAAAAAGCAGAGCCGTGAGAAATAGTATCTTCTCCAGAAATATTCCCGGGTCATTGATCTTAACATCTGTTTCGGTTTACAGTAGGCATCCCGCGTCTAGGTTCTATAATGAGTGATGCCTATATTTGAGGCGTGCGCGCTGATCGTTGCAGTCTAATTCTTCTCTTTTTGTCACAGTCTGCTGTCTGTCTGTTTAGTCACTATTGTCTCCTCCGTACAGGTACTTGTGGATAGTTTGATTGAGGCTGTAACCCCCAGACCGAGAAATCTAAACCTTTTGGTACAGGGAACGAGGGAAAGTGAATAGAATTTTTCTTGTAAAGATCGCCGTCTGGGGTATCGGGACCCTTAAAGTGTAGGTATTGTCTCCGCCCGTCTATTCCCACTCTCTTTCGCACCCACCGCTAAAAACTCCATCCATTTAGCTTTTTTTACTGTTACTGTCTCTCTCTCACCGTAACTGCTTGCTCTTTCTCTCCCGCTAGCACTGTCTCTTCTCTCTTTATCGCCGTTCTCTGCTGTTTCAGAAGGAAATGCGCGAATATGCCATTTTAAAGAGGAACATAGATGCCTGTTTATGCTCCAACAGCATTTTTCAGCTGTTTCCCTTCTTTTCCTAGCTATTGCTGGGTGTGCTACATAACATGCCAGGTTCGGTAGAGAAATATGGATTTGTAAACCTCTTTATATAAACAAATAATGAAGAACGCCAGCTGCCAGTGGACTTTGAAATAAATCAGTCAGGAAAGTTGAAAATTGGCCCCCAAGCTGGGATTCGAATTCGGGTCCTTCTGCTTACTAGGCAGCGTGGGTTGCCCCTGCTCGCCCCCCATACCCCCAGCCCCGCCGGCCAGACGCGAATTCTCAGCTTGTGCACGCACTTCTGAAGTAGGGCGCCTGCCCATTATCAAATGTTCAAATGTTTGTAGAGCTTATGGGACTTAACTACGGGGTCATCAGTCCCTAAGCTTACAAACTACTTATGAACTATTGTTAATAAAACTCTTCTGGGTATTGGACCGCATCGTCAATATATCAAGTATTTCACCAACGTTTCGGCTGCTATTGCAAGCGGCCATCTTCTGGGTGTTATGTTTACTATACTTACTATACTTTACATATACTTATGAACTAGCTAAGACTAAGGACGGCACAAATATCCCGAGCGGGGATTCGAACCTCCGACCGTAGTGGCCGTGCAGACCGTGACTGGAGCGCCTCAGTCCCCTCGGCCACCGCGGCCGGCTGCCCACTATCATCATTACTTGCGGCATGTCGCCGATTTCCGAAAGAGTCTGGGGCGAGTGTGAATTCGTAATGAAGAATGAATCGATGTCTGTCTTCGCCTTAATTATACATACAAGTTTTGACGGGATCTGACGAATAACACAATTAAATTGTGTATCATCAGGCGTGCCCCAGGGGAGTGTGATAGGACCGCTATTATTTTTTATCTATATAAATGATCTGATGGTCAGAGTAAGTTGTAATTTGCGGCTGTTTGCTGATTATGCTGTGGTGTATTGGAGGGTGTCGTGTTTAATTGACTGTAGTAGCATACAGGATGACTTAGACAAATTTTATAGTTGGTGCGAAGAATGGCAACTAGCTCTCAATGTAGAAAATTGGAAGGTGATGCGCATGAGTAGAAAAACAATCGCATTCCGTTCAATTACAGCATTAGTAGTGAGCCTTTTCGATGCAGTCGCGTCGTTCAAATATCTTGGCGTAACATTGCAGAGCGACGAAATGGAACGAACATGTAAGGACAGTTGTGAGTAAGGCGGACAGACGACTTCGGTTTATTGGGAATATATACTTCATCTGTAAAGGAAACCGTGTATAAAACGTTTGTACGATCTCGTCTTGACTATTGCTCAAGTATTTGGGACCCGCAGCAGATCAGTTTAAAGGAAGGCATACTAGCAGTTCAGAGGCGAGCAGCTAAGTACGTTACTGGTAGGTTCGACCAATGCGCAAGTGTCACGGAAATGCTCCGGCAACTCAATTAGGGATCTCTGACGGAAATACGACGTTCTTGTCGTGAATTTCTGTTGAGGAAATTGATGCTGAGTGTAGTACGATCTTGGTGCCATCTACTTACATTTCGCGTAGTGATCACAATGACAAGATGTGGAATAGGAAACGAAATGAATAGTAGTTGTACAGTGTACCCTTCGCCACGCACCTTACGTTGGATTGCGGAGTATATATGATGTAGATGTAGAAATTCCGTTATTTACCAAGAAAATATTAAACGATACGATGCGCAGAATCAATTTTTATGGATATTTTATTTTTATAATCATTATTTTTTTATGGATATGACAAGTATTTGATGTGAGCCCGTTTGGACAGAAGTGGGAACACCACCCTAGTTCGTTCAACCGGATGACTGTCATTTACGGTATGATGAAGAATTTTAAGGTCGACGAGTCGTTAACTTTTAATTAGGTGTTGTAAATTTGGTGCAGAATCTACTGGACCAAATTACTTAGGTCTTTGTTCCCTAAACGTACACACAATTTAAACTAATCTATACTGACCGCTTAGGAATAACCGCGTGATCTAAGGATCATGGATTACTTGGCCGCTCCCAGTCCGATGTTCGAGTCCTTCTTCGGTCAGTAGTGTAAATTGTTCTTAGCATAAGTAATATAAACAATTCGATCACCTAGCTCTACAAACATTTGAACATTTTATTACTATTATCATTATTTACGCTGAGAGCAACAGACATCCATTCCTGAGGGAGAACTCGAACCCACAGCGGGAGTGATCATGCAATATGTGTCATGCCGCCTCAGACCGCACGGCCATTCCTGCATGGCCTTTTAATTATAACAAGTACAGCTATGGCTGATGCCTCAAACAAGCCTGTTGTATGAGTATTGAAGAACACGTTTTGCGCATGCGCAATCTGAGGTGTTTAAGCTGGCTACAGAGACTGGACCGAATATATTTTCGCAGTTCATTCCCTACTTGTTTCTGTGAGCAACTTGATAAACGGATAGAAAAAAAAAAACGACAACTCAAAGGCGTTTCTCTGATTTAAAAACACATTTATATTATATAATATAGTTAGGAATAATTAGGCAGTGTTTTTCCTAATGAAAACACCTAGGAATAAAAAATCTTCAAGGTTGATGTGACTTAATACATACGAAACCGGGCTCGTTCGCAGCGCAGCGGAAGAACAATGCAGTAAAATTTCTCGCGGAAGGCTATCGGAATACAATTCAAATGAATATTATGAAGTGTATTTCGACACCCTATTACTAGCTGTTTATTTAAAATGCTGAGAAGACGTTCGAATGTACTGCTATGAAGAAACTATTTAATCACCTGCCGGTAAAACAAGTAAAACTGTTCGTTAAGGGAAGTTTAGCTCCTCGACCGTGTTCGACGAACTCAGTTCCGGCCCTTAGTTGCTAACATTCTGGGGAGCGTATAAACTTATTCATAGTCTCATGCCAAGCTTAGAGATCCTCTTGACATTTTGACAACGACCTCCGTAGGAAGGAGATACTTGAAACGGTACTTCTTTGAGAAGTAATCTTTAAGCGTGCGGTTCTCCGGTAAAGACATCCATTAAATTATCAAAATAAAAAATGTCTGGCGAAGCAGCGAAGTGTTGGAAAGTTAACAATTACAGAAGAGTTTGCCGAAATATAAGATTGTACTGCGTAGCAAGGTATACCGCGAGGCACGGGAATATGAACACGGTCAACGGGTTAACTATGTCTCACGTATTTACTGCGTTGGCCACGCAGTCAGGTTTTGACTTCACCAATCAGCGCTGTCCAACGTCATCGGCCCAAGTATTCTCCTTGGGATAGTTCCAGGGAACTCATATCCTCTCTGATCCTGTCAATCCACTTCAGTCGTGGACTTCCCCTTGGCCTTGGGCCTCAGTGTTTCCTCACACGACCTGTCTGACGATCTTTCTCGACACTTCAGACTGCTCTCTTTGATCACTACTGCGATGTTCATTGATTTGTACTAATCTTAAAATTCACTGTTGTTTCTCTTTCTCTATTCATCTCCATCCTTCAGTGGCATTCTCAAATATCAGACGTTTTCTTTCCGCATTTTGTGTAATAGTCCAGGATTAAAGGTTAGTATTAGTCTTGTAAGTGGATCTAGAGACAAGCAGCTTTCCCAGAGAAAATCTTCCATGTTACCTGCTGGTCTATCCAGTTCCTTTAATTGTGTATTATTCCAAGATAGTTTAGGCGCTTTGCCCTTCTAAAAATTTTGTCATTGCTTTTAGAGGTATTTCATCCTTCTTCTTCTACTCCCCACGAGGTATTACGTTTTGTCTACATTCAGCTTAAGGTCTCTTCTCATCGCCTCTTGCAGTAAACGCTATTCTCACCAGGACCAGTTCTGATTCTTTCTGTGATATTAGGCCACCTTTCGCATAGAGCAAACTATCGACCCTTCTTTACAGCTTTAGTCTTGTCTCTACTTCTGCTACTATCCCCCATTTGCCTTTGCAGTACCTGTCATTCTCCTGTCGCGCTCTATGCCTCATCTGGAACTTCGCTGACCTGTTTATATTTATTTTACTGATGATATTTCTTATATGTATACCTCTTGTCAGTTTTAATGTTTTTCTGGGGACTTAAGTCCTGTCCACATTATATGTCTGTTAACACTAACAAAACCTTTTGAAATTCCACTGAATATTTTTTTTTTTTTTTTTTTTTTTTTTTTTTTTTTTTTTGCGAGATTCCAAGTTCTTTGATATAAATTGCCTTATTGTACGTAGATGGTCTACACTTTACCTTTCTCAAATTTCCTTGTTGGATTCACAGTACTTTCTTGACGTGCTCATCAGCCGCTACAACAACCTCATTGCTCAAGATCTCATAATCTATACACCGTCAAGTAATCCCTCTTTAGTTGCTGCACCTCTTTGGGTCTCATTTTCTCCTAATCTGAAATATGCGGCCGATGAGTGACTGCTGCTTTTCTACCGCGATACTCTCCATTTCAAACCAAGCAAATTAGCACGACTACTATGAGAAACGGCAAGCATGTTTGATGACGAAAGTTCCTGGCAGATTAAAATTGTGTGCCGAAACCGGGACTCGAACCTGGGACCTTTGCCCGCGAAAGGCAAAGGTCCCAGGTTCGAGCCTCGGTTCCGCACACAATTTTAATCTGCCAGGAAGTTTCATATCAGCGCACACTCCGCTGCAGAGTGAAAGTTTCATTATGTTTGATGATGTCTGAACAAGAAACCTCCTATTCCCTATCGACAGTTCAAGTATAACACACCTGGCATTGCGAATGGCTCGAATGCCGGTCAGGAATGCCAGCGCAATTCTAAGCACCTTGTCAGGGATTTCGCGGCCGATACGACCGGAGATTTCAGTCCTGCCTCTAGCATGGTTGTGTGTGATATCCGTAGGTTATTCGAATTTAGATTAAGTAGTTTTTGAGAGAAGCGACAAATGATCACATTATCTTCGTTCCATAGAATTACAAACATCTGAATATTTTGAATGACTCGAATGGTTCAGGACTCCGGTTGGCGGTTGTGATACCGAACACAGATCACCCGTTGAGCTTCGTGTGCATTGTCAATGACTGTGCCACACAAGAGATGCATATCTCGCAGCTAAGCAGAAGCGAGTCATTCTGCTTTACGAAGTACTGTACGCATCACAAATACTCCAGCTACCTTCGATAATGCCGCAGTGTACACTGAAAACTAGCAGCAGTACTGCAACGCAAACAACTCGTGTGTTTCAGAGCACACGAGTGAAAAGCAAACACTCGATCAAAGGAACTAGCAAAACAGACGGAATGTGCTTGTTTTGCAAGGTGTTGTAAGTGCAGGTTAACATCACATTATATTTGCTAAGCTTGCGGTGGGTTTGCTCGAATTGTCCGTATTGTTCCTGTGTGTGCTAACTTTAACCAGCTGAGGATTACTTTCACGAGCTTGAGTTCCTATTCCTACATTCTGTTTCGACTCCTCTATGAGTTCGTCTTGTATGTGCGCAAACTTTCAGCGACCCTATGCCATAGACATTAATTGGGATTTTGTAGTCTCAGATGCTGAAAAGTATTGTAATTATATAACATGCAAGTTACAAAAGTTGTGCCCGGGCCTGGATTTAACCCCGGGATCTCCTGCTGTTGCGCTAAACCCGAGTCATCCAAGGATCACGTACATCTACGTGGATACTCTGCAAGTCACACTGAAGTGCATGGCAGAAGGTTCATCGAACCACATTTATGACATTCCTACATAGTTCCGTTGTCTAATAGCTCATGGGAAAAGAAACACCGACCCGGCTGAGTGGCAAAGTGCATTGAGGCGCTATGTTGCGATGCGTGAGGCCGCTCCCCGTCGGGCGTTCGAAACCCCCTTCGGGCATGGGTGATTGTGTCGTCTTTTGTATAAGGTAGTTCATAAGTAGTTTGTACGTTTAGGGATTGATGACCCCGCAGTTATGTCGCTTAAGCTTAACAAATATTTGAAATTTTTTTTAAAGAAACACCTAAATATTTCTGTTGTCGATCTCATTTCTCTAATTTTATAATGAAATGTCTTTCTCTGTAGGTAGGTACTAATAATGTATGTTCGCATTCGGAAGAGAAAGTTAGAAGGAGAAATTTCACCAGTAGATTTCACCGCAACAACGCCTCTCTTTTAATGATTTCCAACCCAACTTTTGCATCACTTCCGTGATCATACAAAACTAGCTGCCCTTCTCTGAACTTTCCCTAAATCGTTAGTCAGTCCCAGCTGGTCTGGATCCCACAATGCGCAGCAATGCTCAAGAATAGGACGCACAAGGGTAGTTTCTTTAGTAGAACCGTTGCATCTTCTAAGTGTTCTACCAATGAAATATAGCCATTGGTTCGCATTTCCTACAAGATTTTCGATGTGTTCTTTCCTATTTAAGTTGTTACTAATTGATAGTCGTAGGTGTTTAATTTACAGCCTGTAGATTTCGCTAAATTATCGAGTAACAGAATATTAACTGATTTCTTTTAGTGGTCGTATGGATAACCTCACACTTATCATTATTAAGGATGAATTACCAATTTTTACACCACGCATATACCTTATCTAAATCATTTTGCAAATGCTTTTGATCTTCTGGTGACTTAACTAACCGATAAATGACAGCATCATCAGCGAACAATCTAAGAGAGCTACTCAGATTGTCTCTTAAATCTTTTACATAAATAAGGAACAGTAGCAGTCCTATAACGCTTCGCTGGGGAGCGCCAGATATCACTTCTTCTCGATGACTATCCATTACAACGTACTGTGTCATTTCTGGCAGGATATCACGAATAGAATCGCACAACTGTGGCGATATTCCATAATCACGCAATTTTATTAGAAGACACTTGTGACGTACGGTGTCAAAGCCTTCCGGAAACCTAGAAATACGGACTCTATTCTGCATCCACATGTGTTTCACAAAATCGCCACTCTCAGAATGCGTGTTAACTATGGGTCCGTAGGTCCTTCTCTTCAATGTTTGATGAAAGCATATGTTCAAACATCCTGCTACAAACCGACGTCAATGATATAGGCCTCCAATTCTGCCGATGACTACTATTGCCTTTCTTGAATATTGGAGTAACCTGTGGAACTTTCCAGCCGTTCGGTATGCGACGTTCGCTGAGCGAGAGGTTGTATATGAGTGCTTGGTATGGGGCTATTGCATCAGCATACTCTGAAAGGAACCTAATTGGTATACAATCGAGAAGGGGAGAGTTACTTGTATGATTTTAGTTGCTTTGATACTCCATAGGTATCTACTTCTAAATTACGCATGCTGGCAGCTGCTCTCCATAATAATTCTTGATTATTTGCTTAGTCTTCTGTAGTGAAGGATTTTCGGAATGCTGTGTTAAGCAATTATGACTGAGCAAAACTGTAATGAGTAGCGTCACTATTTTGCCGTTAGTATACTTTACATACGACTACAATGTATTAAGAATTTCTACCAAATTACGTGACAGGGTTACTATTGTAAGCTTCTCGCATTGAAGTTCGAGCTAAATTTCTAGTTTCTGTAAAAGATTAGCAGTTTTGGTGATTTTGTATGCGTTTTAATTTGGCATGCATTTTTCTTTGCTTTTACAAGAGTGATCTGACATGTTTTGTGTAACACGGCGGGTCAGCCTCCTCTATTGTTAATTTGTTTGGTATTCATTTGTCATTGGTTGTCGATATTATTTCAAAGACGACCCAAGTACGTAAATATACCAAAGACGTCGTTATTCGCAACTGTAAGTCTCCGTGTCGAAGACTGATGGATATTTCAGTGTGGATGCACACGAATACCGGACTTATGGCGGGTATAAAAGGCCAGCTGCGAGCCATGGAGTACAATGGATGACATATGTTTGTGTCTGGCGGGTACGCACTTGGGTAGTCTCTGCAGGTGTGTTAAGCCCGTGTGACTGGGGTGACATGGAGGTGTTTTTTTTTTTTTTTTTTTTTTTTTTTTTTTTACTTAAAGACAATTGCAGGAAAGGTTCTCAGTGCAATTTATAAGATTTCAATTGCAGCCTCTGTCCACAAATCACAATTTGTGCGGAGCTAGGTGTCAGTTAATTTGCTTGGAACGACTTAACGACTTCTGGGCTCCACAACATAGGCCACAATTTGTTTAGAGCAACTTATGAACTCAGCAACGCTCGTCCGAGTAACAACAACAACTCCACCATAAACACATTTTACACACAATTTCCGACAATAGGCCCTTATACGGAACCTGAAACACACTGTGATTAACAGCATGGAGGACAACACCTAAAATATATTTCATGCTCCAAGAAGCGAGTGTGATGTAGCCATAGAGTCTCATATACAAAACATAATAACTGGCTTTGATCAAGATGGAATGATGCGCGCCGGCCGCGGTGGCCGAGGGGACTGAGGCGCTCCAGTCACGGTCTGCACGGCCACTACGGTCGGGGGTTCGAATCCCCCCTCGGGCATGGATATTTGTGACGTCCTTAGTATTAGCTAGTTCATAAGTAGTTTGTAAGTTTAGGGACTGATGACCCCGTAGTTAAGTCCCATAAGCTATACAAACATTTGAACATTTGAATGATGCGCGGCGACCCGTGCCACCAGGCCCGGCGCAAGGCATGTGCGAAACGTGCGGCCGCACTGGGCGGCACTTTCCGAGGGGCGGCAAATCCGCCGCTCCTCCTTTTGTAAGGACAAACTCAACTTTCATGCCCAAGAGGGGATTCGAAACCTAACCTTGGAGCGAGCGGATTCGGGAACTGTGGCATGACGCCTCGACTACCTGCCGGCCGCCCATGTTGAACAAGGTGAGGGAGGAGGATTAACTTCTTCCTCGCCACTGTGGCAGCACCGTCGTGATTACGCGGTAGTAACAGAGGGGGGGAAGCAGTATTCTTATGAGTGGAGCGTTGCCAGCCTGGTACGCGCCGTGCGTTTACTCACAACTAATTTGGCAGAAGACGGAATCTAATTTGTAAATTCGAATGCAGTGTTCGATACTGCGGTTACATGTTAAGCCTGAAGCAATTTTGCTAAGCCCTTCAATGACAGTATCCGAGTGTTTTATTCTTCCCGCATTATGGAAAACAGTAGTTAAACAATACTACACTCAAACAAGTCCAACACTTACAATGGCTAGAAGTATTCTGAATGGGTAAATACACTGCGAGTAATTACAAGGGATAAAGACAATGGTAGTACGCCTGTCATAAGTTTGATTTCGACGTATTTTTCAAAATTTTTGCAATCCGTTTCTAAGTGACAGTCGGACGATTTGATTTTGAGCCATGAACCACTTGTCTGCACCTGCATGAACAACAATGACTAAAGTCTGACCGGCACTCTTGTTTGACCAATACTGCTCGCACACTATCACTTTGCCAACATTTATTTACTGAATACTAAAAAATTGTTGTTTGGGACGTAACTACGGAGTCATCAGTCCCTAAATTTACAAACTACTTATGAACTAGCTAATACTAAGGACGGCACAAATATCCATGCCCGTATTCGCCGTACAGACTGTGAATGACGCGCCTCAGTCCGCCCCCCCCAATTTATTTTATTTTATTTTTTATTTTTATTTATTTATTTATTTTTGCTCTATGGGTGGTTCTGTGTAGTTCTGTTTGATGCGGACGCAGATTGTGTTCGTTTATTCTTCTTCGACTTGTTCTTGACTCCGTTTTTTTTTTATTACAAAGAGCATTGAGCCCTCTGACCGGGCGCGCTTAGCCACGGCGCCCGGCCCCCCTCGGCCACCGCGGCCGGCTTACTGAATACTATTTTCTGTTGAATACAATATCTGTTCACAACCATTGAAAATTGTCAATTTATGTTAACTGTAAGTTCATGCCGTGCGGATTAACCGAGCGGTCAAAAAGTGCTCTGCAGTCATGGACTGTGCGGCTGGTCCCGGCGGAGGTTCGTGTCCTCCCTCGGGCGTGTGTGTGTGTGTGTGTGTGTGTGTGTGTGTGTGTGTGTGTGTGTGTGTGTGTGTGTGTGTGTGTGTGTGGTGTGTGTGTGTGTGTTCGTCCTTAGAATAATTTAGTTTGAGTAGTGTGTAAGCTTAGGGACTGATGACCTTAGCAGTTAAGTCCTATAAGATTTCACACACATTTGAACATTTTTATAAATTCACAAGGCTTAATAAAATTAGCTAGATTTCTTCAATCAGGTTTGACTCCATTTTCGAGCTGGTGCCCAGCGACCGTTTTGCACAAATCTGTAGAGAATGTCACCGATAAGTCGCAATTTTTGTTTTTATTTTCCAGATCTACATAGATTTCGGGCACAGTGTGGCTATTCGCAACGCTTTGAGTTATGTTTACATCTATACCGTCATGCTGAACGTAACTGTCAACATGGCGGTTTAAATGTAAGTACATATTAAAAGCTTTGAGACTGGCCGAAACCTAGGCAGGACTGAAAAGTAAAAACAAAGATTGCGATTGACTGCTGACATTTCAAACAGATTTGTTTAAATAAAATTCCACAAACGTTTTGCAAAAAAATAAAATAAATAAAAAACGGGGGTGGGGTGGGGGCGGCAATTTAGCAGGTCGCACGGGGCGGCACTTGGCTTTGCGCCGGCCCTGCGTGCCACCGCGAACGGTCAGCAGTAACACGCCATGAAGAAGTCACAGTCCAGACACCAACTTATAGTACATCCACTTAATGTCAAAATTCGGAGCCGTGTGCACATCGCATCTCGAGATTTTCGCAGAAGCTCCACACGAGACCCTTCAACTTTCAACTCCGTACGGGATAACGACGGCAATTGGCAGCGCACCACGGCGCCTGCGCGGACCAAGCCCACACCCGCCGTCTCCGGCTGTCAACACCACACTGCCTGCTCTCTCGTCTCTCACGTGACGCTTCCCGCTCGGCCGCCAGAGGGCGGAACCCAACCAATCGATAGTGTTTCGATTTCCAGAGCGAGAGAAACGCAATCTCTGGAAATGGAAATTGATTCCCTGTGTCACGCACAGCACAATATTCTTAATTTATTGAATTGCAAATTATAAATAAAAAGTGCATTACTCTGAAAGTGAAGCGACGTTCGTACAAACTCTTGGTCTATTATTATATAATATGTTTATTATAATAAATTAGTCAACAAACAATAAAACTTCCCACATGGAAAATACTTTGAATGTATCCTCTTGGAGTTCACCTTTATGAAACATATGTCCAAACGCGTTGCGTTCGACCTTCGTATCCGCAACGCCGCTAATGGTTTCTAGCACGGAAACTGTGAATTAGACTGTTTTGTTGCGTATCCTCTCTTACATCAATAGCAGAAGTATGAACACGGCGGAAAGAAACATTACATTTATGGTGGAGTCTTTTCTTGTACGATTCAGTTCATCGAGGTACTTTCAACGGTTGTGGTTTGAAACGCGTTGACCACTTTAAGCCAACGGCCCCTTAACCACTTTGGCTATTCGGAGACGCTCTCCACCCTCCCCATAGCCTCAGTGCTCAGTACTATTGTCTATTCATCCTCTTAACCGAAACGTATCGGATGTTATTTGCGCATATGCACTGAAATTGTTACGAAACATTTATACAATTATTTATGAGGTTTCTGTTCTTTAGAGTATGACAAAAATCAGTTCTGTTAAAGAAATTGCGGAAGCTTGTCTAAAAAAATTACTAGCTTACCTTGTACGTATTGTGCCTATCCTACTTCGAAATATTCTCCTAAATAAATTATATGTTGCTCCCATTGCAGTTTGCACTTCAAGAAGTAGTCTTGGTACGCCTTTTGCAGGCTCAGGCGAAGCACCGATTGAGAATTTTCTTTTGTCCCATTGTAAGTGGTAGACCTTTCAACAGGTTTGCCAACTTCGAAATAAAAGTCTGCAGGAGCAGGTTTGGAGTATACAAAGGATGAGGCAGCTCACATATTTTCGGTGCAACAGGTGATTGTCTTTCTAGTCTTGAGTCATGAAATGTGGTACGAACGTGGTGCTAATGAAATTGGTTGTGAGACACTTTTCTTTATTTCAATACAGATGAAACTGAAATGTTACATTCTGCAATCTCGCGGACAGTCAGTCTTCGTTTGTCACTCACAATTTCGTTGACATTTCTGACACGAGTGTCGTCCGTATACAGCAAAGAGCGTCCTGAACGAGGGCCATCTTTTACTTCCGTCTGGCCATTTTTGAACGACGTAGTCTTTCTGAGTCATTTGGAGTCATTGTAAAGGTTTCCTTGTTCCTCTAACTCTGCCATTCCGAAATTCGCGAACTGTGTAAGTACACAATACTGAATCTTCCGACAGTTGCTCATTCAACAAAACAATGTGTAGATATAATAACCGCTTTTCGCTCCAACACTCAACTGGCGAAAAATTGCGATTTTTTTAAACAGGCATAATAAATAGTGTATGAACACTAGGAATTCATCGAGTTGAGGACACGGAACAATAAAGGTCTAAATTAACTTTGCCCACTGTTGTTTAATGTATATCTTCGAGATATTATTGCGAAAGGCTTAGATGGGAAAAGAGAAATACCTATTGGTGGGTCGCGGCGGATTGGTCGTGCGCACTGGGACGCCGTGCTGCGGTGCGCGTGGCCGTTGGCCGTCGGGGATTAGAGTTCCTTTCCTCCGCCCCCCCCCCCCCCCCCACGGGCATGGGTGTTGTGTTGTACTTAGGTTAGTTTACCTTAGTTTCAGCTGTTTCTAAGCAACGGATTAATGACCAAGCATTTGAGTTCGATACATTTACAAACATTTGAACATTTTCGTATTGGTTGAAAGAATAGCATTATAAGATTTGCTGATGACATGGTATTAGTGGCAGATCCTGCCGATCCTGCCGATGACAGCGCTACTAAAGCAGAGTTACTAAACTTAGCTTTTAGAAACTCATTCACTAAAGAAGACGAAACCAATATTCCAGATTTCGAATTACGAACAGATGCCGTAATGAATAACATAGAAGTAGATATCATCGGAGTAGTGCAGCAACTAAAATCACTTAATAAGAACAAGTCTTCTGGTCCGGATTGTATACCCATTAGATTTCTATCTGATTATGCTGAAGCGATAGCTCCTTACTTAACAGTCATATACAACCGCTCTCTCATAGAAGGATCTGTACCAAAAGATTGGAAAGTTGCACAGGTCACACCTATATTCAAGAAAGGCAGTAGGAGTAACACACTAAACTACAGGCCTATTTCATTGACGTCAATTTGCAGCAGGGTTTTGGAACATATCCTGTATTCAAATATTATTAATTATCTCGAACAGAACGATCTATTGACCCAAGGTCAACACGGATTTAGAAAATATCGTTCATGCGAAACACAACTAGCTCTATATTCACACGAAGTGATGGGTGCTATCGACAAAGGTTCGCAAATCGATTCCGTATTTCTTGATTTCCAGAAAGCTTTTGACACCGTACCTCACAAACGGCTTTTAATCAAATTGCGTGGTTATGGTATATCGCCCCAAATTTGCAATTGGATAGGGGATTTCTTGTCAGAGAGGACACAGTTCGTGGTAATCGATGGTAAGGCATCGACTAAAACAGAGGTGATATCGGGCGTTCCACAAGGTAGTGTTATTGGTCCTCTGCTATTCCTTATTTACATAAACGATTTAGGGGAAAATCTAAGTAGCTCTCTTAGGTCATTTACCGTCTAGTAAAATCATCTGAAGATCAAAACCAACTGCAGAACGATCTGAATAAGATATCAGTATGGTGTAAAAATTGGCAATTGACTCTAAATAATGAGAAGTGTGAAGTCGTCCACATGAGTACGAAAAGAAATCCGTTAAACTTTGTTTACAACATAAATCAATCAAATGTGAAGGCCGTAAACTCCACAAAATACCTAGGAATCACTATTACTTCAGACTTAAACTGGAAAGAACACGTAGATAATATCGTGGGAAAGGCGAACCAGAGACTGCGTTTTATTGGCAGAATCCTTAAAAGATGCAACAGAACTACTAAAGAAACTGCATACACTGCGCTTGTCCGTCCATTTTTGGAGTATTGCAGCCCAGTGTGGGATCCTTATCAGGTGGGTTTGACGGAGGACATCGAGAGAGTCCAAAGAAGGGCAGCTCGTTTCGTATTGTCACGATACAGGGGAGACAGCGTTACGGAAATGATACAGGATCTGGGATGGGAATCATTAGAACAACGGCGCTTATCGCTGAGGCGTGGGTTACTTGCGAAACTCCAATGGCCAACATTCTCCTCCGAATGCGAAAATATATTGTTGACTCCCACTTACATAGGTAGAAATGATCATCAGAATAAAATAAGAGAAATCAGAGCTCGAACAGAGAGATTCAGGTGTTCCTTCTTCCCGCGCGCTATTCGAGAATGGAATGGGAGATAAATAGTATAATTGTGGTTCGATGAACCCTCTGCCAGGCACTTAAATGTGATTTGCAGAGTATCCCATGTAGATGTAGATGTAGATGTAGAAGTGAACGGACAGCGAAGAAAGATCTGAATGAAGCTTGCGTCGAAAACTGGGATGAAAGTAAACAGAGCCAAAACAAAGGGTATGGTCATCAGTATAAGACGCAGACTGACCAATATTAAAATAGGATGTCACCGGGAGGTCGAAACACGAATTGCCATAGCAAAGGAGGCATTCAACAGACAGAGGATACTTATGTCGCAAATTAAATGAAGGTCTATGGAAAAGGCTTGGCAAATGTTTCGTCTGGAGTGTGGCACTATATGGGGCAGAAACATGGACGCTGAGACGAGAGGATGAAAAAAGTAGAAGCATTTAAGATGATTTGGAGGAGAATGGAGAGGATAAGCTGGATGGAAAGAGTGAGTAATGAAAGAGTGTTGGTTGGCGAGAGAAGATTAAGGAAACAGAAATGGTTGAGTAGGCAGTGAATGCTAGCAGATGCCTTGAAAAGTTTGGGAAAGACAGAGGAAGAAGGCGATACAAGATGATAGACGACATAAAGGGAAGAGGAAATTATGCAGACCTGAAGAGGATGGCAGAAGATCAGACAGTGTGGAGAACTGCCGTGTTAAAACATGCATTTTGGCAGAAAACTGATGATTATAATGACGAACTTCGAAAATGAATGGCTCCCATGCTGACCATATATTCATACTTGGTTACAGAGAAAGCTGTCTGATACGGGGTGTACTATGCTGCTACAGTTACAGTATTCGTGGTTTTCTCCGAGAGAATCGAGTTGTTCTTTATGATGCGCCACTGATGATTCGAAGGTTTATGTGGTCGTTAACCTACGGACGCACCTCATTCATGTCTTCCTGGTCGATGAATCGAACGAGGAGGTCCTGTTGCATGGCCTGTTCGTCACCAGATATCAACCCGTGCGATATATCGATATGCGGCCGACTCAAGAGTATGAAGAGTCCACATTCCAGATGTGGAGAAACTGGAGCAGCGTACCTATACAGCGTTGTCACACGATTTTAGCGCTCATGTGTCAAAGGCAGCATGAATACGCATGCGTTTGGGCTCATGTTTGTATAATCTATAGGACTTAACTACGGGGTCATCAGTCACTAAACTTACAAACTACTTACGAACTAGGACAGCACAAATATCCATGCCCGAGGGGGGATTCGAACCCCCGACCGTAGTGGCCGTGCAGACCGTGACTGGAGCGCCTCAGTCCCCTCGGCCACCGCGGCCGGCTTTGGGCTCATGGAAAAAAATTTCAACACTTCCTGTAAATGTCACTAAAAGACCTAAGGAAAAAGAAGACCCTTGAAGTAGATGACATTCCCTCAAAGCTTTTGAAGTCTTCACGAGAACCATCCATGACAAGACTATTTCACCTGGTAAGTAAGATGAATGAGACAGGCGAAATACCATCAGACTTTAAGAGTAATGTAATAGTCCCCATTCCAAAGAAAGCAGGCGCAGACAGGTTTGAAAATTATAAAACCATCAGTTTATAAGTCATGGTTTCAAAATTTTAACACGAATTATGTACAAAAAGATGGAAAGGCTGACAAATGCTGACCTCAGGGAAGATCAGTTCGAATTCAGGAGAAATGTAGGAACACGGGAGGCGACACTCATCTTACGGCTAATTATAGAAGATAGCTTAAGGAAAGGCCAGCCTACATTTCTAGCTTTAGTAGATTTGGAGAAAGCTTTTGACAATGTTGATCGGAATATACTCTTTCAAATTCTCAAGGTAGCAGAGGTAAAATATAGGGAACGGAAGGTTATTTTCAACTTGTACATTAACCAGACAACAGTTATTGGAATGAAAATTTCACTCTGCATTGGAGTGTGCGCTAATATGTAACTTCCTGGCAGATTAAAACTGTGTGTCGGAACCGGGTATCGAACCTGGGTCCTTGGCTTTCGCGGCCAAAGTCCCAGGTTCGAGTCCCGGTTCCGGCACACAATTTTAATCTGCCAGGAAGTTTTAGCAGTTATTAGAGTTAAAATGCATGAAGGGGACGCAGTGGTTGGGAAGGGAGAAAGAGAAGGTTGTAACCTCTCTCCAATGTTATTCAATTTGTACATTGGGTAATCTGTGATGCGAAGCAAAGAGAGATTTGAGAAATTTGGAGAAGGAATTGGAGTTCACGGTGAAGAAATAAAAACATTGCGCTTTGATAATGAGATTATAATTCCGTCAGAGACAGCAAAAGACGTGGCAGAGCAGTTAAACGGAATGGATAGTGTGTTGAAAAGAGCGTAGAAGATAAACATTAACAAGCGTAATGGAAAGCAGTCTTAGAAAATCAGGTGATGCTGAACGAATTATATTACCTAACGAAACAATAAAAGTGGTAGATGAGATTTGTTACTTGGGTAACAAACAACGGTCGCAGTACAGAGGATATAAAATGCAGAATGGCAATGGGGAAAAAACCGTTTTTGAAAAAGATAAATTTGCTAACATCGAATAACAACGTAAGAGTAAGGTAGTCTTTTCTGAAGGCATTTGTGTAGAGTGTGGCCTTGTACGGGAGTGAAACCTGGACCATAAATACTTTAAGACAGGAAGAGAATAGAGGCTTTTGAAATGTGGTGCTACAGAAAAATGCTGAAGATTAGGTGGGTAGATGGCGTAAGCAATGGACAGCTACTGAACAGATCTTGGGAGAAAAGGTGTTTTTGGCACACCTTGATTAGAGGGGATCGATTGATCCGACACATTCTTGAACATCAAGGAATCGTGAATTTAGCATTGGAAGAAAGTGTGTCTGGGGAAATTAGCAGAGGGAGACCAAGAGACGAATTCAGTACGCATATTCAGATAGATGTGGGTTGCAGTTCTTATGAGGAGATGATGAGGCTTGCTCAGGATAAAATAGGGCAGATAGCTGCATTAGACCAGTCTCCGGACTGAAGACCACAACAACAACAACAACACTGTCAATGTGATTGCATGGTTCTGCGCGTATTAGACGGCAGTCTCTGTGACAAAGTATGATCGAATAAATGGTCTCTAGTGTCGAAACGGGGATAAGTCGAGTCGACAATTTCGGTTACGAATCGATCAAGAGTTTGTATACGCTGGAAAAAGTCACCCTATATCTCTAGCTTATTTTCATTGTCGAATCACAGTTAAATGATCGGGGTTTTTCATGATTGGAGATACTTTCTGATTTCTGGTATGCGTAAAAATTTAGGCTACTGGTCATGCAATGTTTATTCCAAAGGAACAGACGTTGGTAATCATTCGCGACTGTGTTAAATGTATAAACAATGTGTTTTGATACTAATTTATTTTTACTGATAAATACAGAGGAGGAATTCATGGGAAACAAGGAACTTACTGAAACTGACCGTCCAGGGTCTGCTAACTAAATCAGGAGAAACACGCTTTGCTTTAAGAATTTGAAGTACGAAAGACTCGTTGTACAGCAGAGAAAAATAAAACAGCCAGAGTGTAGATTAAAATATTGGAAATCCAGTGTAAGTTAATATGCAATATCTACGTGAATTAAAAGTGTAAAAAGTCGACTGCATGCCATATTTAAGCGTCCTGTGTACAGTTGCGACGATTAACAGTTACGGCAGTGATAATAACTGGTTTTAGTATGCACACGTTAATCTTGATAAAGTAAACAATGAATAGCCATCGACGCTAATATGTAGTAGCAGCTGATTACTGCGGTGACTGCAGCTTGTCAACAGAATTGCATTAGGTCAGACGGATCATTAATTGAGATGGCTTTGCAGCGTTTCATTGCCTGTTCATTGCAGAAGTGGATAACGTCAACGCCTCAGTTAAACATGAATATTCCATATCAGGGTCGGAGAAAGACTATAATTCTCTAAATGTATTGGGCTAGCACAATTGTCGATATAAGTTCTTCATAGACGTCAGAAGTTATGGAAGTATTTATAATAAATGACCCATCCGGATTACAATTTATTGAATTATATTTTGTAACTAATTGTCTGTGGCAAACGATCTCTAACAATGTAGTGATTTCATACACGAATTATTACATTGGAGGGAAATAATAGAGATTACAGTTATTAACGGGATGGGTGGCATCTAGGTTTCCTTTTTAATCCGGTCACCGGTTTGAAGTAACACTATCACATCACTTACACAACATTAGTACATTTTTCAGTTAGGAACTTTTCTTTTTGCAATTTCACGTTCTCTTTGCTAATCGCTGTAGAGGACAATTTTTCTTCGCACAGAGAATCTACGACCCTTTCTTCGCGCAATGTGTCATTCTAGATTCTATCATCCAGACTGCAGACTGCAGACTGCTTTTAATCATAAGGCGAAAAGCGTCTGAATGCAATAAAATGCATTGCGTCATGGGACAGGTATTTTAGAAAGCACTGATGTACAAATTGTTATACGTTTCGAAGCCAGTGATCTGCCAAAGTTTTTGTAAAAGATCTACTTATTGAGTAGTGAATCATATAGCGAAATTAAAGTTCATAGGCCCTGTGAGCTATAATGGGTAGAGATCGTACCGAAGAATCGTATAGAGGTAACAAGTAATTAGTTTATTTTATCCGCCCACAAACTCAGACCATACTGTTTCAGAAAATTTCAAACAGATATACGACTTTTAAAATACTAGTAAGAAGTGATTTCAATTCACTTTCGATATTTTGATGAAAATACAATGTCAAATTGAAGGTACAGTAAAATATAATACTAAACTGTGCTCAACGCTATCTCTAAGAATTATTTTGGGCAATTATTTCATAAGCCCATTAAAATAGTAAATAGATCGCTAAGCACACTTGATTATCTAGTAAAAAATAGCCCTCATCTATCATAACGAGCATCAAAACGGATACAGGGATCGGTAAATACAAGGTCGTCATAGTGAGACTGAATATCGAAAAGTCTAAATTCACCAAACGGAGTAGAAAAATGTGTCTACTTGGAAAAACAGGAAAAACTTCACTTATTGCCTTACTGAAAGACAGTCTCCACACATTATAATTAAGGACTATCGGTAAGACACAAACAATACCGTCACTACGCTATACTAATGGTCATGCTATCGATGACAGTGCTGCTAAAGCAGAATTAATAAATTCAGTACCATGAAATTCCTTCACCAAAGAAGATGCAGTGAATATCCGATATTTAGAACTACAAAAAGCTCGAACATTATTAACATATAAGTAGATATTCTCGGAGATGTGAAGCTTCCTAAAAATTAATAGATTGAAGAAAATTCCATAAACAGTTTTTTTATCTTTTTAATTAATAATGGCACCATTCTCAGGCCCTCATTATATAACTGTTGCAAGTTATAGAATTTTCAAAAGGCGTGGCCGTTATCTCCGTGGTCCGAAAATTGTGTCCATGCCTGTCGTGCATTATTAATTAAAAATAAATAAATCTTGCTACTGAAATTGTCTTCAATCTATTACTACATGCAACTGATGTCCCAACCCATAAAATATATAGAGAATTATAAAAATAAGTCTTCTGGCCCGGTACCTATCAAAGAATGCTGGTTTGATAGCTTTACACCTTAGAGCATGTTCAATCACTCGCTCAACGAAAAGCCCCTGTACCCAAAGACTGGAAAGTTGTACAAGTCACACTGACATTGTAGAAAGGCTATAGGGACTAATCAACTAAATTACAGGCCTTACCATTCACGTAGATTTGCAGTAGGGTATTGGTACATAATCTCTGCTCAGACATTATGAACTACCTGGAACAGAACGATCTATTGGTGCAAGGTCAACACGGACTTAGAAAAATCATTCTTATATTCACAACTAGCTCTTTACTTAAACACAGTGGTGAGTGCTATCGACACTCGATCGCAAATTGAATTTTTTTTTTTTTCCGAACGGTTTTGACACCGGAATTCACAGACGACTTTTAACAAGATTACTTTGTTATACCATCTCCATGAACTATACACATTGCCGAAGTGAACTGGCGTGAGTGATTAACAACACTCATAGCTGTACCGTAGGTTCAACCACAGCAGAGGGGTATCTATGGCGAGGACAGGCAAACGTATGGTGTCTGAAGATAGGCAGCAGACTTTCAATTATTTGCAGTGGCAAGGGTTTGTATGATTGACTAAGCTGACTTTGTAACATCAGCTACCTTGGTTTTGCTATGCAGTTACTGTAAACGGTCGAAACAAGATGAATATACAGTCGTTAATTTCCCCGATGACATGCACCTCTACAGTAAAAACATATGACGACGGCATCCTCTCGTGTAAAATAATCCAGAGTTCCAGAGGTAAAATAGTTCCCCATTCAAATGTTGTCTCAGATATATGATAGGATTGCTGACTTCCAGTCAAAAATTATTTCATCCGTACCTATGGTTGAAAGGAACCTGAGGACCATGCTTAAGTAGCAGCTTGCCTACTTGAAAAAGGTTCATTACCAATGCAATATATATATATATATATATATATATATATATATATATATATATATATATATATCCTGGATTCTAGGAAGTTTGGCTGTATACAAAGGTGGATTTACTGGATGCAAGACTGACTGCACCTTTCCGTGGAAACATCCTGGATGCCGCCACGAAAACGAACGTAAACAAAGGAAGAAACGGAGGTTGTTGAGCTGCCTGTAAACAACACCTGAAAAAAGAAAAAAGATTCAAGGTACAAACCCTTGCTAGTAAACGAACACGGCAATGTCAACTGATCAAACGTAAAGCACTTCGGGGGACTAAGCAAGTAAACGACATTGCTGTCGCAACTCAAGCGAAACTGCCTGACCAGAACATAGCGTTACCACACATATTCATACCCTACCAGGCTTAACGTCAGCCGCAGATTTTCAACTCTTTCACACACTAGTGAAATAGCGCGAATAACAATTTTTATTCGTTACCCTAGGACTCTCACCGAGATGCGTAATTGTTCCATCACGTGTGCATCAGCGCTGAGGATTGGTTCACTGTGTATACCTTCAAAGTAACCCGATCAAAGACCACGCCATGATAGGAAGCACATCCTGAAAGTATATTTCCCAGTGTTTCAAAAACATTTACAGGTACAGCAATGTTAATTTTTCGACATAGTCGCCAAAAGAATTGAGTCTCTCTTCATGTTGTGCGATCTGCTTTTGTATTCCTGTATCCTAGTAGCCTGGCGTCTGCGAATGAAACCAATGTATGACAGTCGTTTCTGAAGAATGCCATGGCCGATAGCTGAAAGTGTTGTATGTGTGTGTGTGTCATTTTATGTGCTTGTTGCAGCTCGTCGCCATGTCTTTGCGGTGAATTGTAAACTGTCCTTATTACTATATTATTAGCCGTTTTGAGCTCCTGGTCGTGGACAGACACTGGCCGGAGAATGTGAGTTGCTCTGCGACAATGCTCTTCCCCACACGGCTAGACACAACGCACCTGTTTTTCAGAAGACAGCGAGCTAGTTGTTGTTTGATGATCCGGCATGGTCAGATTCACAGCGATTTTCATTACAACTAAGAGCTAACACGTTCATCACACGTTGGTTCCACTCACAGTCGGCATACTTCTACAACCGGATAATACAAAAGTTGATCTCTTGATACGACGTCTAAGATATTTTGATTAGTTTATAAATATAGCCCAAACATGGCAGCACCTGTTGCCGATGAAGTTTTCAGGTAACTATGTAGTTACGTGGTAGATTGGCCGATAGCTCTAAGGACCCTTGCTGCTGTTGATCCCCTTCGGAAGTTCAAGACCTACATCGCACATGGATGTGTGTGTGTGTGCTCCTATTCATATTTTAAGTAATCTGTAAGCCTACGAATTGATAACCTCAGTGGAAGTCCCATAGACTTACAAACATTTGATTTTTTAACTACTATATATACACTACTAGCCATTAAAATTGCTACACCAAGAATAAATGCAGATCATAAATGGGTATTCATTGGACAAATATATTCCACTAGAATTGACATGTGATTAGATTTTCATGCAATTTTGGTGCTTGAGAATGTGCTGACCAGGGCAGCAGTCGAACATTTTCCGTATCCAGAAAGGCCCGTACAGGAACTACAGCATGAGGTCATGCATTATCCTGCTGAAATGTAGGGTTTTGCAAGGATCGAATGAAGAGTAGAGCCACGAGGCGTAACACATCAAAAGTGTAACGGCCACTGTTCAAAGTGCCGTTGATGCGAACAAGAGGTGACCGAGACGTGTAACCACTGGCACCCCATACCATCACGCCGGCTGACACACCAGTATGGCGATGATGCATACACGCTTCCAATGTGCGTTCAGCGCGATGTCGCCAAAAACGGATGCGACTATCGTGATGCTGTAAACAGAATTTGTATTTATCAGAAAAAATGACGTTTTGCCATTCGTGAACCCAGGTTCGTCGTTGCGTAAACCATCGCAGTCGCTCCTGTCTGTGATGCAGCGTCAAGGGTAACCGCATCCATGGTCTCCGAGTTGATGGTCTTATAAACGTCCCCATCTGTTGACTCAGGGAGGGATCGAGACGTGGCTGCCGATCCGTTACAGCAATGCGGATAAAATGCCTGTCATCTCGAATGCTAGTGATACTAGGCCGTTGGGATCCGGCGTTCCGTATTGCCCTCCTGAAACTACCGATTCCATATTCTTCTGTCATTGGATAGCGACCAACGCGAGCAGCAATGTCACGATGCGATTAACCGCAATCGCGATAGGCTACAATCCGACCTTTATCACTGTCGGATACGTGCCTACTTACACGAGGCATCACAACAGCGTTTCAGCAGGCAACGCCGGTCAACTGTTGTTTGTGTATGAGTAATCGGCTGGAAACTTTTCTCGTGTCAGCACGTTGTACGTGTCGCCACCGGCGCCAACCTTGTGTGAATGGTCTGAAAAGCTAATCATTTTCATATCACAGCACCTTCTTCCCGTCAGTTAAATTTCGCATCTGTAGCACGGCATCTTCATGGTGTAGCAAGCAATTTAAATGGCCAAGAGTATATATATATATATATATGGTGTTTCACTAAGTGTCTTTACCTCTGTAACTTATAAAATAATAGGTGACGGGAAATTTTAATGCGGTAGAAATGTTACACTTTCTGCGGAGCTATGAACATAGTTTATTGTATCATTTTCCAAAGAGTTACAGCACAAAGATATAATTTTTAAATGGAACAATAGTTTTTTTCTATCGTGCATTGGATTCGTTGAAACCATCGGCGTCCAAATCATTTTAAACTACATTCCTATCACTGTTAGTTTGGGAGCTACAACCCTTCAAAGTTTAGGGGGGCGGAGGCTACAACAGCGAACCTGACTGGCTGGTGGTCATGCGACAGTGGGCCGTGCCCAAGGGGATAGCCACTCGGCCAGTTAGCTACGCTATCGCAGCCTCCGTCCCCGCAACCTTGAAGGGTTGTAGCTCTCAAACTAACAGTGATAGGAATGTAGTTTAAATTGATTTGGACGCAGCTGGTTTCAACGAATCTAATGCACGATAGAAAAAACTATTGTTCCATTTAAAAATTATATCTTTGTGCTGTAACTCTTTGGATAATGATACAATAAACTGTGTTCATAGCTCCGCAGAAAGTGTAACATTTCTTGAGTCGACCTACCGCATTAAAATTTCCCGTCACCTATTATTTTATAAGTTACAGAGGCAAAGACACTTAGTGAAACACCATATATATATATATATATATATATATATATATATATATATATATATATATATATATATATGAAATAGAGAAAGTTACGTTCTGGATGCGCCAGGTAACATTCCTACGAGGTTGTATGTGAATTTAAGCACAACCTCACAATATTTCCAAGCAACGCTAAAAAACTGTAATGCAGATAGAAAAGGAAGGTCCTTTTATTGTTACTTGTGGCAATTATATAAAGCATTTCTCATAATAGACCGAAATCTTCGGGGAAGATGAATTGGTGTCGGCTGGTGGCAGTAGCCTTCCGTCAATTATGCACCACGCCTGCTTTGGTTCTCAAGTGCCGCCGACGCCCTTATTGGATCAATTAGTCGCACATCACGTCCGCGCTGACAGAAGTGGAAGTTAATTGCGTGGCGTGTCAGCTGAAACACCTGGCGTATCCTCTGTTGTTTTCTTGTTAAGTCGATAGAAAACGCACTTAACGAACCGGGGGTGGCGGAATGGAGATTAATTTCCGTATCGACTCCTGGTGTTTGCCGCTTCAACTAGAGTGCCATGTAAATGTTAGAAACGGTTCATAATCGACTATCAGCTTTATCCGGGGAAATATTTTACGTTTTCGAAATCGTTCAGTGTTTCGTGCCCTCTACGATATTCAGAGCAACTGAAAGAATTTTCCTTCGAACCAGAGAAATAAACGGTTCTTACATCTGTGAGAACTAAAGCGTCCCTGTTTAGAAACAGAGCTTAAAACAAATTGTTTGACTGGAGAAAAAATCTTCGACAGAAACTTAGATTTTTCTCAGTTCCCTTTTAGTTATTTCACACGTCAATGAACTATAGTGATATGTTAGTATCCATCTTTAATTTCCAGAATGAAATTTTCAATCTGCAGCGGAGGGTGCGCTGATATAAAACTTCAAAAAAAAAAAAAAATGTTCAAATGTTTGTAAATGTATTGGACCAAACTGTATGGTCATCAGTCCGTAGCTTACAAACTACTTAAAGCTAGGTAAACTAGCCTAAGGACAAACACACACACCCATGCCCCAGGGAGGACTCGAACCTCCACGGCGAGCAACCGCGCGCTCCGTAGCGAGACGCTTTAGACCGCTCAGCTACTCCACCGCGGCGATATAAAACTTCTAGAGTAGTTTCACACATAGATAAAAATAAAGTTCTAACAAAATGCCGGCCGCGGTGGCCGAGGGAATTGAGGCGCTCCAGTCACGGTCTGCACGGCCGGTCGGGGGTTCGAATCCCTCCACCCCCCACCCCCCCCCCCCGGGCATGGATATTTGTGCCGTCCTTAGTCTTAGCTAGTTCATAAGTAGTTTGTAAGCTTAGGGACTGATGACCCCATAGTTAAGTCCCATAAGTTCCACAAACATTTGAGCAAATGTAGTTTGATTTTCAGAAAGGCTTTCAACAGATAATGCTATATATACTTTCACCAATGAAATATTAAATGCTCTGAATAACCGGGCATCACCTGCTGGGACTTTTTGTGATCTCTCCAAGGCTTTTGATTGTGTAAATCATGGAATTCTTCTAGATAAACTAAAGTATTGTGGTATGAATGGTACAGTGTACAAATGGTTTAAATCATACCTAAAAGAAAGAGTGCAGAAATTGACATTAGTAGTTCTCATAATATGCAAAACACAGCCGATTCCTCAAACTGGGGAGCAATCAAAAATGGGGTGCCACAAGGTTCGGTCTTGGGCCCTTTGCTGTTTTTAATATATATAAATGACTTGCCATTATATATTTATGAAGATGCAAAGCTGGTTTTTTTTGCTGATGATACAAGTATAGGTATCACACCTCACAGACAAGAACTAACTCATGAAATTGTAAACGACGTCTCTCAGAAAATCATTAAGTGGTCCTCAGCAAATACACTCTCATTAAATTTTGATGAAACACAGTACATACAGTTCCATACAGTAAATGGAATAACACCATCAATAAATATAGACTTTGGTCACAAATCTGTAGCAAATGTAGAATATTCAAAATTTATAGGGGTAAGCATTGATGAGGAGTTGAAAAAAAAAAAACACACTGAAGATCTGTTAACTCGTTTGAGTTCATCAACTTATGCTATTATGGTAATTGCAAATTTTGGTGATATACATCTCAGTAAATTAGCTTACTATGCGTATTTTCATTCTCTGCTTTCGTATGGCATCATTTTCTGGGGTAATTCGTCATTGAGTATTGCACAAAAGCATGTGATCAGAATAATTGCCGGAGCCCATTCGAGATCATCCTGCAGACACTTATTTAAAGAGCTTGAGATCTTCACAGTAGCTTCTCAGTATATGTATTCACTTATGAAATTTGTTATTACCAATCCCACCGTATTCAAAAGCAATAGCAGTGTACATAACTGCAATACTGGGAGAAAGAATGATCTTCACTATTCAAGGGTAAATCAAGCTTTGGAACAGAAAGGGGTGAATTATGCTGTCACTTACCAAACAGCATCAAAAGCCTGACAGATAGCCAATAAACATTTAAAAATAAATTAAAAGAATCACTGCATGGCAATTCCTTCTACACTATAGCTGAATTTTTAGATATAAATTTAGTAAATTTGAAAAAAATTAATACTAAAAATTTGTCATTTAATATTTAGTAGAAAGTAATTATTTGTAAAGACACCTTTCATTGACCTGACACGTTCCACATCATTACGAAGTGGCGTATTCATAATCTATGAAACAAGTACTAATCTAATCTAATCTCTAATCTAACCTGAGCGACTAAAGTTGACCGCCGGATTAGCCTGTGCATTGGTGTACCGTGCTGCGGTGCGCGCGGCCGTCTGCCGTCGGGGGTTCCAGTCCCCCGTCTGACATGGGTGTTTGTGTTGTTCTTAGGGTAGTTTGCGTTAGTTGAAATAGTTTGTAGCTACAGACTAATAATCCAGCAGTTGTGTCCGATAGATTTACAAACATTTTTCTGATTAATGTTGTGTGCCGAAACCGGGAATCGAACCTGAGACCTTTGCCTTTGGCAGTCAAGCGCTCTACTAGCACACAATTTTAATAAGACAGGAAGAATAATTTTTTATTTGTATTGAAAATTTTAAATACCAGTTATTTATTTTCATTAATTTAGTAATCCTCGAATTTTCTCTCCCCATTTTAAAATGGGCAACTGGGTACCAATATGGTAAAATCACAATGACGTCATCAAGATGGCGTCAGTACTAGTTCTGGGACAAAATGGCCACCAGGGGTAGGCCAGGATCATGCAACGCCGGTTAACTGCTGTTTGTGAATGAGAAATCAGTTGGAAACTTCCCTCACGTCATCACGTTGTAGGTGTCGCCACCTGCGCCAACCTTGTGTGAATGCTATTAAAAGCCAATCATTTGCGAATAACAGCATCTTGTTCCTGTAGAAATTTCGCGTCTGTAGCACATCATCTTCGTGGTGTAGCAATTGTAATGGCCAGGAGTGTAGAAGAAACTGATTGCTTGGTAGCTCGTCAACACGTAGACTCATCATGACATTCGACAAGATGATGACTCCATCGACTGATGGTTAATTGTTGCGGTAATGTTATTAAAGTTTAGCAGCCATGATTTACTTTTTGTAAATTGGTCTTTCATTTGTTATGTAGCCAACATAACGAAATGTTTCTTGGTTGCTAACCTTTGTGTGTGAACAAATGGAAAGACTAAGAATGTCATTTGAAACAGAAGAATAAGAAGTAATACGACTATTTTCTCTGTCTGTCTGTCTGTGTCTCTCTCTCTTAGTCTTTCAATTTGTTTACACACAAAGGTTAGCAACCAACAAACATTTCGTTATGTTGGCAACAAAACAAATGAAAGACGAAAATACAGAATGTAGATCATGGCTGCTAAACATCTCAAAAATGTGTAGAACTGTGCGAAAAAGTGTGTTATTTATGCAATGTCAACATGTGGCCTTTACCAGATGGAGGAAACAGCAGACGATAGTTCAAAAGACAACGAATATGTATGTTAAAACTTCTTCCCTTATATAATCGAATACATGAACTGTTTATAATCTCGAAACAGTACATCTCAAAAAAGTGTACTTGTAGGTCCCACTGAAGATGCCTTTAAAATAATAGGCGAAACGCGTCTGGAAAAATAAAATCAATTGCAGAAAACAAAAGAACGAAGAATTTCAGCGGTTGCTGCGGAAGATGGCCACGCAAACAAACTTTTGAGTTATATTCAACTTGTACAAAAACCAGACAGCAATTATTAGAGTCATAGGGCATCAAAGGGTCACACTGGTTGGGAAGGAAGTAAGACAGGGTTGTAGACATTTCTCAATGTAGACATTTCTCAATGTACACTGAGCAAGCTGTGAAGGAATGCAAGGGAATAAATGTTCAGGGACAGGGAATAAAAACCTTGCGGTTTGTTGATGACGTACTAATTCTGTCACAGACAGCAAAGGACCTGGAAGAACAATTATACGGCATGGACAGTGTCCTAAAAGGAAGGTATAAGATGAACATTAACGAAAGTAAAACGTGGGTAATGGAATGTAGTGTCAGAAAATCAGCGATTCTAAAGAAATTAGATTAAGTAATGAGACGATAAGAGTAGTAGATGACTTTTGTTGTTTGGGTAGCAAGATAACATCTGATGGCCGAAGTTAAGAAGAAATAAAACTCAAAATGGCTATGGGGAAAAAAGGGTTTCTGAAGAAGCGAAATATGTTGACATCTAATATTATTTTAAATGTTAGGAAATCCTTTCTGAAAGCGTCTGGAGTATAGGATTGTATGGTAGTGAAACGTGGATGGTAAGGAGTTAAGAGAAAAAGGCGATAGAAGCTTTCGAAATGTGGTACTATAGACGAATGATGAAGATTAGATGGGTAAATCACGTAACTAATGAGGAGGTGCTCAACAGAACTGGAGAGGAAAGGGCTTTCTAATGAGGAGGTGCATAACAGAATGGAGGAGAAAAGGAGTTTCTGGCACATTCTGACTAAGAGAATGAACATGTTGGTGGGACACATTCTGAGACATGAACCAATCGTCAGCATTAGAAGGAAGTGTGTGGGGTAAAAATCGTAAAGGGAGACCGAGGGACGAGTAAAGTAGGCAGATTGAAAAGGATGTAGGTTTCCGCTCGTATTCTCTGATGAAGAGACTTGCACAGGACAGGGAATCATGGAGAGCTGCATCAAATCAGTCTGCGGACTGAAGAACACGACTGTAAGGATCCCGTGGTCCCGACTTAGTCAGTTTTATGTAATATTTTGTACATATGTAAACTGGCCACAGATGTATATTGTAAGTGGCACAGTAATCTTTGGACACGCCCGGTAAATGGGGAAACTCAAACACTAGAATTGTGGCCCTGTCTAAGGCGTACAACGAAACTGATGAACTTGAATAATGAAAGGGGGGAAACAATCTGACTGCAACACAGATAAATAAAAAATTGACTTACCTCGTATCTTCTTATTACAAAACTGGAAACAGGAAACAGCAAGCAGCTCACTTCATGCAATGTTTCAGTATCAAATATGTTCGAAATTGATAGGTAGGTAGAAATTAAGTTCTACAATAATCTTAAATGAAGAATATGAAAGGACGAGGAATCTAACTACCAAATGAGAACGCATAACGCAAATTGAATATTAGATATTATGTATTCTTAGAAAATATGAAGTAGAAAAATATGACAGAAAATTAAATTAACATCATGCATTACAATAATGGCGTGCTGCAACAGATACTTAACAACTGCATTCTCCAACAGCGTCCTCGCGCTACCTCACCAACAGGCAGCTCTCTGCAATTCAGCTCGCGACTTACTTGCTATTGACTGCCCTCTCTCTCGCAGCCAGAGCGCTTAGTCTACAATCGAACATCCAAAGATTACTGTGCCTCTTACAATATACATCTGTGGCCAGTTTACTTATGTATAAAATATTATATAAAAGCGACTATGTCTGGACCACAAGGACAACAACAACATAAATTACGGAAAACAGGTTACAAACTGCACTGTAATTAATTCATCTTGAGGTTTGAAAAGCTCTTCAATTTCTGTGTTTGCTTACAAAATAAATTTGCTTTATCGTTAAGGTCCGCTTTGAGGAAACACAAATGAGTTTTATTTCCCGCATACATGTTTCGCTGGCGTTGTAGCATCATCAGTGGGATGTTTAATTCATGTTGTCTGTCAAATTAACAATAGAATATTGTTACTTTTGTACATTAACAGTAAAAACTACAGATAATTGTGAGACTACTATACATCGTTTCTTATTTTTATAGGTATGCTAGGCCTACCTTAATACCACATGAAGTTATGTTTGTGGTTCTTCCACTCACAAAACGTCACTGATATTTTTGACAGTTTGTCATCTGCAAACCAAAACATAACATTGAGTGAAAGTGACACAGTGCCTGTCCACAACACGAAAAACAGCGCATATCCACCAAAGTAAGTGACAAAAACTTGCTATAAACACATTTTGTTATAGAAGCAGTAGCTACAATAAAATCAAACCAAAACACAAAAACTACGTCCTGTATTTTCGTAAAAAGTCCGATATTTACAAGCTAACCATTCACCACATTAAATACACACGTTTTGGTTACTATCAAAATATATGTGACGTTTTGTGAGTGGAAGAACCACAAACATAACTTCATGTGGTATTAAGGTAGGCGTAGCATACCTATAAAAATAAGAAATGCTGTATAGTAGTCTCACAATTATCTGTAGTTTTTACTGTTAATGTACAAAAGTAACAATATTCCGATGTTAATTTGGCAGACAACACGAATTAAACATCCCACTGATTATGCTGCAACGCCAGCGAAACATTTATGGGAGAAATCAAGAAACATTTGTGTTTGCTCAAGGCGGACCTTACCTATAAAGCAAATTTACTTAGCACTGTAATTAAATGATGTCATCGAATAAATCGACTGGTAACTGGAAAGAGCATGAAAGGGTACTATCGATACCGTTTCATTGTCTTCCACAAAACATACTGCATTCACGTTGCAATCTCAGAACTGCAACTGTGTTGTGCGTAATGTATCCACACCCAGCTGTAATTCCAGGCTAAAGATCTCGGATCTCAACCCACTACCAGTGATAATCTTAATTTGTCGAGGCGTTGCTCTTCCGGAAACGTCGTTAGCGACAGTATAATGCGATACACGCCCGGGTACTCGGGTGGGGTTCGCCGAGGCTAATACGATTCCGTAGGCAGGCAGCAGGTAGCTCTCGCCGGAATTGGGAGCAGGCAGGCAGTCGGCGGCGCGCTATTCCTGCCACGTCGGCCGCGGCAGACTATGCAAGTTTTAGCGCGGCGCCGCGCGGCCCTGCCGATGCCGCGCTGAGTCGCACGCGTGACCTCTCTCCGCCACACGCTCGTCCCGACACGTGCAGCGTTCCAGATGCGACCCCGCAGAAGGCAGAAGGCTCTGCTCAGAACTGCCGCGTGCAGCCGGTCTATTTTGGACTCGAGCAGCCTACGTCACTCGCTTCCTTTCCATAAACTCCACCGAAAAACTGCGCAAATGAAAATAAATTTGATAGGTATGTGCACAAAATAAGTTCCGTTTAGTTAAATTAACAAACGTGTACAGATACAGAAAAATATATTTGTACAAAAATCAACAACTGTTATACTACATTTTTTACACATAGACAGACAGACAGACAGACAGACACACACACACACACACACACACACACATACATATGTTACACTAAGTGTGTTTGCCTCTGTAACTTATAAAATAATAGGTGACGGGAAATTTTAATGCGGTAGGTCAACACAAGAAATGTTACACTTTCTGCGGAGCTATGAACATAGTTTATTGTATCATTTTCCAAAGAGTTGCATCACAAAGATATAATTTTTTAAATGGAACAATAGTTTTTTCTATCATTTATTGGATTCGTTTAAACCAGCTGCGTCCAAATCAATTTAAACTACATTCCTATCACTGTTAGTTTGGGAGCTACAACCCTTCAAATTGTAGGGGGCGGAGGCTACGACAGCGTAGGTGACTGGCTGGTGGTCATGAGACAGTGGGCCGTGCCCCAGGGGATAGCCACTCAGCCACTCAGCTACGCTATCGCAGCTCCCAAACTAACAGTGACAGGAATGTAGTTTAGATTGATTTGGACGCCGCTGGTTTAAACGAATCCAATACACGATAGAAAAAAACTATTGTTCCATTTAAAAAATTATATCTTTTTGGTGTAACTCTTTGGAAAATGATACAATAAACTATGTTCATAGCTCCGCAGGGTGTTACAAAAAGGTACGGCCAAACTTTCAGGAAACATTTCTCACACAAAGAAAGAAAATATATGTGTACATGTCTCCGGAAACGCTTAATTTCCATGTTAGAGCTCATTTTATTACTTCTCTTCAAATCACATTAATCATCATTCGCAGAAGTGTACCCGTGAAGGCCAATCAGATGCTGATAGTGTTCAAATGTCTGTAAATCTATAGGACCAAACTGCGTGGTCATCAGTCCGTAGCTTACAAACTACTTAAACCTAGGTAAACTAACCTAAGTACAAACACACACACCCATGCCCCGGGGACGACTCGAACCTCCACGGCGAACAACCGCGCGCTCCGCAGCGAGGCGCTTTAGACCGCTCGGCTACTCCACCGCGGCTGCTGATAGTGCCTGCACACGCTGTACATGGTACGGAAACAACTGGTTCTCCCGTAGCACTCTCCATACAGTGACGTGGTCAACGTTACCTTGTACAGCAGCAACTTCTCTGACACTGAAATTAGGGTTATCGTCAACCGCACGAAGAATTGTCTCCTATATTACAAGTGTCCTCGTCGTTCTAGGTATTCCCCAGTCGCGAGTCATAGGCTGGAATTTTCCGTACTCCCTAAGACGCCGATCAACTGCTTCGAACGTCTTCCCGTCGGGACATCTTTGTTCTGGAAATTTGTCTCGATACAAACGTACCGCGCCACGGTTATTGCCCCGTGCTAATCCATACATCAAATGGGCATCTGCCAACTCCGCATTTATAAACATTGCACTGACTGCAAAACCACGTTCGTGATGAACCAGTTGATGCTACGTACTGATGGGCTTGATTCTAGTATTGTAGAGCAATGAGTCGCATGTCAGCACAAGCACTGAAGTCAACATTACCTTCCTTCAATTGGGCCAACTGGCGGTGAATCGGGGAAGTACAGTACATACTAACGGAACAATTGGGTATTTTGACAATTGTCTCAATTTACAATTAAAGAGAAAAACTAAAATCAGCTGCCGGCCGCTGTGGCCGACGGGACTGAGGCGCTCCACTCACGGTCCGCACGGCCACTACGGTCGGGGGTTCGAATCCCCCCTCGGGCATGGATATTTGTGCCGTCCTTAGTTGTAAGTAGTTCATAAGAAGTTTGTAAGTTTAGGGACTAATGACCCTGTAGTTAAGTCCCATAGACTCTACAAACTTTTTTTTTTTTTTTTTTTTTTTTTTTTTTTTTTTTTTTTTTTTTTTTTTTTTTTAAATCAGCTCTAACATGGAAATTAAGCGTTTCCCGACACATAACATATTTTCTTTCTTTGTATGTGAGGAATGTTTCCTGAAAGTTTGGCCGTACCTTTTTGTAACACCCTGTATATATATGAGGTGTCCCACTTAACTCTTTCATCCCAGATATCTCTGGAATTACACGACTACACCAGATATTGAAAAACGACTTCCACGGTCATAAATGTACGGGAGGTGCTTATGAAAGTAGGCACTATGAGACAGTCTAAAACGTAAAGAAGTATTATTTTCAACGCAGACTTATGTGGTTTTTTTTTTTTTTTTTTTTTTTTTTTTTTTTTTTTTTTTTTTTTTTTTTTTTTTTTTTAATGAATACCCCATATTACTTCTTAAGCAATCAGTAGCACGAAAACTCACAAAACGAATGGTGTTTGTTGCAATGCGATGCGTTAATTACATCCGGAGTAACTGTAAAGCGAAGTTGACGTTTGAAACACATGAAACGCACGGCTAACATGTCCCGAGACTTCAGCGAGACTCACGGCCGTTTCTCGAACACGCGCGGGCACCACGCCTCATGTCTTTCAAACGTCAACTTCGCTTCACGCCATTCTTTTTGAGATTTTTCATGCTATTGATGGCTTAAGAAATAATATTGAGTATCCATTTAAAAAACATCAATTTGCGTTGGAAATAATACTTCTTTACGTTTCAGACTGTCTCATTTCACCTACGTTTATAAGCCCCGACCGTACGCTCATGACCGTGAAAGTCTTTTTTAATATTTGGTGTAGTCGTGTAGTTCCAGAGATACCTGGGATGAATGAGCTGATTGGAACAGCCTGTATATACCAGTCTAGAGTTCAATGATGTTAATCAACTAGCTTTGGTCCTCTTTTTGGACAATCTTCAGGATTGTAACTCTGAAATGATCAGAGTTACATTTAGAAGACCTTCAAACAGTATACATCAGTGTGAAAATTAACTTAAATTAATAAAGAGGAATAAAATAAAACGATGTTATACCCACTGATGTCGTGGAGCTGGGCAGGTACCTGGGAGCCATCCAGAGCGTCACTGCTGGCTGGAGCAAGGTTTACTGCTCTTAAATAGCTGAGAATCCGCACCTTTGCCGGCACCATCCATTTTTGGTAACCAATTAAAAGATTACATAGATAAATTTAGTTAAAAATATATCGAATTATAATTAATTATACATTTCTTTGTCATTGCCTGAGATAAAAGAATTGTGGTCATCTTTCAGTTACGAAAAATGAAGATTAAAACATTTAAATACTGACGCAAATTGCACCAGGTTCTTATCGATATTTTCAGAGATATTCTATAAGTGGTTCTGCAGTGTAGTATGCAAATTTTTCTGGCATTAAGAGATTAACTGTAAAACTTATTTAAGGTAGAATGAAAAGAATTCAAAATAGCTTACTTTGCATAAACTATTTAGTTCTTTTCTCATTGAAATTTGTGCAATGCTATTGTTTTCTTGGTAATATACATAGATCAGTTGATTTTACTTTTTACAACGCTATTGTAATCAAGTTTAATGCAAACAGAATCTTATATATGTATAAATTCCTTAATCTATTGTACAATGCTTTAGGTTGTCATTTTTCTTTAGAAAACATACTGTGTTATAACGCTGTAAAATACTTCCGTAGGTTTGTAGGCACTTGTCATAGCGAGGCGCAAGTTCTTGTGTGCCTTCTTCATAGAATGTTGCCGTCTGTGTATTCAATCATGTGGTAACATGATTCTTGAGTTTCTACCGGCGTATTTCATAATCAAAATATCCACGGGTGTACTGCCGGTCTATAGCGTCCAACAGGCACAATATTTCGGCGATCATACATGTCGCCATCATCAGGTGAACTGACGGACTGAGAGTCACTAGATTTGATTGGTCAGAAGTTTGACGAGAAGACCACCGAACTTTTTAGGCATGTCTTGACCTCCACGTATTTTCTTTTCAATGACGAATACTACGAACAAACGGAAGGAGTCGCCATAGGTAACGCACTCTCTCCAGTGGGCGCAAATTTGTACATGGAGAATTTCTAGGAGGAAGCCCTGGCATCATCTGAATGGAAACCTACTTGCTTTTTCCGTTACTTGGACGACACTTTCGTCATCTGGCCACATGGTATGGATAAACTCCTTGACTTCCTTACACATCTGAACTCCATACACCCCAACATCAAATTCACTATGGAGACTGAAACGGAGGGTAAATTGCCGTTCCTTGACGTCTTGGTCAAGAGAAGAGCTGATGGCACCCTGGGTCATGGTGTGTACGGCAAGACAACGCACACTGATCTGTATTTACACGGAAAGAGGAATGGGGTACTTAAAACTCTAGTACATAGGGCGCGACTATCTCCGACACAGAGAGTCTACCCCAGGAATTTGAACACCGGAGAACTGTATTCCGAAAAAATGGGCACTAATAGTGGCAGATTCAGCGGGCTCTCCGCCCAACCACTACAGCACAACCTGTGGAAACGGATGAAAACACGAGGGAGGATGTAGGCACTGCGTTCATTCCATATACCGGCGCACTCTCGGGGAAGGCGCCCGCATTTTGGAGAAACACCAGGTTGGAACTGTCTTTTGCCCGCCGAATAAAATTCGTGCACTGGTGGGGAGCGCCAAAGATGATCTCGGTTTGAGGAAGACCGGCGTGTACCATATTCCGTGTCAGTGTGGCAAGTCATATATTGGAGAGACGATGCGTACCGTCGAGGATCGATGCGTTGAACACCAGAGGCACACAGGATTGATGTATCCAAGCAAGTCGGCGGTCTCTGAACATTGTTTGTCGGAGAATCACGCGATGGAATGTGAACACACTGGGATTTTGGTATAGACGTCGAGATACTGGGACTGCGCCGTTAGAGAGGCCATTGAAATTCGCACAAGTGACGACCTCATAAACCGTGACTGTGGCTATAATCTTAGCATAGCTTGGGAACCAGCGATTGGGTTAATTAAGAGTAAATCTAGCAAACGTAACGTAGTGACGACCACAGCGCAACCGCGGCGCGGGGCGCGGACCACGGAGCCGCCGTAGCTTCGAGCTGCCATAGCGTGCGGATCTCCGTGCCGGCGCGTTTCCAAGAGCTCAGTCCGTCAGTTCACCTGATGATGGCGACATGTATGGTCGCCGAAATATTGGGCCCGTTGGACACTATAGACCGGCAGTACAACCGTGCATATTTTGATTATGTGGTAACATGTTCTTTCAGCTCGTCATCATCGTTGAAGTGGTGACCACCAAAGACAGATTTTAGGTGAAGGAAGAGATGAAAGTCGCTAGGAGCGAGGTCCGGGCTGTACGGAGGATGATCAAACACATCCCTTTGAAATTCCCGTAAGAGGTGTTTGGTCACATTCTCCGCGTGAGGCCGGGCATATCGTGGGAAAAAAAACACTTTTTGTCAGTAATCCTTGGCGCTTGTTCTTTAATGCACGGCGCAATTTCTTAATCGTCTCGCAGTAAACATGTACACTGATTGCCAGGGTTAGTGGTAAGAAATCAACCAGAAAAATCTCTTTTCTGTCCCAAAAAACGGCGCAGATGACTTTTAGATGTGTCAAGATTTGCTGAGGCTTAACTTTCGTTGGGGATGAAGTGTGCCACCAATCCATTCATTGCCATTTTGTTCCAGGGCTGTAGTACGTTTTTTTTTTTTTTAATTTTATTATTTTTTTATTTTTTTATTTTTATTTTATTTTTTTGTGTGTGTGGAAGAGAGTGTTATTCAGTAAGAATTTTGAGTACCCAACGTGAGCAAAGTTTTCGAAATTCCAGTTTTTCAGTAACACTTTCATGAATTAATGACCGTGAGATTTGCGAAACTTCCATAGCAAGGGCACTAAGTATAAACTCACGGGTGACCGCAGACGGGCGTCCGCTTCGTTCTTCATCATACACGTGATCACGTCCTTCATTTCAACAGTCTTATCCTTCATCTAACCATTGTATCAATAATAGCATTTTGTCCGTAAACCTCCCAGATTTGCCGATGAATTTCCTTTGGTTTTAATTTCTTTGCGTTTAGAAAGCGAATAACAGATCTGATTTCACACCCGGCGACGTTTTCAATTATGGCTGACATTATAAAGAAGCACTACAAAGCACAAGTCGACAGCTGCGATCTGAAAATCTACATCTACATGGGATACTCTGCAAATCACATTTAAGTGCCTGGCAGAGGCTTCATCGAACCACCATTACACTATTTATCTGCCATTCCACTCTCGAATATCGCGCGGGAAGAAAGAACACCTGAATCTCTCCGTTCGAGCTCTGATTTCTCGTATTTTATTCTGACGGTCATTTCTACCTATGTAAGTGGGAGTCAACAATATATTTTCGCATTCGGAGGAGAATGTTGGCAATTGGAGTTTCGCAGAATAGCCCACGCCGCAGCGATAAGCGCCGTTGTTGTAACGATACCCGTCCCAGATCCTATATCATTTCCGTAACACTGTCTCCCCTGTATCGTGACAATACGAAACGAGCTGCGCTTCTTTGGACTCTTTCGATGTCCTCCGTCAAACCCAAATGATAAGGATCCCACATTGGGAAGCAATACTTAAAAAAAGGACGGACAAGCGTAGTGTACGCAGTTTCTTTTGTAGTTCTGTTGCATGTTTTAAGGGTTCTGCCAAAAAAACGCAGTCTCTGGTTCGCCTTTCCCACGATATTATCTACGTGTTCTATCCAATTTAAGTCTGAGGTAATACTAATTCCTAGGTATTTTGTGGAGTTTACGGCCTTCACGTTTGGCGTACATGTCTTCTCTTTGAGTCAGAGTGTGATATTACAGACCTCTGTATTTATTTATTGTTAGTTATTCTAACAGCCTCAAAGAAGAGTAATTAAAAAATGCTCAGTCTCTGTTGCAATATTTTAGTCTCCAATAACGCGTTTCGCGCTGTTAGCGCATCGTCAGATTGGGCGGAGATGGAGCCACAGAACTGTCTATAGCTGTGGAGGAGGTATCTTAACAATTTGTGTTGTCATTGGGCGCCATAGCCTGTCGCGGCAGGTGCACGTTTACAACTGGTAGTATTCTTAAGCGACAGCTACCTCTCTGCTGCTATGGCGCCCAATGACAACACAAGTTGTTAAGATACCTCCTACACGGCCAGAGATAGTTCTGTGGCTCTATCTCCGCCCAATCTGAACATGCGCTAACAGCGCGAAACGCGTTATTGAAGAATAAAATATTGCAACAGAGACTGAGCATTTTTCTAAATTATTCAACACTGTTGCTGCACAAGCCGCCACCACCACCACCATGGAATGGAATGAAATGTATCAAAGAAGAGTAGTTGTAGGAAATACGTGAGGCTGTCAGAGAAAGGTTCTGGAATTTGAGTGTTTAGAGGAACTCGTGTGCCGGCCACTGCAGCACGCCGCAGGCTGACTGGACAGCGGCGGCTGCTGATGCTGACGCGGCCCCTGGGCATTGCAGGTGTAGCAGGGCGCGGCGCCGACACGACACCGGCGACAGAAGTGAGGGCTAATCCGCAGGGGCAGCGCGCGGCGCTACAATGGCCCGTCTGATCGGCGCTGACGCTGCTACGCGCCTGTCCTGTCTCGCCCGACTATCGCCTGCTCGTCCCCAAGCTGCACGACGTGGACCGCATGTGCGAACAGCGCCAAACGTTTCCTAATACTCGTATAGCGATCGGGGCCGCAGCTAAAGGAGAAAGCACGCCGACATCGCTTTTTTATCCAGCTTTGCTTCAAGTAACGGCTGCGGCACAATTGCGAGTACCAGCTGAAAATAAATTTCTCTGATTTTGAGTGAAAAATTCTGAAAGATTTTTTATCCCTTAAGAGGAAGAACGATTTTCATTACTTAAGAGGAGCTATGTGTCTGGTGGCATATATATAAAGCAGAATGTCCGTATGTTTGTATGTGTTGCATATAAATCTACAGTTTTGTTCCAATCTTTATGAAATTTTGTACATAAGATATATAGTTCACGAGATATGATGTCATAAACGATGAGATGCGCGAAAAACTGCTGCAGGTAACAATTGCTGAATGGTTAAGAATCACATACGGTACATGGTTCGAAAGATATTACGTCATAACCAATAAAATCTCAAAAAAAAAAAAAAAAAAAAAAAAAAAAAAAAAAAAATGCGATATAATGCGGCGAGACTTTCTAAATACACTGTATCAGAATGACAGTACTTAGCTACTTGCAATAAGCTTTAAACGTAATTTCAAACCTTTATTAAATTTTTTGCGCTGACAACCATAGCAAAATGATGAAAGAATAAATGTTTCTCTCTTACTACTTTCCCGCTGTTTATGGAGTGTGAAATTCGGTATGACGTTACAATTTATAATTTGTACACTACAAATTGTAGCCGCAGGAAATTTTACAGACAGTAGACACACGTATAGTTGAATGTACCCTCTAAATTGTATCACAGTACGACACGTAGTTCATGAGATATGAGCATATAAACAGTAACGTTCATGGAAAATCGCCCCATCACGCTACAAGTTTTAATCTATTACTTCTTTACTACTAACTGTATTCCCAAGAGATTGTACAGACATACAGCCTTTATGCAAATGAATATATACCTCTAAAATGGCAGGTATAAATAAATAAATACCCGGGCAAAGCCGGGTAAAATTGAACCATAACTCACTGAACCAATATCAAGTAACAATTCCAATATTTATTACTTCATGAAAATTCATACTAAGGAACTCTATAAAAATACATGAATTTTGTGAAGAAAGGTCAAGGATAAAGTTCAAATTCATAAACACTTTTGGTAATGAATCGATTAAGCACTGAACACACATTTGTTCCTGGAACATTCTAGCTATACTGTTCTGACGCAGTTCACACATCACATTTGTATGCAGTGTTCCTGTTTTTTCTGATAAAGGACAAAGACTGCATTTCCACTTTCTTTGTAGTTCGTCACTCTTCATCTTCTCTTGTTCTTTCTTTTTCTGTGGGTCTTTTCCAAGAAGATTTTGCATTATTACCCTCAAACTGGAGATAAGTAGCCTGAAGATGACATCTCATTAAACTTACCATTTCCTGTCGAATCTGCACCTGGTGATACTTTCACTGTTTTTTAAGTACAATTGGAGAATGCAGCTGTTCACTGTACTAGTATTGCATGTAGTTGTACTCACCAGTAATAAAAGTATCGAATTTGAAAACAGGTGTCTAATAGACATGCAACAAAACTTGTGTTACTAGAAATATGTGTCTCACAGGCACTGCGATCCTCGCGAAAACAACAATTACCTCACATATAACAGTCGCCATCAACAATCACACCACAGCACTAACAATGAAACTGTATGAAGCTACAGTGGTACTCCTGCATATAGCGCAAACAATAATGCCAATCTAACAATATAAAAATTTATGTGTGTCTTAGGCATATACTTCCTTTTAAGGGTTAAATAAACCGAACTTTATTAAATTTTTTAATCTTTTTGGCTACGAATTAATTTCTCGACATAGCTATTCTGACTACAAACTCATTACTTCCAACGTGAGAGGGGTACGCTTATTTCATAACGGGATCTGAACGTCCACTCTGCTGAAACCACTTCATCGCGACCAAAGTGAAGTCCTGTAAGGAGCTTTTTAACTGATGGTCGTCCGGTCCGAGCTTGGTCACACACGTTGGAGTTAGCATCACCAACTGCATCATCACGAACCACAATCACCGTAAACAGCTTTCTTTCTTCGAAGCTGTTTAATTGGAAGCTCTTTTCCTGCGAGTAGAAACACGGTTACTCTCTCGTCAGTAATGAAAGTAGGTTTTCCAAACTGTTCAGGATCTAATCATAACATGCAGGCTTTAACGGCCGTTGTCTTCATTAATTAAAACTATCGGGCTAAGATGCTGTGAACCACCTGTAAAACTTTTGTTTCACAGATGGACCACAACATCTTAGCCCGGAAGTTTTGATTAATCATTCAGAATCTATTAATATGGAATACATGAACTGATTACATTTGCAGATCTATAAGTAAGGCGGTACTGTTACCAACGTATGGCCAGAAAACAACCACGGCAGTCTTAAAGGTCCAGCACTTATCACATTGGTTGTATTATTGTTATTCCTGAAGATTACCTATATTATGTTGAAAACGGTAAAATAAAAAAATATGTACCTTTGAGATCAAGCCTGTTATTACAATACAGATGTCGTGAAGGGACATTGCTGTTTCCTCCTGGGACAATATTATCCAAATTAATGGTAGTGCGTTACCAGGTGTCGATCCATGTTGTGACACCAAGATCAGTACAGGGTATAGCTTGCAGGGGCATATATATGCAATCGATCATACAGACTTCGAATACTTTCTTGAGATGCATAATTCCACGTCTGGACGATCTGTTCACATAGTTCTCCAACAGTTGTCGGTTGATTAGGCACACTTATCAGTTGTCGTGCCATCATATTGCACACGTCATCAATTGCAGTACGGAGAATTTGCTACACATTTTGCACAGCACGTCGAGTTTCGCGTGTAGTATCTGGGCAAGCATTATCCTCTTAGAATAGCACATCATAAACAAATTATACGAATGACAAGCGTGCTTTAGTGTTCCTCCACAAACAACAGTGGCACGAAGTTGTCGCCCGCAGACCACAAAGCCCATGATGGGGGCAGAGTGTGCCTCTTGGCAGAATGCACTCTACGAGAAAGCGCTCGCCAGATGTACGACGTACGAACAAACGATCACCAATTGTATATAAGACACGGTTTTCATCGCTGGAGGCCATGGACCCCATTCCAAGTCACCCTGCGACCCTCCTGTCGGTTCTCACCAATAAGAATTGGGCAATACATAACTCAGGGTAGTAAAAGTTTATGACTCGTTGTCTCTGGTCATAGGGGTGAGTTATGTATGTCACCTTCTATGCCCTAAACAGCTACTCAATCTGTTTAAACAAGATAAATAATTAATCTGTAGTTTAGCCAGTCCATCATTCTGCATTTTATGACGTGCAAGTATATTTAACAAACATAAATTAAAACTCTGCATAACAAACAAAATGGATTCTGAGATAAAGAAGTGATCCACTCACGAAGTAATTCTTTATAAATGGAGTTTATTACTCTTATTGGACATGAAATGCGGAAGTGGTCCCACTTTATAAATCGGTAAATAATTGAATATTTCTCCTACTATTGTTCATGACAGGCACAATAAGTATCACACGCACTCGAGAGTAAAAGTTCCAAATTAGTGTAGTCCATCGAACATAAAAGTACCAAATTAATCCCTGGTTAAAGTATTTGTAATCACACGAGTACACGATTGCTGAATTATCACAGTTCCACAGCCCTACTACCGTGCATAGTTTATCACTTTTCGAGCAGAGACTAAGTTCTGCAGTTACATTCCCGTAAATTTTCTACACATGCCTATCTCTTCAAATCACAAGTTCGTAACGCGGCTTCAGACCGCCCAGAGTCACAACCTTTCACCACCACGTCCAAGTTACGAGTCCCTTCCCAAGCGTTCGAAAAGCGTTCTCTTCCTGTTCGCAAAATTGTATCCCTCCGCGCATCCTAACGCCTCATCTTTAAATTACAAGTTGCCTTCTAAAATTTTATACATTTGAATATCACTGAATTAAATGTTTTGACCACCACCCTACAAATGTTGTTTACATTTAACAAACAAATATGTATTTAACAGTACTATAAAACGGTTGAGACTGCAGCTCTTTGCTCAGATAGCCATTAAGCGTGGCGTCTCACTGTTGAAATATACTGCCACCATCGTAATATAGTTACATAATAATATTTAATTTATCATGGCTTTTTACGTAAATATATTCATTTCTTGTCCACAAATACTTATAATTGTTTATATATAAATTATCTGCTCCATATATACTATTTTAGTCGCCAGTCTACAACATAAAACGAACGTTGCTAAGAATAATATTAAATATAATAAACTACCTATATAGATGTAATGCGCTTTGCTGGGTTCATGTTTTGTATTTCTGTGGTGGAATCTATGTTCTGACAAGAATATTATTACCTCAACGAAAAGCAGAACAAGAGAACGAAACTAAGTTTATTTAAAGACTAGGGAAATAACGTGGTATGCCTTTTAAGATAGGTAGCATGGTACAATGCTGCCCATTGGCTTCTTAAACTGTTACTGATAAACGCTGTGTATCGATAATTGTAAATATAATCTTATAATATTATTATTATAGTACTGAAATTTGGCGGCTTTTTATCTGAAAGGGATATTGAAATTGTAATTGCGGCGTTTGATTCTCACAAGTCTCCAGAATCCATTCGTATAATTATATTTGCCGTATGATCATTTCCTTATTTTATATGGATTTTTAGAATAATGTTTGCAAAACCCGCCTTCACAGTTCACATGGAAACTATCAGCTTCCCCCTGACTCTGTAATATCACAATCCCCTGACTACATCCGCCAAGACGTGAGTATTGATGCTATGACGTGATTGGAAGCGGGGCTATTAGGAAGTGTTCCGATAGTCTCACTGCTAGTAACCGATTGGAAAAGTTCGTGTGAAAATGTTACACATTTATACATATTTTCAGCATAGTGGAAACCATTACCCATTTCCTCTACCAGGACGGTCTTTTATGCTTTCCGGTGTTTGTTTTGGTCTTACCGAGAAGAACACGAACAGAAGAAATGTTTTTTTCTACCGCCGTATATAAGAAAACAGTAAAGTCGTCGCCAACGAAGTTCCATGTTTATTGTCCGAAAGAACAGACACCACACCAATATAATAAACATTTACAAGCGAATACGACATTAGCTTCATCTACTTAACCGCAGACGCGGTCATACGTTCGACCTCGTCCGGGAATCCGTTATGGCGACTGTAAGAGCGCATTGACGGTATTTTATTATTTATTTGTTTATTTCTCATTTAAAATCCTGCTACCTTTTAATATAAAGCAGGACTTACATTTGTAGTGGTACATGTTATACGTCATTTCAATGATATTACATAATTTAAGTATTTGAAATAGATAGAGATACGAAGAAAGAAATAAAAAGAAAGAGAAAATACATATACACAAATGCTTACATTTGTTGCTACAATTATAACAAATTACAAATCGTGCATTTTACGATAGATGTAGTGGAGAACATAAAAACATGATTACTTACATGGTTGTTATACACATGTTGAAATTCAATGGATTATGAAATTTGTTAATTGCAATTATGGGCTAAAACAATGTAACAGGAAAGAAAGGAGTTATGTCTAAAATAAGGAGGTTTTCTGTCCTTATGGACAGCTACGTTGTACTGTGCTGGGCGTTGAATATATTGGAATGTTTGCTTCAAGCTACCGATCACCCAGCACAGTTTCCATGGTATTGGTGATATTAGTCTCTTGTTTTTATATTGTTTCTTTCTTGTGTCTCAGGTGTTAGTATCCATATGATGACACTGGGAGATTGCTTCCATGTCAATGCTGAGTCTCATTGGTGTCACTTCCTTCATTTGTGAAAGTTTAATCGCCTTCTTCCTCGTCTGTTTGTTCCAACTATACCTGTCCATTCTGCGGAGCATTCGGGCACTCCTCCTGTAGGGCCTTGTCCTTTTGTATTCTTCATAGGTCGCACTGGATATCTTATCTTCTTGTGTGTTGAGTTGTGTCTAATTTTGTTCGTCTCTTACGATGTCATATACCGCATCGTCTGTTGTAAAGTCAAGCTGCTGTGTGTCTCTGACATGGGTGTATCGTCCGCAGAGTAAGACGATGTGTTCAGGGAAGCCTTCGATGTTTCCGCTGGTGCAGGTGCTGGTGCAGGTGGGATACGGATCATGTCCTTTAAGGAAGTGAACTATACCGCGGCTGGGGTTGATATGCTTCATCCTTTCTCTTTCTCTAATGTATGGTAGCAGTGTATATAGTCTACGTCCCTTGTCGCAATATTCCCATTCCTGTTACCATGTGTCCGTTCGTCACGTTTTCAGTTGGCGGTTTGTTACGATATGTCTGACCGTTGTTTCATGCACTTTGTCTAGATTCCCCATTTTAAACCAGTAAGCTGCAGCTCTATATCTTAATGTGATGTCTACTGGACAGATACCGAGAAGGACGCATAGCGTTTCAATCGGTGTTGATTTGGATACACCTGTAAGTTGCATTGACGGTAGGGGCACTACAGCCATACCGTGCAGTTTGAAACGGACGGGAGGCGAGCACGGGTAGCCAAGTGGTTAAGGCGATCGCTGGCCCGCAGCAGGAGACAGGGGTTCGATTCCCGGCCCGGTTCGCATTTTCACTTGTCGCCTTGTTTAATTTCAATACCCTAATGTACCCAAATTTGAACATCCCACTTGATATGGTGAATCTATTTTGTTGTTGTATATTTAGTTTGAAGAGGCATAAAACGTTATGTTACATAAGCTTTTCCACCTTCACATTAAGTATGTAAACATGTAGACATTCTCATACACTGAAATATATTTTAATATTGTGGAGCATTCATATAAAGAATACCAACCCGTCTGACCACTGAAATTGTACCCACTCATTACCGCGTTCAAGTATGTGATACTATCACTTCCAACTATTCAAGCTGTCTGAAGTACGTTAATATCGGATGTCACCCCTGAATAAAAAAAATTGCTAAAATTGTCTTATCCCCCTCATTCATCATACGCTTCAGTTACTTTACTTATAATTAGCTGGTAGAGATTATTTGATTAATCAGCTTTGTTTCTGCCTTGACATTGATGTTTTCACACTTCTCTTCCGTAAATAATGAATTCTTTCAAAATTCCGACCGAATCATTTCTGAAATCTTAAAAACGGAAGGAATAATATACACTGCTCCAGTTTTTCGGATGTATGAAAGGGAAAGCTGTATATTTCACTTATGAGCTAGAAAGAAAAATCCAGTGGATCGAGATCAGGTGATCTTGAAGTCCCCGCAGAACTCGTCGATCTTTGGGCATACAGGTACGTTTGCTATTGCATATCAGCAACAAAGTCTGATTGTGTCAGCAATAGACAGAATGAGAGAAAAATTACGTGAGGACAAATTGAAAAATTTACATTTGTAGCGGATTTACACTAAATGAAACACTTTTACACAGAAATGAATATCAGATCGTAACAACACATTGGCATATTTTTAAAAATATTCTCAGGACCTTAGTGTACTGGAGGATTTTTTCTCCAATTATGGTAAACTTTAAACAATTCCAGTTTCCTTCAATTATTATTTATCTCTTGTGTAAGCTCAAAAGAACCTATTAACTGAAGCGGCAATCATTTTGTCCTATTCAAATCACCATTTCAAGTGCATGCGAATGATACCATTAAACTATAGACACATTTACGCCTGCGTGCAAAGTTATGAAAGCATTGTCTCATCGCATTTTGAATCTAATTTTCATTAGTTACAACAAATGTTTTCAAAAGCTGGAAAAGGTCTGTCAGTTTGATAAGTAGTTGCTCCCCTGCAGGAAGTTTCTACTAGGATGCCATTTCTAAGCGTAGAGTCACAGGGTTAAGGTAATGTTGGTTATAAATTTCAGCTACGTCAGTGTTCTTCGGCAGTAACCCTTGATATTTCAAGAAATAATTTTAATTTGCGCTATAAATATTCGACTGCGACCTGCGCCTTCGATATGTGAAAAATGAAAATAACAAAACACAAGAAACCATTAACATAGTGTTTCTACAAAATTGTCATTGTTTACGGGGAGCAGATGTTCTTAGAAAACACATTTTTAATAATTCATATTCAAAGGTTTTCGTGGTGTAAGCTCTTTTTCTGCACGCAGATTAAATTAAAGATCAACAAGGAGTTGTAATAACATTTCATCACACGTCCGACAGTTTATTCAGGAAATGTGTTTCGCCACTGAACTGTGTCACGGTTTTTACCGTAACCACAAGCTGCCACATGACCTCCCAAGTGTAATGTTACTCAAAGTGTCGAACATGATGTACCATTTCCAATATTTTATCAGAAAATAAGGAAAACATTTCTAAATCTCCCTGACTACCATTAGTGTGTCAGTATTTATTCTAAAAAAATAACATGTTATTTATTACTGCATGACCGCTAACGCCAGTAACACAGTACACTAGAATGTTGCGCAAAGTAATTACTAAATTGTTGATCCTTCTGTAAAACGATAGTACCTACGTTTATCCCTCACGATGAGTTGTACCTGTAAATATCAGAGGTCATCGATTTGATCATAATATTAAATGCGTGATACAAATACACCACTGCCGAACAACGCCTGCAATATTTTGCTAGCGCGCAATTTCCGTCCTTCTCTACATACGGCTCTTTGCTCTCGTATATAGTCTGTTGCACACAAGCATATGCCTAGCAATCTTGTAATGAATATCATTATAAACAGAAATTTATACACCCTGTTTTTCGTCTCGATAATGTCAGACACATTAATGATAAAGGTGGAGGGAAATCGTGCTTAGACTATTCCGAGGCGCCTTAAACGCTAGTAATGCGGTGGTCTAGTGGTAAGGCGTCTGCCTAGTAAGCATGGAGGTCCGGGTTCTATTCCCGGCCGCATCACAAATTTTAATTTTGGCATGCGAACATATTCGCGCTTTTTTCGGCTGAATGTGAGTAGGACAGAGGCAGTGCAACAGGCAGAGAGAACCATATATGATGGAACAGAGAAAGTGTCAGTTCAGTAGAAAGGCATATGCATGAAAACAGCAGTGTGAAGCGAAGCGAGATGTCGGAAGTCAGGAACAGTGGCAACAACAAACTAAGACAGATGGAGATAGTAGCAATTGGAGTAAAAGAGAAAACAGTGGGCAACTGAGACGAATGGAGATCATAAATAAAGCATGAGCGTTCGGCTCTGCAATACTATAGCACGAAACAATTTGTCCAATTTTTCCCATCCTCAGTAGCCCCGTGCTACAGTTTTACAGTCTACAGGTCAAACGCCAAGCAAACCTCCCCATGGACATATGTGTAAAGGAGACAATCGTGATTGAAGACAATGAAAGCCGACTCTAAGTGAGAAAGAAAGGATACTGGCAACAGGACAGGAAGTTAATGAAACAACGTCATTGGGGCAGAGAGACGATGAAAGTGGCAGAAACGACAGCGGTGAGGAATCGCGAGGGAAAGGGACGAAGACATTAAAAGTTTGACACAGACAGAAAGCGTCAGTGGGAGAGAGAGCAAACAAACGGACAGAGACATATATAGACACTGACAGTGAGACGACATTGCTGACTATGACGGGTTAACTGGGCAAAAGTATTTACAAAGTTAAGCGCTAAAATTGCGCGAATATGTTCGAATGCCAAAACTTTTTGTGAGGACGCTTTTGTGTCAGAACATATTCGCCTTTTCTGTGCTCCGGCAGGAGCATTTTTCAGCTGGTAATGTTAACTCGTATTTGACCGTGAGCTAAGATAATACACAGATTAGTCATGTTTTATGAAACACTTGAGACTTTAATGAATTTTCGAAAGCATGCCTCAGATGTCACCTGACTGCGTTACGGGCACTTAATGTGTGACACACAGCGAGAAAGTTAAATTAAATTTGCACATCGCTTGATTGTAATGTCCATTTTATTCTGAGTTTGTAAGAGACTGTATTTTCATTACAGAAACAAACTACGAAGTAGTAGGATCCATGAATGTGACCAACTTACGTTCAGTTCCGAAATGGCAAATTACAGTTACTATTGATATTTACTAGAGATTGATAATGGCTTCATCACAGAAACTTTCAACTTGCTGTTTATTTTCATGTTTGCATGTATCATATTTATGACAACAAAATAATTTGGAAATTATGGCCATTACACTACTAAGATAAATTCTGCATGTTCTGTGTAAAATATAAAGTAATCACTAAATACTCGTACTTTGGGACTTAGTAATAATAGTATTCTATCGATATTTCAAAATAATTTGGTTCGTTCGAAGAATGTGCTGTGAAATTTCAACATTTGAAATTAGAAATTCTTGCAGTATTCATATTCTTTGTGTTATAGTTTCCAAACATGAACATCAGTAGTTTTCCAAGTTTACAACTGCTAAACGTTGTAGGTCCTAGCTCGAACAGTTACCGTCAAAATACGTGTATGTGTAATATTCAAATATATGGCTCAATTCGCCTATCATTACGGCCGATGCGATGTTCACTCTAGATATTGAATCGATAGTTATTAATGATCGGTAAAATACTGAAGCCCAGTATAGTGAAATTCAATATTATACGCGAAAGAAGGAGAAAAAACGTGCGCGTAGTATTCTACTAACTATGTATCTAAATGCTGAAGCAGATAGTAATTTCTCTGCAGCTACGAACGATTAAAAAAAAAACTACCAACTATGCCAAAATTAGACGGATTTATCGCAAAGAAAAATATTGTTTGCTCCAATGATTTACTTTAAAATGTGGACAAAATGAATGTGCTTTTACATTTAAACGAGATAACACGTTTGTAGAAATATTGCAGAAAAACTCCAAGCACGATAGTTATTTCTTAAATATGTACCGGTATTCTTAATATTCTTGCAGTTTCGTCTCTCTACTTAAGGCCACAGCAAGCAGGTGGTTCTGGCATGCCATTCCACAATACTTATACAAGGGACCTTTCTTTTACAGGCGTCATTGGAAAACTGAATGGATGCATTGTTTGAAAGGTTGCAGAAAGGTCATGTTACAGAATTAGATTTTTAAGGAAGAGAGAAGTAACAGAATGAAAGTGCGACTTCTAAAGCTTTCCCGTTTCTTCGTCCAGTAACTTTCTAGTGTGCGGCCGGATCCCGTCGTCATTCTGACACCATATTTCGGCCTGCAAACGTCCGGCTATCTTCAGGTGAGCAGCAAGTACTGAAGACCCCAGGTGCAGTCGCGGTGTTTATAGTGGTTCTTGCGCGTGCCAAAAGTGCTGGTATCATTTTGCGCATTCGTTAGATTGTGTCATGCGCGATAAAGCCGAGTTATAGGTACTGCCCTCGGTAGTGGAAGAGCAATAGTCCTCTAATCATTGATAATCGATTGATGACGTCGATTACGCTGTGACTGGATTATATTAATCACAGGATTCCAATTTTTGTCGACCTGAAAGCCGTTGTCACGATTTATAAGATTGTCGGCAAGACGAATTTCCACCGATTCTTTAATAAGTGAATCCCAGAAACTGGAGACGGGAGTTAAAATTTTAGTTTTACTATATTCCATTGTGTGTCCCATGGCAATGCTGCATATATAGGCCAGACAATATGATCTGTACAGGAACGATGTGTAGAACACGAAAGGCACACCCGTCTACTCCAACCATCAAAATCGGCAGTAGCAGAACTCTACATTTCCATGGGACACACAATGGAATATAGTAAAACAAAAATTTTAACTCCAGTCTCCATTTTCTGGGATTCACTTATTAAAGAATCGGTGAAAATTCGTCTTGCCGACAATCTTATAAATCGTGACAACGAATTTCAGCTCGACAAAAATTGGAATCCTGTGATTAATATAATCCAGTCAAAGCGTAACAGATTCCATCAATCGATTATCAATTATTAGGGGACTACTGCTCTTCTATCACCGAGGGCAGCACATACAACTCGGCTGTATCGCGCATGACACCGTCTAACGCATGCGCAAAATGATACCAGCACTTTCGGCATGAGCAAGAACCACTATAAATACCGCGACTGCACCTGGGCTCTTCACTACTCGCTACTTACCTGAAGATGGCTGGATGTTTCCAAGCCGAAATATCGTGCCAGAATACAATATTTTTACAAACGTGTTATCTCGTTTAAATGTAAAAACACATTCATTTTGTCTACATTTTAAAGTAAACCATTGGAGAAAACAATATTTTTCTTTGCGATAAATCCGTCTAATTTTGGCATAGTTGGTATTTTTCTTTTTTAACTGTTCGAAGCTGGACAGAAATTACTGTCTGCTTCAGCATTTAGATAACGGGATTCGGCCGCAAACCCGAAAGTTACTGGATGAAGACTGAAAGTGGTCAGTGATTTACAGGCATGAAACATGAAATCACACACTAAACAAATGTTGGCAAAGTTACTGTGTGGGAGGGCTGCTGATGAATGGTAAGCATTCGTGAGGGATTAATTGTTGTGCATGCAGGCTGTGATATAGGTTTCATTCGCACTTCACGTCTCATACAGCGTGTTTCACAATTCATTTCACGCATTTCTAGATGAAGTTGACCTGACTATATAGATAAAGTTTTACGTAAGAAACTATGCCTGCTCAGTTCATCAAAGGATTCTATGAAAGCTCATTCATCTTCAACACTATGCAACAAAACTGTTGCACTGTAAGCTCTTTGCTTTTCATTTTTGAGGAAGAGGAACTATGGACCAAAGCAAGAAAGAAGTTTAGAAATCATGGGCACTAAAATGAATACCGTAAGAACTATGAGCAATTCATCAACTGCGGTTCCTATGAAAACCTTTTTTTCTATTGCTCGTATCTAGGTCACACAGTTAAAGGCCGACATTTAATAGATATATTTGATTGTTTTGGCCTAAAGTAACTTCTCCCAAAATATGGAAAGCAAAGAATTTGAAGTTTCAAAGATGAGTAAGTGCTGACAGTGTCGTTGGATGATATTTCCGGGCATGATTCCTTTGTAAAAACCTATATACTAAATCACCTCTACAGTCGCTATAAGTCTATAACATGAACTGTGAAACAACTTGTACATCGGAAATCACTCAGAAATTGAGAGCAGAAATCTGCAACAATTTGTACATTCCTAGATTACACAAGGCATAACTCTAAATTATTGTAGCTTCTCATAATGCTTCATATCGCAATAACTACGAGTATAAACTGCGCTAAGGTGGGAATTGTTGTACCTAGTTTCTTTTACTAGTGAAAGATCTTGTTCACACTCACAATCTGTTAAAGTTACTTTCAGTAACTCACCATGGGAGGTTTGGAAGTGGTGGAATTTGTGTAGTTCCGTTCTTTGCGGAAGTAGGATCACGCTTTTTATCATATTTATTTATTCCTTCCGTGCCGGCGCACAACATTGTGTTGCCTGGGAAAATATGCAGGCGGAAAAAAGAAAACGTGATTGGACAGGTTTCGAACCCTGCGTCCCGTCAGTTTCCAGTCGAGCGCTTTATCCCGACTTCTCAGAGTTTTAATAAACACAGCATTCATATGTAATTTATATTTTCGTCATGCACAAGTTGTATCAAGTGTAAGCGTGGAGTTAAACTGGATCTCCACTTGCAAGAACACTGCAGTGTGCATCAGTACTGCTTCCCCATCCACGTCCCACGGGCATAATCACGACGCTGCTCTCACCGTGGTGATATTACCAATTTAATTGCCGATTAATGCTTGAAGGGTTTCCTACGATATATTACCACAATTGGTGCACATGAGATAAAATATGGTCCGTGAAAGGTATAAAATTTGACACCTTTATTCATTTTATAAGATTAAATCGTTTTTACGTGATCAGTGAATCGTACTGTGCAATCACCAGAAGTTGACAACTTCACTCGTAATGACAGAAGTGAATACCATTTGAAATTGTGAACACTTATTGAATCCCAAAATAATAGTACGCATTTGAATCCATCCTCTTGGGCAGTTTAGTTGTGGAAAACCAACTCATGCAGTAACATTCAGGAAATGGGCTTCCGCTGTCTTACTATTTTCTCCACGGCTTATGCACGTGAACGAGGATTTCCCGCTTAAAAACAAACACAGGTAACGATTGAAAGTAAGTGATTACTTTCGTTTCGCTTCGAGCAACAGCGTTTGACTTAGCATTACCGAAATTAAAAATAAGATGAAATCTGTAAAATCACATAGCTACAAACCGAGTTTAATGTTCTACTAAAATTTTCTATTATAATAGTGCAGCAAATACATATTCAAGTTTTTACTCCTTAAAAACCAAACTACTAAGGTCATCGGTCCCTAGACTTACAAACTACTTAAACTGACTTACATTAAGAACACACACACACACACACACACACACACACACACACACACACACATCACACACACACACACACACACACACACATGCCTGAAGGAGGACTCGAACCTCCGACGAGTCGGACACGCAGTTGGCAACGTGGCGCCTGAGGCTACATGGGCATACTGGTACTGCAAATAGATATTACTATTGAGATAAACGAGTATGTTAAATGTTCCGACTAAAGTGAGCAATAAAGAGGTTACGTGTCATTTTGAGCAAAAACTGCTCCTTGTAACAGCCAATTCGAACTTACTATTTGCTTTTTCATACCAATATCAGCGAAGCTTCAGTCATCTCACGAAGTACTCATCTGACGACCCATGTTTACTAGAAAATTTGTATGTCCTGTATGACATGAACTACGTTAGCGTTCACCGTCAACTGTTTCGTTCCCATTTAATGAAATGAGCCTCGGAAAACTTAAAATGCAATAATTTCTGTATTATTACACAGCACTGAACATAAAAAGTTATTTAATATTTCTGTCCTAACAATTATTACTTTTATCTTACTTTCTTCATCTTCAACACACACTTGTATCGATGTATTTTAGTACTTCGAACATTGATTTGTTGATTTGTTAGCACTGTCAGATCAATAATGCTAGCGTAATATTCACCACAGCACCAAACAAAAGACAATTCACTGATAAAGTAAAATAATGCGATCCACACTCACAGCCTCATATACCGGGTGATCAAAAAGTGAGTATAAATTTGAAAACTTCATAAATCACGGAATAATGTAGATAGAGAGGTAAAAATTGACATAAATATTTAGAATGACATGGGGTTTTATTAGAACAAAAAAGAAAAAAAAAGGTTCAAAAAATGTCAGACAGATGGCGCTGGACAGTAAAACGTCAGTGACTGCTACCGTGACGGGTGAGAGGTACTCAGATATTTTACAGAATCGTATCATCCCCAGCCTGGCTTATAAACACCCGCTGGAACGTACGACTTTTGTGCAAGATGGTGCTCCACCCCACATTGCTAGACGGGTGAAAGATCTCTTGCGCGCGTCGTTTGGTGATGATCGTGTGCTCAGCCGCCACTTTCGCCATGCTTATCTCCCAGGTCCCCAGATCTCAGTCCGTGTGATTATTGGCTTTGGGGTTACCTGAAGTCGCAAGTGTATCGTGATCGACCTACATCTCTAGGAATACTGGAAGACAACATCCGACGCCAATGCCCAACTATAACTCCGGGTATGCTTTATAGTGCTGTTCACACCATTATTCCTCGAGTACAGCTATTGTCGAGGATGAACATATTGAGCATTTTCTGTAAAGAACGTCGTCTTTGATTTGTCCTAATTTGTTATGCTAATTATTGCTCTTCTGATCAGACATTTTTTGAATTCTTTTCCAAATAAAACTCCATGTCATTCTCTAAGCATGTGTGTCAATTTTTACCGCTCTATCTACATTATTCCGTGATTTATAAAGTTTTCAGATTTATACTGGCTGTTTGATCACCCGGTATACTCCATTAACCGAGACGAGAGACGGACTGTAAACACACGGATACTAATGAGAAAGAAACTCTGAATGCTGAATGTGATTACAAACACTAAAACTTGTTTCACCGCCATACAACAAACACGACAGCTTTACAACTGAAGCGGATGAGGCGACACTGAGCGAGCGCCATCGTTTTGTTCACCCATGGACACGCACCTCCCAGTGTTTACAGTCCGTCTCTCGTGTCGGTGAACGGAGTATAGAAAGCAACGTAACACGACTCCCATGTCGGAGAGGTCAATGGCTCTGATGTTTGTAAATACTCTACTAACCGCCAATATATCGTTCTAGAAGCAAATTGTTCCTCAGAAACAATGCGAATTGAACGATACATAGCCGACCGCAGTGGCCGAGCGATCTGCGGCGCGCCAGTCACAGTCTGCACGGCCGCTAATGTCGAGGGGTTCGAATCCCCCCTCGGGCATGGATGTTTCTGTAGTGTTTAATATAAGGTAGTTCATAAGTGCTTGCGTGTCCGTGGCGGAGGCAACACGTGAATTTGCATAAGTTTTACATTACACTTGGATTTTTTTTTTTCGTTCAGTCGTGTGTGATTTCTGCACTTCATCCTTTGGACAGGGCTACTACTAAAATCGACGCAGCGCGGTAAGTCAGCCGGCGAGATGAACCGTTGCGAAGTCAGAGACCGTGGCAAGCAAAGGTGGCGGCTTGTGGCGGAGTGCGAGGTAACTGCCATCACACTGCACACTGTTCACCAACACGCTCTTCTCCTAAAAGTCAACTATTAACAAATCTCTGAAATACACTTGGCTGAAGATCTTTGTAATCACCTTGGAGGGTTTTCAGCGGATTGTGGGAACCCGTGGTTTCCTCACTGCCTTCACACAGACTAAAAATTACGTCATAAGCTGAGCAAAGCGACTCCCATGTCTGTACAGAGGGCGTGCATGTTACGTCACAGCTCTTCAGCAAGAAGTGTGAGGTTCTGTTCACTCTTGCGGTATTTTACGCAACCATCGCCAAAGTAACTTTCGGGTTATGAATTTGTATCGAAAGTCAGCCTCAGTTGCAAAATTGTTCTGTATTTCTATGATGCGTTTCGACCTTTTGATGCATCATGAAATTATTTAAACGATATATGGTGGATATGTATAGTGTAGATCTAATGACGTGTTGAACTTCACCATCACTGCTTGTATTGCACGTTTGTATTAGTGAATACAACTGTACCATGGGAGTTGTAATGAGAGTATACAGCTTAAGCCATATGAGATATGAAATTGTGACATATAGAAGATCAGAAGATCAGAAGATCACTCCCATGAACCACAGACATTGCCGAGGTGGGGTGGCTTGCGTGCCTCAACGATACAGATAGCCGTACCGTAGGTACAACCACAGCGGAGGGGTATCTGTGGAGAGGCCAGACAAACGTGTGGTTCCTGAAGAGGGGCAGCAGCCTTTTCAGTAGTTACAGGGGCAACAGTCTGGATGATTGACTGAGCTGGCCGTGTAACATCAGCTAATGTTGCTTTGCCACACAGCTACTGCGAACGGCTGAAAGCAAGGGGAAACTACAGTCGTTACCTTCCCCCCCCCCCCCCCCCCCAGGGGGCCCACAGTTCTTTTGTGGGTACGTGTGTGGCGCGCACGGGGCCCCGAGCCGGAGCAGCCTTTCTTCTGCCCCAGGCTGCTTCACTTTCCCTCCCGGTTTATGCCTTCGCCCGGAGAAAGGCGTATTTCACGAGTTCAGGTGTTTTCTTGTTGTCGTTTCTCTTATTCCTTGGTTCCTTCCTTTCTTACCCTTTGTTTCTGTCTCTCTCTCCTTGTCCTCTCCTCGCCTTCTTCTCCTCATTAGTCTCCGCCTCGGCGTTTGAGACACCTTTCCTTCTTTCTCTTCACTTCCTCTATTCTTCTTCTTTCCTCCCTGTGCGTGTCTGAAGGCCGACCCACGCATTATCATGCGTAGCAGGTGACGGGGTAACGCGTAATTCCCCGCCCCGGGTAGACAAGTAGGGCACGTACGTACCCCCTGGTAAAGGCCAGGCCCAGGGAGGGGTGATTACCCGAGCTGGTACCTTCCGAACATGCCAATTGGTCCCTCCGTCAGTTCTCGGGAGGTGTGACCTGAGGTGTGAACAATCACCTAAGGCGGGTAAGCCCTCGGAGAGGGCCCCCACTAGGAAGGAGCGCGCCATCGGAGACGCCGGTAATCACGGGGGACACTTCCGCAATGACTTCCTTCTCTTCTTCACTGACATTGACCCAGAAACGTAAGATAGACTCGCCTCAGCAAAAGAAGACTCTGCCTAATTTGCCGAAATTTCTTGTTGTGTCGCGCACCGACGGAAAAGACTTCAATTCTGTCAATCCTTTCGTTATACAGAAAGGTGTTGATGCAATTGCTGGCCCTGTTAAAACCTGTTCGCGTCAGCGCAATGGCTCATTGTTGCTGGAAGTGGACAGTGCTTTCCAAGCCCAGAAACTTATCCGGACTACGTTATTGCACACGTTTCCAGTCAAAGTAGAAGCGCACCGCACACTCAACTCGTCACGTGGGGTAGTTTTTACGAGATCCCTTGACGGGTTGTCTGATGACGACATCCGGTCCTATATGTCCGATCAGGGTGTGACAGCCGTCCACAGGGTGATGAAAAAGGTAGATAATCAGCTGACACCGACTCGTACTGTGTTTTTGACATTCGACAGAGTTGACCTCCCGTCGAAGGTCAAAGCAGGGTACGAAGTTATCTCAGTCCGCCCTTATATTCCAAACCCAACGCGCTGCTACCAATGCCACAGGTACAACCATACCCGTGAACATTGCCCACATGCAGCAAAATGTGTCACTTGTGGTAGGGACGCCCATGAGGGGGATTGCCCACCTCCGTCCCCTCACTGCCTTAACTGCAACGGCGACCATGCGGCTTCCTCTCGCGACTGCCCTGTATATAAGGATGAAAAAATCATTCAGCAAATTCGGGTCACGGAGAAGGTATCAACATCTGCCGCTCGAAAGTTGTTGGCGAGTCGAAAGCCCACTGTCCTCCCAGCGGGTACATACAGTAAGGTCCTCACCTCAACTCGACCTACTAAGGATTCCGGTACCCAGACTTGTGATTTCACTTTCGCTGACACAATTGTGCGTTCCGCCAGCCCGAAGATTGCCCGTTCCACGTCCCCGCTTCCTCCTGCTGCTTCTAAGGTACAGTCTTCGTCAACATCTAGTAAACCGCGGGCACCTAAACAAGATGCCCGGACCTTGAAAAAGGAACCCGTCCGTGAGGATTTTCTGCGTTCTCAGGCTTCCCAACCGTCAACTGCCTCTTCCCGCCGTCACTCTTCCAGAAGAGCTGACAAGAAAAAGAGTTCCTCTCCTTCCCCGCCCAGGCGTGACCCATCTGTCGCGCCGTCCAACAGTTGCCGGCCTCGGCCGTCTTCTGTTTCACCGGGACGCTCCGTTTGCCGGGCGCCCGACCCTTTACCGGCGGTGGAAACTGCCCCTCCTGATCAACTCAGGGAGGTGGCAGGCGCGTCGGTCGAACCTATGGACCACGACCCTTTGCCCCTGGACAGCGATAGCAGTGCTCCCTAGAAATCCGGTCCTCAGCGGCCGTCGAGGTGACCCCGCTCGCTACTTGGTTTTTATCCTTATTTCTTCTCTCATTTTTATCATGGCCCTCCTTCAATGGAACATTCGCGGCATTCGTTCTAATCGGGAGGAGTTAAAATTACTCCTTCGATTGCACTGCCCGCTTCTAGTCTGCCTCCAGGAAACTAAGTTGCGTCCACGTGATCGTGCAGACTTTCCACACTACACCTCTGTGCGGTTCGACCTGCCACCCGTGGAAGGTGTCCCAGCCCATGGAGGGGTTCTGATGCTCCTTCGAGACGACGTCTATTTCCATCCCATTTCCTTGCACACTCACCTACAGGCAGTTGCCGTCCGCATCACCTTATCCACATTTACCTTCTCCCTCTGTAATATATATTCGCCATCGTCATCTGCCCTTACTAGGGCAGATGTGCTAAACCTTGTTGACCAGCTCCCTTCACCTTTCGTGTTGGTAGGCGACTTTAATGCCCACCACCCCCTATGGGGCTCTCCGGCACCTTGTCCGAGAGGCTCCCTTTTGGTGGACCTTCTCCAACACCTCGATCTTGTCTGCCTCAACACCGGTGCACCGACCTTCCTTTCTGACACAACACACACTTATTCCCATATAGACCTCGCAATATGCACTCCTCAGCTTGCCGGTCGGTTTGAGTAGTATGCACTTTCTGACACGTACTCGAGTGACCATTTCCCTTGTATCATCCACTTCCTACATCACTCCCCATCTCCACGTCCCACCAGTTGGAACATTTCTAAAGCCGACTGGGGGCTTTATTCTTCCATGGCTGTTTTTCACAATCAGCATTTTCCCAACTGTGACAGCCAGGTCGAATACCTGACAGAGGTTATTCTCACTGCTGCTGAACGTTCCATACCTCGTACATCCTCTTCTCCACGTCGTGTGCAGGTCCCTTGGTGGACTGCAGCCTGCCGCGACGCGCTTCGAGCCCGACGCCGTGCCTTACGCACCTTCCGCCACCACCCAACTTTGGAGAATTGCATCAATTACAAACGTATGAGAGCGCAGTGCCGTCGTATCATAAACGACAGCAAGAAAGCTTGCTGGACAGCTTTTACTAGTTCTTTTAACCGTTTTACTCCCTCCACGGTTGTTTGGGGTGGCCTACGCCGTTTGTCCGGCGTGACTCCCCGATTCCTGGCCTGACCGTGGAGAACGCGGTCCTCGTGGACCCAGCTGATGTTTCAAACGCATTGGGTCGTTTCTTTGCGGAGGTTTCGAGCTCTGCCCATTACCACCCTGCCTTTCTCCCTCGCAAACAGGTAGAGGAGGCACGGCCGCCTTCTTTCCGCTCTTTTAATCGTGAAAACTATAACGTCGCCTTCACCATGCAGGAGCTAGACCGTGCTCTCGCCCTGTCCCGGTCCTCTGCTCCCGGGCCCGATTCCATTCATATTGAGATGCTGAAGAACCTCTCTCCTGCGGGCAAGTGCTTTCTTCTTAGTACCTACAATCGCATATGGATTGAAGGTCATGTTCCCACAAGTTGGCGTGAAGCCATTGTTGTCCCCATCCCCAAACCAGGGAAGGACAAACACCTTCCTTCCAGTTATCGTCCCATTTCTGTGACGAGCTGCGTCTGTAAGGTGATGGAACGCATGGTTAACGCTCGGTTGGTCTGGCTCCTCGAATCTCGCTGCCTCCTGACTAATATACAATGCGGTTTTCGTCGACACCGCTATGCTGCTGACCACCTCGTTACGTTGTCGACCTTCATTATGAACAACTTTCTAAAGAAGCGTCAAACAGTAGCCGTGTTCTTCGACTTGGAGAAGGCATACGATACCTGTTGGAGAGCGGGTATTCTCCGCACATTACACACATGGGGCCTTCGGGGCCGCCTTCCTCTTTTCATTCAAGCGTTTTTGGCGGATCGCAAGTTCCGGGTACGGGTGGGCTCTGTTTTGTCAGATACCTTTTGCCAGGAGAATGGGGTACCACAGGGCTCCGTCTTGAGTGTGGCGCTCTTTGCCATTGCAATCAATCCGATCGTGGACTGCCTTTCAGCCGACGTCTCCGGATCTCTTTTTGTTGACGATTTCGCAATTTATTGTAGCGCCCAGCGGACGTGTCTCTTGGAGCGTTCTCTCCAACGCTGTCTTGACCGTCTATATTCCTGGAGCATCGCAAACGGCTTCCGATTCTCCACTGAGAAAACTGTGTGTATCAATTTTTGGAGATACAAGGAATTTCTTCCACCTTCTCTACGTCTCGGCCCTGTTGCTCTCCCTTTCGTGGAGACTACGAAATTCTTGGGACTCATGTTGGATCGGAAACTTTGCTGGTCCACACACGTGTCCTACCTGGCTGCCCGTTGTGCCCGATCCCTTAACGTTCTTCGTGTCCTCAGTGGCACGTCATGGGGAGCGGATCGTACCGTCCTGCTTCACCTTTACCAGGCCATTGTTCAGTCGAAGCTCGACTATGGAAGCCTTGTGTACTCTTCAGCACGGCCGTCGATTCTCCGCCGTCTCAACTCTATCCACCATCGTGGATTACGTTTGGCGACCGGTGCATTTTATACCAGCCCTGTTGAAAGTCTGTATGCCGAGGCTGCTGTATTACCCTTGACCACTCGACGTGACATACTCTTGTGTCGGTATGCATGCCGCCTACGGTCGATGCCCAACCATCCCTCTTACAGATTATTTTTTGACGACTCACTCGATCGCCAATATCAGTTGTCTGCGATTGCCTTGCTTCCACCGGGAGTTCGGTTTCGCCGCCTGCTACAGCGGCTCGATTTTACCCTTCCTTCCACCCTTCGGTTGAGCGAAAGCCCATTGCCACCGTGGCATCAGGCCCAGGTTCACACACACCTCGAACTTAGTTCGCTCCCCAAGGAGAGCACTCCGGATTTGGTATACCGCTCGAGGCTTGTCGAACTCCGTTCGTGGTTCGATAATGCCGTATTTATTTACACTGATGGTTCCAAGAGCACTGCCGGTGTCGGATCTGCCTTCGTCGTCGGGGACAACCGGTTCCAATACAAGCTCCCTGACCGGTGCTCGACCTTCACGGCTGAGCTTTTCGCCCTCCACCAGGCCGTTTTGTATACCTGCCGCCACCGCCAACCTTTCTATGCCATATGTTCTGACTCCCTTAGTGCCCTGCAGAGTCTTAAGGACCCTTTCTCGAAACATCCTCTCGTGTATCGGATCCAACGCTCCCTCCAGTTGCTGGCGGATGACAGCTGTCACGTTTCTTTCCTGTGGGTCCCTGGCCATGTGGGTGTGCCCGGGAATGAGGCCGCCGACACAGCAGCCAAGGCAGCAGCTCTTTTACCTCGCATGGCTACCTTTTGCGTCCCATCGGACGATGTTCAACGGGCTCTTCGCCGGAGTATCGTGTCGCAATGGCACAGTGTGTGGCTTTCACTCTACAACAATAAATTGCGAACTGTCAAAACGATCCCGACCGCTTGGAGGACATCCTCACGCCCCTCTCGGCGGGAGGAGGTCATCCTGGCTCGGTTGCGGATCGGTCATTGCCGTTTCAGCCACCGTCACTTGCTATCCGCCGAACCTGCACCGCTATGCTCCTGCGGTGAACTGTTGACAGTGCGACATGTTTTACTGACTTGTGTTAATTTTAATCATCTCCGTGTAGCCCTTCACTTTCCGTCTACTCTGGAGGAAATTTTAGCTGATGACACACGAGCAGCTGCTCGGGTTTTGCGTTTTATGAACTTGCCCAACCTATCCAAGGATATTTAACCCTTTTAATTGTCTTTTATCTTTCGTTTTTAGCCTCTTGCTGATGTTCTGACAGTCACCATTTTTTTGAGATCATAGCGAATCAATGTTCTTAGCTGGGCGCTAATGACCATAGAAGTTGTGCGCCCTAAAACCACAAAAAAAAAAAAAAGTTACCTTTCCCGAGGACATGCAGCTCTACTGTATGAACATATGATGATGGCATCCTCTCGGGTAAAATATTCCGGAGGTAAAATAGTCCCCCATTCGGATCTCCGGGCGGGGACTACTCAGGAGGATGTGATCATCAGGAAAGACAATACTGGCATTCTACGGGTCGGAGCGTGGAATGTTAGATCCCTTAATCGAGTAGGAAAATTAGAAAATTTAAAAAGGGAAATGGATAGGTTGAAGTTAGATATAATGGGGATTAGTGAAGTTCGGTGGCAGGATGAACAGGATTTCTGGTCAGGTGACTACAGGATTATAAATACAAAATCAATTGGGGGTATCACAGGAGTAGGATTGATAATGAATAAGAAAATAGGAATGCGGGTAAACTACTATGACCAGCACAGTGATCGCATTATCATTGTCAAGATAGATACGAAGCCAACACCGACAACAGTAGTACAGGTTTATATGCCAACTAGCTCTGCCGATGATGAGGAGATCGAGGAAATATATGAGGAGCTAAAGCAATTTATTCAGACAATTAAGGGAGAGGAAAACTTAATTGTGATGGGAGACTGGAATTCGGTAGTAGGAAAAGGAAGGGAAGGGAGAATAGTAGGTGAATATGGTCTGGGCAAAAGGAATGAAAGAGGAAGCCGCCTGGTAGAATTTTGCACGGAACATAATTTAGTTATAACAAACACCTGGTTCAAGAATCACAAAAGAAGGTTGTATACATGGAAGAGACCAGGAGACACCGGGAGTTACCAGATAGATTTTATAATGGTAAGACATAGATTTCGGAACCAGGTTCTACAGTGTAAAACATACCCAGGGGCAGATATAGACTCTGACCATAACTTGTTGGTTATGAACTGTAGGTTGAAACTAAAGAAACTACAAAAAGGTAGGAAAATAAGGAGATGGGACCTGGATAAATTGAAGGAACCTGAGGTTCTTAAGAATTTCAGAGGGAGCTTTAGGCTACAATTGACAGGAACAGGGGAAAATAAAACAGTAGAGGAGGAATGGGTAAAATTGAGAGATGAAATAGTGAAGGTAGCAGAGGACAAAATAGGTAGGAAGGAAAGACCTACAAAAAATCCTTGGATATCGCAGGAGATACTAAATTTAATCGATGAAAGGAGAGAATATAAAAATGCAGTAAATGAAACAGGCAAAATGGAGTACAGACGACTAAGAAATCAGATTGACAGGAGGTGCAAAATGGCTAAGCAGGAGTGGCTAGAAGGCAAATGCAAGGATGTAGAAGAATGTATAAATAGGGGAAAAATAGATACAGCCTACAGGAAAATAAAAGAAACATTTGGAGATAAGAAAAACAGCTCTATGAATATCAAGGACACTGATGGAAAACCAGTTCTCAGCAAAGAAGGGAAAGCTGAAAGGTGGAAAGAGTATATAGAGGGGCTCTACAAAGGAAATGAACTTCGAGACAATATTGTAGGAAGGGAAGAGGATGTAGATGAAGATGAAATAGGAGATACTATACTGAGAGAAGAATTTGACAGAGCCCTGAAAGACCTAAGTCGAAAGAAGGCCCCTGGAGTAGATGATATTCCCTCAGAGCTACTGAAGTCTCTGGGAGAACCAGCCATGACAAACCTGTTTCACCTGGTGTGTAAGATGTATGAGCTAGGCGAAGTACCCTCAGACTTTAAGAAAAATGTTATAATCCCCATTCCAAAGAAAGCAGGTGCAGACAGGTGTGAAAACTACAGAACCATCAGTTTAATAAGTCATGGTTGCAAAATATTAACACGAATTATTTACAGAAGGATGGAAAAGCTGGTAGAAGCCGACCTCGGGGAAGACCAGTTTGGGTTCAGGAGAAATGTAGGAACACGGGAGGCAATACTCACTTTACGGCTTATCCTAGAAGATAGATTAAGAAAAGGCAAACCTACATTTCTAGCTTTTGTAGATTTGGAGAAGGCTTTTGACAATGTTGATTGGAATAAACTCTTTCAAGTTCTGAAGCAAGCAGGAGTAAAATATAGGGAACGTAAGGTTATTTACAATTTGTACAAAAACCAGACAGCGGTTGTCAGAGTTGAAGGGCATGAAAGGGATGCAGTGGTTAGAAAGGGAGTAAGACAGGGTTGTAGTCTTTCTCCATTGTTGTTCAATTTGTACATTGAGCAAGCTATAAAGGAAAGCAAGGAGAAATTTGGTGAAGGAATTAAAGTTCAGGGGGAAGAATTAAAAACATTACGTTTTGCCGACGACATAGTAATTCTGTCAGATACAGCAAAGGACCTGGAAGAGCAATTGAACGGAATGGACAGTGTGCTGATAGGTTCATATAAGATGAACATTAACAAGAGTAAAACTAGGGTAATGGAGTGCAGTATAGGAAAATCAGGTGATGCTGAAGGAATTGGATTGGGAAACGAAGCAATAAAGGAGGTAGATGAGTTTTGTTACTTGGGCAGTAAAATAACAAATGATGGTCGAAGTACAGAGGATATAAAATGCAGAATGGCAATGGGTAGAAAAGCGTTCTTGAAAAAGAGAAATTTGTTAACATCGAATATTGATTTAAACCTAAGGAAGTCCTTTCTGAAGGCATTTGTATGGAGTGTTGCCTTGTATGGGAGTGAGACATGGACGATAAACAGTGCGGACAGGAAGAGGATAGAGGCTTTTGAAATATGGTGCTACAGAAGAATGCTGAAGATTAGGTGGGTGGATCGCGTAACTAATGAAGAGGTACTGAACAGAATTGGGGAGAAAAGGAATTTCTGGCATACCTTGACTAAAAGAAGGGATAGATTGGTAGGACACATTCTTAGACATCAAGGAATTGTGAATTTAGCTTTGGAGGGAAGTGTATGGGGAAAAAATCGCAGGGGAAGACCAAGAGATGGATACAGTAAGCAGATTCAGACAGATGTAGGTTGTCGCTCTTATGTGGAGATGAAGAGGCTTGCTCAGGATAGGGTATTGTGGAGAGCTGCATCAAACCAGTCTCCGGACTGAAGACCACAACAACAACAACATTTCATAAGTAGTTTGCAAATTTAGGGACTGATGACCCCGCAGTTAAGTGCCTTAAGCTTAACAAACATTTGAACATTTTGTAGGATACACACAAATAATACCGAGTAAAGCAGCTTTAAATACCGTGTGGTCTAGGAACAACACTGGGAATGAAAGGGTTAATTGAGACACACACAGATTACATACTCAACGTGAGTTCCGACGGAACCAGCACTGTTGTACGTGTCTGCCAATAACCTTTTCCCTCGGAGCCCAGCTTCATCTGCGACGTGTCTGTGGACCCGGGCGAGACGTTTGCAGAGCAGCAATGTAGAACCCCCCCCCCCCCCCCCGGCACACAGCTAATTGCTGAGATTCTGGGCGTCCGCAGAGCGTCCTCTAGGGTCGCGTCTGTTATTTGCATAGCCAAGTGGGGGACCACTTGTGTAACGAGTGGCGACCGACTCGGCCGCTGAGGGGCAATTTCCGCCCCGCCTTTTATCGTCCTCCCCTTTCACCTCGCCTGATCGGTGTTGGCCCCCAACTTATGTGGCGGAACTGGAACTGGACGAAGCAATGAAAAGTCTGAAGATCGGGAAGGCTGCAGGTATCGTCTATAATTAAAAATGATCAGCTCATACATACTGGTGTTCACGCTAAATTATGGTTGCTGGAGTATATGAACAGCTGTTGGAAAACTGATCAAATCCCTAAGATCTGGAGGCAGGCAAAAGTAATTGAAATTCTTAAGCCTGGTAAAGATCCAGAAGATCCTAAGAGCTATCAGCCAATCTCTCTGCTGTGTACAACCTACAAGCTGTTTGAAAGACTGATACTAAACAATGCTTTGGTGAGGCGAGTGTCAACAGCCGTAATATATTTCATAAAATTCATTTTTTTAAAAAAAACATCAGCTGTTTATTAAAAACCTTATACATCTACCAGTTTCGGTCATAGACCATCTTCATGGATAAAAAGGTGTTAAAACAGAATGGTAAAATGCATCAAATAAAATACATCCAACTGAGATAAACAGGAGTCAGTATAACTAAAAGTGTAAAATTTACTGTGGTCATCTTAGATAAAACGTATCAGTCAAACATGACATAAAAGGTGAGGAAAAAATGCATTTTATGATACTAAACAGGTTCAGTGACCTGACTTTTTTTTTTTTTTTTTTTTTTTTTTTTTTTTTTTTTTTTTTTTTTGTAAATCTTTTGGGACTTAACTACGGGGTCAGCAGTCCCCAAACTACTTATGAACTAGCTAATCCTAAGGACGGCACAAATATCCATGCCCGAGGGGGGATTCGAACCCCCGAACGTAGTGGCCGTGCAGACCGTGACTGAAGCGCCTCAGTCCCCTCGGCCACCGCGGCCGGCAGTGACCTGATTGAGGGCACCCTAATAAAAGAGCTTCGACCTTGCAAATCTTGTACCAGCCAAGTTCTCAACCTAACTCAGTTCATCGAAGATGGGTTTGAGGAACGACAGGGGTTGTGTTTATAGATTTTACGGCAGCATATGATACCATTAACCTCACAAACCTTATTACGAAGGTGCAAATAACAACAAAAAGCCCTCGACTTACTGCAGTACTCAAATCAGTTCTGTTTAACAGAAGATAATTTGTTGAGTTCCAGGGTAGCAAGAGCAGATGGCGGCTACAGAAAAATGGGCTTCCTCAGGGCAGTGTCCTTTCCCCAATTCTATTCAATATCTACGCGAATGACCAGCCTATTAGTCCGCGGTCAAGATCTTTCATATGTGGTGACGATAGGGCAATAGCTGTTCAGGCATCAAACGACGAGGATATTGAGGAAACACTAAATGAAAACCTAGAAAATCTAACAAACTATTACCATAAAAATCAGCTGAAGCCCAATCCAAGGAAGACCCAGACTTGCATATTCCATCATAATAATAGAGCGACAAAGAGGGAACTGAATGTTTGCTGGAATGGTACAAGATTAGAGCACTGCCCTTCCCAGTGTACTTGGGAGTTACCCTTGATAGGACACTATCATTTAAGCCACACACTGAGAAGAGAAGGGCAAAAGTTCAAACACGGAATAGCTTACGTGGCAAACTAACAACGTCAAAATGGGGAGCTAATATAAAAGTTTTACGTAGGACAGCAATGGCGCTCTGTTACTCTGATGCTGAGTTTATAAGTCCTGTGTAGGAATGGCCATGGCATGCAAACAAACTGAATCAGACCTGTAAGCTTATCACTAGCTGTCTTGAACCTACAAGAGTTGAACACCTAAACTCATTATCAGGAATCGCTCCACCATAGGTATGACGCTCAGTACAGAGCAGCATCGAACGATCAAAACAGCTTCAAGACCAACGTCACCCATTACATGGGTACCAAACTATAACAAAACGCCTTACGTCAAGAAGCAGTTTCCTACACTCAACGGAACCACTCGCAGACCCACCAAGAACTATCAGAACAAAATTGTGGCGAGAGCAACAAGGACATGCCAACTATGCTGAGGAGGCGCTGCCATCAGGCGCAGGACGACTGGCAGAGATGGAAGACTCTGAATAGTCTGCGATTGGGAATCGGTAGATGCAAAAAAAAAAAAAAAAAAAAAAAAAAAAAAAAAAAAAAAATTTGCACATTTGGGGAATCAGTGAAAGTGTTTTGTGCTCCTGCGAGAACATACAGACCATGGACCACAGCTGGAATCTCCGGAAGTAAATCACCCAAGAGCGTGCACAGCCCAAGACCTGATGACCTGCAGCAGTACAGCAATGACCTCTAGAAGAATGAGATATGAAGTTGATCATACTATCTTGTACATAATGTTTCATGTATTATATGTTATTGTAAAAATTAGTAGACATTATTATTTTACAATTTGTGAATGTACTAAATACCGATTGTAGCTCGCATACGAAATATATATAAGTACTTTAGAGACTGCCGTAGGAAGAAAACGGAAAGCACAGTTTCTTCTCATAGTATTAAAGAGTAATCAGTCGTTCAGTGTATTGAAATAAAATAAATAATTTGGAACTGACTAAGTTCATGAGCAAGTATTGGACTTCACATATTTCCAAATACAAGCCTGACCTAGGCAGTGACTTAATTTGCTGATGTTAAGGAAACGATCATACTTAGAATGAAATAATGTATTTCCAAGATCGCAAAAGGATTTGTACTGTCATTGATGACAGGTTTTGACACACAAAAGTACTTCCTCTACGATCGATGCTAAGATGTGACCAGCAGATCGTATCTTTATACACCTAAACCGGTAGTCAGTACAAATTCTTTTGCGATTTTTGCAAAACATTATTTCATTTTACGAGGTATAGAGAACAGCACCAACAATTTTCGGCTTATATCAATGGCAGCGCGTCCTTTGTCTTCTCTGGTTCAGTCAACTCCCGTAAAAAAGCTCGTCGTGAAGAAAAGTAAATAAGTACATGGAATGAAAAGTGTTTATAAACTATCTTCTTTTCGTTCTTCTATTAGATCATTTTATATGCACATTCAGTCAGTATTTCTATCGCAGGAGAAACTTTTTACGTCGCTGAGACACCACGGATACGAATCGTTGCGCCGAAGCATTGCAATGCGCATGCGCGGCTGAGGTTCAGATTATCGTCTGAACCCCTTGTAAGCGACATATGGGCGCTCCCGCGGCAGGGAAGGGCAAGGAAACGCCGCTCTTTTGGCACTGGAGCTGGTAGAGACGCCAGCTCCTGACTACTCGAGGTCTGGCGGTTACGCGCGAAACGTCCAGAAGCAAGACAATGGAGCTACTACTCACCTCGCCTTGCGCATGCGCAAATCCTCCATGAAGGGAACATCCGACCTTCATATTTGTTTTTAGTGCATTGAAAATTCATCAAAAACACTTCATATGTGGTTAAATACCTTGTAATTATAAAGACGCATAAACTGTGAAAGGCTTCAAAAGATCCGACCATGAGTAATAATGAAATCACCACTCTCCACATAGCAAGAATAGCCGTGTGGTTAGCGGCATCGCTCTACACTGTCGAAGGGTTCAAGCAATTGTTTTTAAACGCAATCATCTTTTTGACAGATACGGGAACAAGAATAACTTTTGTATTGTTATTTGTCGTATATACTTTGGACTTTTTGCAAATGTGTCGCTATTTTGAAGGTAGACATTTATACTCTTCGTTGTAACAAATATTTGACTGTTTCAAAAGATGTGGGGAAGAGCAGCCTATGCGCATGCGTAAGGTTATGACGGGATGCTGCTTACATTATCACGTGGCCCGAAGGTAGCTTGTCTCTTCATCGTAATAGATTCATTTTGCTACAGGCACCTAACAGTGTGATCAGTTACTTACTGCGTTTTAGTGTTCAAGTGTATAATCATACACATTATACATTAATATCGTTAAACTTCCCGATGACATGAAGCTCTATACAGGGACTATTGAGGAGAATGTCATCATCAGGAAGGAGAACACTGGTATTCTTAAGGATCGGTCCACTGAATGTTAGATCCCTTAATCGGTAGATGGGTTAGAAAATTTAAAAAAGGGAAAGGGAAAGATTGAAGTTAGATATAGTGGAGAGTAGTGTTCAGTGCACAGATGAACAGGTTTATAACTACTTAAAACTACAAAATCAGTTGTCGGAGCGCAGGAGTAGATCTAATACCTAATGAGGATATTGGAAAGTGAGTGAGTTACTAAAAACAACTTAGTAAACGCATTATCGTAGTAAAGATAGATACCAATACAGACTACAATAGTACAAATTTATATGCCAACTAGCTTTGCCGATGATTGAGGAGAATGAAAAAACGTATGATGAGGAAAAAGTTATCCAGACAGTTAAGGGAGAGGAAAACGATTTTGATGGGGGAATGGAACTCAGTAGTTGGAAAAGGAAGGGAAGGAAAAATAGGAGGTGATGATGGAATGGAGAAAAAAATGGAAGAGGAACTTTCCTACTAGAATTTTGAATAAATGTTGGAACACGTGAGGCAGGAGACACATTACGACTAATCTTAAAAGCTAGGTTAAGGAAAGCAAAATGTACGATGTAGCTTTTCGACAATAGTTCGCTTTTTGAGAAGGGATATGGGGAGCAGCCTTTACAAATGGGATTGTCGCGGTGCGGAGTCAGGCTATAGAGTCTCTCTTCAGTCTAGGACGTCTTAAAGGAAAATAAATGAATGAACTTGTTACAAGTTTGCTCAAGTCATACATGTGATCGAATATCCGTAAAGACGAGAGATTTCATAAGAAGCTCCCAAGGACTGGAAAAAAGCACAGGTCATTCCCGTTTTCAAGAAGAGTCGCCGGCCAACCACGAAAAACTCGGTCACTTGAAAATTTTTGGAACAAATTTTAAGTTCCCGTATTTTGTCATTTCTGGACACCAGAAATCTCTTTTGTAGAAATCAGCATGGTTTCTGAAAGTTGCGATCCTGTGAAACGCAATTCGTGCTATTTATCCAAGAAATGCAAATGGCAGTGGATATAAGATCGTATGTATATGTTCTGTGTCTTTCTCAAGGCGTTCGATAAAGTTTCGCACCGCTACCTGATGAACAAAGTAGGTACAAATGGAATCTCCCACCAATTGTGTGACCGCATACAGGCGTTTTTTTAGCAAACAGAAATCAGCATGTCATTCTCAACGGAGGGAAGTCTTCAGACGGTAAAGTGATGTCAGGCCTGCCATATGGAAGTGTTAGAAGACCGTTGCTTTTCACAATATACTGTATATAAATGACCTACTAGATAACATGGGGAGTTCAATGAGATTTTTTGCGGTAGATGCTGTGGATTAGCGGGAAGTCGAAATGCAGAAGGCTCTACAGCGTATTGAAACATGCGGATGGGAATTGCTATTGAGCCTCAACATACGCAAGTGTTAATTTCTGCGTTTACATAGAAAGAAAGATGATTATATATCTACGCAATAGCACGACAAACAATGGAGCTAGTTATTTCCAGAAACGTCTTGGAGTATACATTACATGCGATTTCAAATGGAACGACCATATAAAATCTATTGTAAGTAAAGCAAACAACGCAAAGAGTCATCAGAAGAAGCCTAAGGAAGTATAGTCCGTCAACCAAGGCAAGTAGCTTACAAATCTCTCGTTGGCCAGCGCTTGAGTATTTCTCATCAGTGTTGGATCCGAACCAAGTAGGGTTAATAGAAGACGTGCAGAAGATTCAGCGGAGAGCAGCACGCTTCGTTATGGGCTAATAATAAGCGCGGAAGCGTCACGGAGATGACTAGGAAACTCCACTGGTAGTCGCTGCTAGCGAGACGTTCTGTATTGCAGTACGGCATTCTGACAATGTTCCGAGAGTAAAACAATATATTGGTTTACTGCTAAATGTATCTCACGAAGGTACTATAAGGATGAGATTAGAGAGATCAGACCCATAGGAAGGCATACAGGCAAACATTTTTCCCGCGAACCATATGCAATATAAGGAAGTGACAATGATAAACTTAGTATAAAAATGTTCAAATGTTGTAAAGCTGACATAACTAAGTTGTTCGTCAGTCCATAAGCTTACAATCTACTGAATGTAACTTATTCTAAGGACAACACAAACACCCTTGCGCGAGGGAGAACTCGAACTTCCGACAGCGAGCAAGCAAGCGCTCCGCAGCAAGCTGCCTCAGAACGCCGGCACACACATAGTATCCTCCGCCACACCGAGGAGGCTTGAGGAGAATGTATGTAGATGTAGATCATGCCGTTTCTTAGCCTCAGAAAAAGGGACATTATAAGCACTAATACTTTCGTAATATTATTATTATTGACAATCGCTGCAGCTTGAAAAACTCATTCATAATCATGTTATAAAACTGATGCTTTCACACTTCCAAATTTATCTCAATCTAAAAATTTGCGAACACCTGTGATGTACTCTCAAACATCCGCCATTACTTAATAGATAAAATGTAGGATAGAGAACCAGATGTTTTAGTTCGGATGAGAGATGTCCCGAGCTGTCGGTGTAGTTTCTTTGTTGCTGAGGTAGTAGAGTAATGAGAATTAAAAGCAGCAAACTTGTAATGTTGAGCTTAGCTGTCGATATGATAGTTTCGATATGAAACTATTTGGATAACATAGCTTAAACGCAGACAGGTGTGAAAATTACTGAACCATCAGTTCGGTAAGTCATGGTTGCAAACTTTTAACACGAATTATCTACAGGAGAATGGAAAAGCTTGTAGAAGCTGAGCTCGGGGAAGATCAGTTTGGATTCAAGGGAAATGTAGGAACACGGGAGGTAATACTCACTTTACGGCTTATCCTACAAGATAGATTAAGGAAAGGCAAACCTACATTTTTAGCTTTTGTAGATTTGGAGAAAGCTTTTGACAATGTTTACTGAAATACACTCTTTCAAATTGTGAAGTCAGCAGGGATAAAATACAGAGAAAGGAGAGTTATTTACAACTCGTACAAAACCCAGACCGCAGTTATTAGACTCGAAGGGCATGAAAGGAAAGCATTACTCGGGAAGGGAATAAGACAGGGTTGTAGCCTTTCTCCGATGTTATTCAGTTTGTACATCGAGCAGGCGGTGAAGGAAAGCAAGGAAAAATTTGGAATAGGATTAAAGTTCCGGATGAAGAAATAAAAACATTGCGTTTTGCTGATAACGTTGTAATTCTATCAGATACAGCAAAGGACCTGAAAGAGCAGTCGAATGGAGTGAACAGTGTGTTGAAGAGAGCATATAAAATGAATATTAACAAGAGCAAAACAAAGATAATGGAATGCGGTCTTAGAAAATCAGGTGATGCGAAAGGAATTAGATTAGGTAACGAAACAAGGAAGTTGGTAGATGAGTTTTGTTGCTTAGGTTTTAAAATAACATATGACGGTCGCAGTACAGAGGATATAAAATGCAGAATGGCAATGGGAAGAAAAGCGTTTTTGAAAAACAGAAATTTGCTAACATCGAATATTAATTTAAGTGTAAAGAAGTCTTTTCTGAAGGCATTTGTGTGGAGTTTTCCCTTGTGCGGGAGTGAAACATGGACGATAAAGTGCGGACAGCAAGAAAATAGAGGCTTTTAAACTGTGATGCTACAGAAGAATGCTGAAGATTAGGTGGGTAGATCACATCACTAATGAAGAGGTACAAAACAGAATTGGTGAGAAAAGGAATTTTTGGCATACCCTAACTAAGGAAGGGATCGATCGGTAGGACACATTCTCAGAGATCGTGGAATCGTAAATCTAGCATTGGAGGGAAGTGTTGGGTAAAAATCGCAGAGGGAGACCAAGGGTCGCATATAGTATGCAGATTCGAATGGATGTGGGTTGCCGTACTTATGAGGAGATGAAAAGGCTTGCTCAGGATAGAATAGGGTGGAGAGCTGCATCAAACCAGTCTCTGGACTGAAGACTATAAAATCAACAATGCATGTGATCTGTTTTAATCCTAAGCCTTTAAAAGTAAAGTATACTTTTGATTCTCTTTCAGATTTTCAGCTTATTACGATGTAAGTGAAGTGAAAGTGTGGGAAAGATCACTTATTCAGCGTTACGCTCACAAGCAATCCATCGTACCACGTATTGGTAGCTAATTCTCCTAACAGTGCCACACGTTTCCAGCATGACATAAAAACAAATGTGTTTGATGAAACGGCTGAGGCGAGCGCTGCCCCGGTCACAGGGCGGAACAAACGCGCCGCATTTGTCTCCAGAGCACGGATCGTCGAGTTAAAGCCGAGCTGCGCACTCGCTTTTCCCGGCCGATCGCTGCAGAGCTCCGCCGGAGACTTTTATAGCTTTTTCGTCGTCGGCCGGGGGCCGGAAGAGATACAAGATCGGCCCGCTCGGCTTCTCGCTGGATTGCCGGCCGATTCAGTTATAGTCTGTGTCTCGCTGCCCGCTGGGCCTCGCCTCTGCCCGACCCTCCTCTGTTCACTGGCTCTCTGAAGCGCGGCGCGCACTGAAGGGCAAACCGCCACCTTCTCCTCCTCAACCCCGCTACGTCAAAGCGGTCTTACAAAGTAAAAGAGATTACTATACGCGGTACCAAAGGAAGTGTCTAACAAGTCTGAAAAATTTCTTCAAAACTGCGACAAAATTTCGTAATTACGAATAGTATGTGTGTGGTGTGCTGTTACCATGTGGGTGGAGTGGTATGATACCAGGGGAGGTAAGGGACAAAATTTATTTAATTTATTTTTTACTTGTCAATTTCGATTATCTCCTGTATCTTTCTCTCTCTCTCTCTCTCTCTCTCTCTCTCTATGTATATATATATAGTTGTAGAAGTGAGAGGAAGTAAATTTAAATGAATCAGGGAGAAAGATGTGTTAGTCACTATATGGACTTAAAAAAAGGACGATCTTTGAATTTGTGAAGAACCTTTTAAGGGAAGAAGGAAAGAGACAAGAGACAAAAGACAGCTAGATTAAAAAAGAGTTTTTCGTCTGTCTGTAACTAGCCTTTAGCGTGTGCAGATGTATGTGGATGTACGGTGTTAAAAAGTGCTGCAAAATATACATATATGTGATACAAAACAGGTTTAGATCTTTATTTCGTGGAAGTTGCTTTTACTTTAAGTACTGGCGTAAAATCCCGGACCTAGATCCCCGAGAAAATGCAGAAATAACAGGAGTCCTCAGCAGATTAAAATTGTCGGTATATGGAGAAGAACGTATTAAAATTTAATTTTTTTGACAATCAAGATTAATACAATGTTTCTTTCTGATTTAAGTGTTACAGTGGGCGTTTTCGTGACATATAAACTGCATACTAACGTAAATGAAACTTTATTGAATTTATTCATAATTCATATTATTAAATTGCTTTATATATATATATATATATATATATATATATATATATATATATATATATATATATATATATATACCAGAATGTACTCTGCATAAAACAATCACTGGTCATATGGATAAAACAGTTAAAAGGTCTTTCTGGTACAGGTCACAAGTTTAGTATGTGGTGGCTGCTTGCATAGTCCTAGACAGCTTAACCTGCAGGCAGTTGCTGACTGGAGCCATATTTATTTGAAAAGTTCAATGCAATGAACATTTTTTTAAAAAGCCAGATAAAATTAAATCTATATGAAGGCATACGTGAGAATACAAGGTGAAGTAGAGTTTAAAAATTAGATTCCCATTCCTAAAAACACAAGTGCAATTAACAGCATTCAATGCCCTAAGGCGAGTCTTTATTAAAACGTATATTAGGACATCAAAATTTGCCTACGTTAACCATTAAAATTTAAGATTTGCAGTAGATGAAGATAAAATCAGAGAGATTAGAGCCCACACAGAGGCATACCGACAATCTTTCTTTCCGCGAACAATACATGACTGGAATAGGAGGGAGAACCGATAGTGGTACACAAGGTACTCTCCGCTACACACCATCGGGTGGCTTGTGGAGTGTGGCTGTAGAAGTAGATGTAGATATCAGGTGCAAAATACTTTCCTTTTAAAGCTGGATTAACAGGAGCATAAAAGTCAATGATTTTCATAAAATACTATTGTACTTTTATTAGCAATTTGGCGACCCTGTCAGGATTCAATTTAATATTGGTTACCATTTAAATTATACCTTCTTGATTTCCTATTTGTTAATATAGAGAATTATAAACACATAAAACATGAATCTCTGTCGCCTCTAGATTAAAGGTATGAGGTTAGAAGTAGGATAATGTGCAAATCTGACTCATTTCACACATTAGTTTGGTCAGATATAATGGTGTATACATAAAATAAAGATTAGTTACAGATCACCTGAGATGACAGAATACATCCTTATCTGACCCTAATCCTGGCTTCGAACTCCGAGCATGGCCAATACCAACATACACACAACGATACCAATAAAATGCCTGTGCACACGATATACGCACAACACTAACCATACACAGATGGGATCTTTTGAGAAGACGTCATTTGGAGACCTACATACGGTTTTTAAAATGGGAGATATTAAGATGCGTTGTATAAGAGTGGTGCGAAATTGCATGCAGCTACAGAATACTCAGAATTGTCAAGTGTTGTCTTGACGTTCGAGGGCTCAGCTCCTAATCTGTCGTGTAGCGCATAATTGTTTAGAATCTTGAAAAAGGAAATTAATATTTTTTTTTATTTCTAAATGTAGTAAAAGCGAATGTTACTTCTGTTTTGTTTTACATATACATTTTTATATTTCGTCTTATTTTTCTGTTTTTATTTATTTATTTATTTATTTATTTTCATTTGTAATCTGTACATATCACTTATAAACTGTTAGCATATGCCAACGAAGGCTCCTCATCGTTTTGTAATGCGGCAACATGAGCAGTCGATGTGAAGAATGAAAGAACGAATGATACTGAGAAATTACAGTTTGGTATAATAAAATGAACTTGCATTCAGTCCCAAAATTGTGTTTTATTGTACACAACGAATTTTGAGCCCTGAGGCGCCTCTATGACTTTACGCATGTTTAAAAGCCTGGGCCTGTTGAGATCAAGCCGGCCGCGGTGGCCGAGGAGACTGTGGCGCGCCAGTCACGGTCTGCACGGCCACTACGGTCGGGGTTTCGAATCCCCCCCTCGCGCATGGATATTTGTGCCGTCCTTAGTGTAGCTAGTCCATAAGTAGTTTGTAAGTTTAGGGACTGATGACCCCGTAGTTAAGTCCTGTAAGCAATAGAAACATTTGAACATTTTTGTTAAGATCAAAATATAGGTTGTAACAATGTGGAAACTTTTTTAAAACAGGTTCATATAATAAAAGATATTTAACAATTGACTTACTTATTAAATACTGGTGCACAAATAAGTAAATCTCATTTAATATTTTAACATCTACATCTACATAGACACTCTGCAAATCACATTAAAGTGCCTGGAAGATGGTTCATTAACCACTTTCATAACTTTTCTCTACCGCTCCATTCTCTAACAGCGCGCGGAAAGGAAGAACACCTAAAGCGTTCTGTTTTCGGTATCTCTTATTTCATTGGGATGGTCATGTCTCGCTAAGTAGGTGGGTGCTAGCAAAATATTTTCACATTCATAAGTAAAAGTCGGTGATTGAAACTTCGCAAACAGATCAGGCCGCAATGAATAACGTCTTTCTTTTAATGATTTCAACCCCAATTCGGACAACATTTCCGTGACGCTTTCCCCCCCGTAACGTGATAAAACAAAACGAGCTGCCCTTCTCTGAACCTTCTCAATATCTTCCGTCAGTCCCACCTGGTAAGGGTCCCACACTGGGCAACAGTACTCCACGAGAGGACGCACAAGTTTGATGCAGGCAGTCTCTTTGGTGGAGCTAGTGCATCTTCGAAGGATTCTTCCAATGAAACGTAACCTTTGGTTCGCCTTCCCCACATTATTTTCTGTGTGTTCTCTTCAGTCAGTTTTAAAAATTTTCCATATTGTTACAACGTATGTTTTCATCTCAACACGCCTACACCTTTAAACATGTATAAAATGTCATAGAAGCACCTGATGATGAGCCGTCGGGGCTCGAACTGCATTGTGTAGAATAAAACACAATACAACTATGTTGGTAACGTTGAAAGTTAACCTAGGTTCAACTGATTACTTTTAATAAGGTGAGCAGCAGTATTGGCCAACAACAGACGGGGGTCCGATAAAATATCGCCGGATCGTTCCTGATACATTCCTCACAAAAACTGCTAGTTACTATCAATATCCGTTGTGAGTTTGTTGCTTTTGTGAGCAGGATATTGCTGTTTGTGGAATGTTTTAAGATGCCTGGTAATAACTTTCCATGTGAACAACGCATCATTAACACACCTAACAAGAATTCACCCTCCCCCCCCCCCCCCAACCCATACTCACATGCCCCATGATTCTAAATCTAGTTAAGAGGAAAAAAAAATAAAAAATAAAAATTCAGGCTCTTCTGAAACCTGCATTATCTGAATTGTAATTGTTTGTTTTGACCGTAATAGTATATTTTGTTGGTAATTCTAGTTATTTATGCCAGTAATCATAACTCAAGCAGTTGAATAAAATGTATATAACTACAGCTATTTCTTTCAGTTAACATCAAATACCTTTAAATCATTTGTCCTAATAACGAAAAGACCATTTGTTAGGCAAATTACACGAAAAATGAACAATAAAGTCGAATAATTAGATTTATATTTCTTCAAAGAACCAGTGTATCAACCTATTTTATCCTGTGCGTCACAGCCCTAACACTGCTGTAGCTGTTGCCCTAAAGTGTTTTCTATAAAATAGGGAAAACTTACCTTGTGGATGCAACTGCAGGTACAAATTTACTCTGAAAATCACATTTAACTGCTTGGTAGAAGGTGTATCGAACACTTTTCGTTCTATTTCTCTACCGTTCCATTCTCTAAAGACGCGTAGGAAACAGGAACACGCAAATAATTCCGTTTTCTAACTAATTTATCTTATTTTATGAGTATGATCATGTCTTGCTATGTAGCTGGGTGCTAAAAATCGCACTCGGAGGACAAAGTTGATGAACGTAATTTCGGCAATAGTTTTCGACGCAACGAATAACGCCTATCTTTTAATTATTTCCACCACAGGACGATAAATATTTCCTTCTGAATCAGAAGAGTTGCTTTTGGTTAGTGATTTACGTTGCGTTGATATTCTAATAATGTCTTATTCTAAATTACTTATGCTGGCAGCTGTTCTTGATTAGAATTTTATAATATTTGCTTCGACTTCATAGGCGAAGGAATTTTGGACAGTAATTCTGATTTATAGTTTTCAAAATGAAATGCCCAGATCACACATTAATAATTTATTCACTGACGACCGGTTTCGATGAACTGTGTCACCATCATCTGGTCACATACAAACTACAAGCTGGTCATCTTCTTAAAAAATTGGGTCTAAAATTACAAGTGCAACATTCCACTTACTCACTCTATAAAAAATACACAAGTTAAAATCATGACAGCTTTAACAAGATGATTCACCGAAACCGGACATCAGTGAATAAATTATTAATATGCCAACTTATCATTTCATTTTGACAACTATAAAATGATCAGGTCACCACCAAACTCTATGTCAGAGAATCTTAATTGTACTTTAGCAACAGTGTTATCAGCAGCATAACCACTTATATTGCGTAGTGAAGGTACTGATTGTATTTTGTCGTTAGTATAGTTTACATAGGACCGGAATTACTTTGGATTTTCTACCAAATTACGAGACAGAGTGTCGTTATGGATACTGTTATAAGGTTTCCGGATTAAATTTAGAGTTGATGTAAGAATGACGGCCCTCTTTTGTGTGTGTGTGTGTGTGTGTGTGTGTGTGTGTGTGTGTGTGTGTGTGTGTGTGACTGTCTGAATTTGGCATGCTTTTTCCTTTGCTTCTGTAACAGTGATCTAACTTGTTTTGCGTACCACAGGGGTGAACCTTCAGTTTTGTTAATTTATTTGCTATAAATCTCCCGATCTTCTCTGGATTTACGTCACATTTGATCTACTCTGCCGGCCACGGTGGCTGAGGGGACTGCGGCGCTCCAGTCACGGTCTGCACGGCCACTACGGTCGGGGGTTCGAATCCCCCATCGGGCATGGATATTTGTGCCGTCCTAGTTCGTAAGTAGTTCATAAGTAGTTTGTAAGTTTAGGGACTGATGACCCCGTAGTTAAGTCCCATAGACTATACAAACATTTGAACATTTTTGATCTACTCTGACATTGTTACTTTGCAAAAACTGGAGACAGTGAAGAAAGTGTTAAGCGAATATTAACCGATTTTTTTAAACAGATGTATTTATCGGTAAATTTTTATGCATTTGGAAATGTCGATATTCAGTCTCGCCACAACTCTGTGCGTCTCTATCGATGCAGTTTATTAGCTCCGGATTATTTGTTGCCAGCAGCTCAAGTATGTTTTCGCAACCAATATCTACTATAGTGGGTTCGTGAACTAATTCTACATCTACATGGGATACTCTGCAAATCACACTTAAGTGCCTCGCAGAGGGTTCATCGAACCACCATTATACTATTTATCTCCCATTCCATTCTCGAATAGCGCGCGGGAAGAAAGAAAACCTGAATCTGATGATCATTTCTACCTTTGTAAGTGGGAGTAAACAATATATTTTCGCATTCGGAGGAGAATGTTGGCGTTTGGAGTTTCGTAAGTAGCCCACGCCGCAGCGATATAAGCGTCGTTGTCGTAACGATTCCCAACCCAGATCCTGTATCATTTCCGTAACGCTGTCTCCTCTGTATCGTGACAATACAAACCGAACTGCTCTTCTCTGGACTCTTTCGATGTCCTCCGTCAAACCCACCTGCTAAGGATCCCAGACTGGGCAGGAATACTCCAAAAATGGCCGGACAAGCGTAGTGTATGCAGTTTCTTTAGTAGTTCTGTTGCATCTTTTAAGGGTTCTGCCAATAAAACGCAGTCTCTGGTTCGCATTTCCCACGACATTATTTACGTGTTCTTTCCAGTTCAAGTCGGAAGTAATAGTAATTACTAGGTATTTTGTGGAGTTTACGGCCTTCACTTTTGATTGATTTGCCTTGTATACAAAGTTTAACGGATTTAAAAAAAAAAAAAAAAAAAAAAAAAAAAAAAAAAAAATAAAAAAAAATAAATAAATTCAAGTGTTTCTATAGCTTATGGGACTTAACTACGGGATCATCAGTCCCTAAACTTACAAACTACTTATCAACTAGCTTAACCTAAGGACGGCACAAATATCCATATCCGAGGGGGGATTCAAACCCCCGACCGTAGTGGCCGTGCAGAGCGTGACTGGAGCGCCTCAGTCGCCTCGGCCACCGCGGCCGGCTAATGGATTTCGTACTCATGTTGGCGAGTTCACACTTCTCATTGTTTAGAGTCTATTGCCAATTTTTACACCATACTGACATCTTATTCAGATCGTTCTGCAGTTGCTTTTGATCTTCCTGTGTAACGCCCGATATCACGTCTGTTTTAGTCGATGCCTTACCATCGATTACTTCGAACTGTGTCCTCTCTGACAGGAAATCCCCTTGGGGTGATATACCATAACCACGCAATTTGATTAAAAGCTGGGTATATTTTTCGGAGAATGCGTTCAGTACAATTTCGGAGGATGTTATATGCTTGCCTGTATAAAGAGTAGCGACTGAGGATGTACCTTGGGAAATGGTAGCATTCACTTCAGCGAAAGGAGGCCATCGGTCAAACGAAGGTTTAGACTTAATTATATCCATTATTGATTTGAGGTCGTGGTTGTATGCTTAATTATTTTGTCGAGTAGGCTCAACCACATAGATCGTGTATAAAACAAAATAATATGACGCGTTTCGAGGGTCAAGCCCTCATCATCAGATAAAACATACAATAATCTTTAAAACCCGAGACAAATAAAATCTAAAACGTAATAAAAGAAAACGTGGTTACTTCCCTTGTAACCGTGTCTCCGTAGAAAGCTCAGCATACTGTGCTTCGTTAATATTAAAAACAGTCCCCAGTACTGGCGGCGCATAGCACTAGTGAAGCGCACGGAGTCAACAACACGAGTGGGGCGCACGTATGAACATGAAAACAAAGACCTCTAAATGCCAAAGACTATCCACAAGGCAGTGGGTACATTCAGGTGTACAGTAAGACAGAGGTTGAAATTTAAAATAAACGACTTTTGTTATAATAGATCCACAAAGTTTTTAAAAAAGCTGTATGCGTTGCCTTGAACTTGTTCATTTAATGAAACGTCGCTTTTTGCGTTTTGTATTGTAATCTCTAGCTGTTCTAGCATATCTAACTTTCTTCCCTTATCCTGCTTATGTAAAATCTTCAGGTCATCTTCAATATGCTTTAATGGGTGGCCAGTTTCGCGGATATGTGTAGCTACAGCGGACTTGTCAAAATTGTTAATTCGGAAGGCGTCCACGTGTTCCTTGTACCTAACTTTAAACGATCTACCGGTCTGACCAATATAGCTGGCATTGCAACTACTACACTGTATCTTATAAACCCCTGCTTTGTCATATTTATCAGTCTTTTGGTTTAAGTTATTTCGTAATTTATGATGTAAAGTATTATTAGTTTTAAAAGCAGCTTCTAATTTAAAAGGTTTTAGTATGTTGGCCACTTTCTGAGACAGATTACCAAAATATGGAACCATTACCCTCTTGATATTATCTGTGCCATTTGTATATGATTTCGCACGTTGTTTCTTTCGTATTAGGTTATTAACTACGTTTTCTTGGTAACCATTCGCCTTAGCAAGCTCTCTTAAAATGTTAAATTCAGTGGTTCTTTTTCATTCATTGGCACTTTGAAGGCTCTATCGACTAAACAGCGTAGGGCAGAAAGTTTTTGGCCATTAGGGTGACAAGAGCTGTTATGTATTAGAATGTCGGTAGTTGTAGGTTTCCTATATACTTTAAATACGTGTCTGCCATCCGGCTTCGTAATGTTAAGGTCAAGGAACTGAAGTGTGCCATCCTTCTCTTGTTCAACGGTAAATTCGATTTTCTCATGTAGGCTGTTAAATTTATTAACTATTCCACTAATTTCAGTTTCACCTCCATCTATCAATAGCAAAGTATCGTCAACGTAGCGTTTATAATATAAGATTTTATCAACTGGATGCTGCATATTTGTGAAAAGCCGGTTTTCCAGGTTATTAATAAAAATGTCTGCTATTGTTCCTGAAATACTTGAACCCATAGCCAGTCCATCCTTTTGCATATAAAATTTCCTGTTAAAGGTAAAATAGTTATATTTCAGAATAAACCGAAGAAGGTCAATGAATTCAACGATTTCTTGCTGAGATAGTCTCTTGTGTTTAAGTAAGTTTGCTTTAATCAAGTCGATGGCCTCGTCAAACGGAACATTTGCATACAAATTTTTAATATCAAGAGACATAAGGTGGGATGAATCTGCTATAGGCTTATCTTTAATCTCATTGATCAACGTAGTGTTGTTGCTAACTGAAAAATTATCCCCAAATACATAAAACTCCTTTAAAACTTTATCGAGTTTTTTCGTAATTTTGCACAGGGGGCCCTTCATTGAATTTACGATAGGTCTAATAGGATGCCCATTTTTATGGACCTTTAATTGCGATCTTAGTCGAGGAGCTGTGGGGTTCATGACGTAACATTGAAATTTCTCTTTTTCAGTCAATAGGAAAGACGTCCTTTTAAGCAACTGTTTTAACTCTGCCTGCACCTTTTTAGTTGGATCTTTAGCTATTTCAGTCACACCGTTTTCAGAAAAGAACTGTAGTGTTTTATTAATATATTGTTCCTCACTAACGATAACAGTAGTATTGCCCTTATCGGCCTTACTAACGATCGCTTTATTAGAGATGAGCTTGTCGTTAATGGAGGCTACGGTTTTGTGATCTCTGTTATTATGCGTACTGTTACAGGATTTATTCGTTTCGGCTTTGATGGCGTTAGCTAGTTTATATCCCACGTGTCCTTTTTCGTTTTCATTCAGTTTAGCAACATCTACCGCCATTTTAGTCGCTACGATAAGTTCTTTTACAGTTTTATCATTTAGGCTAGGTTGCACATTAAATTTAAGACCTTTGTTCAGCAGCCTTAACTCTTCATCGTTAAAAGAGATGTCAGTTTCATTAACGACTGTGGGGTAAAACTGAAAATTGTCAACATTTTGTGCGTTGCTTACTCTACAGTCAATTTGTCTCATCAGCTTTTTTAGTTTCTGATCCTGCCTACTTTTTAAATTGAGAAATTCGACCTGTAGTTGTTCATCAAGTTCGAATTTAACCGTATCCCATACGTCATTGTGTACCGCACTAGCTGCTTCTAAATGCGCCTTAAGTAATTGCCCACTAATACATTCTTTTTTCTTATATAGGAATTTAATTTCGGAATCCAACCAAAATTTCCGTGCTTTATCAACCAGTGCTCTACCTACATTGGACTTTGGATTACATATTTTAAACTTGATATAGTTCGGGATACATTTATTCTTTACACAAGCCTTGTTGAAATTTATGTTGGCCGTTGTTTTTAGCCATTTTCGTTTAAGATTCTTGTATTTATAGATACACCTCAATGCTTCGCCTGGCAACATAGACTTAATTATATCCATTATTGATTTGAGGTCGTGGTTGTATGCTTAATTATTTTGTCGAGCAGGCTCAACCTATAATTAATGTGGTTGAGCCTACTCGACAAAATAAATAAACGAAGGTTTGCCCTGTCTGCAGCATCCTTAATTAAATGACGCGCTGTAGCTCGTCGCCCCTGTTAGCACGGGATGTGGCCGAGCGGCCAAGACTGTTAGTAGAAGCAGCCGAGCGTGCGTGTGGGCAGCACTAGCGCACAGTAGCTCTAGCTGGCACACGGCACCTCGCTGCTCGCAGGCCGCCCTTTCGCATTTACGCTGCTGTAACATCTCCGTACGCGACAAATGAACCGCTGGGAACCTTAAGCCCGCGTCTGTTCACATCGCTAGTGGAGCCAGTTTCTTGTGTGAAGAAAAGTGTTGTTCTTGGTTTCGTCTGACGATAGTTGTTGCGTTTGTAGTGCCATAAACGTAATTATTAAAAGGGGGAACTAACAGGTGATCGCCTCGACATCTACGGTGAAACGACTAGGTCTGAGGATGATCTCAGAAGAGATCGAAACCGGTCATTTTATCTAATAAATTGTAAAAACCCTTTTCGAACTAGACTGTTATTCTTAACTTTTAAAACACTCGCCAGTTCGATGTTCTCCAAACGGAAACTACCTTTTCGAAACTTATTAATCTCAAGAATTACCGATAATCTAGAAATCTTGCAACAAATGTACCAGTTTGTTTTAAATACTATTGGATACGACTGACTTATAATGAAAATAATTAACGCGGTATCTGTGAAATAGCGATTCTTAGGCCTAGTCACTCTGAGGAAATAATTCAATAGATTTTATAATTATTTAGTCTATGTACTACATCTGAAACGATATTCTATTGAACAAAGCAAAATAAATCACTTTATGCACTCTTACCGCCTCCACAGCTGCCTTTATTAAAACCAGGTCTTTGGTTTCTGATTTTTATCCATTCATTATCAAACCTAAGCGTTCAAATGTTCAAATAGTTGTAAACCTACTGGAACAAACTGCTATGGTCATCAGTCCGAGAGTTACGAGCTACTTAAACTAACTTACACTAAAGACAACATACTCACCCATACACATATATAAACATACAAAATTTCAGCTTCATTATTATAATAAAGTTGTATCAAGTGTTTGGGTGGAGTGGAATATCCCTCACATCGAACTCAGAGAATAATTAAGTTGAATTTGTGTTTTTACCTTTCATATAATTTTTCAGCTTTCAAAGTGTTACCATTTGCAATACGACCCCTATCCTGCCTACACGATATAGGATGTCCTTTTCTTACTCTGGACAGGGTGCCCGAAGATGAAACTGGTAGTGATAAAATTGATAGATCAACAGTTGAAGGTTCTCTATTGTTTGAACCTATCCGTACAGCCAACGTTTCTCACCGTTTTTCATAGAAGTGGACATATAAGAATCGAAAGAAAAGAAAGGGGAGCAGTGGTTGGGAAGGGAGTAAGACAGTGTTGTTCTGTTCAACCTGTACATTGAGCAAGCTGTGGAAGAAAACAAGGAGAAATTTGGACAAGGAACTGAAGTTCAGGAAGAAGTAATAAAAATACTGCATAGCAAGACTACTGGAATGTTGTCTATAAAATCACGCGAAGCTGAAGGAATTGAATTAGTAAAAGAGAAAATAAACGTAGTAGATTAATTTCATTATTTGACGCAGTGGAGAAGATGTGAAATGGAAAATGCCTACAGGAAGAAAAATATTTTTGAAGAAGAGAAATTTGTTGTTATCGAAGATTAATTTGAGCGTTAAGATATTTTTTTTTAAACCATTTGTCTGGTGTTCAGCACTATGCCGGAGTGAAATATGGATGATAATAAGTTAAGATAAAAAGATGATAGATCCTGTGATCACGATTTCTTTGCCAAAATCAGAGAGGGATGTGATGAAACACAGGAGATAAAAATTTTCATTTCATATGATTATGACATTTAATATTGGACGTGAACAGAAATAGATGCGCAGATGGTGTATAACGCATTCCGGACATTTGGAAAAAGTTTATAAACAAAGATGACAGTCTGTATCTGTAAGATATTTAAGAAAATGTGATGGTTTTCATTGCATCATGTACAGCTCTTGCACAATGCAAATGGGCTGGGACGGTACCAAGATGAAACACCACTTTGTGGAACAGATGTAATTGTGTACTGTTGTATCATCTCATAAGAAAATGAACTAGGCACTATACCATATAGTGTTAGAAATTCTGCTACTAAACCGGTAAATTGTGGAGGGGATTGATTATATAAAGTCTTGACAGTGAACCAATATTTCTAATTTTCATCAAGTGATGACATGAGAACTTCGTTATCTTTGACGCTGTGAAACATACCCCGCTGTAAATTGTTTATTTTCTGTATTTTGGAAGGAATTAGGTTATGGGTCGAAAGAAAAGCAAAATGGCCAATAAATAATAGCCTAAAATGCATTCCTTAAGAGGAACAAAAAATCTTCCAATGTTTGTTAAGCTTATATGACTTAACTGCGTCTTCATCAGTCCCTAAACTTAAAAAACTACTTATAAACTAACTTATACTAAAGACAGCACAAACATCCATGCCCGAGGGGGGATTCGAACCCCCGACGGGGAACGGCCTCGCGCATCGGAGCATAGAGCTTCAATCCACTCGGCTACTCAACCGCAGCTTAAGATGGCAGTCTTCAGCTGTGATACTAGTAATGATAAGCTGATAGCTCTTTAGGTGTTTCGGGATGTAAAATATGCTGTTTAATTGAAGCGATGAAATGTACACTGTACATATATTCTGAGCAGAGAAGAAGACAGAATAAGTTAATTATTCTCACTTCTTAGTGTGATTACTTCAATAAGAAGACAAAGTCAACATCGCATGTATAAATGACTAATTTACTGTATGTAATTACTAGTTTCAGCAAGCTATGTTGCCATTATCAAATGATCAAACGTTACTTCGTCAAACTAATAAAATACTTATTTCAAATTGCAAGACATGAACTAAAAACTGATACAGCCCCGTACATATCACGTGTTGTTTGCTACACCATTATCACAATACCTTGGTCATCTGCTGCTTGCATACTTGAAGTTAAAATGAGATAAGTTCTTATGTCCATGATGAAGCATTTGTACATCTACATCTACATCTTCATGGGATACTCTGCAAATCACATTTAAATGCCTGGCAGAGGGTTCATCGAACCACCTTTATACTATTTATCTCCCATTCCATTCTCGAATAGCGCGCGGGAAGAAAGAACACCAGAATGTCTCCGTTCGAGATCTGATTTAACGTATTTTATTCTGATGATCATTTCTACCCATGTAAGTGGGAGTCAACAATATATTTTCGCATTCGGATGAGAGTTTTGGCGCCGGCCGCGGTGGCCGAGGGGACTGAGGCGCTCCAATCGCTGTCTGCACGGTCACTACAATCGGGGATTCGAATCTCCCCTCGGGCATCGATATTTGTGCCGTCCTTAGTGTTAGCTAGTTCGTAAGTAGTTTGTAAGTTTAGGGACTGATGCCCCCGTAGTTATACAAACTTTTGAACATATTGAGAATGTTGGCGTTTGTAGTTTCGTGAGTAGCCCACGCCGTTGTTGTTGTAATGATTCCCATCCCAGATTCTGTAACTTTTCCGTAACGCTGTCGCCCCTGTATCGTGGCAATACAAAAGGAGCTGCCCTTGTTTCGACTCTTTCGATGTCCTCCGTCAAACCCACCTGATAAGGATCCCACACTTAATGAATGCATCTTAGGCCATTATTTATTGGCCAGTTTGCTGTTCTTTCGACCCATACCCTACTTACTTCCAAAATATAGAAAACAAACAATTTACAGCGGGGTATGTTTCAAGGTGTCAAACATAAGATGACATTTAGAAATATTGCTTCACAGTCAAGACTTTATATAATCAACCCCCTCCACAAGTTACCCAGTTTTGCAGCAGGATTTCTAACACTATATGGTATCATGCCTAGTTTATTTTCATATGAAATTATATAGTAGTACACAATTACATTTGTTCCACAAAATGGTGTTTCATGTTGTTCCCGTCCCTGCCCATTTTCATTGTGCAAGAGCTGTAATAATGTAATGAAAACCATCATTTTTTTTTCTTAAATATCTTATAGGTACACGCTGTCGTCATAAAATTGTCGTCATAAAATGGACGGACAAGCGTAGTGTATGCAGTGTATGTACTTCTGAATTCGGCGTGTTATTTCATACCAATTCACCATTATAAGCGTTAGTGACTGATCGACATTTGTAGCTACTAAGCTTCATCTGTGGAGATCATGTGTGTCATCGCTAGTAATGTCATACAGTAAATGAGTAATTTATACGCGCTATCTTAGCTTTGTCTTCTTATTGAAGGCATCATATATATATAAAAAAATATTTTAGGATCACTATCGATACTGACGATGTCGATTAGGCCGGTATTACACTATGAAATTTTTTGGACAGAGAAATTGAATGAAATATTGGTCCTATTTACTTGACAAAGATCTTTGACGTCACGGCGAAAGGAGGTATTACACTATCATCCAATATTAGATTATACTTTCTACAGAATGGAAGACAGTAACTCATAATTATGTTCGGCAGGTGCGTGTTTACAAGAAAATAAAGAATGAAATAAAAATTATAAATTTACTAGAAGCCATGGAAATCACCACGAGATAATAAACATACAACAGAATTTGTAACGGGAACTGCGAGTCGAGGACGTAAAGGCACATAGTCATATTAAAATTATATGCAAATGTACGATTTAGTACATTTAAATATATGATAATGAAATAGGTTTTTCAGTTCCTCATATTACAAAGTATAAAATTCACCTCAGAAAAGGTATATACTCAAAATGCAGAGCTAACGTTAGGCTCCGATTTCTTGCAACAGCAGAAAGCTACTTTATTTTACAGCTGGCACTATAATACTGCAGTGCACACTGACGAAAAAAATATTTCAGTTTACAGTAGGCACGCAGATACTGTAGTGTGTATTGACAAAAGTAACACGCAATGTGTAAAGCACTTAAAGAGGAATTATAATGTCTATACTATTTGATACAGTATATTGTCATCAGGAACAATATTTATTTAGATATTTATTTTGAAAATTTGTTTCACCAACTACACGTTTGATTCAAATTTACGATGCAGATAAACAGTTTTTAACCAGCGGCATCTGGAGTACATAAATGCTAGAATCGAGAACTACAAATAACATTTATTTATCTACGAGTATAATGTGTGTGCCGCCTCCTCTTCTATGCACGCTTTTTTCGAATGCAACCTCAGTAAATCCAGAGGCATATGTGGACGCCTATGACAAGACGTGTAACATGTCCCAGCTACCCAATCAAGAAACAATTTACGTCTTGTATCGTACTCCAGTTGTAAATTACTGAGCGCCTCGTTTGCTTCTTACATTTCTATCAATTATGCAGCCAGCAAACACAACCAGAAAACTTAGCAGGCATCAGCCTTGTCTTTCATTACAGAATAGTTACTGACGTAAAACGGCTGAAGTGTTGCTAGCGCTCCAAGCGGACACATTTCTCACTGCAGGAAATAGCCGACGAACGCTTTCTTTGATCAAATGTAAGATCAGGCGCTAGATTTAATGAAAGAAATTAGACGAATGGCGAGATTCAAATGTTTGTAATTCTATCGGACCAAACTGCGTGGTCATCAGTCCGTAGCTTACAAAGTACTTAAACCTAGGTAAACTAACCTAAGGACAACACACACATCCATGCCTCAGGGAGACCTCGAACCTCCACGGCGAGCAACCGCGCGCTCCGCAGCGAGACGCTTTAGACCGCTCGGCTACTCCACCGCGGCGAAAGGCGAGATTGGACAAAAGTGTCCTACTGTACTACGTCCGAAATATTGGACAAATCATCTCTGTTCAATAAATTGGGTAGTGTAATACCGGCCTTAATAATGTTTTCACTTTATCTTTTAGGTGACAAAATAATCTACCCTCACAGATACTGTGTTTTAATCGTATAACATACAATACGTTTAGTTTACTTATAGTATCGGGGCACCATACGAATTTTTTCTATGAATTGCCCCTCTTGGGATGACTTCTGGCCGTGTTGTTGTTGTTTAGAGGGGACTAAACTACTTGGTCTTCAGTCCCCTGTTCCTAACAAAGAAAGTCCATTTAATGGGAAACTGGACCTGAAGACATAGTATGAATACTCAAGAGGAGTACATGTCAGAGATGAAGTTTCACCAATAGCACAAATAAAGAAATCAACAGCAATGATATAGAAAATAAAACAATGGGGTCAATCACACTAAAATTTGGCAATGGGGATCCGTGGCTGTCTGGTCACTGAGATTATAATGGACGAGCCAGTCACACAGCACACACGAATGACTGCTAGTCAGAAGACAGAAAACACTAAAATACGGTTAACAGTCAGGAGAAATCACCGTACATTAAACGGAATTGTAAAAACCGGCTTCACGGATAAAACGTAGCACAGACTCAGCCGTGGAGGCATCGTCCCCTAGCACTAAGGATAACCGGCTGCGGTGGCCGAGGGGACTGAGGCTCTCCAGTCACGGTCTGCACGGCCACTACGGTCGGAGTTTCGAATCCCCCCTCGGGCATGGATATTTGTGCCGTCCTTAGTATTAGCTAGTTCATAAGTAGTTTGTAAGTTTAGGGACTGAAGACCCCGTAGTTAAGTCCCATAAACTTTACAAACATTTGAACTCTAAGGATAGGGTAGGTGGTAGATTAAAAGACTGCCGCAAGGGGGCTAGAATAGTACAGTCCGTCAGGAGATGAACGACTGTGAAGGCACCACCACAGCGACACATGGGAGGTGGCTCACGCTGCAATGTGGATAATGCAACATTTTACTTCTGACTTCTCTTGGACTGTACCTACCCAATAGGAGGCAGGCTACTAAGACAGCTACAGAACAGCCCGTTAGGTAAGACACGTCCTGCCGGCAGCTGCGCAGCTGGGAGATAAGCCCTGGGCGTGCGGCCGATTCCTCTCAGAGTGGGCCTCGACTGAGGCGGCAATCTCCGGACCCTCGTCCGCCTCCGGACCAGAGCCTCCCCTTGCCAATATCGCGGCCCGCAGCCAGAGCGGATCTCCGCTCGCCCGTTCCCACTCTGTTACCACTGACAAGTTAAAGCCGCGCGTGCTGCTGCATCCAGTGCAGACACTCGTATTACGATATTGCGCCCTTTGGCTTTCAGGGTGCTTTAGAAGAAGTCATCTTATTCCACGAGACTTCTACATCTACGTGGAATACTCTGTAAATGACGAGGCAACACACACAGACACACAAAACACCAACACTCATGACACAATCAGCAAAAATAAATGGTACACCCTTATATACAAACACAAGTCAACACACAAAATAGCAAACATACTAAAGAAGTAAGGTTTACAAATTGCCTATAGAACAAGAAACACACTTCTGTCACAGTTGCAAACAACAGATAAACCAGACAAATATTAAAGGGCAGGTATATACCAGCTAGAATGCCAAGAATGTAAATCAGTATATCTGCGAATGACAGGCAGAAACTTCGAAACCAGATATAAAGAACATATAAGAAGCTGGAAGTATGAAAATAGCCACTCCACCTTTGCAGAACACCTGATAGAACATGGAAATGAACCAGCCACTATGGAACAAGATATGAAAATTTTCAGAACCAATAATCGAGACAGAAAAATCCTGACACTACAAGAAAACTTTCATATACAGAGAACGAATAAAAAAGTGATCAATGATCAGATCAACATAAGTAACAACTCACTGATCAAGCTGGCCACAAAAACAGTGAAAAACAGTAATGAAACATGAAATGCCAAATCCCCTTCTCCCTCTCGCTCCCCTCCCCCCTCCCCCAACTCCTATATTCACGAAAAAACTAACACTAATAACAACACACACACACACACACACACTCCCATATTCACGAAAAACTAACACAAATAACAACAAACACACACACACAATCTACACAGACCCCAACACAAACAAAAAACAACTGATACACTCAGAGATACAAGGAACACAAACAAGAGACAGACGAAAAGCGACAGTTGGCAACACTAAACATCGTAAACAAACGTTCAAAAACGAGTATACAATGAAGTGGTGATGCAAGGGTTTTCAGCAAGACCGAAAATACCATATTCAACTGACGACCTCACAAACATCTCCATGAAGACACACATGGAATAACACAGAAAACCGTAAGTAGGGCCAAAAACTGGATAATTAAATTAACTTTGCAAAAGCTAGTGCTACAGAAGTTTTTTCTAACCTAGTAGATCCGAACTTTAATAATTGTAACAAGACTGTTAACTGTCATACTGTAAAAATACCTATAATTTTATGACTGTACTACAATATTACACAAAAATAACATGTACTACAAGCCACTGATGATGCTTCATAAATAAAGAAGCGAAACGCGTATGGCACACAAAAAACGCCTTTCATTTAGTTGCTAAAGACGGTAATACACCTCCACCAATTTGATATGCAACTAAGGACGACGGAAATCGAAAAAATGATGACATGTTTAAGTGTTTGCAAATGATTGTTAAAGGAAAGGAAGGGAAGTAGAAAGGATAGTAAATAAAGGATTGACAGTGGCCGCATTTGGGCATTGATATTAAGCAATGGCGACAATTTAAAATGTCAGCCGGACCGAGAATCGAACCAGAGTCTCTCGCTTCGGGCCGGCGGTCGCCTTAACCACTTGGCCACCCGTGCTCGCCTCCTGTCCGTCTCAGATTCCCACATGTCGAACGCTATGTTAGTAGCGCCCCTATCGTGCATGCCCTTTTACACTCGACATTACGGATTCCCGAAGCGGGACACCCGAGTTCGATTCCGAGTCCGGCTCACATTTTCACTTGTCGCCATTGGTTAATATCAATGCCCAAATGCGGCCACTGTCAATCCTTTCTTTCCTATCCTTCTTCCTTCCCTTTGCAAATGCTATTTGGCTGCGAAGCAGGTGTGGTGTCTGTTCTTTCTGTCGTCCGAAAGAACAGACCACACATCAATACAACATGTGCCTGGCAGGGGGTTCGTCGAACCATCTTTATACTATTTATCTCCCATTGCATTCTCAAATAGCGCGCGAGAAGAAACACCTGACTCTCTCCGTTAGAGCTCTGATTTCTCATATTTTATTCTGATGATCATTTCTACCTATGTATATGGGAGTCAACAATATATTTTCGCATTCGGACGAAAATTTTGGCGATTGGAGTTTTATAAGTAGCCCACGCCGCAGCGATAAACCCCGTTGTGGTAATGATTCTCACTCCAGGTCCTGTATCATTTCCGGAACGCTGTCTCCCCTGTATCGTGACAATACACAGGGAGCTGCCTTTCTTTAGACTCTTTCGATGTCCTCCGTCAAACTCACCTGATAAGGATCCCACACTGGGCAGCAATACTCCAAAAGGACGGACAAGCGTAGTGTAAGCAGTTTCTTTAGTAATACCTTTCAAGGGTTCTGCCAATAAAACCTCAGTCTCTGGTTCGCCTTTCACACAACATTGTCTTCTTTCCAGTTTAAGTCTGAAGTAATAGTAATTCCTAGGTATTTTGTGAAGTTCACGTCCTTCAGTTTTGATTGGTTTTATCCTGTAAACAAAGTTTAACGGATTTCTTTTCGTACTCATGTGGACGACTTTACACTTTTTATTATTTAGAGTCAATTGCCAATTTTTATACCACTGTAATATTTAGGTCGTTCTGCAGTTGATTTTGATCTTCAGACGATTTTACTAGACGGTAAATGACGGCGTCATCTGTAAACAACCTAAGGGAGCTACTTAGATTTTCTCCCAAATCGTTTATGTAAATAAGGAACAGCAGAGGACCAATGACACTACCCTGTGTGTTTTAGTCGATGCTTTACCATCGATTACTACAAACTGTGTCCTCTCTGACAGGAAATCCCCTATATACCATAACCACGCCGTTTGTGAGGTACGGTGAGAAAAGCCTTCTGAAAGTCAAGAAATACGGAATCGATTTGAGTTTCCTTGTCGATAGCACTTATCACTTCGTGTGAGTAAGAGCTACTTGTGTTTTGCATGAACTATATTTTCTAAATCCGTGTTGACCTTAGGTCAATAGATCATTCTGTTCGAGATAATTCATAATATTTGAATAAGGGATATGTTCCAAAACCCTGATGCAAACTGACGTCAATGAAATAGGCCTGTAAATTAGTGGGTTACTCCAACTGTCTTTCTTGAATATAGGTGTGACCTGTGCAACTTTCCAGTCTTTTGGTACAGTTCCTTCTTTGAGAGAGCGGTTGTATATGGCAGTTAAGTAAGGAGTTGTCGCTTCAACATAATCAGATAAAAATTAATGGGTATACACTCCTGACCAGACGTCTTCTTCTTGTTAAGTGATTTAAGTTGCGTCACTACTCCGAGGATACGTACTTCAAAGTCACTCATTCTGGTCTCTGGTTGTAATTTTAAATCTGGAATATTGGTTTCGTCTTCTTTGGTGAATGAGTTTCTAATAGCTACGTTTAGTAACTCTGCTTTAGTAGCGCTATCATCGGCAGGATCGCCATTACTATCACGTAGTGAGGGTACTGTTGTGTTTTCCCTCAAGTATATTTAAGATATGGCCAAAATCTCTTCTGGTTTTCAGTTAAATTTCCAGAATTTCTCATAGAATCCCTCGCAAAATGTCGTGCTTCTGTGTAGAATCGCCAATCCTGGGGATTTTGTGTTCGTTTAAATTTAACATGCCTCTTCCGTTGTTTTTTCAACAGTGTCCTGACCTGTTTTGTGTACCAAGCGGGATCACCTTTTATTAATTTATTTGGTGTACAACTGTCAATTGCTGTCGATAGCTGTGGCGGAGCGGCCGAGCGTATTGAGTCGCTATATTACGATGCGCGAGACCGTTCCCCATCTGGGGTTCGAAGCCCCCCCCCCCTCTCCGGCATGGAAGTTTGTGCCGTCTTTAGCATAAGGTAATTCATAAGTAGTTTGTAAGTTTAAAGACTGATGACTCCGCAATTAAGGCCCATAAGCTTAACAAGCATTTGAACATTTTTGCTGTCGATATCACTTCTTTGAATTTGAACTACATCTGGTCAACACTTATATTTTCTGTTACGAACGAGTGGAAACAAGTCTGAGATTATCATTACAAGGGGGTTACTGATCTGCTCGTTTAATTAATATCAGCACTACACACATAAGTATAGACCAATGCGGAATTAGGAAGGTCTGGGTTAGGTTACCTTACCTTCAGTATTTCAAGCAAACACTGTTTATTAAAAGCAAGCAGTAATCACAAATAATAATATAAACACTACCTTGAAAAAAAATCATTTAAAGATATCCAGGATCATTAAAATTTATGAAAATCCTTTAACTTGCCTGAAGGGCAGCAATTAAATTAACAAACAATCGTTTAAAATAGGCCTTTGCCCATAACAGTTTGGTATAATGTCAAACAAGCCCTTTCAACCCTCAGGCGGCAGCACTGGTGCAGATCTGCTACCACTTCTCTTTAAATTCTCACTGTTGACGCAATAATAAAGATGCCGTATTTCCGCTTTAGCTATTCCTCGGTCAAGCCTTAACAATGGTGTCAGTGTAGGTTTTGAATTTCTAGTGCACTGGTGTCCATCCAAAAAAAGTTTTGTTAGGGAGTACATCACTGGTAGCAGATTTGTACCGCGCTGCCTATCATCTAAGTAGATTCGAATTGTTTTGTGTTACGTCTAGTTTTCATTGCAAATGGATTTGTGGCAGTTTCTTGTAAATATTTATTGTATAATTTTTACTCTACATATTAGAATGGTCAAAACTTTAGATTTATTTCGTAAATAGAAGGGTAACTCTCGATAAATTGTCCTCTAGTTTCTTCTTTTTAGCCATACTACAGTTTCCGTCAACCTCATTTTAACCATTTTTTTAGCATTACACAAAAAATGAGTGTTATTCTACTACATAATTTAATCGTCAGGTCTCGTAGATTTGGTGTGGGTCTAACAGATGAGGAGATAGACCTCTTTCGACAAGTAATGAAGATCTTAGTGATTTTTTCTAGATTCGACATCAGATCCTGAACAGGATACTATTATTCAAATGAAAATTCTAGTTCCAATCCCGAACAGGATTTCAGACGCAATGAACCTGATATTGAAGACGGTACCACTCTGTGTAGTGAAGCGCCATACAAGCAGCACTCGAAAACACTGAAAAAGAACACCATAAAAATCTTCCCTGGTTCAAAAGGGAACGCAAGGGGCGTGATGTCAGAGGCGCAAGCTCTCCCATTCATAGATGATAATGTGATAGATGAGGTAATTATGTGTACTAAGGTCCACATAACACAGAAAGAAACTAACACTAATTACTTAAGAGACAGGAACTACAGGGAAGTAATGAAAGAGGAAATGATAGTTCTGGTGGTTCTATTATACAAGATTATTGTCCACTGTCGGAATAATGTTACATTTCTTATATTTATAAACCGAAGATAATTGATATACTAGTTCAGATATTAACAAATGTGATATTTATACATGTATATTGAACTATTTTTGTCATTACGATCAGTTATTAGCTATATACTAGGTTTTTAAACTCGGAATACGCAGTGGTAGCAATTCTGCACCGCGCTGCTGCTGTAGTTATAATAATTGGCGCTGCCGTCCGAGGGTTAAATGGCCAATACCTGATAGGTAGAGAAGCATGCCATAAGACGTAAAATTGAAAAAGAAGAAAAAAAACATCTTGAACTTACCTGAAGGGCAGAGAATGAAATTCACAATTCAAATTACAGCAGAGGAGAAGCAACATCAGTGGCAAACACTGATCAATTCGAACTGCAGTAAACTCGAAGCGGCAATGTATTTCCCAATAAGAGAACGGCGAGTGGCCACAAAGAGAAAAAAAAAAGGAAGTTCCAAAGTCCCACAACATTGCCCGAATTACGACTTCGGGTTGGCGTAATTCGCCCGTAAAAGGAAAGCACGCCGCCTATGATTACGAATGTCTCCCGAACTGGCCACGAGGTAACAGTCCAGTAAATTTTACCAGGAGGGAACCCCGCATATACTTAAACATGTTTCAATCAGCAAATATTATTTAAGAAACCATATAAGATCAAATTCCATGGGCGAATAGTCGCTGAAAGAGAAGACCTCGTTTCTATCAAGCACGACGAACACTATCGGTCACCAAGGTACATGTATTCACAATTACATAGGTCTGGAAAACGCTAGAGTTCAGCTAACCACGTGGACAGTAAGACAGGAAAGTAAATGGCGAGCCAGGATGGAAAGACGCCAACTAACGCAAATAATTAGACACGGCTAAGGGAAGCAACTAACTAACGGCATAGTCCAATAATAGTTGTACACCACGTGCTAGGGCGCTTGGGTAGACTACTCGGACATGGGAGTGAGTCTGTTTTAATCCAAGTTGAAGACTCCGGAGAAACAAATAAATCCTGGGAGGCTCTAGTATACATGAGGTCGCCGTCGTCACATGGAACACACTCGGCGACACCGATCGCCCGGCAAGTGACTCATCACTCGGTAAACACTCGGCACGCCCGGCCCATGCCCATTCGGAGTACCGCCTCCAAATACGGCGCCTTCCGGCTGCCGACCCAGTGACCGTTCCTCCTCGCACTTCCTCGCTCATAAGACCCTCTCGCGGGCAGCAAAGATAGTCGTAGGTAGACGAGCGCAAAGTGCAGTCGGGCGCGCCGCTGTCGGGAGAAATAAAAAAAGATCGATAGGATCTGAGTCTCTCTGTCTGAGACACGGCTCTGAGTCTGCTACAAGAATGAAAAAAAGGAAACCTGGTTGAAGCTTACGTACGGCCAGAGGTTGCTTGTGTAACACTGCCACCGCCTTCACTGCTTCCACTACTTTACACAATTCTATCCATCCAAATACAATGAGGGACAAAGATAGTTTACGGCCCCAAACAGCACGCTGAATTTCCGCAACACGCCGCGGCATGGACTCCACTAATATCTGAAATAGTGCTACAGGTATAACCATGACGGGGTGGTGATCTCTTCTGAAAAGCACATTGCAAGGCATACCAGGTGTAGCCAGTAACATTCGCGTCTGCAGAGGTGTTAGAAGAGTGTTCCAGAGCCACTCTGTAACAATTCTGGACCTGTTGGATGTCGTATTGTCCTGCAGTAATTTTCCCAGTCCGTCAGAATTCACAATGGACATGAATGGATGCAGCTGATCAGCCAGGATAGTTACGTACGTGTTGCCAGTCAGAGTCGTAGCAAACTGCACAGGCCGACAACACTACAGAACGTCCACCAGCTTGAACAGTCTCCTTCTCACATGTAGGGTCCATGAATTCAAGAGGTTGTCTCCATACCCATATTCGTACATCCGCTAGATACATTTCCAAACGAGACTCGTCAGACTATGAATCATGTTCCAGTCATAAACAGTCCAGTGTTGCTACAGTCCAGTGTTGCTATTGAGTGGCTGAGGCGAGGCATAAAGCTTTGTTTCATACGAGTGAGCATTCGTCTCTGAAAGCCCGTTTCGCTGATGTTTTATTGAATGGTTCTCACGCTGACACTTGTTGATGACCCAGAATTGAAATCCGAAACAATCGGCGGAAGGGTTGCACCTCTGCCATGGTGAACGATTCTCTTCAGTCAGCACCGGTCACGTTCTTTCAGAACCTTTTTTGCGACCGCAGATTTGATGATTTCCGAAATTCACGGTGCACTCGTGAAACGATCGCAAGGAATAATTTCCATCTCATCGTTACCTCCGAGACGCAGTTACCCCATTTCTTGTAAGCCGACTACGACACCACGTTCAAACTCACTTAAATCGCGATAACCTGCCATTGTAGCAGCAACTGATCTAACGCCTGCGTCAGAGACCTGTCGTCTTATACAAACGTTCCCGACCGCAGCACCATTCTCTGAGTGTTTACATATCTCTAGGTTTTCACATGCATGCCTATATCAGTTTTTCTGGCTTTTCAGTGTAAATGTGCACATGGATAATTTACTATTCCTGAAGGCAACTATTTTTCCTCTGTCGATCTCCGATACATACTCGAAAGACGCTTGGTGCTTGAAAGAACAATTCCACTGCCCCCACACGGTCTTCTGTTACCCTTTTACAATCATGGCGCTAGATATTATCTAGCTAATGATGTACGGCTGTCGTCGCTACAATCATATACTCCAATTTTCTCTTGATATGGATGCTACATTGAGGGTATTGTGTTTTGGGTAGCAGGAAGTGTATTTCCTGTTACCTTTTCTAAGACTGATGGATACGCCTTCGGAGATAAAAAGCCTCGTGAGATTCCATAATGTACGGACCTGTATACAGAGAGCCGCCGTCTGTTACATGATGTAGAATGCGTGATTGTATGTTAACGGCGCCATCATTATCCTCATTAATCTATTGTCATTTTACTGTCACGAACGAAACAACTGTGTTTTATATAAATTTCTTTTCTAATAAAATTATTATTGTGTTTCTAAATATATACTGCACTTCTGTTTGTGAGCCATGATTGTACATTTTCTTTCCTGAACTGTGGCTTCATCAATATGATTCTATCGTTTCCGTACGGGAAAGTAGGTTTCACCGCGGCCGAATGGACAGTTGATCGCAGATGATAGGTGATTTAGTGATCGGAAAAGCGGGTGTTCAGCATACTTCCAATAAAAATCGGCCAGGCTGAATATTATGCCTCCCACCTAACAGGCGATACGTCCCCTTTTGGCATGGACAACAGCTGCGATCCGTTTCTCTATGTAAGCAATAAGGCTTTGGAGAGAGTTAGTGTAACATCTGCACTACCCGTAAATTTTGGGAGAGGGGATGATGAGCTCTGATGTCGCGTTCAACCACGTTCAGTCTCATCCCATTTGTGTTCGAACTGATTCCGATGAGGCAAGTAGACGGCGGTGGCGGAACCAGCACATCAACTTGCCATTTCGTTTGTCGAATCATACCATCACATTCCTGGCCTTGTGACACGGCGCTTTATATTACTAAAAAATGCAACTGTCGTTGGGAAAGTTATGAAAGTGTGAACGTGGTCTGCAACCAGCGTTGGCCATTATGGTGTCTTGCACGAGCTTCAGTGGATCCATCGATGTTCCCGTGAATGTTCTCCAGAGAATAACTAAACCTCTGCAGGTTGTCTGCGTCTCACAGTTCAGGTATTAAGGAGCAGTTCCTCTCATCAGCAAGACGCAGAAAGTATCACCATTCTCTGCCACTGCACCAACCTCCAGTAACAACTGTCAAGTGTTCATTTCAGCTGTAGTTCCTAGTATCGTGGTGTTAACACTGCCACACGTATGCGCCGTCGGCTGCGGAGTCCCATCTGTAGCATTGTTCGATGCACTCTGTGTTGGGGACACACTTTGATCATTTCGCTGCCTGTCACGTTTTATCAGTTTGCGCAACCTAGGACTTACGAATTCGGTAATGAAGGGTGTCAGCCCAGCATTTGGACATGGTTTCACCTTCGTTTCGTTGTTAGGGATACTCACCACTACACATCTCGAACATAAGAAAAGTAGTGCAGTTTTCAAACTGCTCGTTCCACGTCTTCGGGCTATCAGTGAAACTCATATTACGTTCCTTATCATTTCTACACACGGTAAGCTCGCTCACTGATACTACATACACAGTCCGTGTGTCTCATTAGCAGTTATTCCGCGTCAAGTGATGATGCTGTTTCCCGGATAGGGTTATATCGATAACAGGGAGCTGATCATTAAGTTCTAGCTTTTCAGTAGACTAACGCACTACTATAACCTAAGTGTCTGTACAGACAGCATCTGTTGCCGTTCTTCTTGTCCTGAGTCTGAGTGTGGAGGCACCGAGATGTTATTGAACTACCTGTGCATCACCACAGAAGTATTGCACGTGGCATGATGGCTTCGGGTATGCGTTAAATTTCTTGGAATGTCTTGCTCGCATATATTTTTATTTTAACATTATGCGTTTCGACAACATCATCTTCAGATCTGCGGCAAATTAAAAAATAACATATTATGGATGTTTAACATTGATATCACAATACTCACAAGGAGAACAAATACATTACATGCAAAATATACTTATAATTTTTGAAAATGATTGGATATAAAATTAAATCTTAGTGGAAATAACTAAACGTATAAACCACAAATGTGGACGTCTAGTCAAGGTGTTCAACTAGAATATACATACCAAATTGTGGTGAGAAGGTGCAAACAGCGCAACAAGAATAGTTGACCCAGTAGCATCCAGATGGGGCAGGTTTAAAAATTATAAGTTAACAGAATAAAATAGTTATAGTAAAGTGGAAAATGGTTTCGGGTGGTATTTGATTCCCTTACTCCCCCCACCACTATGAATTGTTAGTATAAGTATTTCTCTGAAGTGCTGGAGCCAGTAGCTTCGGAGCTTGCAGATGGCCACATTCTAATATACGACCAAACGTGATACACAATATTAAAGCTTCTCCGTTCTCCATGTGATTGCGTTGCTACCGTCTTCTTTCTATCTGTAGCCTATCAAAAATGACTTGTCGATTATTGTGGAACGTGACCTGGTATATACGACCCAGTACTTCAGCAGAAAACATTTGGCTATATGTGAAAGCGTCATGAATTGTTACATCCAGCAATACGTCTAGAGCAGCTTTCATTCAATGTCGAGGCGTGTAGCGCTGGTTATAACAGGTAATGGTGGGAAGACTCAATACTGATTTAATAATTATCCTCACTTCAAAAAGGGCTGTATTTTCACTCACGCGATTTTTGTTGAACGTTTAATCAAATGATTTGGTGGTGACATCACGGGGTCGTTCTAGCTATTTTTACAACTAATCATATCGGAATCGTCCAGGAGATTCAACTGAAGTAAAAACCGGTCGTGAAACTTTACGTTGAGAAAGGATAAGGAATGCATATTTACAGGTGTTTCCCTAAGTAGTATACATTGTAACTGAGCGCATCCTCTCCATGGCTCTCGCCCTTCTTGTCCCCGCCTACGGCAGCTCATTAAGAACGCCCTGCCCTGGCCACGCCCTCCATTCGTGTCAGCCAGCAGAATGCCGCAGCGCTAATGCCTCCGCCACTCCTACGTCTTCACCTGGAATTTACAGTGTGAAGCAGTGTGAAGCACCGTCAGAAATAGCGCGATCTACATCTACATCTACAACCATACTCCGCAAGCCACCCGACGGTGTGTGACGGACGGTACCTTGAGCACCACTATCGATTTTCCCCCCTATTTCAGTCACGTATTGTTCGCGGAAAGAAGGATTGACGGTATGCCTCTGTGTGGGCTCTAATCTCTCTGATTTTATCCTCACGATCTTTTCGCGAGATATACGTAGGAGGGAGCAATATACTGCTAGACTCCTCAGTAAAGGTACACTCTTTGACAAAAAACCTGGCCGCCGGCAGGCCGCCGCTGAGCCTAAGTCCGAGCCGATCGCAACATGGGACATTAAAAGTGGCCGCGCTGATTCGCTCTAAGTCCAGCTATCTGCACAATCTGGCAACACTGCATACTGCGGGAGTTCATACAGCACTTCTTGTGTGCAGAGAGAAGATACCAGGGCCAGCTCCCTCCTTGGTCTTGCGGTAAAGTGCGCGGCGTGCATGTTCAGTATTAGCGATCGAAACCGACTGTTGACAAAAATTTTAAATTCACGTCACTCGTTCATGCTCATGCCCCATGTGTAAGGGGAGCACATACGTAACGTATTTCATTTTTTGGTACAGTGGTAATAACATTCCGGCCCAATAACATTGCTGCCTCTGGCCGCAGCACTTGGCAGAGCTCTCCGCGGCCCACTCGCCGGCAGCAGCGGTGGCGGCGCTACACAGCGCTGCCTCGCCCTCTGCCCACAGCGCCTGCTGCCGCTCATCGCCCTGGATACGTAAAATGCTGTAGTGTTGCTAAGTGGTGATCCACAAAAAAGGTTGCGATTCGTATTGTTGGAGACTGAGGGCACGATGTGGTAGGGTGTGGTTGGCCATGTGGTTCTGTTTGTGTCTTGTGATGCAAACCTTGTCTGAGGCGGCAGTTCTAATCCTGGTTGGAGAAAGTGCGTTTGGGGATGGAATTTAATTTTATTTTGTTTTATTTTACTTTATACGCTGCAGATTGCAAGAAGAAACTCTTTAACGGAATCATAAAAAAACTTTATACAATAAGTCTTCCAGAAAGGTCGACTTCAAATTATGGAAATGGTATTAGATGTCTTCTTTGCTTCACCATACAAACGCCTTCGAAGAAATTCGAGTTCACCTCCATTGATTATTGATGCGAAATATCTCCTGTAGAAATGAGACATGAAGACACGAAGCTTGCAGTGTGCCTTGTTGCTTTAGAACGTGCACAGAAACGTATTCACATAATTTAGCTCATACATTTACCGTAAAGAGTGAAATAACGACACTAAAACATTTTAGTGAGTTACATATTGTGTCTTGACGAAAACATATGATCTGATGACAATAACAAATTACAAGAAAGACTTTTCTGAAAGGAAAAGGATCGAGATTTAAACCACAAATAAGTGTTAACCATCGTAGAGTGCCATTGGATTGGACAATGACAATTTTTTGCCTCTCTAATGTATTATATGCTCATCATTCAAAATAGGTGGTCTGCTTCGTTATATCCTGTGTGAAATACGAATTGCAACCTTTTTTGTGGATCACCACTTAGCAACACTACAGCATTTTACGTATCCAGGGCGATGAGCGGCGGCAGGCGCTGTGGGCAGAGGGCGAGGCAGCGCTGTGTAGCGCCGCCACCGCTGCTGCCGGCGAGTGGGCCGAGGAGAGCTCTGCCAGGTGCTGCGGCCAGAGGCGGCGATGTTATTGGGCCGGAATGTTATTACCACTGTACCAAAAAATGAAATACGTTACGTATGTGCTCCCCTTACACATGGGGCATGAGCATGAACGAGTGACGTGAATTTAAAATTTTTGTCAACAGTCGGTTTCGATCGCTAATACTGAACATGCAAGCCGCGCACTTTTCCGCAAGACCCAGGAGGGAGCTGGCTCTGGTATCTTCTCTCTGCACAAGAAGTGCTGTATGAACTCCCGCAGTATGCAGTGTTGCCAGATTGTGCAGATAGCTGGACTTAGTGCGAATCAGCGCGGCCACTTTTATTGTCCCATGTTGCGATCGGCTCGGACTTAGGCTCAGCGGCGGCCGACCGGCGGCCAGGTTTTTTGTCAAAGAGTGTACGTTCTCGAAACTTCGACAAAAGCCCGTACCGAGTGACAGAGCGTCTGTCCTGCAGAGTCTTCCACTGGAGTTTAGCGATCATCTCCTTAACGCTTTCACGATTACCAAATGATCTTGTAACGAAGCGTGCTGCTCTCCGTTGGATCTTCTCCACTTCCTCTATCAATCCCACATGGTACGGATCCCACACCGGTGAGCAGTATTCAAGCTGTGGGCGAACAAGTGTACTGTAACCTACTTCCTTTGTTTTCGGACTGCATTTCCAGAATTCTTCCAATGAATCTAAGTCTGGCATCTGCTTTACCGACGATTGATTTTATATGGTCGTTCCATTTTAAATCCCTTCTAATGACTACACCCAGATAATTTATGGAATTAACTGCTTCCAATTGCTGACCTGCTATAGTGTAGCTAAATGATAAAGGATCTTTCTTTCTGTGTATTCGCAGCACATTACACTTGTCTACATTGAGCTTTAATTGCCATTCCCTGCACCATGCGTCAATTCCATGCAGATCCTCCTGCATCTCAATACAATTTTTCATTATTACAACCTCTCTATATACTACCGCATCATCCGCAAAAGCCTCAGTGAACATCCGCTGTTATCCGCAAGGTCATTTATATATATCGTGAACAGCAAAGGACCCACGACACTCCCCTGTGGCACACCCGACATAACTACTACTTCGGAAGACTTCTCTCCATTAAGAATGACCTGCTGCTTTCAGTTATCTAGGTATTCCTCAATCCAATCACACAATTGGTCTGATAGGCCATATGTCTTACTTTGTTCATTAAACGTTTGTGGGGAACTGTATCAAACGCCTTGCGGAAGTCGAGAAACACAGCATCTACCTGAGAACCCATGTCTATGGCCCTCTGAGTCTCGTGGACGAATAGCGCGAGCTGGCTTTCACACGAACGCCTTTTTCGAAACCCATGCTCATTCCTACAGAGCAGATTCCTAGTCTCGAGAAATGTCATTATATTCGAACATAATACATGTTCCAAAATTCTACAACTGACCGACGTTAGAGATATAGGCCTATAGTTCTGCACATCTGTTCGAGGACCCTTCTTGAAAACGGGGATGACCTGCGCCATTTTCCAATCTTTCGGAACGCTACGCTCTTCTAGAGAATTACGATACGCGACTGCGAGAAGGGGGGCCAGTTCCTTCGCGTACTCTGTGTAAAAACGAACTGGTATCCCATCAGGTCCTGCGGCCTTTCCTCTTTTGAGCGATTTTAATTGTTTTTCTATCCCTCTGTCAATTTTTTCGATAGCTGCCATTTTGTAATCTGTGCGGCAATCTAGGGAAGGAACTACAGTTCAATCTTCCTCTGTGAAACAGCTTTGGAAAAAGACATTTAGTAATTCCGCCTTTAGAGTGTCATCCTCTGTTTCAATGCCATTTACGTTACAGAGTGTCTCGACACTTCGTTTTGATCCACCTACCGCTTTGAAATAAGACCAAATTTCTTAGGATTTTCAGCCAAGTCAGTACAAATAACTCTACTTTCGAATTCGTTGAACGCCTCTCGCATAGTCCTCCTCACGCTACATTTCGCTTCGTGTAATTTTTGTTTGTCTACAAGGCTTTGGCTACGTTTATGCTTGCAGTGAAGTTCCCTTTGCTTCCGTAGCAGCTTTCTAATTCGGTTGTTGTACCACGGTGGCTCCTTTCCATCTCTTACGACCTTGCTAGGTACATACTCTAATTCATATTGTACGATGGCTTTGAACTTAGACCACTGTTCCTCAACACCATTTGTACTTAACATAAAAATTCCATGCTGAGCCGTCAAGTACTCTGAAATCCCCTTTTTGTCACTTTTTCCGAACAGAAAAATCTTCCTACCTTTTTAAATATTTCTATTTAGGGCTGAAATTACCGATGCTGTAACTGCTTTATGATCGCTTATTTCCTGTTCTGCATTAACTGTTCCGAATAGTTCGGATCTGTTTGTCACCAGAAGGTCTAATATGTTGTCACCACGAGTTGGTTTTCTGTTTAACTGCTTAAGGTAGTTTGCAGATAATGCACTCAAAACAATTTCACTGGATTCTTTGTCTCTGCCATCTGTAATAAACGTCTGAGTCTCCCATTCTATAACGGGTAAATTAAAATCTCCTCCCAAAACTATAACATGATCGGCAAATCTACTCGAAATATTTTCCAAATTATCCTTCAGGTGTTCTGTCACAACAGCTGCTGAGCCAGGAGGCCTATAGAAGCATCCGATTACCATGTTCGAGCTTGCTTTAACCGTGACCTTCACCCAAATTACTTCCCACTTCGGATCTCCGTCTATTTCCTTCTAGTGCACTTTTTATCGCTATAAACACGCCTCCCCCCTTCACTGTCCAGCCTATCTCTGCGGTAAACATTCCAGTCTGAGTTTAGAATCTCATTACTGTTTACATCTGGTTTCAGCCAACTTTCCGTGCCTAGTACTATGTGGGCATTGTGATCGTTTATTATTGAGAGCAATTCTGGGGCCTTTCTATAGACGCTCCTGCAGTTAACTACTACTAAATTGATCATTTCCTTTCCTGTTGTGTTCTGCCTACTGCTACCTTATCGGCTCAGGAGGCATTATGTGGGGCCTAGGGAGGGAATTCTCCACATGGCTGTAACGGATCGTGCAGCCCCGTCTCGATCCCTGATTCAACAGATGGGTACATTTACAAGACAACAATCATCTACACGAACAATTGGACGACTTTGCAGCAGCATGGACTATCATCTCGGAGACCATGGCTGCGTTTACCATAGACGCGGCATCTCAGAAAGGAGCGCCTGCGATGGTGTACGCAACGACGAACCTGGTTGTACAATGGCAAAACGTCATTTTTTCGGATGAATCCAGGTTCTGTTTACAGCATCATGATGGTCGCACTCCACACGTACTCCGCTACCCTTGTAGCCGCTTCCTGCGTGTAGTGCACGCCTGGCCTATTTAGGGGAACCCTACATTTCTCCAACCGATAGCGGAGGTCGAGAAATCTGCAGCCCAGATCTTCGCCGAATCGTCTGAGCCTCTGGTTTAAGCCTTCCACTCGGCTCCAAACCAGAGGACTTCGATCGGTTCTGGGAACGCTCAGATTCCACCCCGCGAGCGAGGCTTTCTGCTTTCACCAACTCCGCTAACCGTCTGTATGAACTGAGGATGACCTCTGAACCCAGCCGGCAGGAGCCATTGGTGCTGGCATGAGCGACAATTTGCAGTCGGGTGCACCCAGTGCTCTCTATCGCCGCCGTAAGGGCCTCCTCTACCACTCGGATGAGACCCCCCGGCAACCAAACAGAGTGCTCTTGTTCTTTTCTCGTTGTTCAGTAGGCAACCATAACGTGTAACTTCTGTGAGAGCGATATAACAATATCAGTAGTATCAGATAGTTCACGCAGTAAACTGCGATTTCTCCTACTGTACTTACAAGTGTTTACAAGTCGCAAACTGAGGTAGACACGACAGTACTGCGCGCTTTGTAGGGGTATTTCTCTACCACTACGACACATCCGTCTTGTGGGTTGCAGCACTTTAAGGAACCCAATAAAGTTACAGCTCAAGAGAGTTACTTATAGGATGCAAATGCTGCCACAAAAATTCCAAGCTCCAGGCTTATAAAGCCTTCTCGAAGGATGGGACGAGCGTTTGTATTTAGAGGTGGAGTCAGCTGAAAAGTAAAGCAATTTTCAGGCTTGTAAACGCAGTACTGGCGTGTCTACCTCAATGTACGACTTATTTACTGACTAACCCTCTTACATTTAAGAAAATATTACTAAAACTTTTGGAAATAATAAATTAATGTTGAAATTGATATCAGTATTGTAAGCAATGGAATAGTAAATGGTAACAAAACCTAAACTTTTATTAGTAGAAGTTCATTCAAGTCGTCGCAAAAGATAGCCAGGAAGGAACCGTGCCGGCCACGGTGGCCGAGGAGACTGAGGCGCTCCAGTCACGGTCTGCATGGCCACTACGGTCGGGGGTTCGAATCCCCCCTCGGGCATGGATATTTGTGCCGTCCTTAGTCTTAGTTAGTTCATAAGTTGTTTGTAAGTATAGGGACTGATAACCCCGTAGTTAGGTCCCATAGACTATACAACATTTGAACATTTTTGAAGGAGCTGTAGGCGGAAGCAAAATGCGTTCTGATGAGTTGAAAGTAAGACGCGCCAGTGGCACGTTGCGAAACCACGCGCGGGCGAGAAAAGTCAGACTCAGCAGGGAGATGACGGCGACAGAAAAAGAAAGAAAGTGAGGCAACGGTGTGCGTTCACTGGCCAGATATTTTGTAACTTCGTGTACATAACAACATGTAGTGGAGACTGAAGTCAGCAGGCTGTCAAGCGGATGTAGCAAACTAAGTACGATAATTACAAACCTGGTTTCACGTCTAAGCCTCCAGCCCTTGCAGCTTGAGAGCACTTGGTTATGGGGATCGATCGCAGGCCAATATATGGCACTCGATTATATGATTACGATAATGTGAATCCGTTAGTAGATGATCCAGCACAGACTAGTGTATTTCGCAGAGTCTTGGTATCTTGTGGAGACGGCAGATGCGGTTGTTCTTTGCTGCTCACTGATGGTGAATCTTCTTGTCTTTCAACAATGCGGCGTCTTCCGACAACACGGCTTCATGGAATGTTACACTCGCTAACTTCGGCGCCGGATTCGATGGCAGGACCTTTGGGTTCCCGTTTCCTTTCAAATCCAGGCATCGGAGGGTGCCGACTGCTGTCTTCGGTAGGAAGGAGAAGATCGATCAACCACGCGACTATAGTGCTACCCGTAGTATTTTCGAGGATGGGTGCTGAGGTGTCAAAATATCATCAGGGTGGGAAAGAGCACACCCACCTAGATACAAGGGCTGTGCGCTTACGACAGGAAAACTGTCTACAGGGTTTATGTTAACCGGTCCTATATCATTTTCTTTCCTCTTCCACGTTGCCATGGATGGCGCACAACAGTCTGCGTGTGTACCGCAATGACAGTGTACGCGAGGACTATAGTAACTCCCCACTGCACTGTGTGAAGAGTAGGAACTCTAAACGTTCACCAACCTGACGTCTTCTATAGATGTCCCCACGCAGATGATAGCACGCAGATCTGAGTTCTTGATTGAGGCTGAAATTGTTAAACTATTGGCAGAAACTTATCTAATTACGAAATAATACTTAGGTTCATGTGGGATGCCATTTAGTTTATTTAAAGAAGGCAGAAAACTAGCAAACTGCCTAATAACATCTACTTGACACACATTGTCTTAACTGAAAATTGATATAAAGTCATTTCGCATTGTTCTACATTAATCTATGAAACGTGGCCGCCAATTATGCGACATGTTACTCCTCGGAGTGCATGTTCTGAACTGAAGTGTGACGGCTTGATGCAAGGGTGCCTTCGCTCCACAATTAGGCGCGTAAACATGGCCACCATGCAACGTCCGTCTTATATTAATTGTTTTGTTCATTAACATTGCAACAGTTAATATGATTTACTTAGTTAGGGCATAGCTTGGCTGAATTTGACATGAAATAATTAATTAGTTTATTAAGTATAAATAAAAATATGATTGCGTTTTGGTGCGTGACCGCCATTGCTACAGCCAATCGGCGTCCAGTGCCTGCCGCTCGAGGACTTCCCTAGAATACGGGGAAACTTGCCAGTACTCTTTCCCATGGTAACCCGAACTATTGTACCACCTGTCGTGGTTCTCACCAGATTTTACCATCTGTCGCCTACTGTTCCTAACCGGCTGCACTGAAGCAATACGCCGATCTTAATATGATGGGTTTAAGCCAGAGTAGTCATAACAAAGAAAAGTATTGGTGTTACGTAGCGTTGTAGTGAGTTTGGGAATACATGCACAATGCACAGTGCGTTTCAGAATATTAATTATATTTATATGATTCACAGATAAATTTGTGTTGGTATTAGATATTGTAAGTTATCTCACCGATAATGGAATCGGAAGATTCATATTAGGCGTTTTGTTTAATAGCAGCAAAAATCTGCACGGAGAATCACATAAATACACTCCTGGCCGTTAAAATTGCTACACCAAGATGAAATGGACATGGTAAACGTGTATTCATTGGACAAATATATTATACTAGAACTGACGTGTGATTATATTTTCACGCAGTTTGGGTGCATAGATCCAGCGAAATCAGTACCCAGAGCAACCACCTCTGGCCGTAATAACGGTCGTGATACGCCTGGGCATTGAGTCAAACAGAGCTTGGATGGCGTGTGCAAGTACAGATGTCCGTGCACCTTCAACACGATACGACAGTTAATCAAGAGCAGTGACTGGCGTATTGTGACGAGCCAGTTGCTCGGCCACCATTGACCAGACGTTTTCAATTGGTGAGAGATCTGGAGAATGTGCATTCTGTAGAATGTCGAACATTTTCCGTATGAAGAAAGGCCCATATAGGACCTACAACATGCGGTCGTGCATTATCCTGCTGAAATGTAGGGTTTCGCAGGGATCTAATGAAGGGTAGAGCCACAGGTCGTAACACATCTGAAATGTAGCGGTCACTGTTCAAAGTACCGTCGATGCGAACAAGAGGTGACCAAGACGTGTAACCAATCGCACCCTACCATCACGGTGAGTGATATGCCAGTATGGCGATGACGATTACACGATTCCAATGTGCATTCACCGTGATGTCGCCAAACACGGATGCGACCATCATGATGCTGTAAACAGAACCTGGATTCATCCGAAAAATTGTTTCCCATTGTACAACCAGGTTCGTCGTTGCGTACACCATCGCAGGCGCTCCTTTCTGAGATGCCGCGTCTAGGGTAAACGCAGCCATGTTCTCCGAGATGATAGTCCATGCTGCTGCAAAGTCGTCCAATTGTTCGTGCAGATGATCGTTGTCTTGCAAATGTCCTCATCTGTTGAATCAGGCATCGAGACGGGGCTGCACGATCCGTTACAGCCATGCGGATAAGGTGCCTGTCATCTCGACTGCTAATGGCCGTTAGAATTCAGCACGGCGTTCCGTATTGCTCTCCTGAACCCACCGATTCCATATTCTGCTAACAGTCATTGGATCGCGATCAACGCGAGCAGCAATGTCGCGATACGATAAACCCCAATCGCGATAGGCTACAATACGATCTTTCTCAAAGTCTAAAACGTGATGGTACGCATTTCTGCTCTTTGTACGAGGCATTACAACGTTTCACCAGGCAACGCCGGTCAGCTGCTGTTTGTGTATGAAGAATCGGTTGTAAACTTTCCTCACGTCAGCATGTTGTAGGTTTCGCCACAGGCGCCAATCTTGTGTGAATACTCTGAAAAGCTAATCATTTGCATATCACAGCGTCTTCTTCCTGTCGGTTAAATTTCTTGTCTGTTGCACGTCATCTTCATGGTGTGGCAGTTTTAATGGCCAAGAGTGTAACACAACATTCTGAAACAATCTGTACAACGTGCACGTATTTCCAAGATCATCACAACGTTGCATGAGACAAATAGTTTGCTTGTGTTATGACTACTCTTGGTAGGCAGCACACAGGCCTTGAATCTAGGTGTCGTTATCATACCACGCCCTGTATCAACGACCACGCCTCCGTGTTCCCTCTAACAGAGCGTCAATCCCAAGCCACAGGCAGCGCCGTGACGTCATGGCTCGCTGACAGCGTCCTACGTCAGCGAGGATCCTGAATACTAAGTTTTCAACACTTGCGATAAGGAGTTTCAGAGTGACATAATGATGTTCAAATGTTTGTAGAGCTTATGGGACTTAACTACGGGTCATCAGTCCCTAAACTTACAAACTACTTATGAATTAGTTACTACTAAGGACGGCACAAATATCCATGCCCGAGGGGGGGATTCGAACCCCCGACCGTTGTGGCTGTGCAGACTGACTAACGCGCCGCAGTACGCTCGGCCACCGCGGCCAGCTGACTTAATGTGTCACAATGACAGTAAATTTAATTACAATTCTATACGCCGCCACCACGGAAGTGTCACACGATTGTGAGGTCGACATACTACATTTCACCCCATTGTTTCACATCACTGCGGTGGAGGTCAGAACGCACCGCGCTGATATTACGCTGCTTTTTATGGATTTATGCAACTTTCATTTGTTGCGCGCAATCGTAAGTTTTGAGCAATAACTTTTCAGCCTCGACCACGTATTGTAACATTTTGTTGTATTATATTTTCAGAAGGTTGGTTTTGACAGAATGCAGCTGTTATCTTCGTCACTAAGCAGACTTATTACGACGTACGTCGCCTTCCTCTTGTACCGTTAGAGTCAAATTCCAAACTGTGTGAAAATGGGAAGCTACAGATATTTGAAAAAAAGATCGTTAAATTTTATTGCGCTGTACAGTTTCATTGCCTTAAACATTACCGGTCGCATCACAAATATGTTAATTCAATGCTTCAATCTTTAATGTCTTTGACATATTCGAGATGAAAATCCGTCTCAGAGATTATATATTTATAAACATTTTTATCCTTGTCGTTCCTTCCTCGATTACTTGAGCTAATAAAACATATGTAAGCATTATTCATGGTAGTGTTTGATAATAGCAGTACTTACTGCTATAACTCAGTTACTACAAGGGATACCTGACTAAAATTCGAATAATGCACTGTTTGTGTGTATTACAGAGTCATTCATTACCACATGCTCTAACACCGTGAGACTAGTATAAGATGTTGATTCAGCTATATCTTTTGGAAACACCTTCACAGCCCTAATTTCGAGCGTCGAAGGAGAAGTAGATAAATGCAGATGTTCCGTAATAGGGCTTCGTTGCTCCCTTCCTTTATTTTAGAACCTGTCACATTGTCTTCAGTTTCCTTATTTGCCGTATGAAGCCTACCTGAGACATTAAACCGCTACAGGTGCCCAACTCCTGCATTTCTTGGCTACGAAAAGGGAACTTAGATAACGCATCAGCGACGTAGTTCTCGCTAATAGATGATGCCATCCTGTAAATTATTTAGCGTTTAAATACCAATTCTGAAATTTGCAAGTGTTACAAAATGCTATAGTCCTAGTAGGTGTTTGTAAAATTTTTCAACAAGTAAGTACGAAAATACATAAAAGATACAACATTCGGAGGAGATTCAGTCTAGGTCACAGTACGGCAATTTTCAAGATTATCCAATACCAAAGCGGTGACCTAGAAGATTATATACTATTTGTATTCGTTTCTAAGCTTAATACGTAATGCAGGTGCGCATTTTTGCGTTCTGCATTGGGCAATTTTTATTAGGCTAGTAGACTTCATACCAGAAAGAGCTCACAAGCAGTTGTTAGCGTCCAACTTAGATAATGAATGGACCCAGTTTCGGAACTATGAACGTGTAGGAATTATGAGCAAATTAAAATGCACTGTAAATAAAGCACTCGAGAAATACGTGCCGGCAAAGTGGATAAAGGAAGCCAAAGATGGACCGCGGCTTAACAATAATACTCGAAAACGGTTTAAATAAAAGCAAGGAGGTTGCACTCTCTGTTAAAAAAAGAATACGCAGATCATGATAGGCAAAAATTTGTCGAAATTCGTGCGTCTATGTAAAGATCTATTCAAGAAGCATATAGTAACTACCACCTCAAACCTTAGCAGAAGATCTTGCCGAGAACCTGGAGAGCCTCATTAGTGGGTTATAAGATCCTATTAGTCGTCGTTCATAATTTTGGAGATATGTTAGGAGACCAGAAGGAAAGATAAGGATTTCTACATAAAATTTAAGGAATCATGGATGCTGGTTGACCAAACGAACATCCCGTCATTCCACTATCGCACAAACTTCAAAATGGAGGACATAGCAATAGGCATCCCTGAAGAGAAATTGCTGAGAGGTCTTGGAAGATGAGGTTCATCTGCGAAAGAGATCACGTATAAAACCCTCGTTCGATCCCGTGTTATTGCTAAATTGTGTATGATCCCCACCAAATCGCTTTAAAGTAAGGCATTGAACGAATTAAAAGGCTACTTTCATTTCTGGTAGGTTTGATCAACGCGCAGTTGTTACAGAGATGATAACTGAAATGGGTGTTGTTAGCGGGAACGACGTTCTTTTCGGATAACACTTTGAGGAAATAAATAAGGGCGAAATTTGAACTGCAGAACGACTTTACTGCTACCATCTTACATTTCGTGTAAAAACCACATTGATACGGTAAGAGAAATTATGGCCCGTAGATGGCCAGGCATGCTTTCGGTTTTGCCTCTTCTGAGTGTAACAGAAAAGTAAATGAGTAGTACCGGCACGATGCACCCTTAACCATGGCCAAATGATGGCTTGCAGAGTCTTTATGAAGAAGGAAACCGAAAAAGAACGACGCTTCTCGCTTCTGATGATACTTCTTCAAATAGCCGCTAAGTTAACGTTTTGTGAACAGAGTCAATATAGAAGCTGAGAGGCGAATTTATATTTATCCTCTTTTTATCTTACCTAAAGTAAATCGGTCTCTTCACGTTTCATAGAGGTTTTCTGCTAGAACTGTAATGTTTACCAGTAAGATAATCTTTGACGACACAAATTTACTAAGGTCTGTAACTTTTTCTTCTTGTTGTCAGGTTTCGCTTTTTATGACCATTTACCTCAGATGTTAGATGATGACGTCTTTTCCTTGCACAGTAAGCCCCTTCAGCGTTATATAACTCGACAGTCTCTAGAACTTATGGACTATAAAACTCTGTTTAAATATTCCAGTCGAGTCTTTGTATCTGTTATTTTTCTGCAGCTGATCTCGTACTTGGTAGAGAGTTCAAACCAACGACTTGTAACTTCCATGAGAGATGAGGATACGTTGTTTCATATATATATATATATATATATATATATATATATATATATATATATATATATATATATATAAATTAAAATTTCAGATGCTCATCGAAATTTATTACCTGTAAAGAATATCTGTATTAATACTAGTTGTGTCTGAAACGCATTTAATTAAATCAGGATGTTTTATTGGAAGTAGAAGCCTTTCTAAATGGTCGGCGTATTTTCTGTTCAGTATCCTAGCTTAGAACAGGTAATGTAGTGTTGGTGTTTCACGTACTACATTTTAGGAAGTAGCTACCATAGGTTATTAAAAATTACACTTAGTCTTTCGCAGATCAATTCATGCTTATGAACAGGTTATAGTGAGTCATAGTATGAAAAAGCTCAACGATAGTTACCATTACCTCTTTTCAGAAAGTTTTTTTTTATATAAATTAATTATATTCAAAATGAAATGTCTTCTCTCTGAAGGTTAATTCGGAAGAAGGAGGGGCGCACTTTGACGTAATAGCTTTTTAAAGAGTGCTGTCAACACGGCCGGCTAGCTCTCCATTAGTAGATTGCCGGTAGGGTCGTAGTTTCAAAAGCACACGTAAGTCCTTTCCGTAAATCCTCTCTGCAGTTCCTTCTTACGATACGTCACGCAGTTACAATCCTCTAGGAAACACCTCTTTTCATTCCATGTGAGAAATAGCGTGTTAACGGTCTTAGACTTTTTATTTTAAACTGTAACCCGGAATCTAGGTTCTGTAGATCGTAAAGAAGTATAAATAAAACACAAAGTATCAATAAGTCCTGTAAATTTTCCATGATTAACAGTGGGAAGGAGAAGCAAAATGCATTCATGCAATATGTTAAATCTCCAATATTCTTTGATTATTACTTTTCCCTTCATCTTTGTTGTTTATGAATAAGGATATGGACGTGTTTCACATCCTGTATAGAACATTTTGCAATCAATGACTGCCAGTCATTTTAATCATATATCCCGTGGACTGACATTACATATAGCTTACGATTTGGAGTGGTTTTTTTTTTTTTTTTTTTTTTTTTTTTTTTTTTTTTTTTTTTGAATTATTGGCGAAATAATTTTTGTACTAATTTCGTAAAGGTCTTGTGGTCTTCAGTCCGCAGACTGGTTTGAAAAGCTCTCCATGCTACCCTGTCCTGTGAAAATTCTTCATCTGAGAATAAGTTCGGTAGCCTACATCCTTTTGAATCTGATTACTGTATTCGTCCCTCGGTATCCCTATACGATTTTTACCCCACACACTTTCCTCTAATGCTAAGTTAATCATTCCTTGATGTCTCAGAATGTGTACCTCCAATATACTCCTTCTCTTAGTCAGGATATGCCAGAAACACCTTTTCTCCCCAATTCGATTAAGCACCTCATCATTAGTTACGTAATCTGTCATTCGTCTGTAGCTCCAAATTTCAAAAGCTTCTATCATCTTTGTGTCTGAACTCTTTATCGTCAATGTTTAACTCCCATATAATGCAACACTCCAGACAAATGCTTTCAGAAATTGGATGTTAACATTTTTCGATACTTTAAAAACGCTTTTCTTCCCTAGCCGTTCTGCATTTTATATCTGCTTTACTTCGACCAACAGATCTTGCTATCCAAATAACAAAACTCATCTACTACTTTTATTGCCTCATTACCTAATTTAATTCCTTCAGCATCGCCTGACTGACTTTATGACGCTACATTCCATTAACCTTGTTTTACTCTTGTTGATGTTCATCTTATACCCTCTTTTCAAGACACTGTGCATTCCATTCAATTGCTCTTCCAGATCCATTGCAGTCCCTGACAGAATTACTTTGTCATCGGCAAACGGCAAAGTTTCTTTCTTTTTCCTTCCTGAACTTTAATTCCCTCTCCAAATTTCTCCTTGTATTCCTTCACTGCTTGCTCAATGTACAGATTGAACAACATTGAGAAAATCTACAACCCTGTCTAACTCGCTTCCCAACTTCTGCTTCCTTTCATGCCCTTTGACTCTAATAACCGCTGTCTGGTTTTTGTATAGGTTGAATACAACTCTTCCCTCCCTATATTTTAACCCTGTTACCTTCAGAATTTCAAAGAGTTTATTCCAGTCGATATTGTCAGAGGCTTTCTCCAAATCTACAAATGCTAAAAACGTACGTTTACCTTTCCTTATCCTATATTCTAAGGTAAGTCGTAATGTGCGTATTGCCTTCCGTGTTCTTACATTTCTCCTAAATCCAAACTGATCTTCCCCAAGGTTGGATTCCACAAGTTTTTCCATTCATCTGTAAATAATTCGTGTCAGTATTTTGTAACGAAGACTTATTAAACTGATAGTTCTGTAATTTTCACATTTGTCCCCATTTGATTTCTTTTGAATTGGAATTTCTATATTCTTTTCGAAGTCAGAGGACATTTTCCCCGTCTTATACATCTTACATACCAGGTGTAACAATTTCTTCAAGACTGGTTCTCCTAACGATATCAATAGTTCAGACGGAATATTATCTGTTCCAGGGGACTTGTTTCGACTCAAATCTTTCAGCGCTCTGTCAAATTCTTCTCGCAGCATCGTATCTCCTATCTCCTCTCCCTCGACTTCGTCTTCCCTTTCTAGAATATTAACTTGAAGTTTATTTCCTTTGTACAGGCCCTTTATGTATTCCTTCCGCAGTTCAGCTTTCCTCTCTTTGTTTTAGTACTGGTTTTCTGCCTGAGTTCTTGATATTCATACAGCAACTCTTCTTGTCTCCAAATATCTCTTGTATTTTCCTGCAGGCAGTATCTATCTTTCCCCTGATTATACATTCTTCTATGGTCCTGCATTTGACCTCTAGCCACTCTTGCTTAGCCAGTCTGCACTTCCTGTCAATCTCATTTTTCAGACGTTTGTAGTCCCTTTTACCTGCTTCACTTGATGCATTTTTGTGTTTTCTCCTCTCATGAATTATGTTCAGTATATACTGTGTTATCCAGGGATTTCTACAAGGCCTTGTCCTTCTGCCTATATGATCTTTTGCTGTTTTCACTTGTCTGTCTTACCCATTCTTCTTATACTGTATTACTTTTCCACGTTTCAGCCAATCCGTGCCAAATACTCCCTCTGAAACGATCAACCACCTCTGGTTCCTTCAGTTTGTCCAGATTTCATCTCCTAATTTTCTACCCTTTTGCAGTCTCTAGTTAGTCTAATGTCTTGTAGGTCAAAATATTCGATTCATCGATAAAAGTTTTTTTTTAATTATACGGTGAAAAGGGACATTCTACATCAGTGCACTTCTCGAGTTTACTATTATTGAATTATTAGATATAGAAGGCTCCCTCGTGTGTAGAACGCCCACCAATGTCCATTCGTGGGATAACAGCCCTGTCAACAGCCAGGCGATAAAAAAGAGGTGCAAGTACGTAGCACCGCGAAACCTCGGAAACGTGATAAACATCGTATTCACCAAGTGAATGCATTTGAAAGAGGCCGCATCTTGGGCTCCGTGAAATGGGGTGGTCGAATTGTGCAGTTCCTAGGCGTGTGGGCCATCAGGATATCACAGTGGCCAGATCATTACCAATGGGTATATGTGGGAACACAACCTTATGCTAGGCAAAGTAATGCGAGATCCAATGCCGTTGGCACCCGCCATCCATGAACATGTCCTGTACACCCAAAGTCGTCCCGTGAGCATCGGCAGTCTCTCGACGACTCGCGTGTTCCGGATTGGGATCTAACCCCCACAAACATCCATCAAATTGCCTTGTAATACTGTGTGAGATCCCCTCAGACGGCCAGTATAGTTGGACACCTGCGTGGCATGGATAGTACCAGAAAGAACCTAGCTCCTGTAGCACTAGCTTAGGGGACAACAAAAAGTGTCGAAGGATCTCGTCTCTATACCTCTGAGCCATCAAATCGTCATTCTGAACGAAAAAGAGGTCCGTAAGTCCGTCAATATTGACACCTGACCACACCATCCGTCCACCACCTTGACATGGTGATGATTCCTACAAATAAGCCGGATTATTCCATGTTCTCTCCAGATGAAGTAACGATTGTCCGGATGAACACAAAATCTTATCTGTGAACTGAACCTGGGGACATTCGTTACGACTCCAATCTTGATGTTCCTCCGCCCAGTTTCTGCGGGCTAAACGGTGTCGTGGTTTTAATGAGACACACACCATAGGTCCCCATGCGTAGAGGCCACATTTCCGAAGGCGATTTCGGACTGTTGATACTGCTCGTCTGATTGCCGCGTGGAGTGTGCGTTCCAGCTGAGTTACATTCAGCCTCCTGTCTCGACGGACTGTTAACTGGAGATTACGGTAAGCTCTTCCTGGCTTCCAGTGGACGACCTTGGCCTTGACTTCTTTTAACCGTTTCCGTTTCCAGGTCCTGGAAATTACACTTTGAGAGAATGCGATAGCCGTAGCCATCTCCCTCTGCGTCTGACCCGCTTCCAACCTTGCTACGGCTCTCCATGTCATGGCGTCTGTTAAGTAACGTTGTAGTTCAGGCTCGAATATTAATTTTTTTGAATCTGTAGCTAATCTCACTTCGGTTTCAGATGCAAGTAAACGGAGAAACACAGGTAAACGAGAAAATTAAATTTAATTTCGCCGAGATCCGTAGAAATCACTGAGAGGAAATGACAGCGTAATTTTATAGCTCAATTACATGACAAATAGTTTTGCTTCACTCTGTATGTATCGGTAGCGTCATGTGGCAGGATTTTTTCGAAATTCAAACTGATTAAAAATTATCTTAGGTGTATTAGGAGGTGAGGACGACTATGTCTTATGAAATTTTCTCAAGTAAAATAGTGTAATTAAAACTATGAATTACGCGCCGTGGTGGAGTGACCAGGTGGACTAAGGCGCTTTCCTGCGGAGCTCGCGGTCGTTCGCCGTCAGAGGTTGGCGTCCTCCCTCGGGCATGGGTGTGTGTGTGTTGTCCTGAGTGTCATTTAAGTAGTTTCTAAGTCTAGGGACAATAGCAGTTTGATGAAATACGTTTACGAACATTTGCAAAATTTGGCCGGCCGCGGTGGCCGAGGGAACTGAGGCGCTCCAGTCACGGTCTGCTCGGTCACTACGGTCGCGGGTTCGAATGCCCCCTTGGGCATGGATATTTGTGCCGTCCTAATTCGTAAGTAGTTCATAAGTAGTTTCTAAGTTTAGGGACTGATGACCCCGTAGTTAAGTCCCATAAACTATACAAACATTTGAACATTTGAATTGCAAAATTTGCAGCAGAATTGTTAAAAATAAGAAATTCTAAGCTGCTGTTGAAGTCGCTTATCATTAAAACGATCGTTGGTTATTTCTATTGCCTCATGAATTACCAATCGAAAAATTGCATTTATAAAACTGAGTTTGACTTATTTGTTACTCACAAAAATGATTACGTAGTGGTTAGCTTTATATTTTGCAGATTAACCATTCATATCAAAAGAGTTTTCTGCGACCCTCCACTCCAAAGGGACAAATTATTAAATATTTTTAGGGGTTGGTTAGGGATGGGGGCGGGGTAAGGAGGATAATTGTGAAAATAAAACATCACCCCGTATGTCAAAGTATCTAGCTGCGCCACTTGCACTAAACACCTATTTGTTCAGGCTAGTGAATATCTATGCGTAGATTAGTACGGAGCAACAACGAGATCACTCACAGTCTTATTAAGAAACAATCATTTTACTTTTTCAGGGACGATACGAAAATACTATTGCAGGGGAAATTCTAATTGCGTTCTTGCGAGAAAAGGACGAATATTCTAATTCTACCGGCTGACCCGATCTCTTTAGCTCTGCTCACTATGTTGCTTCACTCTCGGTCACCTGGGTAGTGGGTAGTGATACACGGAATATACCTAAGTCATGAGCCAGTCAGCCAGTCAATTGGATCGGCCTACGTGAAATCCTCGCTCAATTAGAAGATCCTAAAAGAGGTGGCTTTTGACCTACTCATTGAGTTTATGGGTGTGCGATCAACTCACGTGGTCAAACAACGCGGGTAGCGATAATTTATAAAGTCTGGTATTTATGTCGACGAATGGTTCCGAAGACATAATAGTGTGAAAGACACATCACATAATATTTGTCTATACAGCTGTGGTGGGACACTATGTTTTGGACTAATGGTCTAATACGAAATTGTCTGGAGATAGTGGCACCGATACATGGCAGAATTTTACCACATGAACCTGCAAGACCCTTGACAATAACGATGAGTAACAGAAATATCAAGACTAAAATCATTTAAATACATAGGAATTTCAATTACGAACAATTTTAAGTGGAAAGACTACGTGGATATTGTGAAGAGGGGGAGGGGGGGGGGAAGTCGGTGCCATTAGCAGAACACTTATAACATGCAGGAAGTTCACTATGGAAACAGTGTAGTGAGAGTTGTGTGTTTTCGCGGATTATTTTGGTATTACTGTCAAAGTGCTTCCGCGCCTGCCGCTAGGGGCGCTGTGTCGCTTTCACGTTTATTCTTGGAATGTTTTCGTTTTGTTTCTTTAATTAGTTACGAACTTCTTATGTTCTTTTTTGTGTCGAGATTCGTATAACTGCTTGTAAAACCTCTCGGTTATGCATTGTTCTGCGATCAACTCCTTTCACATTCCTTTAATAAAGAAGTTAAAGTGTTTCTAATTAAAGTGTCGTTCTCATTACAACTGCGGAGATTTTAATACGGACACGAAGTGTTGTATTTTCGGACGGCCACTCTCAAACAATCAGACCTCACCGAAACTGCCTACAGTAGCATTGGACGCCTACTGCTTTATTATAGGATCCCTACCAGATAGCACTGACAGAAGATATAAAAACAGCCTAAATAAGGGCTGCTTGTTTTGTGTTATACTGATATAGGGGGTAGAATGTGACGTGAGTCGGGATGTAAAACATTAACACTTTTGTATCCCATCCTCGTCGCCACTTTTGTGTCCCAGCCTCGTCGCCGCTTTTGTGTCTCGTTTCCCTCGTAGGTGTCTGTGGCTGACACAGGAATAGACGAAGCACGGTTGTGCAGGTACGAAGGTGAGCAGCCAGTGAGACAGCAGAAACTAGAAACACTAGAGTAAATTAGAACGAGATATATATTGCACAGAATGTATACAATACTTAACTTTTACATAGATCAGTACTGCAGAATGCTGATACATAGTTGAGGCCTGCCTAGTGCCTATCCGATAGCCAAGTCCTCACTGTTGCCTATCTGATTCCGAAGTGTTAACTGGTTCCTATCTCAGTCCCAAGTGAACGATGTCGTTCAGTGGTGGCCACGAGCGGAGTTACAGCAGAGGGCGCTCGTGGCTGTCGTCGTAAGAACGCCGCGCCGTGCGTGCATGGCGGCGCGCGGCGAAAGTAGGTGGCGCGCACTTTGGACTTGTGCGACACCACACCCCTCCCCTCCAAACCGCCGCGCCGTCGTAGCGTAGGGCTGAGGGCCACGGCGACGGCACTGGGAGGAGGGCCTGGGCGGGGGCGTTACTGGTGGGACGGGCGTCGTAGCTGAGGCTGGGATCGAGACGCCGTCCGCGCCCCGGTATACACCTTGCGATCCGCCGGAAAACCGCCAAAACCAGCGGAAGGGTGCACGCTTCCGCCCAGATTGAGCAGGTCATCTTCTTCTGAGGTGCGTATCCCAAGCTGGGGGGGCCCGCACGGTCCTGGAGTCCCTCTCGTTGACGCTGTCAGCTGAGGCGGCGGTGGAGGCGGAGGGGCCGACTGCGTAGGAGGCGCGTCGACATCCATCGGGATCTCGTAGCCCGGGGAAGCTGGGCCCGGCGGCGAGCGATGTGGCTGTGCTCCCTGGCGGTGAACTGGGTCTGGAATCAAGAAACCGGAGACAGGATCGCGCGGCCTGTGCAAGCGCAATTGGTTTGCGTGGCGCCGCAGCTCCGACCCTGTGGAAGAACGTACAACATACCTATTGCGACCGAGCACGCGTTGAATGGTGCCCGGCAGCCATTTCGGACGTCCAGCAAACACCCTGTACAGCACCGGCGTAAAAACCTGAAAACGCGAAGTGCCATACCAACCGACTCGGTGCGTGGGAGGCTGCAGCAGGTGAAGGAGAGTGCGGTGACGGCGGCCGTGTAGCAGCTCGGCAGGAGACGGGCCGTCACGTGGCATGCACCAATACGTAGACAAGAAAATTTGAAGAGCTTGCTGCCTGGAGTGCTGACCTTTCATCTTTTGCATGTGAGACTTGAATGTTCGAACGAAACGTTCTGCTTCACCATGGGACTGAGGGTGAAAAGGTGCTGTGGTGATATGCTGAATGCCATTCACACGACAAAACTGTTGAAATTCCGAACTAACAAACTGAGGTCCATTGTCACTGACGATAGTTTCAGGCAAACCTTCGATGCAAAACACTGATGTTAAGGCACTGATTGTACTTGACGCCGTCGTTGAGTTCATGGCAATCACAAAAGGAAACTTGCTGAAAGCGTCTAAAACAATTAACCATCGCGTATTCCAGAAAGGTCCGGCAAAGTCAATGTGTAAACGTTGCCATGGTCCCTTGGGGCGTAGCCAATCTGAGAAACGTTGCGGAGGAGCCGCCTGATGCTCCGCACAAACAGTACACTGAGACGTCATGTGCTCTATTTGAGCGTTCATACTAACCCAGGTACAATGACGTCTGGCCAATTGCTTTGTCCTAACAATACCCCAATGTTCTTGATGCAGGAGGCGTAACACTTCTCGTTGCAGGGAACGAGGGACAATCATTCTTGTTTGGTCGTTGTCCGTATGTAACAACAGTACACCCTGACTTAAAGATAATGCATGACGTTGTGCAAAATAACGTCGAACCAGAGGCCGTTGAATGTCTTTGGCTCTGGCATGCCACCCAGAGCGAACAAAACGTGCTACCACACTTAAGTCTGCATCCGCAGCTGTTTCCTGTGCAACCCGACGAGAGTTCAAAGGGAAATCTGCGACAGCGGAAGCATCTTTGGAGTCTATCTGACAACATGCCATTTCCGAAGAATCAAATGACACATCCTGGCCAACCGGAAGTCGGGACAGTGTGTCCGCGTTGGCGTGTTTAGTGGTAGGTCGGTACCAAATCTCATACTGATAGTTTGACAATATTAAGGACCATCTCTGAAGCTTTTGTGCCGTTCGTGGCGGAATTGGCTTTGTGGGTTAGAACAACGACGTGAGAGGCTTGTGGTCAGTCAACAAATAGAATTTTCTGCCATAGAGATAATGATGAAACTTTGTGACGCCGTAAATGATTGCTAAGGCCTCCTTTTCTATCTGACTGTAATTCTGTTGCGTTGGCGTCAGTAGCTTGGATGCAAAGGCAATAGGACGATCGTGACATCCAATACGATGCGACAATACTGCACTCAGACCGTACGACGAGGCATCAACTGCTAACACTACAGGCTTCTGTGGGTCAAAGGGAATCAAACATGCATCACTGAGTAGTGCAGACTTTAGTTTGTCAAAGGCAACCTGACAATCTTTAGACCCCACAAAAGGAACATTCCTCCTACGTAAGTGATGCAGTGGAGCTGCAATCTGAGAGGCATTGGGAATAAATCTGAAATAATAGTTAAGCTTTCCCATTACTGCTTGCAATTCATGCACATTTTTAGGAGGAGGCAAGTCTTTGATTGCTCGAAGATGTGACTGTAAGGGATGAATTCCCTGGGCATTAATCACATGACCTAGGTACTCTATTTCAGTCTGAAAAAACCTTGCTTTATTACAACGTAGACCTGCTGCAGTCAACACTTTGAAAAGGCACTCCAGGTTTGCTAAATGTTATTCAACTTTACGTCCGGATACCACAATATAGTCTAAGTAGTTCGAGCAGCACGGTACAGAAACTGTCAGCTGTTCCAAAAAGCGCTGAAAAATAGCGGGGGCGGAAGAACTGCCAAAGGGTAGGCGTTGAAATTGAAAAAGGCCCATGTGCGTGCATGGCGGCGCGCGGCGAAAGTAGGTGACGCGCACTTTGGACTTGTGCGACACAACAAACACAACTGTCTTGTTGAAGTGAGATCTATTTATGAAATTGCAATCTGTAACTTTCTCCTTCGAAAGCAAAGCGCCTCAGATTGCGCGGCCATTCCACCGAGGCTTTGAAATATCTACACAGTTGTATGACTTTATCAATTTGAATAATGATTTGCTTGTAATAAATGTCATATGTTACTAAAGTTAAACCTACGTCGACTTAACAGTAACACCCCCACAGCAGTAGGTTATTTCAGTGACTGAACCTGAGTAAGATTGCATATACTGTTGCTCTTGGTGAGTGTAGAAGAAATTTTCAGCCATAATTCTTGCAAGTTCGCCCGGCTTAGGTTAACTTGGAGGGTGTCTTAATAAAATGTAAGGTTCGGGTAATTCAATTTGATCAGAATTATAGAAGTTTCTGTCATTCATCTCCGAGTAAGAACTTTACAAAAACCACCACCTTGATGTTAGTGCTCCGCTGTAGACTGTATCTGCTAGAAGCGGTTTTGAACGGACCTCCGATAAGCACTGGTGGAAATTTTCGGTGAGGAAGCATCCCGTGAAACATTGAGCGGCACGGTAACGGCTAATGGCAAGAACCACTCGCTATGTGTGTCTCCCAAATGTTTTGTCGTTCGCGATACGCCAGTACATGCCACACGGTGTCTGCGACAGTAATGGCAACACACAGCGTGCACCAGGCAGCCACACTGCCCGTGCAGGATTTCTCGTCGTAAGGATTCCGCCGTATAGGAAGAGACGTTATATTCTGACGCTCTTGTAACATTCATGTTACAAGTTGAAACTCGTCCGCTGTTCTTTTGGCTGTTAACTAGCCGTGTTTGTGAAGTTAACAATTGACTGCTTGCTCACAAAATCTAATTACGGCGATATTCACACAGCGGCGGATGTATACAGTTCCCTTAAGCAAATCTCTGATTCTATAAGTTAAGCAAACAGATCTACCTTTATTGTAATCTTTAGAGGAAACTTCACACAATTAAATAATGATCCGCAGTCATGGATCTAAATCAAAAATGTTGGCAACGGAAAGGCAAATATTCTCTGCTCCAGGAGGGAGCAGAGACAAGATACATGAGCAAATTACCCCACATTAATCCAAAATAAATGATGAGGGGAGAATTTAAATTAGCACAAAAGGATTATAGTTTAACAAATTAATTTATTGTTCAAAAGAAGACAGGGGGAGACCATTTTTTTAAATTACAATAAAAAACACACTTTACAAAATGTTCAAAATATCCACAATTACATGGCATGAAAATTGCCCACCTGCAAAGTAGAGTACAGGTTAATTACATCACGTTTCATAGGGGGGAACGGAGGAATTGCAGCACATTCACACACAGATTCATACGCCAAGCCCTACAGGTACTTACCAAGCACCCGACACCAATACACCAAGACGACAGCCAAGCAATGCGGAGAATGCAGATCGAAGGTTCACTCACACACAATGAAATAGTACTTCGCTTCCATAACGTGTCAAGCTAGTGGCTTAGGCTCATGATAAACTATCAGAAACAAATGCACTTGGTTTAAGACCACAAACTGCTGTGTACAGACGGAAGTTAAAGTTTCCCTAGAACTTCTAACTATATATTAAATGAAGATTTTATTAAATAATACCTAAAAACGGTCGCTCTGGCGTTCGTTTAGCGCATGGGGGAAGATAACTACAGCAGGTTAAAGTTGTTAGATCAATACAGCACTCTATTTAACAAAATCAATTTCGAAGAGAATAAGATCGCGAAATATATCGTGTAACTATTATTTCTGATCAGAGGAATGATATCTATTAGATAACCAAGGTTACAGATTGCTACAGCACAATACAGAGTTCGGTCACAAAAATTCAGAGAAGTGAAATAATTCTATTTCATGAAAATTAAAAACACGATATACGCCGTGCAATGGTTCTTTCTCCACGAGGAAAAAGATCTATTTAATGGTAATAACCATGACAGGGAACACGCTAATCGGCGCACACGTGGGCCGACAAGTACACAGATTACAAGTTAGAATGGACGATTTTCAGGGAAACTTATCACACTGCACTCACTAGGAAACACATTAGCAAATTAGCTATACAATAATAACCACTTATGTGCACTGAATGATGGAAACGCTGAAGGCTTAGTCTGATATCGTCCACGTGTTCTCTCGACAGAGTACAAACAGTATAGGCACCGCGAGTCGTCGAAAATATTTGCATTCAACTACGATATAAACTCGAAAGACACTGAACATATTTAAACAGTCAAAGAAATGATTTAAAAGTTATAAAGTGCAAGAACTATGCTAACGAAACACCATCAGAGCCTCGGAATCAGATTCCAGAAAAAATCGACATATAATTAGCAAACCTGTATGAAACTAAGCAAAATTTCACTACTACACATAGTGTAGCTGCTACTCCCGGAATTAAACTCACGAAAAGGCATAGGTACGACTGTGGAGCCTGAACTAAGTCGAGCCACGAGGCCACATCAGAACCAAACCCAGAGATACTTACCCGACCAGGAACCAAGAAGCGAATAAATAGCTCTCTTGACAACTGCCTAACCATTACCAGAGGAGGGGTAGTGGAGGGGAGCCCAGAAAGCGTCACCGTTTGTCAGGCAGGTAACCTGGCCAACTCCCAGCCAAGGAGGTTAAGAGCAAGCTACATTAGGAATCTTTGCTAAGACTGGGTTCTGCTCAGCAGTTGGCAAACCTACTTCTCGCCCAGAGACATTCAACACCCAGCATTTGAAAGAAACAATGACACAAAACAGACGAGGTGCGCCTAGCACTTGCTAAACTTTCTTACATACAAAGTTTCATTCATTCTGTGGAAGCTAGCCCAGTGGGAGCACATCACAGTACACAATAATACATATTTGGAGCCTCATATACAACATAGACACTTAGATTTATACATACAAATAAAACTAAATCAATAAATAATGCTACGAGTGGAGTGTCTTGCTACACTCAAAAATAAAAAAAAATACCTGAAGCTCGTCAACATTTGTTCATGGGGAGTGAATTAAATGGAACACCTTATGTGGACGTGTTTCAAAGTTACTGGACGATGTTCGTAAAGGCCCCATATATGTTAGCTAAATCAATAAACAGTTTCTAATCAGCTGTTACTCACAATGATGTGGATTCTCTCTCTCTCTCTCTCTCTCTCTCTCTCTCTCTCTCTCTCTCTCTCTGTGTGTGTGTGTGTGTGTGTGTTTGCGTGTGTGGTATTTTTCTGATAATTTAAGTGACGCCATGAAATGAGTATTCTTTATTGAACATAGCCTAATAATGTACATTTCTATAATAGTGCCGATATAAGATGCCTGTGAGAATAATTCCATGGTCCAGGGTGTGATCATCTCCCTGACGTTTCGCCTTCTACTGTTGAAGCAACCTTCGGAGACTTTGCAGACACTTGTTCACAATTATCTCCGGTCAGTAAGCCGTATTGTAAATTTCTGAGTACCTGTATCTCAGTGCTCTTGTAAAATCTCTAGCTACGTAAACTTGTCAGTATTTTCTGCCCGCCGAGTGGGTGGAGCACTCGCTAACACACTGGAGTCGCACTCGGGAGGACAGTGGTTCAAACTCGCCTCTGAACAACCTGATTTAGATATTCCGGGATTTCCCTAAATCACTCGTATTGGACCTGGTTCCTTTCAAAGGACACGGTCTATTCTCTTCCACATCCCTGACAAAACTGTCCAAGCGTGTGCGCTCCATCGATAATGACTACGCTGTTAACGGGAGGTTAAACCCTAATTATCTTTCCTTCTTTATTTTCTGTCAGTTGCGACGCAAACAGGCACAGTTATTTATGTAGTGTAAAACCTGTTAGAGGGCTGTTTATTCGAGATAAATGTGAAATTTCCACGACCGGACTCCCGACCGCGTTTGCTATCACCCCTGCTCTGCTGGTGCAGCGCCTTATCTAAAATTACTTTTCAGATCATTTTTTATGCTTACAGGACGCACAGAATCCTGGATAGATCGGGACGCACCGTGTAAAAATAAAAGAGGCAAAAGATAACTGCTCAACACTTTACAATGAAAACACGAAACATTGCAGGTTCCTTACTAGCATCGAGAAGCCAACTATCATAGGACTTAGCGATACCAATTTTTTTCATAAAAAGTACCTCTTTTCTGTTAAGACTTTCTACATTCTCAAATATAACTTACATATTGGACCTAGCGTTAAAAATAGAACCTAAGTTTATTTTACGTTCCTTGTATAAACAGATACAAGATTTTGCCGGTGTTGGCCTAACAATGGTTTCACAGAACGATCTCTCTCCTCCTTACCTAACACGCCTACTTTCCTCGAAGTCACAAAAAACGTAAAAATGAGTGATCTTTTCCTTTATCCATTCGATTTACTGATAAATACAGTTCAATCAACTCTATTTCGCCCTAGGAACTCTGATTTTAGTTGTCTTCCTATAAAAACGGTGCGCTGAGATGAAATAAAATTTAAACTTGTATCCATTCTGGAAGTGTGGAACCTGCGACATGTTTGTAAAACATGTGGAAAGCGAGTGTTGTGTTATGTGGGCATCTATTGAGCACTAAAACGCTTGAAAAATCACATACCATCAATCAGAAATGTGAACTAACTCCAAACGCGTTCCACAATGTTGTAAGCAACATATAAAGCATGTACACCGCCTGATGATGAACTGCTAGGCAGTTCGAAACCGGTTGTGATAATAAATACATACGAAAGGTGACTGGTTGCTGTTATTTTCTGATTTCTGAAATAAAATTTATTCTATTGCTAAAAATTTTGAAATGTTTGTAAAACGTATGAGACCCAACTGCGGGGTCATCAGTCCCTAAACTTACAAACTACTTTTGAAGTAAATTATACTAAAGACGACACGACGGAGGATTCGAGCCTCCGACACGGGAGGCCGCGCGAGCCGCAACGTGGTGCTCCAGACCGCTCGGCTACTCCCGTGCGGCTATCCGTTGCCCTCGTAGGAGCAAAAAAATGTTCAAATGTTTGTAAAGCTTATGGGACTCAACTGCGGGGTCATCAGTCCCTAAACTTACAAACTACTTATCAACTAGCTTGTCCTAATGTCGTCACAAATATCCATTCCCGAGGGGGGATTCGAACCCCCGACCGTAGTGGCCGTGCAGACCGTGACTGGAGCGCCTCAGTCCCCTCGGCCACCGAGGCCGGCTCGCAGGAGCAATGAGCCTTCAGACACACATCGATGAAATCTGTAGTTGCTCACGTGGATTAGTATAAGGGGTAAGGAAAGTACAAGGGGCGTCTGAAAAGTTCAGTGAATGGTCTCAGGAAATACAGGATACGAGAATTAGAAACGAAATAGCTTTACTAAACTTCGAAGTAATCACCATTGGCTACAATACACTTCTGACATCGGTTGTAAGCTTTTGGAAACTGTCAGAAAACGCTTGAAGCACTGTTATAACGCATTGTTGGATCCTCGCAACCGTTGCCAAGCGTAAGCCGTTCATGGCTAATTTAAGGTGGGGAAACAGGAAGTCTGCCGGCGTCAAATATATATAATAATGAGCGTGAGCAAGCACAGTTACCTTGCGTCTAGCTAGAAAGTTGAGCTCGCGGATCGCAGTGTGCGGACGGTCATAGTCGTGCAGGAGATTTCGTTGTCCACTCCGTAACAATTCTGGCCGAACAAGCTGGATGCGTTGCAACAGCCGTTTCAGAACTCCATGGTAAACTTCCGTCGCATTCGTTCCACTTTGTTTGGACTGTTTACCCGAACGTGGTTCATCCTACCTTCATTTCGGACTCTAAAGCTTTTAAACAACTCAAACACACCCTTTTTATTCACTGATTTAACTCCATACACTTGCATAAATATTCCATGTGTATTCGTCGCCGTTTTGCCTAATTGGAAGGAAATCTTGTTAACGCTTAACTTGATTTTGCGGTTCATGTTGCAACGACACACGTTCTGAAACCGGGCGCTCCAACGTTAGGCGGGTAATGGAGCCTCTTAAAGAAATATCTGAGAAGGAGGGAACGAAGCCCAATGTGCACTCGGTGTGTATACCGGGTTATTCTAGATGTGGAACGGATCCTTCCGGATGTCGTGAAGAGTACGGGATGCAACCGCCTGCAGGTGGTGGCTCACTTCGGTACTAATGATGTGTGTCGCTTTACATCGGAAGAGATTCTAATTTTGAACGGCTACCTGAAGTGGTAAAGACCGACTGTGGACCTCTGGTGCAGAAGCTGCTACGAGGATAGCGGGGGCTTCGTGGCGTGGACTGGGCGGTTTTGTAGGTTAGTGGGTCTCGGTAACATTCAGAAAGCCGTTCAATATCAATGGGTACTGGTCAAAGATAGGACTAACACAGATTAAAAACCATTGGTATAACAGTTGTAAATTGTCGTAGCTGTTGGGAAAAGTACAAGAGCTCCAAGCACTAATAGCAAAGAGTGAATCTCTAATTATTATAGCTAGCGAAAGCTGGTTATAGCCTGAGATAAGTTCAGCAGAAATTTGTACGAAGAGGCAAATGGTGATCAGAAGCAATAGATTGAATAAACCATGTGGTGGCGTATTCATTGCTGTCAAGAGTGGTTTATCTTGTAGCAAAGTTGAAGTAGATTGTTCCAGTGAGTTGGTATGCGTAGAGGTTATACCAGTCAACCGGAATAAATTAATAATTAGTTCTTTTTGCCGATCTCCTTACAACGATTCGATTTCAGAAATGTTCAAAGGGATCAAACGTCAAAATCGTTCACAAAGCATACAGTTTCAATTAGTGGCGACTTTAACTTGCCCTCGATATGTTGGCAAAATTGCATGTTTAAAACCGGAGGAAAGCATAAAACATCTCCCGATATCGTACTGAACGCATTGTCCGAAAATTATCTCGTACAGTAGTTCATGAACCCACTACCATAGTAAAAGGCTGCGAAAACATACTTGACTTCTTAATTAAAAAGAAAAAAATGAGAAGTACATTTATTCAAAAAAGCAGATAATACTTCGATTAACGCTTCCTTGAGTGAGAAGCTCCAGTCATTCAAAAGTAGCACTGTGAGTGTAGACCAGATGTGACTGACATTCAGAGAAATAATATCCACAACCATTGACAGATTTATACCAAACAAATTAAGAAAAGACGGGCCGCACCTGCCATGGTACAAAAAACAGGGTGAAAGTATCCTGTTAAATTATTTAAGCAAGATTTCCGGCAGTTGACATCTGTAAATGCAAGTTAAAACGCTCACTGCTGCTCTAAATTACTTTGCGAGTGGCCACGGTACTTGTGCAACGGAAATTTATAGAATTCCTCACTCTTTAAGTGAGCAGCCAACTTTTTAACAAACAAAATTAAGAAATAAATGAATAGCTAATTAAACATGGGATGGGAAGCATGAAATTATAAAATAGAGGTTTGATATCTTGAATCATCATCTACTCAGTAAAATTAACATGCAAATAAATGTGGGAAGACCAAATTAAGCACACAACTTCTAGAATAGTGAATGAAATCATAAAATTATTGTCGGTACTAAAATTGTTTCTGCCCTATATGAAAATGGAGGTAATGTGAGAGGAAAATTGCAGACACACAATGAATAGATGAAAGCCATTCATTCAGCATAATGCTTGCGACACTTACTCATGCAGGATCACCTCATAGCAGTGACAAACGAAGAATCGGCGGCGTTTTGACGAGATGACGGGTGTCTTGAAGCACAAATTAAAAAATCACTACGGACCAAACGAACTCGTGTGTGGGGAGGCAGCGGTATCCTTAAGTGCCACATGGTGTGTGACCACGACGAGTAGAATTCACAAAATAAAATTAATTTAGAATAAGCAAGTAAAGCATATGTGAGAATTCATGTAGAAGGAAGCTAGTATTAATAAAAGCATGCCTGAAGGCAGAAGTAATGCCTGTTACAGACAGAAAAGGCTGAATCAAACTAGAAAATCTGTGAAATATTTAGCATACTCACAGATACAGATGTGATGCAAAAACGTTAGTTAAAAACCAACAAGAAAATTAAAAGACACTAAGTTTACACAAACGCTGAAGGCCAAACGTATATTCTAACTTGAGAAAAACCGGACACAAAATTATCACCAGAATGAAAATGTAAAATTTACACTGAATTACTTCAGTTCTGTAAACTAATAAACATTTCGCCTCACATAGCGAAAGAATTACTCAAACTATTACTGATAAACCAAGACTACCTGGTCACAAGGAAAGCCAATTTATAGCAGCATGCCATCCCCTCAGGATGATTTGAAGAAGTACTTACATCCATGGTCGCAGCAAGATTGAAGCCCTAAGGCCACGCCAAAACCTTCCCTCACCAGTCACCGGATGTTGAGTGCGCTACAAAACCATACAGAGCGTGTTCAGAGCATAGTGTCTACCAACCCTCTCTCCCAGAGGAAGGTAATACACTCTTCAACGGCTCCCAGAGAGGTCTCTTGTTACCTCTTTCGTCCAAGATTATGTTGGCACCACACTAAGAACACGGCCACCTCGCCATCTTACCAAGTAAGCTTGTCTCCGGCCACCAAGCAGTCGCCACCGCAGACGACAAATGAAGCTAAGCGTTATTAATTAAAGTAATCGAGGCCCTAAAGCGCGAGGCGGCGATTGTAAGCCATTGCGTGGCAGTCAGTCAGTATTAAAAACAACCTTCCACATTCACATGAACACACAAGTTCACTCACACGGGTGGAAACATTTATAAACATGGGGCATTGATCATTAATAAACAGAATAAAAATAGTTAAAATACTAATAGACAATATTAATGGTGCAGAAACACTTTAGGTTAATGAATAACACAAAAATGGAACACGACCACACATTCAGTGGACGTGTTTCAAGGTTAGGACACTCTTGCAAAAGCAAAGAAAAAAGCATGCCAAACTTAGGACACAAAATCTCCAAGCCAGGCAGTCTTTTACAGAAACTCGAAATTTAGCTCGAACTTCTATGAGAGATGCTTATAATAGTTCCCACACCGGATCCATGTCACGTAATTTGGTAGAAAATCCGAAGAAATCCGGAATTTAAAAGTAGATACCACTGGAGTCCCGATTGGATACCAATTAGGTACCTTTCAGTGTATGCTGATACAGTAGCCCCATACAATCGTTCGCTTAGTGAAAACTCGTCCCCAACGACTGAAACGTTGCACAGATCACTCCAATATTGAAGAGAGGCAACAGCAACGACTCTTAAAATTATAGGCCTATATCACTGACGTCGGCTTACAGCAATATTTTAGAACATATACTTTCTTCAAATATTATAAAGTACCTGGAAGAGAACGACCTATTGACCCACAATCAACATGTATTCATAAAATATCATTCTTGTGAAAAGCTTTTTACACACATGACGTGATGAGCGATACATATAATGGATGTTACATAGATTTCGTGTTTCTCGATTTCCGGAAAGCTTTTGACACTCCCCGGACTTAAGTCTTGTGACTTTGATTTGCTTCCGTAGATGAAGGAACCACTTCGTGGCATTCGCTTCAGGACTTTTCCAGAGATTCGACAGGCAGTAGACCGCTCCATTCGCACCATCGAAAGGACAGGCTGTCCTAACGGTATAATACGCCTTACACATCGATGGCAACGTGTTCTGCTCAACGCTGGTGACTACTTTGAAGCACAGTAACAGGTGCAAACACGTAACGCTTTTGTATCGGTTGTGAATAAATGGTTGTCATTATCTAAGTTCCCACCCTGGTATATGTGCGTTTTGTCTGGTCTTTCGAACATAATACATAAATAATACGTTGTAATTAAGTGGAACTATTGAGAAAGAAAACTGGTTTGTAGTTAATGAGTCTGGATTTTCTATTACGTATTTTTGAGATTAACTATGTGGTGGAATTATTAAATGAAGGAGCCAGGAATGCTTCTGCACACAGTTTGCCATCGTACAATTTTATATAGTATTTTGCATGTCGACAATATGCTAAGTGTAACAGTTAAAATTGTCCCTTAGCCTATGTTTGAAGAGTCCTGGTAGAGAATCTTTACTGCATGCACAATAGGTAGGTACAGCTTTTAATACCAAAGACAGTGCAACTTCCAAAATGAAATTTTCACTCAGCAGCGCAGAGTTTGCTGATATAAAACATTGTTGTAGGTTAAATTGTGTGTCACTTCTGGATTCGAACGCAGGACATTTGTCTTTCGCGGGAAAAATTGTGGGTTAAAATCCCGATCTGGTTCAGTTTTAATCTGCCAGGTAGTTTCGATAGTCCAACTTTCCTACCGTTAATAAACCGAAAAGTATGATTTTCTTCTGTGTGTGAACGGCTATGTAGATGAGCCGGAAATCCATAAATGGTTTACCACTTGATGTTGCTGCCTAACAGGCTTAACTGATCTGCAAGTCTTTTCCGCAGGAACGTCAACGAGAAATGGCTGCAAAGCTATTGTCGAATGAGGTGGCGGGATCTCGACAACGGGAACTATCAGCAGTAGATCTCTGACCAGCTCAATTAGTTTTCGCTCAATTGCCATGCTGCCCCATAATCCCTCATGACAGCAGAAAGCCGTTGTTCCGCGTTTCGGGTGTCGACGTATTGCTGTTGTCTGGCCGGGTAGCTCGTGGTCATAAACTCTCACCGTGGACCCGCACCTTGCAGCGTGGGTTGCAGCTGGTAGCTCAGGAATGGCGAACCAGTGGCACGTGAGACATTACTGGCACACGACCAAATAATCTGAGCACGGCATCTAAGAATTCGCCTAATAGAAATGCTCATTTGTTCGTCTACATTTGTCGACCAAAGTTCATCTACAACAGGATATCAGTCCTGCTTCAATACCACCAATTCCACGTGATGGGTAGATTTCGTTGGAATGATGGACTACACAAGAATAGGCAGGTGCGACATGTAGAGTGAATGCACCGCGAAAGGAACTACAGTTGAGGCATGATGGACCCTTGTTACGGAGAAAGCTGCAAGCGATACTTGTCGGTGGAAGTTGTCATTGCTGGGCCGAAGCTATGGAATCCAATAATGAATTGTGGTATATTATTTCCAATATGCTTGAGAATACCTTTACTAACAGTGACTGAGCATGAGCAAAGATACGTCGTGTATTGCATTACACGTAGTTTTTACCGAAGCGGGATGTTTTAGACTGAGAGCTATATTTACAACTTGTTAATTTCTTTATATGGATGTAGTTCCTTTCTTAATTTAATTCCATTTCTGTGTCGTTTCCCTGTAAGTGCCAAGTAGGAAAACTCACGCGACGCGTGATTTACGTGTCATTCATCCCCTATTTCTTCAGTGCAGACAGTTTCCCACTCTACAAACTGGAAAATTGTATTAATGATTGCAAGTTATCACAAATTCATAGAAATGCAGAGTTGCTGTAAGAAAATTCAAAATGTTACTCCCTGCTGTCTAGTCTCTAAATATAGATCTATATTATGTGCAATATTTAATGTATTTGCACAAATGTTCACCATCCTTTCTCTAGTCGTTATAGCAATAACCATCGTTACTTAATGAGCAAAGTAACTTCGTATTTTATTGTTGGAGGGGGATGTTATTTTTATGTCCTGTGTTATAAAGAAGTTATCATATAGGTATGAAACATTTCCTAAGAAAATTACTTTTATACAGATGGTTTCTCTGTTTGCGGATGGCTGTTTAGCAAATGGTTGGTTTGTTTCTATTGTACGAACTAGTTTGTCTATTATAACAGAATTGTACACACTGTTGGACACAATTGATTATATAATTTTTGTGTCCGTGTGTCTTACATTTGTGCACATTGGGAATTTCAGCATGCATTTGATCATTGATGGGAAGAATAATTCTTATGTCGGGCTGTTTGACGAGAATTCAGAATGGAAACATTTGTTGCTTGTTTGATGCCTGAAAATTTGGAAGTTATCTTTATGACTCTTATTGGAATAAGAGAATTCATGCGATCTGGTGCTTTGTCATAAACGCTTTTTTGATGACAATCGTATCATGTTCAATGGAATAACAAAAGAATGGACAAAAGAAGAAAACAATAAAAGCTCTATAAACCTAATCTTCGTAGGAAAGGTTTTACGCCAACACCTAACCTTTTTAAGACACAGACGTTTTGTATTCTGTGCGTATCAAATACTCTGTATAAAGATTGTATGACTTTTTAGAAAAGTTTCAAAGACCAAAACGGTAGGCTATATGTTTTCCACTCCAACGAAATACTTTTAGCTTTTAGCCATTATTGCACATTGCTCCGTCACTGTCGCTTATTAAGTGGACAGGAGAAACTACTGCCACAGCTAGGGAAACTAAAATTCGCGAAAATGATAAATCGAGAAATAATGTGAATCGGTAGTATTTAGTGAGTTTTCAAGGAAACCACTTTGTTTTGCAAAATATTGTAAAATTGACCAACTTATCATATAACAAACTTTATAGATATGTGAATGACTGTAAATGGGTTTTCACAATTGATACCTATTGTATGTGAGTATATTTCGACCCCTACTTCCCTGAAGGTTAAAGTTATGTATAAAGGTAAAATTACGCTTCATTTCACTTGCAAAGAATTGTGAAGTGATACGAAAACAGCAGAGAAACTAGCAGAAGAAGAAAAGAAATGTGGTAATAAGGACATCAAATATGGCAAAAAAGCGTTAAAATTTACAAGACATTTGCCATAAGAAAGACCAGATTGGGAAAATGATTAAACCTGACAAAAAAGGAAAATTCTATTCTGCCATAAGAAAAGGCAACTATGTTAAAACGGTTGCGCCAATTCTGACACAAAACCAACCAGAAATGTGGGAAATAATTGAGCAAAACCTTGCAGGAATTTGGCAAATAGCAAGAAAATTGGCGAAAACCACCGAATTTTTCAAAGAAAAAGGTTCTGAAATACATAAATTGGGGAGATAAAATCAAATCGGGTAATTTTTTTCATAAATGGGACTGCAACAGTGAGTATATCGTAATATGACATTTTTAATAAGTATAATCACCTTTACTGGTGCTTATTAGCTTTATTTAATTGTCCACTACAGCTGTTTCGTCGTATTTGGCATTGTCAAGTGGTTTTCTGTTTGTTGCTAATATACACACAGCATCTGTACCTCTACATGATTTTCATACGTACTTTCTTAGAAAGTAGATTTTTTAATAATTTTTAAGTAATGACCTTCTTGTTTGACAGCTATTTTGATGCTATGTGTTTACAAAGCATCAAAATAGCTGTAAAACAAGAAAATCATTACTTTAAAAATTATTAAAAAAACGACTTTCTAAGAAAGTACCTATTACAATCATATAGAGGTACAGATGCTGTGTGTATATTAGCAACAAATAGAAAACCGCTTGACAATGCCAAATACGACGAAACAGCTGTAGTGGACAATTAAATAAAGCTAATAAGCACCAGTAAACGTGATTATACTAATTAAAAATGTCATATTACGGGTAAAAATTGTCATTAATATCACATTTGCAAACCTAGTTATAAAAAGAAACAAAAGAAAATGTTTGAATTTGCAAAGAAAAAACCTTGAAAGTGGGTACAGTAATTTTGGTAACAAATATATATATATATATATATATATATATATATATATATATATATATATATATATATATATATATTCGTTTCGGCCATCTAAGGACCACGCACCAATTTCAGTGTTTCCTCTGTTCTTCTATCTTTTTCCTCCAGTATTCTTTCATCTTTTCACTATGCATCCTTTTTCTCTCCTCAGACCACTTTACTCCTGTCTTCCTCTTCCTCCTGCCTTAGAATACTTCCATATTTAACACTTTTTTCTTATAAGTTTCTCTTTCTGTTGCTTCTTTTTCACTTACATTGTTTCTTTCCAAATCTTTCCTAACTTCTCGAATCCATGCTATTGTTGACTTCTTGTTCCAGAGATATTTAAAAATCTGATTGTTAACCTGTTGCTGTTAATTCGATATAAATGTCTAAAAAATTGCAGTCGTCTCTTACGTAGTGTTTCCGTTATGTTTTCTACGTTGCGATAAACTTCTGCATTACTTCTTAGTTTACATACCTCTGTATATCTTAGTGGACCAAGTATTTTTCGAATGATTTTTCTTTCTAGGACTTCAATTTTATGTAATTTGTAATTCAGTACTAAACATTCACTTGCATAAAGACATTCTAGCTTTACTACTGTGTTGTAGTGCTGTATTTTCAGATTTTTAGGCAGAAACCTTTTGTTGTAAGTGTTCCTGGTTATACCATATGTTCTCTTCATTTTATGTACTCTTTCTTCTACAGCAAATTTTTCTAAGCCTTTTTCCTGAATTATTTCTCCCAAATATTTAAATTTATTTACCCTCTTTATCGGCCCAGTATCTGTTAGTAAGATTTCTGGAGCATTTTTTATGTTTGTCATATATTTTGTTTTCTCTAGAGAAATTCTTAAACCTGCTTTGTTGGCTATTTCTTCTAAGAGATTGATTTGGATTGCTGCATTGTTTAGGTTCTCAGAAAGAATGTTAAAATCATCCGGAAATGCAAGACAGTGAATTTCAATACCTTTGTGTTTAGTCCCCAGTCTGATTGCTGATAGATTATGATCTTTTAGTTTTTGTTTCCATTCTCTCCATTTTCTCTAGGACTCAGTTGAAGAGGAGTGGAGACAGGCCGTCACCTTGCCTTACACCTATTTTGAATGACTTGGAAAATTCACCCTGAAGCTTTACTTTTGATTTGGTGTCTGTGAGTGTTTCTAATTTAGATTTAATTCCAAATTCTCGGATCACTTTATCTAGTGTTTGCCTATCAACCGAATCAAACTCATTTTTAAAATCCATATATGTTACAATGATTTTTTTAAATCTATAAATGTTACAATGATGTCATTGGAGTTTGTAAGTCAGTGACGGATTATGGACATTAGGTTGAAATTCTGTTCTGTGCAAGATCTGCCTTTTCTAAATCGACTCTGATATTCACCCAATTGGCTATCAAGTGTTGCTTCCACTTTGTTTAGTATAATTGTTGAAAATATTTTATATCCCACTGGTAACAAATTATATATATTATATGGTGTTTCACTAAGTGTGTTAGCCTCTGTAACTTATAAAATAATAGGTGTCGGGAAATTTTAATGCGGTAGGTCAACACAAGCAATGTTACACTTTTTGCGGGCTATGAACATAGTTTATTGTATCATTTTCCAAAGCGTTACAGTACAAAGATATAATTTTTTAAATGGAACAATAGTTTTTTCTATCGTGCATTGGATTCGTTGACTCCGTGACACCGGCGACGTTACAACTCGGCCGCACCACATTTAGAAGGCGCATTGCATTATGCGCAGCGTTTGTGGTATCTGCCCTGAATTTTTGAAGGGTTGTAGCTCTCAAACTAACAGTGATAGGAATGTAGTTTACATTGATTTGGAGGCAGCTGGTTTCAGTTAATTCAATGCACGATAGAAAAAACTATTGTTCCATTAAAAAATTTATATCTTTGTGCTGTAACTCTTTGGAAAATGATACAATAAACTATGTTCATAGCTCCATAGAAAGTGTAACATTTCTTGTGTTGACCTACCGCATTAAAATTTCCCGTCACCTATTATTTTATAAGTTACAGAGGCAAAAACAGTGAAACACATATATATACCGCTTTTGACGAAAAGTAAGGCATAAATTTGTTGCAACATTAAAAATAATTAGCAGGAACACTGCATTTCGTCATAAAATAAATCGATTTTTTACGTCCCTGCTTACAGCATGTCTCCATACTGTCATATCACCTCCTGAGCGCTCTTGCCTTCTGGCACCAACAAATATGTGTTACTCTGTACTTCTGGCTAAACTCGTTACCTGAGGAGGGGCTAAGTTACCATTAGTACCCCACACCGTGAGCTGCCAGTTCTGGACATTCCTTTCTCCTTTGTGTCAAAGAGGGCTTTGCATTGGAAGAGGCAGCTGTCCCCGGTGCGTCGCAGCGGCCGGCCGTATTGTCGGGTAGTGTGGTGTGGTGTCGCGGCACGGCCGTCGCTCCCGGCACGGTAATCCAGCGGCGACAGCGGCTAATCCGGCGCGGCCGGGCGCGCGCCGCACGGCTCAACCCTCGGCCCTCCATAATTCACCACGCGCCCGCTAAATAATCGACAGCGACAGCACGCTGCTACAGCTTCCCAACTCACCAGCCAGCCGCGCTTTAACGCGACCGAGAGTAAAGAACCAAGCTTCCCAAGCCAGCTTTTCCGCTTAAAGAACACCTCGCTTGACTTCGCTGTTCTTATACGTTGTCGGTTACGAGCATAATGCTCAACTGCACTATAACCACCTAAATTGTAAAGAACTTTGTATGACGGGCAACCACAGCTAAAATATTTATACATATTTAAGCAACTTTCACACGGCTAAAAATTAGGTGTTAAAATTGTAAGTCACGGTCTACACGGCCACTACGATCGGGGGTTCGAATCCCCCTCGGGCATGGATATTTGTGCCGTCCTAGTTCGTAAGTAGTTCATAAGTAGTTTGTAAGTTTAGGGACTGATGACCCCGTAGTTAAGTCCCATAAGATTTACAAACATTTACAAACAAAATTGTAAGAGTCTGAATGAAAGTCCTTGGTCCACTTGAGCTGTTATTTTTATTGGAGTCGTGAAGACCCGTACAACAGGTTTCGCAACCTACAGTTGCATCTTCAGGGGCTTTTTACTGTACAAAATGATAATTGTTTTAATAAATGAATGCTTAGAATGATAATTACATATTAAAAATGTATGAGAAAGTTACATGCAAAAAATCTTTTATATAGAAGCCAGTAGGCTATTGATAGCAATAAATATTTTTATATTACTTACAAAGTTTTCCATATAAGTGATTTATGATGGATAACAGGGTTAATGGTTAGGTGGTACCGCAAGCACCTTGGCCCTTTTCGTCAAAAAGGTTAAAAAGAAGTCTACCGTGCCGTTCTTGTCATTTTTTTGTTAAAAGAATAGAAAAGTCGGCAAATGGTAAAATTTGTTTGGCCTGTGACTAAAAGCGACGTGATGGGTAGCCCTACAATAGACTACAATATAATGATTAGTGAAAATCACGGATGTTTTTGGGAAATCAGATTCTTGCGTAGAATAAAGATACATAATTATTTAAACTTACAGAATGTTGTCGGTGTAGTGAGGATCATCAGATCCATCCAGGTGATCAAAAAGTTGCATATTCGTGCTGGGCGGAAGTGGACCAAGGACTTTCATTCAGACTCTTACAATTTTAACACCTAATTTTTAGCTGTGTGAAAGTTGCTTAAATACACCTAAAGTGCGTTCAAAAGATTTACCTGAGGATTCAGCATCTGTAACTTAACGCAATTACTCAGAGACTCTGCAGTGCAGTGAGACTTAACTACATATTTGTGGCAATAGTTGTTTCCGAATTTTAAGACCCCCGTGGACCTATGTCCGAGATCATTGCTTTTCGTGGGAAGTGAACATTAAAATTAACGAAGCGCAGGTGGAAATGAGTGCGAGAAAAATGTAGAATGTTTTTCAGAGGAAAAAAGGCCTGAAGGGCCTTTGCGTGGCACCATCCACACTCGGCGGAAAATCCTATTCCACTGAATACAGCATCGTTGTCTAACATGGACCTTTCTCTGGTTATGGTATATCGCCCCAAATTTGCGATTGGATAGGGGATTTCCTGCCAGAGAGGACACAGTTCATAGAAATCGATGGTAAGGCATCGACAAAAACAGAGGTGATATCGGGCGTTCCACAGGGTTGTGTTATTGGTCCTTTGCTGTTCCTTATTTACATAAAAGATTTAGGGGAAAATCTAAGTAGCTCTCTTAGGATGTTTGCAGATGACGCCGTCATTTACCGTCTAGTAAAATCATCTGAAGATCAAAACAAACTGCAGGAGGATCTGAATTACATGTATTTCAACATGAATTTTTATCTTCCTAAAACTATAAAGGTTTGGTGTTACTTTGATCATTAATGTTGTGTGATGCTTCCTGTGTTTAGTAACAGCACGTTTGCATTTTTCTTCGGCACGGCGGAATTACCGAACGCTCTAAGGCGCCTTGCTGTGGAGCGCTCGGTTCCTAATTATCGGAGGTTCTAGTTCTCCCTCGACCATGGATGTTGTGTTGTCCTTAGCATAAGTTAATTTACGTTGTTCGTAAGCCTAGGAACTGATAGCAGCAGCAGTTAAGTCCCTTAGATTAGAACATTTTGAGAATTTAAAATCTAAAATATCCATCAGAAAGTATTCAGCAGAAGAGATAAAAATAATATGAAATACGTAGTGTTGACTTTATTTGGCTAAATAAGGTAACGAATGAGCATAATGTTTTGTCGACAATCCTCTTTTTATGACCCAAAAACTTGTGCTTAAAATAGCTACAATAGCACAAAACTCAGATATCCTGCACACTTGATAATGCTTACATTTGACGTCAAACTGCAACTGCCAGATTTCGCTAAAGTGTTTGAAACAAAGATGCAGTTAACAAGGTGCACGCCTCCGTGAAGCCATGTTTTCCCATTCAAAATCACCTTAATATTCAACCAGTCCAGCTTTAAAAGCGTCACAAATGACAGTTTCAAATGATAATATGGTTATGTGAATGTCACAACCTGCCTTTCACCAAGAATTCTGGAATATCGACTTTGGTGCATAAAATTGGTGGTATATCACAAAGTGACAATTTATGATTGTTTTACGTATAAAAAGACTCAGGTTACCTACAACCGCTACAAACCTTCTCTATTGCCCTTGTTGCCACATAAACGCTACCTTAATCAGATATTGTTTATTATTCAGAGATCATGGCTTGCATGTCAATGATTGGTATTGTGTCATAGCAGAAGGATGTTATGGGATCATTAGCACGCTAAGAGTAAATACAACACTAAAATAAAATACAAAACAGTTTTGCTGAAGTTCACGCACTGATTCACTTAACTACAAAGAATACTTGTTAAATTTATGTCAGCTCAATCGCCATTGTGTTGCTAATTGGAATAGTATGTGGGAACTTCAACTAAAATATTTTACATTTTATTTTAGTGTTGTTCTTTTCTCTTGACACGCTGATGTTCCTAGCATCCTGATATTATGACGCAATACCAATTCTTGATGTATAAGTCACGATCTGCCAATAACACATTACATCTGATGAAGACAGCCTAGAGATGGCGAAACTTTTTTGCAGCTATCTTCGGCAACCTGTGCTTTCTTGCACTTTTCAATAAAATACTAATTAATTCTCCTCTAAAAATCTGACACTATGACAGATATGTATGAATATTTATGATGTATCTCTTCTAGTTTGTCTTAAGCATTTCCTCGAAATTCCGCATCTGCATTTTAGTACTTATGTAAGTACTGCCGACCTCGGTGGCCGAGGGGACTGAGGCGCTTCAGTCACGGTCTGCACGGCCACTACGGTCGGGGGTTCGAATCCCCCCCTCGGTCATGGATATTTGTGCCGTACTTCGTCTTAAGTTAGTTCATAAGTAGTTTGTAAATTTAGGGACTGATGACCCCGTAGTTAAGTACCATAAGCTGTACAAACATTTGAACATTTTTTTGTAAGTACTGAGAGGTATATATGCTATTTGTGTGTTTCGCTGTTATAATTACATCGAGCAGAAGGACTGGCGACTGTTGTTTGGAAACGCAATGACACTGTGACGTCGCTGAATCACACACAGTTTCTTTCCTGTGGTACTGGTATCTGGTTACTTTGTTTGACTCTGTTAAAATGTGTTGTAGAATGCTACGCATTAGATGGAAATGACAAAGACACTTGCATCTTCTGGAGAGTTATTCTAAGCCTAGTATCGTGTAGTTCAGGCTGTAAGAGGTCAAAAATGTATCTTCTCATTCAAATGTTCAAATGTTTGTACAGTCTATGGGACTTAACTACGGGGTCATCAGTCCCTAAACTTACAAACTACTTATGAACTACTTACGAACTAGGACGGCACAAATATCCATGCCCGAGGGGGGGATTCGAACCCCCGACCGTAATGGCCGTGCAGACCGTGACTGGAGCGCCTTAGTCCCCTCGGCCACCGCGGCCGGCTATCTTCTCATTCTGAGTGATAATACACACTTTAGTAATTTGTAAGTCTCGGTTTGACATTAGATCCAAAGTTAGCTTGTACTCAGATTATTACTTATTATGGTTGAAATGAAAGTTCCAGATCACTGCTTACATTTTACTAGCTGTAAACCCGGCATTGCCCGGGTGTATTTATCCTACATTCTCGTAGTCCACATTCCCTTCCCCCCTTTCTCTACATCCACCTCTTTCTCTCCCATCTGTCTGTTCGTTTTCACCTTTCCCTCTCTCGGCAAAGTTTCTGCAAGGTACCCTCTGTCATGTACCATACAAACATTTATATGCCCAGTGATCTTCACATGTGCCAAAAGTCATCAAGGTTGGAGAAAAACTATGCATTCTGTAAAATTCCGGAAGTAGCCTACACCATGCACCGAAAGAAATTTTATACAGACAGTGACATTCACCTTGTTTTTACGGTAGAGTGTGCAAACGTAAGGTAGACGGTGATCTTCCTCTTGCTTTGAAGGTCAAGCTTGCGAAATTTCATGAAGATTGGAATGAAACTGTAGTTTTCGTGAGTTTGCACCTATTACAAAATACTTTCTTAGCTGACACTTTCTACCTATAAAACATATTCGTGCCAAATTTCAGCTTCATAGGTGAAGTGGTTTTCGAGATTTCGTGTTTCGTCGGTGAGAGTGTGTGTCCTTTCCTGTCTATGTAGATACAAAGAAAACAGATTGTTTAATTTTGGATGCAAGAGAATTAAGGGAGACTTGCAGACAAAAATAAATAGTAACATGCAAATCTGTAATGCTAACTTTAGTTGATACAAGGTCATGCTCGATGCGACAGTTTGACGGCATCTACAGCGAAACTGTTGTGAGCGGTAGACTTCTTTTCATTTCGTCGTTTTGTGTGTTTGTGGGGGGGGGGGGGGCAGTTACAAAACGCCTTCAATATCGTCCGAAATTACATGCAAACTTTGTTGCAGGTCCCTAACTACTCCCATTTTTCAATAATTGACGCATAAATCTGGGTATTCTCCCCCCGTGACTTCTCAGTACGTGGCCTACGAGAAAGACAGGCCCCAGCGCAGTTATCATGCCACGTAAGTAAGGTAGTTCTGAGCCGGCGCGATCGCTATCCGATTGGCCGGCCGCTGGGGCACTGCCCACTGCGTCATAGCGGGCAGCCACTGAGCTAGCGATCGCGCCGTCTCGGAACTACCTTGCTTACGTCACATGATGTGCGCGCTCAGGCCTATATTTCCCGTTGGCCACGTCTTATTACTTATGACGATACATCTCCTGATCTTTGTGTCGTGCTCTTTTGTTTTCTGTCAGAAACCTTCGTTGGCGTACAGGGAAAAGTTCACCAAAGTTTCACTGAAATCGAATGGCTGGTTTATGAACACAGAAGACATACAGACAAACATTCATTTATTATATATATATATATATATATATATATATATATATATATATATAGCGCTACAGCTGTTTCAGCTTTTAGCCATCATCAAGCGCGTCTACAATGTTTTGAGGTTATATACTAACATCTGGCGTGACTTGTAAAACTGCAGTGAAATAATGACGTATCTCGCAGTTGGCTATGTTTTTCGCTGCCAGGTTTACTGCAGTTTAACATTTTAACGTAACAAGCTGCATAAAACCTTGTAGCAAAAAACGTATCCAACTGCGAAATACGTCATTATTTCACTGCAGCTTTACAACAGTCACGCCAGATGTTAGTATATAACGTCAAAACATCGTAGACGCACTTGATAATGACTAAAAGCTGAAACAGCTGTAGCAGGAGTGGCTAGAAGCTAAATGCAAATCATTAGAAGAATGTATAAGAAGGGGAAAAGTAGATACCGCTTACAGGAAAATAAAAGAGACATTTGGGGACAAGAAAAGCAACTCTACGAATATCAAGAACTCAGATGGGAAACCAGTTCTCAGCAAAGAAGGGAAAGCTGAAAGGTGGAAAGAGTACATAAAGCAGCTCTACAAAGGAAATGAACTTAGAGACGATGTTGTAGGAAGGGAATAGGAAGTAGATCAAGATGAAATAGGAGATACTATACTGAGAGATGAATTTGACAGAGCCCTGAAAGACCTAGGAAGGGAAGAGGAAGTAGATCAAGATGAAATAGGAGATACTATACTAAGAGATGAATTTGACAGAGCCCGGAAAGACCTAGGTCGGAACAAGGCCCCAGGTTTAGATGACATACCCTCAGAGCTACTAAAATCTCTGGGAGAGCCAACCATAACAAAACTGTTTGAACTGGTGTGTAGGATGTATGAGACAGGCGAAATACCGTCAGACTTTAAGAGAAATGTAATAATCCCCATTGCAAAGAAAGCAGGTGCAGACAGGTGTGAAAATTACAGAACCATCAGTTTGATAAGTCATGGTTGCAAAATTTTAACACGAATTATCTACATGAGAATGGAAAAGCTGGTAGAAGCTGACCTCGGGGAAGATCAGTTTGGATTCAGGAGGAACCTAGGAACCCGGGAGGCAATACTTACTTTACGTCTTATCTTAGAAGATAGATTAAGAAAAGGCAAACCTACATTTTTAGTTTTTGTAGATTTGGAGAAAGCTTTTGACAATGTTGACTGGAGTACACTCTTTCAAATTCTGGAAGTCAGCAAGGGTAAAATACAGGGAAAGAAAAGTTATTTTTCAACTTGTACAAAAGCCAGACCGCAGTTATTAGATTCGAAGGACATGAAAGGGAAGCATCAGTTGGGAAGGGAGTAAGACAGGGTGGTAGCCTTTCTCCAATGTTGTTCAGTTTGTACATTGAGCAAGCTATAAAGGAAAGCAAGGAGAAATTTGGTGAAGGAATTAAAGTTCAGGGGGAAGAATTAAAAACATTGCGTTTTTCCGACGATATAGAAATTCTGTCAGCTACAGCAAAGGACCTGGAGGAGCAATTGAACGGAATGGACAGTGTGCTGAAAGGTGCTTATAAGATGAACATTAACAAGAGCAAAACTAGGGTAGTGGAGTGCAGTCTAAGAAAATTGGGTGATGCTGAAGGAATTAGATTAGGTAACGAAGCAATAAAGGAGGTAGATGAGTATTGTTACTTGGGCAGTAAAATAACAAATGATGGTCGCAGTACAGAGGATATAAAATGCAGAATGGCAATGGGAAGAAAAGCATTTTTGAAAAAGAGAAATTTGCTAACATCGAATATTAATTTAAGTGTAAGGAAGTTCTTTCTTAAGGCATTTGTGTGGAGTGTTGCCTTGTATGGGAGTGAAACATGGATGATAAGCTGTGCGGACAGGAAGAGGGTAGAGGCTTTTGAAATGTGGTGCTACAGAAGAATGCTGAAGATTAGGTGGGTAGATCTCATAACTAATGAAGAGGTACTGAACAGAATTGTTGAGAAAAGGAACTTTTGGCATACCCTGACTAAAAGAAGGGATCGCTTGATAGGACACATTCTTAGACATCGAGGAATCGTCAATTTAGCATTGGAGGGAAGTGTGTGGGGTAAAAATCGCAGAGGGAGACCAAGAGACGCGTGTAGTAAACAGATTCAAGTGGATGTGGGTTGTCGTTCTTATGAGGAGATGAAAAGGCTTGCTCAGGATAGCGTATTGTGGAGAGCTGCGTCCAACCAGTCTCCGGACTGAAGACCATAACAACAACAACAAGCAGTGATCTGCAACTTTGATTACAATGTCATTCAACGACATTTATCACACTGCAGGCCTAACAATCAGGAAGTTAAAACTCGTTACGGTACTTTTGTGTCCCGACTTCGTCGCCGCTTTTGTGTCCCAGCCTCGCCGTAGGTGTCGGTGGCCGAGTGGAATGAGACCGACACGCTGGTTCAGGTACGGAGGGGAGCAGCCAGAAACTATAAACACTAGAGTAAATTAGAAAGATATATATTGCACAGAATGTAACAATACTTAACTTTTACATAGTACTGCAGAATGTTGATACATAGTTGTTAGAGGCCTGCCTAGTGCCTGTACAATAGCAAAGTCTTCAATCGTGCCTATCTGATTACGAAGGTCCTAACTCGTTGCTATCTCAGTCCGAAGTGCGAAGTGGCCGATGTCCTTCAGTGGTGGCCACGAGCGGAGTTGTCCCAGAGGGCGCTCGTGGCTGTCGTCGTGAGAATGCCGCGCCGTGCGTGCATGGCGGCGCGCGGCGAAAGTAAGTGGCGCGCACTTTGTACTTGTGCGACACCACACCCCTCCCCCCCAAACCGCCGCGCCGTCGTGGCGTAGGGCTGAGGGCCACGGCGACGGCACTGGGAGGAGGGCCTGAGCGGGGGCGTTACTGGTGGGACGGGCGTCGTAGCTGAGGCCGGGATCGAGACGCCGTCCGCGCCCCGGCATCCGCCTTGCAATCCTCCAGGGAACCCGCCGAAACCTGGGGAAGGGCGCCCGCCCCCGCCCAGAGGGAGCAGGTCATCTTCTTCTGAGGTGCGTGGCCCAAGCTGGGGGGGCCCGCACGGTCCCGGAGTCCCTCTCGGTGACGCTGTCATCTGCGGCGGCGACAGCGGCGGCGACGACTGCGTCGGATGTACGTCGACGTCCATAGGGATCTCGTAGTCCGGGGACGAACGATGTGGTTGTGCTCCCTGGCGCAGAACTGGGTCTGGAATCAAGAAACCGGAGACAGGATCGCGCGGTCTGTGCAGGCGCAATTGGTTTGCGTGGCGCCGCAGCTCCGACCCTGTGGAAGAACGTACAATAAACATATTGCGACCAAGCACGCGCTGAATGGTGCCCGGCAACCATGTCTTCTTGTTTCCAGCAAACACCCTGTACAGCACCGGCGTAGAAACCTGAAAACGCGTAGCGCCATACGAACCGACTCGGTGCGTGGGAGGCTGCAGCAGGTGAAGGAGAGTGCGGTGACGGCGGCCGTGTAGCAGCTCGGCAGGAGACGGGCCGTCACATGGCATGCACCGATACGTAGACAGGAAAATTTGAAGAGCTTGCTGCCTGGAGTGCTGACCTTTCATCTTCTCCATGTGAGACTTGAATGTTCGAACGAAACGTTCTGCTTCACCATTGGACTGAGGGTGAAAAGGTGCGGTGGTGATATGCTGAATGCCATTCACACGACAAAACTGTTGAAATTCCGCACTAACAAACTGAGGTCCATTGTCACTGACGATAGTTTCAGGCAAGCCTTCGATGCAAAACACTGATGTTAAGGCACTGATTGTACTAGAAGCTGTTGTTGAGTTCATGGCAATCACAAAAGGAAACTTGCTGAAAGCGTCTACAACAATTAACCAGCGCGTATTCCAGAAAGGTCCGGCAAAGTCAATATGTAAACGTTGCCATGGTCCCTTGGGGCGTGGCCAGTCTGAGAAACGTTGCGGTGGAGCCGCCTGATGCTCCGCACAAACAGTACACTGTGACGTCATGTCCTCTATCTGAGCGTCCATACCAACCCAGGTACAATGACGTCTGGCCAGTTGCTTTGTCCTAACAATACCCCAATGTCCTTGATGCAGGAGGCGTAACACTTCACGTTGCAGGGAACGAGGAACAATCACTCTTGCTTGGTCGTTGTCGGTATGCAACAACAGTACACCCTGACTTAAAGATAATGCATGACGTTGTGCAAAATAACGTCGAACCAGAGGCCGATCAATGTCTTTGGCTCTGGCAGGCCAACCAAAGCGAACAAAACGTGCTACCACACTTAAGTCTGCATCCGCAGCCGTTTCCTGTGCAACCCGACGAGAGTTCAAAGGGAAATCTGCGACAGCGGAAGCATCTCTGGAGTCTATCTGACAACATGCCATTTCTGAAGAATCAAACGACACATCCTGGCCAACCGGAAGTCGGGAAAGTGTGTCCGCGTTAGCATGTTTAGTGGTAGGTCGGTACAAAATCTCATACTGATAATTAGACAATATCAAGGACCATCTCTGAAGCTTTTGTGCCGTTCGTGGCGGAATTGGCTTTGTGGGTGAGAACAACGACGTGAGAGGCTTGTGGTCAGTCAACAAATAGAATTTTCTGCCATAGAGATAATGATGGAACTTTGTGACGCCGTAAATGATTGCTAAGGCCTCCTTTTCTATCTGACTGTAATTCTGTTGCGTCGGCGTCAGTAGCTTGGATGCAAAGGCAATAGGACGATCGTGACATCCAATACGATGCGACAGAACAACACCCAGACCGTACGACGAGGCGTCAACTGCTAACACTACAGGCTTCTGTGGGTCAAAGGGAATCAAACATGCATCACTGAGTAGTGCAGACTTTAATTTGTCAAAGGCACCCTGACAATCTTTAGACCATACAAAAGGAACATTCTTCCTACGTAAGTGATGCAGTGGAGCTGCAATCTGAGAGGCATTGGGAATAAATCTGAAATAATAGTTCAGCTTCCCCATTACTGCTTGCAAATCGTGCACATTCGTAGGAGGAGGCAAGTCTTTGATTGCTCTAAGATGTGACTGTAAGGGATGAATTCCTTGGGCATTAATCACATGGCCTAGGTACTCTATTTCAGTTTGAAAAAACGAACACTTTGCTTTATTGCAACGTAGACCTGCTGCAGTCAAAACTTTGAAAAGGCACTCCAGGTTTGCTAAATGTTCTTCAACTGTACGTCCGGATACCACAATGTCATCTAAATAGTTCGAACAACACGGTACAGAAACTGTCAGCTGTTCCAAAAAACGCTGAAAAATAGCGGGAGCGGAAGAACTGCCAAAGGGTAGGCGTTGAAATTGAAAAAGGCCCATGTGAGTATTAATGACGAAAAACTTTTTTGACTCGTCATCAAGTGGAATCTGTAAGTATGCCTCTGCTAAATCAATCTTGGAAAAGAAGCGAGACTGTCCTAATTTGTCCATCAGTTCCTCAGGTCTGGGCAGGGGATAAGTGTCGACAATTGTTTGACTGTTCACTGTTGATTTGAAGTCCGCACAGAGACGAAGTTTTCCTGACGGCTTGGGTATAATCACTATAGGCGAGGCCCACTGACTCGCAGAAACAGGAGAAATCACCCCACTATCTTGCCAACGTTTAAGTTCTTCGGCAACTGTATCACGCAATGCGATAGGCACTGGTCTAGCTTTACGAAATTTTGGAACTGCAGATTCTTTTAAAGTTACATGTGCCACGAAGTCTTTTGCACAACCTAGTTCCGGCGAAAACAAGTCACTATATTTGTCACACAATGCATTGATTTTATCCTGAGGCACTATTGACGAAATTTGAAGCACATCTCTTTGAATCGATAAACCAAACAAGTCAAAAGCATCTAGTCCAAAAATGTTCTGTGTAGATTTGGCCTGAAGAACAACAAAAGCAACTGTTTTTGTTACACCTTGAAAAGAGGCGGGCAGGCTACACGTTCCTAGCACGGGAATATTTTGACCTGTATAAGCTGTTAACACTTGTTGACACAGCGATAATTTTGGCGAACCCAGAAGTTCATAAGTATCTTTATTAATTAAGGTAACAGCGGAACCAGTGTCGAGCTGAAATGGCACAGTCTTATTGTCAATGGAAAGATTCACAAAAAGTTTTTGCTTTCGGCGCTCGACAGGTGCGCGAATGTGGGCAACGTCTGCTATGGTTTGTTTACCGCGCTTGCGCGGGCCGCGTAGTGAAGTAAGCGGCGCAGACTCGGCACACAGCGGATTAACAACACTGTCACTAGATGACACTACCGCCGGATCGGCGTCCGCGCAAGCATGCGAAGCTACTCCAGATTTACTAACTACTGCACTAAACTTTTGAGTAGCTACTCCAAGTCTACTGTCACCATCTACACAGTACTGGGAACTAGTACAATGAGCAGTTGCAGAAGGCACTATTTTCACTACCGGAATGCACTGTTCATAGTCATTTTGCTTGTCCCGAACCCTTTTCCGTTGCACTGTTTTACGCGCTTGTCGGCGCTTGCTACGTGGTGCACTATATAGATTTGCCATAGGCGCAGAACTACTTTCTTGCAATTGAGATCCAAGGAAAGCACTGTTCAACTTCACAGCCCGTATAACATTTACAGAATGAACTGTTCTCGCACTCTGCGAAGCACTGTTTCTAACGGTACCGTTCTTTGAGTTTTTAATTTGCATACACACAGACTGTACATGTCCTGATTTGCCACATTGATAACAGGTTGCGTTGCGACTTGGGCACTGTACACGTTTGTGGCGAGATACACACTGGGGGCAAGATTTACGTACATTTTTCTGAAATGAGCGTTGGCGCCCGTTATTCAAATTACTGTTTCTAACACGACGGGGCGATCTTTGCGTCGCACTTTTACACTGGCTACTGTTCACTGTCTGTTCAGCACGGCCGGTAGAAAAATAAGAATCACTAGTGCTATACTGAGAACTACGGCTAGGAAAGCGTCCGTTGCGGCGCACTGAATTTACACTATGGCTTTGCATTTCTACATCTGCTAAGTCAAAAGTATCATGCGCTTCTATAAGCTGCAGTACACTGTCTAATGAGGGGTCAGACTGTTTCAGAATTGCTGCTCTAATTCTGGGGTCCTGAATGTTCTGCGTAATCGCATCTCTTAACATAACGTCACTATAAGAAAGTCCACAAGAGCAAGTAAATTTACATTGGCGGGTTAAGCCCTTCAATTCCGTAATCCACTCTTGGTGTGACTGCTGCGGTAATTTTTTAAGTCTGAAAAATCGGTATCGTGCAGCGGCTACAAGAACTTTTCTCTCATAATGAGCATTCAGTGCATCTACTATTTGTTCAAAGTCTACATCACGAGGAGATGCGAGAGGGAAAAGTTTTTGCAATAGTACGAAAGTCTGGGGGCCCACAATCGATAAGAAAAGGTTCTTCACTCTCTGACCTGTAATTTGATGAGCCGCGACGAGTTCTTGAAACTGTGCGAAATAGTCGCTCCATTCTTCCTCACGTTCGTTGTACTGGCGGAACGTCGGAAGCGGTGCGGCGGCAGGTGTGGGCTGCTGATGTGACGACTGTTGTTGTTGGTGAGCAGCCTGTGTCGTCAACTGCGACACGGCCTGGAGAAGCTGGGTAATTTGCGCCGTCTGTAACTGAATAATTTCCATTAAGTTTGGGTTCGGGGTAGTGGCCATGCTGACCGATTAGGCGCCGCGCATACAACTAAATTATAACAAAACACAAATGTAATATGAAAGAGGACGCTCTGCAACAAAAAAGTCCACAAAACACGTAACAAAATATCTTTCCCCCAAAATTCTTATAATAAGGGTGGGTGGGCGGGAGCAATTTCTGTGTGCTCCGACTACTACTGTCTGGCTGCTGCAAACGGGCTGGTCCAAGGTTCTATCACTCCTCGTCGCCACTTTTGTGTCCCGACTTCGTCGCCGCTTTTGTGTCCCAGCCTCGCCGTAGGTGTCGGTGGCCGAGTGGAATGAGACCGACACGCTGGTTCAGGTACGGAGGGGAGCAGCCAGAAACTATAAACACTAGAGTAAATTAGAAAGATATATATTGCACAGAATGTAACAATACTTAACTTTTACATAGTACTGCAGAATGTTGATACATAGTTGTTAGAGGCCTGCCTAGTGCCTGTACAATAGCAAAGTCTTCAATCGTGCCTATCTGATTACGAAGGTCCTAACTCGTTGCTATCTCAGTCCGAAGTGCGAAGTGGCCGATGTCCTTCAGTGGTGGCCACGAGCGGAGTTGTCCCAGAGGGCGCTCGTGGCTGTCGTCGTGAGAACGCCGCGCCGTGCGTGCATGGCGGCGCGCGGCGAAAGTAAGTGGCGCGCACTTTGTACTTGTGCGACACCACAGGTACTCACAAGGGACACGTTTGACCTCGAACGCTAGGAAACGCATGAGACAATGCTTAGACTACCAGGCAGGCATAAACAGGACACTGGGTGCGACATCTGCATGCAAGTTCAAACGTTTGTGTAGCTTATGGGACTGTAAGATCATCACTCCCTAAATTTACAAACTACTTACGAACTAGCTGATATTACAGACAGCACAAACATCCATGCCCGAGGGGGGGATTCGAACCTCCGACGGGGAACGGCCTCGCGCATGGTAGCATAGCGTCTAAATGCGCTCGGCCTGTACGTGGCGGCAGTGCCAATAACGTGAAACACGCATACTCATCAGTACCACGCACCAGAAAGTACGGGTACTTACATTGGTCCTCAAATGTAGATGCGGTGGGATTTCAATGAAGTCGTTAACATAAAGAGGGAGAGAGCAATGTGCACACCTCACGTTATCTCACGTTATCTCATTCCAAATAATTTTGCATTCACGCAGTCAAATATCAAAAAGCCACACTAATTAAATTTTCAGATGATGATGTTGGTATGTCAGTTTCTTATATTGTCCTTCAAATTCCAGCCTAACGTCGGGTATTTATGTGTTGTCGCCATTATATTTGCGAATATGTTATACAGCATATTCGTGAACTCCATATCTTCACCCCAATGTCATTTCCATAGTCAGCACGTCGCAACTTGGCCGCTAATATTGCACCACATGCATAAGATTAATTATCATTGTGATATCTCTGCACTGTACACAGCTTACACAGTAACTCGCTTGCGAACACTCCAAGATACAAATACGTACTGCAGCTATACCACTCACGCAACTGGAGCACTGGTTAGTGCAGTTGCACTATGCCACCATCTAGTGGAGCTAGAAGACAAGTGCGGCGTTTTGCATGGAAATGACGCACACTACTGTTCTGTTTATGATTGATTGTTACTCTAAGCATGGTTTCGTGTTGGTCAGAGCGTTCGAGGTCAAAAGTGGCCCTTCTCAGTGAGGATACCTTTACACTGAAAAAAAAATTAATCTCATACTATTGATGGCAGTTGTTAACTGATGCTAATATTGCATTTGTAGACACTAGATTATCATTTAACGTACGAAGAACGACGTCTTTTTGCTAACTCTTCAGTGCGCCATTGCTTTTAAATAACAACGTGTAAGTTACAATAAGAAAATCATCAAATACGCAACGCAAGAGCGCGTATGCCAGAGAAAGGTCTGGGCGAGGAATGTCACATGACGTCTGTGAACGGCTGGTATTCGTTAATTCCATGGAGGGTGTCAAAACTCCGTTACTTTTGTAAATACCTCTCAAACGATACGAGATATGAAAAAAAAATATGGGAACAAAGTTGTAGATAATTTTCTCCTCTACAAATTCGTTTATTAAATTTCCGCGTCAGAAGAACGATTTATTTGCAATTAAAATGACATTACAAACGTCTTTTTTTGTATTACTAACGTATTTCTTGTCCGAAATATTTCAAAAAGCGAATTTCTGGTCTCTGGTAGCCAACAATTAATCTGTAAAATTTGGTGCCGATCGGTTGAACGGTTCGACCTAAAACGTGGGAACACGTTACAGCTAGCCAGACATCGTCAAATCTGTTATTTTCGCAAATATCTCTGCAACGATGCAAGATATGAAAAAAACTCAACAGAACGAAGTTGTAGGGAATTTTCCCTTCTACCAATTAGGTTATTCAATTTTCGTGTCAGATGAACGGTTAGTTTGCAATTACAAAATATTTTGAAATAGTTTGGTTCTGGTCTCTAGCGGCTTACAATTATGTGTGCAAAGTTTGGTGGTGATTGGTTGAATGGTTCGTCTTAAAAACAGGGAACACGTTACGGACAGAAAGACAGACATACATCCCGAAATCGCCGTCACTTTTGCAAATATCTGTGAAACGATACCAGATATGAAAAAAACATAAGAGAGCAAAGTTGTAGATAATTTTCTTCTGTACAAAGTCGGTTATTCAATTTTCGTGTCAGATGCATGGTTAAGCCGTTATTTTAATTTAAATTTCGAGCTGCCAAAAGACTATCAGTCGGCCGCGGTGGCCGAGGGGTCTGCTGCGCGTCAGTCACAGTCTGCACGACCACTACGTTCGGGGATTCGAATCCCCCGTCGGGCATGGATATTAGTGCCGTCCTCAGTGTTACCTAGTTCATGAGTAGTTTGTAAGTTTAGGGACTGATGACCCCGTAGTTAAGTCCCGTAAGCTATACAAACATTTGAACATTTGAAAAGACGATCGGAAAGGCCCACTTTTAGTGTTACTACCGTAACCTAAAGTGGGCCAAATAAGAAAGTGGGCAATGATCTCAAAAACTAAGAGGAAGTGAAAATAGTATTGGTTTTAGTATAGCTTATATTCCCTGTGTCTTCTATTCTGGTACTCAACTCACCGTTGTAGAATGCTAGAAAGCGAGTAATACAGTCGTTAATCTTCGATGCAGAGTGCCTACTGTGCTGAGGCGCTTACACTGGGGGTAAGAGCGTGTGAGGTCCAGCGCACGCGCCCAGCAGGAGTAGCTGTCTATCGCGGGTTCGAGCTCATTTAGCGTGAATCGCTGACCTATTCATGCCTGTGAGTGTCGTCGTTGTCCGCTAGGGGCCGTGTTTACCGCTGGCTGCTGGCTGGTAGCTGGCGGCCTCGCGTCCAGGCAGGCAGGCGCCTTTGTCGCTCGCTGATGACGTCGGCGACGCCGCATTCACGACGGCCACTCGCGAGTCGCTAGCTGCTCTTTCGCAGCCGGCTCCCCGCTACCCGCTCTCCTCTAACGCTGTTCGCTCGCTATTCACGTGTTCCGCCGCCGGCTGCCGCGCGCGGCTGGCCGCGAAGAAAGATTTCATCAGCACAGACCGCCTGCGTTCCAACAGAGCGCCGAGCGACGGAAAGACTGCTGCACTGCCCTGCAGTGACACAGAGATGCTTCCAGATCACTTCTCCTCCTCTCGAGCATTTGCGCCTTTATAGAACCACTAGTTGCTAAACCCGGAATTTCCCGGGTATATAGGGTTATTCAGGACGAATCTGCAATACTTTGGGAGGCTGTTCCGTAACTAGGACTTGGATTTGGGGGGGGGGGGTTAGATCTGCTTGACGAGCAAAATTTTTTTCAGTTTCCAGACAACCATCTACTACTCTCGCTGAAGAAGCTAGTTCACTCCCATCCAATGAAAGATTATGGTAAAACACCCCAAGCTTTCAATCTTTACCTTTACTAGATTGCTGCTATACGATTTCTTGTCTTTTTTTCTTCTTTTTTTCAGGTTCTGAGGGGGGTTCTATCACCATCATCCCCCCCCGCCCCCATAGTTACGCCACTGGTGGGAGGTGATAGTATGGGTAATTCTGAACAAAAAATGTTATATGAACATATATACGATTTCCAATGATTACCGAGAAAAATGTATTTTCAATGAAAACAGAGAAAAATTAAAGTGTAGCTGACGCCGAAGTTCACCAATGGAAACACAGATGGCAGCAATGTTCTTCACGTGCAGTGTTCCGTGGTATTCAGTGCTGCGTAGTTCGCGTGAAGAGAAGTTAAATATATCCCCTGTGTGTGTGAGCATTTTGAAGAAACGGTTGAAAATGTCGCATACATTTACGCATGAAGAGTATGCGGACATGCTTTTTGTGTATGGTTCGTGTCATGGAAATGCACTTCAGCCTGTGAATGAAGATCGGGACCGATATCCAAATCGAAGAACACCATGCCGGGCAGTTTTCTCCAATGTTTATCGCACATTACGTAAAACTGGTAAAGTTCCATGTGTACAGGTGACTTCCGAACGAGCTGCACAACAAACCTTACATGAACATGAACAAATAGTGAATTCTGTACAAAGAAGCCTGCCAACTAGTACACGTAAAATAGCCATACGTATTCATGTTGCACAAAGTCGAGTGTGGCGAACATTGCATAAAGAAGGACTTTATCCATTCCATCGTCAAAAAGTACATCTACATCCTGACGATGAAATACAAACATTGGAGTTTTGTCATTGGTTACAACATAACCACAATGTCTTGCCATTTTTGTTATTTAAAGATGAGGAGAAATTCACACGTGATGGTATTAATAATACCCATAATTCGCATGAGTGGGATGTCAATAACCCACATGCTACAGTTGAGACAAACTTCCAAATAACATTCTCAATTAACGTTTGGTGTGCCATGATAGACGACATGATAATCGGACCTGTAGTTTTGGATGACAGAATGATAGGTGAAAGGTATCTCCATTTCTTCCAAATGAATTACCTGAATTGTTGGAAGATGTTTCCTTGCCTTGGAGGTGTCGTATGTACATGCAGCACGATGGTGCTCCAATACATTACACAAGACCCGTTATACAACATTTAAATGCAGTGTACCGCAACCGGTGGATGGGTAGAGGTAGCCTCACTCGTTCGCCAGCACGATCTACAGACCTAACACCGTTGGATTTTTGTTTGTGGGGGTGGCTAAAGAATGACGTTTATGAGACGAAAGTCGACAGCGATGGCCGAGCGGACTGCGGCGCGCCAGTCAAGTTTCTGCACGGCCACTACAGTCGGGGGTTCGAATCCCCCCTCGGGCATGGATATTTGTGCCGTCCTTAGTATTAGCTAGTTCGTAAGTAGTTTGTAAGTTTAGGGACTGATGACCCCGTAGTTAAGTCCCATAAGCTATACAAACATTTGAACATTTTTTTATGAGACGAAAGTAAATACACGTGAGGAACAGCTTCGTAGAATCGACGTTGCCTGTACCAACCTCAAAAACCGGAAGCAGGAGATACGATCTGCAACACAAAGTACCATGGAAAGAGTGCAGAAGTGCGTCGCAGTCCATGGAAGAGTCTTTGAACATTTGTTATAAAGTGTGTAGGATTAACAATGTTACAGTACATTTGGTTATTTACACTGTTGGGTTGATGGCATTACTTACTTTTTCCATTCAATGTTAAAGTGGCATTGTTTGGTTGCTAAATGTAAATACAGTTTTCAGTAGTAAAAATACTTACACAGATTTAAAAAATAATAATTTTATTCCAATTATAGTGGTTTTTATGTTTTTCTTCGTTTTCATTGAAAATACATTTTTCTCGGTAACCATTGGAAATCGGATATACGTTCATCTAAAGTTTTTTGTTCAGAATTACCCATACTATCACCTCCCACAGTATTGCAGATTCCTCCTGAATCACCCTGTATATACAGGGTGTTTCACTAAGTGTGTTTGCCTCTGTAACTTATAAAATAATAGGTGACAGGAAATTTTAATGAGGCAGGTCAACACAAGAAAAGTTACACTTTCGGCGGAGCTATGAACATAGTTTATTGTATCATTTTCCAAAGAGTTACACCACAAAGATATAATTTTTTAAATGGAGCAATAGTTTTTTCTATCGTGTATTGGATTCGTTTAAACCAGGTGCGTCCAAATCAATTTAAACTACATTCCTATCACTGGTGGTTTGGGAGCTACAACCCTTCAAAAGGAGCGGAGGCTACGACAGCGTATCTGACTGGCTGGTGGTCATGAGATAGTGGGCCATGCCCCAGGGGCTAGCCTACTCGGCCAGTTAGCTACGCTATCGCAGCCTCCGCCCCCGGAACTTTGAAGGGTTGTAGCTCCCAAACTAACAGTGATAGGAATGTAGTTTAAATTGATTTGGACGCAGCTGGTTTAAACGAATCCAGTACACGATAGAGAAAACTATTGTTCCATTTAAAAAGTTATATCTTTGTGTTGTAACTCTTTGGAAAATGATACAATAAGCTATGTTCACAGCTCCGCAGAAAATGTAACATTTCTTGTGTTGACCTACCGCATTAAAATTTCCCGTCACCTATTATTTTATAAGTTACAGAGGCAAACAGACTTAGTGAAACACCCTGTATATACGAGGCGCATCCAGAAAGTAAGTTCCTTTTGGTAACAAAATGAAATTGTATACAGGTACAGAAGAATTTTTTATTGCACAACATTCTACAACTATTAAACTACTTTTCCACATAACTGCCGAAATTTTGCAGGCATTTGTCATAGGTGGCACCAGGTTTTGTATACCTGCTTCATAGAAATCTGTCGCCTGTGTCTTCAACCAGTTGGAAACATTTAATAATAAGGTAATTTTGAAGAAAGCTTGCACTCAAAGTTGTACGACCTGAAATGATATATTTATGTCGAACATGCAACTGTAAATCGATCGAGTGTTTCTGACCGGAGATTCGGGCGCTACGCGCCCTCACGTACTAAAAAAAAATTCTTGTTTAACCTATACCTAACCTTCATGGGGCTACCTACAGATAACTTTTTTAAAGACAAAGTTAGGGTGTCTTTAAAAATATCAGACACGTAAACAGTGAGTACCGGTATTGAAACCACGCGCGGGACGGAATGATGTAAAACATGAGGTCATTGGTCAAAGCGGTATCGGAGACTAGATTTGACCCCTCTGAACTATCTGTCGTGGATAGTTTCTACACCCACAGTGATTATTGTGCGATATAAACCAATATATAAAGCAAGTTTAGTTGAAATCAATCCATCATTTAGAAGGAGTGTAGCAGTGTAGCAGTGTAGCAGTTATTGGGAAATTTCAATATTTATGACTTTATATCTCCTGAAGTAAGTTTATTTCTATGATGTGAATTTGAAGGTACTGTAACAGGAAGCTGTGTGGGCATGTGGCAATGTGTGGAATAAAAAAACTCTGAATTTACTGAAATAGAATGTACATTTTCGAGAACGCCGAAGGAACAAGGAAGGCGAAATAGTTGCCCTAGTGGAGCATGGGCACAGGTGGAGGGAAATTAACCGGAGCTAAACGTCAGGACAACCTATCAGGGCGAAGGCTCAAGATCGAAGAAAAAACGTGGTGAAACCGACAGGACGGCAAGGCGTCGGGCCCGGCAGCCACGTGATTGGACGGCGCTCGCTGGTAGGTGGGCCGATAGTGCAGACTGTTAGAGGGTAGTGTACCCTGGTCAGCAGCACCGCACCACCGCACAGAGGCTACAGTCACGTGGACGGACGTGTGATGGACCAAGTCCAACGCACGCAAGCTCACTGATGGCTGCTCGACTCGCTGTGGGTCGAACCTTGGCTGCTGACGACCTCATTGCGCTTCAACATGTCTGGACGCGGAAACGGAAGCAAGAGAGTGCAAAAGAGTGGTTTTCTTGTGGCTATCGTGCAGCACCACGTTGGATAGGTGATGGATATAGCCAACGACGGCGGGAAGAAGAAGAGGCCGATGCAGTGCTTTCACTGCCAGAAGATGGGGCACATCGCAGCGCAGTGTCGTGGTGAACTGGCGCGCATGCGTTGCGTACAACATCATGACTCACGCAACTGCGACAAGAAGGACGTCGTGCCCACATTGTGCAGCAACTGCGGAAGACCCCACGTTGCAAATAGCCGCAAGTGTGGCTCTCTGATCAACTGGAGGCCCAGCGACGAAGATCAAGTATCTCGCCAAGTTCGAGAAGACACAGGCGAAAAAGAAGAGGCGTCAGCCGTCCCGCGCCCTAACGAAAGGAAGGGACGCGGGTCGTGCAGACGAGCGATGGTTTCGCACCCTGAATTGCCGACCGCCGTGGACGACGCTGTGGCTACCGTTCAGACCGCACTGGAGGTCGAAAGGGAGGCCACAAAGAAGATGCTAGCGGGGTTTCACCAAGAGATTCGGCTCCTAAGGGAGGAGCTACAGCTGGTCGAGAATCAAGTGGCACACGCCACACATTGACCAGATGCGACGCGGCAATGCAGACTGACGACTTCCGGTGGCAACCACACAAGTGCAAGAGGTGCAGGCAGCAGCAACGCGACAGCCAGCGCAAGCAGCCGACCGACCCCTGGAGCTGAGGACGACACCAAAGGCTGCACAAGCCGCGGCCGAAGAAGGTGCAAGAGGAGAAGACTGCAGATATGGAAGAACTACCCGTAATCCACATCAAGACTCACCTGTCCCATGAGCAGCTGGAGCTGCTCCTCATGAAGATAGACATGGACAATACCCTAAGTAATCCCACACGGAGTGGGATAATTACGTCGCCAAGCTGGAGGCAGAGAAGAAAGCTGCTGAGTGGGAATCCTCCAGGAACTACAAGACGGCGAGTAGCCGTAAACTGCGAGACGAGTTAGTAGCGATGATCCCCCAACCCGCTTCATCTTCATTATCATCCTATTCATCCTTCGCTAGTTACTAGCTAGCAGCTCTAATAAGAACAAACGCTCACAAGCACCCAGAAATTCATTCACCGTCCCAGAAATCCTAACCGTACCTTGTGAAGTAAATGTCAAACGACAACAAACTCCAACACAGGCATTCTCAAGAGAGGATAATCTATAGAGATGAACGACGACGCTCACAGACGGCGCTGCAGAAAAATAAAAGAACTTTCCTGCTCCTATATGGAGTTAAACATGTCTTAAAAATTTGGTGGGCCATGCTCTGGACAGGAGGAGATATTCCGTTACAATACAGTGGTATATGTGCCAAATTTTTGCAAAATATGTCGTGAATGGTGTCAGTATTAAAGACGTAATAAATCGAAACCTCATGCGTGATGATGCGTTTCGTCATTAACTAAATTGTTTATGACTTCATATCTCATGATTGCAGAACGACAAGTTGACCATAGCTGTTTATTATTAGCTAATCTCTGATAACGCTTGACAATGGTAAATAACCGAAACCGGTAGCATTGAGAAATAATAAACAGCTATGGTCAACATGTCGTTCTGCAATTATCTGAAAGCTGTTTTGCCCCATCTATTCACCTTTCGTATCTCATGAACCATATGTTGAACTGTGATATAATATCGAAGGAACATACAGTGGGACAGTAGGCGTGTGTACTGTCTGTGCAATGTCTCGCGAATACAATATATAGTGTAGAAGTAATAACTTGTAACGTAGTAAGCGATAAACGGTTTTCGCTTTATCATTTTTCTGGCGTTGTCACTGGAACAAAGATTCGTTAAGTTTTGAAATTATGTATAAAGTTTATTGCAAGTCGCTAAGTGCTCTCATTTTCAAATAGTTGACGAATAACGATACGCAATCAAGCGCCGCAAGATTGGGCAGTTAGCATTATTTATCATGCTGGGGCGGGATTGGTGATCTTTTAAAATATTAAAATTATTCTACTTAATAATAAAGCTGAGGGGACATGGTGGGACTGGATGGGTACACCAATGATAGCAATGATAGTCCATGTTTACGATCGCTCTTTAACAAATGCAAAAGGAAACTCAAGAGGACAAGTTACTTGCTGAAGGCTTGATTACTAACAGAATTTAAAAAGTTCACTCTTAGATATTTCCTAATACTAATCAAAATTCGGAGATTGTGATACAATCTAAATCTAACAGAAATGATGTTTGAGAGATGTAATCTCGAAATGCAACTTGTGGCAAGGAAGCTAAAAATTACAAGTACACGTTAAACACAAGTGCCCCTCAAGTACAGATAGCACTTCATAAGCGTGGCTTGCAACACGAAACCTAGATCTAAGGCATAATCTAATTTTCAAAAGATGGCTTCACAGGACAATTTATTTTACACAACTGCTAAATATTTCACTGTACAAGCACTTAATGGGGTATATACAATTGAAAATTTCAAACTAATACTCGCCAACGGGCTTTAAAACATATATTATAAATCCAAGCACTAATGTCACTTCGCCGCGGTGGAGTAGCCGAGCGGTCTAAAGCGCTTCGCTGCGGAGCGCGCGGTTGCTCACCGTCGGAGGTTCGAGTCCTCCCTGGGGCTTGGGTGTTTGTGTTGTCCTTATGTTAGTTTACCTTAGTTTAAGTAGTTTGTAAGCTACGGACTGATGACCACGCAGTTTGGTCCGATAGATTTACAAACATTTGAATTTGAACTAATGTCACTTCGAAAATGCAAACAGGGGAAAGAAATCTAAAGTTACAAGTACATGTTACGAAACTTATACGTTTAAATAAAATGTTATGGTTGCGATCGGAGACTGGAACTAGCGTGTGTGAGAGTGCAAGATTTGTGTACAGTTGTCACAGTGTCTATCTACATTGGTACAGTACTGTGAATGTAAAAACTGATATGAATGTCGGAATATCGAGTAAAAGTAAATGTTATAATTAATCAGCCTGGCATCGACTGATTCCAAATGTGTATGGCCCTGTTAATGCGCTTCACTATCTAGAACACGAGTCTGGTTAAACAATGAATGACAAGTCCTGTTGTAGTTCAAGTTCTGATTCGTTAAATGAGACAGGCAAATTATTCATTAATTAAATTAAATACTTACCAATGTTTGACACAAATTTGATATCCAAAATTAAATGTGAACATGGGTGGAGTGATAGACAATCTCGAACAGTAACTGATAGTAGCGGAATGGCACAACTGTGTGCCACAATAAAAATACTAAAGTTGACAATTATGTGTCTATTAATTAATTAAAGTTTAGATTACTACTACACAAAATGAGCATGACATCTATTCGTACAATGAAAAACTATAACAGTAGCTGATAGAAATGAAAGGAACTTGTGGCCTACAATCATAGAGTAGGAACATCTAAGTCGAAAAATTTGTATTATCTCCTCTAGTATGGAACGCCTAAGTCGATAATTGTTTAATTGACTAATTATTTACAGTACAGATCAAAGTTTAGTTTATTAGTTGCCAAAAGTGACTAAGTATGGATTTGGTTGTGTGCTTAAGAATAATTATTGTGTGTCCTGACACCTTATGATCTAACTTTATTAACAAATTAATTATTGTATTGTCAGCAAGTGGTGTAATTACTATTTGTGTGAAATGGCGCGTCACACAATAGACAAGAAATATCGATAGATACCTAATAAACAAGTTGCTTACGACTTCTACAACTGAATATGAATCACATAACAATAGTGAACAATAAGCAAGTGGTGTAATTAATTTGGTATGTCGAGGACTTCCCACGATTGGCAAGAAATATTGGTAGCTACCTGATAAACTAGTTGCCTACTATTCTTGAATCAAAAATAACTCACCTCTTATCTGAAGACAGCAGCCGAAAACAGCAGCTTCTTGCAGCACATTAATGATGAGATATAAATAAAGTTGAAACTTGTATCTATCCTACCGTTTAAATGTCGCAGCCTAAAATAACTTGGGTATAATAAAATCTTTCGGTTTAAACAAAAGGGGAACATAAGGCTGTCTTGAATTAAAACAAAGTTGCAAGTTATAATTATTATTATTATTGTTACCTTATAAACATGACCATTACAAAAAATACAAAAATCAAAATCAGAATTATTAATAATCCTAACGAGTTACAACAATTCTCTCGCAGTCTGTTGGTCTCCACCAACACCCTTCTCTCTGCTTCTTTCTTTCTCGCTACTATAGATGACAAAACACCTTTCTGGCCAAAGAGTGACAACACCACAGTACTGCCAATCTTCAGTTAAAATACAAGTGCCGCTCACGTACAGACGCCACTTCAAAAGTCTGCCTTGCAACACGAAACCTAGACCCAAGGCACAATTTAATTTTCCAAACGTGACACGCAAGTAACAAGATTATTTACATTAAAATGAACGTCATACAGTAAGACTGGTATCATCTTCAGGTCCCTTTTTTACAAATGAAGCAACATGGCTCAGGCTGGTGATACCACACACTAGGTTACCACGGTCAAACGGATGCAAGTAACGAATGAAAGGATGAAGGCTAGGTGGAAAACAAATGAGAATTTCAGGGACTGCCGCAATACAACCGCACGTTAGGTAGGATACCCGCCGGAGAAATAGGGAACACTCATTAACACGTTCGCTGCTGCCGACGCTTATAAGCGTTTCCGCGATCAACACGCCAGAGCTGCCGACGCTTATAAGCGGCGCGCTAGCTGAGTACTCAGTTTAGTTAGTTTGGCTGTGCACTCGTGTTAGTACAGGCCACCAAAAAACATCACGTAACATTTTCCTATGTGCAGTTGTGGGTTTTCGTCTTTAGTGGTATGCTATATAAACATCGCCTATACACCTTGCAAATTTGTTATATGGGATTGGATTTCCATAGCACCACATTGCAGATGAGACGTGTTTCGTTTTCTCTGTTTGATAAACGTTTTGATGTTTTCAATATAATTCTATCTCAATGAAGCGGAGTTATCGCTTGTTTGAATTTAATTTTCTTCCCAATTTACAATAAAATCAATAAATCACAGGTGTTAGAACTGTTTGCAATAAACGCATATGACGCTTATAAGTCAGAGAGCTTGCAGCATTTATCACATAATCGGAATACAGCTTAGCAGCACCCCATGTTCAGACCTTATATTCGCTTTCAGAATTACAGGTTTTGCACGGATCTAATTTCAGCTCTCTGCGCATGTGCGCTTACAGGCGTTCGCCTAGAGCGTTAGCGGCCCGCACTGGTGACCACAGCCCCGAGGCAACGAAGTAGCAGGCGGGCACACACCAGATAAAACTCCATAAACCCTTACAAACGAAATAATCAATGCTATATCAATTTGTAATAGACGACTGAAAAAGAGTAAGACAGCTCACTCACTCTTAACTTTGGATTCTTAGTCATATAAATAATATATAATAAGACGTAGACGTGAATGAAAGTCGACAGCTGAGGTTCTGCTGCAAAAACCCTAATAGAATCGCAAACAACACCAAAACCACGAACCCATGCAGGGAAGAAATTCAAGACGCGACAACGCGACAACGACAAATGGAATAGACAACAGCCAGGTGGACGGCGTATGGAAGGTACTCATCTCAAATGTGTCGCGGGAGCAGTACACGACGATCTCCTCCAGAATATTGTAAACAAGCCAGTTAGATGAACAACTCCAATACCATGCGTCCATCCGTGAGTCAAATCTAGTCTCCGATACCGCTCCGCTTTGACCAGTGACGTCATGTTTTAGGTCATTCCGGCCCGCGCGTGGTTTCAATATCGGTGCTCACTGTTTACGTTTCTGATATTTTTGAAGACACCCTAACTTTCACTTAAAAAAAAAAAAAAATTATCTGTAGCGAAGCCCTAAGAAGGTTAGGTATAAGCGCCCGTATCTCCGGTTCAGTAATACTCTAATACTCAGTCGATTTACAGTTTTATGTTCGACATAAATATATCATTTCAGGCCGTACAACTTCGAGTGCAAGCCTTCTTTAAAATTATCTAATTATTAAATGTATTTTAAAGACGTGATATCATTCAGTAGCTTTGACATAATTAGGTGAAATCTAACTACCGATACCGTATTGTGGTAAACATGTGTTCGTAGTATCTCTCGACTATGTATGACGTCATTGGTCAAAGCGGTATCGGAGACTAGTGTTATCCCCATCCGTCTTAGCCTTCCTGGGGAGACGTAACTAAAGTATCTTCAACATCAGTACTGCATCCCACTGCCGGTGCTCGAAGATGGTTGACACCAATGTTGCGGGTAAACACCCGCAACCCAGGCGGTAAAAGTCACCACATTGACCAGACGTCGGAGCGTGGCCCGTCCCTCCTTGCTGCCCGCCTAAGTGCCACTGACGACACGGCGCGTACTCCCTCGTACTCCTTACATGACCAAAACCACAGTGCCTCATTGGAACCGATGTCCGAGAGACACACTGCCGGGACACCCAAACTGCAGACTCGTTCACTGGGGCCCCACTCGAACTCCCGTACTCGCACACGCGCCACTAGTTATATCCGCCGATCGGCGCAACTAGCAGCGGCCAGCGGCCACAAGACAAATGACAAACGAAACAAGTCACGCCGCCCGCAGTAAAGTAACGAAAAGATATCGATACGCGCTTTGGAACTAAGCAACTGGTGCCAATACAAGTAAATCGAACCAGTACGGCCCAGACGTGATATCGAATGAACTATGTACCTTAGGTTATTTTACCACCTTATCAAATGATTGTTGACCTTAATGGATATATGTATAAAATTATGTTTGCAAATCGGTTTCAGTACCTGTGTAAACATCCTCGCCGGCCGCGGTGGCCGAGGTGACTGAGGCGCTCCAGTCACGATCAGCATGGCCACTACGGTCGGGGGTTCGAATCCCCCCTCGGGCATGGATATTTGTGCCGTCCTAGTTAATATGTAGTTCATAAGTAGTTTGTAAGTTTAGGGACTGATGACCCCGTAGTTAAGTCCCATAAGCTTTACAAACATTTGAACATTTTTTTTGTAAACATCCTCAGTGAAACTATTAGTCTTGAAGACTTAGATCATGTAACTAGAGTCTTTGTACTGAGTCCGCAGCTTACAACTTGAAAGAAACAAAATGTCACCACTTCAGTTGTGGAGCAAGGCACAAGATTATTCTACATCAGTCAACCACAATTTTGGCATAAGATGTCAACTGCTTGTCAACCCCTGTATAGTAGCCTGGGAATTATGACATTGGCCTCTCAATATATATATTATTTTTGATGGTGTTTGTTGTTAATAATATTTGATAATTCTCGAGACTAGCAGCTTTCACTCAGAAATCGAATCTGCATTTGGATAACACCTCCTTCATCCTTATGCAAAAAGATGTGCAGCATTCTGCCGCATCCATTTTAATAAACTGCTACTAGAATTTAGAACGTTTAGTTGTAATCCACGGACTTTGAAGGCTAAACTGAAAAGTTTCCTTATGGTTCGCTCCTTCTATTCTATCGAGGAATTCTTGAAATAATTAGGTTTCTCTGTTACGTTGTAGGCTTTAATTACTTGTGATTAAGCCTGCCATGTGCATTGGATTGATTTATGCTTCACTTTATCAGTTACTAATCTTTTGTTTCAATTTTAAGTACTGACTCTTGTCATTGCCATGGAGACTTGCTACTCAATTGTGTCCTGCGGAAAATGACAATATGAATAAATAAATGAGTTGAATGACGCACCACGTACTATGCGACGCCATGGGACGCCCGACGTTGACGACGAAACTGAAGTAACATTAGGAACCGGGCATCACCAGTTGAGATTTTTGTGATGTCTCAAAGGCTTTTGATTGTGTAAATCATGGGATTCTTCTAGATAAGCTTAAGTATTGTGGTATGTGTGGGACAGTGCAGAAATGGTTTAAATCATACTTAACTTGAAGAGTGCAGAAAGTAGAAATAAGCAGTTCACATGATATAGATGAACCAATTAATTGCTCTAACTGGGGAGTTATCAAAAATGGGGTCCCACAAGGTTCAGTCTAGGGTCCTGTGCTGTTCTGAATATAATTATATTAATGATTTGCCATTCTACATTCATGAAGATGCTAAGCTAGTACTTTTTGCTCATGATACAAGTACAGCTATCACACCTGACAAACAGGAATTAACTGATGAAATTGTAAATGATATCTTTCAGTAAGTTATTAAGAGGTTCTCTACAAATGGACTCCCATTAAACTTTGATAAAACCCAATGTACACAGTTTCATACAATAAATTGCATGACACCATTAATAAATTTAGACTTTGAACATAAATCTGTAGCTAAGGTAGAATATTCAAAATTTTTAGGTGTTGGCATTGACGAGGAACTGAATTAGGAAGAAACATATTGAAGATCTCCTGAAATGTTTGAGTTCAGCTACTTATGCTATCAGAGTCATTGCAAAATATAGTGATATACATCTCAGTAAATTAGCTTACTATGCCTATTTTCATTCATTGCTTTCATATGGGATCATATTCTGGGGCAATTAAACATTGAGTAAAAAAGTATTCATTGCACAAAAGCATGAAATCAGAATAATTGCTGGAGCCCACCCAAGAGAAACCTGCAGACATTTATTTAGGGATTTAGGGATCTTCAGTGTATATATATATATATATATATTCACTCATGGAATTTGTTAATAACAATCCGACCCAATTCAAAAGTAATAGCAGTGTGCATAGCTACAACACTAGGAGAAAGGTGATATTCACTATTCAAGGTTAAATCTAACTTTGACTCAGAAAGGGGTAATTTTTGCTGCCACAAAAGTCTTTGGTCACTTACCAAGTAGCATCAAAAGTCTGACAGATAGCCAACTAGTACTTAAAAAGAAATAAAAGAAATTTACGAATGGCAACTTCTTCTACAATGTAGATGAATTTTTAGATAAAACTTAAAATAATAATAATGTAATAAAAATCCTTAAATTATTGATTGCCAAGTGTAGACAACATTTACTAAACTTACACATTCCACGTCATTACGAAATGTCGGATATATGATCTATGGAACAAGTATTAATCTAATCTAATGATGTAAGAAGACCTCATTCATGAGACATAATTTAGGAAAAACAATGTGAGAGTAGTAATTGGTGGTTGGACAATAAAGCTGCTACATTTGTGGCCAGTGCCAGTCATGCACGACACACTGCGCCACCTTGTGTTATTTTTCGTTCTTATTTATTCCTTCTAGGCAACCGATCGCAACTTACAGTCTAAACTCGCTATACAACTAATATATACGTCAGAATTGTCAATGTCTATAAGAATATACACCTGGCTTCAATAAATGCGAAAACCGAATCCTCCCAAAATTCAGTTGTCTGAATACATGACTTACTTGAGTCAGTAACATGACACAACCAAAGCAATATTCCTTAAACTAAGGTGCGTTTGCTGTTTTTTATGGGACGTGCCTTCTCTTCCGTTCTAAGGTCATTCTCGTCTTACGCCAAGAGTCTCATTCCCCGATAATTACGAACAACCGTGATTCTTTAATGAAGGCAGTTAGAAATCCTACTTCAGCAAGATTTCTCAAGTTTGGAAGGTCTTAATGAAGTACCCTATTAACTCTGTGGAAAAAAATTGGAATTCTTCTCTTTTAATGAACAATGAGGATTTGTTATTTTTAGAAAAGATACTGCCCATTGAATACATTAGGCATTTTTTGAAAACAATTAGGAACGGAAGGTACAAACTGATCATCAGAATCGTTTAACACGGCTTTAATTGTGAGAGGCCAGGTTAGAGAATTTAATAAATGTAGTGCATTGGAACCGGTGTTACACTCACAATACAATATACGTCCGTCAAATGTAAATGTTACTGAGCTAAATAAAGTTTTTGCTTACAAAACAGACCTACAATAAAAACTGTGGTGGAAAAATACTATATGAAATTTCGTTTGTACTCAAAAAGCTTCTTGCTCAAACATAATTTTATGAGAAGCCCAGTAGCTGCAAAATAATGTTTATCTTTCTAAATTCGGTGAACTGTGTCACTATCATCGGATCATATATTATATTCATTTTTAAATAAGATGACCAGCTTATAAAATATATATGACCACATGATGATCACACAGTTCACTGAAACCGGTCGTCATTCAATAAATTATTAATTTGCGGTCTTGGCATTCATTTTTAAGAATATAAAACTTTCAGATCGCCTCCTAAACCGGCAATGTCAGGTAATGTTTATATATTTATATTTACTTCTATGTCATTCTGACGGTCCTATGACATCAAGAGATTAAATCTTAGCCTTTTGTTTTGTAATTTTTATTTTTATAATAGCGTTCTTTATATATAATGTGTAATTTTCTTGATAACTGACATCTTTCTGACTGCTGAGTTCATAGATGCTATAAGTTTACTTTTTAAATCTGGGAGTAATGGATGTGTTACTGATCTAATATGTTACATGGACATTAGCTGGGGAAAATATTTGTGTATGTTCTACCTGGACTTTCATATCTTGTTATTCTGTTTCATGGTCGTGAATGTGAACAAAAGTCTCTATGTATGATTCTTGTTTATATCTGATTGTTCAATTATTATGTCGTTCAAAAAAATATTTTTAGGTTTGTATATTACCAATTTTCCTAAATACTGACAATACTTTCTGTAGCTACATGTACTGATATTTCTGAGCGGCAAAACAGATAACACGTATGTAATCACAAATACTGTCGCTAAACAACCAATCCTGAGAATAAAACTAAAAATTAGCACACTTACAGTATTAATTCAACTGTTAAACAAGCTGTCAGTTATCACGAAAATATTACATTACCTAACAACTACATCTTATGAGAACTCTGACAAACAAAATTGACAGTTGACTTCTGAATGCCATATGCTCTTCATATATGCTCAGACCATTATAAGCGGAAAAAAGCATATGTATGGCGAAATCAATCGCTAAATAGAAACGACAAGATATTATTTTGCAACTATTGGAACTAACTTTTCATAAAATGTAGTACTACGACGGAATGCATGCTGTCGGCCTTACTGAAAACAAACAGTTTGTATGGACGATATACGTCGGTTATAAGGCGATAACTCAGTTGCAACTTGTTTTCAATCAACTGTATTATTAATATCAACATAGGCATTTTAATTAGAGTAATAATAAAAACAATATTTGTTTATATTCAGATTCTTGGGATTAGAGAGTTTATTTGGTTTGATTCCCTGGTGTAGTGAATTTTTTGTTTCCACTTTTCATATAACGTGCCAATTTGAGGATGTAATTAGCACACATTTAAATTTAGCTGAAATACGGCATAAAGTAATAGTAATAAAAATGATATCCTTGTAGTAAGCTTCATTCATATTTAGCGGCTAACAATGACAGCAACATCTACAGGCGCTTCTTACTTTTACGAAATCTACCAGTGATGCAGCATCAGTAGTTCCGTTCTTGGGTGTATGTGCTGTATGCTCAAATTTGTATTCAATTTTGATATTGTTTAACAATTATGACTTAATCAACTTTGTATTATCAAAAAGAAATAGCGAAAAGATTTCCGTATAGGAAATCTTCCTGACAGTCGCCAACGAAATAGAACAATTCGCTAAAAAAAAAGGTTTATAATAAATAAATAATATAAATAAACATTGATGTAAAACATTTTGGCAGTGTGTCAACATCAAAATTCGTAGGCGTCACATACATTCAGCGGACGGTGACATAATTTGAACTTTCTGATTTCTGTACTACAGTTTACTGCCTGATCTGTAGCCATTAAACTCCAACGGAAAATAAATGACCTTCAAGCAATCGCTGATTCGCTGATAACCACGATGTTGAGCGCCCTTCAAGCCCCCCCCCACCCCTCAAAGCAATGTGCTTAGAGCTCAGTACATAAATTGTCTGATAAGTTCATCGCATCGAAAAGTAGAAAGAATGATTCATTTTCTCTCTATTTTCTTCACAGCTCATAGTTTGAAACTCTTTTTATTTTATTTTATTTTATTTTATTTTATTTATTTTTTTTTATTTTTTTTATTTTTTATGCTTGAAGTTTTGTTGGTGTTAGATGGAAATCGAGAGTCCGTTAAATGTACTGTGTAAAATATAATCAGTATACGAATCGATACAAAAATTTCACGAATTACTAACGCCAAGTTGTAGCTCCCAGTCAGTAGAACAATACTTCTGAATGCTTTTTGAAAGACTGCAAGTACGTAGAAGGAGGTCAAGAACGCCCAGCTGTTACTCATCTCACTGTCAATCGTCGTGATGAACAGCGAAACGCGTGGCCTTCAATACACCAAGGGAAAGGGTGGTTTCATTTTATTCTTCTTCGACCAATAGACGAACCGTTAAATTCGTAATAGAGGAAGCACAAAAAGTTGATGTGAGGCTCATTCAGGGTAAAAAGGAATAACTAATTTTAAGAAGACACAAAGAAGAGGAAACAGGTGGTAGGACATTATATGAAATTCAGGAACACTAGATCATTCAAATATATAGAAAGTACAGTCAATGCAATAAGGTGGACTAGGAAGGAATGAACTGTGCGAATACATGACTATAGTGTGACCGGTATTAGTGTATGGGTCAGAAACAAGCGTACTGAACCAAAATATGAAGAGAAAAATTATGACCTACGAAAACAAGGTGTTAAGAAAAGTACTGGGGTCCGTGTCAGAAAATGGAATCTCTGCAAGAAGGAAAAAACACAGATATCCACTCACTGTTTAATAAACGAGATGTGACAGTCGCATGTAGAGTAGAAGGATAGTAAGGGTGCGACATATACCCAAGAAACTAAAAGGAATGGTAAGGACAATGCAACAAGGCATCGTCTGGTTTTTCCTTCACTGCAAGACTTCAGATGCGTTTATATTTGCACTGATCTTTGCTTTCGTAGCAGTTTCTCCAGCTCGGTTGAAACACGTTGGGTCTTTCCCATCTGTCTTAGAATTTTAATCCGCACATTGTACGTTGCCCTCGAACGTACTCCACAGGTTTTCAACACAGTCACTTCTAGACACACACACACACACACACACACACACACACACACACACACACACTTTCATGTTGGCTAGTCAAGCATTGTAAAATCGGCCTCTTTTCGCCTTTGCTGAACAGGGAGATCTTCCTACCTATCGTTATTTCTGTTTACAACTGTATTCGTTGATGCTGTAACGGCCTTTTGATAGCTGATACTCCGTTCTATGCATAGTTGAAAATCTCGGGTCTAGTTCTCATCAACAGTTCTACGAAGTTGTCTGTGTTTAACTGCAAGAGGTAATTTTCGAATAAAGCACCTGATACAATATTGCTCGTTTCTGTGTGCCCGTCACCGGTTTTAAAGATGTTATTATCCCAGTCTATATCCGCTAAGCTAAAATCTCCAACTATAACACGATTAGCAAATCCCCTCGAAAAATTTTCCAAGATTTCCCATAGATGTTCCGTCACTACTGCTACTGAACCAGGTGGTCTATAAAAAGTTATATTTACCATGTTTGTGCCACTTTTAACACAGATCTTCCACAAATTATTTCACATCCCGTATCTGTAATAATTTCTGTCGATACAATTGTATATTTTACCGCCTTAAACATGTCTTGCCATTCAGTGTTCAGCTTATTTCCGCGGTTTACACAGGTGTAAGAATTTCATTATTACATACATATGTTTTGAGCTAGCTTTCCGTCCCTAGCATTGTGACTAAGAGTGAAACACTTCAGGAATCATTCTATAGACGCCTCTGCGGCTAACTTTTATTACATTAACCTTTCTTTCTGTGTTCTATTGTACCGAGTGCTGCAATGTGTGGAATCAGCACGCGTGTTATCGGTATGTGGGGTAGTTTCTCAGTCCTAGTAAAATCATATGTGCACTGCACACGTACTCCGCTACCCTAGTAGCCGCTTCTGCATTGTAGTGTACACGATAGTGGAGGCACGAGATCTCTTGGAAGACGAAAACTGAGACTCTGGGAGCCCACGCGGACGTGGCCAGAAACAGAGCCAATGGATGAGGCTAAAGAGTGAGACTATGAACCTATTTCGTTTTCTATAACCATATAAGTAAGTTAGTAACCAGTAACGGAAACGCTAGGTTTTAACTTTACGGGCAGTACTTCAGACCTCCATTGCAGGGACTTAAAAATAAGAGGTGACAAGCTGTAACGACCTTCCCATCGCGTGTCACATCCACGAAGGCATTGTGCCGAAATTTGGTGCCTATTTCTCATCATTAACCTACCTCGTACTTGACATGAAATTCTGAGCTCTGGCTAATTTCCCACAAGTGTCCCACCTTCGCGTTTAAAGCGTTGCTAAGATCAAGGGTGACATCAGACGGCACTGTGCATTCGCACCACTACAGAGAGGGATTTTACGCACTTCTGGGTTAATAGGCTACGTCAGTATGAGAGACAATCACGGGATCTCATAAGAAGAAAATATTAGCTTTGTTGTACACTTTCGTATCGTTTGCTAAGGAACCATCTTCCTATGAGTTTTACTAGATAGTTTGTAGTGCTGAGACTTTTCCAACCTGAACACAAAGATGCCAGTGTGCACCCTTGTTCGCTGCTATCTGTGCTTCTTCGCTGGGAACCTGAAATGTTCCTGTTCTGGAGCAGTAGGTCTTCGATTTTAAAATGGAACGATTTGCATATCGAATAGCTGAGTGACTTTCGTAGATGAAATAGTCCCTGCTGGCTGCGCTACAAATTAGATTTGTAACAAAAGGAATGCCTGTCACATTGGCATGTAGAAGTCAAAGACTGGTTGACAACAGGAATTTTTTTCAAGAGCCCACCAAACCAACAAAGATGTAGGGTTGGCACCGAGTTGTTGTCCTCCCCCCCCCCCTCCCGTGTCGACCCTTTCTCCAGCGATCCTGCCACAACAGGCCATGAGACAGAAGGCTGGAGCTTAAACAACTTTTGCTCCTTCGGATCACTTTAAATATTGTCGATTGGTTTTGAACAGACCATAGTGGTTTCACCTGGGTTCCAGGGAAAAAGTTTCTGTCGCACTGCACCCTAAACAGCACGTTCAGTGGAGCTGCAAACCTGCGACGTTCCTAGAGAAGGATTAATTCTACTCTACATCCATACTCCGCAAGCCACCTCTCGGTGTGTGGTGGAGGGCACTATGTGTACCACTGTCATTTCCTTCTCGTATTCCATTCGCGAATCGTTCGCGGAAAAAAATATTGCCTATGTGCCTCTGTGTGGGATCTATTCTTTCTAATTTCCAACTTGTAGTCGTTTCGTGAGATAAACATAGTAGGAAGTAATATATTGGTTTATTACTCGTGAAATGTATGCTCCTGTGTCTTCGACAGAAGACCAAACCGCGATAAAGATCGTCTCTCTTGCAGCGTCTCCCACTGGAGTTTCCTCACCATTTCTGTGACGTTTTCTCGCTTACTAAATGAGCCGTAAGGAAGCGTGCTTCTTTCCGTTGGATTTTCTGTACGTTTTCTATGGACCCTACCTGGCACGGTTCCCACAGTAATGACCAATACTCAAGCGCTGGCAGAATAAGTGTTTTGTAACCCGTTGCCGAAGGTCTACACTTCAGGAGAATGCTTCTCATGAATCTGTCTGCCATCTGCCTTACCCGTAATTAATTTTATTTGGACTTTCCATTTCAAATCGTTCCATCTGTCTACTCCGAGACAATTTTTGGAAGTAACTGTTTCCAGTCTTTCTCCTGCAAATGCGTGGTTACATAATAAACGATTTTTATTTCTATGTAAACTTGTTTATGTTGAGGTTCAACTGCAATTCCCTGCACCATACGCTTCAAGTCATCCTGTATTTCACCACCCTTTTCCAATGTTGCGACTTCTCGATAAACTACAGAATCAACAGCAAAAAGTCTTGATGAACTGCCGCTGACATTAACAGCCTCTGACAATAATGTTCTGTGAATAGTCCTGTAACCTTAACGTAGATGAGTTACGAACGACATTTACCTTACTGTCCTCAGAAATAGTCACCTCCCATAACTATGCACCGCTGGGATCTGCGATTCACGTCGTGCAAATTTTGCACAAAGTATCCTGTGGAATGTTGTTCAAAAGCCTCGTAACGTTCCGTTGGAATATCGTCAAATCTCATTCCTTTCAAAGTGTTTTGAGGGAACGCGAAGTGTTGAAGAATGAGATCTAATGACTGGATGGTGGATGTAATTTCCACGATAACGCTCGTCCACACACACATCCAATATCGTCAAAACAGTCAACTCGGTTTGAAAGGAAAGAGATTTTACGATATTCGTGAGACCCAACGAAACTTGACGACGTTTTTAAACACGATCTCAAAGGATGTATTCGTGCAAAGTTTCCAAGACTTGTATCGCAGAGCTCAACGGTGCACAGTTATGGGAGGTGACTGACTGTTTCTAAGGACAGTCGTAACTCATCTACGTTAATGTTACAGGACTATTCACCGAACATTGTTGTCAGAGGCTGTATATCGTATGAGTGTATCGTCAGGCGTGCCCCAGGGGAGTGTGATAGGACCGCTATTATTTTCTATCTATATAAATGATCTGATGGAAAGAGTAAGTTGTAATTTGCGGTTGTTTGTTGATGATGCTGTTGTGTATGGGAGGGTGTCGTGTGTAACTGACTGTAATAGCATACAGCTTGACTTAGACAAAATTTATAGTTGGTGCGAAGAATGGCAGCTAGCTCTCAATGTAGAAAAATGTAAGGTGATGCGGATGAGTAGAAAAAACAATCCCATAATGTTCGAATACAGCATTAGTAGTGAGCATCTTGATGCTGTCGCGTCGTTCAAATATCTAGGCGTAACATTGCAGAGCGATATGAAATGGAACGAGCATGTAAGGACAGTTGTGAGTAAGGCAGACAGCCGACTTCGGTTTATTGGGAGAATTTTGGAAAGATGTACTTCACCCGTAAAGGAGACCGCGTATAAAACGCTTGTACGACCCCGTCTTGAGTATTGCTCAAGTATTTGGGACCCGCAGCAGATCGGTTTGAAGGAAGACATAGAGACGGTTCAGAGGCGAGCAGCTAGATTTGTTACCGGTAGGTTCGACCAATGCGCGAGTGTCACGGAAATGCTCCAGCAACTCAATTGGGGATCGCTGGAAGAAAGACGACGTTCTTTTCGTGAATTTCTGTTGAGTAAATTTAGAGGGCCAGAATTTGAAGCTGAGTGTAGTACGATCTTACTGCCGCCTACTTACATTTCGCGTAAAGATCACAAAGACAAGATAAGAGAAATTAGGGCTCGTACGGAGTCATATAGGCATTATTTTTTTCCTCGTTCAATTTGGGAGTGGAATAGGAAAGAAAATACCTAGTAGTGGTACAGTGTACCCTCCGCCACGCACCTTACGGTGAATTGCGGAGTATGTATGTAGATGTAGATGTAGAAATGTCTACATATCAAAATATTCTTCTATTCTCAATACAGTAGCTCTTCTTTGTAAAAACTGGAGCGATCGAAAATGTGCTCGGAACCAAATGCCGACATTTGCCACTGATGACCTAAGGGAGGTAGCGACCACCTACGTGGAGTGGCTGCTGGCATGAATCCTTAGGGTTCTTCGGTTTGACCAACCTTCAGGGTTGAAGTCCAACTGCATTCTACCAGGGTGAGCTCGAAGGTCCAACTGGTATGTGTTATTTATCATTGTCACTTTCTGCTCCTATTCCAGTCGCGTATGATCCGCAGGAGAAAGAATTGGCGGTAAGCTCCAGTCTGGACCATAAAGTAATTTATCTCTTGTAGTCATTTCGCGAGATATACGTAGGAGGAAGCAATATATTGGTTGACTCTTCGAAAAACTATCTGAACTTTACAAGAAGCCCGTACCGCGATACAGAACGTCTATCTTGCAACTTTGGCCACTGAAGTTTCTTATCATCTCATGATTCTGTCGCACTTTCTAATGAGCCCATAACAAACTGTGCTGCTCTCCATTGGATCTTCTTTATAACGTCTACTGAACCCTACTTCGTGTGGATTACACACTGTTGATGAATACTCAAGCTTCGGCGGAACTACTGTTTTGTAACATAATTCCTTTGCTGACGGATTGCACTTCCTGACAATTTTTCAAAAATGTTCAAATGTTTGTTAAGCTTATGGGACTTAACTACGGGTTCATCAGTCCCTAAACTTACAAACTACTTATCTACTACCTTATACTAAGGACGGCAAAAATATCCATCCCCGAGGGGGGATTCGAACCCCCGACCGTAGTGGCCGTGCAGACCGTGACTGGAGCGCCTAAGTCCCCTCGGCCTCCGCGGCCGGCTGACAATTTTTCCAATTAATCTAAGTCAAACATCGGCTTTACGCACGATTAATTTGATATGGTCATCTCCTTTCAATACACTCCTTACGTGTCCCAGATAGTATGTGGAAGTAGCTGCTTCCAGTTTTTGTACTGCTAATGTGTAATTATATAATACAAAATCTTTCTGTGTAAATGTAGCACTTTACATTTGTTAATGTTGTAAGTCGATTGCCATTCCATGCACCATCCGCCTATACATTCCAGATCCTTCTTTTCTTCGTTACACTTTTCCAATGTTGCGACTTCTCAATATAATACAGCAACATCCGCGAAAACCTTCATAGAAGTGCCGATGTTATCTACGAGGGCGTTTGTAAATTCTGTGAATGGCAAAGCTCCTATAACACTTTCCTGGGGCACGTCAGAATTCATTCCACGTCTGAAGACTTCTCTTCCTTCGAAATGAGATGCTGCGTTCTGTTAGCTAGAAACTCTTCAATACAATTACACAGTCGGTTTGATATTCCATATACTAGCTCATCAAGCGACATTCCGAAACAGTATATAACGCCCTGCGGAAGCCAAGAAACACGACATGAACTTGGGAGCCTTTATCTACTGCCCTCTCCGTCTCGTGTATGAACAGCGCTAGCTGGGATCCACATGATCTTGCTTACGGGAAGCTTGTTGATTACTACGTAGGATAATTCCGGTATCCATAAATATCATAATACTCGAACATAAAATGTGTTCCAAAATTCTGCACGTAATCGACGTCAGATATATATAGGCCTATAGTACAGCACAACTGACCGATGTGCCTTTTTCCAATCCTTAGGAACGCTTCGCTCCCCTAGAGATCTCTGGTACATTTGGAACTAGTCAGCACATTATATATCAACAGCATAGTAGTGATAGATAAGATAAAACGTATAGGAATCCTATGCAGACAAGGAAATGAACGTACTTCATAATGTAGCATAATTTTTAAATTTCCCAGGAGTTTTTGACGGAATACAGGGGTGTGCCACAAGGAAACTCATCAGACTTCCAATTGCGCAAATTACTACAGAGATTGATTAACTTTTGTGGCAGTTTATTGAAAATGGAGGAGGCAAAATACCGCACGCCTATCTACACAAGAATCAATGAAATATGATGCAAATTGAGATTCGTATTACTACTAATAAATTGGGTTTGAGGTCAAGTTTGTGGTTTTGGAGCAGGAGGAGGCACCACAGGACATATTAATTTCCATTGTGTATACCTACACATTTAACTCCTTAAAACATTTTCAGCACAAGCAGGAAGAGTGGGATTTTATCATTTTTGCAGTTACTTTTGGATGCACTTGTTGTAAGTACGCCTTACTTCATAACTAAGAGACATTCTTGGATGAATTTTGTACAGAACACAAACAATACTTTCCGATGTATGAAACCCTATAATTTACTTTTTTAGTAAAAATCAGTGAGAAATTACATTTTAAACTTCATGTTTAGAAAAACTCAAATTTTCTGCTTAGTTATCCCAATTTCTACCACATTTTCTAATTTATTTGGAAAATTCTAGAGTTTTGTACACCGACAAGTATGGTTTCTGTACTGTTGAAAATTCATCGAAGAATCTCTCTTACTTATGAAGAAAATTGTGTATTCAACAAGTGCATGCAACACAATTCAAGACATAATGAAATATCAGATGTAACAGATGTAGTCTGTTATGTTTTGGAACTTCCAATGCTGTGAGTATGAATCCTGAATCATTCCTGGTCAGGCTGAAAAAGTTGTACGAATCTCTCTGTCTAATTATGGACGGTGAGAATTCAGATAGTAGCTAAATTTTTAATTTTCCCGGGAGTTCCTTGACAGCGTACCAGGGTATGCCATAAGGAAACTCATACATTTGGACTTGCAATTGTGCGAATTACTATTGAGATTTTTTAAACTTTTGTAGAGGTTTATTGAAAATAGATTATTGAAAATGTCCTGTGGTGCCTCTCCTATTCCAAGTAGGCCGAATTTACGTCACATCGCGAGTGAAAGCTTCTAACTGATGAGAATAAGCTGATATTGTTAACAATAGCCGACGTTAAAAACATCTATTGCGAGGCCCTGTAACAATTCCCTGGCTACTGCACACGGATGGCCAAGATGTTCGCAAACTTATACAACATACTGCTAAAATTGCGACTTTATGGACAATAAATGCCATTTTTGAATCAGAGGAGTTACCCCCAAAAATAACACCATACCTCATAAGCGAATAAAAATAAGCAAAGTCGACTACTTCTCGTGTTGAACGATTATTTACTTCAGATACTGTTCTAAAGGTAAACAACGCATCGTTTACTTTTTGAGCAAGATCCAGAACACGGGCTTTCCACGATAGCCAACTATCTATCTGAACGCCTAGAAAATTGACAGTTAAGTCTCACTTACCATATGCCCATTCTTTGTGTAATGAATAAGAAAGTTTTTGCTGATTGTTTGTTTTTAAATGCAAGAACTGCGTCTTACTGTGATTTAGCGTGAATTTATTTTCTACAAGCCATGTCTTGAACTGCATTATTTGAGACAGTGTCATTACTGCAAGCAACAGTCTTCACTATTAAGTTGTCATCAGCAAACAGAAATGTTTTAGAACTACCTGTTATACTAGAAGGCATTTCATTTATATGAAAAACCGTCGGAAGTCAACATAATGGATATAATGGTGATATAGGGTGCCATAATCTTCTTATCATGTAAGAATTCTACCATTGGTATTAGGCAGCACAGAAGCGAAGGGAAAAATTGTTAACCAACAGTACGCCTAACATAAAAATTTTGAGGTCTGGTGTTTTTTCGGAACTGTCGACACTTCACTGTTTAAAATTTCGTTGATCACAAGTGTGACACTGCGGTGCGTTATGCATGCGAACCAGCACAGAGGAAGGTTGCAGGCAACTTCGAGCCAAATTTTAAGCTCATACTTCACTTTCAAAGACATTTACGACTATTCAACTGAGTAATACCCGTAATTTTGTTGCAAATTATAGTTATAAAACTACATTAAATTACTATATTGTTGTTGTTAAATAATTTTTTATATTTTGGTTATAGTTTATGATTTACTACGCTTAATTTGTTGTACATATAAATAATTCTTACTTTTAAATCATTCATAGATTTATGTTATGTACTCTAGTGATTTTAGCTGTTATTTTATTAGTGTAGTGTATTTATTGTTTACTTTCTTGGAAATTATATTTTTACACGCTCAATACTAAATTTTCTTTTATGAAAGTCTGGAGGCTAAGTCATGTTGCAGGAATGCGTATGTCTTCTTTTCATTATTCAAAAACATTATATTCTTGAAATAAAAGAGACCAATCTTTGTCTTGAATGATAAAATGATGGTTCAAGGCATTATAAAAGAAACAATATAATCTGTTTTTGTTTTCCTGGTTTACCCCTGATTATTGTTGTTTTGGTGCACAGTTCTCGTAATATCAATCTTCGGCACTCGAGTAATTGAAAATAATGTCAGGCCATAACATTATTCTTTTACTGCACAACTCAGCAACAGTCTTCTATGATCGTTAATCACCTCCTCTTAGAACAAAAACGAACTTCCACAGTCGAAGAGTTCCTTCACTCACAAATCTCTGCAGATTGTGATAACTGTACAACATATATGCAAACAAACCATCGTAAGTGATGAATAAATAACACTATTTAACTATTACAATGATCTTCAGGGAATTTTATGTCTTCTATTTTGGACATGTCGTGATATTAAACCTAATTGTACTACGGTTTCGACAGCACTGTGTTTTGAGCTTTATTTGCTAATGAAAGAACTATATTTCAGAAGTAAATACGAAGAGAAGGTCTATATGAGTGTATTAGCCCTCGAATGTCACCATGATAAAATACACTCTTATTTTTGTTTAAAATTGTGTGTAATTTCTCCAATTTCTTGTGAAACTTTAATTGCACAGTTTCCGTTACACTTCCTGTGTCTAACGGCATAAATGTTGTTTTACACACATTTGATAATTCACATTTTTCCTTGATATGGAACTATTCTACTCTTACTACGTTCCATCCTAGAACTGAACACAGTCTCCTTTTCCACAAGAGCTTTCCATTAATTCGGGAAAAAAATATTATTTTCATTCCTTCTTGCTATGCAACCGTCTTTTATATAACCTTCTTAGAAGGATATGGCCTCTGAACTTGAGTATTAGTGATGCTATTGAGCGTGATTTAATGTTAGGCGTGAAATTAATATGAGGTGGAAAATACTAATGATACGTTAATAATGGCTCATTACGCAGTGATATTGCTGTAATTAAATTTCACTCAAAGCCTGCCTCGGATTTCGATACTTTGCGTGAGTGATAAACAACAGCTTTTCGTTTAAAGACACATTCGAGAGAAAATTTTCTAAGACAAATGTTTGTTTGCAGGAACAGCCTCCACGGCAGTAGGAGGTACGTAAGTTATTTCTTGCGAATACAGCCTTTAACAAGTTCCCTTACCATCGTCACCCGTACTTAGAACTGATTCATATGTTGTCACTGTTTCCCTGCATTGAAGCCCTCGACAGCTGGTGATTGTTGCTTTCCATCCAGTGAGCGTAAAAACTGAGATACCGATCGTTCCTTCGCTTCAGGCTTACTAATTCATGAATTTGATCAGATCCGCATGTCACCAGTATTTCTATATAAGACTAAGTGTTGCTTCATAATATAGTACCAGGTATTTCTTAGGCATCCTGATAAAGGTGCTCCATTTACAACCTGAAATCCATAGTTGCTATGCAGAACGCTCGCATCTGATGCATATTACAAACCAAAGAATGAATCACCCACAGCCCTGTTCATTCTCATGCATGCTCATTGAGGCTAATATTCCAGTCCGTATTTTTGGCCGTTCTCGTTCAACATGAACCCAAATGTTTGTCAGTTTCCTTGTGATGATTGTGTAGAGGGACGTCAATTTGAACATGCAATATCTGCTAATATCTGGCATCACATGCTTTTTTGCTTTTACGAGAAACTGGCTTCCTTAAACTAGATCATGCATTTTTTCCTGCTACAGTATAAGTTGTCTTATTCTAATATCTTACACAAAAGGAAGAAAATTCCACCCCAGTATTACTACATATTGTGTAATAAAGACACTCTTTTGTCCTAAATTAATAAATATTTTGGCAACATGAGAATTTCATACTTATCACGACGTTCTCACTATTTCTCCTGTTCTAAAATGTAACATTGTACATGCAAACACAAGGAGTGTACGAGGGTAAGTAAAAAGTATCTGCAATCATTTATAGTAGTTACAACACAAGTTACAACTGCTATTGACAACACACTCACCCTGCGTTTTAGTGGACACGGTCTTCCATTACGCAAACTTTCCGATACCCTCACTTTTAGTGGCACGCCACGCCATGTACGCAGTTCTTCGTTCACCTGATCAAAACAATCAGAAGATCAGTTGAGACATCTAGGTTCTGAAGTATTGTCAGCGGCAAATTGAACTACAATAGTTCGACCTCTTTCTGTCGATTCTACGGAATGGAGAAAACAACATTACGACAGTCGAGATAGTGATAAATAAGGGAAAGTTGCTTCGGAGGGTCTTGGTGTTCAATTGTGTTTACTCTACCAAACGAATTACACAAGCAGTTGTTTCAGGTAGCGTAGTGAGCAGGTAGTGGAATGCAACAAAAACGTGACCTACTCGATTCTATGGCATGGAGAGCCACATGAAGGTTGGAAGCGGGAAAAACACAGAGCGAGGTGACTGTAGCTACTGGAGTGTCCCAGAGGGAATTTCCAGGACCTGGAGGCGATTTCGGGCAGCGGCAACCGTTAAAAGAAGGCAAGGCCAAGGCCGTCCACGGGCAACATCAGCAGGAGATGACCGTTCTCTCCGGTTAACAGCCCGTTGAGGACAGGGGGCTGAATGCAACTCAGCTACAACGCACCCTCCAGACAGCAACAGGACGCGCAATATCAACACAATCAGTACGAAATAGCCTTCGGTAATGTGGCCTCTACGCGCGAAGGATTGTGGGTGGAGGAACATTAGGACCGTAGTCGTAACGAATGGCGTCGGTTTCTGTTCACAGATGAGTCAAGATTTTGTATTCAGGTGGACAGTTGTCGTTCCCTCATCTGCAGGGAACGTAGAACACAGAACAATCCGGCTTATGTGCAGGATACTTCAGCATATCATGGTGGTAGACGATTAGTGTGGTCAACAGTCTATATTGGCGTTCGTACGGACCTCTGTGTCGTTCATAATGGCGCTTTCACTGCTCAGAAGTATAGAGATGTGATCATAACTTGAAAGTTCCGGGCTGAGATGCTGCGGTCCAAACGTAAAACTTTCCCCGGACGTTTCGCCTTCGAATGCGGAAGGCATTTTCTTCAACTACTACGAACGTTGCTATAAGTGTTCACACAGAATACGTTCTCACAGCAATTTATTTCCCTTTCGAAAGAAAGCGTGAAGAATAACGGATTCAATGGTGATTAATAGTGCGTTATCGCCTGCCGTGACGAATCTATATACGGAAAAATTTGAAGCCGCTGGAGTACAACTTGATAGCATACTGGAGTTCATGCCAGGCTAAAACTTGGTGCATTATAATATGAAATTCACGATAGATATTGAAAAGGGGTCTATCTACCTTTCCTCGATTTATTGGAAGGAACAAATGTGTGGATCGCAGTGTGTATAGGAAACCAACGCACTCTGACCTGTATCTCCACGCTTGGAATCATTAACATTCACCACGAAGATGTTGTGGTCTAAGTACTTTGTTCCACCACTTACGAATAAGGTTTCGTGGTAACCAATGCTCCAAACTGAACGGGAATTGCAATTAAAACGAAGAGTTCCTCTCAAAGAAGTTGAGACAGAATTATAATAGCCGAAACTCGATTATCTACCGCATGCTACCCTAATATACGGATAAGATATGGTATCCGGTGTATGTTGCTCTCAAAAAATAGGAAAAGGCGTTTGTTTTTACAACATTAAAGATGGTTCATAACTGAGGAATCTGAGTGTATATCCTTTCCATGCGATTGTGGAGATTCTTACCTAGCGCCAACTATCAGAATACCAGATTTAAATAGCCAAACAAATGAGATGTCTTCGAGAACTTGCCTCGAATAAAATAATGAAATAGAATGGAAAGACACCAGCATTGTGGTTTAAATTCCAAGTTTATAGAACAGCATAAATGAAGAGTGTGTCAAAGATATCAAACAACCTAATAAACAGCGATGGATAGAGCTCTTGGGTTCCCTCCTTCAATTTATTAAAATCTTGCCGACCACCGCGTTCACCAGAGCGCGAGAACGCTGCGAGATTTTGCGTGTACCGGAATATCAGAGGGAACTCTGACAAAAGAGCATCAAAGGGGTCAGCGAACCTCGACTATAAATACCGGTTCAAGACCAACAATAGCTCAGGGTCTGCTTGGATTCCACGTACATAATTCTTATAACACAGTGTTGTTTGCAGTTTCACTTTTATGTTTCTTATTCTTGGACTCGGGAGAGAACAAGTTCTTGTTGTTGTAGTTAAATCCTTCAGAAGCTTGTCTTTTATAGTTGCACGCTGAAAAAAAAAACAACACTGTCGCTATATATGACAACTGTCAGACGACGAACACAGCACGCATTTGGCGCTATATAGGGGTATTTCCAACTTTATCCAACTACAGCCCGTTCTGGATGTAACTTTATCATATATCGTTCATTTCGTTGTTAGGCATACTATTAATTTTAATACACGTTTATTCCGTTTAAAAATTTGGAGGTGAGAGGAAGATTTCAATGTATATCAAAATGTTTAAAGATGTCATTCCACAGTTGTAAAGTACAATGGCCAAAATGAAAATTACGTTCTATTTTTTATATCTTTTACTATTTTTATGATTGCTCAGAAAGATAAAAGTCGCGTTTTCTTCGGGAAGGGTTCCTGCACTTCAAGTGCCATAGGGGCACGCATAAATAATACGGGACTCTTATCAATCGTTTGGGACTCTTAGTTTTACCTAGATTACAAGATATTCAAAATGTGACGGAATCGGCGAGTAGTACGTTGGTAGTGTTGCTTGAAAGAATTTGTTACTGAACAATCAGTTTACATTTATGAAAGTTAAATACGACAGAAGGAACTTTGTTAATTTCCGTGATACAATTCCGCATACCCTTTTAAAACTCAATAGTCATTTTCAGATTTCCATAAAGCTATTCACTTTTACTTCCCCGCTAATTTGTGTGTAATGGATTTTGGATTTTATTTTTTTGAATTTATTAATGGTAGTTGGGTATTTTGAAAAGGATAATATTACTACAGAACTTGATTATGTACTTTTCAAAACATTAATTGCTTTTTCAACTTTCATATGAAATACAGATTTTTGTTTCTTAGGTGGTTTAGAAAATATTCCCGTTAAGCCTTGTGTTGCGTTTTCACCCATTAAAAGATAGATACTGCAAAACTATAAAAAAAACGTACTATTATAACCCCACTTGTCATCAAGTTCGTTTATTTACAATTGCGACCATTCCATAGACAGTAGCATATAGTGTTTAACAAGAGTTAATAATAGAAAGTAATACGATGCATCATCAAGGAATTATCCAAACGGGACAGAAGTCAGTAGAGGCAAAAAAATGAGGGCAATTTAAAGACGTTTTTGATTTATTCAAAAGAAAGAGCTTTACAAATTGAGTAACAAATAATCCGTTGTTCCACCTTCTTTCCAAGAAGGTACTCAGGTTGACACAGATAAAACTGTATGGTCTCTTTCAGAGGAGACACTGCTAAATACTGTCCAAAAGGAGTTTTAGATCGTCAGAATTCTTAGTCGGTTGAAGGACCGTGTCTGCTCCAAACGGAGAGTTCCGGTAACTTTTCTGCAAAGGTAGGTTTTGGAAAACACGAAGACAAGCATTGAAAGTTTTGCTGCATCGGGCGGTCAGTATCTTGCTGAAATGTAAATCCAGGATGGCTTTCCTAAGAGTGATAAAGTGTAGAATGTCATTGACAACCTCTGTGCTACAATGGTGGCAGTGGTGGCAGACCATCACTGATGGATCTGAGGTCGTATGGTGGGTGACGACATGTACTGTGGTATAAGTGGGACAGTGAAGAAATGGTTTAACTCATACTTAACTGGAATAGTTGGAATAAGCAGTTCACAAAATATGCAAGAAACAGCTAATTCCTCTAACTGGCGAGCTATCAAAAATAGGGTCCCACAAGGTTTGGGCTTGGCTCTTTTGCTGTGCTATATATATATTAGGGACTTGCCAGTCTGTATTCACGAATACGCTTAGCTAGTTCTTTTTTTGCTGACGCCTGACAAACAGTAATTAACTGATGACATTCTAAATGATGTCTTTCTGAAAATTATTAAGTCGTTCTCTACAAATGGACTCTCATTAAGCTTTGTTAAACCCAGTATATACAGTGTTATACACTTAATGGCATGACACCATTAACAAATGTGACTTTGAATAGAAAACTGTAGCTAAGGTACAACATTCAAAACGTTTACATGTTTCAATTGATGATGGATTGAACTGGAAGAGACACATTGAAGATCTGCTGAAACGATTGAGTTCAGCTACTTATGCTGTCACTGTCAGTGCAAAATTTGGCGATATACATCTCGGAAAATTAGCATACTATGCCTGTTTTCATTCACTTCTTTCACATGGGACCATATTTTTGGGCAATTCAACGTTGATTAAAAAGTTTTCGTAGCACAAAAGCTTGTAATCAGACTAATTGCTCGAGCCTAGCCAAGATCATCTTGCAGACATTTGTATAAAGATCTAGGAATCTTCACTGAAGCTTCACAACATGTTTATTCACTTATGAATTTTGTTATTAACAATCTAACCCAACGCAAACGTAATAGCAGTGTGCATAGCTACAACACTAGGAGACAGGGCGATATTCACTATTCAAGGTTAAATCTAAATTTGGCACAGAAAGGGGTGAATTATTTTGCCACAAAAGTATTGGGTCACTTACTAAGTAGTATCAAAAGTCTGACAGATAGTCAGCTAGTATTTATAAAGAAATTAGATGAAATTCTAAGAGGCAACTCCTTCTATACTTTAGACGAATTTACTGATAAAATTTAGTAATTTCTCTAAACAAAATACATAAAAAACACAACAAAGAAACAAACAAAACTGAATTTAAAAAATTAAAAATCCTTAAAATATTGAGTGTCATGTATAGCCAACATTTATGAAACTGATACGTTCCACATCATTGCGAAATGTAGTATTTATAATCAATGGAACAAGTATTAATGTAATCTAATCTAACACTGAGTTTAGTATCGCACTCTTGTCCAGGATGTTCCAGGCGTGTATTCGGTGGATCTATTGCCTCCATTCTAAGTAGGACTCATCACTGTAGACAATTAAATGAAATTCTAGCTTGACAGTGAGATAACACACACGACACCAATGCAATCGGGCTCGTCGGTCCGCAGCGCTCAATGGTCGTTGGTACACGGGGAGTCGTGAACTCATTCTCTTTCTGGGACTAAAGGCACCATTAGCATATCGGATCCAAGATAATTAATCTGGAGCTCTTCCTCTTTGACGAATGTTCCGTCCTCAAATGCGCCTTCCCTCTAGACCTCTAGATCAGGGCGGTTCAGCAAAGCTGATCGGGAGCTCGTAGCCGCGGGAAGTAAACAAACCGGCAGGTGAGAGCAGAGCAAAGAGAGAGATCGCTGCGTCGGCTGACGGCTCCAGGTGACGGCGAGTTCATCGTACTGGGCGCCAAAGTGTTCCCGGACCGTCGAATGATGGAAGGACTTTATGGTTTAGTCTCTTTAATTAATGTGTCAGGGACTCTTCGCGGTTTGTGTGTGTTATTTTAAGGGAAGAATATTCTCATCATACATTTCTTTGACAAAATAAAGGCATGCAATAGGAAAATGTAACTCTGAGAAAGACAGTTGGAGGCAGGATACTTTCAATCAGAAACTATTCGCACTAACAAACGTTACCAATGTTGCAGTTTTGAGACTATACTGTTCCTTTAAGAAAGTTGCGTACTCAATTTCAAAAAAGATTAACTGATATACAGCGCTTAGGAACCTCGTATTTAGGGATCTTTGCTACTCCGTACTCCGTGGACATCGATTCTGTAAGCCAACCTCTGAGCGATTCAGAATTGAAAAATAGAGCCAGAAAATCATTAAGTTACTCTTACAAACATTTGTCACAGACGCATCGTACGAAACATGATAGATGGATGGATGGATGCTTAGGGTTTAACGTCCCATCGACAGCTTGGCCATTAGAGACGGAGCTAACGCTCGGAGTTTTTGGGTTAGGATGAGGAAGGAAATCGGCCGTGCCCTTTGAAAGGAACCATCCCGGCATATGCCTGGAGTGATTTAGGGAAATCACGGAAAACCTAAATCTGGATGGCCGGAGGTGGATTTGAACCACCATCCTACCGAATGCGAGTCCAGTGCGTTACCACTGCGCCACCTCGCTCGGTGAGAAACATGATAGACATACGCCATGGATTGTTAAGCTGTACGGATCAACGTATAGTTATGAGCAGTTCTTTTCCGTAATGAAAATGTGTGAACTACAACGACATGGTCCATAACATAGTTTTCATGTGTTTTGAGACTGAGCTTTGCTGAATCAGTCATTCCTATTTTTGAAGCTCTTCCGCAAGGACAAGTAAATAAGTAGATAAATTAGGAGTAAATGAGCTGGATTAATTTCGTAAAAGTGTGCTAATTTTGCCTTCCAATTTGACATCAAACATTAACTTTCTTAACTTCGATGTTGTCCATTATTTATTAAAAACGTTGACTTATATTTGAAAATCTGTTTGAATTAGTACTGTAACAACTTTTTTGTTTAATGTTCATCATTATTAATTAAAATTTAAGTATCCCCAGTGGCTGGTCAGAGTATTGATTTATAGTTGCTGCTGTCTCGGACAGTGGACTGTTCCACGCTCCTCTTGCAGAGGCCCAATGCAGCCAGAGCAAGGATGGCAACCACACTGCTACGTCGATTGATCCAGCCCAAACACTTTCCTCTCGATGCTATGTTCAGTCATGGATAACCAACTCCTTTCAGCATCGTCTCATACATCGCCCCTATTAAACGACTCCTCAAATTAGCCTTTTAAGGCCCAACTACATGTCGTCTCTCATCACGGTATATTTCTCACGTGCCTAACTGTGGGGCATAGTAATTGTCTGAGTACAATGTATAAGCAGTTGATAATGTAACTTTTGTATTTCGTATTTTGACTAAGTGCAATATTATACTTTTTGTTTAACCTGCATTTTTACAAAGAATATTGCCACATTGTAGAATTCATACAACCAGATGAATATTTTTTTAATTTTTTTTTATTTTTTTATGGGACATAACTACTGGATCATCAGTCCCTAAACTTACAAACTACTTATGAACTACTTACGAACTAGGACGGCACAAATATCCATGCCCGAGGGGGATTCGAACCCCCGACCGTAGTGGCCGTGCAGACCGTGACTGAAGCGCCTCAGTCCTCTCGGTCACCGCGACCGGCAGATGAAGATGGTATAGCCCACTGTAGCGGTCGTCTGTAAATTAATTAATAATATTGCGTTCTTGTAGTTTTCCTTTTGAAGATAATTAAAGAATGCATGAAATTCCGGATGATTTTATGACCCAGTTAACTCTTTCTCAGCTGTCCAGTGAAACTTCACTGCAGTAACACTCCTTCATCCATCGACTACGACACACCTAACGAGTCAAATTAAGATGGTGTGCCACCTAGCAGCAAAACGCGTGAAGCTGCACTTTTAGCATCATCCTTGTCATTTGTTGTTAACAAAAACACATTTACTTCTTTTCGGTCGTCCCGTCTTTCTACTCTGAATTCACGGCATTCACAAGAACCTGTCTTGACTACGTCGCTACACTTAGGCAGCTTCTAAGTATGGACTGTATCTGCCTTTAATATACGTTTCAATAGCAGGTTTATGAGTTCATCTTTCATGTCTCGAACATAATCAGACCCTATAAAATGTTCTGAACATACATGAGCAGTATCAGGGTTGAGAGCATCTAATCGCTTACACGCGTTTATCCACTTTAACCTTACCTCTTTATCTCTCGCATATCTGTGAAATATCGCATTCTTCTGTCTGCCGTGGTTTGTACAGCACGCAACAGCACAACACACCGTTGTCACTAAAAAGCCATCACTTACCATTTACAACTACTTAATACATACACAAATTATAAAGAGCCAGTGGGAAACCATTTCTGTGGAGATACTCTCCTAACAGCAAAACTATGGTCGTGCGGGAAAACACTGTGCTGGTCTCCTGGTGACGTCAGTGGCGTGGCGTACGGCTGCGCATCCGGCGGTTGACACCTACCGTCTATTCTAGAATCCGTAGGTTCTACTATGCCGTGGATCTGCGCGTTAGGAGTAGAGGTGTCTCTGCGCATGCGCAGAACACTCTTTGGAGCGAGCTTTCTGCTACTTTCCTCGATCTGTATTCAGCTGACGACATATGTGTTCTACAAGCCATGCGACACGAGCTATTGAACACAGTTTTCGGTGAGCCGACCGCTGTCACGACAAGTTGTGCAGAAGTAACTACATCCTCCACATTTAAAATGCTGTGAACCGTAAATATAGGTAATTATTTGCGCGTGCCAGCACGGCATAAAATACAGTTTAGTCTGTAATTCAGTAAAGGCCTAATCATTACATATTTCATGCTTGTTGCGCAAGGGTAACGTAATAATAATCATTTGTACCAGACTGACATAAAACGAACTGTTTGGTTAATTAGTCTGTATAATAATAACGGAATTACAAGCTATCTGCACAAGAGAAAATTAAATATCATCATATGTTGACTGTAGGGCGGCAATTAAGTAAAATTTGACAAGTCTGGGATATGAAACTAAAAACTGCCTGAGGAACTAAATTTTAATTGACATAAATTAAATTGCTTGAACCATTTCATTTAAAACGAAGTATGTAGTTCATTACACTGTATAATCATAACTAAATCCCAAGCTAGATGCACAAGAGATACATAAATATAAATATTTCTTTGTAGTAATATGGCATAAAACAAACAGTTTAGTTCGCAACTCTTTGTAATGGTAACGTATTATCATGCAACCTACACAATATTTCTTTGTAGTAATATGGCATAAAACAAACAGTTTAGTTCGCAACTCTTTGTAATGGTAACGTATTATCATGCAACCTACACAGGAGAAAAATAATTGTTTAAGAAACACGCACCAAATAAAAGGTTTACAAGAAGATGAACTACCCATCACAATGAATAAACATGTATACATGCGCACACTTCCGTACACGTACTTTGAGACTGTCGTGCGCGTTATGACTGCCGTGTAATGGAACGCACGAAATCTAGGCGGTTGCAGACTTACACGCTTTGGGCGCAGGTGCGAAATTGTGTACGATATGTGTGTCGTGTAATAACGACTTAATATTTACAATTTTTTGCATTTTCTATCCGTACCTGTATATCAGTTGAGGCCAGTTTGCATAACTCTTGTATGGTTCCATTTGCCTTTGTGTGTTTATTACCTGGCGAATATATGAGGGTTGGAACTTACATAGTGGCAACAATTTTTTTCAGAACCGATATAAAAGTTTTACATTTTTCACCTGTTACTGTCCTTCAAAGTAATCACCAGCTTTGTGTTGAAACTGTTGGCAGCGATGTGAAAGGCGCAGGGTAGTTATCAGACCTGTTCTGTTGATGGTGCGAATGGAGCGGTCTACTGCCTGTCGAATATCTGAAACGAATGCCACGAAGTGGTTCATTCATCTTCGGAATCAAATCAAATTCAGAAAAAAACTTAAGTCTGGAGATTATGGTGGATGGTTCAATACTTCTCTGTCCCATCGACCGAAGAAAGCAGCCACAGTTTGCGCTGTATAAGCAGGCGCATTGTCGTGCAAAATTATGGGTGGGTTGCGCAGAAAGCGTTGCAGCTTCTTTCGCAAAGCTAGTCGCAGGTGATGCTCAAAAAATGAACAGTAGTGCTGTGCACTGACGATCTGCGGTGGAGGAACGTAATGCGTTCGAATAACACCATCACAGTGGTACACGAGAATCGCCATAACTTTCATCATTCTTGGGCTGTGACACACTTTAGACTTTCGCGACAACCCATAATGACTCCATTCGTCGGACTGGTGTTTCAGTTTTGGCTCGTACGTTGTGGTCAATGGGCTAATCTAGTGTTGCGATACGGCGTAAGAAAGCTTCTCCTTCCGCTCAAATGCGTCTGAGCTGCGCCGTAACGCATCCATTCCTGCATTTCCGTCAGTTCACGAGGAACCCATCGAGATGAAAATTTTCGTATGCCAGGCGTTCCTTTAGGGTACGAAGCACAGTCGTATGTGCTAATCCGGTTTCGTGGGCAGGTGACAACTCGTCTAGTGTCGATCACTCTCAACTAACGACGCGGCAACAGTATGCACTTCTTCTTCAGAGACGCTAGGACGACCTCTCACATGTTACCGACCTTCTTTGAGAGCTTTTACTCCTTTGAAGGCTTTGAACCAACGTGCTAATGTTTCGTATGGCAATGCCGTTTCCCCGCACGCCTCTTGAAGACTTAGATGACACTTTCGTGCTGTACGACCTCTGTCATATTATATCTTGATCCAACTCCCCTTTTCCAGTTTCGAAAACATAGTGACACCGTTACGTCAGACCGCTCGCTCACAAGTCACTGCGTTTCAGTCGATTGTGCGCTCTCGCCGCGGCTTAGCGGCCGAGTGCATTAAGGCGCTATGTTACGATGCGCGAGGCCGTTCCCCGTCGGGGGTTAGAATCCCCCCTCCGGCATGGATGTTTGTGCCGTCTTTAGTATATGCTACTTCATAAGTAATTTGTACGTTTAGGGACTGATGACCCCGCATTTAAGTCCGATAAGCTCTACAAACATTTGAACATTTTTTATTGTGCGCTCGGCGGTGACATTGGGACTGGCGAGTCCATTTTCTCGGGGGTAAGGTAAGTATGTCAACAACGTGTGCTATCAGCGACAATAGTAGATTCCAGTGCGTAGTGATAATTTCATTTTATTTCGCGTGGCACTTTTGGCCGTTAGACCCCAGCTGGGATCGTGTTCGACTGCCTGGTGCAAGTCTTTAAAGGACTCCACACACGAGCGACGAATCACACCAATCCGTCACATGGGCGACCGATCGCTTCGTAGATCGCACGTGTGTGGACAAATCGCAGCGATCGGTCGCTGATCGCTGATCGCATGGAATTCCCAGGCAGTCTTGCATATCGCATGCGATTCGTCGATGCAATATGGCTGCCTGGCTGCTTAGCAGCGATGTGTGCCAACAATATTCCTGTGACTCGTTCCTCTTGTTATTGTGTTTGAGCAGGTAATTTTTTTTCTTGTTTTTTATTTTTTTGTTTCTCTTTTCCCATGTTCAGAAATATCTTTACATTTAGTCGGGGATCACGAACTACTCTGAACATTGGAGGCCAGAGTTTTTTAGTTATATTAAGAAGTAATACAAAATTCACCCTAGAATTTCTGCACTGACCAGAGTTCTGAAGCTTGTATTCATAGCCCTGGAATCAGTAGGAGATTCATTGTAATAGCCAAGTAAATTTGTTAAACAATTTCACGATTCATTAAATTTAAATTAGAAACCGAGAGATTAAAAGGTACCATAAAATTAAATGGATATTTTAATTTTCAGGGCAAATCAATGAAACTGTAGTGAAGTCCTTAGCCGTTTCACACAAACTAACTCCCTTTTCGCAATTTACATTCATGGTTATTAGCAGTGCGGCTATTTACAACATTTATGTGGACATATCGAGACTAAAAAACGAATTATGTACTGTATTTACTTGAAGCTAATCTGTAAAACGAACCTATGCAAAGAAACTGACGACGTATTACTACACTAGAAAGGCGTATATAACCCACTTGACGGCATTATAAGTGTAACGTAACCAAAACACCGCAGGAAACACATTCAAAACAAGTTTAATAAATTATAGTTACTGTTTTTAAAGCTTTTGTTTTAAGAATATTATTCGTGAGGATGCTCAAATCGACTGTGACTGCCGTTAATAATGACAGAGCCTTTCCCATTCCAAGAATATGCCTTCGTAATTCTCGTAGAAATAGCTTGACAAATCGCTCGTGTGTGGCAAGGAGGGGCGAGCGTTAGATTGCAGCAATATCGCATGCGGCGGATTGCAGGGATTCGTCGCTCGTGTTTGGGACCCTTAAGTGAGGCCACATGGCCGACTTGCGCGTCGATGAAGATGAAATGATAGTGAGGACGACACAACACCGAGTAGAGAAAATCTCCGATCAGATCGGGAATCGAACCCGGGTCCCCTGCGTGGCAGTCTAGCACGCTGTCCACTGGAATAGGGAGGCTGTTTAAGTTCCAACCCTCGTATCTTTTCTGAGGGAACTGAGATACCAAGAGCCGTATGTATAATAAAATATTTACTCTATCACAACCAGTTTCGGCATTCGACTATGCCATCTTCAGGTCCCTACATCGGAGCATAATATCCAAAAGTAGGGATACTAAAACTGGATTCGTGGACTTGTGTCTCTTAGTGGGAAACAATAACAGCAACTGCGACAACCACTCCTTCAAAATGTTCAAATGTTTGTTAAGCTTATGGGACTTAACTACGGGGTTATCAGTCCCTAAACTTACAAACTAGTACTTATCAACTAGCTTATCCTAAGGACGGCACAAATATCCATGCCCGAGGGGGGATTCGAACCCCCGACCGTAGTAGCCGTGCAGACCGTGACTGGAGCGCCTCAGTCTCCTCGGCCACCGCGGCCGGCAACCACTCCTTGTCACAGTTGGTGTTGTTGTTTTCCACTAAGAGACAGAAGTCCACGAATCCAGTTTTAGTATCCCTACTTTTGGATATTATACTCCGATGTAGGGACCTGAAGATGACATAGTGGAATGCCGAAACTGGATGTGATGGAGTAAACATGTTATTATACATACGGCTGTTGGTATCTCAGTTCCTTCAGACTCTTGACCAGCCACTGTCCCGTTTCCACCACTAGTGATAGATTCGATAACACTCGTATCTTTTGAACACTTTGCTTCCGAAGACTGGGTGAGAGGCTCGGCGTGGTTAGTGTAGCGCTGCTGTCGTGCCGGCAGGACGAAGGTGGCGGCGGCGCTGCTGAACAAGCACCTGCAGATCAACGGCATCGGCGGCGGCATCAGCACGCTCAACGGCGACGCGGCCGGGCCCTCTGGCGTGGCGCTGTCGCGGCAGAGAGCTGCGGTCGCCGCGCTGCCGCCGCCGTCGCCGTCGCCCGCCGCCGCCGTCGAGCCGCTCGCCTCCAGCAAGATGCGCCGCGAGCGCAAGGCGGCGCGCACGCTCGGCATCATCATGTCCGCCTTCCTCGCCTGCTGGCTGCCCTTCTTCCTCTGGTGAGCTGTTCTTCTGTCTGTCTGTTCTTCTGCCTTTTCATCCTAGTTTACACCACGTCAAAGCAGTCGTTCTGAATGCCATGTAGTCAACGACATGAAATCATTAAATCCAGAAAAACTGAATAATGGATTCCCGCAAGGTTCAGTGCTTGGCCCACTCTTGTTCAGTTCATATATCTCTCAAGGAGACCACATGAGTATCAGATTTGAGATTTTTTTAATATTTTAATGAAAGTCCAGCTCCAGTAGCATTTATTGGTGCTTTATTTAAGCCCACACTACCGGTTTCGTCCTCTACGCAACTTGACGTTACTTTCTCTATGGCATAACGTCTGTGACACTTGAAAATGGCCAAACATAGAGGCCAAAACCGGTAGTGTGGCCTTAAATAAAGCACCAATAAATGCAACTGGAGCTGGACTTTCATTAAAATTTGAACCACAGTTGCGGCAACAGCAAACATCCAGTGATGGAGAATCTTTTTTTGTATATTTATCGTAGGTGAAGTTCACAACTGAAATAAGTCAGCCATAGCTATTCGTCACAACTCTAAAAAATTATCGAAAAAACGTCTTTGAATTTTTACAAGTACGCGTAAAAACCAGAATCTGTCGCAGTAGGTCAGGTGGTAGCATTCTGACCTTAGGGTCAGTGGCTCGAATCCTGCCATAACGTTTTTTTTAATCATAAGGAGAGGCATTGAATTAAAATTTATGCTGTGCCCGGGATTCGAACCTGGGATCTCCTATTTACTGGGTAGGTGCTTTAGACTGTTTTTTTTTTTTTTTTTTTTTTTTTTTTTTTTTTTTTTTTTTTTTTTCCTATGGGTACTTCTGTTCCTTGCGGACGCTGATCGGGTTTGTTCCTTCTCGTCCGATGAAGTTTTGACTCAGCTTTTATATTTCAGAGAGCGTTGAGCTCTCTGACCAGGCGCGCTGAGTCACGGCGTCCTGCACAACATCTGTCTTAAAGCACGTCTCCCTCCACACCACATACTTTAATACTGCCTCATGTTCCCTGTGAAGTGCGTATCCTACATTGGAATAGCAACCCACCAAATCACGCGAGTAGGAACTATCCGCCTTGTTCGTCAGACTGAGGTGATACAAATGTCAACAAATGATACAATTCCTTGAGATAACATTGTCTCGTTATACCAAAGGTATTAAACATAACGAAAGGCATTGAATTAAAATTTATTGATACGCATTTCACAGGGAACATGAGGCACAATTAAATTATGTCGTGTGGAGGGAGACGTGCTTTAAGACAGTCCGTGTAGTTGTTTTGGTTACAACGCTGTGCTAGCTGAGTGGTAATATATATATATATATATATATATATATATATATATATATATATATATATATATATATATATAAGTGGTCTAAAATACCTACCTAGTAAATAGGTGGTTCCAGGTTCGAATCCCGGCCATAGCATAAATTTTAATTCTCTCGTTATGTTTATTACCTTTGGTATAATGAGACAATTGTATTATTTGTTGATTTTTTTGTTACGTTCAAATACTAACACAATTTTAATATCTAAATGTAATGTAAAGAAATGCACGTATATCTTTAATTTTCTACGTTTTATAAAAGTTTGTTGGTAATTATTTCAATCAAAAAACATGTTACATTTTTGACTGTATTGGCTTCACGATTAGCTGCGACGGTAGTCGTTGATAGTTCATTTTGTAAAGAGCTATGACGCTGCTTTTGGAAAGTCATCTCCATAGCTACTAATGGCTTTACAAGCATCTAATCTACTCAATCATCGTTTTAGGTGACGAAAATATGTTCAGCTGGTCTACATAAACGTAAACAAAAATTGACACAACACGTGGAACTAGAGATCTCAAAATGTTTTATATAAATGAATTGCAAAAAGAAAGGAAAGAAAAGAAGAAACCGTCACAGAGGGATTTGAACCATCGACCCCATGGATGTTAGGTAAGGACGCTGCCACATGAACTACACCGAGAGATTCTGCAACCGTTTTAATTATTGGCACTTACGTGTACTTGAAGTTCTTCAAAGTTTATTTTCTCGAGAAATTTTCAGAGTTGCGTCCATTGACTTTGGGTGATTGTTATTTAAGTTTTGTACTTCACGTACCATAAATAAAAAGAAATTTTAAAATCCGATATCCATGTGGTCTCCTTGTTAGACTAGCTTAAATCCCGGTACTTCGCATGCGTAGACTATATGGTCTGCATTGATTGCTTCTATATCTAAATATAAATTTTCATATATTTAGGTTTAAAAATGCTTTCCCAATCTACTTGCCACCCTTATTGCACCATTGGCAGAATCAAGGTTAGCTCCTCTGTGAAATTAGACGTTTTGAATTATTTATGGCCCTTCCGTTTGAATCCAACGTGCTGGAGTTGGAATTCACGGAATTCACCTAGGGGTCGGTTTGGTGTGACTCAAGTTTTTTGCTTTCTTGGTAACCTTTGTAAAGGATGTGAATTTCAAGACCATATTCTATGTTTGACGCGTTTATATTAGTCTGAAGCCAACCTGGTTGGTTATGTTATGCTCTGGATAGTTCCCAATAATTCTTTTGTGCTTTTTCTCCTTCTCTACTTGGGTACTGAAGTCCCTCATCAGGAGAATGTCAAATTTATCTGGATTTTTTAAAAATATTTTCATAACGTCATCTATGTTGTCTTCATCTTTTATTTGTTCTTTCTGTTATCTTCATTGGTGCGGGCATGTGCATTAACGGTGGTTTACACTTGACAAATCTAAAGCTCAGTTTGTAAAGTCGTTCAGAGTATGACTGAAAGTTAATAATTTAATCTAAAATATGTTTGTCTAATCTGAATTCAGTTTAGAGACGCAGAGTCTCTTTCATAATCATCTGCCTACCTTTCTCTTCTATATACTAAGACCTCTGGAATCAAAATCTTTCATCCATGAATTGACGCTGAAAGTAGTTAGGTAACTAGGTTCTCTAGTATTTCATTTTGTATGAGGTTCCAATATGCACTGACTCCTACCTCTGTAATGCTGCAGCCTCCCCAGAGTCCGAATGTCAGCTTGTACGCTTTTGTGCGTTCGATTGACCACCTAGGGTAGTTTATTTCACATCACACTCTTCCATGATTAATGATGGTGTAGCCCTTATTAACAAATCCGCTGCTTTACAACCACTGTTGTGATCCCAGGTAGTGTTTCTAAGCTGCTCTTAACCTGGGGAACAGGTGTTGGCCAAAGGGCTTCCTGTCTGTGTTGATTCGCAGTTGGTATTTCATCTACCGCCTATCCTGCATATCTGCTGAGTCTTTCCCTACGCGTCTCCTCGGGGCGCACCCGGTAGGGCGTATGTTTACTTTTATTCTGTTTTTTTTTCTATATTTATTTGTTGTATTTATACTATTCCCTGATCTTCTCTGCAGGTTTACCTCTTTCTCTGCTACTATGAAAATTAAGCTTTTCATCTGTGACTCAATTGTGCCTCAAGATAATGTAACCAAGAACAAGGGGGATAGCATTCGTCGTAATATAAACTGTATTTTATTGTAGGCTGACAGTATAGGTATCATCTGTGCTATACATACAAGAAAACACTAGATCACACATTGAAAATTGACATTAATATCAGCGATCTGAAAAACATAAATTACACAATTACACACCATTGTACATATTCATGTAATTTCATCAGACGTTTATTGCACTAACGACGCTTCGGGCATGCTTGACATAATAGACAACATTTTTGATTCTGTAGCTGTTATCTTTTAATCTCAAAGGGATTTACGATAATTCTTTCCAGTGGACATTGACGTAAATCGACGAGGGAATTAAAAAACTTGAGCCAAACGAGATTCGAATCGCAGTTTGACACAGATTTTCAATGTTTCCCATTAATTTATTTTAATGGTCACTGGAAGATAATGTAGTAAATTCCTTTATGTCTTAGCTGACAAAATACTATGTGTCTTTAATTGTCAGTATAACAGATATTATTCATTCAAGAAAAATTGTAAACCTCCTTTGTACATGGATAAATCATATGAGGACGCCGTTGACCAACCAAATCGATGATATCAGTAGCAGGCTCTTAACAGAAGCCTTAGACTGATTGATAGTTGTACTTGATAATTGGTAAAAAGTGCTGTTACAAATAATATTAACCTGATTAACCATCTATAATCGTATATAAAATGGATAACGCACATTTTGTACATCTGTTACATGTTTAGCACAGTGCTTATACAAATCTGATTCCTATGTAACTTTTGTATTTGTAGCACTGATAAGATCTGCACTGTTTGTATAAATCCAGATCTCCAATAAAACACAGATTTTAGCATGAGCGAAGTTGACGTCTCGCAGTTCTGAACTATCCCCTTATACCTTAACACGCCATACCATGTAGTCCCTTCATCTTCGTAAATTTTTCCATATCTTCATTTCTTCGCCGATTCTTGGATAACCACCTCCCTCACTAACTTGTCACTTCTTCTACATTCCATTTCAGTTTTCCCATAGTTCCTCATCTACTCAGAATTTAGCGCTCGAAACGTATATTTTCAGATACTTCTTCTTCAGAGTAAGTACACTTCTATTATCCACGAGTTATCTCCTTACCCGCACTTATCTTCTTTCACGTTCTTCCTTCGTCTCTCATCGGTTATTTTCCTTCCAGAGTAGCACAGTCCCTTTACTTCGTAGTTCCCAGTTTCGATTAATACGTTCGCAGATATTTTCTTTTGGATAACCACCTCCCTCACTACCTTGGCACTTATTATACATTCCATTTCAGTTTTCCCATAGTTCCTCATCTACTCAGAATTTAGCGCTCGAAACGTATATTTTCAGATACTTCTTCTTCAAAGTAAGTACACTTCTATTATCCACGAGTTATCTCCTTACCCGCACTTATCTTCTTTCACGTTCTTCCTTCGTCTCTCATCGGTTATTTTCCTTCCAGAGTAGCACAGTCCCTTTACTTCGTAGTTCCCAGTTTCGATTAATACGTTCGCAGATATTTTCTTTTCTGCTACTTGATACTACTCTCTTCTTCCTTCAGTTTACTTTGTCTCTATTCAGTACTCATTTCATTGAAACATTCTACTAACTTCGCGAATATACACGTCCAGTAAATCTTGTAGTGACAGGTCATATGCTGAAAGAAAAGTCCATGTAAAATGTTCAAACCAACTACGTGCTAGATGTTTCTTAGTAACAAGTATTTTCTAATTATTGGGATATTTTATACATCATTGATATCAACGCAAAAGTATCGGACTTTAATAGTGACAGCCTGTCGGCTTTACAATTGTCCATTCGATGCTTCCTTGAAGAAAACGATGCAAGTTTTTGCGATAATTTTCTCTTGAAATACTTTCAGTCGAAAAAGATTTTTTTTGTATGAATGGTTGCAAGAGCAGATTCATCGATTACTTTAATAGAAAGGATGGCTCATTACCACGGGAGATAAAAAATTAGCTGTAAGAAAGTGTCAGGAATGAAAGCAAAGAATAACTGTTCTTCACACTGTCACGCTACTAAACTATCATTTCATTGCAATATCTGTTATGTTAATTTGTTGGAATGGTAGATTCGGTGTTCTCTGCAATTTCCATTCATACATAATTCATTATATTACTACCTTTTCTTCACCAAGTCGATGACTCGCGAATCGTTCATTTCCGGCAACAAAACTGAGAAGAGGAACCAAAATGACATCGCTTTCGATTGAGCGCGGCTATTACCAATGGTTTATTTGGTCGAGCTGACTGTTTGGGCTCTGCACGCTTTTGCAGTCAATTACACTAAATAGTTCGGAACCATTTTACATTCTCAACACCACAGACTGCACTGGCCTAGTTGTCTTAGACGCCGTATACGAATGCATCTGTATCCTCCACTTTATAAAACTTTGAGTCGTCCGTTACAAAAAATGTTCAAATATTCGTAAATCTATGTGGTTATCAGTCCCTAGGATTACAAACTACTTAAACTAACCTACACTAACCTAAGGGCAACACACACACACATACAAACACACAAAAACACATGCCCAAGGGAGGACTCGAACCTCCGATGAGTAGCAACCGCGCGCTCTGTAGCAAGGCGCCTTAAAGCGCTCGGCCATTCGACCGGTGCTAGTCGTCCTTATCATTTAATTATTTTTCGCCGTGTCTGTTATGAAATCATCGCAGTATACTGCGTGAACTGGATATTGTCAACCACCACAATATTTCGCAGTTCTCGCATCTGTCACACTTATATATATAAGAAGGCACTCGTATCACTGCCAAGCAGCTACCCCACACAAAACTTTCTCTTTGGTGCGATTATGAGACAACAATTCATATTCCGTATTCATGAAGTATTTCGCGTGACGTCAAGTAATCCCAGGAGAGGAGTATTTCGTGTTGATGGACGGCTACAGCTTCGCTGCGCCTCATATAACCGCCTTTCGCCTGGAAATGGAAAGAAAATATCAAAATATTGTGTACCCGCTTTCAACCTACTCTGTTTTAAAACTACGGAGCGCAGTGAAAGCACACTGGATTCACATTCAGGAGGGTGACTTTTAAAATCCACTTCCAGCCACCAAGATTTCGGTTCTCAGAGATTTCCTTTAATAACTCCATACAAACGCTTGGATGGTTCCTTAGGAATGGCACGGAGAATTTCCCACCCCTAACAGAAACAATACTAGCTTTTTCTGCGTCTCTGGAGGCCGCGCTGTCTATTGTAAAACGTTTGTGACGCCTTCAGACGTCAAAATTTCAGTAAATAGTCCACATTATTTACTGATTTAAATCAGTCGTCACTGAACTTAGGTGTGATCAATATTCAACTAGTAACTGCTTCTAATTTCCAGAGCCTTTCCCTTTCATTCGCTTTATGTGAGTGAAGTTGTGCAGTGCTTAACACGGTGTACTGGCAATCGGAAGGAATGCAGTTCAAACCCCCGTTCGCCCAACTACGCATAACCTTTACGTCATTTCATTAAATGCCCCGTATCTAATTCTTTCGTTTTCGACACGACGTTAAGCCCTGATGGTCCTTTCGTTTCCTTTTCTTCTTCTACTTCTTCTACTACTGCTACTACTACTACTACTACTCCTTGTTCTCTGCATATTTTTCTGGGAGAAACATCGCATCGACTGCAAGTTGCTGTAGCGGAGACAAGGTCACAACGGTACGTCTTCTTACTTCGTTTTCTTATCTGACTAAATCATTTTGTGTGCGAATTCAATCATCAAACCATTCTGAAAGTGGCTTTTGTCGAATTTCACTATATTATTGAATCACTTTCGTAATTTTCGTTTTCATACCACACAAAATTTTAATACACTGCCAGGTCTGGAAAATCCTTATTAAATGTTCAAATGTTTGTTAAGCTTAAGGGACTTAGCTGCGGTGTCATCAGTCCCTAAACATAAAAATTACTTATGAACTACCTCATACTACAGACGACACAAACATCCATGCCCGAGGGGGGATTCGAACACCCGACCGTAGCGGCCGTGCAGACTGTGACTGGCGCGCTGCAGACCGCCTGGCCACTGCGGCCAGCAATCCTTATTACTTTTTCTTTTGTTTTCAACTGTTTGATGTAGTTTACTGCACTTCATCATTATTCAGCGCAGTACCTGCTGACACAAGAAAAGAGACCTGTAAAATATCCTGATTGATGTCAATTAAAATTCAAGTTTATTACAGTGAGTGTGAATCGATTGTAAACCATATTTGCTTTGTGAATTAGGTTCAGATCGTAAAGGAATTAAGTAACCCACTGAGCACAATGTTCTTATGTACACAGAGAGAAATTCCGTCTACAGCAAAAGTATGTATTCATATTTTGGCAGAAATAAGACATTTTCTACTTTAAGTTGTCTGTTACATAACTTTTCTCCTTAAGATTAGATTTTCATCTCCTCCAAAAATATGTTCAAATGTTTGTAAAGCTAAGAGACCAAACCGTTAGGGTGGTCTCCAGTGTTACGAACTACTTAAACGATCTTATTCTAAGATTCCCCGATGGAGACTCGAACCTCCGACGGGGAATGTTAACACAATCCGTCACAAGGGTCCTTAGACCACACGGCCATCCCCACGCCGTTCCCAAATTATGTCTTAATGGTCATCACCTATGCAACCACTGGCTGACTGATGGTTTGGTTTCCAGTCCTAAGTCACGGCTTTTTTATTCTTTTGCATTATTCTTGTATTTTTCTTGTTCGTGTGTATCAGATTTCCTACCCCCAACAATCATGGCTAAAAACGACATCACAGGTCCTGAATGAACAATTGTGCAGCATGTTCACTTTATTGACACTAAGATGTACATCACATGATGTTAAGTTCATAAACTTACCCCGACAGTGTAATTTTGCACAAAATAATTCTGAATGTAGAGCTGAGTCATTATCAAATCTATTAAAACAAACGAGTACCCAATGTTTTCGACCATTTGTCAGCTATCACTAAGGAAAAGGAAGTGTCGACCATTTCGACCACTTTACAGCGGATCTCTTCAAGGTGGTTAACTGCCAGTTGTTCTAAATGTCAGTACCGTGCGTTATTGGAGTTAGTGTTGTTTAATGGGCATCTCAATACCTAAATTTCAAAACCTATACAAAAAATTGCACAACTCTACTTTTTACGAGACGGTTATTGTGAAAAAAAAAAAAAAATACAAATCAGATTCAGTAATATAAAAACGTATTAAAAATCTGTATACAACTGAAGAGATTTTATTTTACACAATAACCATACCTCTCAACTGAAAATGTCCGGAAAAACCAACTTTGATTGTACGACAGTGATTGGCTGTCATTGCTTCACATCAGCGAAACGTATCTCTGATCCCATAATTATATGGCTTGAGATGTTTTGTTTCCGTGATAATCTCTTCCCACTATCAATGGACGAATCTGTGCAACTACAGGGTCTTTACGAAATTACCAACTGTGCAACTACAGGGACTTTAAGGCGAGTATACGATGCCACCACTTCTGTGAAATTTCGTAGAGGAATTTTACCATATCACAATGTTCAAATATCAGTAAATCTATGGGACTTAACACATGGGGTTATGTCTCTTGACTTTCAAACTACTTGAACTAACCTCGGTGCAAAACACACACACACACACACACACACACACACACACACACAAAGTCTCCTTCAGTAACATAGCAACCATTCTTTCCTCGGGACATCTGACCCGTAAGTTCAAATGTTCAAATGTTTGTTAAGCGTATGGGACTTAACTACTTACAAACTACTTATCAACTATCTTATACTAAAGACGGCACAAATATCCTTGCCCTAGGGGGGATTCGAACCCCCGACCGTAGTAGCCGTGCAGACCGTGACTGGAGCGCCTCAGACCCCTCGGCCACCGCGGCCGGCTGACCCGTAAATCTCCCCTTAGCTGTCATTTTTTCACTTACATAGGGAAACATGGAACCTTTCAGGATGTGCTTCACGAGAAATAAAGTAATTATCGAAAAATAGCTTGAGGAATAGTTTCTAGAGTTCCAAAATTGTGAGATGAAGCCATTCCATTTGCTCGCACCTGTAAAATCTATATTTACTGCCTTCTGCAGAGGAGAAAATTGCTTAAAACTGAACCGGACTATCGACTTTTAAGAGCTGAGTACCTTATATAGTCTTCTTCTTCTATGCTTATATCTGTCTTCTCCGTTGGTTTTCAGTCACTCCTGTTTATGTTCATATTTCCTATTAACGTAGTTTATTGCCTGAAAATGCTGCAGAAATGTATCTTGCATTTCATTATAAGGAGACCAACATTCCATAAAACTGGGTGATCATGTTGCGCTCATTAGTAGTTTTATTATGAGAAATATATTTCATTTGTATGCACATTACGGTAGTTTCATAGAACAGTCAGCCAGTCGCTTTTAAAACAGTAATACCCAGTGTGTAGGCTAATTATTCAAGTCGCATTGAGGAAACGCTAGGTCTCTAAGGCAACACGCCACGGACTGGGCGGCCGCTCCCGCTGGAGGCTCGAGTCCTCCCTCGGATATGGGTGTGAGTGTTGCCCTTAGTGTAAATTAGTTTGAGTAGTTCCTACGTCTAGGGACTGATGACTATAGCAGTTTGAATTATTCAAGACATGGGCCGTGCCTTTACTGCTAGACCGATTTGCGTCAAATAATCGTACTTAAACCGCGTCGGGATGCCTATTACTTGTATAGGTGAGCTATAGAACACGGCGCTTGCTACGGCCAGTTTTCCCTTTGCATTTACGACAGAGGAGAAGAAGAGTTAGTGGCGTTGTGTCCCCTTCGCCAATTTTTACGCAAATGCTCTGGACTCTAAATTCTTCCGCAGTGTCTCATAAAATGAGGGCAAGTGCCCCTGTTTATGGTGATACATCCGGCAAATGGATAAAGTTCTGCCGTCCACTTGGCGCTTTTCAGGTGAAGTATGATTATGTCCCGAAAGCGAATTCTCTTATCGTGTGGAACATGAAGAAAATTCTACAATATTCACACTCTCATCGCAGCCATATCTGTTTAACAGACATACACACAACCTTTATATTATGTGAAATAAATCGCAATTTGCGATGACTTATGACTTCAATGTACTAGGTTTAGATGTAATACCAATGCGCGGCGAATGAAAATTTGTGCCCGGGCGGGGTTCGAATCCGAGATCTCCTGCTTACTAGGCAGACGCGTTGACCACTCCGCCACCGAGGACACAGTGACAAGCCAGACTGCAGAGGACTCTTCCATGCACGTCTCCAGCCACACCCAAATCTCCCTTCGTCACGCTGTCTCTTTCCTATACAGCCTCTTAGTTCTGTAATGCTCGCAGCCACAATACTGTATTCCCGCATCAGGGAGAACAGACCATGAGGTATCGAGACACAATTAATTGTCGTTATGGGCCCAGCCTCAGCTTATATACAATTATATATTTTTGACGACGTTACAGCGTTCATTTTTAATGAAATAAATCGCAATTTGCGATCACTTATGGCCTCACTGTACTAGGTTTAGATGTAATACCAATGTTCGGAGTGGTCAACGCGTCTGCCTAGTAAGCAGGAGATCCCGGGTTCGAATCCCGGCCGTGCACAAATTTTCATTCCCCGCACATTGGTATTACATCTAAACATAGTACAGTGAAGCCATAAGTGATCGCAAATTGCGAATTATTTCATTAAATATGAACGCTGTAACGTCGTCAAAAATATATAATTTCATATTATGTGACGGAAATAACTTCAGAATTGGGCGGATAAATCTTGCTATACTTTGGGACCATTAGCAGAGATATAACGGAGTTTCATAGGTGTCGGATATGTTGTAGAGGGATATACCTGAGTATGAGGCTATCCGCTTTTTTAGCGACGGGCCTTTGTTTCCGAGAAAATTGGTGTAGAAGATCACAGCGCGCTGTAAGACGCTTCACGTTAGCCACTTTACAAGGAAGAGGGCGTGGAGCAGCGGTTAAGGTCTAAAGTTAGCATGCTGGTGGTACCGTGTTAGGGTCTCACCATGTTTTTTGCTTTAATTAAAATCACAATGGTACAAATTTTTCCATTTCATTTTACAGAATATCAACAAACGGTGTACATTCTGTGAAATTGGTGAACAATATTCAATCTCGTCGTAGCAATTTAATTTTCACTTCATTATTACCAAATCTTACTCGCTATCGTATGCATTGCTTGCTATGCCACAACAGGAATTCGGGTGATACTTGTCGTAAAAGTAACTAAACACAATGGCGTACAGCTGCAAGCACATTTCATGAAAGCTACTGTCTTGCAGGCCAAGGAGTTTTTAAGAGCGATTCCGGAAAACTTTCGTCACTTACATTAATAAAACGGAGCCTTTTCATCCTTGAACTTCGATGCTAACCATGCGTCTTTGATCATCTTCGAAAATGCATTTGCCTTGAACTGATATAAATTAATTAATGTATTTTTTTTATGGAATCGTGCCTGGACCGATTGATCTTCAACAAATCGGAAGCATTCTGAATATTTTAACCTGTTGGTAAAAATATAAGTTGCAAGGCTGGCAAACTGGGCACACTTTGGTGGGATAACTTCTAAGGTGCTGGTGCACGCTTTCCTCTCATTCACAAAGTTGTCATCGTATACCCACTTTTGTATCCCATCCTCGTCGTCTCTTTTGTGTCTCGTTTCCGCCGGTTGTCCTGGGTGTCGGTGGCCGAGTAGAGACCAACACGCGAGTGTAGGTACGGAGGTGACCAGCCAGTGGGACAGCAGAAACTAGAAACACTAAGCTAGATTAGTATAAGATATATTTCATAGAAATAATACGTTACTTGGAGAGCAGCAGACTAGTAGAATGTTGATACATAGTTTAGATAGAGGCCTGCCAACTGATGATTCCTAGTGCCTATCCGATAGACAAGTCTTAACTGGTGCCTATCTGATTCCCAAGTGGCCGATGCAGCAGTCGTGGCCACGAGCGGAGTTGCAGCAGAGGGCGCTCGCGGCTGACGTCGTAAGAACGCCGCGCCGTGCGTGCATGGCGGCGCGCGGCGAAAGTACGTGGCGCGCACTTCAGACTTGTGCGACACCACACCCACCCCACGTACCGACACTATAAAATTTAAACATTTTAATAACTTCACACGATTTCCACTCTACATTGATATTCTGTAAAATGAAAGAAAAATGTCGGACTATTGTGATAAAAAAAAGGGGGGCGGAAAATGCAGAGGATCCGAAGACGGTACCTCGGAGAGCCATCAAAATACGTTATTTACTCTTCTGATGGTACCTTTCTTAGATGTATCTAGGAATTCATGTCACAGGACTTTAATCTTTTATTCTTGTCAGTACTAATTATTTACCAGAGTATGGAAAGACTGCTGAAAACCGAAAGGAAGACATCCATTTTCTTTCTTTTCTTTAAATTTTAATTAAGAGGAAGGCAGGTGGTTCACTAGGCCATTCAGTATATAAGAAGGAATCACACAGGCCTATGCCTTCATGCAAGAAGCTGCCACAGTCCAGCGAAAATATACAGTGCTGACCAAGTTCTTCATAGGGCGCGCGTCATATGCGACAAAAAAAGCTTACCTTCTTAGCTGCAACATCTGATGGTCTTCAGTCAAAACGGCTATAGCGAAGCGCAGACCAAAAGAGCGTTTAAGAAGAAGAAAGAAGTAGAGACCCCAGAAGGATAGGAAGACGGCAAACGACTCGTGTTCCTACAATACGTGCGACCGCTGTCGGCCAAGATTGCGCGTCTTCTGGATAGCTGCAATATTAAAACCGTCTTTCGTCCACCACCGAAGACGAGGCAGATATTAGTTTCTGGTAAAGACCCACAAAATGTTAATGAACCGGGAATTTACAGCAACCCCTGTGAATGAAGCAAAGAATATGCTGGCCAAACATAGCGCTGTATCTCAAAACGCTGTGAGGAACATCGTTGTGTAATACTAGAGCGTAACAGAACACAGCATAAATGAAAGATCCGCCGCGTCGGAGTGGCCGAGTGCATTGAGGCTCTATGCTTCGATGCGCGAGGCCTTTTCCTGGCGGGGGTTCGAAACCCCCTCGGGCATGGATGTTTCTGCTGTCTTTATTATAAGGTGGTTCATAAGTAGTTTCTAAGTTTATGGAGTCATGGCCCCGCAGTTAAGTCCCATAAGCTTGACAATCATTTTGAATGAAAGAATCCCTAGAAATAAGGATTCACGATAACCATGTAAACAGAGGTTTAGGATACGAGGTTAGCGAAGCGTGGAATGTGGTGGGGTGGTTTCTTATATTATGAACACTTCAGCCAATGAGAATTCTGGTGTCTTTCCGTGGCCTTTTTGGTCATCCTGCCAGAAGACTGGCGTATAGACCCCTCGACCAATCCTGCGCCGGTCTCTGATTCAAAGAAACCTCGAGCTAGTTCAGTACCACACCACTGGTGTGTGTTCCTATTGCACGGTCTTACAAACTTACTTATTACCCATTTGTACCGTCTTTCATATCCAAGTATCACAATAGCTCAGGAGATACGGCGACATACTTCCTCGGCAATCCACCGTAAGGTGCATGACGGATTGGACTCTGTACCACTACTAGACATTTCCTTTCATATTCCACTCCCAGATAGAAAGTGGGAAACAAGAATGTCTATATGCCTCTGTACGAACCCTAATTTCTCCTATCTTGTCTTTGTGATCTTTGCGCAGAATGTATGCGGCATCAAGATCTTTCTACAGTCAGCTTCTAATTCCGGCTCTCTAAATTTGCTCAACGGAATTTCTCGAAAAGAGCGTCGTCTTTCCTCCAGAGATCTCCATTTGAGTTCCCGGAGCATTGCCGTGACAATCGCACATTGGTCGAACCTACAACAAACGTAGCTGTTCGCGCCAGAACTGTTTCTATGTCTTTCTTTAAACTGATCCGCTGCGGGTCCCAAACACTTGAGTAATATTAAAGACGTGGTCGTGCAAGCGTTTTATACGCGGTCTCCTTTACAGGTGAACTACATCTTCCCAAAATTGTCCCATTAAACCGAAGTCAGCTGTCCGCCTTACTCACAACTGTCCTTACATGTTCGTTCCATTTCATATCGCTCTGCAATGTTACGTCTAGATATTTGAACGAGGCGACTGCATCAAGAAGTTCACTATTAATGCTGTATTCGAACATTATGGGATTTTCCTCCTACTTATGCGCATCACCTTACATTTTTGTACATTGACAGCTAGCTGTCATTCTTAGCACCAACTAGAAACCCCTACACCACAGCATCATCAGCAAATTACTAGTTACTCTGTACATCAGATCATTTATATAGATAGAAAATAATAGCGGTCCTATCACACTCCCCTGGGGCACGCCTGACAATACACTCGTCTCTGATGAACACTCACTGTCAAGAACAACGTACTGCGTTCTGTTACATAGGAAGTCTTCCAGCCAGTCACAAATGTGTGAACCTATTCCATAAGCTCGTATCTTCGTTAGCAGTCGGCAGTGTGGCACAGCGACAAACACGTTTTTGAAGTCGAGAAAAATACAATAAGCCTGTTGTCCATCATCCATGGCTCGCGAGATGTCATGCAAGAAAAGGGCAAGCTGAGTTTCTCATGAACGATGTTTCCTAATCCAATGCTGATTCAAAGAAAGCTGATCTGCTACGATTTCCAAACGCTTGTGCAATACTCAAGACGTGGTCGTACAGACGTTTTATACGCGCTCTGCTTTACAGACGAAGTAAATCTTCCCAAAATTCTCCCAATAAACCGAAATCGGCTTTCCGACTCACTCACAACTGTTCTTACGTACTCCATTTCATGTCGCTCTGCAATGTTATGCCTTGATATTTGAACGACGCGACTGCATCAATACGTTCACTACTAATGCTGTATTCGAACATTATGGGATTGTTTGTCCTACTCATATGCATCACCTTACATTTTTCTACGTTAGAGGTAGACGCCATTCTTCACACCGACTAACAAGGAGAATTTTTTGATATTTATGATACGTGAATTTCAGTACTCGACTAACAATCAGCCAAAGCCATTCGACGCAACTGAAAAAAGTTCTCGAGAAAAGCTACCTTGAAGTTTTGTAAGTATACTTAAGTACCAATAATTAAAAGAATTGCAACATCTGTTGATGTAGCTCAGGTGGCATCTTTCTGGCTTCCCAACCGTAGAGTTGGTGGTTCGAATCCCACTGTGACAAATATTTTTCTTTGTTTTCGAATTTAGTTACATAAAACATTTTGGGATTTCTGATTACAAGTGTTGTTTTAATTTTTTATGTATATGTAGACGAGCTGAAGACTTTTTTGTCACCTAAAATGGTGGCTGAGTAGGTTAGTTGCTTTGAAAGCCGTTAGTAGATAAGGAGATGGCTTTCAAAAAAGAGCTTCGTAACTATTCACAAATTAAACAAACAAATACTACCGTCTTCAACTAATAGTGAAGCCAATACTGTAAAAAAATGTGAGTTATGTTTTTTGATTGAAACCATCATTATTAGCAACTTTTTATAGAATATTGAAAATTACGAATAAACAAAAATACGTGCACATTTCGTAAAAATTACCATTACATATTTAAATTTTATAAGTATTCGAAAACAACGAAAAAAAAGAAAGAAAGAAAAACCTGGCACGGCAAGACTCGAATCATCGACCTTATGGTTGGAAGGCTACAACGCTACCACCTGAGATACACCGACCGATGTTGCAGGTGATTTAATTATTTCAGTTACGAATACCTGCAAAATTGAAGAGTCTATTTTTCGATAATTTTTGAGAGTTGTTTCGATTGGCTATGGTTCATTGTTATTTGTGTTCTGAACTTCAGGCACCACAAAATATAAAAAAAAAAATCTAAAATCCGATACACATATGATACACAGGATTAAACCTTTCCCGCCCAAGGATGCCATATGGCATCATCATATTTATCTGTTACTCTCGGCCCAACCATTTGACCAAACACTGAAGGACTTTCCAGAATTCATTGTGGGAAGCTCGACTACCATTACTTCAAGAAACCAGAGGAGTTTTAGGCTACAACACATTGACAAAATATGTATTGTTGCTTAATGTCTAAGTTAAAGTACGATCAGCAAGACTTTCAAAACACTATATCAAGGTAAACGAAGAACCATTATTTGAAAATATCAATAATAAATTATTGTAAGGTGTCTAAACTGGTAGCAGAAAATGTGAAAAAATTTCAGGTATGGTAAAGGAAACAATGACGCCATATGAAATTCTAAATTTCCCTCTAAAAACTAAAATATCAAAAAATATTGAAAAACGACTTTCACAGTCATAAACGTACGGCAGGGCCTTATGAAAGTAGGTACTATGAGACAGTTTAAAACGTAAATAAATATTATTTTTAACACAAACTTACCTTTTTTAAATGGATACCCTGTATTATTTCTTAAGGAATGAATACCATGAAAAATCACAGAAAGAATGGCGTCGGTTGCATCTCAGTGCGTCAGTTACACCCGGAGAAACTGCGAATTGAAGTTGACGTTTGAACCTCGTGAGGCGTGATGCTAGCGCATGTCCGACACTCAACCGCGAGTCTCGCTTGAGTCTTTGACATGCGCTAGCATCACGCCTCACGAGGTTTAAACGTCAACTTCAATTCGCAGTTTCTCCGGGTGTAACTGACGCACTGAGATGCAACCGACGCCATTCCTTTTGTAATATTTCGAATTCAAATGTTTATAAATGTATCGGACCAAACTGCGTGGTCATCAGTCCGTAACTTACAAACTACTTAAACCTAGATAAACTAACCTAAGGGCAACACACACACACATCCCCCAGGGAGGACTCGAACCTCAACGGCGAGCAACCGCACGCTCCGCAGCCAGACGCTTTAGACCGCTCGGCTTGTGATATTTCATGGTACTGAATGCTTAAGAAATAATACAAGGTATTCATTTAAAAAAACGTAAGTTTGTGTTGAAAATAATATATATTTACGTTTTAAACTGTCTCATAGTACCTACTTTAATAAGCCCCTGCCGTATGTTCATGACTCTGACAGTCGTTTTTCATTATCGCTTGTGGTTCCAGAGATATATGGGGTGAAACAGTTGAGTGGGACACCCTGTATATACAGGGAGTTTCACTAAGTGGTTTGCCTCTGTAACTTATAAAATAATAGGTGGCGGGAAAATTTAATGCGGTAGGTCAACACAAGTAATGTTACACTTTCTGCGTAGCTAAGAATATAGTTTATTGTATCATTTTCCAAAGAATTGCTCCACAAAGATATAATTTTTTAAATGGAACAATAGTTTTTTCTATCGTGTATTGGATTAATCAAAACCAGCTGCGTCCAAATAAATTTAAACTACATTCCTATCACTGTTTGTTTGGGAGCTACAACCCATCAAAGTTCCGGGAGCGGAGGCTGCGATAGCGTAGCTAACTGGCCGAGTGGCTATCCCCTGGGGCACGGCCCACTGTCTCATGACCACCAGCCAGTCAGCTATGCTGTCGTAGCCTCCACGCCCTAAACTTTGAAGGGTTGTAGCTCCCAAACTAACAGTCATAGGAATGTAGTTAAAATTGATTTGGACACAGCTGGTTTCAACGAATGCACTGTACGATAGAAGAAACTATTGTTCCATTTAAAAAATTATATCTTTGTGCTGTAACTCTTTGGAAAATGATACAATAAACTATGTTCATAGCTCCGCAGAAAGTCTAACATTTCTTGTGTTGACCTACCGCATTAAAATTTCCCGTCACCTATTATTTTATAAATTACAGAGGCAAACACACTTAGTAAAACACCATATATATATATATATATATATATATATATATATATATATATATATATATACTGTTCTAATGTACATTCCCCTTAAAGAGAACGCTAAAAAAACAAAAATCTAGCTTTTATTCCCGTCTTTTTTTCTTCTTTTTCCCAAAAACCTTTCATTCTTTCACTTTGTGCCTTCTTTTGTTCATCTGTCCACTTTCGTCTGTTGTCTATGTGTTGTGACGTAAAGACAACTTTTTGGTTTCTTTTCAAGATATCAATGTTGGACACGAATTGCAGCTATTGTGTGAATTGACGGTTTATTTTCGTGAAAGGAATTGCAACCAGCTGCCTTTTTGGATGTTTTTTTATTTAATCCAGAACTAGTTTTCGAGCCACTGCAGGCTCATCTTCAGTGGATACTTTACAGGAACATTTATCTTCTACTAAGTGTAGGTTATGCTGGTATGTTGGTTTGTGTTCCTATTGTAGGTGTACATGTAATCAAGTTGTGCATTGGGCATGACGTTTTGTACACATTTGTAACGTGTAACGCTAAGTATAGCAAAAATGCTCTCATGTGTTAAAAACGTCAGTGTCCAATGCACAACTTGGTTACATGAAGCGAGAAGCTTCCTCGATACTATGTTAGACTGCCGACTGTCGCCGCACACGGTCGTATACGCCGAGCATCAGCAACATGTCAACGTACTTGTTGTTCGGGTATGCCATCGTCATCTGATGTCAGTAATTGTGGTATATTGAGCCCCGGTTGTTTGTGTGGCTCCAGCTGTCGGGTATATGGCCGTGTGCGGCGACAGTCGGCAGTCTAACAGTGCATCGAGGAAGCTTCTCGCTCCGTGACACCGGCGACGTTACAACTCGGCCGCACCACATTTGGAAGGCGTATTGCATTATGCGCAGCGTTTGTGGTATCTGCCCCTGATACTTTGAAGGGTTGTAGCTCCCAAACTAACAGTGGTAGGAACGTAGTTTAAATTGATTTGGGCGCAGCTGGTTTCAACGATTCCAATGCATGATAGAAAAAACTATTGTTCTATTTAAAAAATTATATCTTTGTGCTAACTCTTTGGAAAATGATACAATAAACTGTGTTCATAGCTCCGCAGAAAGTGTAACATTTCTTGTGTTGACCTACACCTATATATATATAATTCAAATCGTTATGAATATAAATATGGAGAGTAATAATTTTGTTCACAAATTAATAAGTTTTGGGCTGGAAAGGGTTAAACACAATTCCAAACTTTTTCTTAACCTACCTCAATTACACGCTTAAAGGCATATGCTGAGCACATTACCCCAATAGTAAGTCAACCTGACATCTGAAGTAGTTCTATAGAAGGCATTTCGATTCTTCATTGAATCGGGCGTGTGAACAGTAGATGACTATATGATTAAGCGTTATAGGTCCCCTACTCTTACTTGTGTTTATAAACGATTTGGGAGACAATGTGAATAGCTCCCTTAGACTGTTCGCGGTTGATGCTGTAGTTTTTCGGTTAGTGAAGCCAACAGAAAATATTGTGGGGAAGGCGAGCCAAAGATTTCGTTTCATTGGCAGAACGCTTCGAAGATGCATCAAAGCGACTGCCTACATCACACTTGTGAGTCCTCTCCTGGAGTACTGTTGCGCATTGTGGGACCCTGATCTGGTGGGACTGACGGAAGATATTGAGAAGGTTCAGAGAAGGGCAGCTCGTTTTGTTCTATCACGTTACGGAAGGGAAAGCGTCACGGAAATGTTGCATGAGTTGGGGTGGAAATCATTAAAAGAAGGACGTTAGTCATTACGGCGTGAACTGTTTGCGAAGTTTCAATCACCTACTTTTACTTCTGAATGTGAAAATATTTTGCTAGTACCCAGCTACTTAGGGAGACATGACCATCCCAATAAAATAAGAGAAATTAGGTCGAAATCGGAACGATTTACGTGTTCTTTCTTCCCGCGCGCTATAAGAGAATGGGCGTCTCGCTGCGGAGCTCGCGGTTACTCGCCGTGCAGGTTCGATTTCTCCCTATGGCATGGGTGTGTGTGTTTGTCCTAGGTTTAAGTAGTTTGTAAGCTACGGACTGATGACCACGCAGTTTGGTTCGATAGATTTGAACATTTGATTTTATTAGAGAAGGGAACGGTAGGGAAAAGTTATGAAAGTGGTTAATGAGCCCTCTGCAGGCACTTAAATGTGATTTGCAGAGTATCTATGTAGATGTAGGTGTAGATTAAATAGTGTCCTATGGGAAAGAGACATGTGTTGACGACGGGTGCCCGCGTGTTCCGGCAGGTACATCATCACGACGCTGTGCGGCGAGGAGCGGTGCTACTGCCCGCCGGTGGTGGTGGCGGCGGTCTTCTGGGTGGGCTACTTCAACTCGGCGCTGAACCCGCTCATCTACGCGTACTTCAACCGCGACTTCCGCGCCGCCTTCAAGCTGACGCTGCAGGCGTGCTGCGTGTGGCTGCTGCTGGGCCACGCCCACCTCGCCTGCCTGCGCTCGCGCGGCCGCCCCCGCGCCCGCCGGCCCGCCGCCCCCGCCAACGGCAGCGGCAACGGCGCCGGCAACGGCGACAGCAACGGCTCCTCCGACGGCCTGCCCAACCACCAGCAGCTGCGCGGCGCCGCCACCGCCGAGGTCAGCATCAACAACGTCCAGTCCGAGGACGTCATCTGAGGCGGCGCGTCATCGGCACAAACAAACACAGTGGTAGCCTCCAACGTTGCCCCTGTGAACGATCTGACAGCTTTCAGAATGAACGCCATCATCGTTCCAGACTGTTCCGTGTTACATTGCCATCAGTCACAATTCAGTGTCGATGGAGCTTCCAAATAGTGATTGAATACAATCGAGGCCGCAGATTGTCACCACTCGATGGGCCACAATAAATATGTGGTAATTCTTTTAGCAATCAGTCGTAAAAAATATATATTTATTTGTTTGCAAATCTAGATTTCGACCACTGTGTGGTCATTATCAATGCTTAAAACCAATTAAAATACTTAAAACATGGAGGTCGAAATGTTTTAAGTATTTTAATTGGTTTTAAGCATTGATAATGACCACACAGTCGTCGAAATCTAGATTTTCTATATATATATATATATATATATATATATATATATATATATATATATATATATATATATATTCCAACATGGAATCAAGCCTGACGCAATAAATATGATGTATTCAGGACCATGTAAATTACGAGCTGAGTCAGTTAACAACTCTCAACTAACATCAGCTGTGAGATTGAAAAAAAAAGAACCCATCTAACTTATTTTGTTCAGTTATTGATATGGTGTCTCTCCTTTTCGTACATGTACGAAAGAATAACCATTTGTTGACATTCCTGACCATAACTTTAGGAATTTGAAAAGATCGTCTTTTTATGTTCAAGTTCGGTGTGTTTCTGGCACAGCTTTTTTTTATTACCGAGGGCACTGAGCCCAGTTACAGGGCGCCTTGAGCATTCATGACCATGTAAATCAGGAGCTGAGTACCAATTGGGCTACCCAGGCACGCTTCCCTTCCAGCCCAAATCCTCAACTTGTGGCGCACCACAGTTGTAGTGTCTCCATGTCCATTAACTTCCTCTTGCTGGCAGCATATACTGGATTTCCGCAAGGGACCGACCGTATTAATGCGTCTGCATTGAAACTGTCAATTACCTGTTGCAGTATACATAGACTTATTGATATGGTGTTTTTCTCTTTTGGATGTGTCAGAGACGAACAGACACCATAGCATCAGCTGTTTGTATGCCCAAAACAGGCAATTAATAATTTCTGATTGCGCATGATTACACTCGATCAAAAAAAAAAAAAAAAAAAAAAAGCGTGTTTGTAAATCTATCGGCCCAAGCTGCGTGGTCACCAGTCCGTAGCTTACAAACTACTTAAACTAACCTAACCTAACCTAAGGGCAACACACATACCCATTCCCATGGGAGGACTCCAACCTCTGACGACGACCAACCGCGCGCTCCGCAGCGAGACGCTTTAGACCGCGCGGCTACTCCACTGCGCCACACTCGATCCCTTCCGGGAATCCATTATAGGCTCCGAGCAAGAGCAACTAATGAACAGTGCGCACTGCCATCGCAGTTTCTTATAAATTGATAATTTGGGTTGTAAGGAGCATGCCTGGATAGCCTACTTGGTTAAGGCTGCCGCTGGCTCGAGCTGGGAAATCCGTGTTTGAATCTCGGTTCAGCATAAATTTTCAACTTTGCCGTTAGATTTATTTCAATGCCCTGGAACGGCCAGAATGTTCAAATATTTCGAATTCGTAACATATTTTGGCTTCATCTGCCCTCAGCCCATATGTAGTACCTAATATCCGTGGAACGACAGAGCCATTCCGAAACTAATGCCTCTGCTTAATTTTAATGGTAAATTCAACACATCAGCCATGGGGCCTCTCAGTGAGTCTTCTCAAGACTGTGTATCTTTTACTGGCAGAAATTTATCAACACTTTCAAGGGAACAGGTGCGTCTAAATATCTTGGGATTACTTATCTGTTAATGGAAAGATCACATAGTACATTAAAAATTTTCTTGGACGAGGTAAGAAAATACTCCGAAAGTTAAAGTGGGCGCTATGGAATTAAAATAAATAACTAACACAAGAGGTGATATATATATGAAAAAAATCCAGATGAAGCCTTCCATATTGGCTTCGTCTTCCCTCAGCCCATAGTACCGCCTAATATCTGTGGTACGATGAGACTAATTCCGAAGCTAATGCTTCCCATTAATTTTCATTTTCAGATCAATACATGATCCATGGAGTCTCTCTATAAGTTTTACCAAGGTGGTATGTCTTTCACTGGCATGAAATAAGGTAGTAGATTTCAAGAACTAAATCTGGAAAGTTAAAAGGAAGAGGTGTTTCTAAATATCTTCAGCTCACCTATCTGTTAGTGTAAGGAGGACTGAAACAAAGAAAAAAAATTTGAACAAGGTAAGAAAGCTGTCTGAAAGTGTGCATCATGGAATAAAAAAATAACTAACATTAAAAAATGGAAACCACACAACTTTCTTCCTCCCAGCAAATTGGATACACGGCTTGCCGACTGGATTCTGCCACTCTTCAAAAAATGTTTAAATATTTGTAATCCTATGGAACCAAACTACGTTGATCGTCAGTCCCTAGTCTTACAAACTACTTACCTTACGCTGCGCTCCAGACCACTCGGCTACTCCCGCGCGGCTCTGCCACTCTTCATCTTCTGTAGATAAATAATTTCTCACTCCTTAACCTTTCCTGGAGATGTCCAGCTCAAACTCAATATAAGCGAATTCTGTAATAAGAATCTATAACACAGTGATCTACCTAGAAACCACGTACGGTTAAGAAATCTACACCATTACTACAAGGAGAGAGGAAGGCGTGTTATTATTTGAAAGTTGGATATTGCAACGAATATGTCAGAACTCTGGGAAATTAACAAAAGAGAAAACATAATTTTTTTGATATGCAATTGTAATACTACAGGAGGAATAGTGAAGTCATATCCAGTCTCATCTTAGATGATTACTGTGTCAAAATATTATCATCGACTACTTTTAGTTAAGACACAAGGGAATAGCAGCCAGAGGGTATTGATGGACGTCAGTGGTAAATGTTATAAATTTGTACCTGACCCTGATGTGAACCAGGGTCTCCCTAACATTAGGCAGATGACACACGGTATCGGGACAGGCCACAACAACTCTTCCAACTACTCTAGTACTCCAGCCGTACCTCAAATTCTCAACTTACCCACACACCTTTTGTAAATATCCGTAGCATCCCTTTAGTATACTACACTTCGGATCTTCTCCAATCCATTAAATCCTGAATTTAGCTGTGCACACAATTCCTAGTTCGAAATGCACAGATCATAATGGATGAGTTGATCGAGAGGGATAGAAGTCGAGCAGAGTGGAACTGAGCGTGATATTCTATTTAACCGCTACTGAAATGCAGTACCTATAGTTTTACATTACTCGCGTTTTTTCAGTCAACTTAGGAAAGAAAGTGTCAATAGATTTCAGTTATTGTAGCTGTTGTTCAGCAGTGAGGGATTTAATGGCACATGTGTGTTCTGAACACCTGAAAATGTCAAACACCATTTCGTAATGTCCGCGTTTTATTTTTGCTACTTGTCTCAGGACACCAAACGTGCACATAAACATGCAAAACTTGGTATTACATGGGCGTAATATGCCCTAGTTGTCATAAAGTAATAAGAGGCATTCGTTTCGGATTGGCCCTTGAGTTTCTTGTGGCGTCACCATGACATTTTTGGTTAGTCATAAGTCAACAGTCAGCAATTCAATGGGTTCTAACCACTGCTGAATCGTTGGAGTGTACACAAGAAACGGGCATCACACAACTACATCTGGGTCATATAAAGACAGTAAGTGTACTGATACAAACTTCATGTGCATCGGAACACTATGTGTTACCTCACAAAGTGAAACAAGCAGCCTGTAATACTATAATACCTTATGAACAATTGCTACGAGAATCAGACAGCATGAATAGATGTACACAATGTGAACTGCTTTCAGTATCATCATAGGAAGTCTGTGATTCTAATTTCGTCAACCTATTCAAAATATCATTTTATAAATCAGTGTTTAAAGGAGTTATTGTGATTCTACGTAATGATGTGGACTATCAAATCGCAATAGAAGTGGGAACGTTTAGCTACATGGTTAGCTCACTGTTTGTGAACAATGAAATTCGCTAAAATATCATTGGAGTAGTATAACGAAAACGTATATTTCGATTGTATACTCCTACAGGTAAATGACATGTCACAGTTGCGCAGCAGTATTCACAAACTCTGTTATCAGTTGCAAAGTAACAAAAAATTTCGGCTTGAAAATACAAAACATTTTATATGTATTTTAAAAATTTGTATATCACAATAGAAAGATGACAATATGTCTCAATCAGCTTAAAGGTCCTTCAACGGACTAATCAGTATTTTATAATTCAAAAAGCGAAATTGTTTTAAGAAAGTCTGTCGTGCAAACAAGCATACTTTCCGCATCATATCCACCGCTTATTTGCCGACAATGAGGTTGACCAAAGACACGATGACCATTAACAAACGACCTGGCCACAAGTCCCTATTCTACATTTTCTGTCATTATTTTAAAGGCCACTGTTGTCAATCTGACTGTTCAGCTAAGTTAGGAAGCCTTTGAGGAATAGCTATATGAGATTCAAATGTACTTTTCTTACAGATGATTCAGGATTCAGACGTCGAGCCCTAACAATTTAAGATACTTTTGCTGTTTTCAAACGTATGTGTTGCCACTGTATTTTTATTTCACTATGTATCCTACGTGCATATACTAACACTCTATAAGTATGAGAACTCGGAAAAGAAATGACGTACTCCTGGTAACACCCACAGAAGTCGTCTTTTACGTGAAAATTTGGAAGCGCTTCATAGTAAAGTTCAAACCTTTCTCATTATCTATGTCGAAACTGTTTTGTATTTTTTCCCCGCCCTTCCATAAAGATTGCTTTGTCGCTTCATTGCCAATATAAACTTTGAGGAAACTTTTCTTGTCCACAAAATTTTGCCTCTGCATCGTTATTTTTGTAGATGACACTCAAGAATATTAACTCGGCACATAATTTTCTTTTATAATCGAAAGTGCTTCCAACTATTTACTGCGGTTATATCTTCTAGCATAAGCAGCAAAACATCATATCCATTGGAACCATTCACATCACACATATCTGTTAGGTGCAATATATTTCCTTAATCTCTGTATTCATCGTCTTCGACGCTGAAAAACTGTACGCTTTGCAGACTCACAGCTGTTTCAGAAATAATACGGGAGAATTAAATGCAATTTTCCACAATTTTAACTGGGCTAAGTTGTATGTACAGAGCATTATTGCAGTACAGAAGGCATGAATGGGTCTTTTGTATCTATAATGAACAATAAATGCTTCATGAACATGTCCGTACTAGAGATAGTTCTTAGAGAAACATTTTGTGCTGAGTGAAACAAAATAGAGTTTAATACTGTACAAGATTTTAGATTGAGTGGCTATGTAAACATAGTGTGGTGTATACATTAAGACGGAAGGTAAAGTGGTGTCTAATTATTTCTGAACTTTATTTTTGGATCACATACAATTAATGCCGTACAATCAATAATAATTATGAATGTTGTTGTAATCAAGCAATCGTCAATTGCTGCGGTAAACGTAACTAAATGTTATAACGTATTTCACTGTAATTTAAAACGGGTTTAAAGATAAAGAAATTATAAATGTTCCAAAGATGTTGAGTTTATATGTCTCTATATCTACTCTGAGTTTATATAAGAGCGTAATTTTCATTAATGTAAGAGATGTGATTTATTTTTTATCAGAGAATTTACGACGTTTCAGACGTACCCTGTATTTCTGCAGTAAATCCATTGATCGCACGAGAAGCTCAAATTTACCTTATAACTATAATTTGTCACAGTATTACACAGTTGCAAAATCACATATTCCACACTGTTTACAAAGGAAATAGCACAATATTCAATTGTAATTTTGGTGTTTATTTTAACATGGGAAAATCATCTGACCAATAGATTTCCTCCATAGTGTCCCACTGTTTCAGTATTAATAACTAGGTGTTTCATTGTTACGCTTCGTGTATGGTCAGAAGACACTACCTGCCAGTTGTAACCAAAGTCTAAAATTCTAAGTGTGAAAGGAGTTCCTGAAATTAACTGTTCTTCTCCCAATACTCGGTGCAATAGTAAATTTCCTATTCTTCTACTAAAGTTCTTCGTATACGTGTTAAGGTATGTATTTTTTCCGTAATGTTAATATTTTAATAGATATTAGAGCCGTACAATACCTTAAGAAGTATTCTTGTACCTAAATGGTGTGTTATCTTCTTTTATATCGTGTTTCTAATTCCATTGTTTTTAATTATCCTTTAATTATGTACAGTCTGCAGTCTGGCCTAAGTTCTGTTACAGATTATTGAAGTGATAAAATGCAGAAAGGCCCCTACTTGTTCCCAGTAAATGATTCATTGAACAATAAAATATCTAAATGATGAATGTCTTTCATTGGAACGACACACTTTCCTGATATTCCATATTTATTCCTACATTACATTAATAATAGTAATGTGCTGATATAATAACATTTAATAATGAACATGCAACTGGCTGTAAACGCCAGGACGTGCAGAGAAAGGAACGAAATATGTATCACTGTTTAAATTACAACTCACAGGCTGTTTCAAGATAACAATACGTGCCTACGTGACTGTAGAAAAAGACTTGTTGCATATTTCCCCTCTTGCTCACAATCACATAATATACATACATCACCATTTTAAATGCTAAAGCTGCTTATTGAATTTCATTCTTTAGTTGACTATTTTATAATTATTTAGCGGAAATTGAAGGAATCATAGATCTGAAAGTGGTAGGGTCATGTGTGCACCGAAGGGCTACATGTAATACATTAATTTATAAATAATTACAAATAATTACAGTTATTAACAAATGTGAAACTCTTCGAAAATGCACAAAAATTATTAAATTTTTCTTTCGAGCCGCTTTCACTCAAAAACTTGCAGAATTCAGAGACATTTAAGAAAATGTACATTTACAAGGGTTTCCTAAACAGCGCTAAAGTTTTACAAAAAATAGTGTTAGAATCAACAAGTATTTTATCAGGGAAACATAATAATGGAAAGTCGAAGTGCGGCAGCCGGAGGTGATGGTTGTATGACTGTGTTGTGTGCCTGTGTGATTGCGTGAGTGTTCCATTTTCTGAAGAAGGCTATGGCCAATAACTGAAAGTGTTGTATGTGTGTGTCTTTTGTATGTGCCTGTCGCAGCTAGTCGCCACGTCTTTGCGGTGAGTTGTAAACTGTCCTTCCTATATTATCAGGGAAACATTTATATAGTTCATTTATACAATAAAACCAAATTACAGAAGCTTAAACTTATTAAAACCCATAAAATAGAAAAACAAATTATTTGACAGTGTAGTTAAAGGGATAGTGAATTTAACTAACCTAGACAAGGTCACACAGCAAACAACATTTCGTTAGTAAAGTTCACACATACTCAATGTATTCATTAACAAAAACTGCTTCAAGATGGCATATGGGTATTCGCCCTCAGAACCAGGAAATTGTGGTTATGGAGACCTTAAAAGGTAAGAAAAATTAATAGAGTTTTTAAAACAATTGGGACATCCAATTATTCGGTATGAAGTGTAGATATTCGGTATGAAGCGTGTTACTAAATAAAATACGTACCTTCTTATTTAACGATCGGTTTGGCTGTATGAAAGGACGCCAGAGAATCAGGAAAAATCATAACAAGTTTATGGCATTTTCTGGCTTAAAAAAGACATTTCGAAAATGTGAAATCTTAGGGGTAAAAGTTTAAGGAAAGGTCAGAAGCGGTTAATATATATTATGTACAAAAACCAACTGGGAGCAATAAGAAAGGCAACCAAGGACAAAATTATGTAGGACGGTCACTTAAACTTTAGCTCCTGCTATCATTCCAAGATGCAAAGAGATAAATGAAACAGACGTTCAATAGTTCAGTTACAATTCAGAGTGAAGAATATAAGTCATAAGATTTACTGCAGACAAAATCAGAAATAAGAGCCCTGAATAGTCAGCGGTATGTGGATCAGCTGCGGGATCATCTTCGCCCATGTTTGGTGTTCCAACAGCCTTATGGTTCTGCATTTTTCAAGATGATAATTCGTCGCTGCATCACTCCCACGACTGAGGTATCCCGATACGACTCACGATGCCACCTCACAACTTTACTTTCGCCATTGGTGGAGTCCCGGTTCCGGCAGATAATTTTAATCTGCCAGGAAGTTTCATTTAATATGTTGGCTGTCAATGAAAATAGGAAGGATACTACACAACGAACAAATAAGGAACAGTGCTATCTCACAACTAAAGAGGGTAAGTAAATAAAAACCAGTTATCAAGAGGTAAGGTGACATTTAAATTGTTCCTCTGTTTTTGACAAGAGAGAAAGCAGGGTTCCACCCGAATTTAATCAGAAACCTCCGTCTCTGATTATAAGGATGTTCGCTGGTTTAATTTCACCTTGATAACAAAATGCCAGTAGTTGGAAAGGCTATGCAGAATCTCCTTTTGCTATATTCCATAAGGTGACATGTGGCTGGGTAACGTTCTGCACCAGCAGATTTGCTTAGTTGTCGAAACGTTCGTGCCGGTCACATACCTGACAGTATGACATATATACGACAAGGTAGAACTACGTGCGATACAATAGACACTGCTCTTATGCAAATATCATCCTTTACGGACCATAACAGGTCCTTAATCTTAGATATTGCTGCAAATAGCTTTGCTTCCGGCATAAGGCAAAAAGTTAGTGTAGCTCAGTGGCATCATCCATCACTCTTTGCACAGCCGTCGATAGCTCAATTATCGTTTGATCTGAAGTTCACTGTAACTGCTGAGACGAAAACGGACTTCCAGATGGGATACAAAACAGTGTTGGTTGACTCCCTATAAACTGAATGTCTCCTTGGCCACCGCGGCCGGCCATATACAATGCTGACGACTGCAAGGCACGTTCCTGGAAGTCCTCCGTTAATAAATTGGAAGTTATGGCTGCCAAGGGGTTCCAAACGGAGCTCCATCTGTCCGTTAACAGTATTGCTCATTGAATAAGCTGTAGGTGGAAGTCAAAGCATATCGAAATGAATTCTTTACCTCAGCACCAATCCTGGCCTCAGTTATCTGCAACCAATAAGACAAAGGAAGGAGAGTGAAGAGAGAAACAACATTACAACTTACTCGTGAGAGTCATTCAAATGTAGTCACTCCATTCAATGTAGGAAATGTGCCTATTTCGTACTGTGATGTTCACATAACTTTCTAGTGGACTCTACAAACCAGAAACACGTTTGGCTACGTCAGAGTCCCATTTTTAGACACGATAGGCCTGAGGAAGTCTACATAATGGAGGAAGTACAAAAGTCTCCTTTGACAAAGAACTTTTCTTCAGGAGATTGTTAGTATCTGTCAATAGTTTTTGTAGGGTCTGTGCCAAAGCTGTAATATACTGAATCATAATGTAAACACATTATGTTTTGAATATAATCCTGCTTGTTCCACTCAACCGTAGAAATTATCTTGTCCGCAGGTAAAAAAATCCAGTATCAGGATCTACTCAGAGAGGACGTAAACTGCCGCCTAAGCTACCGTTATATTAATCACAGTAGAACGTGCCAAATCAAATGTTCAAATGTCTGTAGTCCTAATAAACCAACCTGCTAAGATCATCGCATCCTAAACTCCTTCACTAACTAACTTTAACTTATGCTAAGAACAACAGACACATACCTATGCCCGAAGGAGGACTCAAGTCTCCGACAGAAGTGGCAATGCAAACCACGACGTGGTGCCCCAAACCGCTCGGACATTTCCGGAGTGAAAGTGCCCTGGTCAACACACGACATTTCTAATCCCCTCTGAAACTTTCAAGATGTAGTTTAAAAACAGAAAACGTCGGCCAGACTGCGTGATCGTCGGCAGCGAACTGATGACATCATAATCCGACCCCTAAGTGGATACGCATAAACAGAAGTGCTTTCTGTGCTGGCTTTAGTCAGAACTAGTCATCTGTATATCTACGGCGACTGAAGATATCTTGAGCAGTGGGTAGGGGATTATGCCGTGAACCATGGCCTTTCATCCGAAAAACAAATACTAGCAAAATATAGCATGGTTTCCTGTCCGTTATTTCAAATCGTTGTAGAAAACAAGCGTTGCTGAAAGAACGCAAATTTTCTCGTGTCAATTCATTTGAGGGGCCATATCTGGCCATATGCTTCCGCATATGGCCAGATGAACAGTAACTCGTCCCACTCCTGCTAGGTTTAGCTACAGGGCGTTTTCGCGATCCGCAGAATCGATCGATTCTTTACTCAGAGAGCAGGTCCGTGAACCGCTGCAGTTAGAGCTCGTGTAAGAAGTCGCGGTCTCTGCTTTCCCAACTTGGGTGCTGGGCGAGTCCATTCCTTTGTTATGGGGTGGGGGGGAGGGGTGGGAGGAGGGGTGCTCCACCTCAGTTGCGTGTTGCCTATTAGTCGCGGGACTCGGTGAAAGGCGACTTCCAGCCCTTTCTATACGAGACGTGCAACACGCACAAGGAAGTCGTTGTCAGCTGCTGCGCCCCTTGCGACAGACCGTCGAACTACAAAGAAGCGTTCAAACGGTACGCATTTGCTGAGTCGTCTGCTTCGTTTGTTGTCAACTTACAGCAAATGAATCGCCGCATTAACATCACTTTTCGAAACAGTATGATATGTTGTGATGATTAAAACATTTATTTGTGTTTTAGACTGCCACTGTGAAACTATATTTAATTGTTATCGTGCAGTTCATGCGTAACTACGTCGCTCACATGTGTTAACGTCCTCATTATAAAATGCGATTACATACTTCCAGCCCCTGCAGTTTGAGGCGCCTATGTGTATGATGAACAAGCTCAGGTGTCTATAAATAAACCTTTCACTTTTATTAAGCTTCAAATAATGCTCACCAAAACAGATATTTCATCTGTTAACTACAGCATGTTTCTGGAAAAATAGCAAATATTTTAGAAGATGGTAAGAAAGACGAAATTGCAGTTAAAATTTCATAAACGTGTGTCCAATTTTTATTGGGTACAGAGATACAGCTCTTGATATGTAGAACAAACTGGTTTGGATATTTAGACTGATTCTTTCATCGGTTCTTGGTAGATCACCATATTGTCTTCTATCTAAATAATCGGTTTCGACGTAGTTTAAAGTCTGAATATGTCCTAGTAAGCCGAAAACGGGGTAACTAAGTAGAAATAAACTGTAGAACGTTCACAAAATACTACTTTTAATTAAGTGTGATGTTGTACTATCAAGAACCGACGGATGAATAAGTGAAAATTTCCTGATTTACATTTACTCTTAGTTTGTTTGGATTTCGTATTAACAACTGTATTCAATAAAAATTGTACATAGGTTGTATTAAATTTTAATGCAATTCCTGTATAGTACCACCTCCTAAAATACGATTGAGTCGAAAAACTACGTTCCTCTGAGCAGGAGACAAGTACACTTTGTCAAACAAATTCCCGACTTGGCTTCGTTTGTCAGCTGGGTTCCCCATTCGGTCGTCTGCGCATGCGCGAAGCACTTCCATACGCGTGAGAATACGATCCATCCTATTCCGTCTACTAGCGATCGTATGCGTGCATCTTGTGCAAGTGACACGCGTCTACACTGTACGCGGACGGTGTGACCGATGCATCATGGGTATTCTCGTAAGCTCTGACTTCCCGTGTAGAAAGGGCTTCGCACGTGTCGGCCGCCCCTCCAAAACAAAGGAATGGACACAGCTCGAGAATGCGTTTCTGCGCACTGGACACGGCATCTTGCGAGCTCTACAAGAGACTGCCAATGCGAGGTTCAAAGTAAGGCAGTTATCGCCATTTAGCGGCAAGCGCTTCCCATTACCGTGGGATAAGCCTTGTTTCAGCTGTCATACAGCTAGCTGCCACTACGTTACCATTATATTTGTGCCGCAAATAGTTGCTTGATAGGTACCTTTCTATGACTTCTGTTACCGTAATCATATGTGTACACAATGGATAATATCTTCTGTACAGCGTCATCCGTTAACTTCATTTCTGTGCTCTCTCTCTCTGAGGACAGGTCTTTTCTCTGAAAAGGTGAGTATACGTTTCAACTCATTATCTCGAACTTCATTGTCTATAGATTACCTAAAGTCCCTTTTATAGTTTCATTGCTTTTGAGGCGATGTCAGCACCCTCTGAAAGAAACGATGTCCGTGTACCTCAGACAGAAGATCTGCGGATGGGTGATACGCTATGACGCAATGTTAGTTCATGCTTTTTCGAAGGTTAATCATTCAATATTTCAATAATCTGCCTTACAGCAGAACCTTCTTCTTCCTAAGAGACCTCTCTACAGATTTCGGCTTCCTAACAGCTGAGGTCTGCTGCGTACTTCCTACACCTACAGCTACAGGAGGTTCATCTCCACTCAGCTCTGACAATTGGTCAAACCTATTTCCAACTTGCAACGTGAAGCTATTTGAATACCTCCTCCTAGATGCCTTCTTGCCAACTGCCAGTTCCCATTCCCCAGCCTCCCTTCTCCTTCTCAGCTTACCTAGTTCCTCTTCAGCGTTTTTCAACTGCACCTGAAAGGCACAATTCAAACGCTCCTGCTCCTCTATCATCTTATTCCTGCTGCATATCCTACAATTCCAGGAGAGAGCCTCACCACACTTCCCGCTGGCATCCCCACTGCATCCCCCCATGAAAATACTACAAAACCCACACTGCAGCCCACTACGCACGACCCTACGACAGAGCCCACTCTTTTCACTAATTATTTTATAATTATTTGTTAAGAAAAACTAGACGTCTATGTTATGTGAGTTGCGTTTCCACAAAAGAACGAGGAAGTACCTTAACTACAGCAATCAGCGAATATCAGTCTCTACAAATCAAGTAACGACAACAACAACTAATACTACAACTACTAATATCAAGAAAGAGCAAATAACACCACCACAAACACTTTACAATGTTGCCTATATAAACAAGTACAAAATCAAGCATCAGTAATAAACTAACTAAACACTGAGAGAGCACAAGCGTTATCAAATACCGTAACGGAAAGTTTCCCAACCGCAATTACGTTGAAAACAACAAGACACCGGTTGAAAAGTACTAAATTTAATAAACAACTAGTGCGATAACACCTCCTGAAATCTACTGACGTAAATAATTTAACTACAATACACAAACACTAATTGGAACATATCTTTCGGAGACTGCTAAGGCTGGAGCCACTCGCCACCAGATGTAAACAAAGTTCTAAGACGTCAATGCCGACGCACACGCCGACATTACTTAGAATAACATTAAATATAATAAAATACATATATAAATGTAATGTCCTTTGCTGGGTTCACGTTTTGTGTTTCTGTGGTGGAATATATGTTCTGACACAAGAATATTACTACCTCAACGAAAAGCAGAACAAGAGAGAAAAATAAAGTTTATTGAAAGAATACAGAAATTACATGGTACGCATTTTAAGATAGGTAGCAATGGTGCAATGCCGCCCATTTGCTTCTTAAACTGTTACTGATAAACACTACATATGAATAATTGTAAATATAAGTCTTATTATAATTATAGTACTGAAATTTGTCGGCTTTCTGTCTGTAAGGGATATTGAAATTGTAATTACGGCGTTTGATTCTCACAAGTCTCCTGAATCAATTCAAATAATTATATTTGCCTTATGATCATTCCCTGATTTTATATGGATTTGTAGAATAATGTATGCGGCTATATTGCATTTCAGTTGCATATTGGGGGAGCCATCCTCGCTCAGCCAAGAGCATCGTTTTCGGTTTCCGAGCAAATTAGGAAATTCCTAGCTACTTGTATTCCATTCTCTAGGTCCAAACTGTTAGCCGGCCGGCTGGAGAACCCAACAGCCTGACAAAATCTGCGTTTCACATGGAAACAATCAGCTTCCCCCTCTATCTGTAATGTCACAACGATATACTTCTGACAGAAATTTCGGAAAATTTATATTCGCTCAGAAAAATGTCTATTCCGTTGGCCTATAACTGTCAGATTGTGCTCTTGTCCAACAACGCTTTTAATAACATAGCAACATCAATCGATTTATAACCAGTTTTGTCTCACTTTAAGAGACTAGTCGTCACAAGTGAATAGAAAACTGTTTTTTTCTAGGAAAACATAAACAACTGTTTCACATCGTCTCAGACATTCACTTTGAAAGTGTTGTTGTGGTATGACAGGTATGCTCGGATATTAACACAATAATAGGTTTCTTTCGACGCGGCAAACGTTTTAACGTAATAGCCTCGACCACTTTCAGCTATAGAGCCTGTCCATTTGCCAGATTGCAGTTTGACAGGCGTCTGCGCTGTGGTTCACAAAGGAGTAATAGCGTGCAGACTCTTCATTATTCAACACTGTCGGTGGCTGAGTACGTTTGACAGCTCGCGGGATCAGGAATGCCAAGTGTAATTGCCTCCTCTCAGTAGTAAGCACTGGAAGTGTGCCATACGATGGCAAAACACCGGTGAGACAGCAATCATTGCAGGAACTGTGAAAAGCACCAAATGCTGGCGCGATATTCCACCAGTTTTTCCCTTGAGTCTTCAGGCTCCTGATTGCCTTTAATAGCAACCCTTTCTTACCAATGATAATATTTTCAACGATGCACTTATCTGCTAAAACGTAATTATTTTTGGGTATATTTCAACTTTCACACATGGACTCTCTGTGAAGCCATATTATTAATAACCAGATGTTCCTTTTGGCTGGAGCGGATGATTCTTAACCGTGTGGCTCATATAATTGATGGAAAGATCATAAAGGTACAAGCCGGTTTTAGACAAGGAAGATTTTGTTGTGAGCAAATACTCAATTTAAAGCAGCACATAGAAGATGGCTTTGAAAGAAAATTAATAAGTGGAGCAGCTTTCATAGATCTTACTGCTGCCTATGACACGGTAAACCACAGAAAGTTATTGTGCAAATTGTATCATCTCACACGGGACTGTATGCTGACAATGGTTATTGGTAGCCTTCTGCAGAATCGATGATTTTATGTATCTCTAAATGGCAAGAACAGCAGATGGCGGCTGTAGAAGAATGGCTTACCACAAGGAAGTGTACTTTCTCCGATCTTGTATAATGTGTACACTAATGACCAACCTATCCCTCAAGATACACGATTGTTCGTATATGCTGATGACACAGCAGAACACTGTCCAGGGATCCGGTTTTGATGAAGTATCCCAAAAACTATCCAGTGGTCTTGAAGAACTTGCCCAATACTACGATGCCAATCACCTAAAGCCAAACCCTTGTAAAACACAAGTATGTGCTTTCCATCTACGCAATAGAGATGTTGGAGTTGATATTGACGTTACGTGGCAGGGTAAGAAGCTAGAGCACTGTCCAACACCTAAATACCTTGGGGTTACACTTGACAGAACGCTCTCCTTCAAACAACATTGCTGAAATACGAAGGCCAAAGCTTGCTCCAGAAATAACATCATCCGCAGGCTGACAAACTATGAATGGGGAGCTCAACCATCAGTACTGAGAACATCAGCACTTGCTCTATGTGTCTCAGCAGCAGAATATGCAGCACCAGTATGGGATGCATCCGCCCACACTAAACAGGTTGATGTAAGTGTCAACGAGACTATGCGCATTGTTAGAGGCTGTTTCAGACCCACACCAACAGGTAATATGTACCTCCTTGCTGGAATTGCCCCACCCAGGATAAGAAGGCAGGTTGCAGCAGACGCTGAGAGAACAGAGAAAGAGAATTATTACCGACACCAATTGAATGGACACGTCAGTCAGGCTTGGAGGCTCAAATCTGGAAACAGCTTCATCGCAAGAACTAAGATCATTGACGGTACGCAGGAAGATAACACAATCTGTAAATGGAAGAATGAACAAACCGGACTGCCAATAACGCCAAAAGAGGAAATGGTACCTGGAAACAAGCTTCCCTGTACAGTTTGGAGAAACTAAACAGGATGAGGGCTGGTTACCCAGATGTAAAACTAATCTGCGCAGGTGGGGCCTGCTGACTAACGATGACGATGCTCTTTGTAAATGCGGAGAGGTTCAGGAAGAGGCACATCTGCTTATGTGCCGACTATTGCCGGAGCCCTGCAGTTTCAGTGGCCTGCTGCAAGCCAATGACAAAGCCGTGGCGATGGCTAACTATTGGAAAAACAAAACTTGATCTGGATACGGAAATGAAATGAATAAATGAATAACCAGATATCCCACGTATCCGGTCCCTTAAAGTCAATGTATTCCATATGTACCATTCCTCATCGTGGAGAAAAGATTATAGTACTAGCGTTATGTCCCGGCACTGACCGGATGTATTTATTCCTTTCTTACGTTATTCCGTCTCTCCTTTACTCTCCGTTCATCGCCTTCTGCCCTACTGACTATTCATTTCAGTTCCGTTTTCATGGTGCTCAAGCGCTATGACTTCACATTTCCTGAATGATCTAGCCTATAATAATATAATTTTCTAGGTACTAGTGGAATATTAGTAAAGTGTCTGCGAAATACGTTGTGAATGGCTATGGTAGTGAAGAAGTAATGAATTGGCACCCTCATACTTGACAGAGCAGATTTGCAAGTATTTCATTGGTTTTTACGTATTACCTCCTGAACCGGCAGCCGGACATTGATATACTTTCTAAGGTAGATTTAGTGGTATATTTGAAGACTGCCTGTAAAATATGTCTGAAATAGAGGTAGTAGTAAAGGCGTAATAAAAAGAGCTCTCATGTATCATGGTGAGGTTTTTAAGAACCTAATTGTTTATGACCTCATATCGTAAGAACTTTATGTTTTACAGCGAAACAATTCCAGCGGTATGTGTGTACATTTACTGAGAAATGTCTCTAGAAGAGAACTTTTACGGTAGAAGTAATAAAATTTAACACCATACCGAAAACTACAGTTTTACTGCAAGAACGGCGGAGAAGTAGCAATCGATAAACTTTCATTTCATCGTTTTGTTGGATTGTCAGCAAGAAAAACTTTCATAGAAGTTTGGTTTATGTGCCAAGTTCGTTGCTAGACGCTAAGCGCTCTAAAAAGTGGTTGAATAAAGTATCGTTATTAACGGATCCCACGATGTGGCAAATGTTTGTGACTAGCTGATAATGACGTCTAACCTCCTATATCGTCTATAGTTGCTGGGGTTTTACCCCCCCCCCAATAGCGAATTTTTCGGTATGTAAAGAAAGGTTTTACCGAACATGGTTGAATTCTGGCCACTGCTACTTGATGACATGTGGAACATATAAGCATGATGTGACAGTTTTTCATGAATGTCATTATTTTTGATATCATATCTCTAAAGTATGTGTCATAGATTGTTCTCACCCAGACAGCGACTGTTGTCTCATAGAACTACATCAGTGTTCGAATTTTGGGTGAAATCGGTCAAATGCTTTATGAGAGGATATGAAACGTTCGTCGCGGTCCCAAGCTGACATGCAAGTCAATAAAAAAAATCAAAGAGTCCTAGACACTGGGTCTCTATAAGACAGTCTAGCACTGCTTTTATTTGTCAAAAATGTTGAAATCTTTGTATAGCTTATGGGACTTAACTACGGGGTCATCAGCCCCTAAACTTACGAACTACTTACGAACTAGCTAACACTAAGGACGCCACAAATATCCATGCCCGAGGGGGGATTCAAACCCACGGCCGTAGTGGCCATGCAGACCGTGACTTGAGCGCCTTAATCCCCTAAGCTATACAAACGTTTGAACATTTGATTAGCTTTTCACAGCATTCACACAAGGCTGGCGCCGGTCTAGACACCTACAACGTGCTGACACGAGGAAAGTTTCCGACCGATTTCTCATACACAAACAGCAGTTGACCGGCTTGCCTGGTGAAACGTTGTTGTGATGCCTCTTGTATAGAATTTTGATAAAGGTCGGATTGTAGCCTATCGCGATTGCGGTTTATCGTATCGCGACATTGCTGCTAGCATTGGACGCGATCCAATGACTGTTAGCAGAATATGGAATCTGTGCGTTTATGAGGGTAATACGGAACGCTGTGCTGGATCCCAACAGCCTCGTATTACTAGCAGTCGAGATGACAGGCATCTTATATGCATGGCTGTAACGGATTGTGCAGCCACGTCTCGATCCCTGAGTCAATAGATAGTGACGTTTGCAAGACAACAACTATATGCACTAACAGTTCGGCGACGGTTGCAGCTGCATGGACTATCAGCTCAGTGACCATGGCTGCGGTTACCCTTGACGCTGGATCACAGATAGGAGTGCCTGAGATGGTGTACGCAACGAATGGCATAACATCATTTTTAAGGATGAATCCAGGTTCTGTTTGCAGCATCATGATGGTCGCATCCGTGTTTGGTGGCAACGCGGTGAACGCACATTGGAAGGGTGTTCAAATGTTTGTATAGCTTATGAGACTTAACTACCGGGTTATCAGTACCTAAACTTACAAACTACCTAGGAACTAACTAACACCAAGGACGGCACAAATATCCATGCCCGAGGGGGATTCTAACCCCCGGCCGTAGTGACCGTGCAGACCGTGACTGGCGCGCCTCAATCCCCTCGGCCACCATGTCCGGCTTGGAAGCGTGTATTCGTCATCGCCATACTGCCGTATCACCCGGCATCATGGTATGGGGTGCCATTGGTTAAACGTCTCGGTCACCTCTTGTTCGTATCGACGGCAGTTTGAACAGTGGCCGTTATATTTCAGATTTGTTGCGACCCGTGGCTCCACCCTTCTTTCGATCCCTGCGAAACCCTTCGTTTCTGTAGGATAATGCACGATAGCATGTTGCAGGTCCTGTACGGGCCTTTCTGGATACGGAAAATGTTGGACTGCTGTCCTAGCCAGTACAGTCCCCAGATCTCTCACCAATTAAAAACGTCTGGTCACTGACGGCCGAACAACTGGCTCGTCACAATACGCCAGTCACTACTCTTGATAAACTGTGGTATCGTGCAAATGTTCAAATGTGTGTAAAGCTTATGGGAATTAACTGCGAGTTATTAGTTTCTAAAATTACATACTACTTATGAACTAGTTTATACTAAAGACGGCATAAACATCCATGCCCGAGGAGGAATTCGAACCCCCGACGGGAAACGGCCTCGCGCGTCGTAGCATAGCGCCTCAATGCGCTCGGCCGCTCCGCCGCGGCTTGGTATCTTGTTGAAACTGCATGGGCATCTGTACCTGTACACGCCATCCAAGCTCTGTTTGACTCAATGCCCAGGCGTATCAAGGCCGTTGTTACGGCCAGAGGTGGTCGTTCTGGGTACTGATTTCTCAGGATCTATGCACCCAAATTGCGTGAAAATGTCATCACATGTCAGTTCTAGTATAACATATTATCCAATGAATACCCGTTTATTATCTGCATTTCTTCTTGGTGTAGCGATTTTAAGGGCCAGTAGTGTATTTATTGAAAAGTTTAATATCGATTTCCTTCGCATGGTGCAACATCCTCAGTGCAGATTGCGAGTCATGATGACTAATGTACTCCACATAAAACATTCAATAGTCAGATTCATAAAATAACAAAAAAGGTTTTCCTAGTACATGTTACAAGTCGAAGCAAATGTTTTAAACTTACAACATGTACTAGGAAGACCCTTTTAGTTATTTTATGGATCTGACTATTGAATGTTTTATATGGAGTACATGAGTCATCATGATTCGAAATCTGCACTGATGACGTTCCATCGTGCGTACGAAATCGATGTGTAGATTTTTTAAATAAATATTTTATATCGCACCACCAAGCTGGAAATTTCTTGTTTTTATTGCAATATTGTGGTGGGCTGGCAAAAGTTCCATTATGGAGTCAACTTTCAGCTATACACTTGCTTTTCGGTATACACTTGCTTTTCGGTTGTTTGATTGTGTAAGTAGTTGTTATGGTACCTTGCTATCGGTTAGTTACTGAACATTCTACTGTGTGTGATGCGTTTGTTCGGAATACAGCATGTCATATGGAACTGTATGAACGAGTGTAATTAGCAAGTGTGACTTCTGTGAAATTCATAATGTTGGTGGTTTTACTACCTTGGCTTTGTGGAAGTGCTATTATTTCAGTTTATGAGGGCACTAGGCTGTACATATTTTGGAAAATATTTCACGTTTAGTTCATTAAAGGTAGTGAATAGTGTGTTGCTGCAAGGTGTTGTGAATTCGTTTATCATGTTTTCGCCTTCCTTTATGACCTTTTGAATATAATAGTTTTTTTTTTTTTGTCGTCAATCTGCAGTTTTGAATGTTTCAGTTTTTCACGATTTGTAAGTCAGTTCTGAAAGTTGTGGGGCAGTGGTTCTCACTTATCAAATGTACTAATGACGTGAAATTTCTACTTTCAATCTTTCAGAACTTATGTGCTCTGCGTACCGTGTTAGGAAATTTATATATGTTTGTCTAATGTATTGTTACTGACAGGAGTTACAAGTGAGTTGGTATATTCCAGTGTTACTGTATTTGCCTGGAATTCTTTTTGTCGTCTCAACCTTTGTTGTACTGTGTTGTTTGCTTCTTTAATATATTTCCAATTTCGGGTACTATTTAATTGTTGTATGTTGTATTTTATTATTGTATGTTGTGTGTTTCTATTTTCTGGTGTGATGTGGTTTCTTGTGTTGTCGGTATGTTCTGCCACTTTGTTTTGAGGTCCTCCAGTTGGGCTCTTAGGTGGATGGCCATTAGTATTGTCTTTCTTTTCTAACTTGTTGTTCAGCTTGTCTATGCACTCTGATTTGTATTTATTCTCAACAGGAATTTGGTTAATTATGTTTAGTTCCTGCATGTAGTTCTGGGATTTTAGGGGTGTTCCGTTTAATCTGTGAAACATATAAGTAAAACTGGCTTATTTATGGGTATTGAGTGGTTGGAGGAGTTTTGGATGACAGTGATTTTGGCTGTAGCTTTTCTGTAGATTGAAAATTCATATTGTCTATTGTGCTATCTGAGAAATTTAGCTTCTTATTTTCTTCACTTTGTATTCTTTAATGTATTTGGGGGCGTACTGTGTTGATCTTACTGTCTAGTTTCCTATTATATCATTCATATACCTGAACCCTTTGTATCCTAATTGTTCACAATGTTGTTGAACTTCGTATTTTCTATGTAATCCAAGAAAAAGATTGATAGTATTGCACTGAAGAGGATCTGATGGGAAGTTCCTCTTCCTGTAAATAGGTTATCGTTAAAAGTGAAATATATTTATCCTGTGAATGAGGTTTCATCTATTAGTGTGTCAGGAAATTACTTGTTTGTCAGTGGCTGTTCTATGGTGTGTATAATTTCATCACTGGGTATTTGTGTGTACATGGATGTGTCGTCAAAAGATACCACATTTTTTGTTGAGGAGACAGTGATATTCTCAGTTTTGTTGTTTTTTTGTATGTTGGAAGGTGTGCATGTGTCTCCTCAATAGATTAGATGGGGGCTTTTCTGAAACCCCCCACAGGCCTTAGAAGGGCTTTACGGTTGTGGGATATCAGTTTTACGATTATTTTCTGTTATTCGCGTTACCTGCTTTGTGTGAAGTTACGTATGATGTTTTTATAAGTTTCTTTAGATTCCTTTTGTATCTTTGTATTGGGTCACTCGTCAATTTGATTATGTTACCTTCTTCGGGAAATCTCAACGTATTTTGCCTGTCATAATAAGATCGGTGAGTTCCATTTTTCTGAAATAAAGATGAGTGCTTTATGTCATTTTAATATACTGCTTAAGGTTTTCTCACCAGGTGTTTTCTTAATAGCAGTTAAGGATTGTTTGTTAAATTTCCTCTGATACTACTTCTTTCTTCAGACCTGGGTTTAAGTCTGATGTGTTAGTTTTTTCATGTAGCTCTATGATGTACTCACATCCAGTGATAAGATTTTCTACTTTGTCGTTACTTACAAACTACGTATGAACTACCTTATATAAAAGATAGAACAAACATCCATGGCTGAGGAGGAATTCGAACCCCCGACGTGGAACGGCCTTGCGCATCGCATCTCAGCGCCTTAATGCGCTCGGCCGCTCCGCTGCGGCCAAAAAACTTTCTTAGCTGACGTTTTCTACCTGCAACTACATCATTCCTACCAAATTTCATCTTCATAGGTGAAGTAGTTTCGAGACTTCTTGTTTAGTCAGTGAGTGAGTGAGTGTCCTTTCACTTTTATACAAATAGAGATTAAGAAAACAGACTGCTTAATTTTGGAAGCAAGAGAATTAAGCGAAAATTGTAGACAAAAATAAATAGTAACATGTAAATCTGTAATGTTAACTTGATACAAGGTCATGTCTAATGCGACAGTTTTACGGCATCTTCAGTGAAATTGTTGTGAGCGATAGACTTATTTTCGTTTCATAATTTCTTTTTAATTTTTTTTTTTTTTTTCCTGGGTATTCTCGCGCGGTGGCCTTCTATTATGACGTCATACCTCCTTGAGCTATGTGTCGTGCTCCTTTGTTTTTCGGTCAGGAATCTTCGTGGGCATACAGTGAACAGTTCACCAAAGTTTCATTGCAATCGAATCGAATGAATAGTTTATGAACACACACACACACACACACACACACACACACACACACACACACATATATATATATATATATATATATATATATATATATATATATATAAGGGTGCATGTAAGAACATGTCAAACACAGAAAAGCATGGTGTATTTCAAGGTCAACACGATTATTCTCCTCATTCTTTGTCACTTGATTTTCAAAGAACCGTTGCTTGGTTGTTACCAACATGAGCACACTAGAGTGCCGCAAATAAAATTTTACCGAAACGAGTGACATCACTTACTTTACTCTTTCGTGTTTAATATGAATTAAATAATTAATAGCCGCGCGGACGTAACCGAGCGGTCTGGAGCGCTACGTTGCGGATCGCATGGCCTCCCGTGACGGAGGTTCGAATCCTCCCTCGGGCATGGATGTTTGTTTTCTCTTTAGTCTAGTTAGTTCATAAGTAGTTTGTAAGTTTAGGAATAGATGACCCCGCTGTTAAGTCCCTTAAGCTTATAAACATTTGAACAAATAATTAATGCCGTTGCTCCTCTCTGTTGCTTCTACGTACCATTGCCCGGGTAGTAAATTATCCTCATAAAGCGAACATTTCATGGTCAATACTAGCACACTATGACGCAGTTGCCGTAAAGAAATTTAACCTTTATTTCTATAAAACTGTAAGTTCGTAAATGTTCACCTTTTGTAGGTTTCTAGTGAAAAAGTAGAAAAAGGTTCGTAACTAAAATAACCGCTTAATCTATCTGCAATCGCACGTTCTAGGCCGGGAAAATTTTATATGCAAAAATTTTTTGAAATAACCATAATTTTTTTCACTTACGCACACAAACCCATCCATCCACATCCAACCCACAAACACACACACACACATACACGAAATAAATATCTGCCCCCCCCCAACACACACACACAATAAAAACACACAAATATACACACAAGAAACATCACCAGTATCAAAACTATTCAAAATTCGCGTATACAGTCAACACAACAAGACTAATGGCGATATAAACAGTGCCAGTTCACAAGAAAAAGCGCACAAAATATCGTATAACATTAAGAACACGCCATTAACTAGCAAGCAGCAACATCACAGGTCGAATGTAAGTAAGCCACTGAACAGCCACGTAGATCTATTTTTCCACATAACTTCCAGGCGAATGTACAATAGTTTTCGTAAATAAAAACGTCCTGTTGTTTGCAGATGACAAGCTGTGAAAACTTGTCATTTTTCAGTTAAAGGAGATGTAAATCCAGCAGGCTTAATATATCCAACATAGTTGTCAAAGTCCAAATTCCTGTATAAACAAAATTTTTAAAATTTTATTCTACAAAATAAAAGGCGAAACCTTCGGAAGTTGGCACAAGAAGTACCAAAATATGTTTGTGTATTAAAACAAAACAAGATGTTTTTCATAAGACTGATTTAACCACAAATCAAATACAGTAAGCACTGAAGATTGAAGAGTTGCTCCATCACAAGATGATCATAAAAAAATCAGTTTTTCCACTAATAATAAATTAAAAGACAAAATAATTCTTAAATGTAAAGGAACAAGTACATCATAGGTCGGGCATTTAAAAACTAAATTGGTTCATGTGTCCAAAATTTTACATTTGCCAAACTGGAAGAAGCTTTGATACACGATACCGGGAACACACAGATGCTCTCAGGCTCAACAACTTAAATCAACCTTTGCTGCTCACTTAGCCCAACACAAAACCCCATAGGTAAGTAATGATGAAAACCTAGAAAGTTTACGTTTTGAAAAAAAAAAAGTAACACAAATGAATTTCATTTAAGAAATTGTAATATATAGTCACAGCCACAATAAACCTAATTGTATCGTGAATGATAAGCTAGAATTAAGAAACCAATTGTACCTTCATAGTTTCACAGTTTTTATAATTTCAACCAAGAAAGATGCCATTTAACTGATAGAGAAGTTCCTTCATTGGCCATTAGGAGCTCATTTCAAATGTGTAATTAAACGTATTTATTTAAATATGAGCATAAGTATCTTTGCAGTTGCACTGCACTATGCCAAATCAGTAAATACGTCACGTTCTTTGGTGCATCAAATCTTGAATTTAGCGTACATGGAGCGATACAATGCATAAATAAGACCTTTCTCTGAAGTAAGTTCAGTGAATAAGCATATATGTAATCTTAATGCATGTGTAAACAATACAAGCAAGCAGTGGCGGCGTGTCCTATGTGTTCATTTGTTCAGTGAACCCCCGAAGAAAAGATCGTTGTGAGAATAAGTAAATGAATAAGACCAGTAGTTTTTTAAACCATAATTCTTCGTTTCGTTCTTCTGTCATATCTTTTGTAGACACATGAGAAACGTTTTAGGTCGCGGAGACAGCACGAATACCAGTCATAGCGCGGCCGCTTAGTATAGGCGGCAGTGGACGCAGCGCTGCAATGCGCATGCGCGGCTGAGGTTCAAATTCTCTTCTGAACCCCCTGGAGGCAGCATATTGGCGCTCACGCGGCAGGGAGGGGCGAGGGGAATCTCCGCTTTTAAGATTACCGTTGGAGCTGCTAGAGACGCCAGCTCCTGTCGGTTACGCACGAATGGTCCTGAAGCAAAACAATGAACCTACTGTGCACCTCGCGTTTCGCATACGGAAATCCTCCATGAAGGCAACAACCGTCCTTCATATTTGGGTTTGGTGCATTGAAATTTAATTAAAAATATTTGATAAACTATGTTATAGCAACAAATTAAAGACGCATCAACTTTAAAAGCCTTCAGAGAATCTGTTGATGAATAATAATGAAGTCACCAGAATCCACCTGGGGGGGGAGGGAGGGGGGGGGGAAGGCGGTTAGGTGCATCGCCTTGTGTCGTCGGAGGTAGTGAGTTCGAGACCGATTCCAAGCAACTTTTTTAAACCCAATCTTCATTCTAACAGATTCGGGTATTGTTACTTGCCACATGTTTTTGGACGTTTCAGCAATTGTTGCGTGATTTTGAGAGTAAATGACATTTATACTGTACCCAGAAGAGTTCTATCAATAACGACATTTGTACTCTTCGTTGTAACAAATATTTAACTGTATGAAACGATGGGTAGAGCAGCCATTATGTATGCATAAGGTTAGGAGAGGGTGTTGCTTAGTGTCACGTGACCTGAAGGCAGATTTTCCTCTTCATCGTACCAGATTCATTTTGTTACAGTGGTTACTGTGTTCATGTGCATATTCATAAGTCCTTGGTATTTATTATCAAATAAAACTGAACAACTTTCAGTATCTTTTAGAAACAAATTACTCAGCTTTAAGCTTGGAACAAAAGTGTGAAATAAAGAAGATTCATAGGCCGACGCCTGAGCTCGAGTTGCAGCAAGCACAAACAAAGAGAGATAAGACATTCTGCAGCTCTTTTAACGAAAATATATTGAAAGGGGAGAGGGGGCCAACTAGGGTGCTTTCCCCCGGCGTCACTCACAGAAGTGTGCCAAATTGGACGCCGAGAGGGGCGGGAGGGGGGGGGGGAGGAGGGCGCCTAGGCATCGACGCGCTGACCGGTCAAGAGGGAGGGGGGAGGGGCGACACTGTTATTTGAAGCGCGAGACACCACTGCAAGCGAGAAGAAAACTTTGTTATATTCAGGACAGACAAGTGTACACTTCGTAACCTATGGATTTGCCTTTTATTATTTTAGGAAACCATTGTAGATCTGAAATCAACACTACTGTCTGATGATGGGCTCAGTCCCGAAACTAATAACGGCGAAATAAATTGAATGAAATGAATCGCAATTTGCGATGTTATGGCATCACTGTATTAGGTTTAGATGGAATACCAAACTGTGGCGAATGAAAATTTTGTCCGTCCGGGATTCGAACTCGGGATCTCCAGCTTGCTACGCAGACGCGTTGACCACTCCGCCACCGAGGACAGTGACCAGCCCCACTGCAGAGGACTCTTCCCTGCACGTCTCCCGCCACAGTTTGGTATTCCATCTAAACCTAATACATTGATGCCATAACATCGAAAATTGCGATTTATTTCATTCATTTGAACGCTGTAATTCTTCAAAAATATATATAATTGGAAATAAATTGATTCAGAAAAACTTGTGGTTGGTTGCAGTATTGATTTACTATAGAATTAATTCAATTCCTAGATTTGTATTTCACGTCTTTCATACGTTGATACTACATCCGTCTGTGGACAATAAATTTATTTCTTTGGAAATCAAATTAATATTGCCCAGATATATATTTTGTCCCGATATCTATTAAAGATATTAAACTGAATTAGAGGCATTGAGTTAAAATTTATGCTGCGGCCATTAATCGAACCCAGGACCTTCTACTTACTAGGCAGATGTGGTAACCATTATGCCACCTTTCTTTTTTTTTCTTTTTTTTCCGGGTCTCCTTCCTTCCCTACAACCCGTCTTTCCGCTCACCAAATTCGCCTTCATCGGCGTCGGCTTCATCGGCCTTTGTCTAAAGTAATTTACTCTTCTTCTGCACGTTAAGGGAGTGGATCTCTTTCCATCTTGAAGTCCTCCGCAGGGAAGTGTGGAACTTCATCCAGAAGGAAACAATATATATCGACAATTTCTGTCCCAGGAAAATAATAAGAAGAAGAATAATAATAAATAATAAAAATAAGAATAACTAAAGGAAGAAGAGAAAGAAACTGACTCTTCTGTCTTCACACATGTCATTTTCAGCACGCTGTCTACTACCCAGAGTTCGTCTTCTCGTCAATTGTGTTTGCTTGATTTCCCTTGGCGATCAAATTTTCGTTTCGTAGAAACCACTAATCTCTGTCATTTTGAATCTGTTTTACTTTTATCCTCTCTTAACTGCGATAGCGCCACCCACCGAAAGGACTGTGCGTCATGCTTCTTTGACGTTGTATTTCTATGTCGTGTCGTCGGGTTCAACTTCAACTTTTTTCCTCTTCCCTTTCTGTTGAATATCGTTCGTTGCTCTTCGTTCTTCTTATCTGCGTCAATTCTAGCGCCACTGGGTAGTTTGCAAACAATATTTTGTGTCGTGGGTTGTTAATGAGTTTCATAGCCTTATTTATACTATAGAGTCGAAAATCGTGGTAGCTGTCTTCCGCCGGTTTATTAATTATATAATGTAATGTGTGGCCGACTAGCTGGTCCACATGTTTTGTTTCGTCATTGGAAAATAGTTGAAATCAGGTTGTATCATGGTTCCAAATGCTATTTCTTTGGTGGTCGTTCTGCCTATCAGAGCAAGTTTCCTCCGACACCATTCCCATATCTTTGTGTTCTCCCCGCATATACACCTGTGTTGTAGAGTGTCGACGAAGTCGCAACTCTTGCACGTAGGAGTTTTGGAAAGCTTTATTCTGTGAAGTTTTTCCTTCATGGCTATTGTTTCGTTTACGACTCTGTACCATGTTGATCTGATGTCTGTGTCGAGGATCTTGTTGTTGATGTTCTTCCACACTGTGGGCCACCGTATGTGTGTGTATTTGGTTTCCATCCTGTTCTTCCTCCCATTGCCATACATAAATGTGTATATCTCTGCTGTTGTTTGATTTCTGATGATGTTGCTCTGCCTTCGCAGGTAGCTTGCATCAAGGAAGAACTGGCGAATATGAGTGAGTTCATGTGGCACGGCATTAAGGTTAACCGGAGCCTCTAAACTAAGTGGTCTGTATGGGTTGATGACTACTCGGAAAGCGCTGTGTGGTTGTTCGTCATCAATTTGGAGAATTCGTCTTATCAGTAGTGCTCTGCATTTGGTGCCAACATCCATTACACCAAGTCCTCCTTCCCTGGGTGGAAGTGTCGTTACATCTATTCCGACTTTGAAGATACTGCCTCGCCATAGATACCAACCTACTGCCACCATCACTCTGCCAGCTATTGTTGCATTGATCGGAAGGATTTGGCTTACATACCAAATTTTCGATAGGATTTTGGTGTTAACAAAGTGAACTCTTTCAAGTAAATTTTGCATACGACCGTAATTCTGTCGGAGACATGCTCTTGTCATATTTAAAATGTCCCAAGTTGCAGCCGTTGTTCGCAGAGGGCAATTGTACATTTTTATTCCCAGGAATTTCACAGGAAGTCGGTACGCGCGTAGTCTTCTCCCTCATTCTCCTGGAACCCTGTTCCTAATGGCAGTAATTTCGTTTTCCGTATGTTCAATTTGGAACCAGAAGTGTGTTCAAACTCGCCAACCACCGTCCGCACGTCACGCAGTTCCTGTACGTTATTAAGAACAACTCCCACGTCATCCGCGATGCATTTGAGAGTGCTGCCGTAGATGATCATTCCTTGGAGCCGTTGGCTGAGTCTCCTTATTAGTGGGTCGATAGCAATGACAAAGAGAGTCATTGACAAAGGACAACCTTGTCGTACGGATTTCTCTATGGGTAATGCTTTTGTGAGATGTCCGTTTATCTTTACTCTAGACTTGGCATTTTTAAATAAATTTTTGAGCATGAAGACGAATTCTTCCACAAACCCCAGACGTGTCATTATTGCAAAAAGGTACTGGTGACTGGTCCTGTCGAAAGCCTTGTTAAGGTCTAACGATAAAAGTGCTGCTTCTGGACGTGTGAGAGCGCAGTAGCTTATTAGCTCCCTATAATCAGTGAGACTTTGAAGGATCGTTCGTCCCGGTACTGCTGCCGTCTTAGATGTATAATTTTATGCAACACCAGTTTGATCCTCGCTGCTACGACACGTGCTACTATCTTGTAATCCGAGTAAGGATAAGGGGCGGATTTTATGCATGTCGTTACAGGGGTATTCTTTGGGAATAAGGACTATGATCCCCTCGTTGAATCCATCCGGTATAATTGTCCCGTCCTTAATTTCGTTGCACATGTCGAGGAAGCAGTTTTCGAATAGGTACCAAACGCGTTTGTAGAATTCTATTGGTAATCCGTCTGCGCCAGGTGATTTGTTTCCCTGTGCTCGTTTCATTGCTGATCTCAGTTCCTGTACGGTTACGTCCACCAACAGAGATTCCGCATCTTGTGTATTCAGGAGGTCAGGTAAGCTTTTCATAATCTGTCTGAGCAACCCGTCGTCGACTTGCTCCGAAGCGTACAATTCCGTATAATACTCTGTGACGTATTGCTTAATTGCCCGGTGATCTTTCAACAGGTTTCCGTCTCCTCTTCGAAGGCTGTGTATCAGTCTATTCTGCTTGTGACGTTGTTCCTTCGCGAGGTGGTACAGTGAAGGCGCTTCCCCGGACAAGCTGTTATGGTCTCTCGACCGGACTATTATACTTCCATCTGTTTTCTCTTTAACGCCGTTAATTTGGCTTCCACTTTTTTAATTCGTAATATGATGTCCGCTGTTGTGTTACGACACTCGTGGAGTTCCCGGAGGCAACGGAAATAAAAGTCAGACACGCTCTTTTCGTCTTGACGCCGTTGAAAGCAATACGTTTTTAGCGACTGGATTATCTTTGTTTTAGCACAATTGCACCACCATTGTATCGTACTTGGAACGTTTCGTCGTCGTCTCATGCAGGTATCCCATACCTCTTCCACGCGAAGCCTCAAACTATCTTCTGGGAGGACACTGACGTTAAGTTTCCAGATGTTCCTTCCCCGAAAAATATCCTGTTTGGTCATTTTCAGTTGACAGTGATACACCAAATGATCTGAGAAATACACTGACCATGTTTCAGGTCCAGCAACATTTGCGTTTAAACACGGTGTTACGCCGGCCGCGGTGGCCGAGGGGACTGAGGCGCTCCAGTCACGGTCTGCACGGCCACTACGGTCGGGGGTTCGAAACCCCCCTCGGGCATGGATATTTGTGCCGTCCTTGGGATAAGCTAGTTGATAAGTAGTTTGTAAGTTTAGGGACTGATGACCCCGTAGTTGAGTCCCATAAGCTATACAAACATTTGAAACACGGTGTTACGTAAATTCTATCTAGTCTACTAGCTGAGGTCGGGGTATAAAAGGTAAAACATTGACAATCTCCATGAATAAGCTCCCAAGTATCGGCAAATGGCATCTCTCGTATTACGCGGTCTAACTCCGCGCTGTAATTAAAGTTGGGATGCTGGTCTTTTCGCTTAAGCACACAATTAAAATCACCGACTAAAACCATTGCTTCTTCAGCTCGGCGTATTAAATACAGGAGGTCCTGTTCATAAAAAAGTGATCTCTCAGCCCTGTGCTGAAGGAGCGTAAATGTTTATAAAACGAACGCCATGTATTAAGCAAGACAATCCTCGGCCGTTTGCTATCCGTTCTATATCAGAGACAACGATTCCCTCCTTAATCAGGAATACCGTCCCAAAGGATCCATCCCACGTCGTGTTCAAAATCGCGTCATAGCTAGTAATATTTAGCTGTAGTTCATAGTCGACCTCTTGTAACATCACGATGTCAACACCGGCGCTGTAGACGTAATCTCGGAGGGCGTCAACCTTCAGCAACGTGGTTATTTTATTGTTGTCCAAGGTTGCTATTTTATATGTTTGGAGAAGTGACATCTATGTGGGTAGGATCAAATGCTCCCCTGTAACACGAGTGAAATCATGCACAGGCAGGAAAGACAAGTCATTCAACTAGTTGGAATTTCAGACGCCCTCTGTTCACCGGTGTTCATCGTGATGTTGGACATCGTAACTGTAGTAACTTTTAGTAAAATTCCGGCTCGTCATCTCTTTCCTGCGGCGAGCCCTCTTGTACGGGAGACGGTCCGCCGTGTGGTTCCACCTGCATTGTATCAGTACCGCCGTGGTCCTCGGCATCATCAACCATGTCACGGTACCAATCCAGCGTACTGTTGTCGGGGATCGGACGCTCCTTCTCCTGAACCGTGGATACTAACGGTTTATTCTTCTTTTCGGGACCTTGTGTGTCTTTTCCCGTGGGGGCAGAAGTTGCCGCTTTTCCTGTTGATCGGTCCGACATGTCTTCCGTCCGCGATTTCTTGTTTGCTTTAGAAGGCTGTGAGGCGCCGGCCGTGTCCTTCGCCGTGATTTTCTGGTGAATTTGCGCCGCCCTCTCTCGCAGCGTCGGTGCATATTTTTCCGCTGCTTCATGAGCGATTCGCCGCTTCTTATGTTCCTGGGGAGATACGTCGCCCACAGTTTCAGTAACCTCCATCTTGCCCGTCTCTGGTGGAGCGCTGTGCGCTTTGTTCTCCAAAATTGTGGAAGCTACTTCGGACGAGCTATGGTGTGCCGGTGTCACTGTAGCACAACTCTTATCCACCACGCGATTCTCAGCAGCTTCTGTGTCACATGAGTCCATGTTCACATCGTCCGCCGAAGTGTTTTCGGCGACAGGTGCGTCCGTTGTTATCTTGGAATCCACCACGGCACCGTCTGCCGAAGCGTTCACGGTTACAGTCGTGTTCGTCGCTACAGCGCCAGATTCTCTTGGTGCACCTTCTACAGACGTGTCCTCGGTGACAGATGAGACAGCCGCAACGGTCGGCTGTGTGGCCACATGTCCGCGGGCTACCGCTGCGTACTTCAGCGGCAGTGTAGTCAAGGCGGTCGCCACTTCCGCCTTGCCTACGGGGGTCTGTGTCACTCGTCGTTGCAAACATTGCGAGCGGAAATGACCGGTGGAACCGCATGCTCCGCACGTGCGTGGCTGATCGTCGTACATTACTATTGCCCTATAGCCACAAACAGAAATATAGGACGGAGTATGTTTCATAAGTTCGATTCTGACTTGTCTAACGCCATTCAGCACCTTGAATTTGTGAGCACCAGACCATATGTCAGCATCATTACTAAGGACGGTACCATAACTCTTGAAAACACAGTCTATACCCTCGGCGGTAATTTCAAAAGGCAGTTCGAATATTCTAACTGTCCTGATACCTAGACCCACTTGTGTTATGCGGACCTCTCCTATATTACCGTCGGATCCTTCCGCAAGATTCGACAACCGCGTCACATTTGGCTGCACTGATAAGTTTCAAATAAACTTTACTGCTACAGAGCGACAAATGGTAACCAATGACATCGTCGGTATTCAATTTCAATGATTCTTCTATAAAACGCTCAATCTCAAATAATGTCGGTCGTACTAATTTCGGGTCAAACGTCAATTTCAATGTGTCTCTTGGTGGTGGTTGCGTCATCGTTAAGTCGTTCGAAATATCATCAGAAACAAGTAAACACCCTTTGCGCCGTACCACTTACCACACAAAAAGCGCTCTGCTGGCAGCGGCGAGGACGTAAACACCAGGAGTCCGCACTGCTCGCCCGCCGACAGCGGAATATAATTTATGCCGCGGCCATTATGCGAACCCAGGACCTTCTACTTATTAGGCAGACGCGGTAACCATTATGCCACCGAGACTTAATGATTACAGTCACTGTACGGATAGTCCTAAGGGACGCTCCCACTACTACATAACTTTCAACTGTGCCTCTTGTTCCATCTAATATATAAAGCAGAGTGTCCGTATGTTTGTACGTGTTGCATACAAATCTACAGTTTTGTTCCAATCTTTATGATATTTTGTACACGTACGCTTCAATCCATGAGGATGGCCGCCGTAAGTGTAATAATCACATACGACATACGACATACATAAAGAATGAGATGCGCAAAATCTGCTGCATTTTGTGATAATGCTGCTCATTTTCTCCTAAGCCATTGGACCGGTTTCAACAAAATTTGGTACACACATTCCTTACCATGAGGTAACAATTGCTGCATGGCTAAGAATCACATACGGCAGATGGTACAAAAGATATTACGTCATAACCAATAGAAATCGCGAAAATGCCATATAATTCGGCGAGACTTTCGAAATACACTGTATGAGAATGACAGTACTTAGCGACTTGTAACAAACTTTAAACATAATTTCAAACCTTTATTAAACTTTTTCTCGCTGACAGCCATAGCAAAATGATGAAAGGAAAAACGTTTCTCGCTTACTAAACTTAACTTACTTAACTACGGTGTCACCAGTCCCTAAACTTACAAAGTACTTATGAACTACTTACGAACTAGGACGGCACAAATATCCATGCCCGAGGGGGGATTCGAACCCCCGACCGTAGTGGCCGTGAAGACCGCGACTGGAGCGCCTTAGTCCCCTCGGCCACAGCGGCCGGCTTCTCGCTGACTACTATTCTGCTGTTTATGGAGTAAAACTACGGCATTCGGTATGACGTTACAATTTATTATTTGTACACTACAAATTGTAGCCGCTGGAAATTTTACACACAGTATATACGAATATATTTGAGTGTACCTCCGAAATTTTATCACAGTTTGACACGTACTTCATGAGATATGAGCACATAAACAGTAACGATTACGGAAAACACCCCATCATGCACCAAGTTTTAACCTATTACTTCCTTACTACTAATTGTATTCCCAAGAGATTTTACAGGCATACAGCCCTTATACAAATGAATATATATATATATATATATATATATATATATATATATATATATATATATATATATATATATATATATATATATATGAAAAATGACAGGAATAAATAAGTAAATAGCCGGCCGCGGTGGCCGAGGGGACTAAGGCGCTCCAGTCACGGTCTGTACGGCCACTACGCTTGGGGGTTCGAATCCACCCTCGGGCATGGATATTTGTGCCGTCCTAGTTCGTAAGTAGTTCATAAGTAGTTTGTAAGTTTAGGGACTGATGACCCCGTAGTTAAGTCCCATAGACTATACAAACATTTGAACATTTGAAATAAGTAAATACCCGGGCAACGCCGTGTTTTCAGCTCCTTATAAATACGTATCAAATTGCCAAGGCTCTCGCCCCGCGTAATAGCATTTAGCATTCGATTTACTGAAACTGTCAGTCAGTGGCTTCAGTGAGAGTATCTGTGTCATATTTCGTTTACACGCCACCCCCCCCCCCCTCTCACTCTCTGCGGAATTTCCACTCCAGCGCTCCGCGAAAGTCCGGCGGCAAAAGTTTGCCGTTCGGGCTGCTCGCCGGTGTCCCGCCCCGGAAAGAAGAGGCGCTGCCTCAGCTGCAGTCGATAAATCGCGGGTCCAAATAACGTTAGTATTGCTGGCGCCAGTGATTTATGGCGGGCCGGTGGCCGCTGGCAGTGATGTACTGCGGCCGCGCTGGCGCCACAAAAACGTGCGTGCCGCGCTCCAGCCACTGGCCGACACCGCGCAGTGAAGGCCCGTGCGGCCTTAATTGCGGTCCGCTAATGAGAATCCCCCGGCGGTTCCGCCTGTCCGCTCTGTCTGTCCGAACGCCGCCGCCCGCGGCTATCAAACGGCGCGGGGGAAAGTGGCGAGTCCCATGGTCAGCTGGACATGGAGCCGGACGCTCGGTAACACAACGCCTAATCTTCTGTTCCTTTCTGTCTGCATTTGAATACGGTGAGACTTAGTAGACACTTGGATGCTCTTATATATATATATATATATATATATATATATATATATATATATATATATATATATATATATATATATTTGACGAATTACAGCGATCAAATGAATGAAATAAATCGCAATTTGCCATGTTATGACATCACTGTATTAGGTTTACGGTGTTTTTTTTACGGGTCTCCTTCCTCCCCTTCAACCCGTCCTTGCTCTCGCCAATTGTTTTCTTCTCGGCCCGGCTTCATTGCCTTTAAACTGAATATATCCTGAAAGAAAATTTAAACTTCCACTTCTGCGGTGGTTACCCGCATCAGTGTGAGGGTCCACTTCTTCTTCTTCTTCTTAATCTTCTACTTATATATATATAACCAAAGCTGCTTGCAAGGTGTCGCGACAGTATGTGCACTTAGTAGCTGTCTCTCCTTGCCAGTAAGGAACTAAAAAGTGTGGAACGTTCTTCTTAATATGAAAAACTAAAGAGAAATAAAGGAAATAAAGAAATCCTCTCCCGGGTTAGTTCAGTCACATGGAAGCCTCCAGCGTTCGTCTTCTCGAATTGGTCTTGCAAGTGGTCCGTTTTAGTTACAACTTTTACTGTTTCCGACGTGGAGTTTTGGATGCGTCTTCTCATAACTCTGATGGCTCCATGGCTTTAAAAGCCGCGTTTCTGTGAGCACTAAAGGCCATAACCTCCTACTATCTGTAATATCTTTATGTCTTCACCATGATTTGCAACATATTTCCGATGTGTTCGTGTAATCAGTTTGTAATCTTATTTTATCATGTTCGTATTCCAAGTAAGCGCGATAATCGGGATAGTGTTGCTGAACGGTTATAGATGGCATAGACAGCAGTGTGCCCTAATAGCCAAATCGCTACATTGTTCTTCTTACAGGGGTACTGCAGTTTTTCTGGTCGTAATAACTCTAAAATATCTATGCTTTGCGAAACCGTTCGGTCCATAATGGCCAATCTTCATCGCATGAATTCCACGATCAACTGAGTTGTACCGCTACCGAGGACACAGTGACCATCCCGTTTGCAGAGGACTCTTCCCTGCACGTCTCCCGCCACACCCAAATCTCCATTCGCCACGCTGTCCCTTTTCTATTCCACAGTCTATTTATTCTTTAATGCTCGCCGGTTTAGTTGGAATACCAAACTGTGGCGAACGAAAATTTGTACCCGGCCGGGATTCGAACCCGAGATCTGCTTTTTACTAGGCAGACGCGTTGACCACTCCGCCACCGAGGACACAGTGACCAGGCCCACTGCAGAGGAGTCTTCCCTGCATGTCTCCCGCCACACACAAATCTCCATTAGCCACGCTGTCACTTTCCTATACCACAGCCTTTTTATTCTATAATGCTCGCAGCCACAATACTGTATTCCCGCATCAGGGAGAACAGACCGTGAGGTATCGAGACGCAATTAATTGTCGTCAGGAGCCCAGCCCCGGCTTGTATACCATTATATATATATATATATATATATATATATATATATATATATATATATATATATATATTTGACGAATTACAGCGTTCAAATGAATGAAATAAATCGCAATTTGCGATGTTATGGCATCACTGTATTAGGTTTTGATGGAATACCAAACTTAGGCTGCCTAGTAAGCAGGAGATCCCGGGTTCCAATCCCGGCCGGGCACAAATTTTCATTCGCCAGAGTTTCGTATTCCATCTAAACCTAATACAGTGATGCCATAACATCGCAAATTGCGATTTATTTCATAAATGTCTTGACCACACTTAGCACTTTATACAGGGTGAATTACCTAACACTTGCACCGCAAATACGAGGCGCGTCCAGAAAGTAAGTTCCGTTTGGTAATAAAATGAAATTGTACACAGATACAGAAGAAATTTTTATTGCACCTAAATTCTACAACTCTTAAACTACTTTTCCACATAACTGCCGAAATTTTGCAGGCACTAGGTTTTGTATACCTTCTTCATAGAAATCTGCCGGCTGTGCCTTCAACAGTTTCTTTTCAGCTCGTCGTCCACAGCGAGAGCACTAATTGCAAACCTACGGTTTTCCTGGATCTTGTCATCAATCGCGTGAACCAGTTCTTCTGTAACCAAAGGTGGACGCCCACTTCGTTCTTCATCGTGCACATCACTACGCCCGCCATTGAACTGTCGGACCCATCTTCTCGCCATCGAATCACTCATCGCATTTGGTCCGTAAACATCGCAAATTTGCCGATAAATTTCACTCGGTTTCACTTTACTCGCATTCAGAAACCGAATCACAAACCTGATTTCACAAGCGCCGGGATTTTCAACTAACGCCGACATTTCAAACAAGCACAACAAAGAGTACTTAACTGACAGCGATCTCCAAATGGCTCACGTTCTTCTCCTTGATACACATGTGCGGAACTGCAATCGCAGCGCTGCAGCAGAGATAAATTGAAGCGAAAGTTACTTTCTGGACGCGCCTCGTATTACGGAAACGGAAAGTGCGATTGATCTGCGGTTTTCACAGAATGGATTGGTAGTCAAGGGCTCGTATTTTTAGCCAACAAACATATTATAATATTACTTAGAAAGTGTATTTTTATGCAAACATATAGTTTTTTAAATGGAAAATGGTTGTGTCTATCATGCACTGGATGTTTTGCCACCAGCTGTGTACAAATAACTTTGAATGACATTTTTATGACGTTTAGTTTGTCAGCTACAACCGTTCAAAGATTCTGGGGCGGAGGCTGCGATTGTGTATCTGACTGGCCGAGTGGCTAGCCCCTGGGGCGCGGCCCACGGCCTCATGACCACCAGCCAGTCAGCTACGCTGTCGTAGCCTCCACCCCCAAAACTGAATCGTTGTAGCTGCCAAACTAAACGTGATAAAAATGTCATTCAAAATTCTTCGTACACAGCTGGTGTCAAAAATTACTGTGCATGGTAGAAACAACCATTGTTCCATTTGAAAAATTGCGTGTTTGCATAAAAATACACGTTCTAGGTATATTTACAATCTTTTTATTGTTTAAAAACACGAGTCATTGACTACCAATCCATTCTGTGAAAACCGCACATCAATCGCACTTTCCGTTTCAGCAATATTGGCGGTGCAAGTGTTAGGTTATTCACCCTGTATATGCCTTTCATTATTTTCGAAGTAACGTTTTGCTAGAAAAAACTACCCCATAAAACGTAATTACATATAAAACAGATATCTAAAGCACATACCTTTGTTACAAAGAACGGGGGAATTTTTTTGTATCAAAACTCTGCCTAAGGAAATGACGTAAGTCGAAACGCATAGCGCTTAAACAAAGTGCTAAGTGTGCTGAAGGCATTTATGTTACTTTCACGTATAACCATTGTATTTGTTTCTTTCTCCTCAAGAAGCTACTCTCTTTGAAAGGTGATTGATTAAACTGCATGATTACACAATAATCAGTCATTACCTTCTGCAAGACTCTCGTATTGAATTGTTGCTAAAGCATCAGAAAATTACTGTTAAATTACACTGAACTCTTTTGTTGTCACCTTAGTAATAACTGAAACCTTCAGAAAATATTGTAAAATGGAAGAGATGGCAATATTAGGTAATAACTGTTCCACGGTGGAATGGCCGAGCACACAAGGCGCCTTGCTGCGGAGCGCCAGTTGCTTCCTGTCGGATGTTCGATTCCTCCCTCGGACATATGTAATTGTGTTTGTATTCGTGTGTGTGTTTCCTTAGGTTAGTTAAAGTAGTTTGTAAGCCTAGGGACTGATTACAACAACAGTAGAGTCCGATAGATGTACAAATGCTTTATTTATTTACAAAATAAATAAAAAACCTATTGTGACTAAAATTCAAAACCAAGTTGCTTCATTCTACAAATCGATAACTATAGGTCTATCACACTAAACCGTGAGTCACCACTTACGCCCAGATGTAGCATCAACAAATTAAAAACACACCCCGTCACTCTACAAAACAAGATTCTAAACTGCTGCGATAAATCATGAGTATTCACTTATTTGGAATGTTAAACAAGTTTCCTGCACTGCGAGCATTGCTTTTTAGTGCCGGTGAATTGCTTTCAATGTTTACATTTGTACTACATATACTCATCAAATTTAATACTTCTGTATTTTAGTAAATATTATTCATTAGCATAAAAATGTAATATTTCCCTGTGAAAATGTCAGTTTTTATTTTTTGTGATAATGCCATCTTTTTAAGTCACACAACTATGAATGCTTGCGACATTAAGTCCTTACTTTGTGATGTTGGCCTAAGAATCATATGGCCTGTAGGTAATGCAATAAATAATTTTGCAAATTAACAGGAAATTTTCCTTTTTGATATTATCATCATGTTTTGTCAAGCATTGAGGGAAATTAAATTAATTTTATTATGCTATACATAGAGCTTTGTTCTATAGATTATCGTCGTCGTAAATTGCATAAACTATTGGTGTGGTGACAAAATATAGAATATACATATAGACGAAGAATAAGCATAAAATTTTCATTGTTAATTAAGAAAAGTGCTTTCAAATATTCTTTGTTTGTTTTCATGTAAATGTCTCCCATTGGACCCGGTGTGTATCAGCCACTTTATCAACAACGGTCTACCGTTTTATACCAGCTCCTTTATCGTACCGTCACTGTTCCAAAACGGCGATTTTCAGTTTGCCACAACTGCGGACGCGTACATAGACACAATTCATTACGAAACTTCCTGGCAGATTAAAATTATGTGTCGGAACCGGGATTCGAACCTAGGACCTTTGACTTTCATGGGCAAGTTAATTATGTTATGTCTACCTCAATTGTTTTTGAATTTCTCTTTTACCCGTCATATCACTACCAACTGCCTGTGTGCTAAAGGGAATTATCAAAGTGCTCTGCTCGATTACACGCCTAGAATTCATAGCTCCGCGTTCTTTTCTGGTTCCGCACTAAATAACATGCTTCTCTGTTATGTACTGATACGCCAGTAGATTGTTTGGAGGTCCGAACCCTCGTGCAACCACTTGATTAATGTGTAAACAAAGAGAAAACAGCGTTTCAGTTGCAGCGGTACGGAATTTAGTGCCGAAACCTCAAACGTTTCCATTAAAACGTGCGTTGCTAATTAGAAAAGAGAGCACCCCTTTGCTGCACTGTCCGTCAGCTCGTAAAACCCCACCCCTCTCGTCGCCAAACCGCGTCGCCTGAGGCTCAAAGGTCGGGACGAACTTGCAAAATCCCATCCTCTCATACAAGCGCACCTACCAATACCAACATCGTGTCGACACACACTTCTGGCCCCAAGATGGGATGCCATTTTAAAGCTACAAAGAAGCTGCATGATTTCATTACATAAGCAAAGGAAAGAACATTTTCAGAGAGTTCTCTGTAATCTGATGGCTTAATCTCATTTACTGTTAACGACGATTGAAGGGGCTCTTTATATGTGTTTTCGCCATTTCACATATTACGGATGCAGTTGGGAATTGCTGCATTAACTGCGTCAAAGCCTTTCCAGACTTGTAGGTATAGCTTGCATGTTTATGATAACTTTGGCGATGTGATTTTTGATTTGAAACTTTGTTCTCTGGTGGCTCATCGGAGAGATACTGCATTTCGCTTTTATATTTATCTTTATATCTATATTGTACTGAAAATATTAGCTCCAGTGCTCAAATTTCAAACACTAAGCACTGTACATCACGATTGTAACAACCCGGTCCTATCACTCTTATGTTCTTTTTACCCAGAACAGTAGTATCGACGATACGATTTGCTCTCAAGTTTACATTCAGTAGTGGTAGGTTCCGTATCGCATTCGTTTCTCCACCCACATGAATCACAGACATTGCCGAGGTGGGGTGGCTTGCGTTCCTCAACGATGCAGATAGCCGTACCGTAGGTGCAACCACAGCGGAGGGGTACATGTGGAGAGGCCAGACAAACGTGTGGTTCCTGAAGAGGGGCAGCAGCCTTTTCAGTAGTTACATGGGCAACAGTCTGGATGATTGACTAAGCTGGCCTTATAACGCCAGCTAACATGGCTTTGCAAAAATAAAACTGTTCAAATGTTTGTAAATCTATCGGACCAAACTGCGTGGTCATAAGTCCGTAGCTTACAAACTACTTAAACCTAGGTAAACTAACCTAAGGACAAACACACCCATGCCCCAGGGAGGACTCGAACCTCCACGGCGAGCAACCGCGCGCCCCGCAGCGAGACGCTTTAGACCTCTCGGTTACTCCACATCAAGCTACCAAATCAGTCGAGAAATTACTTCGCCCCATTTATATCTTTGATTCCAACTAGAACATATTGAGTTTTATCGCAATATGGTATGGTGATTTTCCTCTGTTTATACTCATTATTGCCACCCTCGTGAATCACAGACATTGCCGAGGTGGGGTGGCTCGCGTGCCTCAACGATGCAGATAGCCGTACCGTAGGTGCAACCACAGCGGAGGGGTATCTGTGGAGAGGCCAGGCAAACGTGTGGTTCCTGAAGAGGGGCAGCAGCCTTTTCAGTAGTTACAGAGGCAACAATCTGGATAATTGACTGAGCTGGCCGTGTAAGATGAGCTAACATGGCTGTGCCGTGCAGTTATTGCGAACGGCCGAAAGCAACGGGAAACTATAGTCGTTAATTTTTCGGAGGACATGCAGCTCTACTGTATGAATATATGATGATGACATCTTCTTGGGTAAAATATTGCGGAGGTACAATAGTCCCCCATTCGGATCTCCGCTGGGGGACTACTCAAGAAGATGTCGTCATCAAGAAAAACAAAACAGGCATTCTACTGGTCGGAGCGTGGAAAGTTCTAACCCTTCATCGTATACGTAAGTTAGAAAATTTGAAAAGAGAAATGGATTGGTTAAAGTTAGATATGGTAGGGATTACTGAAGTTCGATGGCAGGATTAACAAGACTTCTGGTTAGGTGAGTACAGGGTTATGAATACAAAATCAGTTGGTGGTAACGCAGGAGTAGGTCTGATAATAAATAAGAAAATAGTAATGCGGGTGAGTTACTATGAACAGCATAGTGAATGCATAATCGTAGCAAAGATAGACACAAAACCAACACCGACCACAGTGATCCAAGTTTATATGCCAACTAGCACGGTCGATGATGAGGATATCGAAGAAATGTATGAAGAGATAAAAGAAATAATTCAAAAAGTTAAGGGAGATGAAAACTTGATTGTGGTTGGGGACTAGATCTCGGTAGTAGGAAAGGGAAGAGAGGAAATGTAGTAGGTGAATATGGACTGGGGAAAAGAAATGAAAGAGGGGATCGCTTTGTAGAATTTTACGCAGAGCACAATTTGATGATCACCAACACGTGGTTTAATTATCATGAAAGGACGCTGTATACGTGGAAAAGGCCAAGAGACACTGGAAGGTATCAGATTGACTTTATTACGGTAAATATATATATATATATATATATATATATATATATATATATATATATATATATATATATATATATAAAACAGACAGCAGTTATTGGACGCGAAGGGCAAGAAAGGGCCGCAGAGGTTGGGAAGGGAGTAAGACAGGGTTGTAGCCTTTCTCCAGTGTTGTTTAATCTGTATATTGAGAAAGCATTGAAGGAATGCAAGGAGAAATTTGGAGAGGGAATTAAAGTTCAGGGAGAAGAAATAAAAACTTGGCGGCTTGCAGATGACATAGTAATTTTGTCAGAGGCTGCAAAAGATCTGGAAGAGCAACTGAATGGTATGGACAGTGTCTTGGAAGGAAGCTGAACATTAACAAGAGTAAAACGATGGTAATGGAATGCTATGTCAGAAAATCAGGTGATGCTGAAGGAATTAGATTAGGTAATGAAGCAATAAATGCAGTAGATGTGTTTTGTTATTTGAGAGCAAAATAACTTCTGATGGCCTACGTGGAGAAGATATAAAATACCGAATGGCTAAGGGAAGAAATGCGTTTGTTAAGAAACGAAACTTGTTAAGATCCAATATTAATTTAAATGTTAGGCAGATGTGCCCAGTTTCGATGTATAAATTATGTTGAATATTCTTTTAGATAGTCTGGTGTTATTTATTCTGGTGATATGCATGAAAACTTTTGCTCTGCGTTTTCTGATATGTGTCGTGATTGTTTCATAATGTCTGTAAAGTTATTCTGTGGGTCTTTTTTGCCAGATATTTTCTCTAAAACCTGCACCGTGTATTTTTCTCAGAATTTTCCGTTTTTTGTTTTTCAATCTCATTGATTTTTGCCATTCCTTTCGTGCTCGTAGTTTCTGATACGTTGAGAGCTTCTGGTTAGACTACTGTGTCATAGTGTCCTAGTTTTGCGGCCATGGAAATACATTTTTATTGTAGTGGGACCAGGTGAGTTTATAGGCTCTCTGTGATTTTGAGACTCTTTCTTCGTTCGTTTTCGTGTTTAGCACAAATTTTTGCATGATTTCTCCTAAATATTTAAATTCATTGACTTGTAGAATTTTTCCGTGCTTTGTTTTTAGTGGGAGTTTATCTGGTGATTTTGTATCAAAAAATTGTGTTTTTTTTTTTCATAAGTAATTTGTAGACCGGTTTTCATGGCTATCTCGTGGAGTTTTTCTAGTGCGTGTTGTGCTTCCGTTCTGGTATTCGAGAGTATGGCGATGTCGCCTGCAAAAGCGAGGCATTTTATGTGGTTTATCTTTTCCTTATTTCTGCCTAGTTGAATTCCTTTGACTTCTCCTTCCCATGTACGAATAATTTTCTTAAGACTGCATTGAATAGGATGGGTGAGAGACCATCGCCTTGCCGGACGCCGGTTTTGATTTCAAAGGGCTCTGATAATTCTCCCATAAATTTGAAGTTGGATTAGGTGTTAGTGAGAGTCTCTTGAATTACACTCCGGGTTTTAAGGTCAACTTTCATCTCTCGTAGAGTCTAGAAGATTATCCGTCGGTCAATGGAGTCATAAGTTTTTTTTTTTTTTTGAAGTCCACAAATGTTACTGTAGTATTCCTGCAGTGTCCTACGCATAGGAGTGTGCAGAGATTCCAAATCTGTTCGCTGCAGGAACGGTTTTTTCTGAAGCCTGCTTGATATTCGCCAATTTGAGGGTCGATCTGTAGTGCCAGACGGTTTGACAGCGCTTTGGAGAGGTGACTGGGAGCAGGAAGATTCCTCTGTAGTTGTTTGGATCAGTTTTGTCTATTTTTTCGTGAAGTGGGTGAATGAGAGCCGACTTCCACTCTTCCGAGAATTTTTCTGTGAGCCAACTGTTTTCAGTAATTTTGTGGATTTTGGGTGTGATTTGTACATGATCCAATTTCCAAATTTCTGCGATCAGACCATCTTCACCGGGTGCTCTGTTGTTTTTCAGTGCTTTCGTTATTTCAATTATTTCATGTATGGTCGTTGTCTGTGAGTCTGGATTGGTCTCAGGAGTTTCAAAGTGCAATTGTTCTGGGGGACTTTTGCAGTTGAGCAATTTGTTAATGTATTGGGCGAGAATTTCATAGTTCTTCTTCGTGGTAGTGTCAAAGGACCCATCAGGATTTTTAAAACAGAGATTGGGTGGTTGGTATCCGGTCATGTTCTCCCTGAAGGTTTTGTAGAAATTTCGTGTGTTGTTTTTGGTGAAATCTTCCTGGATCTCTCTGAGACGGCTGTTTTGTAGATACGTTTTTCCTTGCGAATAGTTTTTGTAGAAAGTTATCTCACTGACTTAAGAGTTTCCCAATTTTCAGGTAATTTGTGACTGTTAAAGTTCTTCCAGGCCAAGGTCCTCTGCGCGATCGCTTGGTCGCACAATGCGTTCCTCCACCTGTGTTTCCGTTTTCTTGGGTGTTTGCCTAATATTATTAGGTCTTTCATTTTCTGTGCAAGTTCCGTCCAGTTGGTTTCTGCCATCTTGGAGATTTCTTGTGTGATTTGTTCTTTGTTAATTTTCAGATATTCTGGGTCTGTTCTGAAGACTGTTTTAGTTTTATGAAGTTTTCTGTCTGGGATAAATCCTGTTTTGATTTGAAGCAGATAATGATCTGAGTCCAAAAAACCTTTTCTTGTTTTCACATTTGGGATTTCATGTGAATTTCTCCTAGATATAGCGACATGGTATATCTGAAATTCACCTAGGGAATTGTTTGGTGATTTCCATGTTGTTAGTTTCCGGCGGGGTTTCTCAAATCTGGTGGGCATGATTTTAGGGATGAAATTTTTACATAAATTATTAGCCTTTCGCCGTTTTTGTTTGTGCGTTTCTAGGCGGTATGTTGTCCTGTGATGTTGCTGTATTTCTTTTCCTCGCCCAACTGGGCGGTAAAATGAACTAGAAGAATTTTCAGGTGTTTTGTGGGAATAGTATTTATGGTCTCTTGAAGGTCTTCCCAGAATTTTTCTACCACTTGTGGGTTTTCCTATTCTATCCATTGTGTACATTTTCTTTCCTGCCTTTATTGTGAGAGTTGAATATATATATATATATATAGGGTGTTTCACTAAGTGTGTTTGCCTCTGTAACTTATAAAATAATATGAGACGGGAAATTTTAATGCGGTAGGTCAACACAAGAAATGTTACAGTTTCTGCGGAGCTATGAACGTAGTTTATTGTATCATTTTCCAAAGAGTTACAGCACAAAGATAATTTTTTTAATGGAACCATAGTTATTTCTATCTTGCATTCGATTCGTTGAAACCAGCTGCGTGCAAATCAATTTAAACTACATTCCTATGTATTATGTACAGCGTGTGGTATCTGCCCCTGAAACTTTGAAGGGTTGTAACTCCCAAAATAACAGTGTTAGGAATGTGGTTTGAATTGATTTGGACGCAGCTGGTTTCAACGAATCCAACGCACGATAGAAAAAACTATTGTTCCTTTTAAAAAGTATATCTTTGTGCTGTAACTCTTTGGAAAATGATACAATAAACTATGTTCATTAGTTCCGCAGAAAGTGTAACATTTCTTGTATTGACCTACCGCATTAAAATTTCCCGTCACCTATTATTTTATAGGTTACAGAGCCAAACACACTTAGTGAAACACCCTGTATATATATAGGCCTTGTTTCTGCTTGCAGATATTTCGTCTCTTTTGTAGAAAAAAATAATATTAGGCTCCGGTACAACTTTTTCGGTGTGATGAAAACAGAAAGGAAACAATAGAATATAGATAAAAATGCATTTCTGTAATATGAATGCGCTCGACTAGAATACGTTAACTTTTGATGTTAGCGGACACCAATACTGTTACTTGTTTCTGCGCCTGTGCATGCTGCAGTACACTCCAAAATTTGAATTCCACACTCGCATAAACTATAGATCAGTGACGTCATAGACGTACTCGCAACGTCGTTGGCTGTTCATTTACAAGCAGAAACGAAAGGCGCACGCACTTCGAATAGTCAATTTTCACCACAAAGTCGATCCTGTGAAACGGTCTCTATCAGCAACTTGTCGTTCCCTCCAGATTTACGAAACGACATTTGAATACCTAGCGATGTTTACCAAGTTATTGTGATAGTAGAAAGATGCTTTAATGTGTACATTTATTTAGATGGGAGGTACAGCAGTTCAATATATATACATGTGCTCCAGTGCACTTTGTTTTGTCTTTCGGTAGTGCTGTACTTACGGTTCTCCAAAAAAACCTATAAGCGGATGCAGTGTAAACAGGAAACATACGTTCTTCTAAATAACTGTCGCACAGAAAGACTTTGCTTGTTGACATTTTGGATATACGGGATTACTGCCGGATGTATGCGAGGTTCTGGCACAATATTTCGGCCGCATAACTCGCTGCCTTCTTCAGGTGCTACCTGAGACTGCCGTTTTTGCAGGACCTGGTCCAGTATTTATGCCCAGCAGACGCTAGGTGCTCTGTCTGCGGTCTGCGACCAGCTGGCGCTGCTTGTAGGGTGTTGTCTCTTCCCTGGCGTTCCGTCGGACGTCCGCGCCCCAATCGGTGCCATCTGTGGCAGTGGCAACTCTCTGAGGGCCCTCCCACGTTGGCTGCTCCCTCTGCGGTCCGCGCCCGTCTGGCGCTGCTCCTGAGGTGTTGTGGCTTCCCTTGTGCTCCGACGGACGTCTGAGCCCATCTTGTCCACCATCTGTGGTCGGCGCAGCTGTCTGAGGCCCTTCTGCTGCGCCGACCACAGATGGTGGACAAGATGGGCGCAGACGTGTAGCGCTCTCACAACGTTGCTGTACATAACTAAAATAAAGGCCCTGAGATGCAAAACTTTCAAGTGCGAAGAGCAGACTGATATGAAAAGTGTCTTTGTACCACATTGATTCATTTAGAATGTATTTGACGTTTACACATGGAGAAACATAAAGATTGCAGTCAGGCAAAACACATCACGCTGGAACACATTTAGGTGTATTGCACTCTCGTACCTCATACCTGAATAAATGGAAATTTATTAGCATCTCCGAGACACAGCTTAGCACTACGCGAGTCCTACTGTGAAATACGCTCTCGGAAGCTAATTTCTTTGAAGAAAATTAAAATATACTGTAACAAATGTTTAGTGAGGCTTGACTCCAATACTGTAGTTGCGTCATTAATTTACCCGTTTCATTCGTTCCCGCTGTAGAAACGAAACTCTGATATATTCAGTTTAAAGTGATAGTTGTAAGAAGTAGAACCAATCTTTATCTGATAATGTTATACATATTTCACGTTAAATACTTAATTCGATCAATAATAGGTGTTGTGTACAGTAACTACAGAATTTCTAAGAATTTTGTAGACTGTTACCTCACAGTGTTTCACGGAGTGTGAAAGATTTCATGATTTATTTGAAATTTAAAGATAACACAGTGATCTAATTATGTTATCCTTCCCTTTAAATTCTAAACAAGTTTCGGATTAAATGCATAAAGCTGGTCGGTACTCGATCAGCAAATTTTGTAAAGTAACAAAAGCTAGGTTACGCTCTTCAAAATCAAGCGACGCCCTGGCGAAACTTGCTCGCCCCGGATTCTTAACTGTGTAATTTGTGTGAATGAGAGTACGCAATGAAACTAATTGGCCTACTTGAATCGGTAAATTCAGAGTAATCTTCAGAAAAGTTATAATAAAGACACATTACAAGTGGAAAAGCTAAAACTTCATCCTAAGTTTATAATTACTCCCGTTCGTTAACATGAGTCTTAAACTGCTTCTGATTGCGCCTACGATTTCATGCAAGAGTTGAGTTATTTTCATACTGGCACAGCTATTCATTAAAAAGGCATTGCTGTATTCGTGTTATAATATTTTTCTTGTAATTATGAAGCATATCCCGAAAGTACCGTTCTTCAGGTAATCTAATGACGCTATGAGTCTCAATGGGTCCCATCGACGTTGGTTACCCCAATGTAATGCCTTTGCATTAGTGTTGCAACTCACTCAGTGACCTCACCTTTGTGATTATAATGTTCCTGCCTGGCTATTAGTTTTTGAGATTAACAAATTTATAGAAGGAAGAGGTTTGAAGTTAGATGCTATGAAAGATCCCAATCAGAAAATTACGGGAAAAAATTGGAAAAATTATTACATGCATTTAAACGAAATGGCAAGCTAATTAACGGTGGAGTGTTATGCAGGCAGAACATTACAAAAAGAATCGACGTGCGGTTACCTTTAACAAGAGATCCATCGGTGGTTGAAATTTGGCTGTAAATGAAATTTTCATAATATGATAACCACTCGCCGAACAGTGGATGGCAGTTCGTCAGTATCAAACTACGACTCGTGTAGCAAACCGTAAAGTAAGATAAGTGACATGATAAAAATCGGATAGGAATATTACGTAAGTCAAACACATCGGAGTTCTAACAATGTACAAGAAAATCGACTGCAGATTCTATTGCCGGTAAATGACAATATTATGGAATAAACTTTGAAACAAGAGTGGCAGGGTACACTAAATATCACCCACCATTCAATATTAACACACACAAAAAACAGTGCCATCCATTGTTGCGGCAATACAACAAGGCTGAAAGAAAGCATCATAGGCGGGGGGAGGAAAAGGCAAAATTAATAATAAAAATTCATAAGTGCGAATTTAAGTGAGAGGTGGGGTTTATTAATAAAAGTAAGATTCGCGCACAACACATATATTTACCTGAATGTAGAAAATCCATAAAAATCAGCCACATAAAATGATAAAGTACAGCTCTCGTTTGCAAGATGCTATCGCTAAGAAGTACAGGGCAAGAGTACCTTCTGTCTTTTAAAAAATTGAAAGTAATGTTCTTAAATTATTTCTCTGATATTCATAGATAATTATTTTTACATGCCGAAATAATATAAAAGTACAAAATATTCTCTGATAATATCGGGGAAAGGAAACTGTTTCATTATATGCTGGTCCTAGAATCTCTACAGCAGTGCGTGTCGAGCTTGCTTCACAAGGGTCACACAGGGGCATCGTCTATACCAAGCCGTTGGCCTGACAACCTTGTACGTGCTTGTGAATGGACAATAACATTGAAGACATGGTCTTCCATTGCAAAGCATGCGCCCAGAAATTTCCTGCCCCTCCTCATCAGTATTTCAACTGGCCCCTACCAGATGGCCCCTGGCAACGGCTTCACATAGATTTTGCTGGGTTATTTTGGGCGTTGTAATATTGCGCTTTCTTTCTTCCTATCAGGTGTTGGAGTTGGAGTTACTAGTTCGTAGCCGCTACTAAAGTCCACTGACGTTACAATATTACAGGAAAATAATTTGGGGGATCTTACACATTTAGGTAACTTTATAAATACGAGACTCAAAAAAGGAGGCGGAACCCGACTTTAAAGTTTAGCGGCAGTAGTAATTTGGAATGAAAGCAACACCTGAGCACAATATTACACAAAGAAACTAGTAGATTCCGCTATGACCTTTCTTACCGTGATGATTAAGTTGAATGGATGTAGCAGATGAAGCTGTAAAAACTCTTGTTGCATTGTGTAAAATGATTCTTGGTTGGCTTGGAGCAGATTGTATTAACTCAATGACCGTGGAGAAAAATATTAAATTATCTTTTGTGACGAAAGAATGTTTAGATCGATCGGATTTCCATTAATTACGAAGATTTCCTGCCAGGCATTAATATCAAGTCGCTTTCATAAAAGTTACATATAATGGCATCTAGAAGTTTATAGTAAATTATAGATACAAGTCCAACAATGGCATATATTACATAATTAAGATTACTGCTGTAAAAATAGAATCAATTCATGAATTATTAATTCATTTGAAATAAGTACAAGATTTATACATAACTAAATATATTTTCACCATACTTCATAAGAAAAACGATCTCACACACACAGTTAATAGTGGAGGAGTGCCTAACGTGCGACTGTTCTCAGTCAGGTAGGAAACATGAAAGACGAAGTTCACAACCGCGTTCTGGGCAGCTAGTAAAAAAATAGAACATCAAAAATATATGAAGAGCGTAATTAGCTGCCAGAGAAAGCTGTGGTCAGCGATAAGCATCGGAAATAATATGCTTCTTCACAACAAAGTAATATCTAAACATTGTACAGTCCTTTCGTAACACGTAGATGCCTTCTCCATATTTGTATACTAAATAATTTAGATTAGTTTAAAGAAATCTACGACTGGACAACTGTTCTGGCCGACACACGGAGAACTCACTCAAAAAGGAGGGGAGCTAGCAAGAATGAACTTCCTGCTTGAGCTTCGAAGGTTTTATTCGTACGAAATTGAGAACGTTCTGTTGCTGTGAGAATTTTTTCTGGAGCATGTGCTCTTTCTTATTTATACAGCCCAGTTGCTGTAGATGTATTTTCTAAATTTCCTTTTCGGGTCCCTCTTACCACCACAGCCAGTATAATATGAGTCTTGGCTGCTATCTTCCGCCAGGAAAGATTACGCTTCACATTGCGTCTGATAACAGTCCACAGATCACCTCTGACGAATTCACATCATTGTACAAGCGTAATAGCATCAATCACGTCCACTCTGCGCCTTTATCCGCACAGTCCAATTACGAAACTGAATGATTTGTACGCACTTTTAAGGTGCAAATAACAAAATTACGGGAAACTCACTCCAAGGGAAATGCTCTGCTCATCTTCATCGTACCTTACGACAGTCAGGGAGTAATGTGTCCTGCCGAAATTAAAAAAAAAAAAAAAAATGTTCAAATGTTTGTACATCTATCGGACCAAACTGCGTGGTCATCAGTCCGTAGCTTACAAACTACTGAAACCTAGGTAAACTAACCTAAGGACAGACACACAGACACACACACACACACACACACACACACACACACACACACACACACCCATGCCCCAGGGAGCAACCGAGCGCTCCGCAGCGAGACGCTCTAGACCGTTAGGCTACTCCACAGAGGCCGGAAATTTTCCATGACACACTTCACTGGACTATTCTTTATCTTCTTCATCCTCCAAACTGCTTCTCACCAGACATCCAGGTGAATGACATGGTCTACTTTGGGGTTTTCCTGAGGGGTCTTTGTGGGAACCTGGGATTGTATTCGGTTTTGTGAGCCAAGCTACATGCACTGTTCGGTTTACGAAGCCTGCAGCAACGTCGCGTGAACAAGCTGCGCCATTCCTGTGCCGCCCGTGGTGGCCGAGGAGACTGAGGCGCTCCAGTCACGGTCTGCACCACCACTACGGTCGGGGGTTCGAATCCCCCCTCGGGCATGGATATTTGTGCCGCCTTAGTTCGTAAGTAGTTCATAAGTAGTTTGTAAGTTTAGGGACTGATGACCCCGTTGTTAAGTTCCATAAGCTGTACAAACATTTGAACATTTGCCATTCCTGATGATGATGCTACGGACCAGGCCCCTAAGGAACGGCCACCAACATCACTGCCGTCGCCGCACGTGCAGCCAGGCCCTCTAATTTGTAGGTGCCTTTTTTACATCTACATACATTCTCCACAGTCCATCCATAGGTGCGTGGTGGAGGGTACACAGTACCACTATTAGTAACCTTCTTTCCTGTTACACTCCCATAAAGAACGAGAGAAAAACGAATACTTATATGCGTCTGTATGAGCCCTAATGCCTTTCACGGGCGAGCGCTCAAGCGACTGAGCTATCCCGACACGACTCACGATGCTGCCTCACAACTTTACTTCCGCCAGTACCTCGCCTGCTACTTTCCAAACTTCACAGAAGCTCTCCTGCAAACACGCAAGACCAGCACTCCTGGAAGAAAGGATATGGTGGAGACATGGCTTAGCCACAGCTTAAGGGATGTTTCCAGAATGAAACTTCACTCTGCAGCGGAGTGTGCGCTGATATGAAACTTCCTGGCAGATTAAAATTGTGTGCCGGAACCGGGACTCGAAACTGGGACCTTTGCCTTTCGCGGGCAAGCGCACTACCGACTGTGCTATCCCGACACGACTCACGATGCTGCCTCACAACTTTACTTCCGCCAGTACCTCGCCTCATACTTTCCAAACTTCACAGAGCTTCTCCTGCGCAACTTTGAAGACTAGCAGTCCTGGAAGGAAGGATATGGTGGAGACATGGCTTAGCCACAGCCTAAGGGATGTTTCCAGAATGAAACTTTCACTCTGCAGCGGAGTGTGCGCTGATATGAAACTTCCTGGCAATTTAAAATTGTGTGCGGGAACCGTGTTTCGAACCTGGGAACTTTGCCTTTCGCGGGCAAGCGCTCTACCGACTGAGTAATACCGACACGATTCACCATGCCGCCTCACAACTTTACTTCCGCCACTTTCGAGTCCCGGTTCCGGCACACAATTTTAATCTGCTAGGAAGTTTCACATCAGCCCACACTCCGCTGCAGAGTGAAAGTTTCATACCTGACATGTTATTGAGGTTCTTTTATAGGAGGCGATCTTTAATGTAATGGTTATGAATCCCTTCATGAGATCTTTATTTGCCATAGTTCGCTTGGGTCTTGAATATCATGACCCAAAGGCATATTTGATTTATCATGTGCGTAACATTTATAACTTGCCGCTTACCAATCATGTACAATAAATTGATAAAGACTCTTTAACGAGTCGAAACTAGTCATCAATGTAAAGTCAATAAGTGATCTTTGGCAAGTAGAGATCTCATAAAGTATTTCGGTAACGCCCGCGCATTGATCGAATTTACCAATGACAACTCCCGCCGCCCGCCTCTGAACTTCCTCTGTCCTCCTTTAAACCAGTATGGCGGGGATCCAAACCACTTGAGTAATGTAATTCTTCATGCTTTCCCAGCGAGATCTTGACATTTTGGATATCGGGATTACTGCCGGATGTATGCGTCGTTCTGGCACAATATTTCGGCCGCGTAACTCGCTGCCTTCTTCAGGTGCTACCTGAGACTGCCCTTTTTGGAGGGCCTGGTCCAGTATTTATGCCCAGCAGACGCTAGGCGCTCTGTCTGCGGTCCGCGCCCAGCTGGCGCTGCTTGTAGTGTGTTGTCTCTTCCCTGGCGTTCCGTCGGACGTCCGCGCCCCAATCGGCCGCCATCTGTGGCAGCGGCAACTCTCTGAGGCCCCTCCCACGTTGGCTGCTCCCTCCGCGGTCTGCGCCCGTCTGGCGCTGCTCCTGAGGTGTTGTGGCTTCCCTTGTGCTCCAACTGACGTCCGCGCCCATCTTGTCCACCATCTGTGGTCTGTGCAGCTGTCTGAGGCCCATCTGGCGTCAGGTGCTCTGATCTTGGTCCGTGCCCGCCTCGCGCCTCTCCTGAGATGTTGTGGCTGCGCAGATGCTCCAACGGACGTCCGCACCCGCCTCGGCCGACATCTGCTGCTATAACAGCGGTTTGAGGCCCCTCCTGCATTGGGCGCTCCATTTGCGGTCCGCGCCCACATGGCGCTTCCTCTCAGGTGTTGAAACCTCCCTGCTGTTCCGACGGACGTCCGCGCCCAGCTCGTCCACCATCTGTGGTCGTGGCAGCTGTCTGAGGCCTGCCTGGCGTCAGGTGCTCTGTTCTTGGTCCGCGCGCACCTGGCGCTGCTCCTGACATGTTGTGGCTGCCCACATGCTCCAATGGACGTCCGCGCCCGTTTTGGCCGACATCCGCTGCTATGGCAGCTGTTTGAGGCCCGTCCGGTGTCAGGCGCTCCATTCTCGGTCCGCGCCTGCTTAGCGCCACTTCTGAGTTGTTTCTACTTCTTGTGGAGTTATTTGGTCCCTTCCGCTGGGCCTTAACAAGTTCCAGAGCCGGACTCCACGCTGTGCTTAGCTGGTAACCGCTATCTCGGTAATACTCAAGATGGGGGTGTACAAGAGTTTTACATACATTCTGCTTTGCAAACGAATCACATCATCGTAAAATTCTCCCAACAAAGCGAGGTCGACCATTTGCATTCCCTACAACTGTTCTTATGTGCTCATTCCATTTCATATCACTGTGCAGTTTAGTTATTTAACTGACGCAACTTTGTCAAGCAGCACATTACTAATGCTGTATTCGAACATTAGGGGATTGTTTTTTTCCTACTATTCTGCATCACCTTACATTTTTCGATTTGTAGCGCTAGTTGCTAATCTTTAGACCACGTAGAAATTTGGTCCACGTCATCCTGCATATTACTACAGATATTCAATGACTGCGCCCTCTTCTACACCGCACCATCATCAACAAACAGTCGCAGATTACAACTTACTTTGTCAGATCATTCGTATAGATAGAAAATAATAGCGATGCTATCACACTTCCCTGGGGCATCCCACCTCCCTATTCTCTGACGAACACTCGCGATCGAGGGCAACTTACTGGGTTCAATTTCCTATCTTCGAGCTACTCACATATTTTGCTGCGTATTCAATAATATCGTACCTTCGTTATGTTGGTTTTCCATGGATGTAGTTGCCATCATCGCCGCCCCCACTGCGACAGCCAGAAAAGGCAGGTTCTCCGTTTTCACCACAGGTAGCGATGCCGCCAGTGCAGCTGCCACACTACCGCTGCATTCTCGGTCTTCCCTGTAGCTTGTAGTGAGACGAATTATTTTCCCCGCTACTAACTTATATCAGCTCAGTTTTGCAGCAGACTGTGTTTGTATTTATCTTTAAATGATTTTTGTATGAAAATGTTTTTGTTATATGATTCTTAAAAGAGTTTGTATGTTTTTTATGTTTCATGTGCTATAACGGCAATCCAACCTACGAGAGCAACATCGACGCCACCCTCGAGGAATAAAACATCTGGCCACTTCAAGTCGCGGGTCGACGGCCACAAGGCAAGAAGATGATGGTCTCTGCGATTATCGTCGCCCTTATTTACATTGTCAACGAAATCTTACTAAAATTTGAGCAAATACATTATGTCAGTTCATTGATGACTTCCGACTTGTAAATGTAAAGTGTAATAAAAGTCGTATTTAAACTTTAACTACGTGTTCACCAACATCATTTTTTTAAGAGACCATAAATAAAATTCCCGCAAAACACCTGAAAATTCTTCTAGTTGATTTTAACGCCTAGTTGGGCAAGGAAAAGAAATACAGTAACATCACAGGACAACATACCGCTTAGAAACGCACAAACAAAAACGGCGAAAGGCTGATAAATCTCTGTAAAAATGTTATCCTTAAAATCATGAAAATCGGAAAATGACAACATGGAAATCGCCCAACAATTCCCTGTGTGAATTTCAGATAGACCACGTGTTCACCAACATCATTTTTTTAAGAGATTTACCAGGTATATAACATTAACAGGAATAGAGACTTATTTCCTGTTAAAGTTTCTGCGATTTTTTGAGAAGATATTTTATTTGAATTTAATTGATGTTTGACAGTTAAGTCAAAGGAAGACTTTGATAATTTTTCAGTGCTTTCTTAATCGACCGCCTACATCGATCGATTTACTATCAACAAGATATATAGAATCTCCATGGTCAACACGACGATTACTAGTATAAACTTTAGTTTGACAGTTAAAACTAGACAATAATTTAAAAAGTATATCCAATTAGCAGCGAGAGTCTCAGTAAAAGAAATTCTTCTATGCTTCTTTGAATGCGCAAGGACCTGATATAGAAGATTCAGAACTTGGAAAGATTTTTTTTTTTTTTTTTCAAACATAATAACGTTTATGGTGACGAGCGGACGCCGGCCCAGTGGCCGAGGTGACTGAGGCGCTCCAGTCACGGTCAGCACGGCCACTACGGTCGGGGGTTCGAATCCCCCCTCGGGCATGGATATTTGTGCCGTCCTTAGTATAAGGTAGTTGATAAGTAGTTTGTAAGTTTAGGGACTGATGACCCCGCAGTTAAGTCCCATAAGCCTTACAAACATTTGAACATTTGATTTGACGAGCGGACGACTCGAGGATTACGGAGTCGGACACGGCCACATTTAAAGCTTCAATACTCAGTTGCATCAGAGTTGTTCCGCCTCAAGCTTTTGCCTCCCTCCGATGAGACACCCTTCGATTTGGACTCCCACAGCCGCCACGGGGGACCCTTCGGCCAGATCTCATGGTAACTTGGGCCTCCAGGTCCCCCGTTGTCTCTCCAGATGGTCCACATAGTGGCTGTCGGCGGGACGACCATGACCTGACCTCTTCTCTGTACATCCGCATCCCCTTCCGCCCCACTTTCCCCGTGGCCACACCCACAGTACGACTCACTGCTGTATCCGCAGTCCCCCTGGTAATGACAACCAACGTCTGCAAGAAAAACGGTACTTGGCCAATGACACGCCATCGAGGACGCTGTATCGACCGACGTAGACTTTTGCTCTCTAAACAGCATATAAGCGCCGTGCAACTCCGTCAAAAGTGGTCTGTTCCCGAGAGGAACCATACTCTCCACCTCCTAGCTGTGCAACAGACAGTAACTGAATTGTATTTATATATAAAAGACAGAGTGCCGGCCGCGGTGGCCGAGGGGACTGAGGCGCTCCAGTCACGCTCCGCACGGCCATTACGGTCGGGGGTTCGAATCCCCCCTCGGGCATGGATATTTGTGCCGTCCTTAGTATAAGGTAGTTGATAAGTTTGTAAGTTTAGGGACTGATGACCCCATAGTTAAGTCCCATAAGCTCAACAAACATTTGAACAGAGTGTATTACTTTTATTTTAATCAACTAGTTTCGATCTTTTTTTAACATCTTCAGGATAGAATGAAACTTTCACACTGCAGCGGAGTGTGCGCTGATTAAAACTGTATGCCGGAACCGGGACTCGAAACTGGGACCTTTGCCTTTCGCTGGCAGGAAGTTTTATATCAGCGCACACTCCGCTACAGAGTGAAAGTTTCATTCTGGAAACATGCCTTAGGCTGTGGCTAAGCCATGTCTCCACCATATCCTTTCTTACAGGAGTGCTAGTCTTGCAAGTTTCGCAGGAGAACTTCTGTGAAGTTTGGAAAGTAGGAGGCGAGGTACTGGCGGAAGTAAAGTTGTGAGGCGGCATCGTGAGTCGTGTCGGGATAGCACAGTCGGTAGTGCACTTGCCCGCGAAAGGCAAAGGTCCCAGTTTCGAGTCCCGGTTCCGGCACACAATTTTAATCTGCCAGGAAGTTTAATCTTCAAGATAGTAGCTATATTGACGCGTAACGTACTGGAAGGCTCCGAGGTACCTGCCCAGCTCCATGACATCAATGGAGTCACAATCCTGAATATGGTGAAACAAAAGAAAAACAAAAACCTAAACTCTGTTTCTACTAAATAAATTTAAGTAAGACTGCTGTTATCTCTAAACGTGAGACAAAAATGTATATTTCGTTAAATGTGAGAGAAGCGTGTCAACTTATTCGTTATGCATAGGTAGCTGCATTGTCATCTTGTTGTAGATGATTATAGAAGTGAGAGGGTGCCGTCACATTGCCTCCTCCTCTCAAATAGCACTAGGTCGGCAGTAGAGCTTAACGAACCCAAGGGTGCAGCATCGTGATCTGTATCACTCATACGGACTTCATGAGACACTGCGGAATGTCTGTAATTTAATCCACGACTTTGGCACAAAGACTGGTGATAAGGGGTGACACCAATCCTGCTGTCCCCTCGCCTGTGAAGGCGAAGCGACAATTACTGTCAAGCAGCAGGCGGCGGACTGTCACGTTTACAGCCATCCAAGTATCGGTCACACCTAACCGTGAAAAACTTCGGTGATTTGACGGAAAATTGTGTGATCACCACGACATGATCATTAACAGCAAACCACAGGATTTTAATATAGGAACATAAAGGAAAATAAATAAATGAAACTTCATTTGGTGAACCCTGCTACGTTTTCTAAGTAACGGTTAGCTTTTACCACATTACAGGCCAATATAATTTTATATCATGATTGGACCACATTCAGTCCTCCAGGACAGTTACTAGTTATTATTAATAAATTCTGATGTTAGTGAAACCCCCTCAATTTTTCTCAAATTCTGCCAACAAGCTACAACAGTTCGTCATATCATGTGGAATATCTTCTACTAATGTTCTCATAGAACGCCTATGATCCGTACACATGTCAAACTCTAGGACATGGCATGGCAGATCGAGGCCGATATATGATAAAAGGTACACTAGGTAACTCTTAGCTTTTGTTCTCAGAGAATGTTTTGTTGTATATTTAGTAGACGACAGAAATATATTTCGAAAAACATCGATAAGCTAAAAAATTTTGTCCCATGCTTACAAATGTATTTTTTTTCTTGAAACTTCTGGTTGAGGTCGACTTAACACTCTTTTTCCATCTGCCAGACGTACAGCTAATACGTTCTAGATCTTCAGTGGAGAGCCTGCAACAGTCAAGAGACGCGTTCCCCGATCTTGCACATGTATTCGTCTGTCTTCGCTTGCTTGCCGACCACATAATACAAATTTTACACTTTTTGTAACAGAAGTCGATAAGGACCGACTACAGAAATCAGTTACCAGATGAGGGGACAGGTGTTTGAGTAATGTCCTGTCACGCTTCAAGAAGAAAGGAACATTAAACACCCCTTCAGCGACGAAGTCATTATAGTCCCAACACAGGGGAGCAAACTAACTGTCCTCTTTTCAAATAAGTACCTCACAATTTTCCTTTAATCAATGTAAAACATATTTATTTATTCGTGTCAGAAGCAACTTGTACAAACATAACATGAAACACAAGAAAAAAAAAAAAAAAAAAAAAAGAAAAAAAAGGAAAAAAAATGAAGATCAATGAATATAAATACAAATTAGCCATTAATAGTACACATATTTACAAGTAACAGTGATAACAGTTCAAAAGGTCTTTTCCCCAGGATTAAACGTTAAACTATGCTAGCCCAAAATCTGGCTACATCGCATGCATCACGAGTAGCACCAGTCAGGTCCTGCATGGTACAGCAGGCTGGACAAAGCTCACACTGAAGCAGATGCTCCGTGGTTTGTTCTTTTCCACCCTCACACATGACAGATGCATCAGAGAGCCCCCACCTTCTGATGTTGACTTTGGATCTTGCTAAGTTGGTCCGCAGTCTATTGAGGGACTTCCACGTCATCCATTCCTCCTCATAGCCAGGTGGGAGTGCTTCCTGTGGGGTCATCCAGCCACCAAGGTCCCCGATCTTTGCTCTCCACATCTCCAGCCTGGTCAGTTGTGGTGATTTGTCGAGCTCCGTAGTTGCATGCAGAAAGCTTTTCCTTGATTTGAGTCTGCTATGGGCTGGCTGATAATCAAAAAGGGTATGGGTTGATAATTTCGATGCCTTTGCTCGTTCCATTCTGGCAGTGACTTCCCTTCTAATCCCAGGTGGCACTATACCAGCCAGGCAGTATATTTTTCAACTGGCGTTGGCGTTAGACATCCCGTAACAATGCGGCAGGTTTCGTTTAGAGCCACATCCACTTGTTTAGCGTGGCAGGAGTTGTACCATACTGGGCACGCGTATTCTGCAGCTGAGCAACACAGGGACATAAGTATCGAAGGACAGACACCTCGTCGTCACGAATGTGAGATCTGAATTTTACCATTTCGATGACTCAGTCCTAGGAATAGTCAGCCACAGCGCTGGAGAATAATTGAAATTATTCAAGATGTTATGTGTAATAAATAAGCGGGCTTGTCTTAATCACCTCTAATGAATAAAATTGGATGATTATTTTTTGTCTGTACATCTATTGCTCGTAAAATTTTAGGAATACTGCAGAAATAAATCCCTTACGTAGCTTTATTTATTTATTGGGGAGGAGGGGTGAGTTAAAACTTTATACGACTGCCGTTTTATATGGATGGTGACGGAAACATTAATGAAAGATAAAAGCGGGATGTGGTTCGACATCAAATAGCTTAAAAACGTTAATGAAACGACAGCCAGTACTGCAGCTGCCGCTTGATGCTTCCATGAGAGACCCTAGCCATGAATAAGTAATAAACAGTCTTTGAAACATCCAATTACAAATTATATAATACATGCATTCAAAGTGTAAATTTCTTTGACAGAGTGACGAAACATGTACCGTCTCTAATAACTACGATATCGACGGTAAGTTAAATTCTAATATTTCTTCCCTCGTTCCATCAGTATAGGATCTTATTTCATCCGTTCTGTTGGCATTACTATTTTTATTTGCAATTAGCAACACTTTAAATTACATATTTATAACAATTTCAGTATTTCTAAGCAAGCTGCAACGTTTTAAATACTCCAACTGTGATAAATTTGATGAGGAGTAATATGATCATCATACGCCAAATAACAAAAAACACTGATCCGCTCATTGAACAGATATTTAGTGTTAGCTACTGTAACATTACCATATTTCTTTATTTTATTATTATTGTTTTAACGTAGCTTTTAGTTATGGATGCGCGATAGAATTCCCTCGGAAGTAAATTTTTCGTGGGGACAAATAAATTATTATAAGGGCTAACGTACGAGTTTAACATTGTCAAAAATATGAATTATTAAATACTGAAAGTGAAAAATAATTATCCGACTCCATACTGGCCAGAGTCTTTGCCAGATAGTGATGTCCTACCGCCAAGGTGGAGTGGCCGAGCGTTCCAAGGCCCCTAGCCGCGGCGCGCGGCGCTGCTCGTCGTCGAGGTTCGAGTCCTCCCTTGGGCATATTTGTTGTCCTTAGCATAAGATAGTTTATGTAGTTTGTAAGCCCAGGGACTGATAGCCAGAGTAGTTAAGTCCCATAGATTTATAAACATTTTAATGTCCTACCACATAATTGTTGACGATACAGACACAGAGGAGGTGAGAGACAATGTACAAGTTCGATAATGCGGACTGAGAAATTAACCGGCGCATCGTGTAAGTTGCATGTAACAGTAAAGTAACATTTTAAGTCATACAAGTTCTATTAAATGAAACCATAAAGTAGTGCGTATAATGGTATACAAATGCAACACATCACAGATTATAATAGATTATTACTTTATATAAGGAACTCATCGTTCAATGGGGCGTTCTATAATAGGTATTTGACTGTTTTCTGGAAATAGTTTTAAATTGTTAATTGTGTCATATTATGGTCCGAACATGGTTTTTTACCTCGTGTATTTCAGTATTTTTTTAAAGAAATAAAGTTCAAATAATTTGAAAGCCCGCTAAAACGCTACATGTGAGTCACGTGATGCCTGTGACGTCATACAACACGCTGCTGCTGCTACTCTCGTAAGATAAATAAATACCTGTATATTGTTTGGGCCGAGGCCTCGTGTTTGGGCGTTAACGTTTGCATAATGACTTACAAATATTGATTAGTTCTGCACTGTACCAATAGATCTGTCAAGACTCCAGAAAAATTGTTCTTGCAAGTACCAAAAAATGAGAAGATACGCAAACGTGGTTGACACTGGCGCGAAGAGATCCAAATGAAATAGCGACTACCTCATTTGTGTATTTCTGTGAGCATCATTTTGATCTAAGTGAACAATACTATTCCATTGGTAAACTAAATTGTTTCGTATCATTCTCTTCTACTGCAAAGGTGTAAAGTAGTATTATGTGTAGGTTAATGATCTGATGTTTACATTTGTGAAGTAAAACTTCATAATGTTACACGCCTACGATTTATGTGTAATTAAAGTCGTTTCCTAACATATTTCGTGAAAGAACAACATGAATATTGTTGCAGCCCACTATAAATGTATAGTACTGATTATTTATCTTCAGTAAGTGCAATTTTATCACCAATAGATCTTAGTCAAACAACCGTTTTATACATCGACAACGCCCTTCTGGTTACTTTACAACAACTTACGCTATCGTAATATACGTATGTGGGAGATGTCTTTAATGCGCCGATTTATTTACCTTTCAAACTTTCGTAATATGCAAGTGTAAATACGATTAAAAGTGTTAGTTACCCAAATATGTGGTTATTGACACAGTGTTTCGACGAAAAAGTTTTACTAAACACAAATAAAATAACGTAAGCCTTTTCTTCTGCAGAGGGCTCTACCAAGCATTTGCAAGCAAATAACGTTTCACCTGATTAGCGTGTTTTTTTTTTTTTTTTTTTTTTTTTTTTTTTTTAGAAATGATGCATGGAGCTTCGTACGTGAACGAGTAAACGTAAATGGATTAGTTTGTAGTGTCAAAAGTAGTAACACATTCATATCAAACCAAAATCTTGAATATGTAAGGAAAATACTGATATGCATGGCAGAAAGTTTACACACAATCGCAAACATTCACTCACAAAAACAACAGACCAGAAAAGCTCTAATTTCAGCGCTATAAATTTATTCCATCGTGTCTCGCTCGCAATGTTTAAGTGAAAGTGACATTCTTTTGGCTACGCGAAATAAGCGTTGCCAACCTACGAGCGATATGAAAACACCGCCGACGCAACCCGCTGTCCCTTTCTAGACTATAGATATATTGTATAACTATACACAAGGCATTTTTGCTGTATTTTACAGGTTTTGATGTTTCACTTCGCACCAGTATTGAAGTAGTTAAATAAAATTACTCCCTTAACTGCGTGCTTTACTGGGTTAAATTTTACTAACTGTCCCGGCGGCTTCCTGTGACTATGTTGGCAACAGATGCTGAATAGCGAGAATCATGAGACGTTGCCATTAGCCAATCGCGTGACAGCACAAATATTTTGTCGTGAAACCTTTGATTTACGAGGGCAGTTACTTTTACTGACCGGACAAGGGTACATACAAGAATCATAGAGCAGGAACAGCATTATTTATTTACTTCATGGTCTGTACGTTAGACTAATCTAGTCATTCTATGTGGTCCGAACATCTGGACAAAGATTTTCTATCGTGTTGTTGATGTTGCCAACATAATCACTCAAGGCCGCTTGGATAGAAGATAATATTTCACCCTTTATTGCATAATATGGTGACTTCAGATTAAGTCTGCTGACATCAACAAATAGGGTACTTTTTCCAATGGCATAAAATATCTCTCGAAATAATTAGCTTTAAAATTTAGGTATGCGTTACTTACATCGCAGTTTTCACGTTTCTTATTTCTGGTACGTAAAAATTTGGATTGTTTTTAAAGAATGAAGACACCATAATTGTATCAACATTAGGTAGGTTTCCACTGTCAGCCTTCACGTACCATCTTCCATTGTGGCATAAAAACTGTAAACGCGTTTAGATCACGCAAAAACTGAACTTAAAGCTGCGAAATGGAGGAAACGGGTACAATAATACAGCTCCGACTTCTAGTTGCCGCGCTGTAGGTGTTCTATGACGTCACCAGTGCGGAGCGTTTTCGATCACATGATCTAATCGTGAAATTTGATGATTTTTAAGCTTTAATTACGTAAAAATAACAGATGTTTTGTAAGAACTATGAGCGAAAATGCTGTCTGAATGTTATAATCATTCAGAATAACAATTCGAACCATATTTTTAACACAGGAAAGTACCCTATTGTTTAATAATGATTTTGCAGCCAAGATCGCATTTTTCATTTATTATGTTACCGGTTTCCGCGTGCTCGACGCTATCTTCAGTCCTGTCGTATTTTACATAACTTCACAACATATTTTACACACTAAAAGGTTATATCCAGGTTGAGGCGTCACCAAACATAAAATTTCTAGTCACAAATAAAATATATACATCCATCTCCCAATGGTTCTGAAGCGAGGTACTTCAAAGTCTAAGTGCAATATTAATTGAAGTACAGTATAACACTAACTGTTAGGCGGGAAAACTATATACAAAGATCCTACATACACATTTATACAACATTCTCTGCCCTTTGTGGTCGTCATTTCTTTATATATATATATATATATATATATATATATATATATATATATATATATATATATATATATATTGACGTATAAAAGATTACATGTAGTACATTTTCTCAAATTACATCCAATTTTATATATATATATACAATTTGTATAAATTACTATATTAAGCACCATAGATTGAAAGGCGCTATGTCAGTTACCTGTTGTGATGTACAGAAAAGTTACATTTTTTTCCTAAGGTAACAAACCCCTCATTATTATAAATCTTATTTTATAAAGGAAAAATGTATTTATGTAGTAACGGCCCAGTTTCAACCTACCAGTATATTACTAGATTCTTAGGTAGCAACCCCTGGCTATTATAAATCTTATATTATATCATGAAGTTCTTTATAGATTCACTAATGTAAAATTGATTATATAACATGATTACATTTTTATACATTAACTATACATGTTCAACATACCATTTATTAATATATCTTTATGTATCAGTCCTTAAACAACCTAGGCTATATACATTCATGACACGGACTTGCACAGTAACATGCGGAGTGCCACGTACATGTTCTATATAAGGCAATTTTTAATAATTATAATGCAACTTTGCAACTATTTATACATACTTTAACGTATATAATAGAAGACCTTTTTACATACGCCTCTGACTACATGGATACATTATTACACATTGACTACCTATATTCAACCCACTATCATACTGATATACCTGTACGCACCAGTCCTTGCAAACTATACTACATACATTCATAACACGAACTTGAAAAAATATATCTGTTGACATGTACAATTTCTGTATAAGATAATTTAGTAAGTGTAATATACTTCCTTTCAACCGTCTATAAATATTTTAGACATGTGACTTATATGTATACAAATAATATATATGTGTATAAAAATTGTAACATTTCTGTACATCACAATAGGTAACTGACATAGCGCCTTACAATCTATGGTGCTTAATATAGTAATTTATACAAATTGTGTATATATAAAATTGGATGTAATTTGAGAAAATGTACTACATGTAATCTTACATATGTCAATATATATATATATATATATATATATATATATATATATATATATATATATATATAAAGAAAAGGAAAAGAAGACCACAAAGGGCAGAGAAGATTGTATAAATGTGCATGTAGCATCTTTGTATATAGGTACCCGCCTAACAGTTAGTGTTATACTGTACTTCAATTAATATTGAACTTAGACTTTGATGTACCTCGTTTCAGAACCATTGGGAGATGGATGTATATATTTTATTTGTGACTAGAAATTTTATGTTTGGTGACGCCTCTTTTAGTGTGTAAAAATGTTGTGAAGTTATATAAAATACGACAGGTATGTAACCATGTAATTGTATATAGGTAGTGTATGGCAATCATGTATACAGATCACTTGTTAAACTTTGTATAATAGGTCTGAAGATGGCGTCGAGCACGCCGAAACCGGTAACATAATAAATGAAAAATCGGATCTTAGCTGCAAAATCATTATTAAAAAATTATTACTTGTTCCATAGATCATATATACGACATTTCGTAATGAAGCGGAACATGTCAGTTTAGTAAATGCTGTCTATAAATGACAATATTTTAAGGATCTTTTTATTTTTTTATTTTTGTTTTATTTTCATTTATTTTTATTTTTTAAGTTTTATTTAAAAAATCATCTAAAGTGTAGGAGTTGTCATTCAGAAATTCCTTTAATTCTTTTTTAACACCATTTGGCAATCGGTCAGATTTTTGATGCTACTTGGTAGATGACCGAAGACTATATCGTTAAGCTACAGTGAACATCCCTAGATCCTTAAATAAATGTCTGCAGGACGATTTTGGATATGCTCCAGCAATTATTCTAATTACTCTTTTGTGAATGAAAATAGGCATAGTAAGCTAATTCACTGAGATGTATAGCACCAAATTTTGCAGTGAGCCTGATAAGAAGCTGAATTCAAACGTTTCAGCAGATCTTCAATGTGTTTCTTCCAATTCAATCCCTCAACAATTCAAACACAATTTTGACTATTCTACCTTAGCTACAGATTTATGTTCAAAATCTAAATTTATTAATGGTGTCTCCACATTTACTGTATGAAACTGTATATACTGGGTTTTATCAAAGTTTAATGAGAGTCCATTTCTAGGGAACCACTTAATCTTCTGAAAGACCTTATTTACAATTTCATCAGTTAATTTCTGTTTGTTAGTCGTGAATTAACTGATGAAATTGTAAATTGATCATTACATTTCTCATATTAAATAAAGCTGTTATATAATATCGTAAACACGATAATGAACAAATGGCTAGAATTAATAACTATATAATTGATCTGCATTCTGAATCAGGAGATTTCAATTATTGAAACAATAAAAGAGTACTACAAGATGCTTACATTATCTACGATTGCTAAAATAAGAGTGAATGGCAGTGAGACACGCGAGTATTCGTTTGTTAAAACACCTGATAATGAAATTACTAGGAGGGAGTTTCACATAGGGTTTTACAGAAAATATTTGTATCCTCTTAAGTTTCTATTATAGCATGCCTTCTATTTGTTTGTTAATCACACTTTAAGCTAGTATTTCCAACAGTAAAAATATGATAAATATCTGCAGGTCAGGCTGTTTTAGCCACCTGAAGAAGAAAACACCATGCAGAGAACTATTCTTGTAGCAAAACAGAATTGACAAGGGATTACGCTTGTACTTTCACGTACAGAGATGACGGAATGGATATACACACTATTCTCTATAAGTTTGGAAACACCTAGTAATTATAGACAATGGAAAGGAAATACAGCATAAAAATGCAATTTGTTGTTTTCCAAATGTTTATTAAACTCAAATAATACACCATATCTCCGACTTTGTTCCCTCCAAAGAATCCCCAAACTATTACAGAACCCCCTCCTTGCCTTTCAGTTGGAGTTACGCTCCGTGGATTCAAGCGATCATGGGGTAAACATCGAACAAAATAGTTCAAACTTGGATTCATTACAGTTACTGGTCACTACTAAATACTTTTCCTGGCGGTTCTGAAATTTCCTCAGTGCTCCTGAACGAGGACAATCTTCATAGGAGCCTGTTTCTCGATGCCAGTGTATAGTTTCGAAAACTCCGCTGATGGAAATCTTCAGTTTCTTTCCTATTAGTCGGGCACTATTGCCTTCTTGGTGCAAAGTGATGATCATTACCCGGGATTCATAAGGAGTGTGGCAGTTAGGGAGCATTGTCAGTTACTTTCACGGCGTGTTATACCTTTATGCAAACGCAACTACAAATGAACGGAACTTTAAACGACGTACCTCTGCATAGCCATCCGGTCTACATGCGCCACTTGGCATGTTTAGTAGAACTGCTTGGGCAGGTAATGTTACATAAAAAAGATGCAACAATAGTATGTTCCAATATGTTCAAAAATGTTTGTTATGCCTATGGCACTTAACTGCGGGGTCTTCTGTCGATGAATTTACAAACTACTTATAAACTAACTTATAATAAAGACAGCACAAACATCCTGCCCGAGGGGGGGATTCCAACCGCCCAATGGGAAATGGTCTCGCGCATCGGAGCATGGCGCCTCAATGCGCCTGGCCACTCCGCCGCGGCGTTCCAATATGTACGCATATTTACAATAATTAAGTGTACAATACTGTAAGTTATTTGAGTTTGCTATGCCGTATTCTAACCAATAACTCACATAGATCACTTCCGTCTTGCTACGTTGTTATACGCAGCATTATGGTATGGAGGGCAGTGTGTTGAGAATAAAAGTAAATCGCATATACTAGACGAAGATTTCGACAAAATACTAGGTTGCTGGAAGGTGTAACCCACATATAACGCATGAATGATGGAATGGAAGCCATAATGGAGCAGCAACAGACATCGTTACCTAATAACACGATTGCGAGAGAATGTGTACAAGTCGGCTAGTCAGAGGAGACAGCAAGAATACGCTAAAGTTCTACAAGAGAGAAGCCTCATAAGTGGATATTTTGCAGCTAAAGTATAACCATTATCTACAGAATGAAATGTTATAAATGCCATTAATAGGCCACTATCCAAGGCGCTGTTCATCGCATAATGGTAAATAATACTCCATAAATTACCCTGATTATTTTGATTAACCTAATGGTCTTATTACAGTGTTCTTTTAATTGTAGCATAATATTGTTTCACTATTGAAATTTTGTGAACAACCCGCGGCCAAAAACGGTTCATAGTGTGAAAATAAAAAGATTAAAATGCAGTGTATCCCCATCACTGCAAGTAGCGCAGTTAATTATATTTACGTTAATTACAAATGTAATATTTTGAATGCAGCTATTTTATTATCAGTAAAGTGCGCTTAACATTAATTCAAATGCGGGACCTTTATTAATTACACTGGAAAATAATTTGGGTATCCATGTTTTAGTTACGTAAATAGCAGGCACAGTGCAACAGTTGCCTGGTTACACGCATTTAGAGCGGAAACTACGACGCTGTACGTTCGTACATTTTGCATGTTAATGTCAGAATAGTAGCACTACGACTACCAGCATTATGGAAATTACAAATTACACGTAACAAAACGGTAAACCTTTCGATATAAATGTACGTACGAAAGCTATCGTCATCAGTTATCAGACAACAGATGTACTTAGTTGAACATTTCGTGAAAATACAACACCGTACAACACCCATTTGGATAGAGCGCAAAGCGCACTACTTTTATATCGGAGAACGTCCAATGTTGCGACAACTGAACAGGCAATCAGCCGCTTCAAGGAGGTAATATAGCCCAGCTTCTCATCGGCTTACGTAGGACCACCTGCAGAACACGCTGGCGGAAGTGACGTCATGTTCAACTGCCATTTTTCCCGCCGAAAAACGGTATGGTCTTTATTTTTAAATATTACACTGACACTATTACAGTTACAGACTAGCACGGAGGAGCAAATGTAAAAGGAGAACAGCGCAATTCAGATGATGTGTTGACATCGTTTATATTAATTTTATATCAAAAGTTAATCAGGAAACTAATATTTGTTCACTTGGAAAAACCTAGAGGCCTAACTAATTGAACTACCGTAACGAGCGAGGGCTCAAATGAAAGGTTTTATTGAGACGCAAGTTTGGTATAACCATATCATCTGCAATTTTATATTGCACATAATAGTGCATTTTTAAGGAAAAAGAATAATGATTTGTTGATAACAACACGAGACAGATCCACAAACAGCGAGGCAGTGGTAAGTTGCAGATGTCAAACACATTATGAACTGTTTAGAATAGCCTATAATATTTTTGTTTATTTTAATGTGTTGTCATTGTGCAAACTAAATTATTTTGTTAATCGACCATAATTTGTTTAAATTTCTGAGCACAGTAATTCTGAACAGTGCATTGGTAAGAGGACTGGAGAATCTACCTAAAAAAAAACACGTTATTCGTGGTATTATTAAAGTTATAAATTAAATTTAGATACGTATTTGCATTAGAATTTTAGAGCGTGTCTAACGATGCCCTTACAGCAATATTTCAATCGTTGATTAGAGACTTTTGTACGTTACTGCGAGAATCAGTAAAGCCTGATAGGTGACGTATTACAGAAATGACGTCATAGATTGTATATAAACGACGGCCTGGAGCGGCCGAGGATCATTCGACGGCTGTTAAATCTTGATGGCAGACGCGTGTCACGAGTGCAGTGAAATCGAGTGAGACGATAGGTGTTGCTCATAGCAGTAGAATCCGCCGTGCTAGAGTCTGAAACATTTTCGGACGTATGTGACCTTTAATATTGGACAGCAGTCGTCACTCAGAAATTTTTCATTGCTCTCTGATTTTTTTTTCTATTATTAATAGAACAATGCATTTTAATAGCAATCATATTAGGAACATTATCCAAATGGTTAAATATTCATATAGATATATTGTTAGCAATATTGGTGTCTCGTGCTAAGCCGGCCGTGTTGGCCGAGGGGACTGAGGCGCTCCAGTCACGGTCTGCACGGCCACTACGGTCGGGGGTTCGAATCCCCCCTCGGGGGATATGTGCCGTCCTTAGTCTTAGCTAGTTTATAAGTAGTTTGTAAGCTTAGGGACTGATGACCCAGTAGTTAAGTCCCATAAGTTCTACAAACATTTGAACATTTTTTCTCGAGCTAATGGTATGAGATGGAGTCTAACGAATTCACTGATTCTCGCCAGGCATTATCATGCAATGGGCAAATACAATTTGAGTAAAAACGCAACCTATATGTTGTAGTTATTTATTTAATAGATGCTGCCCTAGTAAAAAATTCCCTATCTTTGGAATTGAAAGTTTAGTTTTAGAAATAAATGTATACGTGTACGGATAGCAACGAACCAAAGGTGGCAGGAATAAGTCACCCCCTAAGAGAAAGTTTAGTTGAATTAAGGGTCCGTACCGTTACAAATTCCATTTCATATTTATTTGTCGGCCACTGACTGTAACTACTACAGGAAATGGATAGATTTGACAATAATAATAATAATCCAATTTGAATAGATGGATGATAATTATTCCTATCTACTAGATGAGAGTGATTTCCAGACTTCGGTATCGTTATGGTGAGAAAGGGATTCAGCTAAACGTATTCAAGAACGAAAGCACATGTGCAGAACATGAGCAGTGTAATGATACATTTTTTTCATTTTTCCTTTGGCTGGTGTTGTAGTAAATATTACAGTTAAGTACCGTTATTGACATTTAACAAACTGTGAAATATTGCAATGAATATTAATTCTGAAGAGAGACACTGAGAAAAACATGAAAGATTCCGCCATCAGTTCTTTACCAGTCGGAAGAATTCACATAGTGTTGGAGCCATCCCACTAGTAGTCGGCCTTTATTGGGTAGTTAAATAATATATATATATATATATATATATATATATATATATATAACTGTAAAATGATGCCTGTTTTTGTAAGCTTCGTAAGTTAACTTTCATGGCAGTTTTTAATTCCAGTTACTACTAGTTGTTAAATTTGGAAAATCATCAGGCTTCGTTTAACAAAATGCAAAATTAATGCAGGCTTAGAAACCATATCATCACAAAATATGCATAAGTGAAATTCCCATCTGGGACGTTCTTTCACAATCGCGAAGCGATCTACAACGATGGTCAAGCATCATTTTATGAACTATGCTAGAAACAAAGATTACAAAAATTAATGAAAAATGGTGAAAGAACCCCTTTTAAATAAAGTACTAATGTCAAACTAATTACTGAATTTATTACAATTAATTCTTTTCCGCACACACTTACATGGGCAATATGGAGACACCAAAAGAGAGACGTTCGATCTATTCGACAGCAAGAAGACGAAAGACGACGAGCGATTCCGTTTTCTGTCCGGTCCGTTCAAAAAAATTGAAAGTCTCTTATAAAACAAAATAATCAGAGATTTACTGGCAGAGGGAACGGGTGCTAGTGACAAGCGTCGCTGATATAATTTTAATTAAAAAAATATTAAATGTAATGCTACAACAGCTGTAAGATTACAAAGAATTTATGAGAAATAATTTTCTGCTTTATCACAGGCTGATGGAGCAATTAAGGGTTCGAAGCGTTTTAAAAAGAAAACGAAAGCCATGCCCAGTTTCAAAAGGGTTGTCGAATAGACTAGCACGGGTACCAGCATAGACGTATATTGCGGACATCAGTGTATTGCAGGTATGTGGAATATATATGAAGCTAATGAGGAGAGAAAGTAGAAACAAAAATGTCTTCTGTAAAAATTAGACTGGTTTCGTAAAAATGAATCTTGTGAAGGACAGATAGCTGTATTTGTCATGAAATCCATAGAAACGTAGATAGAGGGATCTAGGTAGAGACTGGGTTCCTAAATTTCTAAAAGACGTCCGGTACAGTTCCAATGTGGTCAGAAAAAAAAAGGTCTTACTGTATATCGCATTATGTTAGTGACTGGATTTGACATTCCTATTATGAAAACTTTTAATTGGTCCTAGTTCTATATTAAAGTTTACCAGAATGTGATATCATTAATTTTTACACCAATACTGTACAGTTTATTTTTTATTCATTTATTTATTTATTTTTGTGAGGGGATAAATAGGGACGCAGACTCGGATTAGGCTGTAATGTGAGCCAAAAATTCAGCTAAAAGGTGAGGACTAGTGAGGCATTCGGTAATGTTTCTGTGCCAGTGTAAAAATTGGTCGTACCATCATGCACAATCACTTAAACAGAAAAATACCTATAGGAAGGAATATATCATTATTTTTAAGTAATAGTAAAGCAACAACAACAAACAGTGGTCAGCTTCTAGCCATCTCTGGATACAAATTAATAACGTCATCTTACTGCACAAGGAGGCAGACACTGTAGAGGTAATAGATTAAATATTATTCTTGTAACTTAATGTATTTCAATGAAGATCAATCTTTATAAATATAACAAGCTCCAACTGTTGAATATAAAGCTGTGGATGCGGTGAAGATACAAGTGGTCAGGAGTGTGAAAAATATAATTAAATATTCTTCTTCATTATTTGCTCTCTAGTGAAGTGTTAATACTTACCTAAAAATTTACACAATTGGGTTTCGCAATACATAGTTCTTCTTCCGCACAGTAAACTTGCGACAAAGTAATCGTTCCGATTTCTAATTTGTGAAGCACACAGTGGTAATCTACCAATTTTGCTGCGAATGTAAGCTCTAGTCAAATGAGACTTTCGTAAAAGGATGAGTACTGTTCTCTTACAACGCGTTTTTTCTCTGATAACATGTGTTTTAACATACTGGCGTCGGGGTACACTGAATGCACTAAATACTACAAACGGGTTACGTTTTAGTCATGTATTAAATAAAAAACTTTCAGAGACAACCTTGCAACTAAACGCAAACTTATGATTGAAACATAATAAACAAATAAATTTTGTAATGCTCGTGAGGGAGGATCAATCGTTCACAAACCCCCGGATGATAAATTGAAAGGTTGTGTAAGTTTCAGTTGTATAAATATGTTAAGTGAAGACAATGGGCTATTTTTTATTTTATTTTATTTTATTTCATTAAAAAATTTGATAGAAAAATTGTAGTATCTACCTTTCGAAGAGAATGATATAACAACATGGTGATACTTACCAACACGGAGAGTAGTGCGAAAAGGGATATTGAACTTCTTGAAAATCCTTGTAATTCCTCTGATTCCGTGACATCAATGATGCTGCATAGGGCATTGCCAGTCTAGTTAGTGTATTTCTGTGGTTAAATCACGTTCTGAAAAATGAGTGGGCCGTTCGAGTGTTAGTTTGACGGTACCCATAATACAGGACAACTTTGGCATATAACACGGTAGTCGCGTCTTAGTGTCCGGTAAAAGACCTGACTGTTGCGTGTACTATTGTGGACACAATAAAGGATTTTTTTAATGCACTTCACAGAGTCACTGATAAAATAGGATGTGGCAAAGTGTTAAAACTGTAAATGAACTAATAACACTGAGACATAAATAAGTTCTAGTGAACTATACCAGTTCAGTATAAAATGCGGTATAGTATAAAAAATGTTCAAATATTTGTTAAGCTTATAACACTGCGTGGTCATAAGTCCCTAAACTAACAAACAACTTATATAAATGAATGTTTGTATGTCCTCTATGTGTTCATAAATCATTCATTCGATTGCAACGTAACTTTCGTGAACTGTTCGCCGTACCCCCACGAAGGTTCCTGACACAAAAACAAAAGGGCAAAACACATAGCTGAGAAGATATGACGTCATAAATAATAAGTAGCGATGACGTGACAATACCTAGATTTATGCGCCAATTATTGGATAATGGGAGTAATTAGGGACCTGCAACAATGTTTGCATGTAATTTCGTACGTTTATGAAGCGTTTTGCAACTTACCCCCCCCCCCCCCCCCCACACACACACACAAAATGATGAAACGAAAAGAAGTCTACCGCTTACAACAGTTTCGCTGTAGATGCAGTAAAATTGTCATGTCTGACATGACCTTGTATCAAACAAAGTTAGCATTACAGATCTGCATGTTACTATTTATTTTTGTCTGCAAGTCTCTCTTAATTCTCTTGCATCCAAAATTATCCGTTTTCTTCACCTCTATCTATATAAAAGCGAAAGGACACTCACCAACTCAGTGACTAACACCAAATCTCGAAAACTACTTCACCTATGAAGCTGAAGTTTGGCAGGAATCTAGTTTACAGGTAGAAAACGTCAACTAAGAAATTATTTTGTAATAGGTGCATGGCGGAGAATAGTTCTCCTACAGACTCTCTAAATCTACAGTTTCATTCACGAAATTTCGCACGCTTGACCTACAAAACAAGGGGAAGGTTACTGTCTGTGTAAAATTTCGTTTGGTGCATGGGGGAGGGTACTTAACTTACGGAATTTAACAAAATGCATAGTTTTGCTCCAATCTTTATGAATTTTTGCTCATATAAATTTTAAACCAAGAAGATCACTGGTTACCTAAATGTTTGTATGGTACATGACAAAGGGTACCTTGCAGATAACTTTGCCAAGAGAGGGAAAGATGGAAACGAACAGAGAGATGGGAGAGAAAGAGGTGGATGAAGAGAGAGAGGGGAGAAGGGGATGTGGACTACGAGATTGTAGGATAAAAAAACACCCGGGCAACGCCGAGTTTACAGCTAGTAAACTTACACTAAAGACAACACAAACATCCATGTCCGTGGGAGGATTCGAACCTCCGACGGAGAACGGCCTCGTGCATCGTAGCATAAGCGGCAGTATAGTAATACTGAAATCCATGTCCTTAAATAAGTTTACGACTGCGTTAAATTAACTTCTAAATATTCTGAAAAAACATTTTAGTAATATAATAAAACAAAAAAATCCATTAGCATTTATACATCATTGCTATGTGAAAAATTTATTTGATTTATTTGAACACATCAGGTATTAACTGATGCTAGTAGACGTCATTTTATCCCCCGGATATCGTGCACTGAATGACATCACTGCAACCTGTCCATTTTTCTACGGTTTCCAACTATAAAGACAAGCAGCTCGTGTCGCTTCCTTGGTCGTTTGCAGCAGCATGCACTATCGGTTGGGAGACCGTGGCTGCGGTTACCCTTCACGCTTCATCACAGACATAAGCGCCTGCGATGGTATTCGCAACGACGAACCTGGTTGTAGAAAAGGCAAAACGTCATTTTTCGGATTAATCCAGGATCTGTTTACAGCATCATGATGGTCGCATTCGTGTTTACCGACATCGCGGTGAACGCACATTGGAAGCGTGTATTCGTCATCGCCATACTGGCGTATCACCTGGCGTGATGGAATGGGGTGCCAGTGGTTATACGTCTCGGTCACCTCTTGTTCGCATCGACTGCACTTTGAACAGTGGCCATTTCATTTCAGCAGGATAACACACGACCGCATGTTGCAGGTCCTGTACGGGCCGTTCTGGATACGGAAAACGTCGACTGTTGGCCTGGCCAGCACATTCTCCAGATCTCTCAGCAATTAAAAGTTTGGTCAATGGTGGCCGAGCAACTGGCTCGTCACAATACGCCGTCACTACTCTTGATGAACTGTGGTAACGTGTTGAAGCTGCATGGGCATCTGTACCTGTACACGCCATCCAAGCTCTGTTTGACTCAATTTCCAGGCGTATCAAGGCCGTTATTACGGCCAGAGGTTGTTGTTCTGGGTATTGATTTCTCAAGATCTATGCACCCAAACTGCGTGAAAATTTAATCACAAGTCAGTTGTAGTATAATATATTTGTGCAATGTATACCCGTTTATCATCTGCATTTCTTCTTCGTGTAGCAATTTTAGTAGTCAGTTGTGTATCTGGATCAGTATATCATGTCAATAAATCCTTATCCTTTACAAAATCACAGTACATATAAATTGAACAACGTTGCTTGTGAATTGCCTTGCGCTCCGCTGTTTCTGCCGCCCACTGCGTGGCTGTTGGTGTGCCTCCTGCTAGCAGTCACTGATAGCTTCTTGCCCGCCGGCGTGCCATTAACGCTAATAGCCCAATTTAGTCCCTCCTTGATGAAAGCGTAAAGCCGAAAATTCAATGCTGGACCGTTTTTCTGGCCGCTGATCACGCCCTTAGCGCTTCTCCCTCTGCCGTAGTGGCGCGGCGCCACTTTTCCTTAAAGTGTCTAAGCTGACGCGGCTACTCTCCCAGGCGCAAATCGATGGCAATGGAGGGCCTTAACAACGCCTGGTGCGTGTCTCTAACGACCACCTGCAATTATCTATCCCGGAGACACAGCGCTGTAGCAAACGAACACCCTAGTGGCAAATTGTATAGTTCGTCACTGCGTTGTGCACTTTCTGGGTACTTTGTTTAAGGTGTATTGTCTCCACACTTTTAGTCCTCATTATCCTCTTTCTTATTACCGTATTTCCCTGCTTTTCTGCTGTTTTACACCAATTGTCACCATACTGAATGTAATTATGGTAGGCACCCTGTGAAATGAAAGCGAATATCCTTTTTTCAGCTTCAATGTCACACAGCTACATGTTTACGTCAATCTTCATGGTGATCGATCAAATGATGAAGCCTTTAAATCACAATGGTACGATCGAGAAATAGTTTTGCATCGTGAATGGTTAATTAATTTCGTCACGTATGACTTTGCCGATGCTATGTAACCTCCACTGTACTGTTCATTCCGTAAAAATATGGAGCGGGGGATAATTGAGGTGGGATCACGCCTAACAAGGTCAGGAAGCGTTTTTTTAATTCACACTACACATTGTTATAGTACGATGGTTATCTACCAATATTATTTATTAAATGCCTTAAAGTATAACTTGATGACTGATTGAATAATTTATACCTTAATGTTACTTAATCGCTACCATGATTTTTGTAAAATTAAGTAGCTGAGCCACTACTTCACTTTCTGCCATTTGGGTTGGGTTGTTTAGTTGGGATAGGGAGACTGAACTACTGAGGTTATCAGTCCCCCGATGGGGAGGGAAAGGAGTGAGGATAGGAAGGAAGACTGAATTAGCTCGGGGCCCTGTGCTTGCCACACAAGAACCCCCCCCCCCCTGGGGGGTTATGTGATTTGTACAGGGTGAATCACCTAACACTTGCACCGCAAATATTGTGGATACGGAAAGTACGATTGATGTGCTGTTTCCACAGAATGGAATGGTAGTCAGTGGCTCGTATTTTTAGTCAACAAACAGATTGTAATATTACTTAGAAAGTGTATTTTTATGCAAACATACAGTTTTTTTATGGAACAAAGGTGGTTTCTATCATGCACTGGATTTTTGACAACAGCTGTGTATAAAGAATTTTGAATGACATTTTTATCACGTTTAGTTTGGCAACCATAACCGTTCAATGTTTCGGGTGCGGAGTCTGCAATAGCGTAGCTGACTGGCCGAGTGGCTAGCCCCTGGGGCACGCCCGATGTCTCATGATCATCAGCCGGTCAGATACGCTGCCGTAGGCCCCGCCCCCTAAACTTTGAATGGTTGTAGCTGCCAAACTAAGCGTGATAAAAATATCATTCAAAATTCTTCGTACACAGCTGGTTTCAAACATTCATGTGCATGATACAAACAACCATTGTTCCATGTATGTTTGCATAAAAATACACTTTCTATGTGTTTTTACAATCTGTTTATCGGCTGACAATTTGAGTCCTTGACTACCAATCCATTCTGTGAAACCGCAAATCAATCGCACTTTCCGTGTCCGCAATATTTGCGGTGCAAGTATTAGGTGTTTCACCCTGTATACAACTGGTATCCTTCACAAAAATTTTATTTTTTTTATTACTCCCCATGCTTCATAAGTAAGAGCTTTGTAAGAATAGAAAATCCTGAAAAGATTGTTTCACAATGTTACTCAAATGCAATGAACCATTCCTACAGGAAGGAATAATCTTCGAGTGAATGCAGAAATTGTTTAAGAACGGAAACAGACTTACGCATTCCAGTAACCTGTCATAGTGCCTCGTGTCACTAGAACTAGCACTCCCAGTAGCTTGGAATGTTTGTGTATGGCAGAATCTCAAGCCACATGAAGTCTTAAGGAGGGAACTCATGGATTCACTGGACACACTCCACATCCATGGTATTTCATGGTAAGACATTAGGCGTGGTTAATAACAATAAAATCTACGATACAGTAGTAGCAAATAGACAATAATACGAGGCGCGTCCAGAAAGTAAGTACCGTTTCAATTTATCTCCGCTGCAGCGCTACGATTGCAGTTCCCCACATGCGCTGTAGACGATGTGTATCAAGGAGAAGAACGTGCGCTATTTGGAGATCGCTGTCAGTTACGTACGCTTTGTTGTGCTTGTTTGAAATATCGCCTGTGAAATCAGATCGGTCATTCGGTTACTGAATGCGAAGAAAGTGAAACCAACTGAAATTTACCGGCAAATTTGCAATGTTTACGGACCAAATGCAATGAGTGATTCGATGGTAAGAAGATGGGTCCGACAGTTCAATGGCGGGCGTAGTGATGTGCACGATGAAGACGTGTTTGACCATCTGACCTCGCTCCTAGCGACGTTCATCTGCTCTTACATCTCAAGTCTTTCCTTGGCGGTCATCACTTCACCAATGACGATGAGCTGAAAGAAACTGCTTCCAACTGTTTGAAGACACAGGCGGCAGATTTCTATGATGAAGGTATACAAAACCTGGTGCCACGCTATGACAAATGCCTGAAAAATTTCGGCAGTTATGTGGAAAAGTAGTTTAAGAGTTGTAGAATTTTGTGCAATGAAAATTCCTTATGTATCTGTGTACAATTTCATTTTATTACCAAACGGAAAATTACTTTCTGGACGCAACTCGTATTTAGATCACGGGTTATGTAAACTATAGGAATTGGAAAATTTAAATGTTTATCCGCATAGAATGTTTTTAAAGAGAAATTTTCTAAGATGATATGTGTTACCAGCGTGAGAAAAGAGTAATACACACTAGAGGAACATACATTGCTGGGATTTTTTTTAAATTTATAATTTATTTTTGCTTATATGAACAACCCAGGATCGCCAGTAAAATAGAATGACAGTTATAGATGAACCGTCTTGAACGTCATTGTACTGATCTCATGGTTTGACAGGCAATTTTTTTGAAAAACACCGAAATATGCCCTATTTTAAAACATAGCTCTTTATCATATGAAATTATGCAGCACACGGGTAGAATAGTTCTCGGTGCCACTTAAAAGATTTTCTTTTTCATTATCTTTTTCTGGTATTGATAATCTATCTTTTCAAAGTCAGCCAAACTTGCAGTCAATATGGATTACACATCCAGTTTTAAGCTTTCAACAAGTGTTTCACTTTTTCACCTAACAGGCCACATACAATGACTTCATATAGAGGAAGGCTGCTAAGTGGGTTATTTCAAGGGAGAAAAACGTGTATGCTTGTCTGCTGACATGACAGGAAAAGACATAATCATTGTCTGGAAGATCTTGGGTGTCCAGTATTAGGTCGCAGAAAAGTGATGAACATTAAAATTTTCAGAAGCAATTAGCACAATTAAGTTTATTATATAATTAAAAAAATTAAGTCTGGGGGAGAAGAAAGTTTAATAATGATTAGAAGTATTTTACAAGTAGATGTCTTATACCGTCAATCCACTTTTATTTGGTGAGATCATGCTTTGTTCGAGAATGTATTCTTTGAATCCATGGTCAGATAAGATTTGTATATTGCATAAAACAATAAGAATCAAATAATAGGCAATTTAATTTCAGCCTCAAGAAAAACTTCGCAGGTTCGAATTGTTATACAGTGCTACTAAGTAATAAGTGCGTGATTTATGCAACGCACGTTAACACACATCCCCAACAACACAGGTTTGCCGTTAAATTAACCTGTAAGAGAATAACATATTTACTATAATAAAATGGAGGACAGTAAAAGGTACTGACCAGGGGATAAACAACGAGTTTTGAGAAGATTTAAAGTTATTATTATGGAAAGGACAGAGAATACAGAGGAATGCTACCATTGAGGACGAGATCCAGAACGAGAGTGAGTCAAACTTCAGCTAACGCAATAAATGAACGTTGAATCTTCATGTTTATTCACATAAGATACTTATATACAGAAGTGATACATTATGTCGCAATCAAAAAGTATCGTTAGTTCAAATGTTTGTTAAGCTGAAGGGACTCAACTGCTGGGTCATCAGTCCCTAAACTTACAAAATACTTACGAACTACCTTATCCTCTTCAGATACGAGATCACATTTAATGAAATCCCCTTAATTCAGTTTTAATTGTTCCAATAGGTACCAAATAATGGAAACAGGCACCTAACTTTTTTTTACGAATTATAGTAATTTTTAATTGTATGGAGCATAACTGCAACATTGGGTCACTATTCATACGTACTGCATAGATTGAGAAGTTGGAGGAAAATACACAGCAAATAAAGATTTATTGAACTGATTCTTAGATATCAAACCGATTATAATACAAAATTGAAATGCATTACTCACTTATTTTGTATAAAATTCATAAACACAGTTATGAGCCGAAGTTAAACAAAGCTTGACCTTACATGTAGCACACATTACAAAAGTAAATCCTTTGCAGCCCTGTAATCTACATCTTGATCGACTTTTTTGATCAGTTTTCATTACTGGAATATGCATGGCATTTTTGGTCCTAGCATTTGTGTGCGGCAAAGGTTGGAGTATGATTGCACATTTTACAAGTTTTACCTGCCACTTCATATGTTTCAGAAATAAGTTGATAATCTCTTTGGAAACAGATAAAGTATTATGCTATGACACATGTCTTTTAGGCCATCCTAAGGTTTGAGCAGTTTCTCTGTAGTGAATCCATGCACTGGCTATGCAAAAATAAGTGGTGAATGGTCTTAACTGTCCATTTTTTGTTTTATTTACCATTGGATATTTACCTATTACTCTATCCAATAGGTCTACTCCTCCCATTTTCCTGTTAGTATATAACTTCGCAACAATTGGTCGTGGAACGAGAATGCAGGCACTGCCCTTCTTCGACCACCTCAAACAGTTCTCAACTGGTAAAATCCCTTGGTTTGTGAATGATAAATAAATTGCTCTGTTATCAAACCATTTTATTAATGCCACTTTTTCATCTCCTCTGACTATTTGGTCATTGCTTCCCCTGCCCTCTCCTTTCATATCATATCCTCCTTGAACTGCAATTGTTTAGGTATTCGGTTCCCCATGATTGTACCAGTAGCCACAATTTTCCTATCAGTCAATGTTTCTGATTTGTGCCTCTACTTCTCTGTTTCTTCTGATCCTGTGTGGGCAGAATGATTCCCTTCCTAGGTTTTCAGTTTCATTACATTCAATTTCTTCTATCTCTTCGTCCCCTTCCTCTGTCAATGTTCGTCCACTAAACTTGCTGGAAGAGTTTCATCATCTTCTTCAGTTTCCAAAACAGAGTAACATGGGTCGAATGCCTCCAGAATATCTAAAATTTCTTCCGCTAACAAACATGCAAATCAATAAATCTGAAATATTCACAGTTTTCTGCATATTTACAACATTATTAAACAATCAACAGTTTAATTGTAATTAGGAACGTATTTTATGTGTAATCTATATTTAACTGCAGTACATTGCACGAAAAAACATTTCAACATTTACACTTTCATTAATTTACTCTAGGGCACTTTGTAATGCTAACTGTAGAATGTACATGTCAAACAACTGAAGAAAATCATAGTAAAAATTAATAATAAAGTTACAGTTTGTGGGTTTGCGTAATCTATAACTATTCAGTATTTTGTAAGTGAACGAAGTATATCCTAAACACAAAATTAACGCAATTTATACATCGTCGTTATGACTCATAGCGTCATTGTTGAAAACTCACAAGTTTTGATTGCTCCTGCCACCTGTTGGTGCGACAGAGAAGTTTGACAAACAAGTATCGTTTTGCGCCAACCTCAGAGAACAAAACAGTCGGCGTTCGCTACCTGCAGCTATTTCACGAGGGAAAAAAAATCAGGAAAGCATGTAGCATATATCTTACATCAGGACTGAAGAGGTTATACTAAAGACGACACAAACGTCCATGCCCGAGGGAGGATTCGAACCCCCGACGGGGTGCGGCCTCACGCATCGCCGCCTTGCCACACCGCCGCGGCTATCATTAGTTACTTCAGGTTAAACAATAATAAGAATAATAAAATCTATCACAGTAGGCGAATGGTTACAGTGCTTGGTACAAGTAACAATAGGATTAGCTTACAGGTTTGCAGCGAAGTTGTTGATTCTTTACTGCTCTCTAGCATTTTACCCAAACTTCGCTGTTTACATGGGTATATCGGAAATCCCATTGTCGAGAATAGTATACTCACTCAGTTCACGTTTTACGTTGTGAATTCGAGTGTTTCTGTACAAGTGTGTAGACGTTGTCCAATAAGTAGAGTAATCCCATCGGAGGTGTCACCCTACGTTTGCTACATCTACGTATTCCGCAATCCTCACAAGATGCGTAGCGGAGGCTACAACGTTCCACTACTAACATTTCCTTTTCCACAAGGAAGAAACTGAATGCGTGTATCCCACAGCGCGAGTGCTACTTATCTTTAGGATCGTCACGCGTAAATAAGTTGGTGGCAGTGGAATCGTCCGGCAGTCAACTTCCAATTGTGTCCCTCTAAGTTTCCTCATCAGTGTTTGCCGAAAACGTCGCCTTCCGTTCAACGAGTCCCCTTTTTGTCCCTGAACCATCACTAACACGCGCATTGGTCGAACGTACCAGTAACAACCTAGCAGCCTGTCGCAGAGTTGTCCCAATATATTCCTTGAAACTGATCTGGTGGCGATCTCGAACACTTGAGCATTTATATATCATAAATATTAAAATTTCATTTATGATAGTGTGCATACAAACTGACTAAATACTTCACTCTGTAAGTACTGATTGCTTTTCAAATGGTATCTACACACTGTAATTCCTAACAGTCACACAATGTCACACAAAAGCATTTTTTTCAGAATTAACACTGACTACATCCAAACCAAAGTCACAAAACGAGAATAGACAGGTATCAAACATATTCATTCTAGATACGTAAAAATATGGCACACTGAGTCTGTAGTGCCGTCTAATATCACGTATGCAAAAGCAACCGTGTTGTTGTAAGGGAAATAGTGCGTAATTCCTTTAATTCTTGTGTCAATCCTTGTACTGAAATCTATCGTCAAAGCCTACAACTAAAATTTAAGTTTGTATAGTTGTACAACAAAACTTTATGTGACGCCAAAAATCAGCCAATTGTCACTTAGTTGCGAAATCCTGGCAAAAAAGGTCTATGAGTGAAACGGATTTTTCGTGTCGGGTCATTCAAAAGCTGGTCTGTAAACTTTAGCAGAAATCGTCGTGTTTGAGCTTGTCATTAAGAAACAGGATTTACGTCAAAATATTGAGCTACAAAACTGTTCTGTTAATGTTGTTCTTTTAAAGTTCTGACAAAATGTGAAAATTTATTTCTGGTTGGAATGTGCAACTGCGAGGAAGTACAGTAACTTCATGAATCTTATCTCGCTATCTAACTGTCTATTGAAATCTTTGGTTTGATAAAATCTGTTATTCATCAGTACCTAGTGTGTTAATTCAACAACGACGTCTACATCGCGAATTCCAAATCAAGCAGCATGACAGAAAGAACGTACAAACCTTTGCGTCTGACTCTTTTAATAAGTTGCACAAACCTTCAATTACTTAAAACCACAAAACAGTAACATTTGACTTGAGGAAAAACATTTGAATATTACTGCTCTCTATAATGGATCTGAAATACAGGCATCATTAATTTAGTTGTCTGCCTGTGCATACGAAAACACTCGTTTTATCAAGCAACTAATACCTCTACCTCTCAAAATCTGATACATGACTTTCATTACCACAATGTAAATTACTCTCCTTTGACGTGATTATCATGTTTGTAAATCTTTGAGACTTAAACTACGCTGGTCATCAATACCTAGGCTTGCAAATTAATTTAACTTACGGTAAAGACGAGAAATACACTCATGCCCGTGGGAGGACTCCGACCTCTGACGGCGGGTAGCAGCGCGCTCCGCAGCTAGGCGCCTTGGAACGCCCGGCCACTGCACCGCGGCGTGCAGTGTAACACGATCATCCACATATGAGATGATTTTTAAAAAAAGTATTTGAAACTGAAAATGAAATGCTACAAACTACTGAAAGAATACAAACTACGACTTAACGATTAATCATTATTATTTCATTACTGAAATACTCTTTTAAAAACAAGACTAACAATGGTTCTACAGTTATAGTAGCAAATAAAATTAAATTACCTCTTGAAATTCCCACACCTACAAGTTCGTTTCATAAACTGCATAATGGCATTAATCCTTTCAAAATTATTCTTATTAAAATTAATTTACATTAATAATACGCCTCCACTGCTTAATAGGTCAGCCTTCATAATTAAGCCTTGTTAACACTGTGACTCTTCGCACTTAACTACTACTGTGAACTGCTGCTGCTGCTGCTACAGGAGGAGATGTAACTGCTTTGAGTTGTAATGTGCACTCTTTGGAATGAGCACAAAATATTACTAACTATGATATCACAAATTTAGTGAAAGAGTAGGCACCTTTCACGTTCTTATACCTCGATTGTAAACGGCTGACACCTGCACTTCTTTCTCGTTTAATTGGACTCTATGATACACTAATATTTGGCAACGGATTGCGACCTTCCTATCGGTTCTTGCCAATAAGACTTGGGCAATACATAACTCAGGGTAGTGACAGTTTATGGCTCGATTTCTCTGTTCATAGGGGTGAGTTATGTATGTCAACTTCTATGCCCTAAACTGCTACCCAATCTGTTTACACAAGGTCAATAATTAATCCATAGTTTAGCCAGTCTATCTATCTGCATATGATGACGTGAAAATATATTTAATAAACATAAATTAAACCTCTTAATGACCAACAAAATGTATTCTACGATAAAGAAGTTATTCACTCACGAAGTAATTCTTTATAAGTGGAGTTTACTATTCTTATTAGACATGAAACGCGGAGGTGGTCCTACTTTATACATCGGTAAGTAACAATATTTCCCCAACTATTGTTCATGAGAGGTACAATAAGTATCACACGCACTGGAGAGTAAAAGTTCCAAATTATCACTCGTAAGTTAGAGTGTCCATCGATCTTTGCAGTTCTAAATTAATCCGCGATAAAGTATTTGTTTAACAACACAGTTTGTCATCACACGAGTACACGATTGCTTAATTATCGCAGTTTCACAGCCCTACTTCCGTGCATAGTTTTTCACGTTTCAAACTGAGACTAAGCTCTGCATTCACAGTCCCGTAAACTTTCTGAGTCCACACAAGTCCGTAACGCGGCTTCAGAACGCCCAGCGTCACAACCTATCACCACCACGTCCAAGTTACGAGTCCCTTCTCAATCGTTTGAAAAGCGTGCTCTCTCTGCTCCTAAAGTTTATCCTTCCGCGCATCCTAACGCCTCATCTTTAAAATATAATTTCCTTTCCAAAATTGTATACATTTGAATATCACAGAATTAAATGCTTTGACCACCTCCCTACAAATATTGTTTAAATTTAACAAACAAATATATATTTAAAATATCCACGGGTGTACTGCCGGTCTGTAGTGTCCAACGGGCACAATATGTCGGCGATCATACATGTCGCCATCTTCAGGTGAGCTGACGGACTGAGCTCCTGGAAACGCGCCGGCACGGACATCCGCACGCTATGGCTGCTCGAAGGGAACTGGGTTCTAACCCGGTAGCGGGCCATTTAAATACCCTCATCCCGCGGAGCGACCCCTCCGCGGTCCGCTCCCCGCGCCGCGGCCGCGCAGTTGAACCGATTGCGCCGGCGTCTGAGATGACGTCGGTGTGAGGGCTCTGTCCGCCGTGGTCGTCACTTCGTTACGTTTGCTAGATTTACTCTTAATTAACTCAATCGCTGGTTCCCAAGCTTTGCTAAGATTATAGCCACAGTCACGGTTTAAGTGGTCGTCACTTGTGCGAATTTCAATGACCTCTCTGACGACGCAGTCCCAGTATCTCGACGTCTGTAGCAGAATCCTAGTGCCTTCATAGTCCATCGCATGATTCTCCGACAAACAATGTTCAGCGATCGCCGACTTGCTCGGATACATCAATCGTGTGTGCTTCTGGTGTTCAACGCAACGATCCTCGACGGTACGCATCGTCTGTCCAATACATGACTTTCCACACTGACACGGAATCTGGTACACGCCGGCCTTCCTCAAACCGAGATCATCTTTGGCGCACCCCACCAGTGCACGAATTTTATTCGGCGGACAAAAAACAGTTCCAACCTGGTGTTTTTTCAAAATGCGGGCGATCTTCCCCGAGAGTGCGCCGGTATATGGAACTAACGCAGTGCCTACATCCTTCCTCGTGTTTTCATCCGTTTCCAATGGTTGTGATGCAGTGGTTGGGCGGAGAGCCAGCTGAATCTGCTACTCTGAGTATCCATTTTTTCGAAATACAGTTCTCAGAGTTTTAAGTACCCCATTCCTCTGTGAAGGGTGGTGACAGCTGTCTGCGTGTAAATACAGATCAGTGTGCGTTGTCTTCCGATATACACTATGACCCAAGGTGCCATCAGCTCTTCTCTTGGCCAAGACGTCAAGGAACGGCAATTTACACTCCGTTTCAGTCTCCATAGTGAATTTCATGTTGGGATTTATGGAGTTCAGATGTGTAAGGAAGTCAAGGAGTTTATCCATACCATGTGGCCAGATGACGAAAGTGTCGTCCACGTAACGGAATAAGTAAGTAGGTTTCCATTCAGATGATGCCAGGGCTTCCTCCTCGAAATTCTCCATGTACAAATTTACGACCACAGGGGAGAGTGGGCTACCCATGGCGACACCCTCCGTTTGTTCGTAGTATTCGCCATTCAAAAGAAAATACGTAGAGGTCAAGACATGCCTAAAACGTTCGGTGGTCTTCTCGTCAAACTTCTGGCCAATCAAATCTAATGACTCTCGTTGGGGCACCCTCGTAAACAAAGAAACGACGTCAAAACTCACCATGATACCTGACTCATCCAACCTGAAGCTGTTAAGACGTTTAACAAAATCCACGGAATTACGGATGTGATGAGGGCATTTACCCACATAAGGTCTTAATATTCCCGTCAAGTATTTGGCCAACAATTATGTAGGTGCTCTGATGTTACTGACAATCGGACGTAACGGCACCCCATCTTTGTGAACCTTAGGGAGTCCATAAATTCTTGGCGGTACCGGACCTTGAGGTAGCAGTTTCTTGGCGACACCCTCCGGTAAATCCGCATCTTTGAGAAGCGCCCTCGTCTTGTTTTCCACCTTGTTTGTGGGGTCAACGCTGATCTTCCTGTAGGAATCCTCATTTAGCAGGCCCTGCATCTTTTCAGTGTAGTCCTTATGGGAGAGAACAACCGTAGCATTGCCTTTGTCAGCCGGTAAGACAACAATTTTAGGACGCTCCCTCAGGACACGAATAGCCGCCCTCTCTTTACTAGTGATGTTCGACTTCATAGGCTTGGATTTCTTCAACGCACGACAAGTTTCACGACGTATTTCCTCAGATGATTCAGGCGGAAGTTGAGGTGCAACCTGTTCAACAGCACTAATAATTTCTGCGACTGGTGTGAACTTGGGGGTAGAAGCAGTTGAGCCCTTTCTCCAAAACTGAGACCGCATCATCACTCAACTCCATACCACTCTGATGACAGTCTTGCACGGAACATGCAGAGATGATTTGTCAAGGAGGCGTGAGAACAGCTGTTTGACGTCCCGTTGCCTTCTCATGGGAGGAATCGGCTGCAACCGAAGTAACACCATCAATCCAATCCCAGGAAAAAGACGTGAAGTGACTAGCCAGTTGCAAATGCAGTTTGAATAGTTCCAGTGAGATGAACTCAAGGCTACGGCGGGTGAAATGCACTCTCTTACGAAGCAATGCGAGGCTGGCCCGTTTCTTAATTCTCTTGGCTGCTGCAGAATCGATGTGATGCGTAACCTTAGCAAAATTTGGAACAAGATTCTCGGAACGACATCTCTTTAGAAAAGCAAGAGAGCAAACGACATCAACGGTCGCGCAACTTTTCAAATTTTTTCATGCTGTGATAGATCTCCTCCCCGTAAAAGTGTATGATGTGATACTTCAGTTTCTCCCGTCGTATTTGATAATCAAAATATCCACGGGTGTACTGCCGGTCTATAGTATCCAACGGACACTGCGTTCGTTCCATATACCGGCGCACTCTCTGGGAAGATCGCCCGCATTTGGAAAAAAACACCAGGTTGGAACTGTTTTTTGTCCGCCGAATAAAATTCGTGCACCAAAGATAATCTCGGTTTGAGGAAGGCCGGCGTGTACCAGATTCCGTGTCAGTGTGGAAAGTCATATATTGGACAGACGATGCGTACCGTCGAGGATCGTTGCGTTGAACACCAGAAGCACACACGATTGATGTATCCGAGCAAGTCGGCGGTCGCTGAACATTGTTTGTCGGAGAATCATGCGATGGACTATGAAGGCACTAGGATTCTGCTACAGACGTCGAGATACTGGGACTGCGTCGTCAGAGAGGTCATTGAAATTCGCACAAGTGACGACCACTTAAACCGTGACTGTGGCTATAATCTTAGCAAAGCTTAGGAACCAGCGATTGGGTAATTAAGAGTAAATCTAGCAAACGTAACGAAGTGACGACCACGGCGGACAGAGCCCTCACACCGACGTCATCTCAGACGCCGGCGCAATCGGTTCCACTGCGCGACCGCAGCGCGGGGCGCGTACCGCGGAGGGGTCGCTCCGCGGGCCGCGGGTATTTAAATGGCCCGCTACCGGGCTAGAACCCAGTTCCCTTCGAGCAGCCGTAGCGTGCGGATCTCCGTGCCGGCGCGTTTCCAGGAGCTCAGTCCGTCAGTTCACCTGATGATGGCGACATGTATGATCGCCGAAATATTGTCCCCTTTGTACACTACAGACCGGCAGTACACCCATGGATATTTTGATTATCAAATACGCTGGGAGAAACTGAAGAATCACAAATATGTATTTAATAGTATTAAAATACGGTTGAGACTGAAGCTCTTTGCTCAGATAGCCATTAAACATGGCCTATCACTGTTCAAATATACTGCCGCCGTCGACATATAGTTACACAATTAATATTTAATTTAACATGTGTATTTATACAAATATATTCAATTATTGTCCACAAATATCTGCTGCATATCTACTATTTTTAGTCGGCCATGAAATATTTAAGTGGCAGTCTGTATACATAAAACGTACGTTACTAAGAATAATATTAAATATAATAAAATACATATATAAATGTAATGCGCTTTGCTGGGTTCATGTTTTGTGTCTCTGTGGTACAATCTATATTCTGACACAAGAATATTAATACTTTAACGAAAAGCAGAACAAGAGAGTAAAACAAAGTTTATTGAAAGAATACGGAAATAAAGTGGTATGTTTTTTTAAGATAGGAATGTCGGGAATGTACGGTTTGATACAGATCGTTTGCCAGCAGAGGATAAGAAAACTATGCCCCTCCTCTATATGATGAGAAGCAGAGCTCTGTTTGAAATAAGTTTACAGTAGGAAGGCAGCCGTCGTATAAGATCCCTACTTATCGGACCTTTTAAAATGTTCGGCACGTGCCGAGTGCGGGCCTAGCTGTCAGCTTCTCCAACAGATGAGCGAACTTTGGCGTTTAACCGTTGTGGGTCGTGTCGTTGTCGCTCACGTAGGCCATGAGTCCCTTTTCGACTACAGTTCAATTAATAACTTTCTCCAGTGCATGATATATATTTACGTTGACCTATATCATTATATCTAGGTCTTGTAAAGCTTCTTCTTGTGTCTGGTTTTTAATATACTAACCTTCAACGAAATTATTTAAGCAGAAGTTCTTGCGCGCAAGGAGGAGAGTATTACGCGGAGTCGGCAAGTTGTCAAGAATAAAGGTGCAAAATAATGAAAGTGATATTTCACTCGCAAGATTTAATTACAATTTTCATTATTACACCAGAATGAAATCATTGACTGTAATCCCACAAAATAAATTCCAACGGCATGAGATTCACTCATTCGCAACCAAGAATTTATAGAAAACTAGCTGGAAACCCGGCGTTGCCCGGGTATTTATTTATTCCTGCCTTGAGTTGGTACTTCTCCTATCCCTCCTATCTCTGTCCATCTCCCTTTTTTTAATATCATTATTGGAGAATATATAAGAAATAATGACATTTTCCTTTTCCGAGGCAAGTTGTCTCAATGTGGTCTATTAAAAGTAGATGTACTGTTGTAATACGTGTAAAGTAACGCAATGCACATTTATCTACGAAGTTTAAATAAAATTAATGTAATTAATTTCACTCATTTTTGAGGAAATGTCGCTGATAAAGCGAAACTGAAAAATTTTCCTATCTGATCGCAGAGTTCTATGCACTTGCCGTTTATCAGGAAAGTAAGTAGTGTAGATCAAATCACACGTAAAAATAAACTCGTTTCGAAGAATCAAAACACGAAATTCAATTATAATTATTGTAATAATATCACAGATCGATCACTTGATGTAATGCGCGAAACGTCAAATCGATTTTTTAAAGAGATGTATTAAAAGAAATTTCTTTTTTACTGCTTGATTTATTTATTGTTATATTTCGTTATTCGTATGCTTATCCTTACAGAGAAAGAGCTGAAGACATTGTAGCACGTATAGACCAAAGATACGGTCTGCGGCATCAGTTTCACTGTATGTAACCTCCTTGCTGTAGAGTCGCAAACGTCATCGCTGGCCTTCAGTCCGAATTTTTTTATTTGACGACTTTCAACCACCATATCTTCCATCCCTTATAGCTATCGGCATGAAACTGCTATAGTGTACAACGGGAAACTTCGAACAACAATTACACACAGACCATTAGTTTGCGTTCTGTAGTTTTCGCTACAGAGGGAAACATTAAAACACACACACACACACACACACACACACACACACACACATACACGTAGAATGTTATATACACCGATAACTTTACATCCCAATATACTCCATCCTTTTATCATTATCAATCCTCAAGAAACAATGCAACCAATAAAACCATTTTCAAATAGTAGATATAATTTTCAAAGAGTAACTATTGTTCCACATTTCGCGTTATATTCTTCAAATTAATAAATATCTATCAGATCGCTATAAAACCGTGCCTAAAACCTTCCTCAGGTATAAATTAGTAACTGTACACATATTTAAGTCTCTGCATCTTGTCGTTCGGACGTGATAAGAGTACACCGAACAGACATTCACATTAATATATATAGGTAAATGACTATCCGATCGCCATAAAACCGTACCTAAAATCTTCCCCTGGTAGACATTAGTAACTGTACAAATTTTTAGCTCTTTATGTCTTGGTCACCGAACAGAGCTAGTTGGCATATAAACCTGTACTACTGTTGTCGGTGTTGGCTTCGTATCTATCTTGACAATGATAATGCGATCACTGTGCTGCTCATAGTAGTTTACCCGCATTCCTATTTTCTTATTCATTATCAGTCCTACTCCTGTGATACCCCCAACTGATTTTGTATTTATAATCCTGTACTCACCTGACCAGAAATCCTGTTCATCCTGCCACCGAACTTCACTAATCCCCACTATATCTAACCTCAACCTATCCATTTCCCTTTTTAAATTTTCTAATTTTCCTACCCGATTAAGGGATCTAACATTCCACGCTCCGATCCGTAGAATGCCAGTATTGTCTTTCCTGGTGACAACATCCTCCTGAGTAGTCCCCGCCCGGAGATCCGAATGGGGGACTATTTTACCTCCGGAATATTTTACCTGAGAGGATGCCATCATCATATGTTCATACAGTAGAGCCGCGCCCAATTTATAAATATATTGATTTCCGGCCATAATTAGTAATAGACAGTGAAAACGGAGGAACTTGGAAACAACTTAGAACCTTGTTACTGTTGTTAAACATTAGTCGGATACAAGCAACAATACAGAACCTTCTAAGAAATGCCACTGTATTCAAAGAATAGAAATGAAATTTAATGCCCTTAACCAAAAACTCGGTCTAAACATAAGCACAACTGCATACCACTATAGTTTACTTCCTCACCTGGAATACGTTAAGAGATACTAGTGCTAAGAAAATGACGCCATGTCAATTCACTAAAATTTATAGTGGACGATATTGATACTTTTGTGTCCCATCCTCGTCGACACTTTTGTGTCTCGTTGCCGCCGGTTGTCCTGGGTGTCGGTGTCCGAGTAGAGAGAGACCGACACAGGGAAACAGGATGCACGCGTGTGCGGGCACAGAGTCTGAGGTGACCAGCCAGTGGGACAGCAGAAACTAGAAACACTAAGCTAGATTACAACAAGATATATATTTCGTAGAAATTGTACAATACTTAACTTTGTTAACTGAAGACTAGTGGAATGCAGATACATACTTTAACTAGGTAGAGTCCTGCGTACTGATGAGAGACTGTTGTAGTGCCTGTCTTAATGCCAAGTGACCGATGCAGTTCAGTGGTGGCCACGAGCGGAGTTGCAGCAGAGGGCGCTCGTGGCTGACGTAAGAACGCCGCGCCGTGCTTGCATGGCGGCGCGCGGCGAAAGTAGGTGGCGCGCACTTCAAACTTGTGCGACACCACAGATACCTTCCATACTCTATGAATACGCTTCCATATTTAAAAACTTTTACAATACGAAGTTCTAGTTAAGCACCCAAGTATTTACATACAATGGTAGCGTAGAATTATACAAAGAATTTCGCATATACACCTAATCGATATATGATGGATCTGATAGTGTATCACGTAACAGTAAAGCAGCAACGTGATATATTTTCGGATGTATAATGCAACGATAAGGTTTTATGTACTTTGCTTCGAAATCGACAGAAATTTTTGAGAAAATAAAGAGAGTTGCTGGGAGACAGTACGTAGTAAATGATCAAGTAAGTAACTGAAAAATATAATAGGAAAGAGACAATATCGCATTTAGATTAAGACTTCTGTCTTTCTCTCTCTCTCTCTCTCTCTCTCTCTCTCTCTCTCTCTAAAATTAGGAAGAATCAACTGTAACATTCCTGGGGAGGGAGAAGTGTTGCAGCCCCATAGCCCTGCACCGTTGCTTCGCCACTGATTCCTGGAGTTCTCTGCCAACAGAATATTCTGCACAGTAGTACTTGGTGAAGATTCGTTCATGAAGGAAAACAGTGTCTATCAGAAAGGTAAGCAACATACGTGGGTCAGAGCTGTTGATGAGAACCATAAAACACTCTTAAATTCGGGAGTTTCCGACAAAATGGCTGCCGATAACATTATGATATAGAGGAAAATGTATGCCTCCATTGTGTCCTCTTTCATGGGAAGCATATATACAAGACAGGGTAACATACGTATCGCTTGAATTTGGTTAGACATTATTGCGTTAACATTTATTAACTTACAAATATGCAATAGTATATCTAGAAATGTCAAATACTTTGTTGTGAGCCTACTAGAATTCTGATCAGCTTAGTAACTCAGTTGAGAATATTATAGGATAAAACTGATAAGCAAAAGTTCAGTTCGTAGAAGACTACAGGTAGCGGTCGCTGTGGCTTATGTAAATCTAGATCAGCACCATTTCATCCATTAGCTACTCTGAACACAAAGCGAACATGGCAGCAGCCCCTTAACTACCAGATGCGTCTGACAGGTTCGGTGAATGTTCTCAAGAAATATTGGGAACGGGAGTTACAGACAACATACTTTTATTGGCCTTCAAAGTAATCGCCATTGGCTGCGATACACTTTTGATATCGGTTTAATAGCTGTTGGAAACTGTCAGCAAACGCTTCTTGAGGAACCGCTCGAAGAACTGGTCATGCGTTGTTAGATCTCCGCAATCACTCAGACACACCCTTTTAACACACTGTTTCGACACCATACACTTGCACTAACATCCCATGGGTCTCCGTCGTCGTTTTGCCTAATTTGAAACAAAACTTGACGTTAACGCATTGCTCCATTTCATTTTCCACTCCAAAAATGTTCAAATGTTTGTACAGCTTATGGAACTTAACTACGGGGTCATCAGTCCCTAAACTTACAAACTACTTATGAACTACTTACGAACTAGGACGGCACAAATATCCATCCCCGTAGTGGCCGTGCAGACCGTGACTGAAGCGCCTCAGTCCCCTCGGCCACCGCGGCCGGCTTTGCACTCCATGTTGCAATGAGAAGAGTTCTCACACTTGCCCTGTTACCTCGATCTTAGCGTGTCCCACGGCGTCACTGCAGTACTTTGCATGATAGAGGGCGCTTGCTGAGATGTCTCTCAATGTGCATGCATAGGCACTTCATATTCGCCAGCGTGGTTTATATGATATGGGATGTTTCACCGAACTTTTCGGACAAACCTTATATATTGGTATCACTGCCAAATGATGAGCATGAAGGGTCCTCAAGTGAACATATACACCGTGAATCACCTAGCACTTACACCGCAAATAGTGCGGAAACGGAATGTGCGATTGATGTGCGGTTTTCACAGCATGTATTGGTAGTCAAGAACTCGCACAGTTAGCCAATAAACGGATTGTAAAAGTACCTAGAAAGTGTATTTTTTATGCAAACATACATTTTGTCAAATGGAACAATAATTTTTTCTATCATGCTCTGCAATTTTTGAAACCAGCTGTGTAGAAAGAATTTTGAATGACATTTTTATCACATTTAATTTGGCTGCTACAACCATTCAAAGATTTGGGGGTGGAGGCTACGACAGCGTATCTGACTGGCTGCCTGGCTGCCCAAGGGACTAGCCACTCAGCCAGTGAGCTACGCTATCGCAGCCTCCGCACCCGAAACTTTGAACGGCTGTAGCTGCTAAAATAAACGTGATAAAAACTTGATACAAACAACCATTGTTTCACTTAAAAACTGTATGTTTGCATAAAAATACACTTTCTAGGTGTTTTTACAATCTGTTTATCGGCTGACAATACGAGTCCTGGACTACCAATCCATTCTTTGAAAATCGCACATCAATCGCACTTTCCGTTTTCGCAACATTCACGGTTCAAGTGTTAGGTGATTCAACCCGTATATTAAGAATGGGTTTTGCGATCACGCGTAACGTGCTCCGATAGATATGGAAATGCGACGCTCGCGTACTGAGACAGAATCAACGATATACGTTTCAATTTCTGTGATGACTTCCCAATGACAAAGTACATGAAGAAAGTATATAAAGAAAGTAACTTTAAAATAAGTACTCTAATATTTTGAATATTGCTTTAAGAAAAGTAAATACCTACAACTGTTATAGGCGAATTCAAGCATCCTTGGCGAATCCCGTTGATACAGGTCCTCTCTGGGTCTCAGACGAGTCAATGCGACGTTGTGCTGCAACGTTTCCACAAGTTTGTTACTGTCAAATCTTAGGGCATACTATCGGGTAGAGCACTATCCGAGTCTTTTTTTTTTTTTTTTTTTTTTTTTTTTTTTTTTTTTTTTTTTTTTGAGGTGGTGGAGGTTTACGGCCGGTGGTGGGTGTACTTGCTATGTTTCGGCGGGTTCGAGCATCGATTCCCGGAGAGGTCTGCTATCCCGTCAGCTGCCTTCGACGGTTTCGCATTACGCTTTTACCCTATTTTAGTTAGCGCTGCATCACATGCGGTGCTCAGCTAGAATTCAGTTGAGCAGATTGTCATGATCTAGTATCTCCACAGCGTCTTTATAGTCCTAGAGGCTGTTTACACTGTCTGTCTTATTCATTTGCTCCAAACTAAACGTAAGGTTTTCTTTCTGTGCTCCGCCACCATAGATTTCTCTGCTTGGCCTAGTTGAACGCTCCTCATATATTCTCTGTAGAGCTGCAAGAAACAGATTTGCGTCTGGCCTATATACAACCACCCTTGAAGCTGATGCTGTAAACTCCATGTGTCTGTAATCCTAGCAGGTTTATTATTGATTTTTTGCCGATAAGTGAAAGCTGGCATGATGGTGCTTTTCCTTAGTAATGTAATCTTCATCGCGTATGTTTATATAAGTTCAAAATATTTGGGATTAAAGTTTATAGACATGCGTAGCCGTAAATAAGTGGACGATTATATATATTTTTTTTCGAATTACAGCGTTCAAATGAATGAAATAAGTCGCAATTTGCGATGTTATGGCATCACTGTATTAGGTTTAGATGGAATAGGAAAGAGACAGCGTGGCGAATGGAGATTTGTGTGTGGCGGGAGACGTGCAGGGTAGAGTCCTCTGCAGTCGGGCTGGTCACTGTGTCCTCGGTGGCGGAATGGTCAACGCGTCTGTAGTAAGCAGGAGATCCCGGGTTCGAGTCCCGGCCGGGCACAAATTTTCATTCGCCCATTTTGGTATTCCATCTAAACCTAATACAGTGATACCATTACATCGCAAATTGCGATTTATTTCATAAGTAAGTGGATTTCTATATTAATTTTTTATTGTCAACTTATCGCATACTACGACTGTAGTGCCCTGCCCATTAATCTCTCTTGGTCGCAGCTGTAAGAGTATTCCCGCAAAGGATCGAGCGTGTTCGTCATTGGCCTATTTGCGACATACGATTATTGATCGAGATGTTTCAATATTTCGAAGTGGGATCCTCGGTTATCTTTGTTTTCAAGATGTAATGGACTACCACGAAGTAAGTATCGCGTCGGATACATTCTGGTACGTGCGAACAGAGTACAAACAATTGAACAGAGACACAATATTTACTGGTACCTAGTTTGCCCGTGGCCCAGGCAGAACGCGGGGCTAAGCCGAGCTGTTTCGGGAACAACCACATAAGGTACTCCAGCCGCGTGGGAACTAGCAGGTGTGCGCGCGTCGTGGAGATAGAGGAGGAAACTGGGGGGAAGAGAGAGAGAGAGAGAGAGAGAGAGACAGAAGCTGTGTCTAGGGCAGAGCAGGCGATGCGGGCACCGCATGCAGCCACAGGAGAAAAAAAGAGGGAAAGAAGCACAGGCTGCTAGCAGGCCCAATACACGTGCAGGCAGCGCTACTTGCAGCAAGCCTCTTTATCTGTTCGTAAGAAGGACAGCACACACAAATTTGACCTGCTTACTGTATTCGGTTTTTCGTCTCCCTCCATTGCTAAATTGATTATATCTTTTGTCTACCAATGTGTCCTACCAAATGATCACTTATTTTAATCTCTCCAATAGGCTATATTATTTGGTTAAACATGATTCAAATATACAAATATGTATTTTGGTCATTATTCTTGCAAAGAATCTGTTAAAAAAAAAGGTAAAGCATTCAACAATCCGAAGATTGGTTTGAACACCACAGTGCTTTACTAGGCATGGTCCTGTTTTCAGGTGGTATGCCGTTGCCTTCCTCCGACCTTCGAACTGACTTACCCAGCCAGATATAGGGGGACCTATAGTTTAACGTGGGTTCCGAACCACGGTGCTACTCGGTATTTTTCACATGAGCAATACTGCCAGAGGTGAAAGAAGTGGAAAGTGACAGATAAAAATCCTAGGACCTGGCGGGGATCGAACCCGCGCACTTTCGATTTGTAGTCTGGCATTCTACCACTGTGCAAACTAGGGGCATCAGAATCTCTTATCTTTATGTAATTAAAGCTTAAAAATCTTCAAATTTCAAGAATAGATCATGTGTTCGAAACCGCTGTGTTATTGGCTAAAGCTCTCGTGAGGTAATCTGACGTTACGAAAATGGGAGCTCTACATCTATTATAGCATGTTAGCGAATGTTACCACATTTTTGCCTTACTTTCTGAGTGTACAGTTTAGTTTTCATGTGATATAGAACGCATTTACAATTTATGCGTAACAATCAAAAAGAATAATGTGGAGGCAGATAATGAAATCCTTCCAATAGTTGATGCATTTATGGTATCTCCTTTCTTCAAGAATAATCCAGACTTTTATTTGCCGGAAATAAGAAACTCGGAAGCTGTATGGTCTGCGGGGGTTCGTGGAGGGTCTGGGGGGGGGGGGGGGAGTTTACAGACCGACAGCCCCCCCCCCCCCTGGATACGCCACTGTACTAAGTAAATTTTATTGTTCAGAACTCCTTGGATCAGACTGTTAGTCATAACTATCGAATGTTTTATTACTAACTTTACAAAACATGCACGCGTTTAGTTCTTTGGGTAAACGTCTCATGTTTTAGTTTTATTTCTGATGGAGACACCGTTAGCGGTAGTCGAAATCTGGATAAAAGTTCAAAATATTTTAAGGCCATGTTTAAGATCATACGATGATCTTGATAATGATACCAAGCTTAAAAAGCAAACTGTGAAATACAGAGAGTTGCCTTATGCATAATTATACGATACTACCTTAATTCCCGCTGCTTCGCACGCCTAGACTGGATGGTCAGCATTGGTTGTTTCTTCTTCTAAAAATAAATTTTCATAGATTTAGTTTTAAAAAAGCTTTTCTAGTCAAGTATTTTTAACAACCTGGCACCCCTATTGATGGCAGAACTCATCCCGAAACACATATTTTTTTAAATGCTAACCATGGTTCCAAATTCAAATTTCCGCATTTCTAAGCATAAAAATTGTCTTAGTAGCATAGTTAAAAGATTTTCCCTTATTTCACCAGCTTAATGGCTGAATTTCTAAAATTATCGAAACACGTGTTTTTAAAATTCCAAACAAAAATCTGAATCCGGAGTTTTGTATTTCTTGTTTCAAAATTACTTGAATTAAGCATATTTTCAAAAAACTCTTCATGCCCTATTTCACCACCTTAGGAATGAGAATATCGAAAAATCTCTGATGCCCACAGTGTAAGATAGATAACGTCCACAAATTTCAAGTTTCTAACGTTTGAAGATTCACTTTTCAGCGCCATTTTCTGTCTTTTAGTAACTGATCGAAAACGCGAATTTTCTTTCTTACGCTTTGTCATCTTTCTTGGTAGTTCTACTTTTCAAACAGCAATATGCACTTATTATTCTTTATTCGTACTTTTGCTGCAGAGAACCAATACAACAACACAGAGAGATCATTCGTCTCCATTGTGTAGTTTTTGCCGAAAAGCAAAATATTGACACCCACTCGTAGAATTTTATATAAGTCAGTAACTTTTAACTCCCATATCCTTTACCCCTTATAGTTATCGACGCTTTACCACCATAGTGCACAATGGGAGACTCAAACCTACTATCACATACAAACACTATTCGTTTGCGATGTGTAGTTTTGGCTACAGAGTAAAATATAGGCACAAACACGTCAATTCATATATATATTAAGTTAGGTTAAAGTGTAGAATATGGACGGGGCAACATCGGTCGACGCACAATTCGTGCAGCAAAGCGTATCAATTTGTGGTAAAATTTTACTTACCGTCCCTGCAGTGTCGCGCGGTTATGTTGTCAGCATCAACAAAACGCTAAAAATGTTTTCCAAGATCTTAATATTAGAAATCCTAATCACATAGAATGACTTGATTAGTTTTTCGTGCGACCATGAAGTAAATATTTCATGCTAATCCTGCTCTATCGTTCACAGTTTTCTTATGTACCATTGTCCGGATTGCACTCGTAAAAGGAAGATTTCATGACAAACCATTTGCGCTACCATCCGATTGGCTAATGCCAACGTCACAAACAACCGGCAATCAGCATCATTTGCAAACATTATCAGGGGAAATCGGAGGGATGGGAAGTACAATCTATCTCCAGTTTCATGTAAGTAACGAGAGGCAATAAATGATTGACTTCTCTGGTACTTTTGTGGTTTTATGTCTGCGATAGTGCGTCATAATTTCTCCCAGGCAGATTATAATTTTCCATAAATTTTCAGTATTTGTTTTTTTACGAATGTATCATTACATTTTACAATACACACTCGTCTACTTACATTTTCAGAACATGATACTTAATAGTAAAATAAAGAAATAAAAATTATCACTGGAATGCTTACTTACAATGTTTACGCATGTGAAGTTTCAGCCACATTTTGCGGATTTTCTCATTGTTTGGAACATGTAAAACCAATTTTTCTGGCTTCGCACGCGTATATTGGATTTTCTGCATTGGTTGTTTCTACTTATAAATATATATTTAGCTTTAAAAATGCTTTCCTAATCAAGTATTTTGATACAACTTCCCACTCCCTATTGCTTATAGATGGCATAATTCAAAACATACCGGAATACGTGCGTGACGAGGACGCAGCCCCGAGCTAATGCAGTCTGTCTTTCCTTTTTCTTACATGGAATGCATTTCCTTTCCGTTCCCCTCCTTTCCTATTCTCATTCCTTCACATTGGGGAGCCGCGATGGAGTGGCCTCGCCGCAGAGCGTGGTAAAATTCGCTAAGATCCTACAATATATCCATTGATTCTGTTTGTAAGCCTACGGAGCCGGCCGCGGTGGCCGAGCGTTCTGCGGCGCGTCAGTCACAGTCTGCACGGCCACTACGGTCGGGGGTTCGAATCCCCACTCGGGCATGGATATTTGTGCCGTCCTTAGTAGTAGCTACTTCATAGGTAGTTTGTAAGTTTAGGGACTGATGACCCCTTAGTTGGGTCCCATAAGCTCTACAAACATTTGACATTATTTTTGTAAGCCTACGGACTGACGACCAACGTAGTCCCTCATATTTAGAAACATTTGAACATTTTCTCATTGGGGAACTGATGACCTTTGCAGTTTGGTCCCCTTGGCCCCAGCAACCTATCAAAACAGCAACATTCGATGTTAAAAAATTTCTGTTCTTCAAAATTCTTTTTTCCCCATTGCTGTTCTGGATTTTATATCATCGGCACTGCCATTATCGTGCGTTATTTTACTGCACAAGTAACCAAACTCATCTAGAATTTTCCCGAAACGCCACACCAACCAGTTTTGTTTCAAAGCTCGCGTTTTTGATAGTACATTCATTATCTGTTCACCCCGTGTCATATGTTTGCATTTATTTGCACTTTTCGGAAATTATTTCTTCGCCTATGACGTCTTACAGTAGCTAGCTCTTCCTCCCAATAAGTTTTTTTTCTACGGCTTTGATAGAAGGCAATCGCGAACTGGATCCTTCCCCCTATCACCTGTTGCCCAAGCATGATTCTAAATGTCAGCTAAATGACTCACGTGACCGTGTGGGCGATATATTTCTTCCCCAGATAACTGAAGAGCAAGAAATGTATGGTCGTGGTGATCGTACATCGGCGAAAGTTACCAGATCGAGACCAAGAGCGGGAGGTAGGAATTTGAGCACGCATGCAAAGGACGCACAAGCTGATGCCCTGCGGGTATCACAGGTTGTAGTCAACACGCCAGCTGCCGTCCAACGACCCCAATAATAGCAGTTCAAACACACTGCCGTGTGGGCCTCCACGATACACAAATTAAGCGGCGGACCTCCCTCAAAGCAAAACACGCCACTCGGAACTTCATTACACGAGGGAGCAACAGTTAAAGACGATGGTATTAAACTGTCGATGGTTCTTAAATAACGTACTTAGAGAAGACAATTTTTGAAAGAAGGCAGGGAATCAAAGGATATAAGAAATGAATATACAAATAAAACTGAAATGAAAGTAGTTGACAAGTGAATGACATAGATTTGTAATCTATCTCCAATGTTATTCCATCAGCACATTGAGCGAACTTTAAGGAAATCGAGGAGAAATTTAAACACAGATCTTAAGTTCAGACAAACATCTAAAAACTTCAAGGCTTCCTGCCGACACTTCGGGGAAAGGGAAAAAGATATAATTTGGAAGAATTGGTGGTATCAATTGTGATTGAGTCATAAAGAAAGGTGTCTTTAATGATCGATAAAACTGTGGAGGTGGGTGGGCATATTAATAACCGGAAAGTTCGTATGTTACAAACAGTACTTGGGGATATTTAGTCCTTCACAGCACATCATCCTTAAATATTTTCTTAATTTTCCCTTCCTTTATTCCCTCCATTACTACAGTTATCCATGCTTTTCATCTTGATTGTATTATGAATTCTTTATGCCAGGAGCTAAGTATTCCACTTCGTCAGGGCGGGACGCAGTTGTTTCACTGGTTTTCACATACCGGAGACCTTCTCTAGACGTTAGTGTCCCTGCGCAGAAGTAGCACTCAGGTCATGGGTTTGAACTACCGTAACTGAGGCCGCAAATCGCAGTAATTGACGCTGACAAAGGCTTTCGAATGTGCCTATAATAAATGAATCTTTCACTCGAGAATGACAAGTATTTTTTTACTCCTTTTAACACGCAACGCACATAAATACCAAACTGCACACTCACAATTTTATAAAACATCTTCTTGTTAACCTAATATACACTGAAGAGGCAAAAATTAGATATGATCGTAAGGCATTTTGGCCCGAAGATCCCGTATGACAATGATTCGGCCGCTGGTTTATGTGAGTCCATGCTTGGAACCACTAGAGTCAGATGCAGTAGTGATCAATGAACTCTTGATGCCGGCTAGCAGGGTTAACACCAGAGTGCTAGCTTGTCGATCAGATCAGTGGCCTTTAGGAAACCAACCAATAACAGGTTGAGCTCGCCTCAAGTAGCAACCATATTCAGAGTTGTGAAGATAGCGGTTAACCATCTTTCCTGGCTGATGGTCACTTCGAAGTATAGTAGTTGTCTCTGGACTCCATGCCGGCCGCGGTGGCCGAGGTGACTGAGGTGCTCCAGTCATGGTTAGCACGGCCACTACGGTCGGGGGTTCGAATCCCCCCTCGGGCATGGATATTTGTGTCGTCTTAGTTCGTAAGTAGTTCATAAGTAGTTTGTAAGTTTAGGGACTGATGACCCCGTAGTTAAGTCCCATAAGCTTTACAAACATTTGAACATTTCCGGAGTCCATCTCCCAGCTGCCACTATTGTCTACTAGTCTGTACTGCTTTACCTGATACTTAAGTTGAATACAGTGATGAGATCATTGGATCGACGACTACCCTCCTCAGCAGCATCGATTCCAAAGACCAAGTGACTACTCTTCTAAAAGCGAGAGTATATACAGGGTGAATCACTTAACACTTCCAACGCAATTAACCCTTCAACGCAGAATGTAGCTGATCAGCTACATACCTTATTTTTCCCATTATCTCTCGAACTGATCAAAATTTTACCACAAATTCATTTACAGCTGCTTGTATACATATGTTAGTAGCTCGTCCTAGAAATTATAAAATGCAAATGCTACTGAATCAGTTCCAGTGTTTGTTGCATTGAGTTACTCCAAACAGGTACGTTTCTTTACTTTAGTATTCCTCCTTTGCCATGTAAAAGTAAGCCAGTCACATACTACTGTTGCATTATGAGTTACTTTCTGGAAAGTTTAGAGACATGATGTTCAAATGTTTGTAGAGCTTATGGGACTTAACTACGGGGTCATCAGTCCGTAAGCCACAATAGTGCTATAGCGGTTCGGGGAACATGATCTTAAACCAGTAAACGGAGTAAAACAGAAGCTTTGCATACACATATCAGCGAACCTTAATGTAGAGAAAATGCGTGACCTGTATCTAGAGATATAGTACCATATACTTCTACAGAAAAACAAGTATTTCCAAATTCATGTCACATTGACTCTATCTTGCGTTGGCCTATTAAGCACGCTGTAAAGCAGCGTCTACAGCCTAACGGTTTACACACTTCCATTCATGAAAGGAACAAACATGGTTAAGATTGAATCGTACATTACACAAATATAATCGCATGTGAGCTGATGCACTATTTCTAAATTGTTCACAATATATTATTTTCGCTCAAATTATAGTATTAAAAAATACAGAAACTACAACCACGCCGCGCGGTCTGGGACGCCATGCTACAAAAAGCGGGGCCGCTGCCGTCGCAGTTTCGAGTCCTCCTTCAGGTGTGGGTTTGGGTGTTGTGATTAGCGTAAGTTGGTTTAAATAGTTTGTAAATCTAGGAGCCCATGGCCTGGGCACTTTGGTCCCTTAGGATTAGAAGCATTTGAACATTTGAAAAACTATAGAACTGACATGCAATAATTGCATATTGATAGCTTGAGCAAAATTCATTGGTGAGGAAAGATTTCTTTATTAACTCTTCACGTTCACGGTACAGTCACAAATTTGGGCAGTACTTATAGACATTAGTTTTTGACACTAGTATCTTTAAATAAATTCAGTCGTAAATTTTGAAGCATTTGCTATATTATGATAAAATTAAAGCAAGAATTTGCCAGCCGAAGGATGAGACATGCATATTAAAATGCAAAATGATAAAGTAGCACATTGTGTCGTTCTAGTTTACCGGCACACGGAAAAAGAATCGTAGAAAAACATTCAGAATTCATTTACCATCAACTACATTTACCATATGTTGTTGCAAAATTTCCTCATTATTCATTTTAGAATGAACAGCAACAAATATTTAATCTCTGTAGTTGTTGACATCCGACTTATGATAAAAATACACGTAGATTTTTCTGTAATTATGAATTACTAGCTGAAAACCCGGCGTTGCCCGGGTATTTATTTATTTATTCGAGCCCTGAGTTAGTACTTTACCTATCCACTCTCTCTCTCTCTCTCTCTCTCTCTCTCTCTCTCTCTCTCTCTCTCTGTCCTTTTTATCTAAAACATGTTACATTTATCAGAGAATATATAATAAATAAGAAATCACACGTAAAAATACACTCGTTTCGAAGAATCCAATCACGAAATCCAACAATAGTGATTGTAATAATATTGCAGATCGGTCACTTGATGTAATGCACGAAACGTCCAATCCATTTTTTTAAAGAGATGTATTAAAAGAAACTTCTTTTATACTGCTTTATTTATTTATTCTTATATTTCCTTATTCGTATGCTTATCCTTACAGAGAAAGAGCTGAAGACATTGTAGCACGCATAGACGAAAGATATGGTCTGTGCCATCACATTTCGCTGTATGTAACCTCCTTGCTATAGAGTCGCAAACGTCATCACTGGCCTTCAGTCCGACTTTTTTAAATAATTTGACGACTTTCAACCACCATATCTTCCACCCCCTTATGGCTATCGGCATGGAACTGCTATGGTGTACAACGGGAGACTTCGGACAATAATTACACACAGACAATTGGTTTGCGTTCTGTAGTTTTCACTGCAGAGAGAAATATTAACACACACACATGTGGAATTATAAATAAACCGATAACTTTCCATCCCAATATACTCCATCCTTTTATCATTATCAATCCTCACGAAACAATACAAACAATAATATCAGTTTCAAAGAGTACATATAATTTTCAAAGAGTAATTATTGTTCCGCATTTCGCGTTATATTCTTCAAATCACTAAATATCTATCAGATCGCTATAAAACCGTGCCTGAAACCTTCCTCAGGTATAAATTAGTAACTGTACAAATATTCAAGTCTCTGCGTGTTGTCGTTCGGACGTGATAAGCGTACACCGAACAGACATTACCATCCGATCGCCATAAAACCGTGCCTACAGCCTTCCCCGGGTAGACATTAGTAACTGTACAAATTTTTAGCTCTTTATGTCTTGTGGTTCAGACGTGATAAACGTACACCGCACAGACATTCACATTTATAGATATAGATTATAAAGACCCATTCAAGAAACATAACTAGAAAGTAATTTTTGAATTGCCGTGAAGAAACACCCATACGGCTGCAGGTTGGTAAAAGATATTATGAGATAAATACCTGTAGCTACTTCCAAACAGCTGTAGATTATAGGTAGAAGATTATGGTTCTTCATTATGGTCTTCTATCCCGGGCTTTCCGTAAATGCCTACCGCACGGCAGCAGGAGTTAAAGCTCATTAAGGCTAACCACTAAAACCCTCCCTGTAAGAGAAAAATGTCTTTCCCTGGAACAAGTTCCCAACAACTCCAAAGTAATAAAAGCAGGATTATTGGTTGCCGCAGCACGCTTCCATTCTTGCCTCTGCGCCCAGAGCTGAGATATTACGACAGGATACTGGTGTCAGTTATTCAAGACAGCTGCTTCAATTTCAAAAACGCATCAGTTCATAAGGTTATTCTTCAAAATAATCATATTTCCTACATTTCCTTAATTAACAGTTAAATTAATAAAAATGCTTCTTCAATCACAAAAAGAACTGCCTTTCCTATATCTTATCGAAAGAAAGTTGACTGTTTGATGTAAATGCATAACAAATATAAGGGTCCCCTTTTCAAAGCGCTTTAACGTACTTACGACCCATCTATAACGGTTATCCTTGGGTTCTTCAAATAACGTGTCGATGTTTGCGAGAATAAGGTTATATATCTGGGTTTACAGTGAGAAGTTACCACCAAATTCCTCCGTACCTCTTTCTACCTTCGCCGTGGCCGTGAACGTGCCACACGAAGGGAACGTCGTCACTCTCCTCTTACACAGGTTCTAGGTGGATCAAAAATAACTCCTATACTCACTTTACAGTTCATCGAGTTACTCACCCGCTCACTCACACACACACACACACACACACACACACACACACCACTGACTTGATCGACTTAGCAAAACCAAATCACGTTACCACTGTGTAGCCGCCACCTCAGTCTTCACACAAATTACATCCTTTGGATAAAACATTCATGAGCTTTCTCAGAGTTGACTACAGAGAAGAAATTAAACAGTGTTCAAGACAAAATGAACGTCCTGTCACTGTTTTCGATTTTATCAACTTTTTTGGCAAAGTTTTCATTAAATGACAAACCGCTCAAATAGCAATCTATGGGTTTAAGGTAACAGGCATAAACCGCGTGAACAAGGACTTTTTTCTCAGACGCCGAATACATTGAAGAGACAAACAAAAAACGAGATTCCTCTTTCTATGAAGCTGTGTTGAACGAACAAACATGAATAAATCGTACCTCTCCAGACATAAGCCAAAAATGTGATGAGGGCGAACTGCAGATTAATGCAGGGTTTGATCCAAATCAGCCATCAACATCTTCTGAGTGCTCCGTTGTCAGCCATTACACACGAGGAGTGCCTTTCTGTTACTTCTTCTAATATAAGACCATTTGACATCACTCCCATTCCAAAAATTAAAGGAAAAAGGGACTTCTAATAGGGGACGGAAGGCCTGAACTTCTACAGTCATCTACACCGTATAAAGCCCAATTGGTAGAAGCTAAGGAAGCCAAAGACGACAAGGAAGCTGAAAAGCAATCACTGGAAACAAAATGTTCAAATGTTTGTTTAGTCTATGGGACTTAACTACGGGGTCATCAGTCCCTAAACTTACAAACTACTTATGAACTACTTACGAACTGGGACGGCACAAATATCCATGCCCGAGGGGGGGATTCGAACACCCGACCGTAGTGGCCGTGAAGACCGTGACTGGAGCGCCTTAGTCCCCTCGGCCACCGCGTCCGGCTCACTGGAAATCAATCGTGGCCGAGGACGTGGAAGAGCAGTACTTCCGTCTATAAAGGGAAAAGAACTCGTCACAGAAAACGTCCAGGCATTGAAATAAATGTCAACGAATCAAACGCTGAAGATAAAAGAGGGGTAGACCTATCCTTTGCAGCATCTGATTTGGAGTTTCATCCTGGAGGTTCCCCATCCGAAGATGTCGATGATTTGTGCATGTTTTGTGACAAGTTTTCGGAAGATTCTAAAGGAGATATATGGGTCACGTGCGTCATGTGCTGTCTGTGGGCCCACGTGACCTGTGCTGGAGCTGGTACGGACGTTTACATATGCAATTTTTATTGCCAAACATTTAATTTTGATATGCATTTCCTGGCCATTAAAATTGCTACTCCAAGAAGAAATGCAGTTGATAAACGGGTATCTATTGGACAAATATATTATACTAGAAATGACATGTGATTACATTTTCACGCAATTCTAATTTTTGGTAAATTTTTTCCAAACACAAAGAATGCAAGGTTTTAGAAAAAGATTCTTTTTATAGAAACTTAATTTTAAATTTCCCATGACTAAAACGTAAGTGGTGAATAACATTATAAAGTAAGCAATGCATATTTTTAAAACATAATTTTTCAGCCTTTTCTATTTTTTATGAGCCGAAAACAAAATGGGGGTCCACTTTTGGGTACGTTCCTCTACTGATTAAGTGTTATCGTTGTCAGTCGTCGCCTGTTTATAAACACGTGTGTTCATACTGCATTGTGTATGTCGCGGTGTGGTGCACTTAGTGATTACTTTCTTTTCTTGTTCGCGCTCTTTTCCAGTGTTCAACGCATATTATTTTCTCAAATATGACCTGTGTGTACGACCAGTCTTAAGATAATAAAGTTTCTTTACAACTTTTATCGCATTTCCATTTCATTTTGCCTCGATAAGCAAGATCGTGATATGACCGCTATCTCAATTTCCACAACTCTCTCTTAGCAAGCGGAGCATGGACGTTTCTCATCAGGATAAACGACATTCACAAATCCAGTTTCGTTTCATAAAACTTCTGCTCAGGTAAATTATAACAGCTTGTGAAAAGAATATTACACCCAACGGAGGATGTCAAAGCGGCTTAGGATCAAAGAAAAGCAGGCTGGAGAGGAAATGAGTGAACGTCACAAACGGCCCAATGAAATACGGATTACCAGAGAAAAGGAAAAGACCCTTAAAAATGCTCCACAAAAGAGTGATAAAAGAGGATTACATGGCTCCAAGGAAATTATAGTAAAATACGAACATATTTCACTGTGGCTTTCAGCTAAGCCAACGCATCCATAACTAAGCGCTGAAAATTTCCACGCCTTCTAAAAACTTTTTTACTGTAAGCTAAAACCCGCGCACACAACGGTACCCACATCTGTGTTTTAAACCCGCCACTCTGGCTGCCTCTTGCTGGTAACGACGCAACTGGAGCGCCTAAAGTGATTTCACTCGGGTGGGCAGTGTAACTCGAGTGAACGACCGGTTTTATGGCTAGCGCGGAGCGGCGGAACTTCTCTGCAGACGAGAAGTACACTGGGGGTCGTATGACCAGCTACCCCTGAACCCGACCTTAAAGGAGTGTAAGGTTGCTGTACTTTCATATTGCCCGGGACATACTCTCAGCGACGGATTCTCTGCCAGTTACTGTTGAACATTATCACAACGCTGGTATGGTAGATGCAATGAACACTTAGCTTGAAAAATAGATACTGCCATAAATTCACCATGTTTCACAGGAAGATAAAACGACGAAGTACGACCACTCTTCATATTCTGATAGATTCTGACTTCGCAAATTATGGATAAAGAAGGGGAAGGAACAGCCATATACAACCTTTCTCTCATAGAAGGATCTGTACCATAAGATTGGAAAGTTGCACAGGTCACACCTATATTCAAGAAAGTTAGTAGGAGTAACCCACTAAACTACAGGCCTATTTCATTGACGTCAATTTGCATCAGGGTTTTGGAACATATCCTGTATTCAAATATTATGAATTATCTCGAACACAACGACCTATTGACCCAAGGTTAACATGGGTTTAGAAAATATCGTTAATGAGAAACACAATTAGCTCTTTATTCACACGAAGTGATGCGTGCTATCGACAAGGGTTCCCAAATCGATTCCGTATTTCTTGATTTCCAGAAGGATTTTGACACCGTACCTCACAAACGGCTTTTAATCAAATTGCATGGTTATGGTATGTCGCCTCAAATTGGCGATTGGATAGGGTTTTCCTGTCAGAGAGGACACAGTTCGTAGTAATCGATGGTAAGGAACCGACTAAAACAGAAGTGATATCGGGCGTTCCACAGAGTAGTAAACTTTGTTTACAAGGTAAATCAATCAAAAGTGAAGGCTGTAAACTCCACAAAATACCTAAGAATTATTATTACTTCAGACTTAAATTGGAAAGAACACGTAGATAATGTTTTGGGAAAGGCGAACCAGAGACTTCGTTTTATTGACAGAACCGTTAAAAGATACTACAGAACTACAAAAGAAACTGCATACACCACACTTTTGTCCGTCCATTTTTCGAATATTGCTGCCCAGTGTGGGATCATTATCAGGTGGGTTTGACGGAGGACATCGAAAGAGTCCAAAGAAGGGCAGCTCGTTTCGTATTGTCACGGGAAACAGCGTTACGGAAATGGGATGGGAATCATTACAACAACGGAGCTTATCGCTGCGTCGTGGGCTACTCCAATCGCCAACATTCTCCTCCGAATACGAAAGTATATTGTTGACTCCTACTTACATAGGTAGAAATGAAAAATACGAGAAATCAGAGTTCGAAAGGAGAGTTACAGGTGTTCTTTCTTCCCGCGCGCTATTCGAGAATGGAATGGGTGATAATTGGTATAATGGTGGTTCGATGAACCCTCTGCCAGGCACTAACATGTGATTTGCACAGTATCCGATGTAGATGTAGAAGGATTAGGAAAGAAAGCAATGACAGTGGTCCATTAGGGCACTGAAACGAAGCAATGGCGACAGTTGAAAGTGTGAGCCTGGGCGGGAATCGAACTCGGGTCTCTCGCTTCGGGCCAGAGCTCGCCTTAACCACTTTGCTACCCGTCCTCGCCTCCCATCCGTCTCAGATTCTCACAAGTCGCACGCTATGGCTGTAGCGTCGCTATCGTCCACGCCATCTTGCACTCGCCATTACGGGTTCCCGTGGGATATCGAACGTATGACCGCTGTTGCGGTAAAGTAGTTGTATCCGACGCCGTTTTCACGTGTAAATACTTATTATGTTGGTGTTCTTTATGATCTTACTGTATTAGGTTTAGATGGAACACCAAAGTGAGGCGAATGAAAATTTGTACCCGTCCGGGATTCGAACCCGGGATCTCCTGATTACAAGGACGACGAGTTAACCACTCCGCCACCGACGACACAGTGACCAGCCTGACTGCAGTAAAGTGAAGCCACAACTGATCGCAAATTGCGATTTATTAAATAAAGATGACGATAGTGGTGATGTGCACTTTATTCATCATGGAATTAAAACATGACAGAAGGGTGTAGAAGTGGAAGAAGAATGGTGGGATAGTGAGAGAGAAGCTTACAATGAGGTCCGATGTCTGTGAAATTCCATGTGGAGGTGGGGGTGGTGTAAAGGATGACGATAGTGGTGGTGTGCACGTTACTCATTATGGAATTAAAACGTGACAGAGGGGTATAGAAGTGGAAGAAGAATGGTGGGACAGTGAGAGAGGAGCTTACAATTGGGTCCTATGTCCGTGAAGAGTCCGGCGACAAGGGGAGGGTCGGCGGTAAGGCCGGCGGTGATCTCCGGGCCGCGAGGGGCGGCTGGACACCACCGACGGCTGGCGGGGCGGCGGCTGCAACGGGAGGAGCGGAGGCGGCCGCATCTACGGGCAGCAGCAGGATTGTTGTTGTTGTTGTTGTTGTTGGTTTTGAGGGTCGCGCTGCTGCAGCGTCCAGCGGCGGTCCCTGGCACCGGTCCACACAGCTATGCAGCGAGGCGTCCGATCGGGTAGCGTCGGCAGGCAGTCGAGGAAGAAGCGTCCGTGGTACAGGAAGCACCCACAGAAGGCGTGGACGTCGAAAGCAAACTGTAAGCAGACCCAGCAGTTACTAGAACGTAACTGCCAGGCGGTTTGACAACATTATCAGGTGTTAGGAGGTGTTTTATGAAGCCAACAGCACATTCAAATGAATGAATGAAATCTCAATTTGCGATGTTATGGATTCACTGTATTAGGTTTAGATGGAATACCAAATAAATAGGCGGTGGTAATTAATTGTGTCTCGATACCTTATGGTCTGTTCTCCCTGATGCGGGAATACGGTATTGTGGCTGCGAGCATTATAGAATAAATAGGCTGTGGTACAGGAATGAGACAGTGTGGCAAATGGAAATTTGTGTGTGGCGGGAGACGTGCAGGGAAGAGTCCTCTGCAGTTGGGCTGGTCACTGTGTCCTCGGTGGCGGAGTGGTCAACGCGTCTGCCTAGTAAGCAGGAGATCCCGCGTTCGAATCCCGGCCGGGCACAAATTTTCATTCGCCACAGTTTGGTATTACATCTAAACCTAATACAGTTTTTGTAGTAGATACACCTAGTTATTACTGGAAGGACATGGTCTTGGTGGAAGGACGTAATTTGTTCAGAACAGGAAAGCCATTCATTTAGGGAAATCTTCGTGAAAACTGTATGTAGCGAAGTGTATAGCGTCGCCATCTATTGGCGTCCGTTATTACTACGGACGTATCTAACCACGTTTGATGAACAAATTGAAGCATCGTTCATCAGCAACTGTCATTACCATGGAAATTTTGCGTTTCGTCTAATATCTGCTATGATTTGACACTAGATTAAGAGCACCAAAGAGCAAGAAAACATTTTGCAACAAGTCAGATCGTTAAAATGAGTACTCTTTGTTGTAGCTTCTGTTCATCCATGCAGGCTCTTCCAGTCTTCTTAGTTCTTTCGACTTGAAATCCTTCCAAATTTTGAATCACGGTACGAAAATTATCTCAACTTCCGGAATGTGTAACCTTTCCAGATCTTTATGAACTTCCTTAATCCATGCCACTTAAAAATGTTTGTAAATCATTTTTAAATGTTTGCAAATCTATCAGACTCAACTGCTGGGTTATTAGTCCGTAGTCTAGTCCATAGTCCTACAAACTACTCAAACTAAGTTAAACTAACCTAAGGACAACCCGAACACCAATGCCCGAAGGTGTCTCGAAACGCCGACAGCGAACGGCCGCGCGCACCACAGCACGGCGCCCCAGTGCGCACGGCTAATCCGCCGCGCTCCATGCGGCTGTTGTCTTCCTTTGCTACAGGTAGTTAAATATCGTTTTGGTTATAGTTTAGTCCATTCTGGACAGGTGTCTTAGAAATAATAATCTCCTCTTTTTCATGCTCTCTGAGATTTTTTCCACCTTTTTGTTAAATTTCATTGTTGCTCCAAAGTTTCCAGCCCGTTTCAACCAGGATTGGGCCCATAATTTTCCTTAATATTCTTATTTCTAGCACCTCCAGCTTTTCCAACTTATACTTCATTGATAATCATTCGCAGGTATACAGGCACTCTGTTTTTATCACAGCATTGTAGTGCTTTATTTTAGCATTGCAGGAGATGCACGTTTTTTTTAAATGTTTTAATTAATATATAAGCTCCCTCCATATTTGAGATCCGGTCCGCCAGAACAGCTTTCTCCAGTCGTTCTCTTGCATGGTTTCACCAAGGTATTTGAAGTCTTTACTCTCTCAATCCGTCCAATCTCTGTTCCAAGGAATTGTGGTCCATTTTCGTTATTTGCCATGGATTTGTTCTTCTTTCTCGAGATCCTAAGTCCTGTCTTATCAAAGCAAGATCGGATTGTTAGTCCGAAATGATGGTTCCATAATGATGGTTCTTCCGCTCTCCCAGCCGTTAGGAAATGAGATTCCTCTTTCGCATTTGGGACCGTTGATCGGGTTTCACCAAATATTCTAACAAGGGGCTCTTACTGAATGCTACCATCCGAAGCCAGATGAACTCAGGTGTCTTTTTTTTTTTTTTTTTTTTTTTTTTTTTTTTTTTTTTCCAACGACATTGTTACTCCTCCCCCTCCTCCTTCTTAATCTCTTGCCGGGCTTGGGACCGGCATAGCGGAGTTTTTCTATTGTTATTCTTAATATCTTGATAAGTTGTCCCTTTTATTTTTATCCTTTTACGTTTTTCACACACACTCACCTCTAAACGTCAACTTTTTCCATCCCTCGCGCCTTCCCTATACTGTCCTGAAAGCTGAATATCGCATTCCCGCCTACCACAAGCCTTACAGTCAGTCGTGCAGCGTGGAACGTTCTATCGCCACCCTTGCTAGGCATTCTTCCCCCTCCACGTCCCTCTCCAGCCTTCCTCAAACACGGTCAAGGTGCTATTTGCGACATAGCGGCCAGAGATGGTGTACATGTGTACATGATTACATCTGAGTATGAATTTGTGTGTATCTTTTTCGGATGTATCCGAAAATGAGTATAAATATGACATTCTTTTCTACGTACCTCTCTCATGGCAGAAATCGTCTTCACGGTGAGTTGCTACCTATCCTCTATTATTGACATCTCTCCAACTATGAAAAAAGGAGCGTCGAGCCTATCTAGGAACAAAGGTAAGCTTCAGAAATACTGAACATAGAGATGACAGAGGAGACATGCAGTTATAGTATTGGAACTGCACTTGAAAGAATGTTCTTCTTTAATAACACAGTTGAAAGCAAAAATATTTCCTGATGCTGGGGATGCACAAAACTGTCTACTTACAATCTTAAAGTTCACTTTCGATTTTTTTCCACGACATTAAACTGAAAAAGCAACTGCGTCTACAACTGGGCGATGAGCTACCTCTACATCTACGTGGATACTCTCTAAGTCACGTTGAAGTGCATGGCAGAGCGTTCTTCGAACCACTTTTACGATATTTCTCCATAGTTCCAGTCTCTAGCTCGCGGGAAAAAGGGACACTTGAACCTTTCTGTTTTCTCTATGATTTCTCTTATTTTATTATGATGATCATGTCTCCCTATGTAGGTGGGTGCTAAAAATATATATTCGCATTCGGAAGAGAAAGTTTGCGAAAGAAATTTCACATATAGATTTGGCCTCAACAAATAACGCCTTCCACACCCAACTCGTGCATCATTTCCGTGACACGCTCTTTCCTATATCGGAATAATACAAAACGAGTTGCCCTTCCCTGTACTTTCTCTAAATCGTCCATCAGTCCCACCTGGTGTGGATTCCACAAAGCGCAGTAATATTCCAAAATAGGATGCACAAGTGTAGTGTAGACAGTTTCTTTTGTAGAACTGTTGCATATTCTAAGTGTTCTGCCAATGAAAGGTAGTCTTTGATTCGCATTCCCTACAATATTTTCTTAGTGTTCTTTCCAACTTAAGTTTTTCGTAATTGTTATCCTAATTTATTTCAAATGACGGCCTGTAGATTTGTCTGATTTATCGTGCAACTGAAGTTTAACGGATTTCTTTTAGTGGGCATATGGCTCACTTCACACAAATCATTATTAATGGTCAATTTCCAATTTTTTGCACCAAGCAGATATCTTATGTAAATACTTTTGCAGTTGCTTTGCTTGCTTTTGGTCCTCAGGTGAAATGCTCAACCATCTTGCTTACTCTTTCATCTTAGAGATTTTTTGAAAGCTATGCCCTGTTATTTAATTTTCTTCCTAGCCACACTATTTTAGTCCAGTAACGCGATTATATTCTTCACAGCAGTGTTCAACTACTTAATTTACTGTATTTTGTCTCTTACATGTTTCAGGAAAAATTTATGATTTAATTGACTTTTTCAGTTCAACAATGCCTCTTCATCCAACAGCCGTTTGTAGGGGAGACCGGGGCCCGTTGGTCATTTTTTTTCCCTTTCTATTAATTTATTTGACATATTTGAATTTATGAAATTACTGTAAAATTTCAAACGGGTCTGTACTGAAACTGGATGGCAGTTATTAAGTTAGAAAATATCAGTTAAAGTATTAGAAAAAATTAATCACTGGACATAAGTGGGGCAATCTGCCCCAACATTGGGGTAAGTTGGCCCAGAGGCTGGGACACGTTGACCCATGTAGTATTTTTGTAAGTATAACTAGGAAATAAAAATAAAAATAACAGTTATCAAGAAATATACATGTTTAATATTGAGTTAAATTCTTAACATTGAGGACTAAGAAAACAGGACAGATTAAACTTATTAAGATTTATAGTTTGTTAAAACAAACGAGTCAACTTTAATCAATGTCCAGCTCCAAAGGATCAGAACAATTTTAACACTCATAAAGTAGTCCACGGATTTCATTTTTGACACATCTCTGATGAGCCCAAGGGCTTTTATAGCCTGTGATCTAATTTTACTTCAGTATTTCTTTCCAATGCTTTGGTCCAATGGGAAGCGTTGAAAATCAATTTCTGTTTCCAGATTTTCTCTTACCTGTGCAAACTGGCGTGAGGTCTGTCTGTACTTAGCACAGTAACTCCAGTGTCATTTTCTTGGACACCCAAAATCTTCGCTAACAGTTCTCACAGATAGTTCCTTTTCTTTCACTTCTAAAACTGCTCTTATCACCATACCTTCAGTAATCATTCCCGTTTCCTTCTTTTATAATTTCGGATCATTTTTATGATTCTACAAATAAAAGAAAGGTTCAAACCAGAGTCATAACGTATGTTTTGAAAACAAAGAAATGAACGAGAGTCGGACTTCTCAGATCAACGCTTTTTATCTCTTAAATATGACAATATTTTGACCTCTGAAATGTGTTAAAATATGTTTCACTTCGACAATTACTTTAATAATTTAATAAATCCGAATAATTATAAACTTTATTATCATTAGAAGTAACAAGCCTTTCATCGAGTTTAAAGGAGTACAGCTCCTATGGGATGTGTCAGGTTGTCTCGGCTGGCCATCGTGCCCCGTCCTCTTTGGGCCAACCTGCCCCATCGCCATCTTAAAAATGAATTATGTTCTTAAGAAAACCTCACTGAATCAATTAAGACTGCATGCCATACAGAAATGATCCTCAAACTACGGCCGTTTATTATACTAATCACCCCGTTGCGCCTAAAGCAAGCAAAAGTTCGATAACACACATTAACCAACACGCACAAAAACAATTAAGGACTACAGCATGTCCAAAACTTCGCCGCCTGCGGTATTGGTCCTGCATAAGGAGAGGGACAATGCAACCTACTTTCTGTTTGATTCCTAAGATGAACTAGCGCCTATTGTATGACTTAATGCGACTGGGCAATCCTGCCACTATAACCAACGTGCCCCCGTGTCCCCTATCTAGTGGACAAGGTCAGTTGCACAGGTCGAAACGCATATTTATGACTCGTGCTAATTAATTGTGAGAGTTTTCCAGTTCAGTTGACGATGTTAATCATTTACAAGCCGGTTGTTCCCTTCTAGTTCCTGATTGTGAGAAGTCACTTGAGACCAGTGTTGCCAGATGGCAGAGAGAGAAAATACCTACAGTCACACAAAAATGTACCTACGTTTTCCCTACTTTCTCCCTACCACCTCATTAATGTCCCTACACAGGCTCGTAGCCAGGATTTGGGTCTAGGAGGGGCTGAATCAAGGAGTCCGGCCAGCAGAGGTTAACCAGTTGATTAATGTGACATGTTACAATTTGGAAAAACTTTAAAATAAATATTTGGCATCATGCTTCACTTGCTTGATATGTTTTTCTAGTGACTGATCGTTACTGATGGAGTCAAGTGTAGATTATGCCGCGAATTCCAAGTGCTCTGTAACAAGACGATTACTGATTTATCGATCGGACAAGGGTACATCAAGAACCTGGCAACCATAGAGAGGAACAGCATTAATTAGTTTCCCCAAATATGCCGATAATTCCGAGTGCACTGTTACACGAGGATAACCGATTTATTGACCGCACAAGCATACATCGAGACACTATCAAATATAGAGTAGGAACAGTAGTAATTATTTTGTTCACAGTCAGCACAAAAAAGGAAGTCCGTCACTCTATATGATTCGATTTTCAAAGAATAATGCTATGTTGACAACGAATATCAAGTTCTTTGTTCATTATAACGTTGGCTGTCGCAAATCTTTTAGCGTTTCCTTGTCAGCATCTTCTCATTTACAAGTACTTACTAGTAAATCGTCCTGTCGTAAATAAATAAGTCTAGTGAAGGTAATAAAACGTGTTTCGTTCATGGGAACAATGAATTTTCCTTGTGCTGACATTTTCTAACACTATTTCCAAAACGACTCTCCATTCTACTAATATACATTGAAATCGCATCAATTTTAATGTGTCTAAAACTAGATTTTTCAAATTAATAATGTTTACTATGAACAGAAAACAAATATGCCGTTAAAATATCATTGGCTACTTCAAACTTTGCCACAATTGGTCGGCTTCATTCACTCGTGCTAACAACTGTTCTGTTGCCAACTTTACCCGCTAAGCTTGTGTTGGCGATTGTACAATTTTACCAAAGTACCTACGGGCAGAGGACTTTTGGATGAAAATTCCCTACATGATTTTAATGCTTAAAAGTACCTACGTGTAGGGAAAATTCCCTACGTCTGGCAACACTGCTTGAGACCCACGATCCCACTCAAGCGGTAACACCACGGAGCCAGCGCAAAGGAATGAATAACGCCACGTTCGTCCTACTTTAATCTACAAGAACAGTCGCAAAGGTAGAAGAAAAAGTGCAACGTTTTGACAGCTGAAAAATGTAGCTCTCCTGTTTTGTTGGCGTCGAGTTTCGAAACAGCCGGCGAGACGTAGGCGGAGAGTCAGCGACTAAGTAACTGGAAACGTAGTCGTAGGCGGGTGGACCCCCTACGCAGCACTTCGGCTCCATTCCTTATGCAGGAGACCACTGGCGCTGCCACCGCGCTGCGGTGGGCGTGGTGGCTGCACTTCCCATTGGCCACTTCATATCATGTCAGGACACTATAGCTACAGATAATATACAGCTATATATTTATTTTTCCGTGACAAATGTAATATAATTATTGACATTTCTTTTCTGACCGGCGAATCTATCAAATTTTCGAAATCGCGTGTCGATATTTTCATTTTTATTTCTTTATTTACTTTGCAATTTTCGGAAAATAATTTAAGTTAAAAATTTGCAGTGGAACAAAATTTTACTTTCATTGTATGAATGAGTCTTGATAATTTTTTAACATACCTCCTGTGCAGTGTTTGCCTTTGACTGCGTGAATCTAATATGTTGTTGTTGTGGTCACTCAGTCCGGAGACTGGCTTGATACAGCTCTCTACCCTCACACACACACACACAAGCCTCTTCATCTCCTCATAAGATCGGCTACCCACGCCCATCTGAATCTGCTTACCGTAATCGTCTCTTGGTATCCCTCTGCGATTTTTTCCCAGCACAGATTTCTCTGCAATGCTCAATTTACGATTCCTTGATGTCTAAAATGTGGCCTAGCAATCGTTCCCTTCTTTTAGTCATAAAGGTATGACAAAAACTCTTTTTCTCCCCAATTCTGGTCAGTATCTCTTCATTAGTCACGCTATCTACCTACCTAATCTTTAGCATTCTTCGGTGGCAGCACATTTCAAAAGCCTCTACTCTCTTCCTGTCCGCACTGCTTATCGTCCACGTTTCACTCCCGTACAAGGCAACACTCCACACAAATGCCTTCAGAAAAGACTTCTTTACACTTATATTAATATTCGATTTTAGCAAATTTCTCTTTTTCAAAAATGCTTTTCTTCCCATTGCCATTCTGCATTTTATATCCTCTGTACTGCGACTATCGCTTGTTATTTTACTACCCAAGTAACAAAACTCATCTACCACCTTCATTGTTTCGTTACCTAATCTAATTCCTTCAGCATCGCCTGATTTTCTAAGACCGCATTCCATTATTTTTGTTTTGCTCTTGTTAATGTTCAGTTTATACGCTCTCTTCAACACACTGTCCATTCCATTCAACTGCTCTTCCAGGTCCTTTGCTGTCTCTGATAGAATTAACATGTCATCAGCAATTCGCAAAGTTTTTATTTATTCACCCTGGACTTTAATTCCTTCTCCAAATTTCTCCTTGCCTTCCTTTATAGCTTGCTCAATCTACAAATTGAGTAACATTGGGGAAAGGCTACAACTCTGTCATACACCCTTTCCAACCTCTGCATCCCTTTCATGCCCTTCAACTCTGACAACCGCTGTCTGGTTTTTGTACAAGTTGTAAATAATATCTCGTTCCCTGTGTTTTACCCCTGCTGACTTCAGACTTTGAAATCGTGTATTCGAATCAACATTGTCAAAAGCTCACTCCAAATCTACAAAAGTTAGAAATGTAGGTTTGCCTTTCCTTAATACATCTTCTAGTATAAGCCAGAAAGTGAGTATTGCCTCACATGTTCTTACATTTCTCCTGAATCCAAACTGATCTTCTCCGAGATCTACTTCTACCAGCTGTTCCATCCTCCTTCAAATAATTCGTGTTAAAATTTTGCAACCATGACTTATTAAACTAATTATTCTGTAATTTTCACATCTGTCTGCGCCTGCTTTCCTTGGAATGGGGATTATTACATTTTTCTTAAAGTCTGATGGTTCTCTCAGAGACTTGAGTAGCTCTGAGGGACTGTCATCTACTCCAGGGGCCTTGTTTCGACATAGGTCTTTCAGTGGTCTATCAAATTCATCTCTCAGTTTATTATCTCCTGTTTCATCTTTATCTACTTCCTCTTCCTTTCCTACAATATTTTCTCGCATTTAATTTCTTATGTAGAGCCCTCTATAGAGTGTTTCCACCTTTCAGCTTTACCATTATTACTCAAAGCTGGTTTCCCATCTGTGTTCTTGATATTCATACAGTTATTTATCTTGTCTCGAAATGTCTCTTTTATTTTCCTGTAGGCGGTATAAATTTTTCCCCCTTGTAATACACATTTCTACAGATTTGCATTTGGCTTCTAGCTACTCATGCTTAGCCATTTTGCACGCCGTGTCAAGATAACTGATTGAAAAGAAAATGTCCGCTTGTATTAGGGACGAGTAAATTGTGTGGGAATTCTGATGTGAAGAAATAGCACATCAGTTGCATGAAGAAATCATTTTAACGTAATTAGTGTGCTATTTGTCAACATATGCACGCTTCAGAAACAGCTGCTGAAAATGTGTTATTGGAATCTAGTATTCCTATGACGAGCCGGCAAACGTACCTGCCACATTCCAGACTTTGGAATATTTGATGAAGCACTAGGACTTCCTGCACCGATTGTATTGTGTGAGTTACTTTTAATTTAACTATGTCTACTTGATTATTTAGTCAATGGAAAATTAAGAAAATATGGTATGAGAAGTCAACCGGTATGAAATATTGCACCGTTTTTAATATAAACACAACAGTCGACTAAAAGGTGTCGTAATACAACCTTTTCATATGCACGCAGTTCCACTCCGTTGCCAGGCGTATTGGAGACCTCTTCTGCATTACTGTACGGACCTTGTAGATACAGTACACTCTTGCAAAACATAGCACTTCTCATGACTTTGAACTATCAATCAAGGATGCTGAGTATAGGGTCGTATGTGGACAGTCGGGATTTTTGTCATAATCTCGCTTGCCACGTGACGATACGTTGCTTCTACTGCGTATCTGCGGAAAATATCTCTTTTCATCTGAAAGAAAATTGTTTCAGTCATTTCCAGTTATTTTTCAAATTATGTTGGCAGAATGCTCATTTTGAGGTGCGTTCTTCCTCGTTCGATCTCTTAAACTGTTCGAAAGACGCTCACTATCTTTTAACGAGCTACATCCGCCAAGTATCTCACCGAAACTGCAACAGTATTCATTACCATGGAAATTTAAGGTATAATCACTAATTATTACAGTAATTTAGTTGTGCACAGCGGTAATTATACATTTGGTCAGCTTTGGAGTCAGTGAAGTAATAAAGAATAGGCTAAGAAACATGAATCATGGTTACGGTCTTGCATAGAAATCTGTTAGACAAAAAATTTAACCGGCAATATACGCAGTTCTGCAGTTGGGTGTTGAGAAACATAATTCTTCCGTGTTCCAAATAAGAGCGTCAGGAGCATCGAAAGCATCACATGGAAGTGGAAATGTACCTTTCTTTCAGACATGCTTCATGATATTGTTGAATATTGGTGCACTGAAAAGATTATGGGCGAGTTCGTTAATTCAGTAACAGCTGCAGACGCAGAGTTCTCTATCTCTCCTAAAGCTTGAGCATGTGTGTATAGTACAAACTGCGTAAATCTGCGACTCACATTCCTAGGAACTGTTCACTTGCACACTCAGATAGGTCCAGCTTTGAAATCATTCAGTCCAAGCGCCCAAGCTTTCGGGCATGGCCACTGTCTCCTGCCATACACAGCCACTATAGTAGCCCTTGTAGCCCTTGCCTGTTGAAAAATAGACCAAGCATACTTCATCGGAGAAACGGTAAGCATACTGTATTAGATTATCCTGTATTCGATTTGTTGCATGATTTCCTAAGTGTTCGCCAGCAAAGCGCAGTCATTGGCTCGCCTTCGCCACAAATTTTCTGTGTTTTCGTTCAAATTAAAGGTGTTGCTAATAAATAATTCCTAAATTTTTTATTAGACATCACTTTTTAAATTATATGCCACAGGCACCAACATTATCAAACATAAAAAAGGAAAAAGTCAAAAATTGAAATATCAGTACTTATATTTCAATTTGTGATTATTTCTTTTTACATGTTTGATACGGTGCAATAGTGCACTGAAACTAGTTATGTAAATTTGAATTTCTCTTTTTTTATTTTCATTTTTGACGACTGTGACTTGGCCACTATATGTGGTATAAAATATAAAGAATAATTCTTAGTTATGAAGTTGAATTGGAAACCTTACGATTTATGCGGTTTACCATTTCACCAAAATTTAACACGTATCTTTTGCTGTTCACGGGTGTCTCAAACTTCTCTTTATTTAATGTCAATTGCCACTTTTAACACCACACGGGTACCGTGTATAGATCATTTTACAATTGATTTTGAGTTGATTTGAGCTGTGAATGCTAGCATAATCTGCAAACACGGTAAGAAAATGTTTAAATGTTTGTAAATCTATAGGACTTAACTATTGAGGTTATCACTCCCTAGGCTTACAAACTACTTAAACTAACCTATGGATAAAACACACACACACACACACACACACACACACACACACACACACACACACACACATACAGCGCACGGTCATTCCACCGCTGTACACAGGCAAACAGTATGGTTCCGATTATCTACTAGATATTTTATCTAGAAAAGCTAAGCAGAGATGCACTTCGCCACGTGATATAAAATAAATGGTAAAGTAAGTGTTTCCTAATTTATATGCGTCTATTCCCCAAGTATCCCTCTTTCTGTCCATATCCTTGTCCCCCAACTATCATTAACGTTGCACATGTTCGATCAGAACATCGTTTGACACATGTGGTAGCGACATCGTGCTATCTAAGTACCGTAGGCACTGGACAGTAATCACCAGTAGCATGTATGCCGATGACGAGCTGATGTTAATCGCGGGATTTTATTGAACGATTACTTAATCTGATGCAAAAATATGAACAGAACGATTTGAATATAACTAAACACTGTCAGAGTGGTTAACTGAAGAGAACAGGGGTTGCGAGTTTCACTATGAAGTTAAAACCAAATCGTGAGATGCTGTTGATTGAACGCTATTTACAGAATCTAATTTTCCAGAGTGCTTCGCTTCTGTAAGATGGGACAATACAACGCACCGGATGCATGGAACCTCGTAGTCTTCAGCGGAGACGTACTTCAATTGTTTTATTGCGATGCTTGTAAGGAAACATGATCATTCACATTACTGTGATCAATTCCGATACGTTGAAAACTACATAACATTCGCTTAATTACACTCTGAAATTTTGTTTCATCTCAAAACCTCGCAGCATCGGGCGATTTAATATCACTTAATTTTTCAGACCAGCGCGAAATTACGTCGTGTGACGCTCCTCCCATTTGTCATGAGAAGTAGAGACTCATTTCGCACAGTGAGAGGAGCTCAATTTATTCCAGCACCAAAACTGTCTTCATAATCAGAGAACTCAGTAAAATTATAATTAATTTGCTGCGTTTTGTTGAGTCCTTCCGTCGCAGCAGGCTCTCTCCAGATTTTGTTTGGGAGAACATTTGATCGCGTCCTGCATTTCCCCTCGTATACTTTGTTACCTGTCTGCCCCATAATAGCGTCTATACGAATTTTGTAGTAGTACTAAAAAAGGGAACACATTTCTATGCGTTAAAGACCGTAAATTGTTAAATAACATTTCCTATTAGTCTGTTCTCAGTCGCCAGTAATACGTTCATATTTTGTGTGTAGACGCAGCAGGCTTAAATCCGAATAACGCCAAGACAAAGTGAAACAAACTATGTATGAAAGAACTGTACTGCGTGAAACAGAACTAGAGCAGTTTTATGAGAAAAATACAACAGCATGTTATCCAAATAGCGTCCATTTACGTATGCATGTATCTATCGTCACTGAAGTAATACGTTCATATTTTGTGACTTCCTGCTTCAATAAAATCTGACAACTTTCTTCAACACTCGGCAATCAAAAACGCATCATACCAACATTTTGTACTTTGCTCATAGTATGAATTAGAAGTTCGTTTTCAATAAATAAAAGTTGTCCATTTTTCCTCTCCAAAATGAGTTTTATTGTTAAAATTGAACATTATATGCCAGATATATGTCTGGGTATTTAATTAAATGTAGCATATGAGCCTTCATGTACCTACAAGTATCATGTACTTACAAGTACCCAGTCTAAGTTTACCTGTATTTTTTCTGAATTTTCGTACGCTTTCTCGACGATTACACATGAAATGGAAAAGTTCTGTCTACTTCTTTGGTGATTTGTATGAACACTGCCCTTCCAGGATTAGGGGAAATTGTTATTGGACAGTTTGCCTTCGAGGCATCACAATGTTCTTGGAACCTATATGAAAAGGATATAACATCTAATTATACTTTAATGAACCATTTGCTTGGAGGTATTATGCATGTTGATTTTTTCAGCTTCTGTTGAGTTGTGCATAATCTTATTTTCATCAAATCTACTTCAAAATGTAATTATTGACTTTCTTGCTCTTGATTGATCAGATTTATTTCTTTTCGTTTTCGAGCAAAAGTTGCGCGTACTTATACTGGTAGCAGTTGGTTTGACAGGGCAAACGCTATTTGCTCTGAATGGATCATTCCATCGATAAAACCAGCAGATTTTCTCCTTGAACATTTGTAAATATCAAATAACAATGTTACTTTGAAGAAAGCACTAATGCAAGTTGACAAGTAAAGGCCAGATTTAATTTAAAAAAATGTAAAGTAGCAAGTTGACGATTTTTCAACGTACTTTTAAAATTTATTTTAATAAAAAAGGAAGTTACTAATATCATTACATTTAGTTGCGTATCATTATTCATGATATTCATATCCACCGCCTAAAAGGAGGATGTAAACTACTTTCATTCATTACCCTCCTCTGCGCAAATTGTGACATCCATTGTGAGGCGACAGGCAGAGAACTTCACGAGCAGTCCCCACAAAAGTGAGCTGAATAAAAATCAGAGGAAAAGAAACTATGGGTGGACTAGATTGAATATTTCATCATGCGTCTACCGACAGTAAGAGAGGCAAAATGTATGAGAATTTGTTATTTTGAGTGACTTAATCTGCAGACTGAGATCAAGATTCAATGCTTGTCTTGCCGCAAATGGGCCCATGAAAAATGTTCAGGAGCGAAGAAAGGAGAAAAATCGCTTTTTCCGTTTTTCATTTCAGTTCCGCGAATAGACGGATTTTCTATCTGTCCCATCTAAACCTTTTCGGTAATTTGTATAAAGTGAACCTATAAGTTGAATTTCAGGTTACAAAACATTTAAACGTTTCTTGCCTCACATATTAGAAAAATATCAGTTCACTAAACTGCAAGTGCGGCTATTAAAAAAAATAGTTTTCATAGTAATGGCAATAACAGAGCAGGTGCTACAAAGGGGGCGGTAGATTTCCCATTTTAAACGACTGTAATGGTCTAATATAGCATGTATTTCAGACAAGTTAAGCAACTGTGATTGCTATTTCCACATTTACCAAGCTTTAAATTTTGTAAGATTTCCAAAAAAAAGTTGAATGTTATGCAACATGACTTTGGGCACATTAGATTTGAACCCTTCGTGTCAGAGAGAAAATTGCTGTGCTGAGCAACTTAGACAATGTTAGAGAAGTATGTTAGTGTCTTGGGAGTAATGACAAAGAAATTTCCAAAATATTAAATTTAAGGTCTACTTCTGTTCCCCATATATGTGTATAAATTCCCACTTAGTAACCATAAAGCAAAATTGCTATTTTTAGCAATCGATATTAGTTTTATGATAATATCCATAGTAAGAAAGAAATAGAGTAGGTTGTTCATGATATCTTATAATAATCATATCGTGCGCTGGAAACTGAATAAAAATAAATTGAGACAAACACTGTATTAAATTTTGTACTTCATTTTCATCACACCAACATGTATTAATGGAGAGGATAGGATTTTTCAAAGTATTACTTGTTTCTATTGATGAACATATGAATAAGCAGAGTCCTGTTACAAAGCTTCTCAAATAATTAAATTGAGTTACTTCTGTTCGCGTTGCTGCTTGTCTAGGAAACAAAAAAATCTTGACACTTTTAGCATGCTTCCAATTACTAATCTCGTATGTAATAATCCTTTGTGGTAACTCATCTCTTGGATAGAAAGTAAAAATAATATGTGGTGATTACTCAGTTCTCATTAAGGTACTTAATAGAAGTTTCCTAGTTGTGAGAAATAGGGTTATTGACAGTGTTGGAAAGGTTTTTTGCTCAATGAAAAGGAATAATGTCTATGGTGGAAGTTCAAGGAAAATTCCTAAGTTCCTTTAACAATGTCTTTATCCGGCCTTTGTAGTAAAGCTTGATCCTTTACCTTCCATTTCGGGTAACGTAGTGAGACCTGAAATTTTCATTTAAATTGCAGGGCTCATGAGGGATCAGAGAATTAGCTGAAGAAGCAGCTTATTGGAAAGCAGTATGCTGCTGACCATAAAAGGATAATATGCAAGCAGGCTATTAATGTTATTAAAGTCTCGTTTTATGAAATTCGTTACATGTGGTTTGCTTAAGAGAAGGGGATTGCGGATTATTAGTAAAATGAGTAGTTAATGAGAAATCATCAAATTTATTGCAAAGGATCTGAATTTCAAAAACAATGTACATCTTATGAGATACACAGTTTATCATAATGCGAATGGATTAGCACATCCTTGCAGTCGTGTCTCTCACTAAGAAATCTGGTACATTATACATATGATTAGACGCGAAAAAAAATAGAATAAGGTCACACCGTTAAAATATGAAGAACATGTAAATAATTACAAAAATATGGCAGTTATTAACATACATGCCCCACTGATAGGGAAACACTAAGGAATAACTCACTACAGGCTGGGTAAAATAACGAAGTGAGCTTCTGTCTGCATGCTACGCAAATTTCGGGAAAATTAATGGCACGAGTTTTGCATTACTTAAGTGAAAATTAATATTGCCGTCAGAATGAATATTTAACGGTTCGTTATCCTCAAGAGTCAACCACGCCCTTCGCGCTCTCAGGATCGTTCACAAAGTAGTTATATTCTATATCATGTAATTTGCTCTCGGATTACAAATGAGAGTGGTAAATCCAAGAGGACCAAAACAAAGTAAACGCGGATGATATATCACGACCCATCATTTGTATTCAGCGATTCAGTGAACCCCATAAAAAGTTAATTGTGTAAATTATGAATGTAGGCGTATATTTAACCATTCATTCTTCCTCTATCAGATCATTTTATATTTTCAAAGCATTTATACTGTATGATCATAAGTCGTTCACACAACAAGCACGTGTGCCAATGTGCTGGCCAGACACTTGGTTGAATTAAATATTCTGAGCAGCTGTCAGCTTAGAGGTCGTTCTTTTGCAGGGACGGTCAAGGTTGAAAAGTGTTATTTAAAAATAGTATTATTATTATTGTTATTGTCTGCTGAAAGCTATACTTCAGCTTAGTGAAACTTGCTAACAGATAATAAAAATTGAACTTGAGACCTAAGTGGGAGTTGTTACTAAAATAATTGAAACTTGTTTGTGTCACTCAGGTTGCCAGTCTATAAGTACTTTACCTGAATCAAAATTATCTGTGTAAAGAAAATAAAGTTGCCCTGTGCGATATTTAGCCTCACAGTAAATCTTGAATGACTGTTGAATCAAAGTTGCTAGGCCTCAAGATAAGTCATTATAATGATTAAGTAACAATGGTTAATAAAAGATATATAAACTTTGCTGTAATTATACGAGCTTATTTAGCACTAGTAAAAAAAATGTTTAAGCATCTGACTCGTCTTCTTAATAACATTTCTAAACAAATTCCAACGCACCATATTACGTGATTGTTTCTTGTGCGTATATATATTGAAACTAAAGTTTTTGGCTCCTCTTTCGACAGCACAACTCTGTCTGATTAAACCCTTGTGTAAGCACTCTATGGAAAGCTATCTGGAAAGCAAACCTACGTAATAAAACCACTTCTGTTTTGTACCTAAATTCATAAAGAAAATGTATCCTCACCCTTTGTGATATGATTACCAAACAAATTCACACACGACCGTTGAACCAAATATGTAAATGTTTTGATGACTCCTGAAGTCATTTCCTTGACAATTAACACAAACCTTTGTTAAACAACAGCTGCACATCTGCCCTCAAAATCGTTGGAAAAGAGTACTAGCTACATGGTTCGCTATGTAAAATGCGAATCCTCAAGTAACTACTGATAGTACAATCCATGTTCATTCTAATTTAAAAAAAAAAAAAAAAAAAAAAAAAAAAAAAAAGTGAATAAATTACTGGGGCTGTTTTCTGGGAAAATTATCAATTCGACTATCTCGTTAAGTTTCAAGTATTTATCTAATTGAGATGTTGTGTCACAAGACATGAAGTACAATGAAATTTACAGTCCACTCTACATCATATTACAAAACTGTCCATTAACATGTTGCAATCAAAAATAACAAAATTTGCAAGAAAGCCAATCCGCATTTCGCTTCTTCTTTCAAAATAACAGAATTACAAGAGAACGACATTATTTCTTTGGGAGTGTTTCGTAGTTCGTTAACAATATTTTTTAATTGTTTGATAGTCAAACATGGATTATACTGATAGGATTACAACAGCATGAAATTGTAGTTAGCTTATTTCTATATAACAGCTCAATCTCTTCCATCATAAAACTAGCAAAAATTATTTCCATTCCATAATTCTCGTTTAACTACCACGACAGCTTCCTAGAGCCTTTCCTCAGTCCGAAGCACTTTGCTGCAACACACCACTGCTCAAATGCGAGCCCCTCCGAGCCAAAGATAGCCCTCGCGGAGCCAGAGATAATGCGTCAGAGATATACAAAACGCTACAGTCACTCTTCATGATGAGGTGTCACTTGTTACAATTTCATTTTTCTAGGTCAAGGACTTGCGCCAATGCCATTCAGACTCTAAAGTAGACGCACGTTTTGAATGATGTGGTTGCAATTCTTTATAGAGTCCGCGGTATGAATATAACCTGTTATAAAGCAGAATAACGGCCTGTCGTGTTAGGTAACAGAAAGAGTGTAAATATCGGTATGAAACTTCATGGCAGATTATAACTATGTGCCTGAACCGGTATTCGAACCTGGGACCTTTGCATTTCTTTGGAAACTAGTAGGCGAGGTACTGGCAGAAGTAAAGTTTTGAGGACGCGCCGGGAAGCGTGCTGGCATAGCTCAGACGGTAGAGCGCTTTCCCGCGAAAGGCAATGTTCTCATGTTCAAATCCTAGTTCGACACACAATTTTAATCTGCCATAAAGTTTCATATCAGGCACACTCCGCTGCAGAGTGAAAGTTTCATTGAAACAATGTATTAGTGGCGTAACTTACTTGCTGTCAAACTATACCGTCTCTATTGTGCTACAGAATAATGATAAATCGACAGTGTGTCATTTATGATATTATTTTTGATGTCTGTTGAAGTCTTAAGTCCGAAGACTGGTCTGATGATGCTACGCATTTCTCTATCATGTGCAAGCCTCTTCATGTCTTAGTAACAATTGAAAACAATTTCTATTTAAAGCCACTTACTATACTCGTCTCCTGGACTTCCTCTGCTGTTTTAGGCCCCGACATTTCTATCCTAAATTCACCATTTCATGATGTCTCTGATTGTGATCAACCAATTTTATTTATTTATTTTTGTCATGATGTGTCAGAAATTTATCCAATTCTGTTCAGTACATCTTCATTAGTTAAGACTACCTACCCACCTAATTTTCAGCGTTTTTCTGTGGTATCAAATAAAGAAAACCTTTATCCTCTTTCATGAACTGCTAGTTCTTCACGTTTCACTTCCATATCAGGCTATACTCCATAATATGGCTTCGAAAAAGACTTGCTAACAAATTCATTCGCATGTCAATAAATGTCTCTTAAGTCAATGGATAACAGACGACATTATCCCAATTTCGATACCTACAAGGAGAGTCTTCAACAGAATAAATTTAAAATTACGTGCAAAAGAAAAGTCACTTTCAGTCACAGCGCTTTCGTCATGTACAATTACTACAAAGGATGATCAAAAACATTTTGCAATCATTTGAAGAAATATTACAATATGAGAGCGCTGTCGCTATGAGTAACATGTCTTTTATATTTAATTTCAAAGTTATTCTAATGAAGAGCATGGTGAATGTTTATAATTTACAATTTGCAAATCTTGCGTATTCCATGTTTCCAGTAAAACTATTTGGTATGAGGTTCGCCTAACATACAAAACTCATTCTCTTGATACCCCAAACACGTTGCAGCACCTCTTTGGCAGCATCAGTAGGTTTTTTTAGGTTTTTTCTACTTACAGCTGTGAAAATGAACAACCCGTTGTAATATTAACCTAGGTGTGGAAAGAAGTTCTCAAAGTCATCTGGTTATTACCTTAGCTTCATATTGTATGGTAAAGTATTTCTATAAAATTCAACATTGGAAGCGTTGTCATCTACAACCAAATAATGTGGACATTCTCTGAGTTAACGCTACTTCGTGTGTAAAAGCGGTATTGTGGAGTGAAGGGAACTTTCATGCATTAGACTATATTCTCTATTATTTACATTTCTGTTTTTAACGTATTTCCTATTCTCCCCATTTGTGTGCTACGCACAAACAAAGCACATATTCCACAGACTTATTGCTTCATTATCACTTTACATTTCTACAAAAATGGATGATTTGTTATTGTGCGTCTGTACCAGTCGACCTCCATTTCTTCTCATGTGGAAATCTCCCCCACGAACCACAGACATTGCCGAGATACGGGTGGCTTGCGTGCCCCAACGATACAGATAGCGGTACCGTAGGTGCAACCACAGCAAAGAGGTATCTGTGGAGAGGCCAGACAAACTTGTGGTTCCTGAAGAAGGGCAGCAGCCTTTTCAGTAGTTACAGGGCAATAGCCTGGATGACTCACTGACATGGCCTTGTAACATCAGCTAATGTGGCTTTGCCACAGTTACTGCGAACGGCTGAGAGCTAGGGGAAACTACAGCCGTTAATTTTCCTGAGGACATGCAGTTCTAATCTATGAACATATGATGATGGCAGCCTCTCGAGTAAAATATGTCGGAGGTAGATTAGTCCCCCATTCAGATCTCCGGGCGGGGACTACTCAGAAGGATGTGATCATCAGGGAAAACAACAATAACAATCTACGGATCGGAGCGTGGAATGTTAAATACCTTAATCGGGTAGGGAGGTTAGAAAACTTAAAAAGAGAAATGGATAGGTTGATGTTAAATATAGTGGGGATTAGTGAAGTTCGGTGGAAAGAGGAACAGGATTTCTGGTCAGGCGAATACTGTATTTTAAATACAAAAACAGTTGGGAGTATTACAGGAGTAGGTCTGATATGGCAAAACAAAATACGAACGCGGGTAAACTACTATTAGCAGCGCAAATCGTTCAGTGACCGCATTATCGTAGTCAAGATAGATACGAAGCCAATACCGACCACAATAGTACAGGTTTATATGCCAAATAGTTCTGCCGATGATGATGAGATCAAAGAAATAAAGGAAATTATTCAGACAATTAAGGGGGAGGAAAACTTAATTGTGGTGGGAAACTGGAATTCGGTAGTAGGAAAATGAAGGAAAAGAAAAATAGTAGGGTAATATCGAGTGGGCAAAAGGAATGAAAGAGGAAGCCGCCTTGTTGAATTTTGTGCGGAACATAATTTAATCATAACAATCACCTGGTTTAAGAATCATGAAAGAAGGTTGTATACGTGGAAAAGACCAGAAGACACCGAAAGGTACGAGATAGATTATATAATGCTAATACATAGCTTTCCAAACCAGGTTTCAAACTATAAGGCATACCCAGGGAGAGATATAGACTCTGACCATGTATTATTGGTCATGAACTGTAGGATGAAACTGAAAAAACGGTAGGTAGGAAAATGAGATGGGACTTCGATAAACTGAAGTAAACTGGCGTTCTTAAGAATTTCAGAGGGAACTTTGGGCAACAGTTGACAGAAACGGGGGGGGGGGGCAGTGGAGAAGGAATAGGCAGCATTGAGAGATTAAATAGTTAAGGCAGCAGAGGACAAAATACGTCGAAAGCAAGTTCTACAAAAAATCTTTGGATACCACGGGAAATACTAAATATAATTGATAAAAGGAGCGAATATAAAAATGCAGAATGCAAAATGAAGTACAGACCACTAAGTAATGAGATTGAAAGGAAGTGTAAAATAGCTAAGCATTAGTGGCTAGAAGGCAAATGTAAGTCAGTAGAAAAATGTGTAAATTAGGGGGAAAACAAAATCCGTCTACAGGAAAATAAGAGACATTTGGAGCCAAGAAAAGCAGCAGTATGAATATAAAGAACGCAAATGGAAAGACAGTTTTCCGCACAGAAGGGAAAGCTGAAAAATGGAAAGTATATATAGAGGGGCTCTACAAAAGAAATGAACTTAGAGACCATATTGTAGGAAGGGAGAGGAAGTAGATAAAGATGAAATAGGAGATACTATAATGAGAGAAGAATATGACAGACCTAAGTCGACACAAGGCCCCTGTAGTAGATGACATTCCCTCAGAACCTTTGAAGTCTGTGGGAGAGCCACCACGACAAAACTATTTCACCTGGTGCGTAAGATGTATGAGACAGGCGAAGCACCCTCAGACTTTAAGAAAAAATGTAATAATTCCCATTCCACAGACAGCAGGCGCAGACAATGTAAAAATTACAGAACCACCAGTTTAATAAGTCAGGGGTCAACATTTTAACACAAATTATTTACAGAAGTATGGAAAAGCTGGTAGAAGCCGACCTCGGGGAAGATCAGGTCGGATTCAGGAGGCAATACTCACTTTACAACTTATCTTAGAAGGAAAGGCAAACCTACATTTCTAGCTTTTGTAGATTTCGGAAAAGCTTTTGAAAATGTTGATTGGAATTTTGAAATCACCAGGACTAAAATATAGGTAACGGAGGGTTATTTACAACTTGTTTCTCTGCGTGTTGTACTGTTGTCTTATGTGGTCCTTGTCTGTGTGTCATGTTCGTCTGTCGATCTGGGATTAGTATCTATACGTCTGTATTATACCATTTCTGTACTTACTCTGCTCTCTGATGTTAAGAGAACAACATATAACGAATATTGCTGACCAACATGTAACTAATGTGCGCTGATTACTTTCAAGCCGCGGCAGAATAGCCGTGCGGACTAAGGCGCCCAGCTGCGGTGCGCGCGGCCGTTCGCCGTCGGAGGTTCGAGTCTCCCCTCGAGCATGGGTGTGTTGTCCTTAGGTTAGTTTACCTTAGTTTAAATATTTTGTAAGCTACGGTCTAATAACCATGTAGATGACTCCGATAGATTTACAAACATTTACTTTCAACGACAGGGTATGTGTGCCGAATTTTATAATCACAAACGTTTTATACAATGTTTCTGAAATATTTGTTTGTTACTATGTAAGTTACAATGACTTTTCATTTGATAGATTCTGATGATAGCCGACACCGAAAGGTGTAAAATAGTCATTTTGTAGCCAAATAATACAGCGACCTATACAGCTTTTTGCAGACTTCATTCATTATTCATCATGGTCATCTGCGTACTCCGTGACTTTGATACAATTATATGTCTGTAAAATGTTTTGCGATCACAGTAGTGTAGAAGTGACTCTTAACGTCATGCCGAATGTTGTAGCTTTAGTGCATGATTAGCAGAACAGTAAGCGATAAAGTTCTTTCCCTACATCATTCTTCTGGGCTTGTAAGCGACAAGTTTCGTTGTGGTTTAAAAGTATTTGTAAACATATTTTACAAATCGATAAACACTCTCCTACTCAAATAGCTGGATGAATAAAACGTTGTTATTCAAGCGTCCCTCGATGCGGAATTTTTTTTGTGACTCTTATTGTTTATAACGCCATACCTTTTAGACTACAAGACACAAGCGGTTTTTACCTCCATAAAGATTATTTCCTGACAGTAAAAACTATTTATACCATGTTTGATTAAAATCGCCATGCGGGAATAGCCGCCCGTTCTAAGACGCCCTGTCATGGACTGTGCGGACAATCCCGCCAGAGGTTCGAGTCCTCACTCGGACATGGGTGTGTGTGTGTGTGTGTGTGTGTGTGTGAGAGAGAGAGAGAGAGAGAGAGATAGAGAGAGAGAGAGAGAGAGTGTGTGCGCGCGTGTGTGTGTTGCCCTTACGAAAAGTTGTTTTAAGTAGTCTATAAGTCTAGGGACCGATGGCTTTAGCGTTTTGGTCCCTTAGGTTTACAGACGTATAAAAATGGTTTTAAACTGGACCTGTAGTTGAAGGGGAGATGTGAAACACTTTCGCAAGATGCGGCAGTTTTCGCGGCATTTGTTTCTACAGAACTGTGCGGCGTAGGTGTCCTTACCCGCCACAGCGATCGTTGTCTGGTAGTAAGGAAGACGTGACTGAATTTTGCACAATAAGTGTGTGTCGTCCACATCTCCAAAACGTTATAGCGTGAATATGGCCTGGTAAGCCGAAAACCGGTTAACTAAATAAAAATTAACATGTAGAACATACACAGAATTGTGTGTTTGATTCTACCAATTACCGACAGAATAATCAATGAAAATCTTATTTGATTTGCCTTACTCTGTCTGGGTTACATACGGAACTCAAAGGAAATTGATATGACATTTTATTGCAATTCGGCTTTCCTGCCATCTCGTAGAATATTTACTGTTTCTTGTGAAACGCCCTGTATCGTAGACTTGCGCATAATAGTTCGCTATCGGAAGCGCTCACTTTAGTTCGCGGCCCTGCCGCGAACTAGTTCGTTCTTTTAGTTCGTCCGCTCCCAGTGACGGCTGAGCGGTGTGATCTGCGCACGCAGGTGCAGGGAGAAGTTCCTCCACCTAGCTGCTTCATGCGCTTGCTGCGTGAGCCGCTATACCAAAAGAACAGTTTCTGGATAATTTATCGCGTTTAAGTTTACAAGTATCTCCATATCTTGACATTATGGAATTTATTAGTCAGATATCGCAGAGTGCAGAATACTTCAAAACAGAAATTTTGTAGCATTCAACTATGTAATCTAGCAGGCAGACGCTCACCTCGAAATTGCTCTCATCAGCACAAGGCAAACACGTGATTTTTAATTCTGCTTCGCGCCCTCTCGCTATTGCCCGTCGGTCTTCGGAAAAGAATTCAACGAACGAAGAAGCGAGATACGTTTGGCATAATAGTTCGCGATCGATCGCGCATATTTTAGTTCGCGACAGGTGTCGCTCTTTTTAGTTCGTCCGCTCTTTTTAATTCGTCCGCTCTTTTTAGTTCGTCCGCTCTTTTTAGTTCGTAGTAATCGTAGTATTACGATGCCGTGCAAGAGCTACTTTTTGAGAGCAAGATAACTAACATGACCTGAACTAATACTATTTTAGTTCTAACTAGTTTTCCAAGGTGTACCTCCAGAGTCGAGTTGAAACAGCTTTCCGCTAAAATCTCGTCGCCCTGAGTAGAAATTTCCTTTTCTAGATACTTCGCACCTGAAGTAGCAATTCATAAGAGTGATCATTGTAAAATTTGTCTAAATGGCAACTCTGGACGACTCAGTGATATTTACAAAGTGGCCTGTCATAATTATAATGAATGTAGAGACTATTTTTCTTTTCATTTTGTTGCACTGCAAATAAAGGATATTCATGTTCAAATTTTTGTAAAGCTTATTGGACTTAACTGTGGGGTCATCAGTCGCTAAACTTACAAACTTCTTATGAACCAGCATATACTAAAGACGGCACAAACATCCATGACCGAGGGGGGAGGGGGATTCGAACCCCCGACGGTTAACGGCCTCGCGCATCGTAGCATAGCGCCTCAATATGCTCAGCAGCTCCGCCGCGGCAAAAGATATTCATAAAATGAATGGTAAAAGGCGGTGAAAACAGACGAAACCACAAAGAAGTAATTTCCTTTCCATTTCGAATGAAGCGGGTACTCGCGCAATCTTAATTTTTACGTTCAAGTTTGACGAAAGTGAAGACGCGTCTGTCGTTTGACGAGACGTTAATGGTAATGAATAATAGCAGAATTATGATACCTCGTGATATTCTGGCATGCAAGGTACACAGTGTAGCCAAACGCTTTGTATCTTTCTGCCACTGCTAATGCTAATACGGCACTCACCGTAATCACAATCAGCTATATTAGCGCTGCCTATTAGGGACCCCCCTTGGTACACAGCGGCATGTCAGGCCGTTAAGTGAAATGCGCTGATCACGGAGGACGCGCAAACACAGCAGGTGCTGAACCAACCTCCCATCAGCACCATCCCGCGAGTCACTTCCTATCCCATTGCCCCTGTATAGTATTTAAAAGGAAACAGTGTCTTCACGTGGATTCCGGTTAAGCATGCAAGCAGAGTTTGATTTATCTAATTAATTTTATGAATTCACCTTAAGAAACCGGAGCTTATTGGTATTGTTATGACTGTATTGAAAAGTATTTTGTTCCGTCCGCCGGCCCAGATCTTTTACTCCAACGCCTTTAGCCCTACGGTTGCACCGGTCTGTGACGCAGCATTCAACAACCTTTTCATATTTATAGTTACTATACAGCAATTCTATATTTACGCATTGCTCTTTTTATGTCTGAAAGACTTCATTCATATTCTATGTCGAAAATCTTTAATATTGCACCAGGCCGTGTGGGAATGGCTGCGTCATCTAAGATCCCACGCTATGGATTGTGCGGCTGCTCTCCGTCGGAGGTTCGACTCCTCCCCCATGCAGGGATATACAGAGTGTTTCACTAAGTGTGTTTGCCTCTGTAACTTGTAAAATAATAGGTGACGGGAAATTTTAATGCGGTAGGTCAACACAAGAAATGTTACACTTTCTGCGGAGCTATGAACATAGTTTATCATTTTCCAAAGAGTTACAGCACTAAGATATATTTTTTTAAATGGAACAATAGTTTTTTCTATCGTGCATTGGATTCGTTGAAACCAGCTGCGTCCATATCAATTTATACTAGATTCCTATCACTGTTAGTTTGGGAGCTACAACCCTTCAAAGTTTAGGGGGCAGAGGCTGCGACAGCGTAGCTAACTGGCTGTTGGTCATGAGACAGTGGGCCGTGCCCCAGGGGATAGCCACTCGGCCAGTGAGCTACGCTATCGCAGCCTCCGCCCCCGGAACTTTGAAGCCTTTTAACTCCCAAACTAACAGTGATAGGAATGTAGTTTAAATTGATTTGGAGGCAGCTGGTTTAAACGAACCCAATACACGATAGAAAAAACTATTGTTCCATTTAAAAAATTACATCTTTCTGGTGTAACTCTTTGGAAAATGATACAATGAACTATGTTCTAGCTCCGCAGAAAGTGTAACATTTCTTGTATTGACCTACCGCATTAAAATTTCTCGTCACCTATTATTTTATAAGTTACAAAGGCAAACACACTTAGTGAAACACCCTGTATATGCGTTGCCCTTAACAAAAGTTAAAGTAGTTTGTATGTCTAGGAACCGATGACCTCAACAGTTCGGTCCCTTAGGTTTACAAATATTTGAACATGTTACTGGACCGGTATAAGAGCTGTTCGAAGTCGTTCAAATGGTGTACAGCGTCAACCGGAGAAAAATAAAGACTATCACGGCTTTGTGACAGTCTCTTCCCAGTGCAATTCAACGATGATAACGGTGTACTGATTGCGTTAATCTGGACAATTAAAATGTGTAATTGAGAAAGGTTGAGAAGATGAAATTATGCTACAATTTTGTTGGAAGTCACTTTGTGCACACGTTAAGATACGTGTGTAATTCGCGTTTCACGCTAAATAGAAGCACGTGTTAACAAAATTGATTTGTATGGTGTCATATTTCCTGTACTATTTCCTGCATGTTATACAACTTTTAAAAGGATTTAACTTATATATATATATATATAAAACAGAAAGAGTTGCGAATTCAAATAAATATCAGTAAAGAAGTAATTTTGTAGCAGGTTACACCCTATATTAAGCCGTAGGTAGGTTTTGAAGCGTCTGTATTAATATTCGGAACAATGTGCCGTAGAGGATACAATTTTGCTGGTTCATTCAATGACACTGCCCAGAAAGTGTGTATCAAATATAGTTATTAGCTATTGCGGAATAAATTATAGAATGATGTTGGAGTTTTGCCGCTAGAACAGCGGATACATAGAAAATCAGGAAATTTTGCCATTTTAGGAGGGAGGGGGGGCGCCAGTGAAAAAAAAAATTCTGACAGGTTACAAATTATAATTTGAATTTTGTTGGGTTTTCGAGTAATGGGTGATAAAAAAAGTGAAATATTTGACTTCCGTCAGTTTACCTACCTTCATCGGAAGCTTAACGCAGGACAATAATATTGATATACAGTCGCATAAGATTCAGACTGTTTGCCCGAAGAATGTAAATAAATGTTTGTGATGTCTTACAACTTCATCCTGCAGCTAAGTTTTCCGGAAAACCTATTGGTGCATTATGAACATATCCTTCCGACAACTTCGTAGTCACACATGGAGTCGTTCTGATGAATCCGCAACCCAGTTAAACACAGTCTCCACAAAATCATAAAGAATAAATTGGTAAGTTAACAAGAAAGAGTTTTCTTCGTGAAAGAAAGCTGAAAAAATTCTATTAACGCAAAGAACCCATAAAACAAAAAGATATGAAATCAAGACGACCGAAGCAATTTGTACGGATTTTCCTAAAAAATTTCACTAAACGCCAGTTATTAACATATCCATTGGAACCACATTCTCTGGACATGAAAGTCCGTCCCCTAATGGTATCCTGAGAGCCTAGTTATGATTTGTCCGGACGAGATATCTCCATTTATTTTTTCATTTCGTTATGAATGACCTAGATAATACCATTGAAGAGAATGAAGTGATGTGGGATTCTTTCTATTTACACTGTTTTTCCAGTTCATGCACTATATTCTTCACAATAACATCCAAAGCTTGACATATGACTATACCAAGATAAGCAGGGCGAGAACATTCGTATATACAAAGAAAGCCAAGTGTAGTTGTTTCACAGGTGTCTAACTGTTACAGGTGACTTACGTGATTTCTTTCCTGAAAACTTTCATATTATAGCTGTTGCACAATTGTATCTTATTTCAGTCGCCAAACACAAGTCTTCAATATTTAACATTGTATGGTAGTGTTACTTTGTATAGAAAATAGTTACTGCGTTTTGAAATTGGAAGCGTGTTTTCTGAGATTCATTAAAAGTGACTAATACCCGTTATTAGTAACTTACTGCAATGGTTATTTTCTGCAACTGTATTCACTTAATTTGAAAGCTGCCAATGCAATGTCGATTCAGACTTTGATTTTCGAAATAATCCTGCGTTACTGAATTGCGATGGTTTGTTTTTGCATCTTATTAACACCAGATTTCCTTTCGGCACGTTGTAAAGTTACTCTCGACAGCAATACAGGAGTAACATAATATTTTTTAAGACCTGTTAAGAATAATGACAATGTAACTTTGTACCCATTTTCAAATTTATATTCTATTCCAATAGTGCATATCTAGTATTACTGCCACAGCACCTATTGACTAATGTTGTGACGTGTAACTTAATGTCACGAGGTTTTTTTTTTTTTTTTTTTTTTTTCAAATAATGGAATCAAATGATACATATTTTCTCCAAATTGACTAAACGGCGTTACTTGCTAACTGCTTATGTGTAGTACTTGCTAACTGCCTATATGTAGTACAAAATATATGTAGTATAAATCTAGACAATTTTTTGCCAACAGCCACCTGGTTCTGTGTTGAAGCTACGTCATTTTTATAAACGCTGTATTGTTTACTGGGAATAACACAGCGTTTGCTCGCAATAAAATTCCGTTTAAATTCAAGTCAACTGACTTTAATTTAAATGGCACCTTGCGAAACATAACTACGACTTGACATTGATGACGGCTAATTACCTGGCTGAAATAGATCTGTAATTAATAAACAGATTCATTGAGACGGAAAGGTGTGTTATTTCCGGTAATTGTATCAACGGTCGCTGTGCAATTAAGGGTTCAAACATAGCTGTATTGTTTGCCAGTCTAGCACTATCTATGGTCGTAGTTAGTTGCACAGTTTCAAAATCACTGATCATTGACCACTGAACGGTATCAGTGGCAATTAGATAACAAACAGTGATAGATATTACTTAAAAATCACCGTGACGTTTAACTTGGTTATATAAACAGAATTTAAGGACACGGGGGTTAAATGCAGAGGTCACCTGCTTAGCAACATAAGAATATAAATAATAATAATAATAATAATAATAATAATAATAAAATTAAAAAATCTTACCTCTTCGTCCACCAAATGCACCACCAAAGATGTGTGTCATTTACCTCTCCTTTTTGTATCACGCTGTTGCTTTTATAGCTGACCACTGAAGAAAATTCTCCCCAAATTAACGTTTCTCAATAACGTTCTTAGCAGTGCCTTCGTCGGAGGCGCACCACGTACGCCAGAACACCTGCTTGGCGCAGTCGACTTCTGTCAAAGGCTTCTTGCGGAGGCCGGAGGTTCCTTTGATGCCTCCTCCATTAAGACTCTCGCAACACTGTTCGTAGACAGTTCACTTTGCGAGCACCATAGCAAGGGAGTGCCGTAATTTCATATACTAACTCTGAAGGGGCCAAACAACAGCCTGTCACCCCTCGTTAGTGACCAACTCAACTATAAACAAGAGCGTTCGTTGAAGTCTGAACAACTATTTACGAAAGCAGGGTTACTTAAAAGCACTGCATGTGTATTTTTCGTACCGCGAAGCCTAAAAGCTGGTATTATTTTCCGAGACACTTTTCGTTACGCATAACATGATTTGGAGAAGGCTTTTGACAATGTTGATTGGAATAAACTCTTTCAAGTTCTGAAGCAAGCAGGAGTAAAATATAGGGAGCGTAAGGTTATTTACAACTTGTACAAATACCAAACGGCGGCTGTCAGAGTTCAAGGGCATGAAAAGAGTGTAGTGGTTGGGAAGGGAGTAAGACAGGGTTGTAGCCTTTCTCCAATGTTATTCAATTTGTACATGGAGCAAGCTATAAAGGAAAGCAAGGAGAAATTTGGAGCAGGAATTAAAGTTCAGGACGAAGAATTAAAAACATTGCGTTTTGCCGACGACATTGTAATCCTTTCAGAGATAGCAAAGGACCTGGAAGAGCAGTTGAACGGAATGGACAGTGTGCTGAAAGGTGCGTATAAGGTGAACATTAACCAGAGAAAAACTAGGGTAATGGAGTGCGGTCTAAGAAAATCATGTGATGCTGAAGGAATTAGATGAGGTAACAAAACAATAAAGGAGGTAGATGAGTTTTGTTACTTGGGCAGTAAAATAACATGCAACTGTCGCAGTACAGAGGATATAAAATGCAGAATGGCAATGGGAAGGAAAGAGTTTTTGAAAAAGAGAAATTTGTTAACATCGAATATTAATTTAAGCATAAGGAAGTCCTTTCTGAAGGCATTTCTGTGGAGTGTTACCTTGTATGGGAGTGAAAAATAGACGATAAACAATGCGGACAGGAAGAGGATAGACTTTTGAAACGTGGTGCTACAGAAGAATGCTGAAAATTAGGTAGGTAGGTCGCGTAACTAATGAGGAGGTACTGAACAGAATTTGAGGGAAAAGAAATTTCTGGCATACCTTGACTAAAAGAAGGGATCGGTTGGTAGGTCACATTATTATACATCAAGGAATCGTGAATTTAGCGCTGGAGGGAAGTGTGTGGCGTAAAATCCGCAGAGGAAGACCAAGAGATGGATACAGTAAGCAAATTCAGACAGATGTAGGTTTCTGTTCTTATGTGAAGAGGCTTGCACAGGATAGGATATTGTGGAGAGCTCCATCAAACCAGTCTCCGGACTGAAGACCACAACAACAACAACAACATGCTGTTAGGCACTGTTGGCTGCTTTGTACATGTCAAGTTTTTATTGTAACCCTTCCCTTATTTAAGAGTGTAAAGTGATATTACAACCGAGAAACATTACCAGGCAGAATTTACTGGAGACATATGTATTACCAGTCTGCATTATGACAGATGACGGAAAACAAATCTGTGTTCTGGAGTAAATTGTTTATTTTAACTTCAATCTGTAACGTTTTTAGTTATAGTGTTTTTATCATGGCAAAGTTTTGTACAATACATGAAATAAATAATGTATTGCCCTTGATGGAGTTCGTATTGATTTTTTCGCTAGATGTAACCTACAAATCTGCGATGCTCTTGTTTTTTTTTAAATAACGGGCGTTTCAGCTGACCACTGCTGCCCGTTTCTTCAAAGTCAACTGATGTCAATAGCTTTGGGCCTAGAAAACTTCCCACATAGCTCCGAAGCAGCCTCTCTACGGGCTGAAATATATAATTTATCTTCATTAGGAAAAAGAAATGGAATTTCATGTGTGGTTGAAGGATTATAAATTTGAACATCAAAGGAATTATCGTGAAAAATTATCATGGAATAACTTCAATTTTTTGCTTTTTCAAAAATCTTGACCAGGCAGGTTGTAACATTGTTGTCATAATTAACTCCCTATTAAGATCGAGTGACAAATTCGCTGAAAATCTGATTTTTGAACCGTTCACTAGTGTAACAAATCTAAATTACCTATCTCTGCACCTGTCAAGTGCATGTCCATTTTTTCTTGCCATAAAATACATATTACTTGTTTCATAATTTTCAACTGAATAAATTAATAATTATCGAGTATATACCTATCTTTTGAATTTTATGTGTGACTGCTTGTTCCGAACAGTTTACATTTAAAAGCTATTAACTCCATTGCATTTAGCAAATTAAAAACTCTTTTACTTCAAACTAGATTCCTTTGTTCCTCTAGCACGTCGCGCCAGGAGAAATTCGATTAAAATGTCAGGCTCTCAAAGAGCACTTTTGTTATTCATGAAGTCGGCCCACAGTCGCATCCAAACGAAGTCAGTTTAATATTTGTTGGGAGAGTAGGCTCCGTAATCGTTTTCATTTAACTACGGAAATACCTCTTCCTTGATTAACACAAAATCTACAGGCAATATTCCCTTCAACGTTGGATAAATATTTCGAATGCTAATGTATGCATGTAAGAATCTGTAAAACTGGTTTTAATCCGTCTACCTCACCCTAATAACTTTCTGAGTACAAAGAAAATTCCGTTGATTGGGTATTCTACCTGACTTTTTATACTCTATCGTTTCAGTGAAATACTTACTCTGAGAATTATATTCTTTGAGATTGTAACCCTCCCTAGAACATAAAAAGTAGTGGAACTTGTAGTCTTAGATAGGTAAGCAAGTGAACGAAAATTTTCATCCCCCCCCCCCCACACACACACACTGAAATAATTTTTCAATACCTTTATCGCAATGAAGTATTTTGGTGGTATCCCCTACTATACTGTATCACAATTAGCTATGCATAATTCGGTGTAGACATCAATGACATTTATTCATTTTTAGGGTTTCATACCTGATTCATTATTACTATAGCTCCAATTTTTGACACGCTTTTCCCCAGGAAAATCAATCTGTTCAATAGACTGAGATTTTCGGTCCTTTGGCAGAGGTAAAAAAATGCAAGCTTTTGTCACCGCATTTAAAAAAGCGAAATTTTTATGAATCCCGTAAAGGCACTAAGCAAAGCCTACAGCGTACTTCCCATTCGCTCTGAATCGTGAAATTTGGCATGAAATGCGGTTCACGGAACAAGTAAAGAAAGTTAAAATGTTGATATCTATTCATACGATGCACAATTTTTAGTTCCGTTTGAACTGAAGTACACAAGGATAGGTTATTTCATAACAGTAAATTTATTTTCAGGAAGTACTACTTTACATGAGCTACTTAGATTTTCCCCTAAATCGTTTATGTAAATAAGGAATAGCAGGGCACTAATAACACTACCTTGTGGAACGCCCGATGTCACCTCTGTTTTAGTTGATGCCTTACCATCGATTACTACGAATTGTGTCCTCTCTGACAGGAAATCCCCTATCCAGTCGCGAATTTGGGGCGATATACCATAATCACGCAATTTGATTAAAAGCCGTTTGTGAGGTACGGTGTCAAAAGCCTTCTGGAAATTAAAAAAAAAAAATGCGGAATCGATTTGCGAACCCTTGTCGATAGCACCCATCACTTCGTGTGAGTATAGAGCTAGTTGTGTTTCGCATGAACGATATTTTCTAAATCCGTGTTGACCTTGGGTCAGTAGATCATGCTGATCGAGATGATTCATAATTTTTGAATACAGGATATGTTCCAAAACCATGCTGGAAATTGAAATAGGCGTGTAGTTTAGTGGGTTACTCGTACTGCCTTTCTTGAATATAGGTGTTACCTGTGCAACTTTCCAATCTTTTAGTACAGATCTACGAGTGAGCGGTTGTATATGGCTGTTAAGTAAGGAGCTATCGCTTCAGCATAATCAGATATAAATCTAATGTGTATACAGTCAGAACGTTTGTAAACTTACGGAACCAAACTACTCTCCGCAGACCTACAAACTATTTAAATAAGCTTAAACCCATCCTAAGGTTAACACACACACACACACGAAATCATGCCTGAGGGAGGACTTGCACCTCCGGCGGTAGCTACAAAGTAGTCCGCAACCACACGGCCATTTTCTGTGGCACCTGTCACAGCACCAGCAAAGAATTACACTTATTGTTTTGATAGCAGTTCCACCTTGCCTAGAATACCAATTCAGAAGTTTGATAGTATCCGCATGTTTTTTTTTTTTTTTTTTTTTTTTTTTTTTTTTTTTTTTTTTTTTTTTTTTTTTTTTTTCTCAAGACGGCCTTTCATCAAGGGAAGTTTTCAGGCGTCAGGAAGTGAAACAAAACGATGTTGTTCGCACATATACGGAGATACAGCAACTGACGATTTCTTGCGTCGCTGTGGCCACCCAAAGGCTTCCACAACAGCCAATGACCGCAACGTACGGATTTCAGCTTGGAGAAAACTTAAGAGGAACACCACCATGCTGACTAATGATTTTTAATCAGGCACAGTACAGTCTCTATGAAACTTAAAATTCTCACAAACACCAGAACCCTTAGCCCCAATATACACTCTCATGTTCAATGCAGGGATGACATCCTTCGAAGAATAATGTAACCTTATCGGCAGCACTTCACTGAGGCATTAGTCTTAAACGACAATTCTCATGTTCAACGTATACGTCTTGTGAATCCGTCCACTCGTAATTATGTCATCACCAGACTGTAACAGCCAGGATGTTCTCCATCGCTGGAATACGTTGGAAAGGGTTGTATTTTGAAATGCCGTTGAGAAATGGTACAACCTGGACCAACAATTCCTTTATGATCTAGTGGACAGTACGCAACGACGAATACAAGCACGCATCAGTGCAAGAGAACGTATTAGAGGAAATTATGGGCACCGTTGTATCCTGCAATCTGAAGCACAAATTCATTATGTGTATGTTATTGTCGTACAAGTTGTCAGTTTTCTATTTTCATAAGTAATCAACTGGAATGCTGTTTTCGTCTACCTCTGTTGCAGTGTAATGTAAAGGGTCAAGACGCTCTAGGATCGTGGTGATGCAACACTTTTATGATGTGTGTAGTTTGTAAACAACTCAACAAAGGGCCGAGGATGCCACTAAACGCTGTTGCTGCATAGCAGATGTCTTAGAAGGACCTCGTTTTATTAAGGCTTGTGCAATGTTGCACCTACGGAGATTAGTCGCACAGGAGGGCGCGGAATTTCAGGGTCGAGAAACTGTAAACGCCCTGTCTTGCTTCAAATCACGTTCACGTTTCATGAAATGATTTTGAACGGTGCCTACTGGTACCGCCCTGTATACCAGAGCTAACAATTTCCTCCGCGGTCTCTGCAAATACGTATTACAACATTCGGTGCGGTTGTAGCTTCGCAATGTCGTTCATTCTTCGGATTTTCGTCGTCCTGTTGCTCACTGCGCTGTGAACCGTCATTTGTTACAATCAATGCCCGAAGAGGGAAAGTTTATTGACGTCCTTTATTTCACACCCTCGAGCATTTCTGTGCCATGCTGAGCGATAAAAAGAGGACTTTGCAGCCATAGTTCACATTTTCGGGCAGATCCTAGAACATTAACATTGGGCACTGAGGCTAAGCAGAACTCATAGCCTACAGACTCTTCCTGTTTCATGCAGTATCATTGAGGTAAGATTAGCCAGCTATGCATACAATGAATCGATGAAAACGCGACGTTGGTTAACCTTAATCATGGGGTAATTGCACAGATTTAGTGTTCACAGCCAACCAGCTGCTTCCATGATGCAGTTCGTTATTCTGCTGGTGATCGTAATTAAATTTCTGCGCCACTTTTTTAAACCACTAACCATTGTGGCATTTATCGTATGTATACGCGATTCTCTTTAATATACATCGTTCCTTGTCACACTTTCTTTCGAAAATGCCCAAATTTGATGGTTTCGTGCTCTGATTCTTGGAATGCTCTGGACTGCACGATATTTCGGTGCTCAATCGTTCGATCTTCAAGAGGTGGTTACATCAGCACCACCGGATGATGACGGTACGGTTTTACACCGAATGCCACAGAAATTAAACGATTATATTTGGCAGTACAACCGAGGACCATAGATGCAGAATATACGCTGGGAAAGCCTGTTGGACTTTTCTAGCAATAATCATTCTACTGACATGGACTTTTCCGATGTATTTCCATGTGTCACTTCATTAAAAAACATTGTCAGAACTTGTCTTATTTCACTGAGACACGGCTGTATAATTATAAATAAACCAATACATACCTTAAGCCGTTAATGTTGTAAATCCATTATTTTCTAAAATGATATTAAACTTTCCGGCAGATTAAAATTGTATGCTGGAACCGGGACCTTTCCCTTCCGCGAGCAACCAAGCACTCACCGACTGAGCTATCCCGGCACGCTTCACGGTCGATCCTCACACCTTTACTTCTGCCAGTACCTCGCCTCCTATTTACCAAACTTTACAGAAGTTTCATATCAGCGCACACTCCACTGCAGAGTGAAAGTTTCATTCTGGAAACATCCATTAGGCTGTGGCTAAGCCATGTCTCCACCATATCATTTCCTCGAGGAGTGCTATTCCTTCAAAGTTCGCAGGAGAACTTCTGTGAAGTTTGGAAAGTAGGAGAGGAGGTAGTGGCGGGATAGCTCAGTCGGTGAGCGCTTGCCCGCGAAAGGCAAAGGTCTTTGGTTCGAATTCCGGATCCGGCACACATTTCCAATCTGCCGAAAGTTTCATTATTTACTCATTTCGATAACTCATTGTTACGATCATGAGACCCCCGTTTAGTTGACTGTTACCATCAGGATCCATGTAGAAATACCCGCTTATTCCATTCCAATGCTGTGTCAGATTATCGAAGTAGTTGGTCAAGAATGTTTGGAGGTGTTCAATTAATATAATCCAAATTATATATAAAGTGCGAAAGCAAGTGTCTGCTGTTCACAATCTGAAATTACTGAAGGTTTTTACATTGAACTGTTGACACAATTTTGCTTCGATGCGGCACATGTTTTCAGTACCCGATGGACTGTCATCTAGTATGAGTGGAATGTCTACACATAATAAATTGACTGGAATTGTTGTTCAAATTGTACATGGAGCAAGATGTGAAGGAAATAAAGGATGTAAAGTTCAGAGATACGAAATAAAATACTTGCGGTTCGACGATGACATTGTAAATCTACCAAAGACCGCAGAGGACCTGGAAGAGCACTTAAACGGAATTGCCAATGTCTTGAAAGGAGGATATCAGATGAGCATTAAAACGAGCAAAACAAGGTTAGTACAATGTAGAATAACACAATAAATCGATATACAGAAAATTAGATTATGTAAGGAGACGATAAAAGTGACAGATTAGATTGTTGTTTGGGTAACAAAATAACTGCTGATAACCGAAGTAAAGAAAATATGAATTGAGAATGGCTATAGGCAGAAAAGCATTTTTAAGAAGATAAATTTGTTGGCATCAAATATTAAATTAAATATTAGGAATTCCTTCCCGAAAGCATTCTTTGGAGTGTAAGACTGTACGGTAGTGAAACATGGACTATAAGGAGTTCAGACGAAAACATGATAGAATTTTTCGAAATTTGGTGCAACAGGTGAATGCTGAAGATTCGGTGGGTAGATCATGTAACTAATGAGGAGGTACTGATCATAACTGGGGAGAAGACAAATTTCTGGCATATCTTGACTAAAAGATGGGACCGATTAGCGGGAGAAATTCTGAGACATATATACAGATTAGGATGATGTCTCTTCTTTTGGACATTCCCGTAAGAACAGGGGAATCGGAAATGGCGCGTATAAGAGGATATGGACGATGGGAAAGCTTCGACCATAGCAAATTCGAGACCGACGGGAGGCGACCGCAGATAACCAAATGGTTAAGGGAGCGCTGGCCCAAAGCTGGAGAACCGGGCTCGAATCCCGACCCAGCTCACTTTCACTTGTCGCCACTGACAGACTACATCTATATCCTACGTAATTACTCTGCAACTCACACTGAAGTGCATGGCAGGGGGTTCATTGAATCGCTTTTATTACATTTATCTACAATTATGTTCTCTAATAGCGAGCGCGAAACAGGAACACCTAAATCTTTATGTTTTAGATCTTATTTCTCTTACTGTATTACGATGATTTTGACTGCATATGTAGCTGGGAGCTAAAGAAATATGTTCACATTCGGAAGAGAAAGTTGGCGGAATAAATTTCTTAAATCTGACCGCAACAAAAACGGATGTCTTTTAATCATTTCCACCGCCTCTCACTATCTCTCGTGATAATATAAAAGTTAATCGTCAGTCAGTCCCAATTGGTGGGATCCCACAATGGGTAACAATACTCCAAAACTGGACGCAATGATGTTGTGCCGTAGTGCATTTTGAATTATTCAATCCCTTCCTCATTCATCTTCTTTCCTCTCCTTAATAAAATATTTTGACATTCTCAGGCTACAATAATCGTCAATTTAGCATTGAAGGGATGTACTTAATGTTAAAATTGTAGAATGAGACCGAGAGACGAATTCAGTAAGCGGGTTCAAAAGGGTGTAGGTAGCCGTTTTTATTCAGAGATGAAGATGCTGGCACAGTACAGGGTAGCGTGGAGAGCTGCACGAATCCATTCTTTGGACTGAAGACTAAAAGAATAACAATAAATAGGGAACGTTATAAAGACGTTCGTGTCTTAAACGCGGACGTAAGACAGAAGTGATGTTGGAAGGTGGGGTGGGGAGCAGTAGCATATGGCACGGTAGGTGCTGGTTCCCCTGGGAAAGCCCGCGTATGTTACTGGTAATCTCCTCGCATTGGCTGTTGCATTTCATGTCACGTGATTTGTTTTGATACTAGTTTCATTTATTATTTACTAACTATTAATTATTCAGAACTGTGAATTTGTTATAAATATCTCTCAAGGACAGGCTAGGTTTTGACAGCTTAAGAAGTTTAAGGTGTCTTCTCTTATTGTAACGAGAGAAGAACGATATTGCAAAAGGCGCGCGACAGCCATGTTTTGGCGCTATATAGAGCATCAGGTGCCCTCTCGCACCGCGCTGCAGATTCACTCTCGAGATGACCACTATTCGCTCCGGTCCGAGTCGGTCATGAGTAAAGTTTAGCAGTTATGTTAACACTCGAGGTCTGACTATGAACTACGGGCAGTATCGGCCGTGTAGTATTGATAATAGTTGCTTATAAAGGTTGAGGAGTTTATTAATTACTATCATTTTGCAACTAGACGAAATAAATGGCATCTCTGACAGTTGAATATCTTGAATGAAACTTTCACTCTGCAGCGGAGTGTGCGCTGATATGAGACTTCCTGGCAGATTAAAATTGTGTGCCGGAACCGGGACTCGAACCTGGGACCTTTGCCTTTCGCGGGCAAGCGCTCTACCGACTGTGCTACCCCGACACTTCTTGCATGGTTCGCAGTAGAGCTTCTGTGAAGTTTGGAAAGTAGGAGGCGAGGTACTGGCGAAAGTAAAGTTGTGAGGCGGCATAGTGAGTCGTGTCGGGATAGCACAGTCGGTAGTGCGCTTGCCCGCGAAAGGCAAAGGTCCAGGTTCGAGTCCCGGTTCCGGCACACAATTTTAATCTGCCAGGAAGTTTCAGTTGAATATCTTGAATATCTTGCGAGTCGCTTTTTGTACTTCCATCTTACCGAACTTATTCTAGCCTCACTCGTATGCTGAAGAAGAGCCAACGACCTGTGCCGTCTTCTGCGCTGGGGACAAAACTATAGAAGACAACAGGTTAGTCGAAACTCTATGCTTTTCATTAAGTTTTGGACAGCAACTACGGCACCTCGTGCGTACTGTAGGGCGGTACACACGCACACTGCTACGCATCAACATCCGTAAGGTTGTGGAGGTTAAGGGGATTTGTGGTAAGAAGCAGTGAGGAACTTTGTCTTCCGAAACTAACTTCTCCGTTCGCAAAACAAAACCCTAAGGAAGCTTGTGAACTTCCTATTCTGATACGGGAAGGTTTTCACTGTAACCGCGGGACTCAACGCCTGCCGTATCGGCTACCCCACCGACAGCGCGACGCTAGAAGCGGGTGCCAGTTAGCATAAACAGCCGGCAAGTTGACAAACAAACCAGAGGTACACCGGCAGCGATAAGTAGGAGCGCTCGAGTCGATAGGGCATCCACTTGGTCGATCCTGGTAGTGGCGAACGACAGCGCCTCCATTGACAGCTAAAGGAACAATAAAACGCAGAAATAAGGCCAGCGGAGTGACAACAGCAGGTAGCCATCGTCCACCGTCGTCGACAACGGATTTGTCATAAACGACGTACTTGAACTTCCTGGATTGGCGTGGAGGAGTGTGATTAGTGTAGTGATTCCAGACTTTACTTGACCACTGAGCAGACTATACCGAACAGTAAAGTAAATTGTTGCTCAATCGCATCTGAGTCTGTAACAGTTTTATGTACCTATTTCTTTGTGATACATGACCTATATATAACTTTTTGATACATTTACAGCATTGTGTCACCTTCAGAAAATAAATATTAATTCATATATGACATATGTTTAAAAACTAGTTGTATAGAAACACGCGCATATAGCAATAGAAAATTGTGTAAAGCTTTTGAACATAATACTGAAGAAGGATTAGTCATACTATGGTGTTTATTTTACACATACATTCAAGATGTTTTGGTAAAAGAAGTATTCTATTATAGTGTTTTTGTAGTATTGAATTGAGCAGTTTGGTGATTAATATATTAAACTAGCTAAATTATAACTTTATTTATTACTAGCTTATAGCTTATATGCCCATGCTTTGCAACGGTTGTTAAAGAAAGACATGTGTGTGTCATGGCTTTCTAGGGCTCCAGACCTCAGTCAGTTGGATCGCTCTGTCAATAAATTCAGTTGTCCTAGCCAACATGTCAAATGTAACTAAAAGTCATCCTCTGAAACGATGTATCTTCATAAAGTTTGTGATACAAAATGAAACATGACAAAGGAAGCAAAGAAATGTCGTAAAGTATTTAATACACAAAGCTAAATCAGTAACACTATCTTCAATGTTTGTTGGTATTCGCAGAGATAAGATTGCTTAATTCTACCACAGACGTTCGCTTGCTTGCTGTACTACCCCATACTTATTTCACAGCAGCGGCGTCTATTAGTTCTTTGGTGTACTACAGCTTGTTTGCTGTACTATGCCACCCATACTTCAAGCATAACCTACTTCTAAATATTTTTCCATGATCTCACTTACATGAAATGAAGTTGCTCAATGCAAATCCGTGAAGTAGTTTAGGAGATTAGGTGTTTCTAATATCTGAACAGACAGGTACTGAAAACACTTTAGATTACGATGTATCTTTTTTCCGTGATCTGATTTTGATGAAATCATGCCTATATGTTGCCCCAATCTTAGCTAAAATTTCCTGTGAAAACCGCAAGGAAATGTGTCAGTAGTTTTTTTATTTATTCATTTATTTGTTTTCAATACGTTTGCGAAACTTGTTAGAAATAGGCATATCCACAAGAACGTGATATAGCTTACATCATACATCACTTATATTCGCCATTTAAAACATTTATTTCATGATCATTCATATCTCTGGACAATGGGTTGAGGCATGAAGTAAAAACATAACTGAAAACAATTATTCTTACGGTTGGCTCCCTTTCCGCTAGATGCACCATTGTCGCTCCAGGCGTGAGAAAAACTCCCATAGCAGTTGTACGTATACGTTAAACTGTGATATTAGTATGTAACTGTATTAGTTTTATATTCATTGTGTTGAATCCTATCCATTAGTTTTCTGGTGCACTACGAAAGTAATAGTGCGTCTATTGGTTCTTGGCTGCATTACGCCGTTCTTTCCTAACATGAAATAGACACAAATTACAAAAAACTAATTGCGATATCTTTTATTATCTTAATATGATTTTGATGAAATGAAGCCTTTATGTTGCCTCAGGCTATTATCAATTTATCTGTGATACCCATGAATTTTCGTTTAGTAATTTCAGTTATTTGTCTTACTACACCATGCTTATATGCATAGTGTGCACATAAAACTTAGCAATATGGCGGAGGCAGGCTTCACTTTTTCAGCTCAGTGGCATCTTATAGTATTCTGACATTGTTTGAAATAGTCACTAACATTTTCATTTAGTTTTTCTTGTCTTATTATTATGCAATGCCCTCAAGCTGACTGGAATGCAGTTGTTAGTGGCAAATAAGAAATGTATTAAAACGCGGTGCATGATGTGACATGTTTTTACCTATCGCAGTGTTCATTTACTATATCATATCTATTGATTTTTGTTTTGCAGGTATATATTTATTGGTATAAATGCTTTACGTTGGTTCCTCTGTGAAATTTGTTGTATTTATTCCTTCCTTATCTTAGGGCATATCGTTCTTCCCTTCCTGTCCATGGAATTCTACCTTATTATTTCTCCATTTAAGTTTCGTTTCCATGCAGACCATTTGTAGAGAGTAATATTAGCAAAGTGTGTGCAACGAATAAACAGTGGATGAATGAAGTCTCGTACAACACGCGCGCGTGATGGGAAGTTTATTGTTTACGACATCATATCTCCTGAAATATGTGTCGTATTATGATGTAAATTCGAAGGTACATTCGAATATATATGTGTCTAATGTCTGAAAAATATATCGTGAGTGGTGTCAGCAGTAAAGACGTAATAAATCAAAACCTCATACATGATGTTGCGGTTTTTCATGAACCAAATTGTTCATAACTTCATATTTCATGAACTATATGTCGAACTGGGATATAATGTCGAAGGAATATTCACTGGTATGTATGTGTACTGTCTGTGAATTGTCTGGCGTATAAAATTAACAGTGCAGAAGTAATAACTTGCAACGTCATGCCAAATGCCGACGAACATCGAAAAAGTAGTAAGCGATAAACATTTTTCTTTCATCATTTTGTTAGGGTTGTCAGCAAGAAATAGATTCGTAAAGATTTGAAATTATGTTTACAATTTATTGCAAACCGCTAAGTGCTCTCATTCTCAAATAGTTGACGAATAAAATCACGCTATCACACGCCGCAAGATGGGACAGATACCATTGTTTATGACGTGATATCGTATGAACAATGTGGGTTTTGCAACCACAGCAAATGATTCCTGACCTTAAAGAATATTTGTACCAAATTTGGTTGAAATCGGTCCATTAGTTTAGGAGCAGATGTAGAATATTATCACATAATTTTGTTTATGACGACATATCTCCTCCCGACAGCGATTGTTGCCTGATAGTAAGGATCATGTGTACCAAGTTTGGTTGAAATCGGTCTAGCAGTTTACGAGGAGATGTGGAACACACACACAGACTATTTTATAAGAAGTAAGATTACAATCACAAATGCGTAAAAGAATTCCGAGAGGGAACCTGTTAGTAAAAAATTAGCCAAGTTTGCTCATTTTACTACACTGTGGATAACTTTAACTAAGTTTTTACACTATATATATATATATATATATATATATATATATATATATATATATATATATATATATATATTCTGAGTGAGTGAGAGAGAGACAGAGAGAGAGAGAGAGGGTGGTCCATTGATAGTGAACGGACCAAATACCTCACGAAATAAGCATCACGCGGAAAAACTACAAAGGACAAAACGTTTCTAGCTTGAAGAGGGAAAACAGATGGCGCTATGGTTGGCCCGCTAGATGGTACTGCGATAGGCTAAACGGATATCAATTGCTTTTTTTTAATAGGTATCCCCGTTTTTATTACATATTTGTGTAGTACGTAAATAAATATGTATGTTTTAATTGAAACACTTTTTTCCTTTTGTGATAGATGGCGTTGTAACAGACACAAACGTATAATACGTGGTATCGCCTAACAATCCGACAGTGCGCACGGTATTTGCTTCGTGATCATGTTAAAAGAGACCGTATACCAATTGCGGAAAAGGTAGATATGGTATTTATGTATGGCTATTGTGATCAAAATGTGCACGGGACCTGTGCTATGTATGTTGATCGTTATCCTGGAAGACACCATCCAAGTGGCCGAACCTTCCGTCGGATAGTTACGTTATTTAAAGAGACAGGAAGTGTTCAGCAATAAGTTAAACGTCAACCACGACCTCTAACAAATGATGATACCCAAGTAAGTGTTTTTGCTGCAGTTGCGGCTAATCCGCACATCAGTAGCAGATAAATTCAACAACAAATCGTAAATCTAAGAAACGTTGGTGTCGAGAATTTTACATCAACTTAAATTTCTTTCCGTACCATAGTCGCCCAGTGGACGTCGTCAAGAGCCCCCGTCTCCAGGGATTTAGCAGTAAATTATCAGTGGTAAACCGGCTTCTCTCTAGAAGCTACATATTTTGACTTTTCAGTGCGTTTTCCCTTCAGTTCATTAAATTTATTGTGTGCTCGCGTTAAATATCTTATTAGTGTATTATTCCGTCGTGTAAATTGCGTCGTGACAGTCGTCTGTCTTTGTTTTGAATCATGGTTACCGCTTAACAAACAGTGTAGACTTCCTTTGAACGGATCGCGACTGTAGTTTGTTTTCTCGACTATAATCATGAATAGGGACTGTGACTGCTGTGTGCGGATGCAGCCTGAGCTGGTGACACTTCGCTCCCAGCTTCAGGCTGTGTTAACCTCGGTTGCATAGCTGTAGGCTGCTATCGAGGGGCGTCGTTGCTGTTGGCCGCTAGTGGGGATCGAACGGACTCCCGTCGTCTCCACCGATCGGCCTGCGGCGGCGACATGCCCTGATTCTGCTAGCAGTGAGAGTGAGGCAGACTCCCCACCTGTGGTTGCATGGGAGGTCGCTCCAGTGCGTGGCAGGCGGCGCAAGACAATCCGGGGGACCGATCGTGAGGCCTCCCCGGTTCGTCTTGCGAACAGGTTTGAGGCGCTATCTGCCCAAGGACGACGTTCCTGAGTCGGATGGTGTCTCTCACCCTGTCACCACCCAGCCTGCAAAATCCGGGCTTTCATAGGTCAGGAGTCCACTATACGCAGGAAGCGGCTACACGGGGACTGTGTGGCGTGTTCTGGGCGGTTTTTTAGGATAGAGGGATTCGGGGAAAAACAAAATGGGCAATCTCAAAGGGTGCGGGTGGATCACAGGAGAAATGCAGATCTAGGAACTATCGGTATAACAGTTGTAAATTGTCGTAGCTGTGCCGGGAAAATACCAGAACTCCAAGCGTTAATAGAAAGCACCGAATCACACATCATTGTACGCAGTGAAATTTGTCTCAAGCCGGAAATAAGTTCAGCAGAAGTTTTTGCAAAAGATCTAACTGTTTTCAGAAAGGATAGAGTACGCGTGTTTGTCGCTGTCAAAAGTAGCTGTTTTTCGCTGTCAAAAGTAGCCTTTCGTGTAGCGAAGGTGAAGTTGATAGTTGCTGTGAGTTATTATAGGTAGAGATTGTACCTGAAAATCGTAAGAAGTTAATAATCGGTTCCTTTTATCGGCCTCCAGACTCTGACGATACAATAGCAGAAAGGTTCAAAGAAAACCTGAGTCAAATTACAAAAACGTATCCGATTCACACGACAATAGAAGGCGGAGATTTTAATTTACCCTCAATCTCTTGGAGAAATTATATTTTCAAATCAGGAGGTAGGCATAAAACATCGTGTGAAATTGTACTCAACACATTCTCTGAGAATTACTTCGAACAATTAGTTCATGAGCCAACTAGAATTGTAAATGGATGTGAAAATACTCTTGATCTCTTAGCAACAAACAATCCTGAGCTCATAACGAGCATCAAAACGGATACAGGTATTAGTGAACACAGAGCTGTCGTAGCGAGATTGAATATCAAAAGTCCCAAAGTTACCAAAAATAAACGAAACGTATATTTGTTCCGGAAAGCAGATAGAAATAAAATACATTGCTTCTTGAAAGATAGCTTCCACTCGTTTCTAACACTGAATGTAGGTGTAGACCAGATGTGGCTCAAATTCAAAGAAGTGGTATCGACAGCAATTGACAGTTTTATACCAAATAAATTAATGAAAGAAGGATGTGATCCTCCGTGGTACACACAACAGTCAGGACACTATTGCAAAACCAACGGAAAAGGCATACTAAATTTAAAAGAACACAAAATCCCCAGGATTGACGATCCTACTCAGAAGCTCGAAATTTAGCGAGGACTTCAATGCGAGATGCCTACATACTTATCACAACGAAACTCTTTCTCGAAATTTGACTGAAAACCCTAAGAGATTTTGGTCATATGTTAAATATACTAAGGGCAAAACACAAACAATACCCTCACTACGTGATAGTAATGGCGATCCTGTCGATGACAGCGCTACTAAAGCAGAGTTACTAAACATAGCTTTTAGAAACACATTCACCAAAGAAGACGAAACCAATATACCAGATTTCGAATTACGAACAGATGCCGTAATGGGTAACGTAGAAATAGATATCACAGAAGTAGTGAAGCAACTAAAATCACTTAACAAGAACAAGTCTTCTGGTCCAGATTGTATATTCATTAGATTTCTATCTGATTATGCTGAAGCGATAGCTCCTTACTTAACAGACATATACAACCGCTCTCTCAAAGAAGGATCTGTACCAAAAGATTGGAAAGTTGCACAGGTCACACCGATATTCAAGAAAGGCAATAGGAGTAACCCATTAAACTACAGGCCTATTTCATTGACGTCAATTTGCAGCAGCGTTTTGGAACATATCCTGTATTCAAATATTATGAATTATCTCGAACAGAATGATCTATTGACCCAAGGTCAACATGGATTTAGAAAATATCGTTCATGCGAAACACAACTAGCTCTTTATTCACACGAAGTGATGGGTGCTATCGACAAGGGTTCGCAAATTGATTCCGTATTCCTTGATTTCCAGAAGGCTTTTGACACCGTACCTCACAAACAGCTTTTAATCAAATTGCGTTGTTACGGTATATCGCCCCATATTTGCGACTGGATAGGGGATTTCCTCTGAGAGAGGACACAGTTCGTAGTAATCGATGGTAAGGCAACGACTAAAACAGAGGTGATATCGGGCGTTCCACAGGGCAGTGTTATTGGTCCTCTGCTGTTCCTTATTTATATAAACGATTTAGGGGAAAATCTAAGTAGCTGTCTTAGGCTGTTTGCAGACGACGCCGTCATTTGCCGTCAAGTAAAATCATCTGAAGATCAAAACCAACTGCAGAACTATTTGAATAAGATATCTTTATGCTGTAAGAATTGGCAATTGACTCTAAATAATGAGAAGTGTGAAGTCGTCCACATGAGTACGAAAAGAAATCCGTTAAACTTTGTTTACATAATAAATCAATCAAATGTAAAGGCCGTAACCTCCACAAAATACCTAGGAATTACGATTACTTATGACTTAAATTGGAAAGAACACGTAGATAGTGTCGTGGGAAAGGCGAACCAGAGACTGCGTTTTATTGGCAGAACCCTTAAAAGATGCAACAGAACTACTAAAGAAACTGCGTACACTCCGTTCTTTTATGGAATATTGCTGCCCAGTGTGGGATCCTTATCGCCGGCCGCGGTGGCCGAGGGGACTAAGGCGCTCCAGTCACGGTCCGCACGGCCACTACGGTCGGGGGTTCGAATCCCCCGTCGGGCATGGATATTTGTGCCGTCCTAGTTCGTAAGTAGTTCATAAGTAGTTTGTAAGTTTAGGGACTGATGACCCCGTAGTTAAGTCCCTTAGACTACACAAACATTTGAACATTTTGGGATACTAATCAGGTGGGTTTGGCGGAGGACATCGAAAGAGTCCAAAGGAAGGCAGCTCGTTTCGTATTGTCGCGATACACGGGAGACAGCGTTACGGAAATGATACAGGATCTGGGATGGGAATCATTACAACAACGACGCTTATCGCTGCGGCATGAGCTGCTTACGAAACTACAATCCCCAACATTCTCCTCCGAATGCGAAAATATAATGTTGACTCCCACTTACATAGGTAGAAATGATCATCAGAATATAATACGAGAAATCAGAGCCCGAACGGAGAGATTCAGGTGTTCATTCTTCCCACGCACTATTCGAGAATGGAATGGGAGATAAAAAATTATAACGGTGGTTCGATGAACCCTCTGCCAGGCACTTAGATGTAGATATGCATCAGGATTTGCATGGCGAAGACTTTGAACGTCGTGTACAGTTTTGCCACTGGACACAAAATAAATTACGGGACGGTAACAGACTTTTTCACGCGTTCTGTTTAGCGACGAAGTGTCATTCACAAACAGAGGTAACGTAAACCGACATAATATGTACTATTGGGCAATGGGAAATCCACAGTGGCTACGACAAGTGGAACATCAGCGATCTTGGCGGGTTAATGTATTGTGCAACATTATGTGAGGGAGGATAATTGGCCCCTATTGTATCCATGGCAATTTAAATGGTGCGATGTATGCTTATTTCTTCCGTAATGTTCTACCGATTTACTACAAGATGTTTCACTGCATGACAGAATGACAATGTACTTTCAACATGATGGATGTCCGGTACATGGCTCGCGTGCAGTTGAAGCGGTGTTAAATGGAAACTTTATGACAGGTAGATTAGTCGTAGAAGCACCATACCATTGCCAGCACGTTCACCGGATCTTACATTCCCGGATCACCGGATTTTACATCCCCGGATTTCTTTCTGTGGGTAAAAATGAAGGATATTTGTTATCGTGATTCACCGACAACGCCTGAAAACGTTGTCAATGCATGTGAGAACATTACTGAAGGCGAACTACTCGCTGTTGAGAGGAATTTCGTTACGCATATTGCCAAATGCATTGAAGGACATCATTTTGAACATTTATTGAAGCCGTAAGGTAATTACAGGTAATCACGCAGTAACAGCAAGCGTTCTCATAATGTATGATAATTTCACGAAAGTACATACATCACATTGGAACAACCTAATAACGTTCAAACGTACCTACTACGTTCAGTAAGGAAAGGATTAAATAAGAATTTGCACAATTTTTTTATTTTAATTCGTTTAAATTCAATGCTTCGCTCTATCCTCGTTGTCGTAGATAATACTCAGACTTAATATGCCTTGCATTGAGTTATTTATTTCATTTGAATTGTAGAACTATTATAGTAATGAGCGATATCCAGGAATGAATGGTAACAAATTATTTTGAAAAGTAATCGAAAGTCCTTTGAATTGTACCAATTGCCAGCAAACAAGTTGTCGACAACAAGAAACCTCCTTTGCCTGACTGCCGTTATTATTTTATGCACGAATTACTGTGCTGCACCCCCTAAGCAACATTATCAAGTAGCGGGCAGTTAAAGAGAAAAAGTGCCGAAAACAAACTGCTTCTTTATTCTAATTCAGCATTGTGAGCACTCAGGGGACTCATTTGAGGCAAAGTAATGTATTTAAATAACAAAGTGGAGGGTAAATGCCTTTATCTACTTCAGCCAGAAACAAACGAGAAGATATCAAACAAATTAAGTTGGTAGGGCCACTTGGAGAACCAAATACAGCCACTTGCATTGGGAATGTACTGTGTCGTCATTATTATCGTATTCGGATTTAATCACAGGGGTACAAATAATAATAATAATAATAGGAGCAATTGTGAAAGTAACGACTCGGAGACAATAAACTATGGCAGGAAATGTGGCTTTAATACATGGAAGAGAGATAATTATGTTTAGTATTACAAGAAGAAAAAGCAACACACCAAATACACTGTTAATAGTTAAGAAACATGTAGAAAATTCTCCAAATATTAAAGACAGAAAAACGAATTTTTTCACCGATTGCAGGATTTGACCCAAGGACCGCCAGCACAGCAATCTGCCACGCCAACCACTGCACTACGCGTTCCATCAGAAGACTCGTCCCAATATTAGCACATTACGCCACCGCAGCCGTATGTAAACTTTACCCAGTGCTCTGTACTGTGTTTCTAACAGTTTGTTATATATACGTCAATATTGACATTTAATTATAACAAATTGAAGTATGTGTTTGGTGATTAAACTTTAAAGTACCGTTGTTTCAAATTTCATACTGGGAGTTATAAGCCCAAAACTTCGAAATGCCACATTCAGCGGTTGTTGACAACATCAGCATATTACGCTGCCACTGCCGTAAGTAAAGTTTTACCGAGTATACTTATATTCCTTTTCGTTTTGATGTTTGTAATACATTCTCGGAATTTCACAATAACGTAATAGAAATATCTTCACAATTTGCGCAACGTGGGTACAAAACTCCTTCATATACTGTATCAATACACTATACGACACACATATTGTACTCTAAATACTGTGTTGTTATTATCTTTAGTCAAAATGTTCAAATGTTTGTAAAGTCTATGGGACTTAACTACGGGGTCATCAGTCCCTAAACTTACAAACTACTTATGAACTACTTACGAACTAGGACGGCACAAATATCCATGCCCGAGGCGGGATTCGAACCCCCGACCGTAGTGGCCGTGCAGAACGTGACTGAAGCGTCTCAGTCCCCGCGGCCACCGCGGCAGGCTATCTTTAGTCCGGAGGCTGGCTTGATGCAGCTCTCCACCCTACTCTATCCTGAGCAAACCTCTTCATCTCCTCATAAGAACGGTAACCCACATTTCAATCTGCTTACTATATGCGTATCTTGGTCTCCCTCTGCGATTTTTCCCCCGCACACTTCCCTCCAATGCTAAATTTACGATTCCTCGATGACTAAGAATGTGTCCTACCAAGCGATCCCTTTTTTAGTCAAGGAATGCCAAAAATTCTTTTTCTTGCCAATTCTGTTCAGTACCTCTTTATTAGTTACGCGATATACCCACCTAATCTTTAGCATTCTTCTGTAGCACCACATTTCAGAAGCCTGTACCCTCTTCCTGTCCGCACTGTTTATCGTCCATGTTTCACTCCTGTACAAGGCAACACTCCACACAAATACCTTCAGAAAATATTTCCTTACACTCAAATTACTATTCGATGTTAGCAAATTTCTCTTTTTCAAAAATGCTTTTCTTCCCATTGCCATTCTGCATTTTATATCCTCTGTACTGCGACCCTAATATGTTATTTTACTACCCAAGTAACAAAACTCATCTACCACCTTCATTGTTTCGTTACCATATCTAATTCTTTCAGTATCGCCTGATTTTCTAACACTGTATTTTGTTGAATCTTTTGCTTTATTATGATATTCTGAAGCTGATAACTCCCAACAGTCAGAATCTTTGTTAAGACGTAGTACTTTTGAAAACAGCTAAACAAAAACTTACGTTAGATTATCATGCATGATTTTACTGTTAAATATTGATTCACGAAATAATACATTTTATTTACTTACAATACATTCCTGTGCGCTCCGTCCGGGTTCTCAGTTTTTGCGACGACAATTAACAGTCCACTTTTTTCTTCGAATATCTTAGGAAACGAAACATTCTAAGTTCACTTCTAGAATGATTATAGCCGGCCGCGGTGCCCGAGAGGACTGAGGCGCTTCAGTCACGGTCTGCACGGCCACTGCGGTCGGGGGTTCGAATCCCCCTCGGGCATGGATATTTGTGCCGTCCTTAGTCGTAGCTAGTTCACAAGTAGTTTGTAAGTTTAGGGACTGCTGACCACGTAGTCAAGTCCCATAAGCTATACAAACATTTTTGAGAAGGTCACAATAGTTTATGGCAGCACAAACACCCATAATTTCATGCTAAAGTGCCGAGACGCAAATCCGATAGCACCGCAGCTTGTTTACACTTAATATCTATGGGCAACAAAATGACCGATGCGTCAGCTCGTACTTTCAGGAGTCCTAGTGCAGCCGTTGTCACAGATGCTCCGATTAACTGCGCGCCTTCGAGTTTGTTCTCTTTGGAAATCTGAGATGCATTTCGCCGATCATCTGTCTTTATCGTGACAGATAGAAATGTGTAATTAATTGCAAGGTAACGTCCGAGGCTTTGTATTTCAGATGTGCACTGCAGCCGCATCGCAGTGTTAAGACGTACGCAGTTGTGGCAACTTGCAAAAAGATGTTTTCTGCGCGGTGTTCATATTACCGGGAGTCTTCCACGCGTGGTGCACTACTTAGCGTCGCAGATAGCTGTACTGGTGGTCCCCGGTTAAAATCCCGCCACGGGCAAGAAAATTTGTATTTAGTGTTTCTAGAACTTCTACGTGTTTCTTATGTTTGATGTATTTGTAAGTTCCAGAAAATCCTTTCTATGTTTGGATAGCTGAGCACTACAAGCAGGAGGCAGTCTGTTTTGAGTGTATGCTTGTATAGCAATAAACCTGTTCTATGTGTGAAGAGTTGTGCTCTATTAAAGACCCAGCCTTCGAATTCCTACCCATTTGTAATATTCAACGTGTCAATATTATTTTGTGAATAATGAAATGCCAAGATCGCGGTATTTCGTCTTTATTTATAACAGACGACCGATTTCGATGTACATAGAAATCACCTTTTGGTCTCTGCACTAAATTATACCATTATTACATAAATGCACATTGTAACCAGTTGGATAGTACTGGTGGGTTATCACACAATATTTATTTATTTGTTTATTTAGCCTGATCAGATTAGGGCCATCAGGCCCTCTCTTACATCGGACCAGGGTTTTACAAATACAGTATTTCTTTACATGTGAGTTACCTAGAACAAAATAATGATTTTTACAGATGAACAGTTAATAACATTATTTATACAGGTTGATTACATGCAAAGGGATGTAAATAAAAGGTATTAACTTTAAATAGGATTAATACTAACTGTACCACTGAGACACTTTCTGCTGCTGGTGGTAACAAGTAACAAGTAACAACATTGATATTAGCAGATACAATATTTAATTTTGAATATATTGAGACTGGTTAAGGCATGGCGAATTCTGACAGAAGCTGTACCTGGCGAGAGCAATGGCAGTCGGAGAATATCTGAGAGGAGGAATGGATGTGTCGTATCTGGACCGTAGGATAATAAAGACTGGCGTAATTATTGCTTTAGTAGATAATCCATTAACTGTCGTTTGAAGCTGGCAGTGTTATTCAGTTCTCTGATATTCTGAGGTAGATTGTTCCAGAGCCTGGTTCCTGCTACTGAAAAGGATTTTGAGAAACCGGCTGAGTGATGGATAGGGACAGAAAGGGTTTTGCTCTAACAGGAACGAGTAGTTCTGTTATGTTGATCAGATAAGAGTGTTAAGGTCGAGGAAAGATATGAGGGACAGTGTACATTGATAAGAGAGTAGAGGAAACAGAGTGTATGAAAATCTCTGCGCTTGTCAGCACGGAGCCAGGATAGTTGTTTATAAGATGGTGACATGTGATCAAAGAGACGGATGTTACATATATATCGAATGCAGGCATTCATGATTAGTTCCAGACGTCGTGAGCTTTCCCAAGAGAGTCCTTGCAAGATAACATCACTGTAATCAATAATTGGAATTACAAGCGTTTGTATAAGTTTCTTTTTAAGATCGAGAGGAAAGAACTTCTTATATCTCTGTAGGGCATGAAGAGATGCTGATGCCTTCATACACACGGCGGCTGTGTGCTCACCCCAATTTAGTTTGTCGTCTATTATCACTCCCAGACTTTTTGCCGAGGTCGAAAAATAGGTAGGTGTGTCATTTAATATTAATGATGGTTGAGATTCGCGGTATTTGTGGTTAATGAGTCTAGGATGACCTACCAGAATCGCTTGTGTTTTACTTGGATTGAGCTTTAATCCTATATTATGTGCCCACTTTGATAGTGCACATAGGTCAGAATTAAAATTCTCGATTACTGCCTTCAGGTTTTTTGGTTTTGCACTTAAACACAACTGGAGGTCATCGGCATACATGTGGTATTTACAAAATGACAAGACCGATGATACGTCATTTACATACAATGAAAAGAGAAGTGGACCTAGCACCGAGCCCTGTGGTACGCCTGATAGTACTTTTCTCCACTGTGACTTTTCGGTGCCGGACATGATGCACTGAAGATATGCCGTTTAGTTGTCACAAATAAGACTCGTGTAGTCATATGTACAAAAAGAACCACCACATTATGGTGGTTCTGCTGCAGTGTTGCACTGCAGGCACCGTTATCATAATCACTCTTCAGAAGCGAGGGCGCGCCAGTGCTCAAGCCAAAGGCAGATTAAGAGGTGGCGCCTCAGTCCGTACGCGTTAACTAATTTTTAGCCATCTGCCCTGTGGGATGATAGCCTGAAACAACCCCTTTTCTAATTTTGTCCACAAATTCATTTTATGCATTCTAAATATTACGAGGGTTGACTCTGCTTCAGTGGGCCAAACTGCTATTGTCATCAGTCCCTAGGATTACAAACTAGTCAAACTATGGAGAAAACACACACACACACACATCCATACGCCAGGGAGGACTTGAACATCCACCGGAAACAGACGCTCCAATTTCTACTTACACTATCCTCCATGACTTTCGAAACATCTAGTAATTATTGACAACGGAAAGGAAATACAGTATAAAAATGAATTTTGTTGTTTTCCAAATGATTATTTGGCTCAAATAAAACACAGGAAGGTGCAACAATTAAAATTTCGATTTCTCACAATAGCCACCCTTTGCTTTCATCACTGCCTTGTACACTCTCAGCACGCGCTGCGTCAGTTTTGCCAAGGTTTCAGTTGGCATTAATCTCCATTCCTGCTGCAGGATCTCCCACAATTGTGTCCCAGTCATGATATCCCGTTTTCGGAACCTCCTGTCCATTTTATCCCTTAGCAGCTCGATTGGGTTACAATTAGGAGAATCGGGCGGCCATTCACTGTTTATCTATATTATACGAACCCCTAGAGACTTTGCATAGTTTTGAAAAGCGGGTCGTTTTCGTGCTGCAAGGTAAACCCTTTCCCAATGAGACGCAAATCATCTCTTAGCATGTTGCTGGAGAATGGATTGATAATCCTTTTGGTTTATTTTTGCATCTACTTTCACCAAATCTCCGACTTTATTCCCTCCAAAGGATCCCCGTACCAACACAGAACCCCCTCCAAGAGTTACAGAGTGAATTAGGCACTGAAATTCAAGCGTTCAAGGGGAAAAAGGGCGTACAAATTGACGGCGTTTACTTCCAAATATTCATCAGTGAATGAGACTTTCTCAATACCCCGCTGTATAATGTTGGTGTGCCTTAGCCTGCTGAAGCCTTATCTTCTTGTTAACAGCGCGCAACAGTGGTTTCCTATTTGCTACATAACGTCGAAAGTTGTTGTCTGCCAGGCTTCGTTTCACTGTTGGTTCACTCTGCGGTGTATCTCTCGTTGCGTTTAGTTCAGCAGCCAGTTCACGGACATTTTTTAAACTGTTACGTTTACTGGTCACTACTAAATACTTTTCGAGGCGTTCTGCTATTTTCCTGGGTGCTTTTGAGCGAGGACGATCTGTTTCTCGATGACGGTGTATGGTTTTGACAACTCTGCTGAAGGAAATCTTCAGTTTCTTTTCTATTTGTCGGACATAATTGCCTTATTATTACCCGTGATTCATAAGGAATCTGGTAATTTGGAGGCATTTTCAATTACTTTTGCGGCGTGTTGTCCTACAAGTGAACAACACTGTAAACAACGTACTTCTACATAGCCAAGCGGTCTACTCGCTTCAGTCTAATCGCGCCACCTGACGTGTTTAGTAGAACTGCTTGGAGAGGTTACCTCAGTTTACATTAAACGGCGCAATATTTGTATGTTCCAAAATGTATGTATGTATATGTACAATAATGTGTCATCATTAACCGTTATTTGAAATGTTCAAATGCTTGTAAATCTATCGGACCAAACTGCGTGGTCATCAATCCGTAGCTTACAAACTACTTAAACCTAGGTAAACTAACCTAAGGACAACACACACACACACCCATGCCCCAGGGAGGACTCGAACCTCCACGGCGAGCAACCGCGCGCTCCGTAGCGAGACGCCTTAGACCGCTCGGCTACTCCACCGCGGCTAACGGTTATTTGAGCTTGCTAGTCTATATTCCAACTAATAACTCACATAGATCACTTCCGTGTTGCTTATGGAGGACAGCGTATCTTGAATTCGGTGAGAAGTTAATCACATCGTTGTCTTCGGTGGTATGATGAATCATCCCAATGTTGTTAATATAAGGCCAGTTTGTAAATTAGTTATTTCAGAAGGTCGTAAACATTTATTTTCTGTAGCCATATAACACATATTTCCTTTGTGTCTTTCCAGTTTCACTTATGTACTAGCCGGCCGCGGTGGCCGAGGGGACTGAGGCGCTTCAGTCGCGGTCAGCGGGCTCGAACCCCCCTCGGGCATGGATATTTGTGCCGTCCTAGTTCGTAAGTAGTTCATAAGTAATTCTTGAATTTTTCCCGGCGGACATAGTATTCCATCATCTTTCGGGAGTGCACCCGGGACAGCGACAATTCTTCTTCCGATATTTCGGCTGCAAACCTTACAGCCATCTTCAAGGCGAGTCCAAGACTGAGTTCTCAGCGTCTGTGCGTGCCTATTTATACGGTAAATCACGTGATCCAAGCTACTGAGGATTAGACTGCGCATGCTCGAAGATATCACATTCGTAACTGCTGCGCTAGTCATAGATAAATATATACTTCAAAGATAATCTGTGAGCAGTGAGTGCAAACATAAACAGAGCTGTTACGTATCCACAGTGCTTACAAATGAATAATTAATCATTAAAAGTGGTAACATCAATCGGAATAGAAGATGCAGACATTCTTTCAGAACGAAGGCGTGATATAAGTGGCTTCCATGCATTGTCAAGAAGAAATCCGTCGTCACGATTTAGCAGGTGGTCCGCCAGTTGTATATGTATAGCTTCCTTTACAACAGAGTCCCAGGAAGTGGAAGCTGTGGTTAAAATCTTTACTCCTTTGTAATTCATGGAATGGCCAGTAGAAATACAATGTTCGGCTACTGCAGACTTGTTGGACTGAAGAAGGCGTGTTTACCGTTGGTGCTCAACGCATCGTTCCTGCACAGTGCGCGTGGTTTGACCTATATAACGTTTTCCACACTCACAAGGGATTTCATAAACTCCCGCTTTTCGCAATAACAAATCATATTACCGTATAAATAGGCACGCACAGACGCTGAGAACTCAGTCTTGGACTCGCCTTGAAGATGGCTTTAAGGTTTGCAGCCGAAATATCGGAAGAAGAATTGTCGCTGTCCCGGGTGCACTCCCCTAAGATGATGGAATAGTTCATAAGTAGTTTGTAAGTTTAGGGACTGATGACCCTGTATTTAAGACTCATAAGATTTACAAACATTTGAACATTTTGAACTTATGTACGAAAACACGTCCACTGAATGTGTGGTAGTGTTCTATTTTAAGTTATTCACTACTCTTAAGTGTTTCTCCGCCATTAATATTGTCTATTTGTATGTCAATTATTTTATTCTGTTTTTTTACTGGTCAATTACCCATGTTTATATATATTTCCACTCGTGTGACTGAACCTTTGTGTTCACGTGAATGTGGAAGGTTGCTTTTAATACTGACTGCTGCGCAATGGCTTGCGGTCGCCGCCTCGCGCTTTAGGCTTCGTTTACTTAAGAACGCATGGCTTCGCATGTCGTCTGCACTGTCGTCAGCTGGGTGGCCAAAGACAAGCTTACTTGGCAAGATGGCGAGGTAGCCTGTTCTTGGTGTAGTACCAACTTAATCATGGTCGAAAGAGGTGACAAGAGCTGTAGAAGAGGGTATTATCTTCTTCAGGTAGCGAGGGTTGGTAGACACAATGAACGCACTCTGCATGGCTTTTAGTGCGCTCTACATCCAGTGTGTGGTGTGGAAGGCTTTTGGCGTGGCCTTAGGTTTCACTCTAGCTGCGACCACCGAAGTGAGTACATCGTGGAATCATGCTGAGGGGATGACTTGCTGTTAGAGCTTTGCTTTCTTTGTGATCAGGATATCTTGGGTTATCAGTGATAGTTTTCTTTAATTCTTTCGCCATGCGAGGCGAAGTGTTTCTTCATTTACAGAACTCGAGTAATTCAGTTTTAGATTTAGTATTTGCACTCTCATTCCTGTGATGACTTCGTGTCCGGTTTTCAAAAGTTAGAATTCACTTGTATGCCCTTAAGCCTTTGTGTAAACTTACTATGTTTGAATTTTCTTGCTGTTTTTTAACTGACGTTTCGCGTAGTGTCTGTATCTGCGAGAATGCTAAATACTTCTCAGATTTTCTGATTTGATTCCATCTTTCCTGTCTTGGTATGACGATTGTACCACATAACGGTCTTTACATAGGCCTTCAGCTATGCTTTTACTAATACTAGCTTTTTTCTATATGAACTCACATGTGCTTCACTTGCTTATTCTCAATTAATTACTTTTTGTAAATCCTATGTAATTTGCTGTGGTCGCACACCATGTGGTACTTACGAGTAGTATGCCACTACCTCCCTGCACATGAGTTCGTTTGGTGCTGTGTGTTATTTCAATTTGTGCTTTCAAGACACCCGATATCTCGTCAAAACGCCGCTGACAATTCGTTTCGACACTACTATCAAGTGTTACCACAAGAGTAATGTGTCGCAAGCATTATGCGTGTGTCTCAGTGAATAAATATGCTTTTCTTTATCCACTGCGTATTTGCAAATTTCCTCCCATGTTACCTCTATATTCATAAAGGGCAGAAACAATATTAATGAAATAAAAGATTTTAGCTTGGTAGGTGATGTGAGATGCTTATTTTATTAAAATTCACAACATATCTATTTCGTCCCTACGATGGAACATCATCAGTGCGTGCTGTTAAAAACAAGGTACCTTAGTCAGACATTAAAATCAAGATAAAATTACATATACCAAGAAGTATATAATGGCATTACATACCAGAATTGCAAGGTATGATGACCTATGTGATCTGCTTAAAACATTTTTCCGTCATATCATAAAATACATTTAAAAGGTCTTGCTAGTACAAGTCACAAGTATAAAACGAAGTAGCTGCTTGCTTAAACCTACGCAGCATAGCATGTACATAACTGCTCCCTGGCACCCACTTTTTTTAATCGATTGCATTGTAACATTTTTGAAAAAGTTGAATCATATTAAACGCATAAAAAGGCAAACATGGTGATTCCAGGTGAATTAAAGTATAACATACACAGATTATGCAATATATCATAAAAATATAAAATTGAAATTACCATTTATCAGCGCCTCAGGCAGATAGGTGGGTATTAAAACAAATCTTAAAAAATCAAAATTTGTCGAAAAGACATTTTTATATATGCACCAAAGCTCCTATTATTTGAAATGCTGACCAGTTTCGGGCTTTTCAAAGCCCGAAAGTAGTCAGCATTTCAAATAAAAGCAGCTTTGGTGCATATATAAAAATGTCTTTTCTACAATATTGAAGAGCTGCAAAACGCGACATATCAAAAACATTCAAAATTTGTTTACATCAATTGCTAAAATTTATGTACATTGTATCACGTACAAAATTCTATCTGATTAAAAAAGAATATATTTTAATTAAAACTAGTACAGAAGGTAAAATCATTACAAAGCACCATTGCGTGTGTGTTTGTGTGTGTGTGTGTGTGTGAGAGAGAGAGAGAGAGAGAGAGAGAGAGAGAGAGAGAGAGAGAGATATATATACACAGCAGTCCACGCCATCTAGTGTTTCAGAATAATACTGTGCTGGCCGTCTTTGTTTACTTAGTACAGTGCATCTAAAACCAAAATATAAAAATATACGTTAAGGTTCAAACATGATTACAATGCGTCTAAACATAAAATATAGAAATATACATGAAGGTTCAAACGTGATTACATAGAAACAATCAGGTTTTTTTTTATAAGTTACAATATGCACTTACATTTTCAAGATGACATTGGTACACGTGGTTCTCATACGTCACTTAACATAACGACAGCTACTGTGACTTTTCATCCAAGCAACTTATGAGAACCACCTATACCGATGTCTATCTACAATAGCTATCTACAGGCTATGCCGCGTAGGTGTACTTAAGCAGCTACCTCATTTTATACTTGTGACTTATACCAGCAAGACCTTTTAAATGTATTTTATGATATGACGGAAAAATGTTTAAAGAAGAGCACATAGGTCATCATAAATTGCAATTCTGGTATGTAATGCCATTATATAATTCTTGGTATATGTAATTTTATCTTGACGTTAATGTCTGACTGAGGTACCCTGTTTTTAACAGCATGCACTGATGTTCCATCATAGGGACGAAATCCATATGTTGTGAATTTTAATAAAATAAACATGTCACATCGCCTACCAAGCTGAAACCTTTCATTTCATTATAATTTTGTGGTGGGCTGGCACAATATGGAATCTAATTACAAGAAACAATTTTATTACGGGCTGTAACTTTATGATTTCATTCACATTTGTACAACGTGTGCGCTTTATTGTGCTTGTCTCCCCAAATTTTTTTGCTTGTTAATTTTATTGAACAGATAATGATTTAAAGTAGCAAAACTCTGCTTTATAATTTCATGATCACCGTCCCATGTTTAATTATCTATTCCCTCTTTAACATTAATTTTGTGTTTCTTAAAACGTTGGCTGCTCCCTTAAGGAGTGAGCAGAATAAATTTCCGTTGCGCAAGTACTGTGGCCACTCGTAAAGTAATTTAGAGCAGCAGTGAGCGTTTTAACTTGCATTTGCAGATCTCAATTGCCCGAGATCTCACTTGGAATACTCAACAAGCTACTTTCGGTACAAAGAATTTCAGTAGCAAAGGCACTCAGTTACATATAGGAGAAACATGCAAATTACGTGTTCTCCTGGCAAGAGAACATGACATCTCCACCTTTTAGCATCTTAAATTTGCTTTTATAGAACATACAAAACAAATCTCTGAAGTGGAACAAATTACATTGAAAATAATACTTTTATGATTAGTCGCTGATATGAGAGAAAGAAAGTATGCGGCGTACTCTTTGAATATTGATATTTATATCGCAAAGAAAATAAATAAAGTGGTGAAATATCCATTTTGTATAGTTCCTGATACTGAATCTATTAGTGTTTATGTAATACGTTCAAGGAAAGTTACAGAATATTACATAATTTACATCGAAACATTAGGTGCTTTGTGAATCAGTCTCGAAACTGAATCTGTGAGGTATAATATTTAATCAGCTCACACAAAATATTGATTTCGATTATCGAATTTTGAGTTGCTCTTACCTAACCCTTTATTTGTCACTGCAGCTTTCAGGCCACATCACAATTGCCCATGTTGTTTCTGCAAGACGTTTCAAGTTTTATGTTTGAAACAAATATTCAAGATTTCATATAGAGCGATCTTTCATTGTATTTTGCGTAAAGTTTCTAAATAGTTTGAATCTTTAGCAAATGCTGCATGTGTAAGTAAACAGGGTACTAGTCTCTTTCGATTTTGTTACGATACTTATTTCTTATTTATAGAATACTGCTTATAAAGGAGAACAGATGATTTATTATGCAAAAACTTTGGTGAATTCTTATTTGGGACACTGAAAATGGACTGATGTTTATTGAAAAGAGGTCTCGCAGACCACTGTTGAAAGGCCAACCACTCCAGAAGAAGAAGAAGAAGAAACCATCGCATGATGTATGTATGACCGTTTTGGTGACTTGCTTGATGGTGGGTCAAAAGGAATATATAGTTTTGTCTTCATGGGTTCTAGACTGCAAAATGTAGAAATTGTGGGACTGTTCTAGACTTTGTACCAAAACTGACTAGTTCTCAGACATTTCAAATAAAATTGTCCAAAACACAGTATTTTCTACAGCCAATAGTACAATAGCGTGTTATTTATTTGTAGCAACCATGCACTTTTTTGAATCAGTGTTACTTACAGGTAAGAAATCCTAGTTTTTAAAAATAGTGTGTAATATTTCTCAGTGTCCCTACTCGTCAGATTTAAGTTACTTAATACTTTGCGCTAATAATATCAGCACTGAGTTCGAAAATATCCCATCACTGTAACAAACACTTACTTTTCATAAGATGGGGATTTTAAAACGTTTTTCAACATGAGATAAAATTTCGACCATTGTTTTGATAAGTGATGCAATTGTATTCACTTTTGTGAGCATTTATTCATATACAGAATTTTAGGTAGATTAAGGTGGTACAATTGCGACCATTCCGGAAAAATGTTATTGTAACTGGAAATATGTTGAGAAAAGAAACAATTTTAACTATGGCACTTGTTGTTGAATGTTTGAAGTACATGTAACACAAATATTAGACAATAACCAACGTTTGGTATAAACACAAAAAAGGTTACAGAAATGAGGAAATTCGATCTAAAATGTACGAAACTAGGTACAATTATGGTCTCTTCCTGGTAAAATTTTGATCACTGGCATCTTTCACTTTGTAGCATTACATTCAATTTTTTTTAATTAAAATTATATCTGCGACGCTTGTCGCTAGAATCCGTTCTCTCTGCCAGTAAATCTGATTATTTTGTTTCATAAGAGACTTTCAATGTTTTTGAACGAGCCGTCTTTCGTCTTCTTACTGTTGAACAGATCGGACGTCTCTTTTGTTCTCTCCCTATTGATCATATAAGTGTGAGCTATAAATTCAGTAATTCGTTTGAAATTAATACTTCATTTAAACGGAGATTTTTCCCCAATTTCCATTTTTTTAATCTTTGTTTCCAGCGTAATTCCTAAAATGATGCTGGGCCATTGTTGTAAATTGCTTCGCGATTTCGGAAGAACATACCAGACGCGAATTTCACTTAGGCACATTTTATGTTGAATTTTGTTTCAGTGCCTGCAGTAGTTCTTTTTCTTTAAACGAAGTCCGATAATTTTGTAGTTTTAAACATCAATCGTAATTGGAATTAAACACGGTCCTGAAACTTTAGTATTCGAAGCTTATGCAACCAAGCATCAGTTTACAGTAAAGAAGAAATTAATTATTCCGCACAGGTTCGACTCCAGTGTGATGACTCAAATCTGTGTTCTCCTGCCGCCACTTTTGTCTTTATTCTAACTACTATTTCCGCTAAATACTTATGGCGGAATCTTTCATGTTTTTCTCAGTGTACCTTTTCAAAATTAATACTCATTACAATATTTCACAGTTAAATTTCAATAACGGTACCTAACTTTAATCTTGACGACAACACCAGCCAAAAACGAAAAGTATCATTACAATTTAAAAAGCACTTCTCCCTCGGTCATTGCTCCAAGGCAAAAGGTACTCTGGTAAGTACGAGGAGAGTTCGTGGCAAAAATTGGGGCCTGACCCCAAGGGTATGCACTGGATATACACCACGGTGATTAGACCCAGGAACACCTATGGGACGGTCATGTGGTGGAAGAAGGTAGAACAGCAGGTTGCTGCTGAGGAGTTTGGTAAGGGGCAGAGATTATGCTGCTTAGTCATAACAGGCAGAATTAGCAGCACACCAACTGCTGGGATGGAAACCATGTTGGATATGCCCCCATTACACCTCTGGGTCAAGATGGAGACAGCGGCTGGTGCATACAGACTCAAAACTGGCAAAAACTGGAACTCTTTGGGATATCCAGAATCACACACTAAAATAGTGAGTGAGGTAAATATAGGAAAGGTTGGGGAAATGCCAGCCGACTATATTATAATCCCATACTGCTTCAACAAGCCTTTCGATATAACAATTGAAAGTAGGGAGCAGTGGGAGAGGTCTGCACGGCCACTACGGTCGGGGGTTCGAATCCCCACTCTGGCATGGATATTTGTGCCGTCCTTAGTATAAGGTAGTTGATAAGTAGTTTGTAAGTTTAGGGACTGATAACCCCGTAGTTAAGTCCCTTAAGCTTAACAAACATTTGAACTTTTTTTTTTTTTTTAGCAGTGGGAGATAATAGTTCGACACCGTGCGGGGGATATTATCTGGTTCACTGATGGGTCAAAATCAGACCAAGGCGTTGGGGCTGGGGTATACGGGGTGCAGCCAAGACTGGAGGGCGTCATCTCTATAGGGAAATATGCCTCAGTATTTCAGGCCGAAATCACTGCCATCAGGGCATGAGTGGAGGAGAATTTGCGTAGGTGCTACAAAGACCGTAGCATCTATATCTATTCAGGCAGCCAGGCAGCCCTGAGATCACTGGCAGCTCCTGACACAAGGTCTGAAATTGCTGCAGAATGTCACAGGATTCTGGTAGAGCTAGGGGAAAGCAATAGAGTAAACCTATTGTGGGTCCCTGGCCACTCGGGGATCAGTGGTAACGAACATGCCGACAGATTAGCCAGGATGTGGGCAGAGGCTTCATTTATTGGACCGGAACCTGTCCTGACAATCATCAAGGTAATGATCAAATTGGAGCTACGTAACTGGCTCAGAATACAGCGCGTAGAATATTGGACCAAAGTCTATCAACAAAAACATGGCAAGGTAATGATGCCAAAGCCATGTTTTAAAAGAAGCTCTGCAATCCCGGGGCTGAACAGGAGAGAGATTAGACTCATGGTAGGATTGCTGACAGGCCATGGGAATTTCAAAAAACACCTACATACAATGGGAATAACAGAAGACGACCCTAAATGTAGGATTTATGATGACGGTGATGAAACTGCATCACATCTAATCTTCGAATGCATTGCATTGGAGAGTAAAAGGCACAGAACATTTGGGAACACCAGACCCCAAGAAATTGCGTCTAATAAAGAACTGGTAAATGGACTCCTTGCACTGTTCAAGGGCATTTGTTGGCTTTACTAGATATACAGGAAGCGATACCGCACAATAAACGTAGTTTCGGTGCTGGCAGTGGCGGATTGGACCAAGAATGTTTTGGCTTCCCTGAGAAAATAAATCAGTCAAATCCCTCGGTCACCAACGCATACTTCGTGGTACCAAACGTTGCACGTAGGCAGAAAATCCAGTCACCCTTCACTAGAAAATTTATTAGAGCGCGACAGACTAAATAGCTTCAATTATCTCTTCACAGGAAAAAAGAATCGCACTGACGTGTTTTACAGCTCACTTTAGATTTGTAGTTTTATAAGTTTTTGAAAACATTTTGGACTAAAATAATAATCTAAATAATAATTAATTAATTAATAAGAGTGTCTGAAACCCTTTTAGGAAAAAATTTGTTAAGTAGTGTTGAGTTTCGAATTACCGACCGTTCGTATCACAGTCCAGCACCTTGCCCACTACGCTACGGCTATAAATCATAACATAAGTTCTGAAATCTCATATTATTCATAGCCGTTGTTAACTGATGATAATATGACATTTTTAGACATTAGATTATTATTTATCGTACGAAGAACGCTGTGTTTTTATTAATTCGTCAGTTTGCCGTTGCTTTGAAATGACAACGTGTAAGTTACAATAAGAAAATCATCAAATACGCGAGGAGTGTCACGTGACATCTCCGAACGGCTGGTTTTCGTTAATTCAATGGAGGGTGTCAAATATCCGTTATTCTTGCAAATATGTCTGAAACGATATGAGATATGAAAAAAAACCATAAGGGAGCTAAGTTGTAGAGAATTTTCTCCTCTACCAATTACGTTATTCAATTTTCGTGTCAGATGAACGGATCGTTTGGAATTACAATTATATTACAAACGGCAGTTTTTCGTTTTACTACCGTATTTTTTGTCCGAAAAATTTTAAAAAGGTAGGTTCTGGTCTCTGGTGGCCTAAAATCATGTCTGTAAAATTTTTGGTGATCGGTTGAACGGTTCATCTTAAAAAATTAGGGACACGATACTGACAGACAGACAGACATACATCCCAAAATCGCCGTTATTTTTTGTCCGAAAATTTTTAAAAAGGAAGGTTCTGGTCCTTGGTGGCCTAAAGTAATGTCTGTAACATTTGGGGCTGATCGGTTAAACAGTTCATCTTAAAAAGAAGGGACACATTACTGACAGACACAGACAGACATACATCCCAAAATCACCGTTATTTTTGCAAATATCTTTGAAACGCTACGACATATGAAAAAAACATAAGAGAGCAAAGTTGTAGAGACTTTTCTCCTCAATAAATTCAATTATTCAATTTTCGTGTCAGATGCATGTTTACGCCGTTATTTTCATTTAATTTTCGAGCTCACAAAGGCTGGCAAAGGCCCAGTTTTAGTGTTACTACCGTAACCTAAAGTGGGCCAAAACTTATATCTCCGTAGCATAAAGAGGTGTATTCTTGGAAAAGGCAGGAGGAGCTGTAGAAACCTGCTACATTACAATACCACACAAAAGCAAGTGCTACCAACACTACGAGACAGACAATTTATGTTGATAGGAATTGAACCTATATCGAATTTATACCACCTTACTCTATATTACAGTTTCTAAATTGAGTAGGAAATACTGGTTTCCCCTTCATACGTATTGTTATTGCCGTGGACTTGCCACTTACCTCCAGGATTTGTGTTCTCCTGCCAGGTAAAAAACGGATTCCGCCACTTTCTTTTGTAATGATGCTTTCTGGTGTTCTCTTTATTCTAATTACTATTGCTGCTAAATACTGATGGCGGAATCTTTCACGTTTTCCTCTATGTATCTTTTCAAAATTAATACTCACTGCAATATTTCACAGTTAAATTTCAATAACGGTACCTAACTTTAATCTTGACGACAACACCAGCCAAAAAGGAAAAGTATCATTACAACTTAACCCTTAACTGCCCTGGCGAATGATGTAACTCTCATACCCTGGAAGGGTCATTTTTGACCCCAAATTCTTGGAGTGAATGTAATTGTAAATGACTTTTTGAATGTAAAGCATTTTTTGTCTAGTTAATATCAAATTGTAAGGTAAACAAAATCATTTAAACAGAGAAGTAAGCACAAAGAAATTATTTAAAAAGATTTGAATTTATCTGACATTTTTTAATTCACATAAAAATTTGTTTTCATTAGAAAAACATTGTTTTCCTTGTTTTGAACTTCAGAAGGCATGGTTCTTGCCATATGAAAACAAAAAAGATGATTTGCGAACCATATTTGTTTAAATTCCTACGCTGAACATTGATTTATACCTTTTCGTAATTTTTCAAATTTGTACTAAATATATGTTTGTTACATTCTATAGACTTGACAGCTTTCGTAAGAGCTCCCCACCATGTCACCTAGCGAATAAATATTTAAATGAAAACTCTTGGGGTCAAATATGACCCCGCCGAGGCAGTTAAGGGTTAAACAGCACTTTTCCCCCGGTCACCAACGCATACTTCGTGGTACCAAACGTTGCACTTAGGCAGTAAATCCAATCACCCTTCACTAGAAAATATATAAGAGCGCGACAGGCTAAGTAGCTTCAGTTACCTCTTCACAGGAGGAAAGAAAAAGAAATATATCTTCGTAGCACAAAGTGGTGTATTCTTGGAAAAGACAGGAGGAGCTGTAGAAACATGCTACACTACAATGCCACACAAAGGCAAGTGCTACCAACACTAGGAGACTGACAAATTATCATCATCATTAGAGACTGATTATGCCTTTCAGCGTTCAGTCTGGAGCATAGTACCACTAATAAAATTCCTCCATGATCCCCTATTCAATGCTAACATTGATGCCTCGTCTGTTGTTATGCCTTTTACTTCAAAATCATTCTGCACCGAATCTAAGACTTTCTTCTTGGTCTACCTCGACTCATCTTACCCTCCGCTTCCGAGCTCATTAGTCTCTTAGGTAACTTTGCTTCTCCCATGCGTGTAACATGACCCCACTATCTCAGTCTGTTCGCTCTAACTGCTTCATATATGGTGTTCATACGCAGTTTTTCCTTGATTTCCTCATTATGGACACCCTCCTGCCATTGTTTCCATCTATTAGTGCCTGCAATCATTCTTCCTATTTTGATATCTGTAACCTCTACCTTGTGAATAAGGTAACCTGTATCCAACCAACTTTCACTCCCATACAACAAAGTTGGTCGAAAGATAGAGCGGTGCACTACTTACTTAGTATTGGTACTGACTTCCTTCTTGCAGAAGAGAGTAAATCTTAGCTGAGCACTCACTGCATTAGGTTTGCTGCACCTCGATTCCAGTTCTGTCACTATGTTGCCACCCTGTGAGAAAATACATCCCAGTTACTTGAAACTGTCTACCTATTCTAACTTTGTTCCTCCTATTTGGCAGTCAATCTGCATAAATCTCTTTCCCACTGACATTACTTTCGTTTTGGAGATGCTGATCTTCATATCATAATCCTTGCACCTCTGATCGAGCTCTGAAATATAAGTTGGCAACCTTTCAATTGCATCAGCCATTACAACTAAGTCGTCCGCATATGCGAGACTGCTTATTTTGTTTTCACCTATTTTTATCCCGCCCTGCCAGTATACTGTTTTCAACATATGATCCATGAATAGTATGAACAGCAGTGGTGACAGGTTACAGCCTTGTCTGAAACTACCCTTAATTTGTCATCTACTCTAACTGCTGCCTGACAGTCTGCGTAAAGCCCTTTAATTGCCTGCAGAAGTTTGCCTCCTATACCATAATCTTGTAGAACTGACAGTAGCTTCCTCCTAGGAACACAGTTCAAAATGTTCAAATGTTTGTATAGTCTATGGGACTTAGCTACGGGGTCATCAGTCCCTAAACTTACAAACTACTTATGAACTAACTAAGACTAAGGACGGCACAAATATCCATGCCCGAGGGGGGATTCGAACCCCCGACCGTAGTGGCCGTGCATACCGTGACTGAAGCACGTCAGTCCCCGCGGCCACCGCGGCCGGCTAGGAACACAGTCATACGCAAATGTTCAAATGTTTGTATAGTCTATGGGACTTAACTACGAGGTCATCAGTCCCTAAACTTACAAACTACTTACGAACTACTTACGAACTAGGACGGCACAAATATCCATGCCCGAGGGGGGGATTCGAACCCCCGACCGTAGTGGCCATGCAGACCGTGACTGGAGCGCCTTAGTCTCCTCGGCCACCGCGGCCGGCACAGTCATAAGCCTTTTCTATATCTATGAAACATAGATGCAATTCCATGTTCCACTCATAGCACTTTTACATTACCTGCTGTAAGCTAAAGATCTGGCAATCATTGTTGCTACTTTCATATCAGTAACCTCTACTTTGTGAATAAGTTAACCTTTATCCACCCAACTTTCACTCCCATACGACAAAGTTGGTCGAAAGACAGAGCGGTAAATTATGTTGATAGGAATTGAACCTACATCGAATTTGTAACACCTCACTCTACATTACAGATTTTAAATTCAGTAGGAAATACTGCTTTCCCCTTCTTATTTATTGTAACTGCCGCGGAGTTGCCACTTACCTCCAGGAGAGCGTCTGCGCAGTTTCCCGAGACCAGCTCCCCTGCAGACACCGTTGTCATAATCACTCTCAAGAAGCGGGAGTGGGACCAGCGCTTAAGGCAGAGGCGGTGGCGGTGTAAGAGGCGGCGGCTGTTAAACTAATTGTGCGCCTCCCGCCTGCGGCCGCCGCCCGCTCCCGGGAAGGGCGGTCTGTGTCTCCTGTGACAAAGGAGACCAGCGGAGAGCAGCAGAGAGCAGAGCAGCGACACGAGAACGTAGACTCCCCGCGGGGAAGCCCGCTTTTTGTCCTCTGCCGGGCAGCCGCCACTCCCCTCAATAGCCTCTCCTAACCTTGTTTACCCTCTATACGACTACATCGAGCCGAAGGTCCTCGGAGGTTTTGTTCCCGAGGATAATACGATTCGACGAGCGGCAGTTGAACGGAAATGACTTTAACTGCGTCCAAACAGTTAGGTTTACTTCCACAGAATTCTCCACACCGTAGTAGCAGATTTTTCACAGGCAGAGTGCTGATTGCTTGAATAATGGACAGCGATCTGGTTACATGGCAATCAGCTACTATTTGGCCCCCTTTAGGTTACGGTAGTAACATTAAAAGTGGGCCTTTGCGATCGTATTTTGACAGCTCGAAATTTAAATGAAAATAACGGCTTAACCATTCGTCTGCCACGAATTTGTAGAGGAGAAAATTCTCTACAAATTTGCTCTCTTATGGTGTTTTTTTTTTTTTTTTTTTTTTTTTTTTTTTTTTTTAATCTCGTATCGTTTGAGAGATATATGCAAAAATAACGGAGATTTGACACCCTCCATTGAATTAACTAAAACCAGCCGTTCGGAGATGTCACGTGACATTCCTTCCCCAGAAGTCTCTCTGGCCTACGCCATCTTGCGTTGCGTATTTGATGATTTTCTTGTTTTACCTTACACGTTGTCATTGCAAAGCAATGGCGCACTGAAGAATTAACAAAAACACGCCGTTCTTCCTACGATAAATGATAATCTAATGTCTACAAATGCCATATCAGCATCAGTTAACAACTGCCATCAATATTATGAGATTAAAGGACTAATCTGTTGATTGATAGGTGTAGCGCAGTAGGCAAGGCGTTGGACTAAGACGCTAAGGGCACGTGCTTCGGAACCCGCCACTATCTATTTTCCTAAAAGTCTTTCAGACACATATATTAATTAATTTTTTATTATTTAAATTATTATTTTGGTCCAAAATGTTTGAAAAAACTTATAAAATTACAAAAATCTAAAGTGGGCCGTAAAACACCTAAGTGCGATTTTTTCATATCTCGTATCGTTCCAGAGATATTTGCAAAAATAACGGCGATTTTGGGATGTACGTATGTCTGTCTGTCCGTAGCGTGTTCCCTGTTTTTAAGACGAACCGTTCAACCGATCAGCACCAAATTTTGCACGCATAATTGTAGCCTGCCGGATACCAGAACCTCCCTTTTTGAAATTTCTCCGCCAAAAAATACGGTAATAATACCAAAAACAAGGCGTTTGTAATATAATTGTAATTGCAAACGAACCGTTCCTCTGACACGAAAATTGAATATCCTAATTGGTAGAGGAGAAAATTCTCCATAACTTCGCTCTAGCATTTTTTTTTTTTTCATATCTTGCATCGTTGCAGAGATATTTGCAAAAATAACGGCGATTTGACGATGTCTGTCTGGCTGTAACGTGTTTTCACTTTTAAGGTCGAACCGTTCAACCGATCGGCACCAAATTTTACAGACATAATTTTTGGCTACCAGATACCAGAACCAAGCTTTTTCAAATATTTCGGACAAGAAATACGTTAGTAATACCAAAAAAAGCCGTTTGTAATGTAATTTTAATTGCAAATAAACCGTTCATCTGACGCTAAAATTGAATAAACGAATTTGTTGAGGGGAAAATTCTCTACAACTTTGGACCCTTACGTTTTTTCATATCTCGTATCTTTTGAGAGATATTTGCAAAAATAAGCCAACCCTCCATTAAATTAACGACAACCAGCCGTTCGCAGATGTCACGTGACATTCCTCGCCCAGAACTGTCTCTGGCATACGCCACCTTGCGTTGTGTATTTGATGATTTTCTTATTGTAACTTACACGTTGTCATTTCAAAGCAATGGCGCACTGAAGAATTAACAAAAACACGTCGTTATTTGTACGATAAATGATAATGCCATATTAGCATCAGTTAACAACGGCCATCAATAGTATGAGATGAAAGAACGCAGTTCCTAACGGTTAGCTGTATCGTAATGGGCAATGGGCATTGTGTTGGACTGTGATACTGAATGTCCGTGGTTCGGAACCCGCCACTACCTAATTTTTTTTCCCAAAAGGGATTCAGACACTCTTATTAATTAATTTTTTATTATTTAGATTATTATTTTGGTCGAAAATATTACCAAAAACTTATAAAACTACAAATCTAAAGTGGGCCGTAATACACGTCAGGGCGATTTTTCCCCCTTTAATTGCCTGCGCAGGAGACGGACTCGATTTTTCGTTTCTCCCAGTGATCTCTATGTAACCTGGGTGTATAAATCTGGTGTCTGAACATAGAACTGTAGCGTGCCTGCACATTCATATGTTTTGCATATTATTTTGCGTTGTCCGCCATGTTGTAATTAGTTAAACGAATTTCTAACAATTAGTACATAACAAATAATAGCACGATAATCCCTGGATTTGCAATTTATGTCAATATGTGATGTGACAGACCCGCGTGAGTACTTAGTCAAAACATATTTCCTTTTCGTTGTCTTGTAATACTTCGTAGCAGCCATGAAGTAATTAGTCAAGAAACAGAATATGAACATCCTTGGCTGGCACGCTCAGAAATATGTAGTTCAACATCCAGGTAGTATAGAGGTCACTGGTTTCTCCAGACCAAGCGAAACGGATGTTGTAGAGACATCTGAAACTCATTACAAGTTTTACTGTCCACACGGTTTTCAAGACCTCTACGTCAACTGAACGTAAAGTTCTATCGTTATCTTCTCTCTCCTCATTTTATATAAAGCTGTCTTTTTGAACCTGCGGCCTCTTTTCCGAGTAAAAATTTTCGGCGACCCTCAGGCTCGTAATGAAGCAATGTCAGTGATTCCAAAGGCAAAGTATTTAATTTTCTTTTTTAGATGTACCTAAGTCACGCATTCACGCTTGGTGAAAGTTGCAGTAGCGGAAACAAATCTAAACTTTAAAATAGATAAATAAGACAATTTTGAACATGACTGATTAACAGCAACAGTAATCCAATTTTTTAACAATTTTGTATATCAGCCAACCGGGTGCGTAATTGTTAGGTTCTTGACCTAGGTTTCGTTGCCACTAAGGACAACATCAGAAGAATAAAATAATTACATAAAACACAAAACGTCAAAAATATTACGAGCGGGACTGCTCGATTATAATGAAAAGGAGTTCCTTCATGCCCTACACGCCATACTGGTGTAATTTGTATTTTATTTTTATGGCCAGAATGCGAATTTTCATTGTAATCCAGCAATCCTGCTCGTAATATTTGTGACGTCATGTGTTTTATGTACCTATTTTATTCTTCTGATGAGGTTGTCCTTAGTGGCAACGAAACCTAGGTGAAGAAGCTAACAATTACGCAGACAGACAAAATTGTAAAAAAAAAAAAAAAAAAAAAAAAAAAAATACTATGATACGAGTATTTGATGTATGGTTTTGCTGTCAAAGAATACATTTCGATATGTAATGTGTGGAGACGAGTTCTCATTTCCGAGTATGAAACCATCAAAGCTGATGCATCACTTCTTAATACTTCAAGGATGCTCATAAATATTCGATTTCCTTAGGATACTGAAAACCGTCAACCTGCAGCAAACTTCTATGATCCAGTAATAAATTGGTATTGTTATTAGTTGATTAAAAATAATACCGATTAAAAAATCGTTACCAGCTGCAACTACTATGTTCCAGCAGGAAAAAGGTGTTGTGTATTGATTAAAAATAATATTGTTAGTGACTATTAGTTTATCTGACATAGCAATATTCCACCATGTGACAAAGTCATAGAAAAGGATTGCGAACATCTACATATATATAAAAAAAATTGCTGTTCGTTAGTCTCGCTAAAACTCGAGAACGGCTGAACCGATTTGGCTAATTTTAGTCTTGAAATATTCGTCTAAGTCCAGGGAAGGTTTAAACGGTGATAAAATATGGAAAAGTTGTCAGGAAAAGAGGAAAATCAGGAAAAACTGAAACAGCTTTTTCAGTGAGCTATTAATACGTTTCGTCCAGTAGCAATAAAATTTTGTACATTTCGTGTTGAAAGCAAAAGGAAGGTTCGGATCAAACGAAAATTTGGAAAAGTCGCCCGGAAAGTAGGAATATTTAGGAAAATCCGAAAGCGACTTTTTCTATGAATAAAAATCAATTGTCACATTGTTGTAAGAGCGTCATGTGAGTACGGCTTGACAGGACAAGATTTATATGAAATAAATTTTTTGGAAAAAATACCGTAAAATTGGAAAATTGGAGAAAAATTAAAGTGCGTTTTTGAATGTGGTTTTGATTGAATTCAGCACTATAACTGACTATTCGCATGACGGAGAGGGGTAATTCTTTTTTGTTTGTTCATAATGGTCTTGGAAATTTTTGTTGTGAAACAGCATTGTTTATATCGCCATTTTTTGTTATTGTCGTGGCTGTATGGTGTTGCATTTGTTTTTGTGGCGTGTCTGTGTTTCGGCGCGCGATTTTTGAATGGTTTATTTTGTGTGTGTATGTTTTTGTTGTGTGTGTGTGTGTGTGTGTGTGTGTGTGTGTTAAACAGACAAAGAAAGAGAGAAAGTATTCTGTGTGGGGGTGGGGGGAGGGGGGGAGGCTGTCAGCTGTAATTTGGTGGTGGGAATTATTTATATACTTCTTTTATGATCTCAGTGTTTTTCTGCATAGTGATGTATATTTATTTAGTACTTTTTTTACCTGGTGCTATTGCTTTATCGTCCCGTCTACAACGTGGTCATTAGAGACGGAGCACAGGCACGGATTGCTTGTGTAAAGCGTGGGGAAAAATATTGTTAATGTCCTGTAGCAATAATATCAGTAGCAATCAAGAAATTTATACCAAATAAATTAATAAAAAAAGGGGGGCTGGTACGCTAAACAGGTCATATCACTGTAGCCGAAGCAAAGAACAACAATCCCAAGTAATTCTGGTCATATGTGAAGTAGACTAGCGGCAAAACACAATACCTTCACTACGCGACAGCAATGGTAATGCGACATATGGCAGTACTGCTAAAGCAGAATTGCTAAATACAGCTTTCCGAAATTCTTTCACGAAAGAAGACGAAGTGAACAGTCCAAAATTCAAACCAAGAATAACTGATAACATGCGAAATTTGGAAGTAAATGTTCCGTGGAGTAGTAAAAAAAACTTAGGTCACTAAACAAAAACAAATCTTCCGGGCCAGATTCTATACCAACCAGATTCCTCTGAGAATGCTGATAAAATTGCTCCATACTTAGCTATCATATACAACCGATCACTCAGCGAAAGTTCCTTACCCAAAGACTGTAAAGTTGCCCAAGTCACTCCAATATTCAAGAAAGGCAATAGAAGTGATCCCCAAAATTACAGGCCAATCTCATTGACGTCGATTTGCAGTAGGATTTTGGAACATATACTTTGTTCGAACATTATGAACTACCTCGAAGAGAACAACCTATTACCAATAGTCAACACGGATCAGAAAGTATCACTCTTGCGGAACACAGCTTGCCCTTTATTCACATGAACTGATAAGTGCCATCGACAAGGGATCTCAAATCGAATCCATAATTCTGGATTTCCGGAATGCTTTTGACACTGTACCTCACAAGCGGCTTCTAATGAAATTGCGTGAAAGGGAATATTGCCCCTAATGTGTGACTGGATGCAACATTTCCTATCAGAAAGGACACAGTTCGTAGTAATTGACGGTAAGTCATGGAATAAAACAGAAGTGATATCTGGCCTTCACCAGGGAAGCATTATATGTCCCCTACTCTTCCGTGTGTTTATAAACGATGTAGGAGACATTCTGAATACCTCTCTTAGACTGTTTGCGTATGATGCTGTCTTTTATCGGCTAGTGAAATCAACAAAGGATCAAAAGCAACTGCATAGCGATTTAGAAAATTTCTACATGATGCGAAAATTGGCAACTGATACTAAATAAAAAAAAATGTAAAGCACTACACATGACCATTAAAAGAAATCCGCTAAACTTCAATTACACGATAAATCAGTCAAACCTTAAGATCGTAAATTCTACCAAATACCTAGGAGTTACAATTACGAACAACTTTGACTGGAGAGAACACACAGAAAATATTGTGGGGAAGGCGAACCAAAGGTTACGTTTCATTGGCATAACGCTTCGAAGATGCACCAGCTCCACCAAAGAGACTGCCTACATCATATTTGTGCGTCCTCTCCTGGAGTACTGTTGCCCCTTGTGGGACCCTCACCAGGTGGGACTGACGGAAGACATTGAGAAGGTTCAGAGAAGGGCAGCTCGTTTTGTTTTATCACGTTACAGGGGGGAAGCGTCATGGAAAAATTTGCACGATTTGAGGTGGAAATCATTAAAAGAAATGCGTTATTCGTTGCGGCGATATCTATTTACGAAATTTCAATCACTTTTACTTCTGAATGTGAAAATATTTTGCTAGCACCCACCTACATAGGAAGACAACACCATCCCAATAAAATAAGAGAAATCAGATCGAAAACGGAATGATTTGGGTGTTCTTTCTTCCCGCGTGCAATTAGAGAATGGAACGACAGAGAAAGATTATGAAAGTGGTTAATGAACCCTCTGTCAGGCACTTAAATGTAATTTGCAGAGTAACCACGTAGATGTAGATTAAGGTCTTGGTATTGCGTGCTCCAGGTTTTAGAACCGTAAAGTACTCATGGCATTGTTAGTCTTATACAATCTTAGCTTTAGCTGCTGAGAGGGTTTAGAGACCGATAGCATCTGTTTCCCATCTTCAGTCTTGCTTTTATCTGCTTCAGTTCATATTACTTCCGTAAAAATTGATCCAAGATATTTGAACTATTTCACATGGTTATAGATTGTGTGGTTCACTATTAAATCTTGATAGTTTTGGTTCTTTCTTCCTATGGTCATATACTCAGTTTTTCACAGCTGATTTGTAGACCGATCGTTGCCGCAATGTCGTCTGCACAGGCCAGATATATGTTTTATTCTCACTTTGAATAACCTGAAAGTTCTCTTTGTTGAATTCCCGCATTACCTTCTCAAGTACCAGGCTGAAAAGGACAGGTGAAAGCCTATCTCCTTGCCGTAATCCTGTTACAACTGTCGTTTCCGTCATTTTATTGATTACCTTCATCTTATCGTTTGAGTCATTTAGGAATACCTGTACCAGTCTCTTTGGCACACCAAACCTTGATGGAATATACTTGATAATTGCCATACGTTACAATCATGTCATTAATTTATTTCAGATAGCTACTCATCAATTATTCTCCAAAGAATAAAACAGCTAAAATTCCATGTCAGTTAGTCCAGTGAATTAAGCCGTCCTTGGAACTCGTATACTAACGTTTCTTCTTACAACTTATATGGAGAAATTCGTGCAGAGTAATTTTTCATTCTTGCATATGAGTACTTGCGATATCGCGGTGACTTTTATTGCGGTGTTCCTGAATTCCGGGAAAAGGTACGCCTTATCCGCAGTCAGGGTGAAAGTGTTGGTCGCTATTTTCGATCGATAAACCGCTCATTAACAAGAGCACGGGTGCCGTGCAGCGTGTACTTAGTTCGGCCGATGTGAAATGCATGAGCAAGAACACCGCAGCATACGATAGGGGGCGAAAAGATGGGGCACAACTTAAGAGATAGAATCAGTGTAAGTTGAATCATACAAACAGCAGATCGCATCGACAGCACTTTTCGCTATGGAAACTGGTACTAACAAGGAAATCACACAGGTATCAGAGTTTAGTACATTTTTAAAAATATATTTAAACTATGTGAAGTTCAGATATCAATAGCAATCGACCAAAGCCATTCGATGTAACTCTCAGAAATTATCTAGAAAGCTAACTTGAAACTTTTTTGATGACCTTTAATTACATGTGACAGATAAACGTGCGATAATCACGGTGGTGTATCGATTGCGTTGTGCCTTCACAATCAAATGCCGAAGACTCTATTCTTGTGAGTACTTCTGTTTATTTTACTTGGTAATATTCAAATACCTACATGATTCATATTTAAAATTCCTAAAATCTTTATATATAAAAATGAATGTTTGTATGTCCTGTATGTGTTGATGAACCATTCATTCGATTGGAATGAAACTTTTGTGAACTGTTCACCGTATGCCCACGAAGGTTCCTGACCCAAAAACAAAACAGCACGAAACATATCTCAGGAGATATGACGTCATAAACGAGAGGCCACTGCGTGAGAATACCCAAATTTATGCGTCAATTATTGGAAATTGGGAGTAGTTATGAACCTGCCACAAAGTTTGCATGTAATTTCGGACGTTTATGACGCGTTTTGTAACTGACCCCCTACCCATCCCACAAAATGAAGTTTACCGGTCACAACAGTTTCGCTGTAGATGCCGTAAAACTGTCGCACCAGGCATTACCATGTTTCAAATAAAGTTAGCATTACAGATTTGCATGTTACTATTTATTTTTGTCTACAAGTCACCCTTCATTCTTTTGCATCCAAAATTAAGCAATCTGTTTTCTTAATATCTATCTATATAAAAAGTAAAGGACACTCACTGACTAAACACGAAATCACAGAAACTACTATGCCTATGAAGCTGAAATTTGGCAGGAATGTGGTTTATAGGCAGAAAACGTCAGCTAAGAAAGTATTTTGTGACAGGTGCATGGAGGAGCATACTTCTACAGACTCACGAAATCTACAGTTGCTTTCCGATCTTCACGAAGTTTCGCACGCTTGAGGAAGGTCACCGTCTACCATGAGTTTCATACGGTGCAGGGGGAGGGTATTTTGCAACATAAATTGGGTCCCTCAATACCTTGGTCGCGCCATACCTTGAGAACGGCTCGACAGTTTAACTGCCATCTTCGGATCTGCAAGTTCACACAAAATCATAATGAAAATGCAATAATACAAAAAGCCAAAGAAATACATATTTTTAAATATTCAGTTTCAAAACCCATCTTAGATTATATTTTTCACAACATTATTATTTTAAAGACACATTTACTCGCCAACTTAATTGTTGTCTTGTCAACATATAAACAAAACATGATCATTAACATCCTGTAATAAGGTGTGGTTACTAAGTTAAAAACAATCTATACTAATAATAAATTTGTAAATGTAGGGCTGTCGCTGTTCACTTCATTAAAACTACTAGACGAATCTTCATGCGGTTTTCACAGGAAACATGAGAAAAGTTTGGGTAAACATATAGGCATAATTTTATCAAAATCGGAACACGAAAAAAAAAAATCGTAATTCTTAAGTGTTTTCAGTAACCGTCGTGTCTGTTTTTCAACTATTAAAAACCTCTTATCTCCAAAACTACCTCACGAATTTGCATGGGGTTTTCGTAGGTAACTTGAGCGTAAGTGGACAATATATAGACTTCGTTTCATAAAAGTCGGATCACGGAAAAAAAGAATATCGCAATTTCAATTCTTTTTATCTACGAGCGTTATGTCTGTCTCTTTGAACACGTATATCTCCAAAACTAATTGACGAATTTTCATGGGGTTTTCACACGTAACTTTAGAACATTGTGCGGTTACATAAAGGCTTCAATAATTAAAATTGCATCACAGAAAATAAAGATAATTTAATCTTTTGCTTAAAAGCCATCGTGTATGTCTATTTGTTGACGGTAATCTCCAAAAGTACTACACAAACATTCATGGGTTTCCACAGGTAAATTGAGAATAGTTTGGAGAGTAACATAGGCTTAGTTTCTTCAAAATTGGATCAGAGTAAAGAAAGATATCGTAATTTGAAGTTTCTGTGTATACTATGCTTATAAGTATGGTGTAGTACAGCAAATCTCCAAGAATACTACACGAACTTTCATGGGGTTTCATAGGTGAACTGAGAGTACCTTGGCGCAACATATAAGCTTCATTTAATCAAAATCGGATCATGGAAAGAAAACATATCGTAATTTGTAGTTTCTGGTCTATGCTATGTTTGAATTGCAGCGTAGTATAGCAAAGATCCGATAGAGGCGCTGTTACTGTCATAGTATACCAAATAACTGCGTTGTTTATTCTCATAGCTAAACACTGAAACAAGGACTATGATTTTCCTTACGGCAGCGGTGTAGTGTATTCATGTTAGTAATTGCCGTTGAATCCTTTTTGAAAAATCAAGTCACATACATTGAGAGGAATAATTCTTAATGTGGATAATGTTATTCCGCTCAGTAAATTAATTATCCCCTTAAAGCGAATATTTCGTTGCCAACGTTAACATACTAAATCGCTTCCACTGCAAGTAAAATTTAATCCAGCACGACACAAAAAAATCAAAGCTGTATCCTGCATGCCTTGCAATGCCATGGAAAGAAAAAAAGTGCTTCTTTCCGCGAGTATCATTTGAAACATAACGACATTCCTTCGCATCTATCGATTCTCTAATTTACATAACAATTGTATGCAAGGAAAATGGAATTTATGTAGTTCCCTTTCTGATTTCGGTGTATTCTAATTACATTTTGAGTGCGTTATGTTTAGAACTGCCACAAAAATGACAAAGGAAAAAGTGAGGCGACGTTAGTTACTTAGTACACCAAATAACTAATTGTGGCATTGCTGCTTTTGTTACATTTTCATATGTATCGTGTAATACAGTACAAGAAGGGGTACAATTTTACTTAGAGCAGTGGTGTTGTGCGCTGATGTTGCTAATGGTCGTTGAATGCCTTTTCAAAAATCAGGCACGTAGAATAAGGGGAATAATTCTTTATATGTTCAGATAAAATAAATAATTTATACTGTTCTGTTCAGTAAATTAATCATTCTTCTAAAGCGAATAGTTCGTTGTCAACAATAGTAAACTAAACCACTGACACGGCAAGTAAAGTTTAGTCCAGATAGGACACAATTTTTTTCTTCCTAGCTGTATCCCATATGCTTTGCAATATCATTGAAAGAAAGAAATGTGCATCTTTCGACGGGTATAACCACTAAATAATACATAGAGTATAAATATCTGTGGAGTGAGCATTGGCTTCTGTGCATCTTCTCAACATTAAGCTGGAGTTACCAAGTGATACTGAGAAAATCCACTCTTTCCACAAATTTATTTGCTGTTACGATTGGTTTGTACCGCATTGGCTGCAAAGAAGCCCCACCTCCTTTTCGCAGAACATTTACATAACATGAAATAATATCTAAATAAATGTGTCACACAAGCAACAAGAAAGATACAGCGTCGCTAAAAGGGCCATTTACACATAGTCATCCGTCTTAACCGAACAAAAAAACGACCAAGATGAAGTCATCGATTAGTAGATTTTTTTCCACTATCAGGTGATATTTCCACCTTAATGTTAAGGACATAAAATCTGGCATCTGAATGCCCACTCCAGAGATATTTCTGCTCTGCGCCTGCCACTAGAGATAATATACACAAGTGAGCGACAAATTCATCAGAAACCTCCCTGCTTTCATGATTGTTCAGTGCAATATTGTGACTAAAATTTGTAATTACTTACTTTTGGTGTGGACTACATTAAGACAGAGAAAGACGTCTTCTTTTGCAGAGACAATTGTACTTAGATTTATAATCTGACTTCTTAGTATATAGTTCTATTACACAAGATCAACTTCGTGCTTTACGAAGTACTGTAGGCACTGCAGGACGTGAAGACATGTATTAGCTGAAAGAGTGGCCGATGCTGCTAACACAGTCAAGACAATTCACTGGAAATACTACTATATTTAATGGAAAGTTCTATACAGACGATGAGCTGACGCCATTCCTTCAACGATTACCCAGCCTTACTTTATCGCACATTGACACCACCATTATGTCTTATTTAAACAGACATGAACTGCTCTGTTGATTGAATTACCAAGACTTTCAGCATTTGTCGACTTTTTGGTAATATGGAGCACTGCATACAGAATAAAACTGCAACATTCTTTATATAGTTACAGTGAGAAAGAAACAGTTTAGTACTACGCCATAGAACCAATACATGGTGCTGTTATTATTATTACTATTTCTCATCTCAACGATAAAAGTGTTTTCAGAAGTTTATGCCAGACAGACAATTACACGCCTCAGTCTTAACTTTATAAACACAAACTAATAATAAATTTACGTCGTTCCGGAGTACGGACTTAAGTTAATTTAACTTTTTGTGTGAAAAACTTTATGAACATTATAGTTTTCTACAATGACTTCTACTTAAATTTGACATATTGGCTAGGAGAACTGAGTTTATTGACACAGCAATCCATCAAGGATTCTGTGTTTTCTGACTTAGGTCCGGAACCCCAAAATATCATGATTTCTTTAACAGCCGTTGCGAAGCACGGGCATATAAGCAATAACTCAGCCATTCAAACTCTTAATTTGATACAAGATGACGCTCTGAGGGTTACACCACATAAAATGTTTCAAACATTTGCGTCATTCATCAATGTCTAGTTATTGATACATAATTATAAAATTAGGTTGAATCATGCGTACAAATTGTGATGTGACATCTAGAACGTCATTTGGTATCAACTTGTGAGTTTGTATGGCTGAATTATTCAGGATTTTTTTAAACTTAGTAACTACACCTTATTGCAGGATGTTGATGATCATGTTTTATTTATATGGTGAAAATCCAACAATTAAGTTGGCGAGTAAATGTGTTTTTAAAAGATTTTAATAATAATGTTTGAAGAATGGAATCTAAGGTGTGTTTCGAAAGTAGATGTATAAAAATAGGTATTTCTCTGGCTTTTTGTATTATTGCATTTTGAGTATGATTTTGTGTGCACTTGCAGTTCAACTGCCGACACCGGTAAACTTAATAAAAAAATAAAAATAAAATAAAATAAAATAAAAAAAAAAGCTATCTTGGCTCTTGTCTTCAATAAACTGATTAAAAGATCGCCTCCAATCATGACAAACCTTTATGGAAACTATTTTATTGAATGCGACTATAGTTACAGTATGTATAATGTCCCTTCTGCTATTTCCTCACTAACTTTGTTTGTGAATATTGTCCACTCCTTAATAATTTTTTGTTTGTTTTGTTTGTAAGGGGGAACCATGACATTCCCAATATTATACCTGCAAGACCCAAAAGTAAGAATACATGAACAGTCCTCGTCCCCTTATTTTCGACGTGTGTGTGTGTGTGTGTGTGTGTGTGTGTGTGTGTGTGTGTGACAGAGAGAGAGAGAGAGAGAGAGAGAGAGAAATTATTTATATATGAATTCCAAAAAGATTTTTGAATACGCGTGCATCAGCCATAGGGATAGATTTACCGCGAAATGCCAGGCCAAACGAAATTTTTCATATTCACAGAATATATGACTTCAACTGCGAATGGGCAAAGCTGAAAATGTGTACCCCGCCGGTACACATTTTTTTAACCAATTTAGTTCCACAACCTCAGCTCAAGAACTTACCGAATCCGTGATTGGTCATGTCTATGGATACACATTGTATAACAATGATGAATTTGTATTTCTAAGGGCTGTGTGTATAAATAAACAAATTTCTTAAAATGTTTTACGTCTCACGACAGGATATCAGAATAATGTGAAGGGTTCATATTGCTCTTGTTACACATTGTTTCCTTATGTTTCAAATTGATGACGTTATTTTCAGCCTCTTCAGTCATTTACTGCAACTACACACACTTCTTGTAATTTTTTCAATGTGCTTAAAACTGTAAGTGAATTGTTGCACAACGTCTAAAATAGCTCAAAAGAAAGTTAACACCTTTCTGTGGAAAATAAATTACGAGACTAGCATAGTGAATATTTTCAGTGAAAATCTGATTGAGTCTCCTATTCACCTTTTTCTTCCTAGTCTGTGTCGTTAGCGAAAATTTCGATATTTATCTTCTCTCTAATATAGGGCACTAAATGCATATCTGCAATTGGAATTAATTATTGCAGGAAATCTGAAGTTTCACGGCGTAAAGGTAAGCAAGCCTCAGAATAGTAAGACAAACTCAGAATTCAGCAAAGAAAGAACAGAGTGAACCAAATACGTTGCGGATCCACAATTAATAATACACAGCGATCTTATTATTATTGATGCAGGAGTAAGTTAAAGTACCATTTTAAGAACTGCTGGATGTCCCAAAAACTTCGTCATAACCTAGATACTCACTTTTTTCCTTCATTCTCACCGTAACAAATGCCTTTTAACACCGGCGCTTCGTCTTGCGCACTTTAATTACCTGAAAATGAGAAGACCACGAATCCCAGCCGACCGCCCCTGCTACAGGTTGAGGAGAATTCTTGATGAGCTACGCGTGAAATATGAGGAAAGTTGAGCCACGTTTAAGCTAATTTACATTTTAGCGGTCTTTGTCTCAAAGCCAGGTGCAGTGCATGGACTTTAGGATTAACATCCATTTTCGTCGCTTTTGTTACGTGCATAAAATTTGTGCTAGTTACTCAAGAATTATTACACTCACTGTAGTCTGTAAGACATAATAGTCGAATTTTTTAAAACGGAAGCAAAGCCGAAATGTAAACTGATCTGTAATGGGTAGACATCAAACAAGAAGATGTCCAAAACAGCAAAATTTGTAGGTCTAAAAAAACAAAAGCGAAGCTGATTAAGAGGAGAAAACCAAAGAATGAAGAGAAATATTATTTGAAGAATTACAATTTGGACGTGCTGCGTCAGTTCTGCAACAATGCTGGTTGCAATGGTCATGTGAACGTTCTCGCACGAGGTTCTAGGCGTCCACATAGCACAAACGTTTGGCAAGATCGACGAAATTTAAGGACAATAGTAGCAGGTCATGCAGCTATTACAGGAGAGAAGCACTGCTGCCAACCCGCGAGTCTCCACAACCAAAATAAAAGAAAAATCCCACTGGCGTATGTTACGGCCCACTTTAGATTTAACTCAAGTTTTATGATTTTTTGCCAACATTTCGGACACAAATAATAAAAATATAAATAACTATCGGGTCCGCTCGCGTGTTGGTTGATTATGATAGATAAGCTATCTTTCAGTTGTGTGCTATGAGGTTTTGGTTTTGAAGGATGAAAAGAAATACAATACCTTCTTTAGAAACATGCATTTTTAATCAACATTACCAGGAAAGTAAGTAGTTTAGATCAAATCACAAGTCAAAATGCACTCGTTTCGAAGAATCCCATCACGAAATTCAACAGTAATGATTGTAATATCACAGATCGATCACTTGATGTAATGCGCGAAACGACAAATCGATTTTTTGAAATAGATGTATTTAAAGAAATTTCTTATATTTCGTTATTCGTATGCTTATCCTTACAGAGAAAGAGCTGAAGACATTGTAGCATGCATAGACCAAAGACATGGTCTGTGGCATCACGTTTCGCTGTATGTAACCTCCTTGCTATTGAGTTGCAAACGGCATCGCTGGCTTTCAGTCCGAATTTTTTTATAATTTGACGACTTTCAATCACCATATCTTCCACCCCTTATAGCTATCGGCATGGAATGGCTATGGTGTACAACGGGAGACTTCGGACAACAATTACACACAGACCATTCGTTTACGTTCTATAGTTTTCGCTGCAGAGCGAAATATTAACACACACACACACGTAGAATTTTATATACACCGAGAAGCACTGCTGCCAACCCGCAAGTCTCCACAACTATAATAAAAGAAAAATCCCACTGGCGTGTGCTACGGCCGACATTAGATTTGACTCAAGTTTCATGATTTTTTGCCAACATTTCGGACACAAATAATAAAAATATAAATAACTAGCGGGTCCGCTCGCGTGTTGGTTGATTATGATAGATAAGCTATCTTTCAGTTGTGTGCTATGAGGTTTTGGTTTTGAAGGATGAAAAGAAATACAATACCTTCTTTACAAACATGCATTTTAATCAACATTACCAGGAAAGTAAGTAGTGTAGATCAAATCACACGTCAAAATGCGTGGCATCAAGTTTCGTTGTATGTAACCTCCTTGCTATTGAGTTGCAAACCTCATCGCTGGCCTTCAGTCCGAATTTTTTATAATTTGACGACTTTCAATCACCATATCTTCCACCCCCTTATAGCTATCGGCATGGAACTGCTATGGTGTACAACGGGAGACTTCGGACAACAATTACACACAGACCATTCGTCTGCGTTCTGTAGTTTTCGCTGCAGAGTGAAATATTAACACACACACACGTAGAATTTTATTTACACCGATAACTTTCCATCCCAATATACTCCACCCTTTTATCATTATCAACCCTCGAACAACAATGCAACCAATAAAACCATTTTCAAAGAGTAAACATAATTTTCAAAGAGTAATTATTGTTCCGCATTTCGCGTTATATTCTTCAAATTATTAAATATCTATCAGATCGCTATAAAACTGTTCCTAAAACATTCCTCGGGTATAAATTACTAACTGTACAAACAATTAAGTATCTGTGTCTTGTCGTTCGGACGTGATAAGCGTACACCGAACAGACATTCACATTTATAGATATAGATAAAAACTGAGACATTACAATTACGACTCTAGTAATAAGAAAATATCCAGCCAAAATTATTTGATATTTGAGTTTAGCTTTGACATATAAACTCTTTTTGAAAGTTTACCTCTTTAAACTATTATTTTAATATCTCTCCCACATTTTCATTATCACTTAATTTATTCTCTTAGGGAACGATCTTATTGTATAAATAGGATAGATGCCAAGTTCGCAGTTTTTATTCTATTTATTCAATACGGCCGGTTTCAACACACTATTGTGTCATCATCTGGTCTCATTGATATTAAACTGCTTATTATAGTACGCCACATAAAATCTGGCAGGTGTACTGGATGATAGCTATATATAAAATCATGGCCTGGTAGAAAGTCAGATATAAAATAGGTGGTTGGTCAAAATTAAAGCAGTAAAATATATATAATACCCACGTTAGTGCACATTTCTGGTTCGTTTTAGAAAGTGCTCAGCATTTGATTTTCGGAACTTGCGGGACGCGTTGCTCAGCGCGCTCGGTCAGAGGGTTCTGAAGTGGTAGCTCAGCGTGCTTGGGCAGTGGGCTCGACGCCATCTGTAACGAAAACACCGAGTCAACGACGAAACGATGAAAATTAAACAAAATACAGCAACGTCCACAAAGGAACGATAATACCGAAGAACCAATGAATAGTATAACGGTGGTTCGATGAACCCTCTGCCAGGCACTTCTGCAGAATATCAGATGTAGATGTAGATGTAAGAGAGAGGAAAAAAGGGCTCAACGCCATCTGTAATTAAAAATTAAAAAAATTAAAAAAACTGAGCAAAATTCTCAACGAACACCCCAGAAAGAACATCAACAAACGACAACAAACCATAGATCTAACTGAAGAATAAAAGATATAAATAAAAATAAAAGAATTTGGAATTAAATCTAAATTAGCAAATCTTATTCGCGAAACACTCACATACACCAAATCAAAAGTAAAGCTTCAGGGTGAAATTTCCAAGGCGTTCAACATCAAAACAGGTGTAAGGCAAGGTGACGGCCTGTGTCCACTTCAACTGCGTCCTAGAGATAATAGTAAGAGAATGGAAACAAAAACTAAAAGATCATAAGCTATCACCAATCAGATTGGGGACTAAGCATAAAGGTATTGAAATTCACTGTCTAGAATTTGCGGATGATTTTGTCATTCTTTCTGAAAACCTAACAAATGCATCAATCCAAATCAATCTCTTACAAGAAATAGCCAACAAAGCAAGTTTAAGAATTTCTGTAAAGAAAACAAAATTTATGACAAACATAAAGAATGCTCCAGAAATCCTACTAACAGATATTGGGCCGATAAAGAGGGTAAATAAATTTAAATATCTTGGAGAAATGATTCAGGAAAATGGCTTAGAAAAGTTTGCTGTAGAAGAAAGAGTGCATAAAATGGAGAGAGCATATGGTGTAACCAGGAACATTTACAACAAAAGGTCTCTGCCTAAAAATCTGAAAATACAGCACTACAACAGTAGTAAAGCCAGAATGTCTTTATGCAAGTGAATGTTTAGTACTGAATTACAAATTACATAAACTTGAAGTCCTAGAAAGAAAAATCATTCGAAAAATACTTGGTCCACTAAGAAATACAGAGGTATGCAAATTAAGAAGTAATGCAGAAGTTTATCGCAACATAGAAAACATAACCGAAACTCTACGGAAGAGGCGACTGCTATTTTTTGGACATTTATACTGAATGAACAGCAACAGGTTAACCAAACAGATTTTTAAATATCTCTGGGACAAGAAGTCAACAATGGCATGGATTCAAGAAGTTAGGAAAGAGTTGGAAAGAAACAATATAAGTAAAAAAGATGCAACTTTTAAGAAGAAAGTGTTAAAATGGAAGGGTTCTAAGGCAGGAGGGAGAAAAAGACAGGAGTAAAGTGGTCTGAGGAGAGAAAAAGGATGTATAGTGAAAACATGAAAGAATACTGGAGGAAAACGAAACAAGAACAAAGGAGGAAACATTGAAACTGGTGCGTGGTCCTTAGATGGCCGAAACGAAGAAAGAAAGAAAGAAGAAAACCCCACCACTGGCATTTTTTTCATCTTGTATCCTAAAAGGTTTTCGCACACTTGTTAATTGAACACAACTATATCGAGCAAGGTTCTGAGTTGTTCAAATGTAACAGCGCTTTCTCTGAAAAGCGCATTTGTTCTATTTTGTGAACATATCATGAAAAACATACCAACGAATTGCAAACATAGACTTCTTTATCACACGTACGCCAACTGGGGAGATATTTTTACAATGACTGGTGTAAATGACGTAATGATAAGTAACTTTGTATATAGATTAAATACTATTGCTTTGTGGAATTCGGTATTATCACACATATTCCGTTTGTTTTAGCTGTAAAATAAAATGTAGTCACGGTTTGAAAAAGCATATTTGTTCATTTTAGCGCAGGACAAAATAACACGAACGAAGTCATATCTGAACTATACAAAAGGTAATGCAATCTACGTTAAAAGCGTCTATACCAACCAAATCAAGACAAACATTTTAGATGACTCATTGATTCTAATTAATTACTTTCAACATATTCCATAAATAGCGAATAATTGCTTAGGGAAAAGCAACTGGTAATTTGTTTCAATGTATACACTCCCCTTCCGTTTCATTAAGAAACGACAGTTGCTACAGAAATCTAGGACTCCCTTTATATATAAATCAGTATCTATCGTTGTTTACAATATTCATTATCACTGTATCCTCCCCCGCTTCAATTCGTTGTTTCGTATTTCACGGCATGTTCATGAAATATTTTTGCTTCGGTAGAGCTTGGGTACCGTTCTACGATGCTACTGGCCCGTGACAGAAGAACTTTTCTTTTGTTAACATCATTAGAAACTTTGTTTACCTTCTTTTTTTTCAATTACGTCTTCTCACATACTACTTTTCCGAGACGACATATTGTTATCTGAACGTGAAACACTAACTTCAGTAAATAAATTCTGTTGTGTAACTTCGATGTTATTCATTCACAAGAACATACTGCTCTTAATCTCCAGTCAGCTAGTACACACTTAAGCTAATCCAAACTGAAATCGAGTGCTCCAAATCTTTGTTAAATGCAGAAGACTCGAGAACTACCAAGGACATGAATTTCTGCAGTTCTTAGTATTATTTCAAACTTCAGTTGTTCATAATATATTGGAATAAATTCGGATACGTTTTACACGTGAAAGGCCAAGTAATTAGTTTCACTGAAGTCAATAACGCTAGCTTCGAAAGTGGAGAAAACTCTCACCACATCCCACGCAGATTTACAAACATCTATGGGCGGGAACGCGAAATACTGCATCCAAACGGAATCTCCGCATTTCTCGGCTGACACGGCGTGTGGTGGACTTGAATTTCCGGCCTAGACGCACCGTTATATTTATACACGCCGGGCTCGGTTGGCCAAGAGACACACGCTTATTGGCCGCTTTCAATGCTACAGCAGACCTCTTATGATACACAAGTACTAATGTCGCTGTACTTTGGAAACTTTTTCTCCCAACAGTCAGTACTGAAACCAGGTGGATGAGCCGACGAACACTATTGCGGTAGGCGGTTTCCCACATTCCAATGGGCGGATACCGAGTTGGTACACAAGTCCAGCCGGAATTACACGATGCCGAAAATATAAAAACTAAACTTTATCTCAATTCCACATGTAGAACAGTATAGACGGTTGGGATAAACACATTACCTCTCGGCGGATAATAAGCGATGGTAGCAAAGGTATCCACATACTCCTGAAATTAACATGCCATATCCGAAATAACCGTAACGAGGTTGAGAATCCTGAACGAAGAGTAAACGAGAAAAGCTTTACCCACCGAATGCCAAATTTAACGTCTGTGTATGGAAAATGAGTTTCGTACGGAAACTAAAATCTCTTATTAAAAAATATAAGGCCTGAGGGAAAACCCGTCTTCCAGGCATTTATGTGTTCTTTACGGTTGTAAATGTAGCATGTGTTCCTTTCACGACAGTCACGACCTACTAAAGCAACCGTACGACAGAGATGATCCGCATAGCTTCTGGAAAGCGGTAAGGGAAAGATACTGTACGTTTCTACTGCCATTTATGTGTGGTTACAGTGTAATTCGACACTATAAAATTTAAAGTTGGCAAAAGAGTTCAACCACATCCAAAACAGATAATATACACACATCTACATATATACTTCGCAATCCACAGCAAGGTGCGTGGCGGAGGGTACACTGATACCACTAATAGGCATTCCACTGCCATACAGAACGAGGAGAAAAAAAATGTACGAGCACTAATTTCTCTTTCTGATCTTTATGCGAAATGTAAGTAGGTGGCAGCAAGATCGTTCAGCAGTCAGCTTCAAATTTCGGCCCTCTAAATTTCTTCAGCATAATTTCTCGAAAAGAACGTCGACTTTCCTCCAGCGATTTTCATTTGTGTTCCCGGAGCATTTCTATGACACTCGCACATTGGTCGAACCTACCAGTAACGAACCAGCTGATCGTCTCTGAATTTTTTCCATGTCTTCTTTAGAAGTGCTGCGGGGCTCAAACCCTTGAGCATTACTTACGACGTGGTTGTACAAGCGTTTTATACGCGGTCTCCTTTACAGATGTACTACATCCCAAAATTCTCCCAATACAACGAAGTCCGCTGACCGCGATACTCATAACGTCCTTACATGTTCGTTCCATTTCATATCGCTCTGCTATGTTACGCCTAGATATTTGAACGACTCGACTGCATCAAGAAGATATGCATTCGAAAAATTATGTGATTGTTTTTCCTACTCATGTGCATCACCTTACATTTTTATACATTTAGAATTAGCTGCTATTCTTCACACCAATTAGAAATTTTCGTCTGAGTCATCCTGTATGCCATTACAGTCAATTAATGACTAGGGTAAGGTGGTACAATTTCGATATAGGTACAATTCCGATCAACGTAAGTTTTCGCGCCATTTTTCTGTCTCGTAGTGTCTCGTTGTGTCGCGTTGTAGAGTAGCAGGTTTCTACAGCTCCTCCTGTCTTTTCCAAGAATATACCGCTTTCCGGTAAGGAGATATAAATTTTTTCCCTTTAAAGAGGTAAGTGAAGCTACTTAGTCTAACGCGCTATTATAAACCATCTAGTTAAGGGTGACTGGATTCGCTCGCAAAAATGCAATGTTTGGTACCACGAAGTATGCGTTGGTGCGTGACAGAAAAAGTGCTTTTTTATGTGGAAGATGCCCGTAATCAAAATTGTACGAGGAAGTGATCACAATTGTACCTAGTGTGGTACATTTTCGATCGATTTTTCTCAATTCCGTAACCTTTTTTTGTGTTTATACCAACATTTGTAACTGTATAATATTTGTGTTACATATTCATTAAACATCCAAGAACAAGTACCACAGTTAAAATTATACCTTTTCGCAATTTGTTTCCAGTTATAATAACATTTGTCCGAAATGATTGAAATTGTACCACCTTACACTCACCGTCCCATACAGCACATCATCATCGGCAATCACCCAAGAATTACAAGTTAATCCTTGAGAAAAACATTCCTCTGCAATGTCAACGAATGGTATGACAAGTTGCTTATCATATTATTTTAGTGCAGTAGCAGCCAAGTGACTCGATGCATAATATGGTGAATATTACGAAGTAGATGCGCGAAACGTATTTTGACTGAAATAAAAAGGAATTTTTTAGGTTTTCTTTTGCAAGCTTACACAATTATATAAAAAAAGTAGGAACATAAAATATTCCTGAGAAACGATACGTTTGGAATATTTTCAAAATGGTCATTGGTTCGTAGCACCCAGAATCATTACAGAAGTGAGACACACCAAACGTCATTACTGCAAGCCGTAAGGGAAGGGGAAGTTCGTGACGTATCTGTCGTCTGGGGCGGACAAGAGTCTCCACATGGACTGCCTGTTAACACTAATGAGGGGCAGGCGGGGTCGCCGCCCTCCACATGCCGCCAGCAAACACCACTTCTCTCAGAAACTGACTGAATGGGTACATTTGCCAACCGTGTGTATTACAAACACATTTTGTGTTTTCTGTGGCCAGTCGAATCAAATGTTCGAATGTATGTAAAGCTTTGGGACCAAAATTCAGTAGTGATGACTCCCTAGTCTTACAGACTGCTTTAACTTATGCTAAGGACTATACACAGCAGCGATCGGCAACTGCCGGACCTCGGTCTAGGTCTGGACCGCGGAAGGCCAAATCCTGGCCCGCGAAAAATATTTTGAAAGTGTGAGTAACATACTCCAATTATTAAAAAAAATATTTTTCTGTAGATAACAACACCGACCTACAAGTAAATGGGAGATTAAACTGTCACTTAGTTCAAAGTGCATCATCATTCCGTCGCAAGCAGGTTTTTTGAAAGAGCCGTTTTAAGTCAAGAATTTCTTCTTTTCGTAGCAGTATTTGAATATAAAAATAATCCTGAAATAGACATTTCCATATTATCAAATTTCTTGGCAGATCTTAAGAAGAAATTTGTAGTAAGGTTGGAATAAACAAATTGTGTGACGATTTTTAAAATCACCTTTTGAGGTTTCCCCTGTTGCAGAATGGACGGATGTGGTTGCGAAATTGTTTCATCTGTCAAAGCCTTTACTCTAAACGGAGATAACAGACTTGCAGAAAGACATTTACTTTCAAACGTATAAAAATGTATCCACTCAACAATTTTGAAGTCAACAAGTCCCGGAAAAATATGAAAACTGCAAAAAATTAGCGATCTACCTGGCTGCTATATTTGGCTCCACATATATTTGTGAAATATCATCTTCAAAATGAATTTCTTGCAGTATAATTATCGCTCAAGACTAACAGCTGCCCACCTTGAAGATAGTACTCGCATTTAAGAAACTGGCTGAAGACAGCAAATGTAATTTTTCCCACGGATTTTTAACACACGTACGCATATTTCATTGTATTTCATACTTTCTTGGTAAAAATTAAAAAAAAGAGAAGGTCTGTATAATGCATGACCTGTTTCTTGAGTTTTCAATAAAAGCTTGACTATCCATTTTATTTCATACTTTTTATAAAGTAGGTAGATAGCAAATAATACAACATTTTCTGGATTTTTTTTATATATTATTATTTTACAGCTTTTGTATTTCATATTATTTTGAGAGTGAAAATTGAAATTAAAAATCATTAAAGAATATGATTTTTTTCTGGATTTTTGATTGTATTTCATATTATTTTGTGCATAAAATTGAGGTTGTACATCTGCACTTCGATAAAAATGTTCGAAAGTATCCGGACCCCATCTAAGATTACATGCCGACCTCTGATTATACACCCATGCCCGAAGGAGGTCCGAATCTCCGACGGGGAGCAGTCGCACCCTCCACATATAGGGCCTTAGAGCGAACGGCTATTCCAGTACGTCCCAGTCAGTAATCCGACTCACCGATTTTGCCATTTCGCTTTAGCAACGTAGGGGAAACCCGGACACGTTATCCATTTTTTTTATTTTTGTTAATATTAATTTACATTACACATTTAAATTTATGAAATTGTTGTTAAATATTAGATAGGTCTTTACTGAATCTGGATAGCAGTTATTAAGCTTCAAAATATCAATTGAAGTATTCGAAAAAATTAAGTACTGGACATATGTCTAGTGGGACAATCTGCTCCTACCTCGGGGTAAGTTGGCCTAGAGACTGGGGCACGTTAACCCAAGTAGTCTTTTGGTGAGTATAACTATGCGACCTTCCTGTCGGTTCTCACCAATAAGACTTGGGCAATACATGACTCATGATAGTAAAAGTTTATGGCTCGTTGTCTCTGTTCATTGGGGTGAGTTATGTATCTCAGCTTCTATGCCCTAAACAGCTACCCAATCTGTTTAAACAAGATCAATAATCAATCCGTCATTTAGCCAATCAATCTGCATATGATTAAGTGAAAGTATGTTTAACAAACATAAACCTCTGAATGACCAACAAACTGGATTCTAAGATAAAGAAGTGATTCACTCACGAAGTAATTCTTCAAAAATGAAGTTTATTACTCTTATTAGACTTGAAACGCGGAGGTGGTCCTACTTTATACGTCGGTAAATAACTAAATATTTCCGCAACTATTGTTCATAAGAGGCACAATAAGTATCACACGCACTCAAAAGTAAAAGTTCCAAATTATCACTGGTAAGTTAGAGTAGTCCATCGAACTTCGCAGTTCCAAGTTAATCCGCGATAAAAGTATTTGTTATAAAACTCAGTTTGTCATCACACGAGTACACGATTGGAGAATTATCACAGTTCCGCAGCCCTAATAGTTTATCACCTTTCAAGCAGAAACTAAGTTCTGCAGCCGCAGTCCCGTAAATTTTCTAAGTCCACACTTGCCTATCTCTTCAAATCACACCGCCCACCCAGCGTCACAAACTTTCACTACCACGTCCAAGTTACGAGTCCCTTCCCAACCGTTCGAAAGCGTGCTCTATCTGCTCAGAAATTTCCATCCTTCCGCACATCCTAACGCCTCATCTTTAAAATATAATTTCCCTTCCAAAATATTACACATTTGAATATCACAGAATTAAATGCTTTGACCACCTCCCTACAAATTTTGTTTACATTTAACAAACAAATATATATTTATCAATACTAAAATCGGTTGAGACTGAAGCTCTTTGCTCAAGTAGCCATTAAGCGTGGCGTCTCACTGTTCAAATATACTGCCGCCGTCGAAATATAGTTAAACAATTAATATTTAATTTACCATGGCTTTTTATATAGATATATTCAGTTCTTGTCCACAAATACAAATAATTGTTTATATATAAATTATCTGCTGTAAATCTACTATTATTAGTCGGCCATGAAATATTTAAGTGGCAGTCTATAACATGAAAAAAGAACGTTAATAAGAAAAATATTAAATATAATAAAATACATATATAAATGTAATGCGCGTTGGTATGTTCATGGTTTGTGTTTCTGTGGTGGAATATATGTTCTGACACAAGAATATTATTACCTCAAAGAAAAACAGAACAACAGAGTAAAACAAAGTTTATTGACAGAATATGGAAGTAACGTGGTACGCCTTTTAAGATCGGTAGCGTGGTACAATGCTGCCCATTTGCTTCTTAAATCGTTAGTGGTAAACACTACGTATCAATAATTGTAAATATAAGTCTTATAATATTATTGTACTGAAATTTATCGGCTTTTTATCTGTAAGGGATATTGAAATTGTAATTACGGCGTTTGATTCCCTCAAGTCTCCTGAATCCATTAGTATAATTATATTTGCCGTATGATCATTTCCTGATTTTATATGGATTTTTAAAATAATGTTTGTGGCTATATTGTATTTCAGTTGCAATCTGGAATAGCCGCTATCGCTCAGCCAAGCGTTTCCGGTTTCCGACCACATTAGGGAAATATGAAGGAATTGAGATACCAACAGTCTTACGTTTAATAAAATATTTATTGTATCACAACCAGTTTCGTCATTCCACTACGCCATCTTCAGGTCTCTGTGTATTAAAAAAACGTAATCAACTGACTAAGCCAGCAAAAACGTAAAAACAAAAAACTATTGTATGGTAACACACTGAAAGTACAATATTACAATATAGGAATGAAACCACTATTCAGTACCACATAAAGAATATGTACAAACGTAGACAACAATAACATTCATTTCCTATATATATATAATAGTATAATAGCGACATTTGCAATCCCAAAGCTATATTGTAATATTGTATTTTCAGTGTGCTACCATTATATATGCCTTAGTCACTTGATTAGGTTTGTTTAATACACAGGGACCTGAAGATGGCAGAGTGGAATGCCGAAAGTGGTTGTGATAGAGTAAATATTTTATTATACATACGGCTGTTGGTATCTCACTTCCTTCATAGTCTTAACCAGCCGCTGTCCCGTTTCCACCGTCAATGATGGAGTAAAGAACATTGAGGAAAACCTGACTACCTGCAGTATCCCATTCACTAGGTCCAAACTGGTAGCCGACCGGCTGGGGAATCCAACATCTTGGAAAAACCCGCCTTTCACATGGAAACAATCAGCTTCTCCCTGTATCTGTAATATCACGACTAGGAAATCAAAATAAAACTAACAGTTATCAAGAAATATACTTTAATGTATATAATATCAAGTTGAGTTAATTGCTTAACATTCAGCACAATGACAACAGGACAGGTTAAAATTATTATGACCAGCTCCAAAGGAGCAGCACAGTTTTAACACTCATAGTCCACGGATTTCATTTTTCACGCATCTCTGATGAGTCCAACGCTTACAGTTCGTGAACTGAATTCCCGTGACTCGTCCTCATCATCATCTTTCCTTTTCGAAACGGGCATTTTTCTTCAGTAATTCTTTCCAATGCTTTAGCCCAATGCGAAGGGTTGAAATTCAATTTCTGTTTCCTTAGTTTCAATTACCTGTGCAAACTGACACGAGACCTGTCTGTACTTAGCACAGTACCTACAGTACGATTTTCTTGTAATCCCAAAGTCTTCGCTAACAGTCCTCACAGCTCTTTCCTTTTCTTTTACTCCTAAAACTGCTATTAGCATAGTATCTTCAGAAATCATTCCCCTTTCATTCTTTTATAATTTCGGATAATTTTTATGATACTAGAAATCAAAGTTTTAAACCATGTTTTAAAAACTAGAAATGAAAGAGATTCTCACTTCTCAGATCACTTCTTAAGATTAAAATAAAATTTACTGGTTGGCGTTTATTCAACGTTTTTTATCACGTGAATATATCTTTTGACCTCTCAAACGTATCAAATTGTGTTATTTTAATAATGTAATAAATTCGACGAATTATAAACGTTGTCATCATTAAAAGTAACAAACCTTTCATCGACTTTTAAAAACTACAGCTCCTATGTGTCAGATTGTCTCGGCTGGATATCGTGCTCCGTCCTCTCTGGGCCAACCTTCCCCATTGCCCTCTATACAATAAATTTTGTTCTTTAGAGAACTCACTGAAGCAATTAAGACAGTATGACATATAACCTTAAATAATCCTTTTATTATACTATTCACCCCGTTGCGCCTAAAGCAAGCAAAACTTGAATAACATTTAACCGACGAGTAGAATTTTACTGGAACACGCACAAATGAAGCACTACAGCTCGTCCGAAACTTCGCCGCCTACGATATTGGCCATGTATAAGGAGAGGGACAGTGCTACCTACTTTCTGACTGATTCCTAAGACGATCTAGCGTCTATTGTATGAACTAATTAGAGTGGGCCATCCTGCCGCTATGGCAAACGTGCTCCGGTCTCCGCTACGTTTTTTAATAGCATTGGCGGTATTTGGTGAAGCTCATGTACCAGGTTCATTTAAAGTGATTCCCCTGTGGTGAAGATCACCTGTTACGGAAATGCAAAGTTTTCGTGCAATGAAGTCAAACCTTAATTGGTGATACTTCCAATTTTGCGGCAAACGGCCGTGTTACCCCCAATATTGTGTAAATAATAACAGGAAGATATTTCACGTTAGTTGTTTCGTTGTGGTCTTCAGTCTGGAGACTGGTTTCATGCAGCTCTCCTCCCTACTCTATCCTGAGCAATCATATTCACTTCCTCACAGTAACAGCAACCCACATGCAATTTAATCTGCTTGCCGTATTCGTCTATTGGTCTCCCTCTGCAGTTTTCACCCCAAACACTTCCCTCAACAGCTAAATTAACGATTCATTGACGTATAAGAATCAATCTCTTCTTTAAATAAAGTCAGAACTCCCTTCTCCCCCTCCCCCCAAATTCTGTTCAGTAACTTCTCATGACTTACACGATCTACACACGTAACTTCCAGCATTCACCTGTACCACCATATTTCAAAAGCTCCTATCCTCTTCTTCTCTGACTTATTTATCGTCCATGTTTCAAATGTTTGTAGAGCTTATGGGACTTAACTACGGGCTCATCAGTCCCTAAACTTACAAACTACTTATGAACTACTTACGAACTAGGACGGCACAAATATCCATACCCGAGGGGGGATTCGAACCCCCAACCGTAGTGGCCATGCAGACTGTGACTGGCGCGCCGCAGCCAGCTCGGCCACCGCGGCCGGCGTCCATGTTTCACTCCCGTACACGGTAACACTGTACGATGACGCATTCAGGAAAGGCTTAGTAAAACTTTAATAATAAAAAAAAAACAGTTCCCTTCCCATAGCCATGCTGCATTTTACATCATCTTGCCATCTTAAATTGTTTTACTGCCCAGGAAACAAAACTCATAACATCTTTCTTTTCTCGTTGCCTAATTCTTCCTGTGTCGCATTTTCTTCGGTTACAGTCTGTTAACTCTTGTTTATGTTCATCATCAAAATGTTCAAATGTTTGTTAAGCTTATGGGACTTAATTACGGGGTCTTCAGTCCCTAAACTTACAAATTACCTATCATCTACCTTATACTAAGGACGCCACAAATATCCATGCCCGAGGGGGGATTCGAACCTCCGACCGTAGTGGCCGTGCAGACCGTGACTGGAGCGCCTCAGTCTCCTCGGCCACCGCGGCCGGCTATGTTCATCTTAACATTTCCTTTACAGAGACTATCTATCGTCGGCAAAACACACGGTTTTGATTTCTTCGCTCTCGCCTTTAATTCCCTATCCAGATTTCTCCTTGGTTTCTTTCACAATTTCCCCAATGTAGTCCCATCCAAACCATTGCTTCGCCTTCATGCCCTTCGTCTCTTCCAGCTGCAGCCTGTTTTCTCTACGAGTTGTAAGTAACTTTCCATTCCCTATATTTTTACCCCTCCTGATTTCCGTATTTGAAAGAGTGTATTTAAGTCAACACTGTCAAAATATTTCACAACAAATATGAAATGTAGATTTTCTGTCCTTAGTTTATCTTATAAGAGCTGCCATATACTCAGCATGGTCTTACATGTTTCTATAATTCTCCTAAATCTAAACTGGCTTCGCCGAGGTCGGCTTCTACTAGTTTCTCCATACGTGTTAAGAATTTTGCAACAGTAACTTATTAAACTGCTTGCTTTCATTGTAACTGGGATTTTTGAATTTTTCGTGGGCACCAAGGATATTTTGCATGTCATACATCTCCCACACCATGTGGGATAGGCCTAACCGTGTCATGGCTGGTTTTCCCAAAGACATACGTTGTCCTGAGGCAATGTCGTCTACTCCAGGAGCCGTATTTCGACTTAGAATTTTGTGTACTCAGTCGTATTCTTCTCTCAGTATAGCACCTCTTATCTCATCTGCATCTACTTTCCTTACTGCAATGTAGTCTCGAAATTATTTTATTTCCTATTCTTTTTTATTTTTTATTTTTTGTAGAGCCCTTCCATACATTCTTTACAACTTTCAGCTTTCCTTTCTTTATTCAAAACTGGTTCTTCGTCTGGTCTCTTTGCTGCTTTTCTTGCCTTCAAATGTCTTTTTTATTAACTGTAAGCAGTATCTACTTTTTCCTAGTTATTCATTCAACAGACTTGCATTTTTCCTCTAGCTACTCCTGCCTGCTCAGCATTTTTATACTTCATGTGATTCACATTTTTAGTCGTCTTTACTGCTTTTTACCTTATTTATTTACTACATTTTTATATTTTTCCCTTTCATCAATTAAATTCAGTATTCCTACGATACGCTAGGACCTTTTTCCATAGTCTTTCTAGCTATTTGAGCCTCTCCTGTCTTCACCATTTCATCTCTCAAATCTACTCATTCGTTTTCTACTGTATTACTGTCCTCCCATTTCCGTCAACTGTTGTCTAAAGTTCGCTTTGAAATACCCGAGAAACTCAGGTCTTTCAGTTTAATCAGTATCCTTATTTTACTTCCTTCATGCAGCTTCTTCGGTTTCATTCTACAGTACACAGCCAATCAGATGTAGTCAGAGTTTATATCTGCCCCTGGATATATCTTACAGTTTAAAACTGAGTTCCGAAATCAATGTCTTACCATTATAAAATCAATCTGGTACTTTTCGGTGTCTCCTGGTGTCTTCCACACACACACACACACACACACACGAAACCGTCTTTCATGATTCTTAAATCATTATGATTAAATTATGTTCCGTACAAAATTCGACCAGACGCCTTCCTATTTCGTTCCTTCGCCCCATGCATATTCACGTACTCTTTTTCCTTCCCTTTCTCTTCCTGCTACCGAATTACAGTCCCCCATGATAATACCTTTCCCCTCCCTTAAACGTCCTCTAAATCCTTATACTTTTTTCGATGTTATCATCACCACAGTTAGTTGTACCATTGCAATGACTGTTGACTTCGTCTCTGTCTTGGCTATAAATAATGCGATCCTCGTGCTGTTCATAGTAATTAAACCGCATTCCTATGTTCTTATTATTTATTAGAACTACTGCTGTACCCGAAATGATTTAGTATTTATAACCCTATACTCACCTGCCAGAAATCGTGTTCATCATTCCACTGAATTTCAAAAATCCGCCTTATATATAGCTTCAACCAATCTATTTCCCTGCTAAAATTTTCTAACCTGTCACACGATTTAGGTACCTTTCATTCCACGCTCCGATCTGAAAAATAACAGTGTTGTTTTTCCTGACAATTTTCTTAAGTTGCAGATAATTGACATTCAAAACAAGGGGGCAATGTAAATTGTTATTTGTTGTGAAATATATGTGCCGTGATTGATGTTCATTATTTTATTTCAGATTACCCGTTTCGACAAACAAATTTGTCATATTCAGATCTGCAACTCTGTTATGATTTTTGTGGTCTTCAGTCCGGAGACTGGTTTGCTGCATCTCTCCACCGTACTAAGTCCTGAGCAAGCCTCATCATCTTCTCATAGTTACTCTACAATTTAAAAAATAACACCTCTCCATACATCACCTTCTTTGAGTAACCTGCCCTCCTATCTCCCCCTGAGCTCCTAATGGGTGTCTATTTCACCACCGGAATATTTTACCCAAGTCGATGCCATTACCATATGTTCATACAGTTGAAATGAGCTGCATTTCCTCGGGAAAAGTAACAACTGTATTTTTTCCTTTGCTTTCAGCCGTTCGCGGTATCCACACTAGCTGATATTACAAGGCCAGCTCAGTCAATCATCCAGCCTGCTGTCCATACTACTACTGAAACGGCTATTACTGCTCTTCAGGAACCACAATTCTGCCTGGCCTCTCCACAGACACCTTTCCGCTCTGTATTTGAAACATTCAATCCACCCCACCTCCCAAATGTCTGGTTCATAGGGATAGGTTTCACGTTAGCTGCCGAATTAAGTGCCCATTAGTGTTTAAAAAAGATTTTTCCGCTATGTTTTGAATTAAAATGCCGTTCTGGATGGCCTTATTCGTAGAAAGCTACTCATTTCCTTTGCAGGAGATTTCGAACCCTACGTTCTGCAGACTAGAAATAAATAAGAGGTATTAGTTTCACCCAAATTCAACTCATTCATTTAAAACATGTACTTTGTAAGTACACAATATCAAACTTAACATTTTGTACCTACGCGTTAATTAGCGTTTAGTCTCTTTTGAAACCACGCCTACTTGTTTTCGCTTGCAAAAAACGGGTGACCCGGGTCGAATCCTGGTCCCGCACAAATTTTCATTTGTCACCAAGTAACAGACCACCTTCAGAAATGCAACTAAAGTCGGTAGAATTCGTAAACCGCGAAAGATATATATATCCAGCAGACGTCTTCGATTTATGACCAGGTGCCATGCAACGCGGAATAGTGCCTCAGCACTGGGTGGACAGTTAAAGATTTTAGAGGACAGGAAGAAACTTTGAACTCCAAAAGCCTGGACGTTAACTTTGGCAGCTATCATTGTTCATCTACAACACTAAATTTTCATTCAATTATAATAACTTTTCCTTGTGTTATTAAGGTTGTAGAATCTTTATGCTGAAGCGTACCTACGCACGCCTACTATGTAACACCTCAACAAAAGTATACAGTGCTATTAGCCTCATCCAGCTGCCGGATTTATGTGTCTAGCATTCCGCATACAAGTTGTTGATACTGTTAAGTTTCTCATTATTATAATTTTGAAGTAGTACACTAATCATAAGCTTTTAACATGTAAGTAAAAATATTCTAGGTCCTGCAATACTTATAAGAACGAAGAAAACAAAGGCACTGTCTTATATATAAGTTTCATTTGAAATTGTATATAATAAGGAAGAACAAATACGTGTTAATTATTGCAATGATTTTCATGTCGTCGTATCACAGGACAAGGAAATAAAATGCACATTTTCGCAGCACATCGCAGTATAGTCTTTTCTACATTTTCATTTTAAAATGTACACGGTAGGTTCATTATTAGTGTATTGGGCAAAAAATTGAAAAGTTAAACACCGTTTCGAAATTATATTCCTAACAATGTTCCCCTTTGTAAATTGGAAATATATACATGCGCACATTAAAATATGGCCCTTATGTCCGTCCGATTGTTCACTATACCATTACGTTAAAGTTATGTGAACTGCTTAAGAACTTTCTGTTATCTTTGGTAATAAAGTTTTCTATCGTATTTTACAGGTATATCTTTATAATGCACTTATTAAGTAGTTTATAGGCCATGTCCATCAAATGTTCATTAGAGTATCGTGTTAAGCAGTGTTTTTAAACCTTTTCGAATATGCGACCCCTACCAAATCAAAATATTCTGGCGACTCGCACCCCTCCTCACTGTAACAAAGCCTTGTTATCTCAAAGAAAACAAATTTAATCTTTTTTATTTCGCTAAGATTTCATTTAAATTGTTGGACAAAGTGTCTTTCAGCATTTTCTTCTGAATGGAATACATTATCCTATTTTTACCTGATTTCCGACAGGAAAATATATTTTGCTTAACTAATGTTTTGCATTTCAGGCAAGACTCAAAAGCAAATTATACTGATTAAGAAAGGTCCCGCTGCACAGACAATATGTGAAGTAATTTTTTCTTTCGAAATTTTCATAATTAGTTATTGTATCATGTTCTTTTACCTATCGTTTGGTTCCTGCAAACAGTTTTCAGACTATGCGTTAATTCATTATTTTCAATTCATAATGAATGTTACACAAGGAATTGCTTAATTTTAACATTACATATCACTTAGGCATACTTTTTGATTTACTGAACCCCTGATTGTTTTATGGTGGAAGTAATTCTTCCTGTGACGACGAGGTGACCGTATCGAGGAGCGGTTACACTTTCGATGAAAGGATGCACTTTGACCTGAATCGACGGCTCTCTGCTGACAGGATGGACATCGTCTCGAAGGCCGTACGTGTGAGTCCAACGATCCGGTTAGACATGAAATTCGTGGCCTTTGACGAGACTTTAGAAACTTGTATAACCAATTGTTGATGTTCCCGTCGCCGCCACTGTCACTATCGGCACTTGTGTAGACGTCTTTCGGTTGCATCACTATATGAGATTACGATGATATGTTCCATATCTCCCTGTATGGACATGTTTCCAGTGCTATAATTTCAGTCTTACGAACAAAGTACTTGGGTTCGAACAAATACACCAAAATCATGTGAGTGGCAATGTAAAGGTCCCTTATTGCACTAGTGATACCCATATATCTGCAAAAATCTGCAGACGTCCGTTAGAGGCCTCTGCGTGTGCCACGCCGCACTGCACTTTGACCTGCCGATACGCCAGTTGGGACCAGTAGGAAGGGGGCAGTGTGACTGCAGCTTTGTGACGTTATTTGTGTAGTAAAGCGTCAGATGTGTGTTTCTTTAGGCAATATAAAAATGTATATAAAATAATCTTGATGCTGAAGCCCTTTTTTGGTGCGTGTTTGCTTTGTAATCCGCCATCTTGTTTATAACAGTTCTCAAACAGTAACATTAAACACTAAGTTCTCCTATTCAGCTTCTCTCTCCACTAATGAAGATACCAACAAATGTAAGTTGACCATGTTTCATTAGCACATAATTACATGCCAATATCGTTGACATCAGTTTCCTGTAGAATTTTGGAGCATATTCTTAGTTCGAATATAGTAAATTTCCTTCAGACGGAAAAGCTTCTTTCTATAAATCAGCACGGGTTTTGGAAACATTGTTCATGTGAAACTCAGCTTGCCCTTTTCTCACATGACATCTTGCGAGCCACAGGCGGATCGTGTTTGTCTCGACTTCAAAAAGGCGTTCGACGCGGTGCCACAGTAGAGATTGCTAACGAAGATACAAGCTTATGGAATAGGTTCACATATTTGTGATTGGCTGGAAGACTTCCTAAGTAATAGAACGCAGTACGATGTTATCGACGGCAAGTGTTCGTCAGAGACGAGTTTATCGTCAGGCGTGCCCCAGGGGAGTGTGATAGGACCGCTATTATTTTCTATCTATATAAACGATCTGATGGACAGAGTAAGTTGTAATTTGCGGCTGTTTGCTGATGATGCTGTTGTGTATGGGAGGGTGTCGTCTTTAACTGACTATAATAGCATACAGGATGGCTTAGACAATATTTCTAGTTGGTGCGAAGAATGGCAGCTAGCTATCAATGTAGAAAACTGTAAGGTGATTTGCATAAGAAGGAAAAACAATCCCATAATGGTGGGATACAGCATTAGTAGTGAGCTTCGTGATGCTGTCGCGTTGTTCAAATATCTAGGCGTAACATTGCAGAGCGATATGAAATGGAACGAACATGTAAGGACAGTTGTGACTAAGGCGACAGCCGACCAATTTACTGGGAGAATTTTGGGAAGATGTACTTCACCTGTAAAGGAGACCGCGTATAAAAAGCTTGTACGACCACGTCTTGAATATTCCTCAAGTGTTTGGGACCCACAGAAGATCAGTTTAAAGGAAGACATAGAAGCAGTTCAGAGGCGAGTAGCTAGGTTTGTTACCGGTAGGTTCGACCAATGCGCGAGTGTCACGGAAATGCTCCGGCAACTCAATTGGGGATCGCTGGAGGACAGACGACGTTCTTTTCGTGAATTTCTGTTGAGGAAATCTAGAGAGCCGGAATTTGAAGCTGATTGTAGTACTATCTTGCTGCCGCCTACTTACATTTCGTGTACTGATCACAAAGACAAGAGAAATTAGGGATCGTACGGAGACATATAGGCATTCTTTTTTTTTTTTTTTTTTCCTCGTTCTATTTGGGAGTGGAATAGGAAAGGAAATGCCTAGTAGTGATACAGTGTACCCTCCACCACGCACCTTACCGTGGATTGCGGAGTATATATGCAGATGTAGATGTAGAAACATCATAAATGCGGTTAGATGAACGCTCTACCAGGCACTTCAGTGTCACTTGCAGAGTATTTATGTTAATGTAGATAGGAGATGAATAGGCCTTTGTGACTTCACCAGCACAAGACTTTGACATGGTTGACGCTTGCAGGGAAGATCCCATCCGCCGCCTCGTACCTGTGATGGAGGTGCAAGCCGGGAGTTGGGCTGGCATGGGGTTGAGAGTTTTGAGTTGGAGCTCGGGGCGTCTGCAGACAGCAGGGCTTCGGGCGCCCGTCGCCTGGAATCTTCACGCCCCGGCGGTCACGGCGAGGTGGGCCCTTTTAGCCTCCGACACGTGGCGCGCAGACAACGGGGCCGATCCTCCGGAGCCTGCTCACACTCTGGGCCCGTCTTGCAGCTGTTCACACACAGGGGGAGGCCACGGATTTTATTCAAACTGGGTACACTTTTAGTAGCCAATTAGAAAAGTGTGCATTTAGTAAAGCGTACTACATAGACAATGTTCCTGTATGTTTGGAACGAGGAATTCTTATATCAAAAGCAAAAAATTCTTTCCCACCAATGAATTTCGCTTTTACAATAGCTGGCGACCACCTGAAGAGTGACGTCAAAACGGCTCAAATCTTTAAATGTTCAAATGTTTGTATAGGTTATGGGACTTAACTACGGGGTCATCAGTCCCTAAACTTACGAACTACTTATGAACTAGCTAACACTAAGGACGGCACAAACATCCATGCCCGAGGGGGGATTCGAACCCCCGACCGTAGTGGCCGTGCAGACCGTGACTGGAGCGCCTCAGTCCCATCGGCCACCGAGGCCGGCGTCAAACCGGCATTAGCTTGTAAATCCAAATAATAAATGTGCAGGGTGTCTCATGAAAGACGCCTGCCAAGCGTCCGCGGATCTTGCGGTACGACTCCCGGCCGTCGCCACCGCATCCGCCGCCCACGGCAGCGTCCGATTCTCTATTGTGCCGCGAGTGCATACTCTGAGTTAAAGTCTAAAAAACATTGCCATCTGAGTAACCTAAGCTTACCTTTATTTACAGTAGATGTTCACAATGATTTCCCTGTATGGAAAGAGCGGCCTCACATCTCTTGAACACATTTGCGACCACTCGACGAATTTCGGCTGGCGAAATCTGGGAAATGGCTAGCCGAATCCTGTCTTCCAACTCTTCGAGTGTATAGGATTGCTTGCACACACCATGTCTTTTAACATTCCCTAAAGATAGAAGTCACAGGGATTTAGATCTTGAGAAGGAGGAGGCCAGTCAACTATCCTATCATCAGAAACACTTCCGTATTGCTGCCATAGAAGCATTGGCAATGTGTGGTCTTGCATTGTGCAACATGAAATAACCGTACAGATTTTCGATGGGTGAAAGTTCTTGAAAAAATGGATGCAGGATATTGTTCACATACCTGTCAGATTTATTATTTCGTGAAAAAAGATTGGCCCTGTTATTCGCCTCGCAAGAATTGCAGACCACACAAGTTTTCACATCATGAAGAGCTTGTTGATGTAACTCATGTGGATTTTCTGAGCTCCAACGTTGATTGTTCTGCGAATTTACTCGACTGAAAACTCGAAACAAAACACCGAACACTGGCACGCAGTACAGAACGCAAGAGCACGGTGTTTCTACTTCACGACAATAGGGCCGGACTTGGCGCTGTTGCCAAGTGTCCCAGAACAAGCTTAGCGGCGACCGGCAGGCGGAGCGGCAGCAGCCGGCTAACGCGCCGCGCAACTCGCAGACCTCTCCCACGCGTCTTTCGTGAGACACGCTGTATTTACCAACAGCTGTAAAGTTTGTTTTATTGAACTACCGGTTTTAGTAAAATAATAATACCATCTTCAGGTTGTCTGTCATAACAGATATTCAAGAAAACTCTTGAAATGGCCTTTTACACACCTTTATTTTTAAAATCTCACAGGTCCTACATTTACATGGGATACTCTGCAAATCACATTTAAGTGCCTGTCAGAGGGTTTATCGAACCGCCTTTATACTATTCATCTCCCATTCCATTCTCGAATAGTCCGCGGGAAGAAAGAACACCTGAATCTCTCCGTTTTAGCTCTGATTTCTCGTATTTTATTCTGATGATCATTTCTGCCTATGTAAGCGGGACTCAACAATGTATTTTCGCATTCGGAGGCGAATGTTGGCGACTTGAGTTTCGTAAGCAGCCCACGCCACAGCGATATGCGGCGTTGTAATGATTCCCACCCTGTGTCATTACGCTGACTCCCCTGTATCGTGACAGTACAAAACGAGCTGCCCTTCTTTGGACTATTTCGATGTCCTCTGCCAAACCCACCTGATAAAGAACCCACACTGGGCAGCAATACTCCAAAAAACGACCGACTAGCGTAGAGTATGCAGTTTCATTAGTAGTTCTGTTGCATCTTTTAAGGGTTCTCCCAATGAAACGCAGTCTCTGGTTCGCCTTTCCCACGAAATTATCTACGTGTTCTTTCCAGTTTAAGTCTGAATAAACGTGTGTAAAAGGCCATTTCAAGAGTTTTCTAAGATATCTATTATGACATAGAACCTGAAGATGGTATTATTATAATACCGAAACCAGGTATAGTCCGTATTCATTACTTTATATTCAGATGCCTGTCTAGAAACTGCGATACAGTTTAGTGCATAAAACTTTAACGACACCGATTGAGGGTTATAACTTGCAGTAAGCCGTTTCAGGGCATCAGCGTATTAAAGAGGAATCATAAAATCAACTCCAATTTCTTATAACTAAATATAAATAAACACACATGAACAGTGTAACATGCCTGTGAGAGCAATAGTATAGGAAATATAAAAGTCCAATACACGTGGGGTTGTGGTTAGTATACTGGAATGCGGTCTGAGATGTACTGTATTCGAATCCACTTCCTTCCAACTACATTTTAGTCTTATCGTTTGTAACACATTGTAGGAATTATTTATGCATAACACATTGTTATCTAGTGCTGGATGTTAGTTGAAAGAGAGTGCCCGTGCATGAATTAGTAACATGGGTTTGGTGATTTCTGTGTGAATGAAAACAGAGAATGAAACTGCTAAAAAGTGATACGACCAGCAGTGACATTCCTGTTCGTTTTTCTCACAAATATTTGAATTTTGTTCTAAATATTTAGCGATTTCCGAGAATATGAGTAGAGACAAACCTAAGGGAAACGTTTAAATTGCTGGTAAGTGAAATGAGTATCACTGACATTTGGCTGTTTATTTCCGAATTTCTAGTAATTTCAGAGTATATGGTTAGACCGATGCCGGCCGCGGTGGCCGAGAGGACTGAGGCGCTTCAGTCACGGTCTGTACGGCCACTACGGTCGGGGGTTCGAATCCCCCCTCGGGCATGGATATTTGTTCGTAAGTAGTTCATCAGTAGTTTGTAAGTTTAGGGACTGATGACCCCGTAGTTGAGTCCCATAGGCTTTACAAACATTTTTTGTTAGACCGATATTTCCTGCTTGTCCCCAATGTTTTGCTGCTTACTTTCGAATACGTCGCGATTTCCGAGAGTGTGGTTAGACTAATGTCCCTTACTTGTCACCGATATTTGGTAGTCTATTTCTCAATATTTCACGATTTCAGAGTGTGTGGTTAACCAATATCCTAAGAGGACAACTTTAATTTGTTTTGAAAATGTGTACAGAATACTCAGAACAGTGTTGTCTGCTGGCATCTACATCGGTACTGCATGAACGTTTTAGATCTTTGCCTAATGGCAACAGGTAGTATCTCTGGGAAAGCTGTTTTGCTATGGACGTAAGCGTACGTGTAAGCCAGTGGTCATGCGAGTAGCCTGCAAGCTTGGTAAACAGTCGCTTGATCGAACACTACTACTTTGTCCAGTATTTATGACGAAGATTGTGCGGGAATTAAATAGTTATTAACTATCTGATTATGGATTGGAAATGCAGGAAAAAATATAATTAGAATGATACTGAATGTCAAAAGACTCGGCTCAATTTTGTACTTCAGATCTCAGCACTTTCTTTACGTTGCTGTGACTTTAGTTTCTCATCAAAGCGGGAAAGGGGTGGAATATTTTCGGTATTTCTAAATCTGGTCGCGTTGGAGTAGCCGCGTGGACTTAGGCATCATCCTACGGTCTGGACGGTCTCCCGCCGAAGGTTAGAGTCCTCCTTGTGGCACAGGTGTTCTATAGTCTCGGCCTCCCAGGAGGAGCACTTTCTTGAAGTTTCACGTTAATCTTTTATCAATAGGCGTGCTTTCCTGTGTAATGATTTTACGGGTAAAAGTAAGCTTTAACTTTATTGAAGTGTCTAATTTTGATGTGCGGGACACACCTTGCAAATTTGTCGCTAAATAAGTATATTTCAAGAAATATCCATCTTGTTTAAATATGTCAATTGTTTCAAGATTTAAGGTTTCTGTGCATCTTGAGATTCTGTCCTTCATCTGTTGACAGATACCTCTGGTAAGAGGCCTGTCGCCTCTCGTATGAACTAGTGTCGCGTTGCTGGTTGCACACCGTCTCCTGTTTAGTTTCCTTCCGAGGAGAGAGTACGTCACTCCTAGTAACGGCTCCGCAACGCTTGAGGCCACCTATACGTATATTCTACATCTACATCTACACAGATACTCTGCAAATCACATTTAAGTGCCTGGCAGAGGGTTCATTAACCACTTTCATAACTTTTCTCTACCGTTCCATTCTCTAATAGCGCGCGGGAAGAAAGAACACCTTAATCCTTCCGTTTTCGATCTGATTTATGTTATTTTATTGGGATGGTCATGTCTCCCTAAGTAGATAGGTGCTAGCAAAATATTTTCTCATTCATAAGTAAAAGTCGGTGATTGAAACTCCGCAAACAGAAGTCTTTCTTTTAATGATCTCCACCCCAATTCGTGCAACATTTCCGTGACACTTTCCCCCCGTAACGTGATCGAACAAAACGAGCTGCCCTTCCTTGAACCTTCTCAATATCTTCCGTCAGTCCCACCTGGTGAGGGTCCCACAAGGGGCAACAGTACTCCAGGAGAGGACGCACAAATGTGATGTAGGCAGTCTCTTTGGTGGAGCTGGTGCATCTTCGAAGCGTTCTGCCAATGAAACGTAACCTTTGATTCGCCTTCCCCACAATATTTTCTATGTGTTCTCTCCAGTCAAAGTTGTTCGCAATTGTAACTCCTAGGTATTTGGTAGAATTTACGACCTTAAGGTTTGACTGATTTATCGCGTAATTGAAGTTCAGTGGATTTCTTTTAGTGGTCATGTGTATTACTTCACACTTTTCTTTATTTAGTGTCAATTGCCAATTTTCGCACCATGCAGAAATTTTGTCTAAATCGCTTTGCAGTTGCTTTTGATCCTCTGTCGACTTCACTAACCGATAAACGACAGCATCATCCGCGAAGTCTAAGGGAGCTATTCAGGTTGTCTCCTAAATCGTTTATAAACACGAGGAAGAGTAGGGGACCTATAACGCTTCCCTGTGGAACGCCAGATATCACTTCTGTTTTACTCGATGACTTACCGTCAATTACAACGAACTGTGTCCTTTCTGATAGGAAATCGTGAATCCAATCGCACAATTGGCAAGATATTCCATAAGCACGCAATTTCATTAGAAGCCGCTTGTGGGGTACAGTATCAAAAGCCTTCCGGAAATCCAGAAATATGGAATCGATTTGAGATCCCTTGTCGATGGCACTTACCACTTCATGTGAATAAAGGGCAACCTGTGTTTTGCAAGAGCGATACTTTCTGAATCCGTGTTGACTATTGGTTAATAGGTCGTTCTCTTCGAGGTAGTTCATAATATTCGAACAAAGTATATGTTCCAAACTCCTACTGCAAATCGACGTCAATGAGATAGGCATGTAATTTTGGGGATCACTCCTATTGCCTTTCTTGAATATTGGAGTAATTTGGGAAACTTTACAGTCTTTGGGTACAGATCTTTCGCTGAGTGATCGGTTGTAAATTATAGCTAAGTACGGAGCAATTGCATCAGCATACTCTGAGAGGAATCTAGTTGGTATACAATCTGGCCCGGAATATTTGTTTTTGTTTAGTGACTTAAGTTGTTTTACTACTCCAGGAACATCTACTTCTAAGTTTCGCATGCTGGCATCTATTCTTGTATTGAATACTGGAGTGTTCACTTCGTCTTCTTTGGTGAACGAATTTTGGAAAGCTGTGTTTAGTAATTCTGCCTTAGCAGTACTGTCGTCGGTACTATTACAAATGCTATCGCGTAGTGAAGGTATTGTTTGTGATTTGCCGCTAGTGAACTTCACATATGACCAGAATTTCTTTGGATTTTCTGCAAGATTACGAGACAGGATTTCGTTGTGGTAACTACTATAGGCTTCTCGCATTGATGTCCGAGCTAGGTTGCGTGTTTCAGTAAAAGATTGCCAGTCTTGTGGATTCTGTGTCTTTTTAAATTTTGAATGCGTTTTCTTTGTTTCTGCAACAGTGATCTGACCTGTTTTGTGTACCTCGGGGGGTCGGCCCCCTCTTTTATTTATTTATTTGGTATAAATCTCTCGATTGCTACTGATATTATGTCTTTGAAAGTAAGCCACAACTGATCTACACTCGCATTTTTAGTTTTGAAAGACTGGAGATTATCACTCAGGAAAGCGTGAAGCGAATTTTTATCTGCTTTATTGAATAGATATATTTTTTCGTTTATTTTTTGTGCATTTGGGAATTTCGACATTTAGTCTCGCTACTACAACTCTATGTTCGCTAATCCCTGTATTTGTTTTGATGCTCTTTACTATCTCCGGATTATTTGTTGCTAGGAGATCAAGGGTATTTTCGCAACCACTTACTATTCTAGTGGGTTCATGAACTAACTGTTCGAAGTAGTTTTCAGAAAAAGCATTCAGAACTAGTTCGGACGATGTTTTATATTTGCCGCCGGGTTTGAATATGTAATTATGCCAACATATCGAGGGTAAATTAAAGTCGCCACCGATTATAACAGTATGCTTCGGATACCTACTTGAAATGTGATTCAAGCTTACTTTGAACATTTCGGCAACCGCATCGTCTGAGTCAGGGGGCCGATAAAAAGATCCAATTATTAATTTATTCCGATTGTCAGGTATAACCTCTACCCAGACCAACTCACAGGAAGTATCTGTCTCAATTTCGCTGCAGGATAAACCGTTTGTAACAGCAATGAATACACCACCCACTTTTTTAATTATTCTATCCTTTCTGAAGACCATTTGGCCCTTTGAAAAAATTTCGGCCGAACTTATCTCAGGCGTCAGCCAGCTTTCAGAACCTACAACGATATGTGCCTCGGTTCTTTCTATCAGCGCTTGGAGCTCTGGAACTTTCCCAATACAGCTACGACAATTTACAATTGTTATACCAATGGTTTCTAGATCTGCTTTCTTCCTGTGTCTGACCTGCCCCCTTTGAGACTGAAACCCATTTTGTGTATTCCCGAGGCCCTCTAACCTAAAAAACCGCCCAGTCCACGCCACACAGCCCCCGCTACCCATGTAGCCGCTTCCTGAGTATAGTGGACTCCTAACCTATTTAGCGGAACCTGAAAACCTACCACCCTTTGGCGCAAGTCGAGGAATCTGCAGCCCACCCGGTCGCAGAACTGTCTGAACCTCTGATTCAGACCCTCCACTCGGCTCTGAACCAAAGGTCCGCAGTCAGTCCTGTCGACAATGCTGCAGATGGTGAGCTCCGCTTTCATTTTGCAAGCAAGACTGGCAGTCTTTACCAGTTCTGATAGCCGCTCAAAACCAGAGAGGATCTCTTCCGATCCAAAGCGACACACATCATTGGTGCCTACATGAGCCACCACCTTCAGCTGGCTGCACCCTGTGCTCTTCATGGCATCCGGAAGGACCCGTTCCATATCTGGAATGACTCCCCCCGGTATGCACACGGAGTGCACATTGGAATTCTTCCATCTGCGTCAGGAACATACCCTGCCACAGACAGTGCCTCGAATCTGTTGGCAAGACTAACCGGGGAGGCCTCCACTTCGGTCCTCCGGGAAGTCTTACGCCGCCTGACACGCGCTGAGGAGACCTCCCAATCCACCACGGATTGGGGGGCGACCTCCTCGCGGGCAGTGAGCGGGCTGGCCACAGCCGCAGGCCGATCGGAGGGCAAAACAGACGTACAGGGCGTCTGCTGTACCCCGCGAGCGGCCCACAACAGCGGCGCCCACCCACCGCAGTCTCAAGCGTTGCCAGCGAAGTCAACGCCGCCTGAAGCTGCGAGCGAAGAATCACCAACTCTGCCTCCATCCGTTCGCAGCAGTCACAGTTCCTAACCATTCTAAAAACCTATGTTTCTTTCAAGTACGTACGTCTGAGGACACAGAAGTTTGATAAACAGTGAGCTTTGAAAAATATAAACCTAACGCTGAACTGTTTATTTACGGCGAATCTGAAAAATATATACGCGAGCTGATAAATAAAAAAAAAACCAACAACTGTATTGATAACTAAACGCGATTCTTAATAAATAAACACGCGAGCACACTAAAGTATAAAGAGCTGCAAAAGAAAGCACACACGAAATGAAAATAAGTCGCTTCTATAAAGAAGCCTGTTACCGTAAAATCTAGAGCTGCTGCTGGTCACGTGTGCACTGGCCGCCGGTAACTGAGCAACTTATGTACCTTAAGTTCTTGTTATCTTTGTGGCTCGGGCTGGCTAACTCTTTTTTATTGTGTTATCAATCTCCTCTGGAAGGTTAATCAGTTTGTCGCACCTTAAATTAGTCTCATCCTTCAAAATGTTTGTAAAGCTTAGGGGACTTAACTACCGGGTCATCAGTCCCTAGGTCTCATCCTTAACCACTGTTGTGTAATGTAATTGTACAGTGAAATTATTCGTGGTTTGTAAAATTTATCGATTATTAACGTCGATATCGGTAGTTAGAGTTCTCTAATTTTTCTTCTGCAAGATAACACTAATCTAATTATTGTTTTCTATATGTATAGATTCTTAGAGATTTGCTTGTGCTTTTTACGTAATACAACCATTTAAATAACCTATATAAAGGTATTTGTTCCTTTCTGATTAATCAAACTCGGTAAAATTAATAGACAAAACATGTTAAAGTACACTGGTCAAAACAATTAGAGAATCTAAGTAATACCAAAATGCAGCTTTATTTTGTAGATGTTAAATATTGTTTATTAATATAGCAATAGGCCTATTTCGGCGCTGTGGCCATCAGGCTATCTGCGGACAAAACTTTAAGGTTAAAATGAGTAAAATAAAGATACTTACATATTTTTGGAAACATTTTTGTTCCACTTATGGGAAACAGCACTCTTTTTTAAATTTATATATAAAGAACAGTCTACAGTACAAAACTTTTATTTTTTGCATTATAGACTGTTCTTTATATATAGTTTCGGTCTTATTTAAAGACAGAAACTAGTCGAAAAAATAAAAAAAATTTGCACTCTAGACTGTTCTTTATATATAAAGATACTTATAATTTTGATACACTTTTCGTGACATATTATTCCATACTTACATCCATATGCCATCGTGGAGTTATAATTTATTATAATAACTGCATATAATTGCATTATTAATGCTCTTTAGATGGTATAAATTTATTACTGGTATTAATTAATCACTGCTATTCTGTCAGTTTGACATATCCTCCAGCGATGCTGTATGGTTACAGTTTGTTTATTACTGCATATAGTGGGATAGGGTGGTGTGATCTTTGTTATGTTATGGTATTGCGATGTATATCTCTGTTTTAACTCGATTAGAAAATTTTAATAAAGTTGTCTAGATAATGTTTCTGTTTTAGTTCTGTTTATTCATTTAAAATGACGTCAGGGCTTTCCTTAAAATGTGTATAAATTTCGATCTCTTCCAGGATGTTCATATGATAACCTTTTTGTGTGATGTGTAAGATTTTCATTGCACCTATAATTCAATCGGTTTGGTTATTAAAATAAATGATACCTCCACGATGCCATATGGACGTAAGTATGGAATAATATGTCATGAAAAATGTATCTTTATTTTACTCATTTTAACATTAAATATTTTTCCGCAAATAGCCTGATGATGGCCCCAGTGCCGAAATAGACCTATTGCTATATTAATAAACAGTATTTAACATCTACAAAATAAAGCAGCATTTTGGTATTACTTAGATTAACAATATGTCCATAAAAAACATTCACAATGCTTCAGGCCCAAATGAAATGAGAGAATCAGTTGACAAATCTCGGATCCGAAATACTGCCATCAAAAGAGTGAACTAAAATTGTTCGACGTCTTTCGTCGGTTCTACGGAATTGAGACAACAAAATTGCGGCAACCGAGATAGTGGTAATAACAGAAAGTTACTGCAGATGGGTTTGATTTCGACTGGTGTTTACTCTACCAAACGAATTACACAAGCAGTTAGGTTCAGACAGTGTAGTGAATAGGTAGTGCAATGCAACAACAGCGTGACTTATCCTGAGTCTATGGCATGGAAAGCCATGTAAATTTTGGAAGCGGGACAGACACAGAGGGAGATAGCTGTAGCTATTGCAGTGTCCCAAATTGTAAATTCCGGGATCTGTACGCGATTTCAGACAAAAGAAAAAGTTAAGACAAAGCCAAAATCGTCCACGGGTAAAATCATCTAGAGATGACATCTCCGGTTAACAGGCAGCAATACGACGCGCAATATCACCCACGAGCGTGTGGCCTCTACGCACGGAAGGCTATGGCGTGTGTCCCATTAAAACTTCAACACCGTTTAGCCAGCAGAAACTAGGCGGAGGAACAACAGGATTGGAGGCGTAACTAATGAGTTGCACTTGTCAGACGCATTGAAGACAGACAAGCACCTCCCACAACGGTTAAAGTGTTGGATTTTCTACCCACGCAAAAATGGCAAAATATTCCTCAAGAGCTGATTGAGAACCTCATACTCTCCATGCCAGACAGGTGTACAACAGTAATGGCCGTTCAAAGTGATCACACACCATATTACAGGGCAACGAGTATGACATTTTCACTATTATGGTAGCCCCATGGTGCCTCGCTCTAAGTGAAGAGTTAAGACAGCAAAATATTGTACTACAGCATACAAAATTTACAATTCTAGGCTAATATCTGAAAAAATATTATTATATCTCTATTGTCCATGATATTACTCCTGATCCCCTTTTAGCTATGCAGTTATTAACTTTATGTATTCGAAGACTCCGCAAAATTATGGTTAGAAAGATATGTCAAGATTCGGCCCAATTAAAACTGATAAACTCAATAAAATTGTCAATTAAACCATATGAAACTAGTTTTCCCGTCAGTCTAATGTCACATTGTGCTTCCCTAAGCAAGCGACCGTCGTCTCGGGGGTGGGGAGGCGCGGAGTATTCTTTCGGTTCCTCGATTAATTACCCTTATAACTTCGCACTACGGTGATCTGCCACAAATCTGTTCCAGCCGTTATTTTGAATCCTTGGTCACGGCGTCTTCCCAGTGGAAAGACACTGTTGGGCCGCTTCTACATCGGCCGTTTGTCGACACTCCAGGACACACTCCTAAGAAGCATGTGATCAGGATGCGCAGACCAAAAGCAATCTTAAAACGGATCCTGTGGAGAGGTTTTAGTCCCTAATTTTGTCGGTGGACGTATGCTACGAGGGGCTGTTGTAAAATACGTTCCTCTGTCAACTGTGTGAAAGGAAAATAATAGAATGACACATTAAAGATAAGACATTTTTCTACATAATTTTCAAGTACATTGAGACATTTTAAAAAGAGTTTTTCAGCCAAGATCTCTTTTCGCTTAATTACATGACCGGTTTCGCCGTGCTAGACGCTATCTTCAGACCTAATAAATTAAGTTCTTTTTTTTACAAGATGAGCTGCACTACATATATCTATCTACAATTACATAGTTACGTACCTGCAGTAATTTTTTACATGACTGCACTGCTATTAAAACCATTTTTAATATAGCAAAATGGTTTACATCCACACTGATGTCATCTAAATAAAATTTACACGTCAATAATAAAATGACTGAACTCATCTTTCTCAATGTCTAAGTCAGAGGCACTTCAGAATCAAGTTTAATACTTACTGAAGTGAAGCACAAGCAGCGGTAAACCATGTACAAAAATGTTACATGTACAATATAATATATATATTACATATGGCCTTTGCCTCTGAGGCAATCGTTTTTTTTTTTTTATTCTTTTTTTATTTTTTTGTAATTACATGATTACATGAAATACCATTTCTTATACATTTCATGTCATACATAAATAATTTGTATAAAGTACAATGCTATGCACCATAGAGTATGGGGTGCTTTGTCAGGTATCAACTATAGAAGTAAATGCCATGTCAGTTGAACTAGAAGGAATTTAAAATTGTTACGTTACAATTTTTATAATCTGTGAATAAAACCAGATTACATATAAATTAATATACCCTGGTAAATAGTTTCCATGTGAAAAGGAAACAAACTGCATAGAATGTGTTAACCACATTCTACCTTTTGTGTGGCAGACAATGGCAACAAGAGATTATATGTATAAAGTATTGGTAAGCGGATGTATAGGTCTTTGTCCTAGATGGATTATACATAAGGTATAGTATCCTAGAAAGTGTAATATTTTGTGTCCTCTATTTCGCATGTAGGTCTGAAGATCGCGTCTAGCACGACGAAACCGGGCATGTAATTAAACGAAGAAAGCGATCTTGGCTGAAAACTTATTAAACAATTCTAGATCGCCCTAATAATGTGTTCATTATATTGAGACACTTATTATACTGCTTTATAAGCTTCACAAAGCCTTCTAGCAAAAAAAATCAGGACATTGCATAAGGAGGAAGCATTGAAGAGCTTGTTTGAAGTCGGCATCGCTACCAAAACGCCTTCCGCCGAGAGTCTTCTTCAGAGCTAGAAATCTGGCGCGAGATCAGAACTGTCTGTCTGTTGGTGTAGGCGCTTCCAACCAAGAGTTGCAATATGGTTTTACGATGCCGTCGCCGAGTACTGTCTCGCATTGTCATCCAACAGCAGAACGACAGATCTGAGAAGGCCAGGCCGCTTTTTCCGGATCACTTCTTTCAATTTCTACAGAGTGGCGCAGTGTAGCACAGCATTGATGGTTGCATCCTCCAGCAACGAAACTCCTTGAGCGTCCCAGAAAACGGTGAGTTGACCTTCTGACGGAGTGGTTTTCAGACTGGTGATGACGGATGCTTCCATGGATGCGGCCCCCATTGTGCGTGTAATGGTGGAGCCACGTGTCCTGGACGGCTATTCGAAGCTTATAAAGTGGTTTGACAAACGTCGCAATGTACTTGGAAGTTATTTAGAAGAATAAAGACACCTTACCTTTAATGTCTCATCCTATTCTTTGTTCCTTTCATACACAACTCTGCCCACAGTCAACCAGTCAACAGGGGAAACTTATTTCCCAACTCCCCCTCGTAGAAATCAACACACAAGGTATATAAAAAAAAAAAAAAAAAAAAAAAAAAAAAAAAAAAAAAAAAAAACCAACAACAACAACTAGAGAGCTTCTCAGTTGCTCACTGGTCTTGAATATTGTCATCGAACGACTCTTGAACGAAAGTTCCGGCCATTGTACTAGACCTTGCTGCCGACTTGCCTGTAGCAGTCATGAACTTCGATGTTGCGTTACAAGGAAAGCGACCACGAACGCCCGCACGTTTATAGAAATGCAGCGGTTTGCATTCCGAATGCTGGGCCCTCTGTTAGGGCTCAGATGTTCATTCGTTAAGATTGTCTTTACCCACACGCTTTCATTAAAGGCTGAATTATGATTTACTTAGGTATTTGTTTTCACTTTTGTCTTGTCAGGAAGCAAGACGTTTTCAGCATCAGGTTGGTTTTAATATTTGTGGTTTCATATTATCAAAGGTATCTGAGTTGTTCATTTAGACGGGATAAAGGAAGCTAAGGGCACAAACAGACCATTAGTTAGATGTCGTTACCTTTATTAGCTTTATTACAATATAGACGCAAAATTGATAAAGTCTTTAAATAATTGCCGGAATATTAATTATCTTTGATTAATCAGGAAGTACAAATCCTTTAAATAATGACCTGGATAAATAATTATCCTTAAAACAAGATGAAAATGTGTGGAGCAGAGATAATTAAGAGGAAAATTGAAATAATTACGCTCTCTTGGACTTGATTAATCAGAAAGGTACAAATCCATTTATATCGGTTTTTAAGATGGTTGGCTTTCCTTAAAAGCACACGCAAATCTGTAAGAATGAAGATATAGACATAGAAAACATTAGGATAATGTGTTTCCTTGCAGAAGACTAATAAGAGAACTCGGACAAACAATATCGACATTAACAATCAGTAAATTTTACAAACCATGAATATGTTGTCATACAATTATATTACATAACTGTACAATTATTATTTTTTTACAATTTTGGACATGGCCTTATATGCAGCAACTGGATGTAATATAATTTTGACAATTGCAGCGCCAAAAGTTGCTTTAAAAACTTTAAAATAATTACAAAACGTTTTATCTAGATGTCGACCACAATACGGAAGTCATCATCATAATGTAAAATTACAACTTGAGACTTTTACAGCAGAGAGGAATGTTCATGTTGTATAAAGGATTAGAAAATAACATGCAAGTTACTGGGTAGCAGTCTGAACAAATAAAAATGTGCCAGCGGATCAAGGCGGCATCAGACTGATCTGTTGGCACATCGGCAGCCTCTTAGCGGCTTGCCACTGTGTTAAAATTTTTATTTCTTCAGACTACTAGCCAGTAACTAGCATATTGTTGATTTAATCTTTTGTACAACATGAGCATTCCTTACTTCTGTGAAAGTCTATGTGGTAATTTTACGTTCTGATGATGACTTCCTTAGTGATGTCGAAATCTAGATAAAAGAAATTTATAATTCTATTTATATATATATATCGTGTTATTTATTTATGGATGACCGGTTTCAACGTTCACAGACATCTTCTGAACTCCTATATTTTACAATGTCATATGGTTTTAACTACATCCTTTCATTACATTTGTTATGGAGTAGTTGTATCCAAACATTGATGGTGAAGTTTGTATACAACTATTCCATAACAAATGTAATGATAGGATATAGGTAAAACCATAAAAGGTATGACATCTGTGCCAGCCGCGGTGGCCGAGGGGACTGAGGCGCTCCAGTCACGGTCTGCACGGCCACTACGGTCGTGGGTTCGAATCCCCCCTCGGGCATGGATATTTGTGCCGTCCTAGTTCGTAAGTAGTTCATAAGTAGTTTGTAAGTTCAGGGACTGATGACCCAGTAGTTAGTCCCATAAGCTTAACAAACATTTGAACATTTTTTATGACGTCTGTGAACGTCGAAATAAATAACGCGATCTTGGCTGGAAACTTGTATAAATTGATTCAGATCGCCCCAAAGAACAATGAGTTCCTTACAAAATTTGTAATTATTTTAAAACAATTTGTGGGGCTGCAATTGTCAAAATTATATTACCTAACGGTGCTTAAGGTTGAAAATAATTTAATGTGCGACAAACTGATGAACCCTCCAGAGGAGATGGATAACATATGGCTAACAAATTAACACTAGAGCTAGACAGCCCGATCCACAAACAAGAACTTAAGGTACATAGAAGTGGCCTCATGCATTGCGGAGCCGTAGCATTAGGAGTGACGTACGCCCTCCTCGGAAGGACACAGCAAACACGAGGCGGCCGCGCAAACCAGCAACGCGACACACTAGTACAAACTAGAGATGTCTGTCAACACACTGCCATTGGCAAGGCACAAATGAACTAAGGAGCAATGTGCAAGGGAATTTAATACCTCGGTTTGCAAAGGATAAACAAGAAAGATACACACCGTTTAAGATTGATTATGCCTTTCAGCGTCCGGTCTGGTGCATGGTACCACTGATAAAAGATGTTCAGATGTTTGTGAAGTTTATGGGACTTAACTGCGGGGTCATCAGTCCCTAAACTTACGAACTACTTAGATGCTACTTATGAACTAACTTATACTAAAGACAACATAAACATCCATGCCCGAGGGGGGATGCGAACGCCTGACAAGTAACGACCTCGCGTATCGTAGCATGGCGCCTCAATGCGCTAGGCCGCTCCACCGCGGCCCACTGATAAAAGTCCTCCATAATCCCTTATTCAGTATTGATTCCTCGTCTGATGTTAAGCTTGTTACTTAAAAATGATACTTGACCAGTTGCCTCGACACCTCCTACTCTAGTGCCAAAACCGTGACTCTCTTAGGTAATCTTGCTTCTCCCATACGAGTAACATAGCACCACTGTCTAAGCCTGTTTGCTCTGATTTAGCTATGGTGTTCATTCCCAATTTTTTTATTTCCTGTGACAGACACGCTCCTGCCATTTTTCAGATCTATTAGTACCTGCAACTATCCTTGCTACTTTCAGGTCTGTAACCTTAACCTTTCTAATGATGTGTTGTTGTTGTTGTTGATGATGATGTTGTGGTCCAGAGTCTGGTTTGATGCAGCTCTCCGCCCTATCCTGAGCAAGACTCTTCATCTTCGCATCAGAACGACAACCTACATCTATTTGAATCTGCTGACTTTTCATCTCTGTCTCGCCCTCAGCGATTTTTACCCCTCACACTTACCTCCAACGCTAAATTCACGATACCTTGTTGTCTAAGAATGTGTCCTACCAATTCATCCCTTCTTTTAGTAAAGGTATACTAGACATTCCTTTTCTCTCCAATTCCGTTCAGTATCTCAGTTACGCGATCCCCCCCCCCCCCCCCTAATCTTCAGCATTCTTCTGTAGCACCACATTTCAAAAGCCTTTTTCTCTTCCTGTCCTCTCTGTTTATCATCCATGTTTCACTCCCATACAAAAAACACTCCGCACAAATGCCTTAAGAAAGGACTTCCGCCGGCCGCAGTGGCCAAGCAGTCAGCGGTGCGCCAGTCAGTCTGCACGGTCGCTTCGGTCGAAGGTTCGAATTCCCCTTCAGGCATGGATGTTTGTGCCGTCTTTAGTATAAGGTAGTTCATAAGTAGTTTCTAAGTTTACGGACTGATGACCCCGCAGTTAAGTCCCTTAAGCTTACAAACGTTTGAACATTTGATTTGAAAGGACTACCTTAGGCTTAAATTAATATTCGATGTTAACAAATTTCTCTTTTTCAATAACGCCTTTCTATCCATTGCCATTCTGCATTTTATATCCTCTGTACTGCGACCATTGTAAGTTATTTTACTGCCCAAGTAACAAAACTCATCTATCACCTTCCTTGTTTATTTACCTAATCTAACATCTACGTCTTCATCTACATAAATACTTTGCAAATCACATTTAAGTGCCTGGCAGAGGGTTCATTAACCACTTTCATAACTTTTCTCTGCCATTCCATTCTCTAATAGCGCGCGGGAAGAAAGACCACCTAAATCGTTCCGTTTTCGATCTGATTTCTTTTATGTTATTGGGATGGTCGTGTCTCCCTAAGTAGGTAGGTGCTAGCAAAATATTTTCACATTCAGAAGTAAAAGTCGGTGATTGAAACTTCGCAAACAGATCACGCCGCAATGAATAACGTCTGTCTTTTAATGATTTCCACCCCAATTCGTGCAACATTTCCGTGACGCTTTCCCTCCCGTAACGTAATAAAACAAAACGAGCTGCCCTTCTCTGAACCTTCTCAATGTCTTCCGTCAGTCCCACCTGGTGAGGGTCCCACAAGGGATCCCGGACACTTGCCACGCCGGACTTTTGCCACGCCGGACTTTTGCCACACCTGACAGGTAGCTGGATTAGCCGTCCCTCAGGCAAGCGCCCCCCCCCCCCCCCCCCCAGGCAAGGGTCGCCCGCCCGTCCACCTCCTACTGCCCGCTTTCAAGCTACGTTCTATACGACTTACTTAATACAGCCACTACGTAAAAGGGCGCCTTCTTCGACATCTTGGAGAAATATAGAGCTTCTTTTAAATATCCCGAGATCGAAATATTTATTTACAACAATTGGGAAACAAAAGCAATATCGTCATCTGTTTCAGTATGTAATTAGTTCTCCCAAGCATAAAAATAGATCCATTACTCCATTACTGAAAACTGAAAATGTTCAAATGTTATAAAGTCTATGGGAGTTAACGACTGCGGTTATCAGTCCTTAGGCTTAAAAATTACTGGAAATAACTTAAAGTAACCTAAGGACAAAACACACAAGGACACACACACACACACACACACGTCCGAGGGAGGACTCGAAACTTCGACTGGCAGTAACTGCGCGATCGACAGCAAGGCTACGCTTACTGATTGCGAGAGAAACAGCGCATCGCTATGAGCATGAACAAGAAAGGAACGACGTAAAAGCAATGCTAATGAAAAAAGAAAAGAAAGAAAGAAAAGACTAACGACACATAACTGTATGGTGACGAATTACAGTGTTGATATTTTTATCAATATTATTTCGCAGTAGCGAATTTTTGATAGCGTCACCGTATAAGGTATGGATGTTATACCAAATTGTGACATATGTCACATGTCACAATTTGGTATAACATCCATGCCTTATACAGTGACGCTATGTAAATTTCGCTATTGCGAAATAATACTGATAAAAATATCAACACTGCAATTCGACACCATACAGTTATTTAACAGATGCCTAAGCAAGGCAATGACGATAACAGCGTAGGTTAATGCCTCGTTGTTTTCATTCTCGCTGGTGCGGGAATACAGATTAAACTGCGAGTGCTAAGGGATGAATGTAGTTGTAGTCAGTGAGGCATATGGAAGTTTGGGGCAGTCCAGGAGTCGTGTTCGGGTAGCCTAGTGGTTAAGACGACCGCCCGCGAAATTCGCGAAACCCGGGTTCGAGTCCCGGCCCGCCACAAATTTTCATATGTTACAATTTGGTATAACATCCTATCTCATACAGTGACGCTAAGAAAAATTCGCTATTGCGAAATAATATTGATATAACTAACGACACAGTCTACATTAATTTACTCTCTAAAATCCGATATCTGTTTATATTTAAAGCAGAGACTCCGTATGTTTGTTTATGTGTACGTATTGTATACAATTCTACAGTTTTCTTTCAATGATTATGAAATTTTGTACACGTAAGCTTCGATCCATGAGGACGGTTGCCGCGCCTAAGTGTTAGGATCATGTACAACACATAGTTCACGAGATATGACTTCATAAACAATGAGATGCGCGAAAAACTGCTGCATCAAACGACAGTGTTGCACATCTCCTAAAACACTGGGCCGATATCAACCAAATTTGGTGCACATATTCCTTACCATGAGGTAACAATGCTGTCTGAGTAAGAACAACATACGACACATGGTTCAGGAGATACGTCATAAACAATATAGTTGCAAGAAACTGCCACATAATGCGACGAGACTTTATTCACACACTGTATGAGAATGACAGTACTTAGCAACTTGAAACCAAATTTAAACATATTTTCAAACCTTTATTGAGCTTATTCTCGCTGACAACCATAGCAAAATAATGAAAGGAAAAAAGTTTCTCGCTTACTACTTTTCCGCTGTTCGTGGACTAAAATTACGGCATTCGGTATGACGTCACAATTTATAATTTCTACACTAAAAATTGTAGCTGCTGGAAATTTTGAAGACAGTATACACGCATATAGTTTAATGAAGCTTCTAAATTTTTTCACAGTACGACACGTAGTTCATGATATATGAGCACACAAACAGTAACGTTCATGGCAAACCACCCCATCACGCACCAAGTTTTAATCTATTACTTCTTTACTATTATTTACATTCGCAACAGATTTTTTCAGACATACAGCACTTATACAAATGAATATATACCTGATAAATTATACAATTGTACAAAATATAAATCAGTAAATGTGAGATATACATCTACATAAATACTCCGCAATCCATTGTAAGGTGCGTGGCGGAGGGTACACTGTACCACTACTAGGCATTTCCTTTCCTATTCCACTCCCAAATAGAACAAGGAAAAAAAGAATGCCGATATGCCTCCGTACGAGCCCTAATTTATCTTGTCTTTGTGATCACTACGTGAAATGTAAGTAGGCGGCAGCAAGATCGTAATGCAATCAGCTTCAAATTCCGGCTCTCTAAATTTCCTCAACAGAACGTCGTCTTTCGTCCAGCGATCCCCAACTGAGTTGCTGGAGCATTTCCGTGACACTCGCGCATTGGTCTAACCTACCAGTAACAAACCTAGTTACTCGCCTCTGAACTGCTTCTATCTCTTCCTTTAAACTGATCTTCTGTGGGTCCCAAACACTTGAGCAATACTCAAGACGTGGTCGTACAAGCGTTTTATACGCGGTCTCCTTTACAGGTGAAGTACATCTTCCCAAAATTCTCCCAATAAACTGAAGTCGGCTGTCCGCCTTAGTCACAACTGCCCTTAAATGTTACGCCTAGATATTTGAACGACGCGACTCCATCAAGAAGCTCACTACTAATGCTGTATTCTTACATTATGGGTTTGTTTTTCCTTCTCATGGGCATCACCTTACGTTTTTAATTTTTTTATTTTATTTTATTCATTTATTTATTTATTTTACTTTGAGAGCTAGCTGCCATTTTTCTTTGCACCAACTAGAAATTTTGTCTAAGTCATTCTGTATGCTATTACAGTCAGTTAAAGATGACACCCTCCCATACACCACAGCATCATCAGCAAACAGCCGCAAATTACAAATTACTCTGTTCATCAAAACATTTATATAGATAGAAAATAATAGCGGTCCTATCACACTCCCCTGGGACACGCCTGACGATACACTCGTCTCTAATGAACACGCGCCGTCGAGAACAACGTAATGCGTTCTATTACTTAGGAAGTCTTCCAGCCAGTCACAAATCTGTGGACCTATTCCATAAACTCGTATCTTCGTTAGACGTCTGCAGTGTGGTACCGGGTCAAACGCCTTTTTGAAGTCGAGAGAAACACAATCCGCCGGTTGCCCTTCATCCATACCTCGCAAGATGTCACGTGAGAAAAGGACAACGGTAGTTTAACATAACGATGATTCCTAAACCTGTGCTGATTCACGGAAAGAAGCTTTTCCGTTTCAAGGAAATTTACTATATTCGATCTGAGAATACGCTTCAAAATTCTACAGGAAACTGATGTTAACGATATTGGCCATTAATTATCGGGGTCAGTTCTATTTCCTTTCTTATAAACGGGAGTCACCTGCGCTTTTTCCAGTCACTTGGAACTTTGCGCTGAATTAAATATTCGCGATAAATGCAAGCTAAGTAAGGGGCCAATGCCGCAGAATAGTCTTTGTAAAACCGAACTGGTATTCCATCTGGACCAGCAGACTTTTTCGTATTTAGCTCTCTCAGTTGCTTCCCTACACCGAAAATACCTATTACTATGTCCTTCATTTCAGAATTAGTACGTTGATCAAATGATGGTACTTTTGTGCGGTCCTCTTGCGTGAAAGATTTCTGAAAGGTTAAATTTAGAACTTCAGCTTTCCGTTTGCTTTCTTCTATTACTGCCCCGGAATCATCGAGTGACTGGATAGTGGGCTTTGACACGCTTATCGATTTTACGTAGGACCAAAATTTTTTCGGGTTCTCGGAAAGATCTTTTCCTAAGGTATGGGTGTGGTAATTATTGCATGCTTCGCGCATCGATCTTTTTATAGACGCACGAATCTGTACTAACTTTTGCCCGTCATCATTTGCGTGTTCGTTTTTGAACCGAGACTGCAAGACTTTGCTTTCTCAGTAGCTTTCTCACATTATTATTATACCAAGATGGATCTTTTCCGTCCTTAATCGACTTTACAGGTACATATTTCTCTAACCCTTTATGTACAATGCACTTAAATTTAGTCAACAATTCCTCAACATCCATAATACCGGAACTAAACGATGCCCATTCATTTTCTAAGTGCGATCCTAACAATTGCTTATCGGCTCTTCCCAACAAAAACACGCTCCTAGCCGTCTTGATTGGTTTATGAACTTTGGTCACCATCGACACTATGACGATATCATGATCACTAATTCCTGTCTCTACACAGACATCGTCAATATATACTGCGATGGATCAAAACTTTACACATCAGGCATTACGTTTTATTGCAATTCTTATTTACTGCCAAGAAACTTCTGTATTCCAGTGAGCCTAAGGAAATTCCTGAAAGCTGAGAGTGTGTTGAAAACTTTGAAGCAACTTTTAATTGTGAAGCGCAAAGCGCTGTAGGAAGAAGCAATAGACGTCTATAGAGCTACAAGGAAAGGAAGAGAATGAAACAGTACATCCGACGAATACCCCTTATTTCCGACAGATCTGGCTTTTTAACTAAGAGCCTGCGGTTTGCAGTGGGACTTGCATTTTCTATAATGATTAATATATTACAGGGCAATCTACTCAATACTGTGGAGTGTATTTGAAATCTCTAAGTTTCTCACACTGACAGCTTTCTATCGCTTGCTAAGGCATGGGCTCTCCACAGAAAATATTCATATTATATCCTGGACAAGTCACAAGAAATATTGATTTTAGTCAGGAAAGAAGGAAGGAATATTAGCGTTAACGGCCCGTCGACAATGTGGTCATTAGAGGCGGAGCTTACGCTCAGATTATTTGGGTAAGGATGGGAAAGGAAATTGTAATTTGAAGTTTTTATGTATATTATGCTTGTAAGTATGGTGTAGTACAGCAAATATCCAAGAGTACTATACGAACTTTCATGGGGTTTCGTAGGTCAACTGAGAGTACCTTCGGGCAATATATAAGCTTCATTTCATCAAAATCGGATCAGGGGAAGGAAATATGTAATTTGTAGTTTCTGGTGTATGTTACGCTTGAATTGCAGCGTAGTGCAGCAAACACCCGATAGAGGCGCTGTTACATAGTACACCAAATAACTAATAACTGGCGATGCTACGTTTTATATGCACATAACTAAGGTGTAATACACTGAAACAAGGGCTACGATTTTCCTTACGGCAGCGGTGTAGTGTATTGATGTTGAATCCTTTTTAAAAAATCAGTCACGTACAATGAGGGGAATAATTCTTTGTGTAGCTAATGAAATAAATAATTTTATTCCAATCAGTAAATTAACCACTTAATGCCGGTCGTCGCAAATTCGCCTCATACCGTTGTGACCCATATGTATGGAAGAATAAGTGTTTTCAGACTCCAGCGCCGGTTGTATCAGATTCTACAGGGACCGGCGCAGTGCGAGTGACATGTGCTAGCATCTACCGAGCATTGACTGTCTTTCTATGACAACATTTGTGTATTGTGTGCGTGTTGCTAACCAAGACCTGAGTTTGTGTTCATTGTTCCGTGAAATACAGATAAATACAGAGGTCAGTTTCATTTTGAGAATTATATTTTGTTTTTCTAATATCTTTTAAGTATTATATATCATATTTAGATGTGATAAAGCAGATAAAACTTTCAGTGAACTCGTAAATACGGTTTATGGAGAAAGGACGATGGTTTGACAACAGAGGTGTAATTGCTGCCAGTGCATTTCCATCTGCTCATACGGTGATTACAATAAAAAGATGGGAGCGAAAGAAAAAGCACGCACTCAAGTATCATGCCCTAGCACTGTTACAGTTTACAATACATTCATGGGAGGGATGGATTTACTTGACGCTCTGATTTCCTGTTATAGGATTTTCGTGAAGTCAAGGAAATGTTACAATAGATTGTTTTTCCACCTAGTTGATCTTGTGATAATGAATTCGTGGTTGCTGTACCGTAGGGTTTGTGATGCTTTGGAAATTCCTCGTCGCAAACAAAACGATCTTCTTTTTGTATCCCATCCTCGTCGCCACTTTTGTGTCCCAACTTCATCGCCGCTTTTGTGTCCCAGCCTCGTCGTAGGTGTCGGTGGCCGAGTGGAACGAGACCGACACAGTAACAAAAATAGCACGCTGGTGCAGGTACGGAGGGGAGCAGCCAGAAACTATAAACACTAGAGTAAATTAGAAAGAGATATATATTGCACAGAATGTAACAATACTTAACTTTTACATAGTACTGCAGAATGTTGATACATAGTTGTTAGAGGCCTGCCTAGTGCCTGTACAATAGCAAAGTCTTCACTGGTGCCTACTGATTACGAAGGTCCTAACTCGTTGCTATCTCAGTCCGAAGTGCAAGTCCTTCAGTGGTGGCCACGAGCGGCGTTGCAGCAGAGGGCGCTCGTGGCTGTCGTCGTGAGAACGCCGCGCCGTGCGTGCATGGCGGCGCGCGGCGAAAGTAGGTGGCGCGCACTTTGTACTTGTGCGACACCACACTTCTGGAATTCAAATCCAGAATAGCCGATACTCTCTGTAAGCAAGGAAAAGACATGACACGATAAAAGAGTGGTAGGCGCTTACTAAGTATGGAAACGGAAATTCAACGTAAGAAGCATCGGGGTCCAATGAAACCAGTCCCTGATAAATCTACCCGTACCGATGAAGTATGTCATGGGCCTTGTGTAATATGAATGCAAAGATTCAAAAGACCCAGCTGTAAAGGGCAGACAGTCATTATGTGTGCGACATGCAAACTTCACCTTTGCCTAAACAAAAATTCTAATTGTTTTAGAGTAAAGAAATGTTGATCCTCTGCATTCGATTTATAAGTAACCATAATTGTAATTCAAACGCATGTTCATTTTTTTCATTAAATAAATAAAAAAAATTCCCTCAATGAAGAGTTATAAGCGTTTTATTTCTCAAATGCCTGTTGTCGCAAATTTGACACATACCTAATTATACCAACTATGTATAACATTTCTTATATTTGATGTTATAAATGGTCTAAGACCCCAATATTGAGCACAATATATGATTTTTTATTTTTTTCTTGCAGTAGAAATTAATTCAGGCATTAAGTGGTTAATGATCCCCCTAAAGCGAATATTTCGTTGCCAACGTTAACATAATAATCCGCTGCCTCTCCAAGTAAAATTTATTCCAGGTAAAACACAAAAAATTTGTTCTTCCTAGCTGTATCCCATATGTTTTGCAATGTCATGGAAATAAAAGTGCATCTTTTGATGGGTATAAACACTAAATTGTATATATAGTTGAAATATCTATGGAGTGAGCATTGAATTCTGTGCATGTTCTCAACATTAAGCTGGAATTACGACGTGATATTTAGACAAATCCACTCTTCCCACACATTTATTTGCTATTACGATTAGTTTGTACCGCATTGTCTGCGAAGAAGCCCCACCTCCTTTTTGCAGGGCAACCACATAACATGAAATAATATGTAAATAAATAATAATAAAGCAACAACAAAGCTGAGGAAGCGTCGCTAAAAGGTCCATTAATCGAACAAAAAGGGACCAAGATAAAGTCAGCGATTAGTAGATTTTTCCCAATATCATGTGACATTTGCACCTTAATGTTGAGAATACAAAATCTGTTCTGCGCATCTGGGAGCTCACTCCAGAGATATTTCTGCTCTCTGCCTGCCACTAGAGATAATATACACACGCGAGCGACAAACTCATCAGAAACGTCTCTGCTTTCATAATTGTTCGGTACAATATTGTGATTAAAATGTGAAATTACTTACTTTTGGTGCGGACTACATTAAGAAAGAGAAGGACGTCTTCTTTTGCAGATACAATTGCACCTAGTTATAATCCGACTTCTGATATATAGTTCTACTACACAAGGTAGATTTCAACTTCGTGCTTTACGAAATAATCACTGAAGGACGTGGGGACATTTATTAGCTGAAACAGTGGCCGATGCTGCTAACACAGTCAAGACAATTCACTGGAAATACCATATTTAATGGAAGAGACGATCACCTGACGCCATTCCTTCAACGATTACTCAGACTTACTTTATCGCACATTAATACCACCATGACGTCTTATTTAAACAGACATGAACCGCTCTGTTGACTGAATTACCAGGCTTTCAGCATTCGTCGAGTTTTCGATAATAGGGAGCACTGCATACAGAATAACTACATTGTCCCCAGTGATACACTGTAACATATTAATACTTCAGCATACATTAACTGTGAGAGATAAACAGTTTAGTACTACATCATGGAACCAATACATGGCGCCGCGGTGGAGTAGCCGAGCGGTCTAAGGCGTCTCGCTGCGGAGCGCGCGGTTGCTCGCCGTGGAGGTTCGAGTCCTCCCTGGGGCATGGGTGTGTGTGTTTGTCCTTAGGTTAGTTTACCTAGGTTTAAGTAGTTTGTAAGCTACGGACTGATGACCACGCAGTTTGGTCCGATAGATTTACAAACATTTGATTTGAACCAATACATGGCGGTGTTATTACCATTTCTAATCTCAATGATAGAAGTGTTTCCAGAAGTTTACGCCAAACACAATCTAACATTGAATTTGCATCCTTCTGGAGTACGGACTTAAATTAATTTCACTTTATGAACATTCGTCGTTTAAGACAATGGCTTCTACTTAAATTTGACATCTTGGCTATGAGAATTGAGTAATTGACAGAGGGATCCAACAAGGATTCTGTTTTTGCTGACCTAGGTCCGGAACCATAAAAAAGTATAACATCATTTTAGAAAAAGGGAGATGGACAGAGAGAGGATAGGAGAAGTAATAACTCAAGGCAGGAATGAATAAATAAATAAACACCCGCGCAACGCTTGGTTTTCAGCTAGTTTGTTAAAAAAGTGTAGTGGGACAATGTTCAAATCAGTGACAGCAAATGCGTTGACTAAACAAGGTAAGAGCATCTGTCTTTTACAAAAAAAATGTTCAAATGTTTGTTAACCTTATGGGACTTAACTACGGGGTCATCAGTCCCTAAACTTACAAACTACTTATGAACTACCTTATACTAAGGACGTCACAAATATCCATGCCCGAGGGGGGATTCGAACCCCGGACCGTAGTGGCCGTGCAGACCGTGACTGGAGCGCCTCAGTCCCCTCGGCCACCGCGGCCGGCCTGTCTTTTACAGGTCACTTAAAGTCGACATACAATTTCAAAATGTTACATGTGAGAAACTGAAGTAATATAGGGTGCAATGTTTGTAACGTACACTGTTCTAGATTGTTTAGGTTTGCTATCCACAGAGTGGCAGAGCAAGTAACCTTGTTTTCGAAGGGAAAGGCTATAATTGCTATGATGTGCAATAGAACAGAAAGAAGAAGCACAACTTACGAAACTCGTAATGTAATGTGTGTACTAGTGACCAGTGTGCAGTGTGACCAGTGTGCAGGCCTGGACACCGTGCACGGAAATTCCTGAGCCGGATGTTAGGGGCGGAGAGGAGGAGGAGGAGGAGGAGACAGCGGCACGCGACCCTTCGGAGCAGGTAGAAGTGTGGCAAAAGTCCGGCGTGGCAAGTGTCCGGCGTGGCAAGTGTCCGGACACCTCCCTAAGTAGGTGGGTGCTAGCAAAATATTTTCACATTCAGAAGTAAAAGTCGCTGATTGAAACTTCGCAAACAGATCACGTCGCAATGATTAACGTCTTTCTTTTAATGATTTCCACCCCAATTCGTGCAATATTTCCGTACGCCCTCCCCCCCCCCCCCCGTAACGTGATAAAACGAGTTGCCCTTCTCTGAACCTTCTCAATATCTTCCGTCAGTCCCACCTGGTGAGGGTACCACAATGGGCAACAGTACTCCAGGAGAGGACGCCCAAGTGTGATGTAGGCAGTCTCTTTGGTGGAGCTGGTGCATCTTCGAAGCGTTCTACCAATGAAACGTAATCTTTGGTTCGCCTTCCCCAAAATATTTTCTATGTCTTCTCTCCAGTCTAAGTTGCTCGTAATTGTAACTCCTAGGTATTTGGTAGAATTTACGACCTTACTGTGTGAATGATTTATCGCGTAACTGAAGTTCAGCGGATTTCTTTTAGTGATCATGTGTATTACTTCACACTTTTCTTTATTTAGTGTCAATTGCCAATTTTCGCACCATGTAGAAATTTTGTCTAAATCTTTTTGCAGTTGCTTTTGATCCTCTGTTGACTTCACTAACCGATAAACGACAGCATCATCCGCGTACAATCTAAGGCAGCTATTCAGATTGTCTCCTAAATCGTTTATAAACACAAGGAAGAGTAGGGGACCTATAACGCTGCGGCATCGCCTGATTTTCTTAGACTGCACACCATTACCTATGTTTCACTCTTGTTAATGTTCATCTTATTCCCTTCCCAACCTATGTATCCCTCCCATGCCCTTCAACTCTGATAACTGCTATCTGGTTTTTGATAAGTTGTAAATAACCTTCCATTTCCTATATTTTACACCTGCAGACTTCAAGATCTGAAAGAGTGTATTCCAATCAACATTATCAAAAGCTTTCTCCAAATCTACAAAAGTTTGAAATGTAGATTTGCCTTTCCTTTTGCTTCCAAGATAAGTCGTACAGTGAGTATTGCCTCACGTGTTCCTACATTTCTCCTGAATCCAAACTGATCTTCCCCGCGGGTGGCTTCTACCAGTTTTTCCATCCTTCTGTAAATAATTCGTGTTAAAATTTTGCAACCATTGCTAATTAAACTGATGGTTCTGTAAGTTTCACACCTGTCTGCGCCTGGTTTCTTTGGAATGGGCATTATTACATTTTTCTTAATATCTGAGGGTATTTCCCCTTTCTCATACATCTTTCGCGCCAGGTGAAGTAGTTTTGTCATGGCTGGCTCTACCAGAGACTTCAGTGGTTCTCAGGGAATGTCGCCCACACCCGGGATTTTGTTCCGACCTAAGTCTTTCAGTCCTCTGTCAAGTTCTTCTCTCACTACAGTATCTCCGATTTCATCTTCATCTACTTCCTCTTCGTTTCCTACAATATTGTCTCCAAGTTCATTTCCTTTGTAGAGCCCATTTTCCACCTTTCAGCTTTCCCGTCTTTGCTGAGAATTTGTTTCCCATATGAGTTCTTTATATTCATACATCAGGTTTCCTTTTCTCCACCTTGTAGGTGGTATCTAGTTTTCCACTATTTATACATTCTTCTACAGACTGGCATTTGCCTTCTAGCCACTCCTGCTTAGCTATTTTGCACTTCCTGTCTATCTCATTTCTTAGCCGTCTGTATTCCATTTTGCCTGTTTCATTTAATGCATTTTTCTATTTCTTCCTCTCATCAATTAAATTTAGTATTTCCTATGATATCCAAGGAGTTTTTTGTTGGTCTTTGTCCTCTGCTGCCTTCACTATTTCATCTCTCGATCTATTTTTGTCTGTTTTATTTCCCTTTGTTTCTGTCGATTGTTGCCTCAAGCTCCCTCTAAAATTATCAACAACTTGGGGTTTCTTCAATTTATCCAGGTCCTAATGATATGTTCAATATTGCCGCGAGAGACCACTAACACCGACTGGCGGCGTGGCGCAGGGGTAGCGTCACGGACTGCGGTGCAGAAGGTCGCCGGTTCAATCCCGCCCACCAGAAAAAATTTATTTCTTTGTAATTAACAATTCCAAATGGTTCTACATCTTTCTTATGTTCACTTGTAAATTCTACTTGTTTCTTATGTTAACTGTTCTTCTAATTTCTGGTAAATTCTGTCTGTGTATAAATAGGAGAGCACTCTGCCTGAGAGGCAGTCAGTGCTGCATGTATGTTGAGTTCGTAATAAACGTGCTTTCAGTATAAGTGCTGTGTTTAGTTGCCTTCGAAGTCAAGCCTACTTTCATTGCAACGTGACAATATTTATGCAGCAATCTGACGTTCATTTTGCTATATTGGGGTCCGTTATATTACTTCTCTTATCAACAAGAGGTACCTGAGCTCTTCCACAGTTGCTTGGGACTCGGCAGAAGAATCGCAATATATGCAGGCCCATTAATGAGAGTATTCTTAGCAAATTACGGCATTGTTAGATAGGAGTTGTGCGCAGCCTGGATTCGACTCTTGTAGTGACGACCCGAAGTTAACAATAGATTTGTTTCTCGTACATCCCTACTGGATATCCATAGCGGGTGCGTGCCCGAATGTCAGCAGAACAGCTTCCACAGGAGCAAAAGTTTGCTGAAGCGACTATAGTGCAACAAATTCTTAGTAAACTACAAGAAAAAATATTTTTCTTTACATGGCCTGAAGGGAGGTAAAATGATACTGTGCTTAGATAGATAATGGAACTCATCATCCACAGCAGATGAGTAACACAAGCAACAGGGGCAGTTATTTCTCTGTAACACCGGTATTCAACGGTATAATCGCAATTCATGGGAACAAAACAATTATCGTGAAATAAATTATTTCCATTACGTAAAATTCAATTTGAGGCTGTAAATATCAATTAATCCAATACTTTTCCTGCGTACAATTACCTAATTTGTGTGGCAAAATTCCACAGCAGTAATTTACTCTGTGACTGGTCATTAAACATGATTACAAATTGCTGTTACAAGAAACAATCAAATGTTCAGAACTCTCAACAATACTATCTGAGGCATCTGAAGAACTAAAAGCTAATTCCCAAGTAATTACACATAGTGTGAATCAACAAAATATTTAGAAAACAACAAGGAGAACGCATCGCTGAATTCATGGAGATAGCTGTGGGTTGAATATAATCAAACTTAAGTGCTGTTTCCCGGGGGACATGCCATTATTCATAGTCGCAATAAACCTTTTTAATAAGATAAAAACAGTCAGTAACATTTCAATAACGTGAAAATATTTGTGTAAAAAGTCAATGATGCGTGTAACAGGTATCATTGCATTTGTAATGCTACAGTTGAGCATTTATAATATCCCTCAGTCCTAATAATGTCTGAAACCAATGAACAGACGTTCTCCAAGAAATAATAAGCAATGTTAAAGTAAGACAAATTACTTACTTTCCAATCTTACACAAGGGAGACCAGGCCAAATCAAACTTTATATGTTGGTATCATAGTTCACAATAATTTAATGAGAAAGGGTTTTATCTAATATGAGAGGGTATCTCACAAGAAACGTGGATTTCAAACAAGGTACACAAAATGAATAATAAGTCCCCAATTGTTAGAATAATTGTGGAAGATGCTTGTTATAATTATTTTATCAAGTCAAAGCATCAAGCTTCTGCCTCATAGATGTGCACATGAACATAGATTGTATCATTTGTTAACTATTTCCTAATTTGAAAAGTAACCAGTTAACAGCGGGGTATCCAACCTGAAATCGTCCCAAACTCTGCAGTGGAACAGAAAAGACTCATCCTTTATATGGAAATGAGCCGCGTGTGCAAAGACTTAAGTCCCGGAAGAGTTTCTTGAGAACAACAACAGAACTTACCAATTGCAATTGTGAAAAGCTAAGGGAACCTTACCACCTGGGTGAAAAAGAGTATCTGAAACTTTACCACCTGGTTATGACAAGGGATGGCTGACATGGTAGTTCATGAATAGGTTGACATCCGGAGTGGGCAGATCCAGAGTAAAGCTAGCAAGATGAGGCTACGCTGAAGGAGATACCATCAAGTGCGAGTGTGGAGAAGACAGACCATGAAACATATGCTTCAATGTCGACTTTGTTCAATAGTTTGTAAAGCTTATGGGACTTAACTGCTTGGTCATCAGTCCCTAAACTTACATACTTATAAAATACCTTATACTAAAGACGACACAAACAATCATGCCCGAGGGGGATTCGAACCCCCGACGGGGAACGGCCTCGCGCATCGCAGCATGCGCTCGGCCGCTCCGCCGAGGCGACTTTGTCCAACCACTTGCACGGAAGACGATCTTCATCAGGTAGAGTCCGCGAAGAATAAGGTGCACGATGTGCAAAGACGAATTTTCGTCCGAAGCTCTGGGCGAGTTGATTCCTTCGTTCGGAAGGGGAGGCCGACAGTATACATCGAGTGAGCGTACCGCTATAAACGGCCTGGCAGTACAGCCTCAAAGCACTGTAGGTACAGGAAGAGTTCTGCATAGCCAGACACTAGAGATTGTTTTCATTATAATTAAATATATGTCCTACGAGGTCAAACAGAGAATAAAAATCCCATAAAAAGTGTCCTTGAAAGAGTACAGACTGCTACTGATAATTCACATCGAACAAAAATAAAAATAAATAAAAATGAGAGAGAGAGAGAAATTAGTTGCCGTTTAGTTCTGAAAATTTTTTCTACTCCGGGGAAAAAGCTGAATAAAGAGAAAAAGGCCTTAGATTTAGATGATTTTCATGAACAAGTTGTGCCGAGATTGGTAAACAATTTCAATGTGACAAGCAGCTATAAAGTAACTTTTCTCGTAACAAGGAAAAATACGTTTGTCAAGGGAAATATTTCTTCACTGCGGTACCTACTCCACAAATTAGACCCCAGGTACATTAGCTTTTATTTATTTATTTATTTATTTACTGTAATACTTAACATGCTTTATTTTTCGTGAAATTAACACGGCGAATATCAGGTGGCGCAAAAATACAGGTTATATGAAGCTGCTTTGGACCGTTTGGAAATACATAGTATTGTGTCTGTTATTTAAATTAAATAGTACTGCGAAGAGGGTTGACCTCTCATATTTCAACGAAACACATTCGCAGTTTCCGTACTACGTCCTGTAAGTGGATAGATGGATCACGTAATGGAGTAAAAACGCCACTTTAAAAACGACAACATCCGATTATAATACAGACAGGTAAAAAAAAAATGTGGATGTGTAGTTCTGCAGACTATAAAGAAACATTTACGTTTTCTGGTCTATAATACTGTACAACAGAAGAAAGTGAGCATTCCTTTTAAATTTAAACACGTTCTGTAATGCACTGGTAGCAATACCATCAGTTCATTAACACTTTTCGTATTGTGGGTGTTTGATGTAGTATTGTTTGTTAAGTTTTATCCAGATGAGTGCAGTACACTGAAGACTAATGAATTTTTTTTTTTTTTTTTTTTTTTTTTTTTTTATTTTTTTTTTTTTGCATGTTATCCAGAAACACCATACTTCCTGCGTACATCTCAGTAATAGTAACAAGTCAGTCCATATTTTCTATGGCAAATGTACATAACTAGCGCTTTAAGTGATATGTATTTCGAAGTAAGATAGGTAATGTTAAATAAATTGATAAAAATGAATTATTAATAACATTGAGTTGAGCAAGAGAAACATAATTTTGATGGTATGGTTATTTATTTATTATTTATTTCCCATTTATAATCCTGCTACCTTTTAATATAAAGCAGGACATACATTTGAAGTTTTACATTTTATACATTAGATCATTGATGTTACATAATTTGAGTATATAAGAGATAAGAAGAAAAAATAAAAAGCAAAGATAAAATACATATATACAAGTGCTTACAGTTGTTGCTACAATTATAATATAACAAATTACAATTTGTGCATTTTACAATAATTAAATGTAGCGGAGAACAAAAAAATATGATTGGTTACATGGTTGTTATACAACTTTCGAAATTCAATGTATTCTGAAATATGTTAATTGTAATTATGGGCCGGCCGCGGTGGCCGAGGGGACAGAGGCGCTTCAAAATGTTCAAATGTTCAAATGCTTGTTAAGCTTATTGGACTTAACTACGGGGTCATCAGTCCCTAAACTTACAAACTACTTATGAACTAACTACAACTAAGGACGGCACAAATATCCATGCACTAGAGGGGATTCGAACCCCCGACCGTAGTGTCCGTGCAGACCGTGACAGGAGCGCCTCAGTCCCCTCGGCCACCGCGGCCGGCATGGGCTAAACAATGTAATAGGATAGAAAGAAATTATATCTAAAAATTAAGGGGTTTTTCTGTCCTTATGGTTAGCTGCATTGTACTGTGCTGGGTGTTAAGTACCTTGGAATGTTTCCTTGAAGCCACTGATCACCCAGCACAGTTTCCATGGTTTTGGTGATATTAGACTGTTCTCTATAGTGTTTTTTCTTTTTTGTGTCTCAGGTGTCAGTATCCACATTAATTTAAAGAAGGTCTGGTTTGGGTTGGTGACAGTAGGAGATTGCTCCCTTGTCAATCTTGAGTGATCGGTGTCACTTCATTCGTAAAAGTTTCATCGCCTTCTTATCTGTTTGTTTCCAATTATACCTGTCCACTTTGTGTGGCATATAGGCACGCCTGCTGTAGGGCCATGTCCTTCTGTATTCGGTATGGTTAGGTACAGAAGAGAGACTTTACAAAACCCCAGCAGATACTGGAGCTTAGGTTTCAGTTTAGAGCGGCACTTCCCTTCCTCTCCAACGCCGGTCACTTTCCCTCCCTGCTCCAACCGCTACCCCCACCACTACTGCTATCCCCATGATTGCCCAGCCGTTTGCGCATCTACCATCCAACGTATTCTGCGTGCACTATATACAAGAATGCTTTGGAAGTCACATGTCATATAATATGTATAAAAGTGTTAATAATTGTGTAAATATGCATTTTTCTGACACGAGACTAATAAGACCGTTTGGCCCGCTTTAGGTTACGGTAGTAACACTAAAAGTGGGCCTTTGCGATCGTCTTTGGCATCTCGAAATTTAAATGAAAATAACGGCTTATCTATTCATCTGACACGAAAATTCAATAACCGAAATTGTGGAGGAGAAAATTCTCTACAACTTTGCTCTCTTTCAAACGAACCGTTCATCTGACACGAAAATTGAATAACCTAATTGGTAGAGGAGAAAATTCTCTACAACTTATCTCCCTTATGTTTTTTTTTTTCATATCTAGTATTGTTTGAGAGATATTTGCAAAAAATAACGGAAATTTGACACCATTGAATTAACGAAAACCAGCCGTTCGGTGATGTCACGTGACATTCCTCGCCCAGAACTCTCTCTGGCATACGCCATCTTGCGTTGCGTATTTGATGACTTTCTTATTGTATCTTACACGTTGTCTTTTCAAAGCAATGGCGCATTGAAGAATTAACAAAAACACATCGTTCTTCGTACGATAAATGATGAACTAGTGTCTACAAATGCCATATTAGCATCAGTTAACAACGGCCATCAATAGTATGAGATTAAAGGACTCAGGTTTCGATTGATAGCTGTTGCGTAGTGTAGCCGGGCGCCGTGGCTCAGCCGAACGCCCTCTGTAATAAATAAGCTGAGCCAACCATTCAACGAACAACCACGAACAAACTGAACGAACGACCGCAAACAATAGATCTACCAGATAAAAAAAAAAAAAAAAACTATGCATGGGACTTTGACGCTAAAGTTCGGTGGTTCGGAACTCGCCCCTACCTAATTTTTTTTTTTTTTTCCTAAATGGGTTTCAGACTCTCTTATTAATTAATTTTTTATTATTTAGATTATTATTTTGTTGCAAAATGTTTGCAAAACTCATAAAACTACAAATCTAAAGTGGGCCGTAAAACACGTCAGTGCGTCTTTTTTGTCAAGCACACCGAGATGTGCTGTCTGTATAATTACATAATTATGACAGCTTATACCGTTTACAACCTGCATAAAGAAGGCGAAGACCAGCCGTATGGCATAATTTGCTTTTCTCAAATGTTCAAATGTCTGTAAAATTATCGGACCGAACTGCGTGGTCGTCAGTCCGTAGCTTACAAACTACTTAAACCTAGGTAAACTAACCTACGGACAAACACACACACCCGTGCCCCAGGGAGGACTCGAACCTCCTCGGCGAACAACCGCGCTCTCCGCAGCGAGGTGCTTTAGACCGCTTGGCTACCCCACCGCGGCTTTGCATTTCTGAAAGGTTTGTGAGAAGTACAGTATCTTGTAATCCCAGGTACGCAGCAGTGTTTGGACGTGGTCCAGTTGCTGGTGTATCCAGTCACAGACAAATATATACAGACGGGAAATCTCCGTAAGGGCCCGGTCCTACGCTCCGGGGTGCGGGGAGGGAGGGTTTCCAGCAGTTCCGTAAGATGTCCCATGATGGCGCTGCAGTCAGAAGCAGCTCTTTAAACTGGCCAGAGCAGGCGGCAGGTAGCGGCTGCCCCCACCACCACCTCCCCTCAAACGCCAGCAAGCTGCACACAGCTTGGCCTCGTTGCAGGCCCAGCCGTGGCCTCGTGGCAGGCAGCACAAGCTCTCCCCTCAGCCTCCCCTTCACGCTACCCTCTGACGTGCGAGAGGCACCCTAAGCCAGCGATCCGCCTGACACCTGCTAGCATCTTACAGAACTACGAGGGGAGAGTAGGACAGTGGTTTAGGGGAGGCTTCTTCTCTGTATATGTTACTCTGTGGTCCAGTGCAGGCCAGAAGAGAGCCGGCGCCCCGCGGTGTCCCGGGCAGAGGGCCTCGCGACTACTCCGGACTGGTATCGAGCCGCGCCGTGGCGCACAGCGGACAAAGGCGGGGCTTTGTGCCTTTGTGCCGCGGCATGAGCCGCCCTCTTCCGCTCCGCCGATTACGGCACAATTGAAGGCGGCCCTGCCCCGCGGAAAGAGTCACTCTGTATCTCTTCCGAATTATCCCGGCTGCCTTCTATTAGCCGGAGGCACTCGCCAAAGTTTATAATTCATCACAGGCCGGCCAGGGGTAATTCTGGCAAATACAAACGGAACCAACAGGAGAGGGCAATAACGCCCGGAATTTATCGGATACTTGTTTATGCTTTGTTTCTACGGCTTCTTTTTTACGGAGTCAAAAATGTTCCAAAGTTTGTAGAGGTTATGGGACTTAACTGCGGGGTCATCAGTCCCTAAACTTACTAACTACTTGTTATCAATCCTAACACCATCTTCATGACCTAGTTCGTGAATTACCTTTCCCTTCCTTTCCCATTCTTCTTTTTCTTCTTTTTTTCTCCCTTCTCTCCACCCGAGGAAGGAACACAGTTCCGTAAGCTCGTTATTTTCCTCCTTTTCTCAGTGTAACTATCGGCAGCACAGCAAAAAGGTAAGTACTGGCCAACCAATTATTGGTCAACCAATCTATCTCTTTTGAATAATAATTTATCACATCTGTGGAGAATTTCCATATTAATCTACTTACAAACTACCTTTCATAAAATACAACACAAACATCCATTCCCGAGGGGGGATTCGAGCCCCCGATGGGGAACAGCCTCGCGTGTGGTAGCATAACGCCTCAATACGGTCGGCCACTCCGCCGCAGCCTGTTACGGAGTTGCAGATATTTAAGTTTATAAGATAACTACCTTCTTTTTGCGTCTGTAATCAAAGTCTTAATAAGATCAAACGCTTTTCACTTTATTCGATGTGAAGAGTTCTACTGTTACAAACAATATTCTAAGGTGATATAAATATCGACAAATAATACAATTTCACAGGGAACATGAGGCAGAATTAAAGTATATCGTGTGGAGGAAGACGTGCTTTAAGGCAGTCCGTGTAGTTGCTAGGGCTACAACGCGGTGTTAGCTGATTGGTCTAAAGCACCTACCTAGTAAGTAGGAAGTCCCAGGTTCGAATCACGGCCACCGCATAAATTTTCATTCAATGCCTCTCCTTATGTTTAATACCTTTAATATTCTAAGGAAGGAAAGTACTCTTGTCATTGGACCGTAGACTTACAAACTACTTAAATTTACATACTAAGGACAAAACACGCACACACATACCTACAAACAAACATGCCCGCACACATACCCGAGAGAGGATTCGAACCTCCGACGCCAGGGGCTGCGGGATCTGGAACTTGACGCTTTAGACCGCTATTCCCGCGCGGCATTCGAACTTGTGGACTTTATTGCACTGCATTTACACTGGCAGTGTACCTGAAACTACTTTTCTACATTGTTTATAAAACTCTTCTGGGTGTTGGACCGTATCGTCAAATTATCAAATACGTCACCGACGTTTCGGCCACTATTGCAAGTGGCCATCTTCTGGGTGTTACGTTTAAACGTTTAAGGCAGTCCGTGTAGTTGCTAGGGCTACAACGCGGTGTTAGCTGATTGGTCTAAAGCACCTACCTAGTAAGTAGGAAGTCCCAGGTTCGAATCACGGCCACCGCATAAATTTTCATTCAATGCCTCTCCTTATGTTTAATACCTTTAATATTCTAAGGAAGGAAAGTACTCTTGTCATTGGACCGTAGACTTACAAACTACTTAAATTTACATACTAAGGACAAAACACGCACACACATACCTACAAACAAACATGCCCGCACACATACCCGAGAGAGGATTCGAACCTCCGACGCCAGGGGCTGCGGGATCTGGAACTTGACGCTTTAGACCGCTATTCCCGCGCGGCATTCGAACTTGTGGACTTTACTGCACTGCATTTACACTGGCAGTGTACCTGAAACTACTTTTCTACATTGTTTATAAAACTCTTCTGGGTGTTGGACCGTATCGTCAAATTATCAAATACGTCACCGACGTTTCGGCCACTATTGCAAGTGGCCATCTTCTGGGTGTTACGTTTAAACGTTTAAGGCAGTCCGTGTAGTTGCTAGGGCTACAACGCGGTGTTAGCTGATTGGTCTAAAGCACCTACCTAGTAAGTAGGAAGTCCCAGGTTCGAATCACGGCCACCGCATAAATTTTCATTCAATGCCTCTCCTTATGTTTAATACCTTTAATATTCTAAGGAAGGAAAGTACTCTTGTCATTGGACCGTAGACTTACAAACTACTTAAATTTACATACTAAGGACAAAACACGCACACACATACCTACAAACAAACATGCCCGCACACATACCCGAGAGAGGATTCGAACCTCCGACGCGCAGGGGCTGCGGGATCTGGAACTTGACGCTTTAGACCGCTATTCCCGCGCGGCATTCGAACTTGTGGACTTTACTGCACTGCATTTACACTGGCAGTGTACCTGAAACTACTTTTCTACATTGTTTATAAAACTCTTCTGGGTGTTGGACCGTATCGTCAAATTATCAAATACGTCACCGACGTTTCGGCCACTATTGCAAGTGGCCATCTTCTGGGTGTTACGTTTAAACGTTTAAGGCAGTCCGTGTAGTTGCTAGGGCTACAACGCGGTGTTAGCTGATTGGTCTAAAGCACCTACCTAGTAAGTAGGAAGTCCCAGGTTCGAATCACGGCCACCGCATAAATTTTCATTCAATGCCTCTCCTTATGTTTAATACCTTTAATATTCTAAGGAAGGAAAGTACTCTTGTCATTGGACCGTAGACTTACAAACTACTTAAATTTACATACTAAGGACAAAACACGCACACACATACCTACAAACAAACATGCCCGCACACATACCCGAGAGAGGATTCGAACCTCCGACGCCAGGGGCTGCGGGATCTGGAACTTGACGCTTTAGACCGCTATTCCCGCGCGGCATTCGAACTTGTGGACTTTACTGCACTGCATTTACACTGGCAGTGTACCTGAAACTACTTTTCTACATTGTTTATAAAACTCTTCTGGGTGTTGGACCGTATCGTCAAATTATCAAATACGTCACCGACGTTTCGGCCACTATTGCAAGTGGCCATCTTCTGGGTGTTACGTTTAAACGTAACACCCAGAAGATGGCCACTTGCAATAGTGGCCGAAACGTCGGTGACGTATTTGATAATTTGACGATACGGTCCAACACCCAGAAGAGTTTTATAAACAATGACAACGGCCGCGGAAGCCTTCTTTTACTTTTCTACAGTATTTCCGCAATATTGAGGCACTTCACAACGTTGTACCAGTTTTTGAATACCCTCTTAGAAGTGTGTCGCCTGACTTATTAAGCACTGCATCAACTATTTTGACTTCGTCGTCGTCTTGAAAACCGCCCTTGTGCAGGGACAAACGGTAATCAGCTTACTGTAAGACATTGCACAATTCAGAACAAAAGACGTGGCAAGTTGAGCAAGGGCATCGTTTTGCTGCAAGTCAATGCCCATCCGCCTGCGGTTAATCAGACCACAGATTTCATCACATCTCAGTGATGGGAAACTCTAGATGATCCTCCGTACAGCCCTTATCTGGCGGCCTGTGACTACCCTCTGTTCCAACACTTGAAGAAACTCCTGGGCGGCATTCAAAACGAAGACGAAGTCAAACAGTTATGATGCAGTGGTTAACAAGTCAGGCGGCAGACTTCTACGAGGAGGGTATTCAAAAACTGGTTCAACGTTATGACAAGTGCCTCAATATTAACGGAAATTATGTACAAAGGTAGATTAAGGTACAGGCTTTCATGTAAAAATAAAATTATTGAGATATCTTAGCACGTCTTTTTTTAATTTCAAAACTGCACTTAAAAACGCGCCTCGTATTTAGAAGTAGAAACAATCAATGCAGACCATCCAGTGTACGCGTGCGAAGCAGCGCGAATTAAGCTAGTATCCATATAAATTGCGTACAACTATTTTTTTACCGTGAGGATACCGACGATATTATAAAATAACTATACAAACGATCCTCGCAAATAAAGAATATTCGAGGGAATATACGGAGCATTTATGAAAACTAAAATCAAAAATTTCTATAGCTTCCACTAATTGCTTATTAAATGTTCGTAGTTGCATCCTTTGAAAGCACCAGAAATTAATGCTGTATAGAGAGGTAGACAAATTAATGTTGCAGAAAGATATGACTCAGCCGGCAGTTCAGATGTCGGATGCCAGTGGATGACTACAAAGAGGTTTCATATCTAACAGTACAGTTTCATTTTGCTGCGACAGCAAAAAAAAGAACAAAAGGCCAGCTCCATATATTCACGTTTCCACGACAGAGCAGGTAATAAATCCTGTTGTACGCCGAGCGATAATAAACTGTAAAAGAGGTGCACATTTATTGCCTCCATGGATCGTGCTTTCCGCCACACCGCGTTTTGATAACAGACGCTAGTCAAATGTCACTCTGACACTAAGCGTTTCTTTCTCGTGTTTTTTGACAGCAGTAGAAACAATACAAAAAATAATTTTTCATTGAAAGTTTCTTCAATTATTATTATTATTATTATTATTTTTTTTTTTTTTTTTTTTTTTTTTTTTTTGTAATTATAGTAAAAGAAAAATCTTGATAGACTTGGTCATAGCCGGCCGCGGTTGCCGAGGGGACTGAGGCGCTCCAGTCACGGTCTGCACGGCCACTACGGTCGGGGGTTCGAATCTCCCCTCGGGCTTGGATATTTGTGCCGTCCTAGTTCGTAAGTAGTTCATAATTAGTTTGTAAGTTTAGGGACTGATGACCCCGTAGTTAAGTCCCATAGACTATACAAACATTTGAAACATTTGAAACTTGGTCATATTCCGTAGCAATAATGAAAAACAAATGTATTCCTTGTGTAATATGAGAAAGTAAGAAGAGCATTATGGCACATTCTTAATTTCCAGATTCATTTCTGTGAGGAAGTTTTTTGTTTTAGTTTGAAAGACATATAAAGATCGATTAAATATGGCCACTACTTTCACTGACACAAAAGTGGTTTGCTCGTTCTTTATAAGTCACTGACATGACTAACGAAATGATGTTCTTCAACTATTTAATGTCTCGTCGACACCAAGATAATTACGGAACCGTCTGAGGTGCTTATGGGAAACCTGTGTTACCTGCTTGAGACTGTATCAAAAAGAATCTTGCTAGGCACCTAATATCCAAATCTATTTCTCAAGCTAGTACAGTCGCAGAATATGACGTACGACTCAAAACGTACCATTCAATGAAGAAATCCAAGGATCCCGAAGTGCAGGATATTACGCAAGAGAAAAAAGAAAAGTTAATAACTCATAAGAGATCGTACGTTTCTGTGGTAAGTTTCATCGAGATGCGACAGGACATGTGAAAGAAATAAGAGAATCCGAAAAATTGGAGATTTGTAAGAAAATATGTCTTTCGGTATTATGGTAAGACAACCATATGAAATACGATATTGAGAAAACATATCAGATTGAAAATATGAATACCAACGACAACTACTCTAACACTGAATTATTCAGAAATCCTTTGGCTTCAAATTATCAGCCTTCACCATAGCAAAAATCATAAACTTACTGCTCAAATTTTTATTATAAGTCACTCCTATAGAGATCATGTAAGAAAACATTCTCCTTAAACGAATTCGTCAATTGATAGAGCTTACAGATGATTCACGTCCAACAGCATAACAATGCTATCGAGCAATAAGATAATCTCAAAGCTCATTCCGAAACTGTGGGAGAAATTCGCTAGTTGTGGAGTAATGTCAACCTCTAAACTTATTTTCAAGTATCAAATTGCGAATTAAATATTTTCTTTCAGCACTAAATGCTGCAGTGGACTATTATTCGCAAAATACCCCAGCTACATAACAACCCTCAACATCTTCCATCTGAAACAAGTAAGGAGAAAAACAATAATAATCATTATTTCTTTAGCGAAAAGCGACGATTGTTTTAGCATAACCTCCATTAAGATACGTTAGTCCTTATTTTGAACAGACAGGATTCACATTCCAATTTTTCTAACTTGAGTGAGATATGCAACCAGCAGCTTTTATGGATGTTTTTAAATCTCCTATAATTAGTTTTCGAGCCACTGCAGACTCATCACTACTGGAGATGTTAGAGGAACATTATATTTTCTTGCACGAAGTGTAGTTAGACGATGTAAAGGCTCTAAATCTAGTTACTGAAGAATAAAAAGCACCGATAAAATTAACTGTTGCATATAGCAGTTAACATCCAATAAAGGGAATTATACGATTCTTCTGTCATTTGGAGACTATGTGACTAACTTGAATCTTTTACTGGAGGACTCACCCTATCGTAAGTTACGTAATGATCCCACGGGACGAAAGACTAACTTTTAAACGAGAGTTTCTTGTCAGAGGATGTTTTTTAGAAACTTCATCCTGGAGCTGCTGTCCCTCCGAGAATGTTCACAAGCATGGAATTCCTCTTCGTCCTTTTCTGAGGAATTTTGGTCCCCCACCTATAATTTAACCAGATACTTAGTTTCTCGACCTACATGTTAGAAAATGTGAACATCACATCTTGAACTCGTCACATTTTATTTGGGTCCTTCAGAACTGCTTGTGAGTTTTTAACTGGGTTCCTCTTGAAGAGTGTTATTAGTTAGTGAATAATTGGATGATGAAACAGTCACGTTATGTCGCCATGTTCGACGTATTTCGACGTATTTTACGAGATACGTTAGAATCTTCAAAAAGATTCTAACCACCACCCACGACAAAAGAGAGGCGTGATTAAGACATTAGTAGACAGGGCCCACAAAATTTGTGAACCAGCGTACTTAGACGATGAGATTGAACATTTAAGAAGAATGGCTATTCAGACAGGGAGATAGATCGTGCACTACGCCCTAGACGGACAACCAGGACGACGAGAAACGACAACAATCCAAGGGGATATATGGACCACGGCATCTCAGCCCGGAAGCTTTACGTAATGACGATACCTGCCGTGAAAGCCTTCATTCTATGATCAAATTGACGACAGACACCGCGAATTGCACAATTTTATAAGCTATATGTATAAGGGCTATTTTCTTTCGGACATGTTTGAAAAAAAAATAGCCCTTATATATATATATATATATATATATATATATATATATATATGGGTGTAAACGGTAGTTCAAATCCAGATTTAGGCTTTACGTGATTTCCCTAGATCACTCCAGGCAAATGACGGGATGGTTCCTTTCAAAGGGCACAGCCGATTTCCTTCTTCATCCTTATCCAAAACTCCGAGCATTAGTTCCGTCCCTAATGACCAAGCTGTCGACGTAAAACTATAAGCTTCCTTCATTCCTTTCAGATTACATCTGGATGTGCTTGATAGAAAAGTCCGGTAACCTGTTTGCGTATTTCCTACGGTTCTCCCAGTCCCTCTCGAGATCATGTTTTTTGGAAAGGTACACACTTGGCAATGTACGTACGTAAGCAATCGGTTCCTGTTATTGACATCGCGAGCGTGAATCGTAAACACTTAGACAACTACGGCCTCGATCGCTGCGTCTTTGTAATACGCCGAGCGACGTCAGTCGTCGAGTAATAAGCACAGACATTATTGCAAGTCGGTTAACTGTTGGGATGGGAGGTAGAGCTAATATTGCTGAACTATGCGACATTCATTTAATTTATGGCGAGGCAAAAGGTTTTGCGATAATTATGCATTACATATATACATGTGGCGTCTGTTGCGAGAGAACAGACGTCACTTCTGATCCTCCAGTTGTTATTATTCAACATTCATAGAATATATGACATCAACTGCGATTGGGCAAAGCTGAAAATGTGTACTCAACCGGGATTCGAACCCGAGTCTCCTGCTTTCTAGGCAGTTGCGCTGACCCCTACACCACTGGGGACACAGTGATCACCGCACCTGCAAGGTCTACCTAAGCAAGCCTCTCGTCGGATACAAATTTCCAGCTTCGCCCTGCCCACAGTACTCAAACTCGTAGTTTAACTAATTCCCGTAAGAGTAAGGGCTTCAAACTTTGCCCACCCCTCCCCACTAACGAGGAGACTCGGGTTCGAATCCCGGCTGGGTACACATTTTCAGCTTTGCCCAATCGCAGTTGATGTCATATATTCTATGAATGTTGTATTATGCATTAGTTTTCTGTACCTTTTTTAAATTTTCGTCTGATTGTTACATTATGACAGAGTCAAACTTACGAGAACGAAATTAATTTCCTGGCCATCCTCCCGCCAGGTTACAGGCATTGCCAATAGTTTTCGCTTAAACGGCTTCTGCTTGCAGGTAACCAGTCGCCTCCCTGCTGAGTCCAGATCGGACCGTTTCTTCGAATGGACACTGTTCGGACGCCGCCGCCCCTGCTGCTACGCCGCCGCCTAGCCGCCGCCCCTGCTGGACGCCGCCACCCTGCTGCAGCCTCTCCGACCGCCGCCGTCGCAGCCGCCGACCCGGGAGCCCCCCGGCTCTCCTGCAGCTCGCCGCATCGCCGCCGCCGACGCCGCATCTCGCCGTCCCCAGTCCGGCGCCTGCCGACGCTGACCGGCTAAGGACCGCCGACCACCGGCAGAGGGTCGTAGCCCTCCGCTTCGCCGCAGCCCCGCCATCGTCGACCTCGAGATCTTCTAGAGCTTCCGCCGACCAGTCTTCCCGACAGTCTGTCACCAGGGCCACAAGCCCCACCGTCTCCTCCACCACTACCGTCGTCCTGTACACAGCACCCTCACAGGCCTCAACCTCCACGACCTGGAGTCCCCCCTTCCCTCAATCACCTGTTCCTCTCACCATCCTGCTGTCAGCCACTGCCTCCTCTTCCACTACTGCCGCCCGTCAACTTTCTCCCTCACTCACTGCCTACTCCCCGCCTCCCCCACCGCCGTGAGTCACCTATTCACAGTCCCCACAGCAAAGATCCAGCAGCACAGAGCCACTGTGACTGAGTCTCTGTCGTCACCCAGACCAGGAGCAGACCACCCCCACTCCTTGCCACATCCCTGTTACCCCATCCCCTCCCCCTCACCGCTCCTTCCACATCTACCGAAAAAGTTATCACTGAGGAAACCAGCGCAGAGCCTGTCCATGTCACTTCCAAAAATCCCCCATCCATCACAGCCTCCTCTCCTACCGCCACCTCCTCCATCTTCATGGATACACCTCTCCCCTCCCTCGCTGCCAACCCTCTTCACCTACGTATTCTCCCGTCCTGACCCCAGATTCTTAGAAAATGACGCCATTCCCTTGTGATCCGTAAGTATTTCCCATCCACCCACATCCTGCAGCTAATTCCCCACACTTCCCTTATAAAGTCTTCCTCCCCCACCTTCCACTATGACCTCCTGCACAGGATTCCATCGTTCGTCCCCATGCCTCCCTCACCCAATACATCACCTCCTCAGCTCTTCCCCAACCCCAAGCTCCGCGCCGACCGCCCACGCTCATTACCAAGCTTATATCGGTGATCAAGGAGGCTTAGGCGCTGGAGAAACTCAACTCCCGTCTCGACATCTCCATCAGATCCGCCAAGCGGATCCAAAACACCTCTGGCCCCACCTTTTTTGATGTGGATCTTCCCACACACCTCCATCTACTGCCTCCTCACCGAGAGGGCGTATATTTACGTTCGCCACTACAAGGTGGATCCGTCCCACTCCCCTCCCGAGTCCTATTGTTATGGGCAATGCCTCACCTACAACGATTACCTCACAGAAAAATGCCACAACCCCCCCCCCCCCCAAGCCCAGCCACTCTCTCAAGTAATGTCCCAACCTCGCCTCCACCTCTACCCGCAACACCTGTAGCAGCCCCCATCCCACCTGCTCCTAGATATGTCAGGCTCGTTTCTGAGCTGACAGTACCCACCCGTTCTATCAGTTTCTCTCCCAGCGCCGTGGCGACTCCGTTCCCCCTCCTACAACCCACTCGCCCACAGAGGAATACCAACCCCATGTCGCTCTGTCGTTTACTAACCTCCTGGGACGCCTACAGGCGGAAGTCTTCGACCTCATTGACAATTACCATGCCCCTATACTCCTCACCCTAGACCCTTGCTGCCGTTAGGCTAGCTCTCTCCATCATCAGGCCCCTCCTAAGATACTTCATGATTACACGTGCCCCGACTGGGATGCCTACCATCGCTCACTAGACACCCAGGTGGCCAGACACCCCCTGAACCTCCGCACCCCCGCCGTTATTGAACGCCCCACTTCCTTCCTACACCAGACTGTTGCTGATGACGTTCACTCCCACATCCCTGCCAAAACCATTCACCCACACCGTCCTATCTTACCCCCACAGGCTGTACTCCTATGAGAATTCTGCTGCCTCTACCAATCCAACTTTCGGACCCGTGATGGGGATACACTCCGTTGCCACCGGCAAATCCAACGTCACATCTGAAACCTTTTGAACACGAACAGACACAGGGAATGGCGTCAGACATCACACATCTTAATGTCTCTCTCCCACAGAAATCCTAGAAATACTGGCAAGACTTCCACCGCCTTTCTGGCAATCACTCCACTTTCCACTACCCACTGCTCCATAATCACCTTCCTTTCCCAGACAACGCCAGCAAGGCAAACCACCTATCTCACTAATACCTTCTCCAACCCTAACAATCCCAGGTTTGATTACTCCTTCTTCCCAGATGTCCATGAGCGAACCAATACGTCCATCCCACCGCTCGACCCTAGCTTTCAGTAATTGGACAGCATTTCTCCCCCCCCCCCCCCAATAACTTAACAATCCAATCACTGCTCTCGACATCGAAACAACATTCCGCACAAAACGCAACACAGCTCCTGGCCATGACCGCCTGACCTACAGGCACTTTCTATACCATCATCATATACACCGACGTCTTTCCCAACCTGTGGAAAACCTCCTGTAAGCTCATGTTTCCTGCAAGACGCCCTCTGACACCTCATCCTATCGTGCTATAAGCTTCACCTCGGTGTTCAGCAAGGTCCTGGAAACAATCCTGTCCCTCTGCATCCATCAGCATCTCCATCAACACCAGCTTCTTTCCCTCTCCCAATATGACTTCCGGCCTTCCTTCTCTGCCGATGACCAACTCCTGCACCTTACCCACCTCCTTTCTGTCCATATAAACTCCCGACAGGCCGCTATCCTAGTTTCCCTTGACATTGTGAAGGCCTACAACTGTGTATAGCATTCCGTTCTTCCTTTCTAGCTCTACGTCCTTCCTGTTAATTATGTCCAATTAATCGAGTCCTTCCTAGCCCACCGCCCATCCTTTGTTACTAATTCTTACTCCCAGTTGTTTTACCCCTCTGCCTGAGTACACTAGGGCTTTGTCCTCCCCCCTCTCCTCCATCTCATATATTCGGCAGACATGCCGCAACCCCAGCCTCATGTCCACTCCTGCAATATGCTGACGACACTGCCTTGCCCTTTCCCTTTCCCTCGACCTCTCCCAACACCTCCTTCAATCCTATCTCTCCGAATTCTCCACCTTGTGTAAGTATTGGCTCCTCACCGTTAACCCCTCCAAATCACAGGCAACCTCGACCGTGACCGCCCCATCCCGCAAACCAAAACTCTCACATACCTAGGCTTTACCCTCGACTGCTAAATCCATCTCCTGCCTCAACCTCCTCATACTCCTTTCCGGCTGCACATGGGAGCTCAACCCTTCCACTATCCTCTTCACCTACTGTTCCATCAAGCGTCCTACCCTATGCTGCTTCCACCCCACTTGGGTTTCCACTCCACTCCCCTACCCACTACCACTCCCTCCGCCTCGCTTACCGCATTCATCTCCCTCCCCCATGCGGATCCTTTATGACCTTATTTCTTTTCCACACCTGCTTAAGTTCCCTGAACACCTCTGCTTCCGATATGTAACCCGCAAACTTGACTTGCATCATCAGATTGTATTCCAGCACAGTGATAATTATGTTTTATTATAATGACATAGTGCACCTATGCACTGTAAATTGTTATATAACAACTGATTGACATTACAAGATTATGGCCTTGTAAAATATTTTATTTGATCAGATGATGCTGACATAGTTCAGCGAAACCGGTCGTCGTAAATAAAAATTGATTATCAGCGATCTTGGCTTTTTTATGTATTTTTACAAAGAGCAAAAAATTTGTACAGTTACTAATGTCTACCCGGGGAAGGCTTTAGGCACGGTTTTATGGCGATCGGATAGCTATTTATATATATAATGTGAATATCTGTTCAGTGTACGCTTATCACGTCCGAACGACAAGATGCAGAGAATTAAATATTTGTACAGTTAGTAATTTATACCTGAGGAAAGTTTTAGGCGCCGTTTTATAAGGGTCTGATGAGATATTTATTAATTTGAAGAATATAACGCGGATGCGGAACAATTATTACTCTTTGAAAATGTTTTCATTGGTCGCATCGTTGCTTGAGAGTTGATAATGATAAAAGGGTGGAGTGTATTGGGATGTAAAGTTATGGGTGTATATAAAATTCTACGTGTGTGTGTGTGTGTGTTAATATTTCGCACTGCAGCGAAAACTACAGAACGAAAACGAATGGTCTGTGTGTAATTGTTGTCTGAAGTCTTCCGTTGTACACCGTAGCAGTTCTATTCCGATAGCTATAAGGGGGTGGAAGATATGGTGGTTGAAAGTTGTCAAATTATAAAAAAATTCGGATTGAAGGCCAGCGATAACGTTTACGACTCTATAGCAAGGAGGTTACATACAGTGAAACGTGATGCCACAGACCATATCTTTGGTCTATGCGTGTTACAATGTCTTCAGCAATTCCTCTGTAAGGATAATCATACGAATAAGGAAATATAAGAATAAATAAATAAATCAGTGGAAAAGGAATTTCTTTTAATACATCTCTTTAAAAAAAAATCGGTTTGACGTTTCGCGCATTATCATAATCAACCAACACGCGAACGGAGCCGCGGATTTAAGCTAGTACAACAATAAACCCAAATTCGCCAAAGTTGGGTCAACGATTTTCTTAGCTCGGAAGGTACTTGGCAACACCGCTAAAATCGACCTCAGATATTAATTGATACACAATATTTGTTATCGAAGCTTTCAGGTTGTAAAGGTGGACGGAAGTAAACAGGAAATAGAGCTATAGCGAAACTTCTCCAAACACGAAAAAGGGTCAAGAAATCGACTTGGGATAATAGAAAGGAGAAAAAACGGGTATACTACGGCCTAGAAGATACAAGCATGGAAAGAAGTTCCTGCTGGTTTTAATTCCCACAATAACGAAACAGATAAAGTAAGAAACTGGATTATGAAAGTATTAAGAACATGAACAGATATTACTTTTTTAGACATTACAATAACGACAGTAAAGCCGTTTTGCAACAACAGATGGATATCTTTTAAATACCATATGTAATTGTATACTATGAAAACGTGCAATTTCAAAACATACTTCGTTGAGACTGCGTTATGAATTTTGCACATCCAGATTCACGAGCTCCTTCGTCAGCACGTAACATTGACAGAAATCTGAAACTAGTATCTCCGCTAGAGGCCGAACAGTATTGACAACCGCCTGTCAAACCGTGTAGCGCCTGTGACAGCAGCGCGACAGAGAGAAACACGAAACTCGCGAGCTGAGTGACACCCAGCAATATGAAGCTTGATGAACTGAGCATCGTCCAACAGCACGTAGTACTTCAGCAGTAGTTTAACACGACGCTGTAATTGCGATGACGCTTTCAGTGTGGTGGAGCAGCCGGTGTTCCCTTGAGGCGCGGGCAGCGTGCCATTTCTCATACGGTTGACATTACACCGAGCGTGACATTCACGTCGTCTCCCATGCCACGTTCCGCTGTGAGGCGAAGCTGGCATTTCGCACAAGATGGATGTACATGGCCCCTTTTTCGTAGCAAGTTCTTCTGTTGCCGTTTTACCTATTTTCCGCCACCAATATAACCAACAAATTATCTAACTGAAACAGACAAATGTTTTATTACAGTTCGTGTACCTGGCGGGCAGCGAATCTAATGTGGCTAAGGTGAGTAAATTTTGAAAAGTCTGACTTTCTTGGGCGGAAATAGAGCCACAGAACTATCTAAAGCTGTGGTGGAGGTAGCTTAACAATTTGTGATCTGTCATTGGGCCCCTGCAAAGAGGCAAACGTACAAAGTACGTAACGACTATTTGAATTAGAATGACTAGGGACTAAAGGGGTACAGTATGAAAATTAAAAGCATGCTTTTTATATCATAAAACTCACCATAGCAGCAGAGGAGTCCCTGTCGCGGCAGGTCCACGTTTACAACTGGTAATATTGTTAATAACTGCGGAACGAAAAGCGACCGTTAAAGAAAGCGGTATGGACAGAGTTACGCCTGCGACAATGAGCGGCTTGCCAAGCGGTAGCTTGGTATTAATCAGAGATGTTTGTGACGTGGGGGAATGAGTCTTGTGAAATGATATATGGTGATAGTGAAACAATAATAAATGAATGAAAAGGAAATTATTAGAGGCCTGGGGGTGGGGCGGAAGAACGATGTTCTGTATTGTAAGAAGGGGGGGGTCATTTTGGAAAAACATGGATAACATGATGTCGTAAAAAGTTTGATTTTTTGTAATGAGCTGTTCGTTGAGACTGTGTTCTGGGGACCGTTTCACAAACTTCGTGATTTCTAATTCTCCCAGAAGTGACAGTGTTTTTTTTTTTTCCGGGGGGGGGGGGCGATGTGAAGATCTTGCAATTTGTCTAAGGGGGGGGGGGGGGCTGAATGCGTTTTCTTCTTTTGAGATGCTCGGAAAAGGCCGAATTATAAACTGAATGAAGAAACGTATTTAATTGGACTCTTTCTGGCTAAAACATCTGAAAGAACTTGCCCCATTAACAAAAATTAAGTTTAAGATTCTCTTACGAAACTACTATGTTCCAGTTGAAAACTGTCCACTTATTTGTCAGACATGAGTACCTTTGCCAGATTCCTTATAGACTTCTCTAACTATTGACGTAGCTTTGTGTCTATACTGGCATTAACATGTTCTAAAATATTAGTCTTGAATCAACTTATTTTCTCCTTTTTTTGTATGCGATACTTTGTAAAATTCTAGTTTCCCGCCCCTGCAGCAATATCTGTTGCCAATTTACATAGACAGTCTGTGTTACTTGTGAAGACGCTGACGCGCCGAGCGGTCTGGAGCGCCACATTACGGATCGCGCGGCCTCCCGCGTCCAAGCTTCAAATCCTCCTTCGGGAGTGGATGTGTGTGTGTTGTACTTAGGTTAGTTTAATTTAGTTTAAGTAGTTAGTAAGTCTAGGGACTGATGACCAACGTAGTTTGGTCCTATAGAATTGCAAACGTTATTTTTTTTTTGGGGGGGGGGGACGTTCTTGCTTTTGGTTCTTTCAGTACAGATAATTACTATCAATAAACTGCATGATGTGACAACGGAGGCCTCACAGTTACAGAATAACTTCGTATTTCTTAAATATTCCGTCGGTACTTGGAGTAACACAGCCATATTAAAAAAAAAAAAAAGCTGATCTGGAGTGCCACGTTACGGATCGCGCGGCCTTCCGTATCGGGGGTTCGAATCCTCCCTCGGGCATGGATATGTGTGTTGTCCTTAGGTTAGTTGAACTTAGTTCAATTACTTTGTAAGACTAGGGATTGATAACCAACAAAGTTTGGTTCCATAGGATTACAAACATCTGAACATTTTTTGGAATTGGTGATTGGGGGAAAGGAGAGGGGTACATGACGCCGCCCTTCTAAAAATGTTCTAATCAACTCACGTAATTATCTTTTAAATTTCTGAATAAATTCTTTTGTTTTTGATGTTTTAACAGATTTCATAAATGATTTAAAATTTCTATTAAGTTTGATCGAAAAAAAATGTTCAACTGTTTGTAAACCTATTGGACCAAACTGCTATGATCATCAGTTCCTAGACTTACAAACTAATTAAACTATCAACACATACCCACGCACGAGGAAGGACTCAAACCTCCGTAGCATAATGCCTTAGACCACGCGACTATTCCTGCGCAGCTGACCGAAACATTTATATCTTAATAATAAGTAATTGTGCGAATAATGTCGTATTAAGTATTTATAGGTTCAGAACAGTCCTTACACATACATTTAAGAAGTGTTTTGTGAGTAAAAGTCTACACCAAGTAACGTAAAATTTACCCCATTCTTGGCAGTATAGTGAAAGTTAGTTGTTACTAATTAATCGTGTCCTAAAAGATATTTTCCGCCTCCAGAACCTCGGTTCACATCAAAACCTATGTAAAAATAATGTTTTAAGATGCCTGAATAACAATTAACGTTTCGGTTCGTAAACCCATTAAGTAAAATGCTTTGCTATTTCGAGGGTTGATGTATACGAAACAAAGGGCAGAAACAAATTATCCGATTATCGGCTGGTAAGGTATTCGCTAGCATTCCAAAATCTCGGCTGCTTCAGGCTACTGAATCAAATTATTCAATGGAGAAGTCTAACACTGATGTCCCGTTTCGAGCCATCGGCCGATCAAACCTTTTGTTCTGTGTGGTTCTTTGAATTATTGGCTCAGTTTTATTAATATATATGTATATATATGCGGCTAATCCTCTGACGAAACAAATCTACCGCGTCGGAAACCAATTAGCGTATCCACACAAGCATCTCATCTCATTCTCCCCAATGTCTCCGCTTAACGCGCAGTACGACTGCAGTACTCAGTGTCCATCATTCATCATTCCACTGTCTCCCAGCTTTATCTCTATTCCTGCAAGGGTTCGTCAGCACTTAAACTGTCTTTGTATGTCTGTCACATTGTACAATCATAGATGTGGTGTAGAAGAGACACCATATTTACTGGGTGTCCCATTTAACAGGACAATTTGAAATAATTCCGAAAGTAGCATCGTACACAATAATGCAGGCACAAAATGAACATCTCCAAGGGGGACATCTACCTTACCTGAGATCGATCCACACCACACACACACACACACACACACACACATATGTCCTATGAAGGACTCGAACCTCCGACGGCGAGTAACCGCGCGCTCCACAGCGAGGCGCCTTAGATCGCTCGGCTACTCCACCGCGGCGGATGGTGCCTGTTCTACTTTTATTTTAGCAGGTCTCTTTGATGTATAATTTTCCAGAGATTCTAAGGCAGTTCATCGCCTCTAATTATTAATTTACTAACTTTATTATTTTAAACATAAAACTTTATATGTAGGGCAATCACAGTCGATAGGTTTCATATTTTATTTTTACTTTTTTAAAAGCCGGCCGCGGTGGCCGAGGGGACTGAGGCGCTCCAGTAAAGGTCTCCACGGCCACTACAGTTGGGGGTTCGAATCCCCCCTCGGGCATGGATATTTGTGCCGTCCTAGTTCATAAGTAGTTTGTAAGTTTAGGGACTGATAACCCCGTAGTTAAGTCCCATAAGCTATACAAACATTTGAAACTTTTTTAAAGAATGGGGCCGCTGCGACTGTTAAATTCCTTTATTGAAGGACACACACGACGGTTTCGCAACTTCAAGATGCATCCTCAGGTGTTATCTGTTTAGAAATGAATGAGAACTGTCAGAATTGAGTGGGTCAGAACCTTGATTGGGTTAGAACCTGTAATGGTGCTTTCGTATGAAAATGGGTGTTGCGTACTAATGTTGAGGTTGGGGACCGCAAATGAAATTTTACCAGGTAGTGAAATATTTTTAAATGAAAATACTGAGCAATTTTGACAAGGGACAATTTAAACAAAATTATTGGATTCCGCCATTAATTGGTAGCGGTCGTAATTTCGGTAGCAAATACAAACCAGAAAGCAGCAATACAGAGGAAGTCGGCGGAATCTAAATTTTACCTTATTGAGAGCTGGTACTAATATTTCGGTCATATTCTGTAGTGATTCTAGCTGAGATGACTGGAATATTGCCGGCCGCGGTGGCCGAGGGGACTAAGGCGCTCCAGTCACGGTCTGCACGACCACTACGGTCGGGGGTTCGAATCCCCCCTCGGGCACGCATATTTGTGCCGTCCTAGTTCGTAAGTAGTTCATAAGTAGTTTGTAAGTTTAGGGACTGATGACCCCGTAGTTAAGTCCCATAGACTAAACAAACATTTGAACATTTGACTGGAATATTACTTCGAAAATTGAAGCTGGGATTGTGCGTTTCGTTTACTATTGTTCTATGACTGTGTTGAAAATTAATCATGATAGTCGCCAAAAATTGCAAAATTTTCGGCCTTGATAAACATCGCGAAGATTTTTCTGCAGGCATAAAAATGTAATAAGCCATTCATAGCCACGAAATAAATAAAAGTTGCACAAAGAATGTTCTGGTACAATCGCGAAACAAATCGCAACAATACTCGAGCATCACTTTATGAAGTACTGGATCTGCTGAAAATAAATAACTTTAAAATTATTGAGAATGGTGAAGGGATTGTAAGTAAGATATTTCAAATTAACTGTGGGGGTTCATTGAAATTAATTTAAAAAACTAAGCTCACACATTAATTAGGCAAAATCCTGGAACACGTCCTAATATATCGAGGGGGACAAAGTAAGTGACGAAAGTTCCTGTCCACTCGGGGATCAGTGGCAACGAACATGCCGACAGATTAGCCAGGATGGGGGCAGAGACTCCATTTATTGGACCGGAACCTGTCCTGACAATCACCAAGGCAATGATCAAATTGGAGCTACGTAACTGACTCAGAAGACAGCAAAAAAAAAAAGAAAAAAGAAAAATGGATGTAAATCTATCGGGCCAGAGTGCGTTATCATCAGTCCGTAGCTTACAAACTACTTAAACCGAGGTAAACTAACCTAAGGACAAACACACACACCCATGCCCCAGGGAAGACTCGAACCTCCACGGCGAGCAACCGTGCGCTCCGCAGCGGGACGCTTTAGACCGCTCGGCTACTCCACCGCGGCCATGGGAATTTCAAAAAACACCTACGTACAATGGGAATAACAGAAGAGGACCCTAAATGTAGGATATGTGATGACGGTGATGAAACTGCATCACATCTAATCTTCGAATGCATTGCATTGGAGAATAAAAGGCACAGAATATTTGGGACAACCAGACCCGAAGAAATTGTATCTAATAAAGAACTGGTAAAGGGACTCCTTGCACTGCTCAAGGACATTGTTTGGCTTTACTAGATATACAGGGAGCGATACCGCACAATAAACTTAGTTTCGGTGCGGGCAGTGGCGGTGGCGGGTTGGTCCAAGACTGTTTTGGCTTCCCTGGAAAAATCAATCAATCAATCAATCAAGTGACGAACAGTTCGCTCTCTCCCTTCAGCTTGTTGCAAAAAAAAGTTGAACGTGACAAAAAACAAATGTTTACCGATACGCTGGCAGAGAATGGGCAGAAGTCAGTGACAAGCATCGCACAATTAATTTTAAAAAATTCATTAATGTATTACTACAAACCTTAACAATGCACGATTACTCTGAGACAATAGCAGTAACAGTTAAAAAAGAAAAGAAAATCGTTACAAATGTAAATGTTTGATTCTATTTTTCAACTGTGTGTTATAAAAATCTACAGCCATTCCCTATCATTTAAATCGAGGCGCTACATGGCCGGCAATGAGACAATGCGCATGCGGGACGTTCCGCGTTTGTTTGCGATATGGCCAGGCGAGACCGTTAACACCGAGTGCCTCCCAACAGCAACTTCAAAAGAGGTAAATACAACAACTTCCTGATTACGGTTTTAACTCTTCAGACGCGGCTAGATTGAGATTTTATTTTTGGAAGTAATATATTTCCATTTTTTTATAATTTTTTTTAAATTTTTACTTCTTACTGCCTTTTAGATACGCGGATGGCTTCAAATATCGCCACATATAAATATTAGAAGTCCGAAATCAAATGACAGGGAATGAGCTTCACCGGTTACATCTCAGGATGCAACTTTAAGTTGCGAAACCGGTTGTGTGTGTCCTTCAATAAAGGAATTTAACAGTCGCAACGGACCCGTTCTTTTAAAAATAACTTTATGATTGCCTCGGAGGTAGAAATGCGCCTCATTTCTTACATTACTGAAAAACACGATTTATTGTCCACTTTACTGTGCAATGTTTCGAGACGTATGATGAGTCGTATTTAATCGATTACAGCGCCATCTACCGCAAGTGTAAAACAACAGCAGAGCGGTTCTAGGCACCTTGTCAGGGACTGGAGAAGGTTCCCGCCGGAGGTTCGAGTCCTCTTTCGGGCATGTGTGTGTGTGTGTGTGTGTGTGTGTGTGTGTGTGTGTGTGCGTTGTCCTCAAGTTAGTTTAAATTAGTTTACGTATTTCGTAAGTCTAGGGACTGATGACCACAGTAGGTTGATCCCACAGATTTACAAACATTTGAACATAATTTAGTAATAAAAGACAGTCGTGGTTACTTTTTTTATTTATTTTTAACGTGTTTAATGCTATGGCGTGTGAGAGAGAGGAGACTTCTTAATTTTCTGAGATTTTTTTATTGAACTGAACGGGAAGAAAGCTCTTCGTTACTATGTATAAACATCTAATTAATGAAAGAGAATATAAATTAATGAAATGCAGCAACCAGTTGCTTGTGGCTATTTATTTTTAACTTTTAACGACCGGTTTCGGGCGCTTGAGTGCCTTTCTTCTGCTCTATTTTTGTACTGTTTCTTAATGAATATACATGCTAGTAGTGGAATCAACGCTAAGTTGATTCCACTACTAGCATATATATTCATTAAGAAACAGTACAAAAATAGACCAGAAGAAGGCACTCAAGCGCCCGAAACCGGTCGTTAAAGTTAAAAATAAATAACCACAAGCAACTGGTTGCTGCATTTCATTAATTTATAATCTGCACAATTGCTGAAATGGATAAAATACTTCAATTACAAAGAAAATTAACTGGTTAGAAGCACTGATAATTTATTCTGATGCAAATACGGCATCAATGATGTGCATCAGCTTCTGTTGTCGTATGCTTTTAGCACTGTTCCTACTATTTTCAAATTAAACTGTTTGATGTATTGTATGGACCTTCGCCTTATTAAATTCAGAAAACGCCCACTGTAGATTCAACAGCAAGCCGGTCTGACAGCAGTGTTATCATGACATTGAAGATATCCGCATGTTGAAGAGGTGTGTGAATGTGCGCCTATTATTATACAGTCCTGGCCGCCGCTGCAGCTCTGTTTTAGGTAAATTCATTTTTTCTGCGCTTTTATCTGTTTTCTATGCTTCATACTCTGCTTCTTTTTCTTTACTTTCGATGCCTAAAATCAATAATTCTATTTAAGATTCTTAACGTATCTTTATAAGGAATATGCAGTTTAGGACCACGTCTTAATGTCTTCTGTATTTCCTATGTCATTTTTTAGGATTCTGATGGATTTTGTCGACCGCATCCTAGTTTAATGATTAGACGCTGCCATACTAAACAATCTAATCGGTAGCAAGGATTTTAATTCAACTCATCTGATGTGATATTTTAAGGTCGGTTAACATTCTAATAGTTTTAGTGGGATTGTGAACGCTAAGATTGGGCATTTGTTTTATGCTCCCCCCCCCTTTTTCATTTATTTTCCAGGCTTTCTGAGGATGCCCCACAAGGGTGGAACGCATTAAAAATCAATTAAAAAGTTGCAACCACGACTGTCTTTTATTACTAAACAATCTAATCGGTTGCTGTACCACCCGGCCTTAATGGATTGCGGAGTATTTTATTTTAACATTATATTGAAAAATAGTGTGTGGAGCAAATCGTTGGTATTTTATGTCGACAAATCCGAATCTGCAATAAAAATGGGGGTTCCTCTGCAAGATCTCAAATTTGGCCCCCCTCCCCTCACAGGGGCCGAGGGTGGTGGTTTGATTACAGGTCAGGATTTTTGTCGACTGCATTCTAGTTTAATGATTAGACGCTACCATATCATGTCTGGCAAGGATTTTAATTCAACTCATCTGATGTGATATTTTAAGTTCGGTTAACTTCTAATAGTTTGTTGGATTGTGAATGCGAACATTGGGCCTTTAAGTTTTATGCCCTCCCTTTCATTTATTTTCCAGGCTTTCTAAGGATGCCCCACAAGGGTGGAACGCATTAAGAATGAATAAAAAAGATGCAACCACGACTGTGTTTTATTACTAAACTAACTGAAAACCAGGCGTTGCCCGGGTATTTATTATGTATTCCTGCCATTTTTCGGGTGTATATTCATTTGTATAAGGGCTGTATGTAAAATCTCTTGGGAATACAATTAGTAGTAAAGAAGTAATACATTAAAACTTGGTGCGTGATGGGGCGGTTTTCCATGAACGTTGTTGTTTATGTGCTCATATCTCGTGAACTACGTCTCGTACTGTCATACAATTTAGAAGGTACACCCAATTATATGCGTGTATACTGTCTATAAAATTTCCTGGGGCTACAGTTTGTAGTGTATAAATTATAAATTGTAACGTCATCGGAATGCCGTAGTTTTAGTCCATGAACAGCGGAACGTTACTATTTATGTGCTCATATCTCATGAATTATGTGTCGTACTGTGATGCAATTTAGGTCGTACATTCAACTACATGTGTGTATACTGTCTGTAAAATTTCCTGCGGCTACAATTTGTAGTGTACAAATTATAAATTGTAACGTTATTCCGAATGCCGTAGTTTACTCCATAAACAGCGGAAAAGTAGTAAGCCAGAAACTTTTTTTTCCTTTCATCATTTTACTATAGGTGTCAGCGATAAAACGTTTTGTAAAGGTTTGAAATTATGTTTAAAGTTTGTTGCAAGTCGTTAAGTACTCTTATTCTCATATGGCGTATTAATAAAGTCTCGCCGCATTATGTGGCAGTTTTCTGCGAATCCTATTGTTTACAACGGTATATCTCCTGAACCATGTGTCGTATGTCGTTCGTACTCGTACGACAATTGTTATCTCACGTAAGGAATATGTGTACCAAATTTGGCTAAAATTGGTCCAGTGGTTTAGGAGAAATTGAGCCACATTGTCGCTAAATATATCAGTTTAAGACACATTTTATTGTTTATAACGTCAAATCTCGTGAACTATATATAGTATGTGATTCTTACACTTACGGCGACCGTTCTCATGGATTGAAGCTTACGTGTACAAAATTTCATAATGATTGGAACAAAACTGTAGATTTGTATGCAACACGTACAAATATACGGACACTGCTTTATATATTAGACAATCCAATCGGTTGCTGTACCACCCGGCTCCAATTTGGGACATTTTGGGGTACGATAATATTTATATAAGGAACTCAAAGATCATTGGGGTGAGCTATAATTGTTTAATAATGATTTTGCAGCCAAGATCGCATTTATCATTTATTATGTTACTGGTTTCGGCGTGCTCGACGCCATCTTCAGACCTTGGAATCACTTCTTCTTCAAGACATTTCTTGTTGAAGTTGATGTGTAGTTTATACTTTTGGGAAAGTGTTCACCTTGCTAACGTTAAAACGTTAACATTTCAACAAGAAATGTCTTGAAGAAGAAGTGATTCCAAGGTCTGAAGATGGCGTCGAGCACGCCGAAACCGGTAACATAATAAATGAAAAATGCGATCTTGGCTGCAAAATCATTATTAAACGATAATATTTATTGACTCATTTCATTTTGTCAGCTTAAACAAGTCACCTTGTAAAATAGAAAATGAAAGGTTGAAAAATGAATGCGATGTCAGTTTCCACAATTGTCTCTGAATGAAAAATTTTGTGCGGTCGTTACAAGAACAACGAGTGGGCGTTTCTTGAGCAATAATGATAAAGAATTACATGTTTCTCCTACAGTACCACATGGCTGCAGAATAGCGTTGCTTTTGCAGCTGTTTTTGAGCAAACACGCCGTCGTTCAACTAAATGAGACTTCCTTCTGCTGTGCGAAAAGGGAAGGGCTTTTCTCTCTCTCTTTTTTTACGTGATTCTGTGTATACCACTTCGCTTTCGCCGGAGGTTCGGGGCCGTCTCACATCAAAAGCGGACTGCAGCTGCAGATCACCGACGTTTCGCACAGAAAAACAGACGGATGAGAGGCGTGTGCGTTTTTGGCCAAGTACCCGGCCGTCGCCGGCGGCGGAAACACACGTATAAAGGGCGAGCTCTCGTTAGGCCGGCTTTGGGCCGGAGACAAAGTTACGGCATCAGCATGAGAAAGGTGCCCCACTCTGCTCCGTTACCCCCCTCCCCTCTCTCTCTTATCCACCTCCCTCTTTCCGTCGCCCTTTCCATCGCAGCCTCGCGCCTTCTGCCTGCTCCCTCGCTTCGGCTGGCTCAATTAAGCGCTGCCGAGTGCTCCCAGGACGGCGACCTCCCTCTGGTAAGGGCCAATCCTGCAGGTAGGCAGTTCGATCACAGGGAAACCTGCCGACAGACGCAACTCGAATAAACAAGATTTCGACCACTCAGCCCTTTTATTTTCGAGGGCACTTTTTTCCAGCCTCTGGGGAAACGCGGGCTTTTTCAATTTGAATCTGTTGGCAAAGAAGGACAATCTCCTTGTCCTGTTTACTCCCTTTAGTTCCAGTCGTCTTCTTCATCGTGATACAATGCTGTATAATTGACAAATCATTCCTGTCAGGGTGAAAGTGCTCTATAAGAGCAATGACACTGTTATAACAACTTTTCCACCTCTTAATAATATCGAGCTTCAGGACTGATTATACGTTTGCATTGGAATTGGTAAGCCGCGGCACAATAGCCGTGCGGACTAAGACGTCCAGCTGCGGTGTCGCGGCCGTTCAGCGCTGGGTATTCGAGTCCTCCCTCGAGCATGGGTGTTTGTGTTGTCCTTACTACAAGTTACTTTAAGTTCGTGAAAGGAATTGGTAAGTCTATGGATTAATAACCAACCTAGTAAAGTCCCTTAGATTTCCAAACATTTGAACATTATTTTGGAAAACGTATAAGTTTGGTATATTCTTGCATTACATTGTTATGAATATTGCCGACGATTACTTTTGTCTGCTTTAAATTGTTGTTTTGGTCCATAAATTCTTCATTGAGGTACAATTTATTTGCTTAGCAGTGTGCGTTTATGGCATACCTTCGTATTGATCCGTTTTCTCTTTCTTATTGTCCCATAGAAATTATATCACGCATAATATTTCAGTTTTTTTGCAAAGCAAGGGATTAAGATGTTCCGTTTGGGAGATGCAGTTTCATCTACATCTACATAGATACTCTGCAAATCACATTTAAGTGCCTTTCATAACTTTTCTCTACCGTTCCATTCTCTAATAGCGCGCGGGAAGGAAGAACACCTAAATCGTTCCGTTTTCGATCTGATTTATTTTATTGGGATGGTCATGTCTCCCTAAGTAGGTGGATGCTAGCAAAATATTTTCACATTCAGAGATAAAAGTCGCTGATTGAAACTTCGCAAACAGATCACGCCGCAATGAATAACGTCTTTCTTTTAATGATTTCCACCGCAATTCGTGCAACATTTCCGTGACGCTTTCCCCCCGTAACGTGATGAAACAAACGAGCTACCCTTCTCTGAACCTTCTCAATGGCTTCCGTCAGTCCCACCTGGTGATGGTCCCACAAGGAGAAACAGTACTCCAGGAGAGGACGCACAAGTGTGATGGAGGTAGTGTCTTCGGTGGAGCTGGTGCATCTTCGAAGCGTTATGCCAATGAAACGTAACCTTTGGTTCGCCTTCCCCACAATATTTTTAGTGTGTTCTCTCCAGTCAAAGTCGTTCGTAATTGTAACTCCTTGGTATTTGTTATAATTTAAGACCTTAAGGTTTGACTCATTTATCGCGTAACTGAAGTTCAGCGGATTTCTTTTAGTGGTCATGTGTATTACTTCACACTTTTCTTTATTTAGTGTCAATTCAAAATTTTCGCACCATGTAGAAATTTTGTCCAAATCGCTTTGCAGTTGCTTTTGATCCTCTGTTGACTTCACTAATCGATAAACCACAGCATCATCCGCGAACAGTCTAAGGGAGCTATTCAGATTGTCTCCTAAATAGTTTATAAACACGAGGAAGAGTAGGGGACCTATAACGCTTCCCTGTGGGACGCCAGATATCACTTCTGTTTTACTCGATGAATTATCGTCAATTACAACGAAGTGTATCCTTTCTGATAGGAAAACGTGAATCCAATCGCACAATTGGGGAGATATTCCATAGCACGCAATTCCATTAGAAGCCGCTTGTAGGGTACAGTGTCAAAAGCCTTCCGAAAATCCAGAAATATGGAATCGATGGCATTTAACACTTCATGTGAATAAAGGGCAAGCTGTGTTTCTGAATCCTCTTCGAGGTAGTTTATATTGTTTGAACAAAGTATGTGTTCCATAGTCCTACTGCAAATCAACGTCAATGAAATTGGCCTGTAATTTTGGGGATACCCACGGTCCCGACATGTATCCCTGCTAACGACCCTGACCCTCTCCCCGTGGATGCAGCGCCCCTTTTCGCTTCCCCTGGCTATCCTGCTCCTACCCCTAGAGAAGCGGCTCGCAGTCCAGGTCCGGACCGCGGGAAACCAAAAACTGGACCGCCAAAATATTTTCTAAGTTTAAGTTACATTCTCCAATTATTAACAAGATTTTTTTCTGTAGATCACAACACCGAGCTACAAGGAAATGGAAAATTAATAAGTGGTTTGGTTCAAAGTGTATCATCATTCCGTCGCAAACTGATTCTTTGAAAGAGACGTTTTAAGTCGAGAATTTCTTAATTTCGCAACAATTTTTGAACATAAAAAAATCACGAAATATACGTTTTCATTATTATCAATTTTCTTGTCAGATTTTAAGAAGAAATTTGCAGTAAGATTCCAAGAAATATACGAGTTGTCACAATTCTTAAAATTACCTTTTGAGGTTTCTCCTGTAGCAGAATGGACTCGTGTGGTTGTGAATTTGTTCCACCTTTCAAAACCTTTACTCCAAATGGAAATAATAGACTTGCAGCAAGCCATTTCGTTGCAAACGTATAGAAGTGTGTCCACTGAAGAATTTTGGAGTCAGCATATCCCGGAAAAATATAAAAATTGAAAAAAAAAGAAAATAGCGATTTACCTGACTACTATGATTGGCTCCACATACTGTATATTTGTGAAATTTCATTTTCAAAAATTAATTTCTTGATGAATATTTTTCGCCCAAGACTAACGACCGCCCACTTTGAAGACACTACTCGCTTAACTGCTGCACACCTCAACCTAACTTTAATAACCTGCTCAAGACCGCAAATGTAATTTTTACCATGGAGGTTTTTAACATTTCGTTGTACTTCATACTTTCTTAGTGAATATTAAAATAAAGAAAGAGGTTGTATAATGCATGACCTGTTTCTGGACTTTTTCAATAAAAGATTGACTATCCATTTTATTTTGTACTTTTTGTGAGTGAAAATAAAAATAAATAGCAAATAATAATTTTTTCTGGATTTTATATAGATTATTATTTTACATCATTTGTATTTCATATTATTTTCTGAGTGAAAAATAAAATAATAAATTAATAAGGAACATGTGGTTTTACATCTGGACCTCGATAAAAATTCTCAAATGTATCCGGACCCCATCTGAGATTACTTGCCGACCTCTTCCCCCTGAGTACTTATGCTCCTTCCCTACCCCTTCCTCCCCAATTCGTCCCCCTGTGGCCACGCTTCCTACCCTCCCACCCTCCTTCCTCTGCGTGGTCCTCAGAATATTTCAGTCGAGTTTTCAATCTAGTGCCTCGTTCAGTGTCAGTGAGTGTTCTAGAGCACCACTGCATTTCATCAATGCGTCCAGTGTGTAACGTTTCTGCTATGTTGCAAACTCCTAAAAATCAGTTGCCAACATAGAAACACGAAATATCTGACCCCTAAAGTAAAACTTCATAACCGGACATGTAAAATTTCACATTTTCGCCTTCTGTTTGAAATTCTATTAACACTATTAGTAAAACGCTTTTAAGAAATAGTACGTTGATTTAAATATAAATTTCGGTGACATTTTACGTAATTTTCAGTTTTTAATACTTTCCACACTTTAGTGGATCAGTTGAGAACTGACACTTATTACTTTAATTTCCATGCTTGATTTGAGCTATGAGATTAACCATTGCCACTGCTAACTACTCGCAGGGGGGTTAGTTTTTGAATCTTTATTAATGCATATGTTTTTTCAATAAGTAAAATATTATGTAATACTATGATCTAATTTGTTTATACTCTTTACTACTACTCATTCTAATCTCTAACTGTATGAGAAATATTTAATACCCACAGTACTTGGAAAATTTCAAAACCACGATTACATTTTCTGTCTATATAACCATTTGAACTATACCATAATTTTGAATGATAATTGCTTGTTGTGCTCACTGAGAGCTTGTTTCTATCCACTGTTTTACTATTTATGTATGTCATTCATTTCACTTAGTAAATTGACTATCAATTGTGAAGTTATTACAATGTACAACACCCTTTCTAGAGGAATTAGGAGCTTAGTTCTCACATAATGGCATTTACATACATGTACACATAGAAAAAAAGTTATTCTGCATAAAATATTTTTTTATATGAATTAATACCAAACATAACTGTTGACAATATGAATATCAATGCTCTTTGAAAAAAAATTGTAAAAGCTTGCTATTTCATTATTCAAACTAAAGTAAATTAGAGAGATTTCTCGTTAATTTTCAGTAACATTTAAGGGTTAATTTGAACCCATAATTTGATTTTGTTTTAAAATACCGTATAGAGAAAATTGATTACTCTTTCCAATAGCCTGATAACAGTATGCTTATTTATGTATGTAGTTAGGGAAAAATAGTATGTGGTTCTGAGAATGATACAACCATGTTGTAGGAACCGTCTTGAATGCCTGTATCTACAGTCAGCTGAAGCTGCGAGCCACTACATCACCAACAGCAGTTTGCAGATACACCACTGTCGGCGCATCAAGCAACATCAACAACCACCAGCATTCGCAAGACTACAATCAACATACAATTTTTTATTTTTTGCCTAAACTAATACAGACTCACTATGAACACTTAAATCACAACATATTGAAACGATAGTACATAGTGCACCCTACATTACATTTCAGGTACACTATGTAGGGGGGTGTGTAACGTTTCTGCTATGTTGCAAACTCCTAAAAATCAGTTGCCAACATAGAGACACGAAATATCTGACACCTAAAGTAAAACTTCATTATCGGACATGTAAAATTTCACATTTTCGCCTTCTGTTTGAAATTCTATTAACACTATTAGTAAAACGCTTTTAAGAAATAGTACGTTGATTTAAATATAAATTTGGCTGACCTTTTACGTAATTTTCAGTTTTTAATACTTTCGTAAATAATAGCTGCAAACACTAAAAATGCGTTACACTTAGTTTCGGAAATTGCTGAACCTATATAGATACTAATTTGTATAAAAACAATAATGCTACATGTTATAAACTATTGCACAACATGATTTCATATATACCTTTTGTTTAAATAAATTAGGGCAGACCATGTTTTATATATCACTAGATCCTAAATTAAATACTGATAATTTTTCATGCACTAAAATTAATAATCCGTTTGGTACAAATAAACTATCTTCGAAATTAATTAAACTACGACAACCATATACAAATCCGTATTAATAAATAATTTGACCGCAAACTGAAACTCATTAAAATTCCATGTCACAATAATATTACGCCTACACAATATTGGCAAAACAAATATGTGTGCATTTCGAAAACACACATTATGTAAATAATTTAAGCACAGTAAACACTAGTCAAAAGGATGACTTCAAATTTGTGTACTACATTTAAATACAAATTTCATGAAACAAGTACATACATAGACATAAATAGTCAAAGCTTAAATACAATGTTCAATTTCTATATTTTGGCAAATTTAATGTAAAAGAATATTGTTTAATTGTGAATTACAAAACTTTGTCATCAATCTTATTACGCAGTTACGTAGAAAGATGTTTGAGAGAAACCATTGTTTGTTGAGTCTTGGATAGAGTATTTGAGTGGCCAGAAACCTGTAAGCAGCTCTGTTGGCTTGCTGCTGCATTTCTTGATTGTGCAATGTCTAAGTGGAAATAAAATCGTTTCCATATCAACTGAGATGGTTTTAATTTATGAAAAGATCCTGTAAAATCAAATGCTTTAGTGAATGCCGAAGACAGCTCACAACGCCATGGACCTCAGCCAGCATATAAGTTCAACTTCACCTATAGTGGAATGACTTTGTTATAGACTGTGAACTAACAAAACTTTCCGTAATTCAGGAAAATATTAGGGCTCAGTTTGAGTCATTCCGAAAAGAGGTGATGGACGTTAGAAGTGGTCACAAACAAGTGTCTCAAATGTCGTTTTAACCAGTGTCTCCGTGTGTTTTTCGTCGAATCACGTGTCCTGGTCTCTCATAGCATGATATTTGTTAACTTGCTACATGTTTCTATCATCTGTCTTGTTCTGTGTTCGCCAACAACTTCTAATTGTCATAGATTTCAATACTCCGTAGGGTAAGGTGGTACTATTGGGATCACTTGGCGCGCGGGAGTAGTCGATGTTTGTGTTGTCTTTAGTATTAGCTAGTTCATAAGTAGTTTGTAAGTTTAGGGACTGATGACCCCGCAGGTAAGTCCCATGGGCTTTACAGACATTTGAACATTTGTGATTACTTCGGACAAATGTTATTGTAACTGAAAATATATTGAGAAAAGAAATAATTTTAACTGTGTCATTTTTTCTTCAATGTTTAATGAACAGGTAACACAAATATTAGACAGTGACAAATGTTGGTATAAACTCAAAAAAGGTTACAGTATTGAGAAAAATCGATGGAAAATGTAGGTACACTTCCTGGCAAAATTTTGATCACTGGCATCTTCCACGTGCAAAGGACTTTATCCGTCGCGCACCAACGCATACTTCGTAGTGCTAAACATTGAATTTTTGGCAGCGAATCCAGTCACCCTTAACTAGAAAATTTATAAGAGCGTGTGTTAGACTAAGTAGCTTCACTTACCTCTTAACAGAAATAAATTTTATATCTCCGTAGCACAAACTGGTGTATTCTTGGAAAAGAGATGGAGCTGTGGAAACCTGTTACAGTACAATGGCACACAAAGGCAACTGCTACCAACATTATGAAAGTGAGAAATTATGTTGATCGGAATTGTACCTATACCAAATGTGTACCATATTTCTCTATTTTAACTCCGTTTCAATGTTTTATACTCAACACGTTCATTGTTCTAAATTTTTCGCGGCTGAAGAGCGGCGTATCATGCTGCTGACAGCCTGCTGACTATGTAATCAGTGTGAAATGACCAATAAAGGGGAAAAATTAACAACTTTCATTCGTACAAGGCGTATTCGCAGTTGGTAACATAAATCACTATCAGCTATAAGATTAAATGATGAAATAGGTAAATTTTCATATCTCACCATCAAATCCATAGCCGCGCGGGAATGGCAGTTTGGACTGAGTGCCACGTTACGGATTGTGCGACCTCTCCCGTCGAAGGTTCGTGTCCTCCCTTTGGCATTTGTGTGTGTGTGTGTGTGTGTGTGTGTGTGTGTGTGTGTGTGTGTGTGTGTGTGTGTGTTTTGTCCTTTAGGTTAGTTTAAGAAGACCACAGTACTTTTGTTCCATAGTTTTACAAATATTTGAACATTTGATTTGATGATCCTTATTCGCATTAGACATCTACTATAATCGCCGCAGTATCAGTTGAAGTACAGTTCCATCTGTTCCAACCGTAAACGTGGCCACTGCTCCTCGTATTTAAATCAACCACAGTAAGGATTGTGACAAACGTTGTCAAAGTCTCTCACTGTGAGGGAGAGCAATCACGGGCAGCAAGCAGTGTGTGTTTGTTATAAGAAGTTCGGTCGGTCGGTCCAGGAGGCGTGCTCGGATAGCTTCATGGTTAACACGTCCACTCACGAAAAAATTCCGAGTTCGGGTCCCAGTCAGACACAAATTTACATATGCCACTGTGACGATACATAATTGTTTTGAAATTTTTAACTAATCACGTTTCTTGTACTTAAAGATCGGGATATACTCCAACTCACGTTATTACTGTTACTGATGTATATTTTGGGTTTAATGTATCATGAAATTTAGTATAACATACCACTTAAGGTCGTAATTGGCCCATGTTGTATTTTGTTTACTATTACAGTCGATGTATTTCAAAGTTTCTCAAGAAGAAATGGCTGTTGACAATCATATGTTTGCCAATCTTCAACTTATAGTGATATTAACAAGTTTGGAATGACTTCATTACATACAAAAATAATTATATATAGGTATCATAAGAAGCGATTTGTGTGTCAGATGACGAGACGTAATTATGACGTAAACTAAATATATATAACTGATACAGTGAACGCTTTCTGTATATCTCTTTGTTGTTGTGAAGTTTATATGTTGAACTGATAGGATCAATGAATAAGTGGATGATGTATTTCGTCAGTATACGTGAGCTAAACTAGCAATGAATATTTTACTTTAATGAAATGGGTGACGCGTGAATGCTGTCAGCGGTTACCTGATGTCATCATTCAATATGAAGACTATACTGAACTTCGTATGGAGGTAATATCTCTTTGAAACGAAGTCAATTTAAAATTGTAATTTGTAGCAAACAAAGAAGATAATTTTGATTTAAGTACCATTGGTGTTTAAATAAAAGTTTTGTTTTCTGAAAAACATTTACGAGTGCAGTATGGATAGAAGAACCTGGTAGTTTTATCCAGATTTAGAAACTCTTTTAAGAGTTCACGTTTTGTGTTTACACTTCTATTTAATTGAAGTGTTCAGCTTTCACGCTGAGACATTTCACCACCATTAAATCGTACAGTTAGCGTTAATTCGTATTCACAATTGCGAATACATTTCTTGTACTTGACAGCTGTATTAAGCACAGAGTCCGTTCCTTCAGCCATGCATGTTTCACTGAAGCACAGTTCCATCTGTTCCATCAATAAACAGGAACACTCTTCATATTTTCAATTTTTGCCAGTTTCTGTTCAAGATCTTTTCTACTCCTTAATATTTTTGGATCACTTGCATAATCAACATATCTAAAACAAAAGAAAAACTAAATATAAACAGCCTCATGTTTTACAGTGAGTGGAATTTAGAATGAATTAATTTACAGCAAGTAGAAATATTCATAAATGTAGAGCTTTACTGAACAGTTGTGTCTGCAACTCGTCTGCTTTATACTAAATCAACAGCTTTGTTTTGTAACTGTGCTAAGTACTTTAGATTGTAACTGGGGACTGCGGGGAGGGCGGGGGGGGGGGGCAGCAGTTGGAAGGCGGAGAGCCGTGGAAAAGGAGCAGAGAGGTGATAAATGAGAAAAGAAGCGAGAGTGACTCTAGAAAGGAAATAAAGCAGAGAGGGGATGGGGAGATGATTGTGATGCCATCAGTTAAAAAAAAAAAAAATAAATAAAAAAAAATAAAAAAAGAGGATTTTATACGTAAATTGCAAATAGTCAACTGTGTAAAAATCTCTCCAGTACAAGCGTTAAAATGTTGATTTCTTCAGTGAATCAAGTGAAACGTGCGCCACAAATATGGTGGAAATGGAAAAATTTTTGTGTGTTACTGGGTGTAAACACACAAGTTTTAAATAGAGGTATATCTGTTGACACCAAAAGTCATAAAGTAGGGTAAATTAGAATTTCAGTGCAGTTTGTTGCACAACTCTAGTGCTATTCGTTTACGAGATATCGTACTGAGAAAATGCCCACAGCAACACTACTTGTACAATACCTGTGGTAGTACACACTAAAAATCAATACTAGTGCATACACTTGTGAATTCGGGCCAATAAAGAAACGACCATCACAGATGTGTTCAGAATGACCACCGTAAGTGCCTATACACGCTGCCTGTCTGGTATGGAAGACGGTTTCAAACTTGTTGGCATTTCAGTGGAGATGTCCAAGCAGTTGATGTCTTTCATCCCAACATCTTTCAGCTTTCTCAGAAGTCAAATCCGGGGAACAGAAATTGTACTGAACCCATCATCGAAAATTATCTGAGCAATTAGTTCATGAACCCATTAGAATAGTAAATGGTTATGAAAACATACTTGACCTCTTAGTAACAAATAATACGGAATTTCTAAAGAGCATTAAGATTGTCGTAACGACTGAATATCGGATTTCCCAAATCTATCAAAATTAAACGAGAAATATATTCAAAAAAGCAGATAAAAATTCGGTTAACCGATTCCTGAGTGAGAATGTGTAGTCTTTCGAAACTAATAATGTGAGTGTAGATCAGTTGTGGCTTACATTCAAAGAAATAAGTTCAGCAGCTATTGAGAGATTTATACCAAACAAATTAACAAAAGAGAGGACTGACCCGCCTTGGTACTATAACAGGTTGGATCACTCTTGCAAACGCAAAGAAAAAAGCATGCCAAATTCAGACAAAAACTCCCAAGACTTATAATCTTTTACGGAAACTCGAAAATTGGCAATAACTTTAGCGAGAATTAAGATTACCTGACATAGTCGAGTTTGGAGGCGATCTGATCGTCTTATAGTTTTCAAAATAAAAAGCCAAGATCGCACATTAATAATGTATTAAATGTCGACCGGTTTCAGTGCACTGTATCACCATCATCTGGTCTCTTATAGGTTATATAAAAATATCGTCACTAAGTGCAATGCTGCACTTGTTATTTTATACCAAATTTTTGTAACAAGAAGACCAGCTTATAACATAAAAATAAAGTGACAAAGTGTAATGTTGCACTTGTTATTTTATACCCATTTTTTTAACAAGATGACCAGCTTATAACATATATGAGACCAGATGATGGTGACACAGTGCACCGAAACCGGTCGTCATTTAATAAATTGTTAATGTGTGATCTTGGCTTTTTATTTTGGAAACTATTTAGCGAGAGTCTTAAATAGTTTCACTATGAAACCTTGTTACATGATTTAGGAGAAAACTGTAAGAAATTCTAGCCGTATGTAAAGTATACAAGCGGCAAAACACAATCTGATGAGAGATGTACTAAAGCAGAAATGCTTAACATAGTTTTCCGAAATTCTTTCACCTAAGACGACGAAGTAACTAATCCAGAATTAGAATCAAGAACAGCTACCAGCATGCGTAATTTAGTAGATATACCTGGATTATTACAGCAATTTAAATAACAAAAGTAAGTCTCCCGGTCACGATTGCATACTAATATAGTTCCTTTCAGAGTATATTGATTTAGAAAGAGGGGAGAGAGTCTCACGGAAATGATGCACAAGTTGGGGTGGAAATCACTAAAAGAAAGGCGTTAATCGTTGCGGCTAGATTTATTGGCGAAATTTCTTTCACCAATTTTCTCTTCCGAATGCGGTCATAGCTTGTTAGCACCCATGTGTATAGGAATACATGATCAATGTAATAAAAAAGGGAAGTGATATACAGAACGGAAAGATTTAGATGCGCCATTTTCCGCACGCTATTAGAGAATAGAACGGTTGAGAAATATCATATAAGTGGTTTGATAAATGCTCTGCCATGCACTTCAATGTGATTTGTAAAGTATTTAAGCAGAAGTGGATGTACAATGGACCCACCAAGATAGAGGTACAGGTATCCTACGATTTTGAAATTCATGATGACATTCTGTAGTAATCAGTACACTTTGGGCTGGAGAGCCATCATGTTGGTACCCTAGGTTCCGCCCAGTCTTCTGGCAACCGTGGCATATGGTCTGTTGGGAGGTTGCCTACTTTTGCGTGTTCAGAGCACTGTCTATGAAATACGTACCTATGAACTGATGGTTAACTCATTAATTAAAATTTCTGGGCTAAGATGTCGTGGTCCATCTGTAAAACTTCCTTGTCCCGACGTTTCGTTGCCTACTGCGGATAACATCTTCAGGGCTGAGTCGACGACTGGCTGCTAGCCGATGGAGCTCCTGCTTATATAGAGCGCATAGAGGGCGCCACCACTTGTCACGTGCTAACGACTATCAAATTATCTGGAAGATGAATCAAATCATTTGCGAACGGCTTTCAAGAAAAATGGATATGCCGATAAAGAGATAGATCGAGCACTCCATCCTAGAAGAAAAGTGTCCGAAAACATGCGACAACAACAACTGTCGGCTGGGCAGTTTTTCTTCCGTCTATCCACAATATCAGGGATCATATCGAGAAAGTTTTGGCCAAGTTTCAAGTGGAAATATTGTTTGATGCACCAAGAATATTAGTTCATGTTTAAGATCGGACCACGGAATCATAGCCCGGAAATTTTAATTAATGAAGACGCCCGCAGTGAAAGCCTACATGTTACGATTGATGGTACAATCCCACATCACACATTTACACTCCAAGGACGCTGAAGTTCCACCTGACGAAGCCAACGGGGATTCTCAACAGACCAGTAACGCAGATTTCGGCGGTTCTCGTGGCCATGACTGGTAAATATGACTACATCATCAGGATACATGATGCATCTTGAGTATCCTGTCGTAATGCCCATGTACAGAAGGTAACAGGACTCTCGTAATCATTTCATGCCGCTTTTGATGGAGAGAGAGAGATGTGATACGGATGGAATCTATGTCGATAGGGAATGCACAAGAGACTTGCCAGCCTCATGGTAATTCCTCGTGCGGTAGTGCGGGAACCAACGTACGGACCATTTGCAACAGTAGGGTAAACATTCTCCCAACATCTTTCGCCACTTGTTTCCTCCTGTTACGTTGTCTAGGTGTTAAACCAACACATTCACATGACTAAGCATTTCGGAATTTTCGGGATTGCTAAATTACATCCTCCACTCACCACTCACAAAATACAGCTTGAACTAACGCACACGAACTGACCAAAACACAGTGCATTCTAGGAACACGCAAGCACGATGTAAGCAAACATAACAACATCGTACCTACCAACTACGTAGGTTGCATGGGACAAACAAGTGTCGAATGGGAAACTTTTCACAACACGATACCTCGTACAAGAATGGCACTAAAGTGCTGGAACAAACACAACTATCATGCTAATTTCCCTACTTTTTGTCTGTTAGTGTCAATAGACTTTGTCCCAATTAAAAAGTGTATATTTGTATAAAAAACACACTTTATATGCATTATTAAAATCTGTTTATTGGCTACAAATACGAGTCCCTGTCTACCAGTTCATCCTGTAGAAATCGCACATCAATAAAACTTTCCATTTCCGCAATATTTGTGGTACACGTTTTACGTGATTCATCATGTATAATGAAAACTTACCCCTCGGTAGACTTCGTAAATACACTTTCATAATTACACTGTCTTTAAGTAGTTTATGATTTTACATCCACTGTTCAATTAATGGTTTAACGATAATTTTTGGACATTTTGTATAAAACTCATTGCACATTTACTGCGTCAGTACACTATAATAATTTATTGTTCACTAGCATTTTCGGTCGAGATACAGTACATGACGTAAGCATAAGAAGGCGTGGCAATATATCTTAAAAATATAAAAGGTAAATGCGACTACATCAAATACAGTATCACTTACTCTGTTTCAATTTCTGATCTTTCTATTTGTCACAACTTTATATCAATATATGATTGTTCAATACTAGTGTTATATGAAGCTCTAGTAACAAAAATAATACATGACTAATTGTGAATTATTAAGGTTTCTTCTGTCAAGACATTATTTTATTTTAGGTGTCATCAACTATTATTTGGATTTATTTCTGAATTTTACTCCACAAAATCCGTTATTAAAGATCTGCTAGTTCTGATTCAAGTAAAAGTATTCATATTTCTGTCCATATTACATCTTCCATATCATTCTCTTAGGAGTGACATGTATATCGTGTTTGTTGATTACTCTAATTATGCTTTCAGTGTAATTTTTGACCTAGCTGTGCAATGTTTTTATCCTATACAAAAACTAATGAAAAGTTCGAACTTGTGGACTTCATGCTATCAGTATGTTATTTATTAACATTACATCCTTCTTTGACATGTAAACTCTTTCAACACAAAATATTTTCGTAATTTTTTTATAACGCAGACGAGGTATGTTGTAGACGCAACTACTAGGTAAACCAATGAACTCTGTAAAATTCAGTTTGTAAATTTTTTTCGTTGTAAAACCGACTTACTGTAAAAAGTCATAGTGTACATATTTAGTATTTGGATTCTTTTGGACCTGAAGAAGATCCAAATGATTTAAACATATTTCATACATAATACTAAACCCTTTCTATCTTCTTATGGGTAGAAGGCCATATACAAGCCAACATTTATATGTGTTGTGGTATCGTATCAACCTGATAAATCGAGCATGTTTGTAAGATTAAAAGGTACCTCATGTTAATAAAAAAAAATCAAATGTTTGTAAAGTCTATGGGACTTAACTACGAGGCTATCAGTCCCTAAACTTACAAACTACTTATGAACTACTTACGAACTAGGACGGCACAAATATCCATGCTCGAGGGGGGATTCGAACCCCCGACCGTAGTGACCGTGCAGACCGTCACTGGAGCGCCTCAGTCTCCTCGGCCATCGCGGCCGGCTCATGTTAACACTACGTATTATAAAGCAATAATCGTTTTGTGACATGTACAGCAATGTTCGAAAGTTATAGAATATATAGCTTTTTCTAAGAATATTTACTGCCCTCATGTGAATTTTTCCTTGGCACACTAACCGACTGCCATGCACCTTAATGATTTATACACCTAAACTTCCCTCGTGAATCACATCGTCCACGGTGAAATCCATTTGAAAATCCTTTCAGTATTTTTTTAGTTTATCGAGGATGGACAGACAGATAGACGCGAAAGAAAGACTTTGATGTGCAATATGTACCTTCATAATTAGCTGTAAACCCGGCGTTTCCCGGGTGTTAATTTATCCTACACTCTCGTAGTTCACATCCCCTTTCCCCCTCTCTCTGCATCCACCTCTTTCTCTTTCATCTCTCTGTTCGTTTCCACCTTTTTCTCTCCCGCCATTCTGCAAGGTACCCTCTGTCATGTACCATACAAACATTTATTTACCCACTGATCATCCTCTTGGTTTAAAGGTCATGTGTGCAAAAATAATAAAGATTGGAGCAAAACTATCCATTTTGTAAAATTCCATAAGTTAAGTACCCCCCACTATGCACCGAACGAAATTTTATATAGACAGTGGCATTCCTTTTGTTTTTAAGGTAAAGTGTGCAAAATTTCATCAATATCTGAACAAAACTGTAGATTTCTAAGCAAAAGAAACGCAGGGTCACATTTAAAAACGCAATTTGTTTTTCTTAAAAATTCCAGTTTTATTTCATACAACATTCGTTATGAGAATAACATAAAAAAAATAAAAAAAATAAAAAAAAAGTATCAGTGAAATCGGTCAAGCCGTAGCCGTTCTCGAGTTATGGTGTGACGAACGTACTTAGGGATTCATTTTGTGTTGCAAAGTACCCTCCCCCACCACCGTATAAAACTTAACGTAGACGGTGACCTTCCTCTTGTTTTGAAGGTCAAACGTTCTAAATTTCGTGAAGGTCGGGATGAAACTGTGGATTTCTTGAGTCTGTAGGAGAAGTATGCTCCGCCATGCACCTATCACAAAATACTTTCTTAGCCGGCGTTTTCTACCTATAAACTACATTCCTGCCAAATTTCAGTTTCGTAGGTAAATTAGTTTTCAAAATTTCGCTTTTAGTCATTGAGAGTAAGAAAACAGATTGCTTAATTTTGCATTAAAGAGAATTAAGGGAGGCTTGCAGACAAAAAAAATTAGTAACATGCAAACCTGTAGTGCTAACTTTATTTAATACAAGGTCATGCCTGACGCGACAGTTTTGCGGGATCTACAACGAAACTGTTGTGAGCGGTAGACTTTGTTTCATCATTTTGTGAAAGGGAGAGGGGTCAGTTACAAAACGCTTCATAAACGTCCGAAATTACATGCAAACTTTGTTGCAGGTTACTAAATACTGCCATTTTTCCAATAACTGACGCATAAATCTGCTATTATCACGCGGTGGCCTCTCATTATTTATGTTATATCTCCTGAGCTATGTGTCGTGCTCTCGGGTAAAATAGTCCCCCAATCGGATTTCCGGGCGAGGACTACTCAGGAGGATGTCGTCATCGTTGTTATTGTGGTCTTCAGTCCGCAGACTAGTTTGATGCAGCAATCTACATCGGTTTGAATATGCTTACTGTATTCATCTCTTGGTCTCCCTCTGAGGATTTTACCCCACAAACGTCCATCCAATGATAAATTCACGATTCCTTGTCTAAGAACGTGTCATACCAATCGATCCCTTCTTTTAGTCAAGGTATGCCAGAAATTCCTTTTCTTCCCAATTCTGGTCAGTACCTCCTCATTAGTTACGCGATCAACCCGACTAATCTTCAGCATTTTTCTGTAGCACCACATTTCAAAGGCCTCTGTCCTATTCCTGTTCCTACTATTTATCGTTCAACTTTCACTCGCATACAAGGTAATACTCCACACAAATGCCTTCAGAAAGGACTTCTTTACGCGTAAATAAATATTAGATGTTAACAGATTTCTCTTTTACAAAAATGCTTTTCTTCCCATTGCCATTCGGCACTTTATATTCTCTGTACTGCGACCATCACGTGTTATTTTACTGCCCAAGTAACAAAACTCATCTTTATTGTTTCGTTACCTAATGTAACTTCTTCAGCATCGGCCGGTTTTCTCAGACTACATTTCCATTACCCTTGTTTTGCTCTTGTTAATGTTCATCGAGTATGCACCTGTCAAAACACTGTCCATTCCGTTTAACTGCTCTTCCAGGTTATCTGCTGTCTCCGACAGTGTCATCGGCAAAACGCAATGACTTTTATTTCTTCACCCTGAACTTTATTTCCAACTCCAAATTTATCCTTACTTTCTTTTATAGTTTGATCAATGTACAAATTGAATAACATTGGAGTAAGGTTACCACCTTGTCTTACTCCCTTCCCAACCACTGCATCTATTTCATGCCCTTCAACTCTAACAACCGCCGTCTGATTTTTGTACAAGTTGTAAATAACCTTCCGTTCCATATATTTTACTCCTGCTTGCTTCAGAATTTGTAAGTGTGGATACCAATCAACTTTGTCAAAAGATTTCTCCAAATCTACAAAAGCTAGAAATGTAGGTTAGCCTTTCTTTAGTTAAGATAAGCCGTAAAGTGAGTATTGCCACCCGTGTTCCCACATTTCTCCTGAATTCAAACTGATCATCCCCGAGGTCAGTTCTACCAGCTTTTCCACCCTTCTGTAAATAATTCGTGTTAAGATTTTGCAATCATGACTTATCAGACTGATGGTATTGGAATTTTCAAAACTGTCTGAGGCTACTTTCTTTAGAATGGGGATTAAAACATTTTCCTTGATGTCTGAGGGTATTTCTCCTGTCTCATGGATCTTACTAACCATGTGAAATAGTTTCGTCATGGCTGCTTCTCCCGGCGACTTCAGTAGCACTTAGGGAATGTTACCTACTCCAGAGGGCTTGTTTCGACTTAGATCTTTCAATGCTCTGTCAAATTCATCTCTCAGTATAGTATCTCCTAATTCATCTTCATCTACCTCTTCCACCCTTTCTACAATATTGTCAAGACACTCATTTCCTTTATAGAGCCCCTATATAAATTCTTTCCACCTTTCGGCTTTCCCTTCTTTGCGGAGAACTGGTTTTCCATCTGGGTTCTTGTTATTCACACAGCTGCTTTTCTTGTCTACAGTTGTCTCTTTTATTTTCCTGTAGGCGATATCTATTTTTCTTCTATGGACTTTCATTTGCCTTCTAGATTCTCCTGCGTAGCCATTTTGCACTTTCTCTCAATTTCTTTTCTTAGTCGTTTGTACTCCATTTTGCCTGTTTCATTAACTGCATTTTTATATCTTCTCTACTCATCAGTTAAGTCCAGTATATCCTGTTTTATCCAGGGATTTTTATTAGGCCTTGTCCTTCTGCCTATATGATCCTCTGCTGCATTCACTACTCTATTTCTGAGAGCTCCCCATTTTTCTTCTACTGTATTACATTGCCCCGATTCAATCAATCTTTGCCTAATGCTCTCTCTGAAACCCTCAACCACCTCTGGTTCCTTCAGTTTGTTCCAGGTTCCATCTCCTTTTCTACCTTTCTGCAGTCTCTTAAGCTTTAATCGACAGTTCGTTACCAATAATTCATGGTCAGAGTCTATACCTATCCCTGGGTATATCTTACAGTTTAAAACCTGGTTCCTAAATCTATTGCTTACCATTATGCAATCAATCTGGTCTCTTCCACCTTTACAGCCTTCTTTCATGATGTTTAAACCAAGTGTTGCTGGTCATTAAATTATGCTCTACACAAATTTCCACCAAGTGATCTCCTCTTTCATTTCTTTCCCACAGTCCATATTCACCTACAACATTTCCTTCTATTCCTTTTCCTACTACTGAGCTCCAGTTCCCCATAACAATCACGTTTTCGTGAATAATTCACGAAAGATTCTGAATAATTTATTTTATCTCCTCATACATTTCTTCGATGTCATCGGCAGAGCTAGTTGACATATAAACTTGTACTAATGTGGTCGGTGTGGTTTTGTGTCTACCTTTGCTATGAAAATGCGTTCACTATGCTGTTCGTAGTAACATAGCCGCATTCCCATTTTCTTATTCATTATCAGACTTACTCCTGTGTTACCACCAACTGATTGCTTGTTTATAACCCTGTACTCACCTGACCAGAAATCCTGTTCATCCTGCCACCGAATTTCATTAATCCCTACCACATCTAGCTTTAAACTATCCTTTTCTTTTTTCCAATTTTCTAACTTACCGACGGGATTTAGGCTTAGAACAGTCCACGATCCGATTAGTAGAATGCCTGTTTTGTTTTTCTTGATGACGACATCCTCCTGAGTAGTCCCCGCCCAGAGATCCGGAATATTTTACCCAATATACGCCATCATCATATATTCATACAGTGGAGCTGCATGACCTAGGGAAAAGTAATGACTGTAGTTTCCCCTTGCTTTCTGCTGTTTGCAGTAACTGCATAGCAAAGCCATGTTAGCTGATATCACAAGACAAGCTCAGTCAATCGTCCTGACTGTTGCCCCTGTAACTACTGAAAAGACTGCTGCCCCTCTTCAGGAACGACACGTTTGTCTGGCCTCTCCATAGATATCCCTCCTCTACGGTACGACGATCTGTATCGTTGAGGCACCTCACCTCGGCAATGACTGTGGTTCATGGGGGTGGTCCGAAATCTATGTCTTACCATTGTAAAATCTATCTGGCACCTCCCTGTGTCTCCTGGTCTCTTCCACGTATACAATCTTCTTTCATGATTCTTAAACCAGGTGTATGTCGTCATCAAGAAAAACAAAACAGGCATTCTACGGATCGGAGCGTGGAGTGTTATATCCCCCATTCGGGTAGATAAGTTAGAACTTGAAAAGAGAAATGGATAGGTTCCAGTAATATATGATGGGATTAGGAAAGCTCGGTGTCAGGATGAAAAGGATTTTTGGTCACTTGAGTACAGGGTTATATATACAAAATCAGTTGGTGGTAATACAGGAGTAGGTTTGATAATGAATAAGAAAATAGCTAGCGGGTACGTTAGTATGAACAGCGTAGTGAAATCATTATCGTATCGCAGAGATAGACACGAAGCCAATACCGACTACAGTTGTACAATTTTATATGCCAACTAGCTCTGCCGATGATGAGAAAATCGAAGAAATTTATGTTACAGGAGAGGAAAATTTAATAGTGATGGGGAACTGGAACTCGGTAGTAGGAAAGGGAAGGAAATGTAGTAGGTCAATATGGACTGGGAAAAAGGAATGAAAGAGGAGATCGCCTGGTAGAATTTTGTGCAGAGCACAATTTAATCATCAGAGACACTTGGTTTAATCATCATGTAGAAGGCTATATACGTGGAAGAGACCAGGAAACACTGGGAGGTACCAGATTGACATTATAATGATAAGCAAAAAGTTTAGAAACCAGTTTTTAAGCTGTAAGACGTATCCAGGGGCAGATATAGACTCTGACCATAACTTATTGGTTATGAACTGTAGATTTTCGTTAAAAATATCAGATATTATCTCCAGTGTCTAGATTATGTCACCAGAAACCCAAATAATTTGCTTTTCTTCTAGTTTTAGTTAATGATCTGCATTATGTGATGGCAGGCTCTATTTCACAGTTTTGACTACTTGATATAGTATAGCCTAACATTTCGAGATACAGATTTTTATTGTACCTGTTCTGTATAACTCCATAAAATTCATGTTATTTATTGATTCCCTCTTTGTTTTCTTTGCAAATTGTCCAAAAGTAAGAAATTTATACTTTGATATCTGAGACCTTTACTAGCTTTGGAAAAGTACTTTGCCCATCTAGGTATCTATGAAAATTAATGTGTTGTTTTTAACGAGAAATTTTCAGAACACTTTTAGCTATTATGGTATTTTACAAAGTCATTAATCACCTCTTCTATAATGTCTATGTATTCTGATTTACTGCATTCCACCTTTGATAATACTATAGAAATATCAAATGTTTCTTTAATTCTTGTTTTATTTCCGTAACTACATTATTAACCACAGACACTCATTCTCCGTGACATAGGCGCTAGTACAATAATTACCTCCTCGGAATTTATTCCTCCTCGACGAATTGACTAGTTGCTCATTTCCACACCATCAAATTTATGTAGCACTAGCCTGACAAATGAGTTTTAATACATTAGCACTAGTCTCACAAATGAATGTCTGTACATCAGTACTGCTATAGTAACTATTTAAAGCACTGTGTCATGATGAGCGACTCTTTCGGATAAGCTGGATTAGAACATGACAGGCTACATTTGAGGCTGCAAACATGCGCACTACACTACGGTCACTCCATACATATTCACAACGACCGTATTCGTATCTCTGTCTTCTGCTGAGCGAAACAGCGCGCCCTTTCATTCTGAACTGGAATTGCTGTTTTCCACGAAAAGAGGACGGCATCTGGACAACCAATGTATACTAATCCACATAGCTCATCTGGACAACCAATGTATACTAATCAACATTGCTCTTAAACTGGCTTGGCTTACCGAAAGCGATTGAGATGCGACATGAGAAACGAAACTTCGCTAAGAATCCCTGAAATCTCTTTCCATTTTTTTTTTTTTTTTTTTTTTTTTTACTTAATGGTAAATACTCTGAACAATAATGAAATGGGAGGTTGCTGAAATAAATCTGTTTTGCCACAAACGATAACAAGTAGCATGGCTCCAACGTATTATTTACGAGATTTTAAAATAATCGTGAATTTTATGGTTAAAATATTAACTTCACTGCCAGAGTTGCATATTTTCAGTTTTAATTCCACATAATCGTTTCCCGATGTACATGGTGTTGGGTAACACTTTTACATCATTAATAAAACTGTGGTACACAAAATAGTAAATTTAGTCCGAGCCTTAATGTAAATATATAATTATTCGTTTTCATTTGAAGAAATCAACCAAGAAAGAAAGTAAATAATCCTTTTTATCATATCGAAAGTGTATTATAACTATCGTTGACTAATGTCCTTTAATTCCTTGTCTATCTAAATAAATACTCCACAAGTCACATTGAAGTGCAAGGCAGAGGGTTCATCGAAGCGCTTTTATGATATTTTTCTACAGTTCCATTCTCCAATAGCTCGAGAAAAAAAAAGGAACACCTAAATCTTCCCGTTTACGATCTGATTTCTCTTATTTAATTTTGATGATCATGTCTTCCTATGTAGGTGGGTGTTAACAAAATCTGTTCGCGTTCGGAAGAGAACGTGAAAGAAATTTCGCAAATAGATCTCGTGGCAACAAGTAATGCCTTTCTTTTTATATTTCCACCCCAACTCCTGCTCATTTCCGTTACACATTCTCCCCTATATCGCGATAATACAAAAGGGCTGCCCTTCTTCTGTACTTTCTCTAAATCGTCAGTCAATCTCATTTATTGGGAATCCCACAATGAGCAACAATACTCCAAAATAGGACGCACAAGTATGGTTTAGGCAGTTCTTTTAGTAGAACTGTTGCATCTTCTGCTCTGCCAACGAAACTAATCTTTGGTTCGCTTTTTTCTATTTGTTCTTTCGAATTTAAATTGTTTGTAATTTTTACTCTTAGATAGTTGAATTTACAGCCTGTACTTTTCACTGGTTTATCGTGTAAGTGAAGTTTAACAGGCTTCTTTTAATGGTCATATGACTGACTTCAGACTTCTCATTAGTAAGGGTAAATTGACATTTTTGCACCATGTAGATATCTTATCTAAATCATTTTGCAGTTCCTTTTGATCTTCTGGTGACTTCACTAACCGATAAGTGACAGCATCATCCTCGAACAACCTAAGAGAGACTCAGATAGTCTCCTAAATCGTCTATAAAAGTAAGGAACAGCAGGGGTCCTATAACACTTCCCTGTCGCAAACGAAGTGATTTGACTTATTTCAAAGTTACTTCAATTCGGACAAACCGAATACGAGTCTGTCTTCACAGTGTCATTGCACATGTTTTTAGCATACACAAAATTTCAGCTTGGTAGTGTTGATAAGCATTAGATGTAATAAAATTGTAATTCTTCGTCATTCGTTTCATTCGATCATTAATAAAATTTAGCTTAACTATTCTCAGATGTTTTTTAACCTGCTTACATGAATATTGTAGTCTAGCGATGTTTTCATTAAATTTCCAAGGGAATATAAAATATTTTGCTATTTTCACATAGGTCTTATACAGAATTATAGTTCGCTGAACATAACATTGCGACCCTCCTATCGGTACTCACCAATAAGAATTGGGCAATACATAACTCTGGGTAGTAACAGGTTATGGCTCGTTGTCTCTGTTCATAGGGGTGAGGTATGTATGTCAGTTTCTATCCACTAAACACCTACCCAGACTGTTTAAATAAGATCAATAATTAATATTTCGTGTAGCCAGTATATCAATACGCTGATGGTGACACGAAAAATATATGTAAACAAACATATATTACAGCTCTGAATAACCAACAAAATGGATTCTAAGATAACGTTTATAAGAGAGTCATTCAAGAAGTAATTCTTTATAAATGGAGTTTATTACTCTTTTTGGGCATGAAAGTGCGGAGGTGGTCCTACTTTATATATCGGTAAATAACTGAATATTTCCACAACAACTGTTAATGAGAGGCACAGTAGGTATAAGATGCACTCGAGAGTAAAAGTTCCAAATTATCACTCGTAAATTAGTGAAGTCCATCGAACATTGCAGCTCCAAATTAATCCGTGTTTAATTACAGTAAAGGTAAAAAGGTAAAGCAGTCAACAATCCGAAGACTGGTTTGAACACCAGAGTGCTTTACTAGGCATGGGCCTATTTGGAGGTGGTATGCCGTTGCCTTCCTCTGACCTTCGAACTTACTTACCCAGTCAGTTATAGGGGAACCTACAGCTTAACGTGGGTTCCGAACCACGGAACAGTTTGTTATCACACGAGTACACGATTGCTGAATTATTACAGTTGCACAGCCCTACTACCGTGCTTAGTTTACCACTTTTCACCAGGGACAAAGTTCTGCAGTCACAGTCCCGTGAATGTTCTAAGTTCACACATGCCTATCTCTTCAAATCACAAGTTCGTAACACGGATTCAGACTGCCTAGAGACACAACCTCTCACCACCATGTGCGAGTTACGAGTCCCATTCCAAGCGTTCGAACGCGTGCTCTGCCTGCTCCCAAATTGCATCCTTCCGCGCATTCTAACGCCTCATCCTTAAAATAATATATCCCATCCAAAATATTACAGAATTAAATGATTTGACCACCTCCCTACGAATGTAATTTACATTTAACAAACAAATACATACTTAACAAGACGAAAATCGGATGAGACTGGAGCTCTTTGCTCAGGTATCTGTTAAGCGTGGCGTCTCACTGTTCAAATATACTGTCACCGCCGAAATACAGTTACACAATTAATATTAAATTTATCATGGCCTTTTATGCAAATATATTCAGCTCTTGTCCACAAAAAAATAAATGGTTTATGTATAAATTATCTGCTGCATATTTACTATTTTAAGAGGCAGTCTGCAACATAAAACGACCGTTACTAAGAACAATATTAAATATAATAAAACACATATATAAATGTAATGCGCTTTGCTGAGTTCAAGCTTTGTGTATCTATGGTGGAATCTATGTTCTGACACAAGAATATTACTACCTCAACGAAAAGCAGAACAAGAGAGTAAAATAACGTTTATTGAAAGAATGCGAAAATAACGTGGTGCACCTTTTAAGATAGGTATCTTGGTGAATGCTGCTCATTTGCTTCTTAAACTACTACTAATAAACACTACGTATCAGTAGTTGTAAATACTATTATTATAGTACTGAAATTTATCGGCTTTTTATTGTAAGGGATATTGAAATTGTAATTACAGCGTTTGATTCTCTCAAGTCTCCTGTTTATATAGTCTATGGGACTTAACTACGGGATCATCAGTCCCTAAACTTACAAACTACTTATGAACTAGAATCAAAATATCCACGGGTGTACTGCCGGTCTATAGTGTCCAACGGGCACAATATTTCGGAGATCATACATGTCGCCATCATCAGGTGAACTGACGGACTGAGCTCCTGGAAACGCGCTGGCACGGAGATCCGCACGCTACGGCTGCTCGAAGGGAACTGGGTTCTAGCCCGGTAGCGGGCCATTTAAATACCCTCGGCCCGCGGAGCGACCCCTCCAGTGGAACCGATTGCGCCGGTGTCTGAGATGACGTCGATGTGAGGGCTCTGTCCGCCGTGGTCGTCACTTCGTTACGTTTGCTAGATTTACTCTTAATTAACCCAATCGCTGGTTCCCAAGCTTTGCTGAGATTATAGCCACAGTCACGGTTTATGAGGTCGTCACTTGTGCGAATTTCAATGGCCTCTCTAACGACGCAGTCCCAGTATCTCGACGTCTGTACCAGAATCCTAGTGCCTTCATAGTCCATCGCATGATTCTCCGAGAAACAATGTTCAGCGACCGCCGACTTGCTCGGATACATCAATCGTATGTGTCTCTGGTGTTCAACGCAGCGATTCTCGACGGTACGCATCGTCTGTCCAATATATGACTTTCCACACTGACACGGAATCTGGTACACGCCGGCCTTCCTCAAACCGAGATCATCTTTCGCGCTCCCCACCAGCGCACGAATTTTATTCGGCGGGCAAAAAACAGTTCCAACCTGGTGTTTTTTCAAAATGCGGGCGATCTTCCCCGAGAGTGCGCCGGTATATGGAACGAACGCTGTGCCTACATCCTCCCTCGTGTTTTCCTCCGTTTCCACAGGTTGTGAAGTAGTGGTTGGGCGGAGAACCCGCTGAATCTGCCACTCTGAGTACCCATTTTTTCGAAATACAGTTCTCAAGTGTTCCAATTCCTGGGGTAGGCTCTCTGCGTCGGAGATAGTGCGCGCCCTATGTACTAGAGTTTTAAGTACCCCATTCCTCTGTGAAGAGTGGTGACAGCTGTCTGCGTGTAAATACAGATCAGTGTGCGTTGTCTTCCGATATACACTATGACCCAGGGTTCCATCATCTCTCCTCTTGACCAAGACGTCAAGGAACGGCAATTTACCCTCCGTTTCAGTCTCCATAGTGAATTTGATGTTGGGGTGTATGGAGTTCAGATGTGTAAGGAAGTCAAGGAGTTTATCCATACCATGTGGCCAGATGACGAAAGTGTCGTCCACGTAACGGGAAAAGCAAGTAGGTTTCCATTCAGATGATGCCAGGGCTTCCTCCTCGAAATTCTCCATGTACAAATTTGCGACCACAGGGGAGAGTGGGCTACCCATGGCGACTCCCTCCGTTTTTTCGTAGTATTCGCCATTGATAAGAAAATACGTAGAGGTCAAGACATGCCAAAAAAGTTCGGTGGTCTTCTCATCAAACTTCTAGCCAACCAAATCTAGTGACTCTCGAAGGGGCACCCTCGTAAACAACGAAACGACGTCAAAACTCACCATGATATCTGACTCATCCAGCCTGAAGCTGTTAAGACGTTTAACTTATGAACTACTTACGAACTAGGACGGCACAAATATCCATGCCCGAGGGGGGATTCGAACCCCCGACCGTAGTGGCCGTGCAGACCGTGACTGAAGCGCCTCACTCCCCGCGGCCACCGCGGCCGGCAATCAACTTCCCCCTGTATCTATAATGTCACAACATCTTAGAGAAAACAGCATTTCGAAGACTGATCAAGAGTAAAATAATACTTAAGAGTAAATTGCGATCGTTTGTCACCGGAGTTTCATCGAAAATTTTAATTCGGTGTTGCAGCAAGAGCTATGACTTGCACCAGAATGCTTCTTAGCAGTGTCATATGCGCATCAGAAATAAATTTCCTCATCAGTAGCTCACTAAACAGCAACATATCCAAACGGATTGAAAGAGAATGAAAATGCGCATACGCATGGTCAGAAATTTACAGATGTGATGATATCTCTCTCACAGTAGTTCAACATGGTTTGTTACCTCACTTTTTTTACGTATAACAATACTGAGAACACACATACATAATTTAAAATGAATTTGACACTGAATGCGTGCTGATGTTGTAAGGATTTACTCAATACAGTAACTTACTGTTATCAGTAGGTCTTGCATTTGCAGATCTGTGCTTTAACTCTGGTTCAACTCTGTAGACTAGTACGTCAGAATGTATAAAGGAACAAATAGCAAACCTTTACAAACTGAAAAGTAATGAAATAATCATTTTACTGCACAATGCAATACATAGTAAAACAAAAGTATTTCCTTGGAAAGCTACACGAAGTATCATTTAATTTGATCATTACAGATTGTACGTAGACAGCTGATCAGCCTGAACTACCTGTTACTTTCGAATATCATAAGGGGGTTACCAACAGCTTCGCAGTTGTACCATTATACCCGTTTTATGAGAGTGAGTATCGGCTGGAACCTAGTACGGTAAGTGCTTCATTCGGCACCAGATGACGAATTCTCATGGTGTCATATCTGGTGGCCAACCAGGGCACAGAACGTTAGAGCTACGCTCATTAATTCTGTGGTATGTAATGATGTGCAGCAGTTAGAGGCCAAGGTTCTTTGCAACCTGACCCCATGCAGTATTAGCGCAGTTACACGTATCCTGTAGCCACTGGCAAATAAAGAAGACCCATAACTAAACATCAATACATTTCATTGCAGACTCCAATCCCCTTCACTGGAGAACTAATTATCACGTGACCAGTTTTACCTCGAACCTCCACTGACGGTAAATAGGAACTTTACTCCTATTAACAACAGACAGTCAGTGACACATTTGGAACAGTATGTCGAACTCTAAATTTTTATGCTATCCTTTTGAGAGGAAGTGATTATTTACTGAATTTTGTGACAACCGTTAACGTAAGACAAAAATGAAAGCAGTTCTTCTTCTTTCTAGAGAAGGCGCAGTGCTACAAAAACAACGCTATGTTGGTCGTAGAAAACGTTCCGGAAATCTCTGCACACCAGAGAGATTGCCAGTTGTCTAAGCCTCAGCAGATATTCGTTAAACACGACCCCCCCCCCACCAGGGGTTGGAAGTTTATGCGAAGTTTTCTTCAACTTATAAATCTTTAGGTCGCATGTGTCTGTCCCAATTTCCCAGTTTCTTTCTAGAATCAACGGCTGTCTCAAAACGACCCTACGACACTAGAAATGTTCTCTGCGGAAGATAGAACCGTCTATCGGCTACAAACGTTGCTAGCCGAAAATATGAATGCATAGAGCTGTTAGAGTAAGATGACGCCGGCCGTGGTGGCCGAGGGGACTAAGGCGCTCCAGTCACGGTCTGCACGGCTACTACGGTCGGGGGTTCGAATCCCCCCTCGGGAATGGATATTTGTGCCGTCCTAGTTCGTAAGTAGTTGATAAGTAGTTTGTAAGTTTAGGGACTGATGACCCCGCAGTTAAGTCTCATAAGCTTAACAAACATTTGAACATTTTTTTAGTAAGATGACGCCCTGCCCCCCTCCCCCCTCTCTCTCTCTCTCTCCCTCTCTCTCTCTCTCTCACACACACACACACTTTGCAGTAAGGAAAGACTTAGTTTCTTGTGACGTCGACTGCTACCTCATGGTTCAACTCTACGACGTCTTAAGGTGCTTTTCCTCCCTACAAGTTGTTTATTTTGATGATTACATATGTTGATTTCTGTCTTCAGTATCAAAGGTACCACTTTTCACGTATTTATCCGTAAAGCATGTCAAAGTCCTTTTTTTAACACAAAACTTTAATATTATAATGGATTTTAATATACAACTTGCGAGTTGAGACGTCTCATAATGAGAAAGATCTACGGTCACTTTAATAAAAGTTGTTGGTATGGAAACTATTAAAACTCTCTCTTGGCTGTACTTCGTGCACTGTCAGCTGCAGAGGCGGCGGAGAAGCTGACAGTACCGCAACACACCCTACTTCGCAGAGAAGCCTACCCTCAGCCTGCAGCAACCTCTGATTACAAAATGTTCAAATGTTTGTAAAGCTTATGGGACTTAACTACGGGGCCATCAGTCCCTAAACTTACAAACTACTTATGAACTACTTACGAACTAGGACGGCACAAATATCCATGCCCGAGGGGGGATTCGAACCCCCGACCGTAGTGGCCGCGCAGACCGTGACTGGAGCGCCTCAATCCCCTCGGCCACCGCGGCCGGCCTCTGATTACAAACGAGGTCTCCAAGAACATAAACAGAATGTACATGAACTAATTGTGTACCTATATAGATGTATGAAAATACCAGCAGCTGTATGCGAATTCTTTATTAAATTTTGTGCGACCGTTTTCGGTGCTTCAATACACCATCTTCAGGCCCCCGTTGTGTAACTGTTATTTAAAGCACATTTGAACTGGGTATCCATTAAAACCGGTAGCCGTAAATTTCTTGTTCTACTCGTATTACACCCTCAATGATGACCGATGAACTGAGTATTTACACTCATTTAATCAGTCGTCGTTGAGGGTGTAATATGAATAGAACAAGAAATTTACGGCTACCGGTTGTAATGGCTACCCAGTTCAAATGTGCTTTTAATAACAGTTACACAACGGGGCCCTGAAGATGTGTACTAAAGCACCGAAACCGGTCGCACAAAATTTAATAAAGAATTCACATGCAGCTGCTGGTATTTTCACCCATCTAAATAAACTAATCACCTGCGTCCCAATTCCATCTACTTTGGAGAGAATTAAAATGATGTGCCTATTTCCACAGATGCCTCTCTGCAGACTGAGGCACTTCATATCACTCCGCTTGCTCGCGGATTGGTCTCCGAGGCAGATCCATCGAGCTACGACACTGCAAGAATTCCGGAAGAAGCTCACCATAGAAGAAGTCGCTGCAAGAGGACCTTCCGGCTACGGCACCTCACCAAGACGGATTCTATAAATTAGCCTATCCTTAATTGTAGAAGTTCTACATTGTGGAAGTTGGAATAAATTTGTGTTGAAATCACCACTGAGTACTTAACACTTATTCCTTCAGCTACGTTCATAAATCACTAGAATGATCGTAATATGTATCATTTGAACAAGATAACTTATAAAATTTTAATTAGATTTCTTAACTAATTTTTTTAATAACTTAAATCTCATATCAAAGCGAACCTTTGTGGTAATAGTTGAAGGCGCAAGTACGTTTATGTGGTCACCACCACTCAGGTTTAACTGAAAACTGTTTTTACGTATTTTAACCAACTCAAATTCAAATATAAAAAATATCTAATAATAATAAAACAAACATCGAATTATGAAGAGTTGTAACATGTGACTTGTAAAAGTAAACACATTCCGTTATCTTTATATATAGAATATCTGTGTTTGTATTGCATCCAAATCTGCACTTTTGTTTCAATTTTGATGAAATTGTTCATACTTCATCTTCAAACTAACCAAGAGGAAGACCACTGTGTGTGTAAGGATCACGTACAACTCATAGTTCAGGAGGTATGCCGCCAAAACCGATGAAATGTACGAGAGACTGCTGCATCTAAGCGACAATGTTGCGAACCTGCAATTTGGTACACATATTCCTTGCCGCGAAGGAACGATTGCTGTAGGGGTAAGGACCGTCTATGTCACATAGTTCAGGAGACATGACGCGTATGGTGTGTGGCGGAAGGTACTTTACCTTCCTAACCTGACCACATCTAGCAAGACTAAGATCAATGTCAGTATAAAATTTCGTGTGGTGCATGACAGAGGTACGTGACACATGGACACGACAAAATTCATAATACTGCTACAATTTTGATGAAATTTTGCACACTTGACCTTTAAAACAAGAGGATGATCACTGTCTATACTTTCGTATGACCTATATTGGAGTGTTCTTCATTACAGGCGTTCACAAAATCTGCAAATTTTTTAATCCGATCTTGATGAAATTTTGTACGTTTGACATTCAGCAAGCTATCCTATGGTACAAGTCAGAGGGTACAGTACTTTTCCTCTTTTCACAAATAAAATTTGTTAGTTACTCGTGATTTTTCATCGAGAGACGGAGGAATAGACGACACAGTAAGTGCATTCATCCACGCTTTAAAATTATCCATGTCAGTTGCATAGCGAACCACGCCGAGCCCACGGAAGCGCGAAAAGGCGCAAGAAAAAGAAGAAAAGAAGCGACGAGACTAAGCGAGGAGGCGGAGTTGAACAAAGAAGAGGTGGTGGACAAATGGAGCACGAGAGGTGGACGATAAGATGAACAGAGCGACGGGAGAGGAGGAAATGGACAGAGGATGGGAGATGAAGTAGGAGAGTGTGAAACAAATAAATACGTGTGTAACGCCGAGTTTTCAGCTAGTGAATAAATAACGTGAAGAGGTACTGCAGTCGACACTGACGTACACTGAAACGAGCTGTGTGAAACTTCTAACAACTCCCTAATTTTGAACTTAATCTTAAACGTAAAGATTGAAAATGTTTTAACCTACGTTTTTAGGTATGTATTTTGCCATTGACCTAAATATGAAACATATACAACTGGTATGCATGTTAACTGGTTCTGTTTGTTTAGCAATGTTAATGGGCACACAGTGACCTATTTGCAAAATTTCATCAAAATTGGAACAAAAGTGTAAATTTTTATGCAATACAAACACACGGACATTACATACCTTTTTATGTACATATAACGATAAGGAAATGTATTTACTTTTACAACCTGAATGTTGCAATTCCTCTTGTTTTAATTTTAATTTCATATTTAGTATGCAATTCTTACATTTAAAACTGTTTTACTTCAAATGTATACATACATTTTCCGGTTAAATGTGAGTGGCGATGACTTCACAAATATCCTGTGCCTCTGGCTACTACTGTCAATTAACAGTTTAAAGGTGTTTAAAACTTCGTTGAAAGTCTAATTACAATTTTATTGGTAATCTTTTTCGAAGCACAGATATTAAGATCATTCCGGTGATTTATGAACAGCCGCGGCGGAGCGGCCGAACGCATTGAGGCGCTATGCTCCGATTCTCGAGGCCGTTCCCCGTCGGAGGTTCCAGTCCCCCCTCGGGCTAGGATGTTTGTGCTGTCTTTAGTATAAGTTAGTTCATAAGTAGTGTGTACATTTAGGGACGGATGACCCCGTAGTTGAGTCCCATAAGCTTAACAAACATTTGAATTTTTTTTAATTTTTTTAATATTATTATTATTATTTCATGCGCTCCTCAGTAAGTGAAATATCGCACGATGTAGTCTAGGGATCGTACCATACATGTCTTCTTTCATGTCCAGCACCTACAAAAGCTGCAAATATTTTTTGTACCTGTGATCCTGGAGTCAAACACTATGAATAGGCTACCTTTTGCGAAGTAATACTAATATAAAAATGTGTACACTACCAAAGATGACACACACTATTTTTCTAAAAATGTGCTTAAACTAAATAGTGTGAAGATGATTCCATGAATCGAAACCACTAGTAATAATTTTGAATCTATACTGCTAATGAATTAAAAAATACAATATATGGAAGCTTGGAAACTAATCCCCTTAACCTTCCTTGCCATGCGAGCGTGGCAGTTGTTTCAACACCATGAACCTCGTCAGGCTCATTTTGATAAATAGTGAACCTCCACTAATTTTAGGCACTAGTTACCACTACATCAGCTACTGTGAAGTTAACGAAGTTTCTGACTATTATAGGAGAGCCAGCCATACCACATACGAGTACAAGCAGCTCTCTTCAACTCTTCCGCGAGTATGAACGAAGCACTCTATATGCAGGGTTTTTACAGCGCCATTCCGATCCGTGGAAGCGCGATATTAGACTCTAGTATACGTGATATACTGGCACAGGGGGGCGCTACGCCTGTATGGTTATGTGGTCGTACACGCACTCGTGTGTGCAACACCAGCCATTACGCAAAGGGAGAACAATCGTTACAAAATACCAATCGAATTCGTCGTAGTACTCCTTCCAACGACTACACGGTTACCATCGACTCACCTCAGGCAACTGAGCATGGACGAATCTTGATGAACAAATTAGGTAAGTAAGCACTTCCTATGTATATTATCTACATATTTTCCTACAAAATTAAACTGTAAGCCTACTTTAGTATTGGATTAATACTGCCACCCTGGCCATTTCTCTTACTGAGGACTCTCCGAAGGTTGAATAATGTCATCTCGCAACATCTTCTCCACTTCCTCCCGAATTATCCGTCTTTCAGCTGGCGACACTCTATACGAACACTGGCTAATTGGCGGATGATCCCCAGTATTGATGCTGTGCATTTTCGTGGGCAGTTTCGTCTGACTTCCCCAGCTGAGGTGCGAATGCATCCTAAAATTGCCGCGAGAGACCACGAACACAGACTGCCGGCGTGGCGCAGGGGTTCAATCCCGCCCATAGGCGAAACTTTATTTCTTTGTAATTAACAATTCCAGAATTTTCCACGTCTTTCTTATGTTCACTTGTAAATTCTACTTGTTTCTTATGTTAACTGTTCTTCTAATTTCTGGTAAATTAATAGCAGAGCACTCTGCCTAATAAGCGTGCTTTCAGTATAAGTGCTGTGTTCAGTTGCCTTCGAAGTCAAGTCTGCTTCCCTTTCAACGCGACATTGTTTGGTGGAGGCGCAGGGTATCCTGTGCAACAGCTGCATCACCGTGGCTCCGATTAGGCAACGTAGAAGCCGTCGCTTACACGGACTAGAACCGGAATACAAGGGATATACCGAGCACATCCTTCCGAAACTCCGTATCATCAGAAGAACCATGGACATGAAATCAACGGTAGGTCAGCTGCACATCAGACATGCGTCGGTGTTCTCTGGAGACGCTGGAAAGAATCCCATAAATGGCTAAAAGGATTCGACCGAGTAGCCAAGTACAACAGGTGGGATCATACAATGTGCTTGGCCAACGTTTAGACGTTTGGAGACCGACAGCGACAAATCCGCTCGGCGGAAGGACAACTGAAGAACCGGGCCCAACGACATGGTGAGCCGACACAGTCTTACATACAGAATGTTTTGGCCCTGTGTAACACTGTCAATCCGAACATGACTGAGGCCGACAAAATCACGCACCTGATGAAGGGTGTAGCAGAAGACATGTACCAAGCCCTTCTGATAAAAGACGTCGCTTCGACAGAAGAGTTCATCAAGTGGTGCCAACTTATTGAAGAGATGCAGCAAAGGAGAGTTGGACGAAAGAAGCATGACCGACTCCCCAATGTAGTCCCTATGGCCGTTGTGGAAGACCAGCATGACTTCGCTTCTCTCATACGACAAATTGTGAGAGAAGAATTACAATAGTGCATGGCAGCCGGAACCATTAGACCGAGCGAGCATCAGATTATGGCCATGGATGTAAGCCATGTAAGTCACGAGGGAGCCGACGCCGCTGAGGAAGAGGTATTTCAGACATTAGCTCCTGTGTGCCCCGCAAATCACACCCCGCAGAAGAACAGAGGACAGAAGACAACACACCACGTGTTTCCACTGTGGGCGCCCTGGACATTTCGTACGCTAGAGAGAGAAGGCGAGTATTCGACGATTATTTTGCCACAAGACGTCAGCCATCAGACAGTTCTATCCCAGGCAATCACCTGCTGGTGAGTTCAGTCGACCTATGCGAAGAAGCCCATCACCGTACCCTAGACGAGGTCGGTCCCCGACGCGCCGCAGCCGTTCACCGTCGCCGTACAGAGGTACCAGCCGCTCCCCTAGCCGCCGCGTCCAGGAAAACTAAGCGAGGCGACCATCTACGGAGGTTAGGCCGCCGCAGATGAAAATCCTCCATGGACGAGAGTCGCTAAGATGTCAGGAAATCTGATCGACGCCATAATCGACATGTCCGGGCACTTGTTGATTCAGGAGCGTCTTTTTCTATGCTGTCGGATAATTACCGCCGCACACTAAAGAAGACAATGTTCTGTGATACTGGGGCAACTGTGCTGAAGGTCGCGAATGGAAAGTACCGTCCAACCAGCAGGAACTTGTGTCGCAAGAATAACCATCAACAACAGGACCCAGCCGTTTGAATTTGTCGTGTTAACAGAATGTAGTCACAATGTCATCCTCAGACGGGACTTCCTTCAGGCAGCCCAAGCTATCATTGACTGTGGAAGATCTGAGCTGCAAATTGAAGAAGTTGTTCCGCCGGATACAGGGACAAGACGGCTTTTATTACACCTGACGGCCTCTATGAATTTAAAGTAATGCCATTTGGGTTATGTTATGCTCCAGCCACATTCGAACGCATGAGGGACAACTTGCTTCGACACCTTAAGTGGACGACGTGTCTTTGCTATTTAGATGACATTGTCGTTTTCTCGAAAACATTTGAAGAACATCTTAGTCGCCTGTCAACTGTGTTGAAGTGTGTTCAGACTGCAGGTCTCCATCTCAATCCAAAGAAGTGCCTCTTCGTCTTCGTCGCCAAAGAGAGAAAAATCCTGGGGCACCTAGTCAATGGAGATGGTGTCCGTCCTGATCCAGATAAAGTAAGGGCAGTCACAGAATTTCCAACTCCTTAGCACATTCGTGATGTGAGAAGTTTTCTCGGGCTGTGCTCATACTACCTACGTTTCATAAAAGGATTTTGTAACAAGGCACGTCCATTACAAGAACTTCTGCAGGGAGACTCCAAGTTTTACTGGGATGAGACAAATGAAAGAGCTTTCCGGGCACTTAAGGAGGCTTTAACTTCCGCACCAGTGCTAGAGTTCCAACTTATAAACGGAACATTGTATAAGAGCAACTACGATCTACTGAGCCCCAAATGGCTACTGGTTGTTCCAGCTCATCTCCAGCCAGCTATTCTCAAATATTTCCACGATGCTCTATCTGGGATTCGTTAAGACCATAGACAGAATCAGACGCAGGTATTACTGGAAAGGTCTCTACCGATCTGTCAAGCACTATGTGAGTCACTGTAAAGAGTGACAGCGACGGAAGCATGTGCCGCAATTACCTCCGTGGCATCTCGTACCGATTCCGCCGGCTGCAGCTCCATTCCACCGAGTTGGATCTTTTAGGGAGGTTCCCGACGTCGACAACCGGTAACCGTTGGATAATAGTCTGCACCTCACACGCTAAGCTGTCACCAAACCTGTGCCGACTGCAGAAGCTCCAGAGATCGCAAAATTCCTTGTAGAAGACATTATTTTGAAGCATGGAGCACCACGTGTCATGATATCTGATCGTGGAAAAGTATTCCAGTCAAAACTAGTATCAGAGGTAATGTCACGGTGCGACATTGTCCACAGAATGACGACTGCATACCATCCTCATGCTGTCGATGTACGTCGATGTTGAGCAGAAGGATTGGGATGCTGGCTCGCATACGGACACTTGACGCCCAGTAGAAGGGCCGTCAGCGGTATAACGACAAGCACCGACCTGTTGTGTACAGCCCAGGAGATCTGGTATGGATTTTTACCCCTGTACGGAAGGTTGGACTGTCAGAAAAGTTATTGAAGCGATACTTTGGTCCGTCACGTGTCATACGCCGCCTGTCAGACGTTACGTACGAAGTTGAGGATTATGAGCCGTCGTCGAAACGTCCAAAACGAAGAGACATTGTTCACGTCCTGCGCATGAAGCCTTACTACGATCCTGAAGAGCAGGTAGACGACAATGGCTTCTTGTTCATGGACGATAAGGACGGTAATGTTCCTGATGAAGCCATGACAGGAACGTCGGTAATCGTGGAGAAGGAAAGGATTCTCTTGAACTGTCATACAGAGGACCCATGACATGGTCAAGATACAGGACATTGCAGCTGGCTCCACAGAGATCATAACAGCGGGTCGGTGTTTCTCCAGAAGAAGGAGCAATGCCGTGAGAGACCACGAACACCGACTGTCAGTCAGGCAGTGGACGGCGAGGGGGGAAGGTTGCGCCGTACTGCGCGCTGCGCCGGCTGTTTTCCTGCGTGGTGAGTCGCTGCGCTTGCTCTAGCGTGTAGCCACTTTATTCCTGTGAGTGGAAATGATCATTTCATTATAATGGAAAAACTACCAGGAAAGACACTCTGAAATTTACGTTCGACGTGAGGTTTTGTTAAACCGAAATCATTCGAAATCGAAGATTGGTTGGGAACGGACGTTAAGTTACGATTGGAGGAAATTATTGGAATCCATCTTCCGATCTTGAAGCCTGTTGTATATGTCAAACTGGCTAGCCTTGAATTTTTTGAGAAAGTAGTTCGTACACTTGATGGAAAGCTCAAATACAAACACAAGGATGGGAATGTTGGCGAAGTTTCTGTGGATCATGCACGTTTTGGCGTGCGCACAATCATAATTTTTGAGCTCCCTTTTGAAATTACTGCTGAACAAGTCGTTCGCGTAATAACTGAGTATGGTCGCGTGATAAGTCATGTTGCAGAGAGGTGGTCGAACGGTCACAAGTTCCCGGTTTTAAATGGAGTACGGCAGCTAAAAGTGCAACTGAGAAAGCATATTCCCTCGTATATCACCGTGTGCGGGTTTCGTGCCATCGTGATGTATGACGACCAACCGAAAACCTGTGGTCTTTGCGACTCAGCCGGACACGTGCGAGCGCAGTGCATCCAGAGGCGCGTGGCGCAGCTGCCCGCCGGCGAGGCGGCCCGCCCGCCCGTGTTGACAACACTGCCCGCGACGTACTCTGCGGCGGCGCGCGGCTTCTCGTCATCTAGCGCGGCACCTGACGTCGCCGTACCTGATGACGTTGAGGGGTAGCGACACTGATAGACGTATCTGACGTTGCTCAATGGGTCTCACATCCGGTTGACGAGGCAGCAACGATGATGGACACGAATGTCGTTGCTGCACATGTCCCGCATCCCGTTGTCGAAAACCCGCATCTCGTAACTGCCGAAGAACAGGCGACTGCAACACCGATAGAGACGCCACCCGTCAATACTAGTGTACAGACACTCGCGGATGCTGCTGAAACAGCACAACAGGTCCCGTCAAAGTCCACAGACAACCCGCCACCAGCAGCACATCCTCAGAAGCGGGCTTCGGTATTACAAACGATCGCTCCACCGGCGACTCACAATGTCCCACAGATGAATGTTTCTGAAGACTCCGACGAAAACCCGTCACAGGCGTCATCACCCGAGAAAAGTAAAAAACGTAGGATTGCGCGACAACGTGCAACAGTCACTGCAGCTGCACTACGCGAGAAAGCGAAGCAAATCAGGGCCGAACTCAAACACCACGAGGCTGACTGCGGACGGGGAATCAACATCAAAAAATGTTCAAATGTTTGTAGAGCTTATGGGACTTAACTACGGGGTATCAGTCCCTAAACTTACAAACTATTTATGAACTAACTAAGGACGGCACAAATATCTATGCCCGAGGGGGGATTCGAACCCCCGACCGTAGTGGCCGTGCAGACCGTGACTGGAGCGCCTTAGTCCCCTCGGAAACCGCGGCCGGCGATCAACATCAGTTAAATCCACATTGCTACTGCACGATGACTCAGTTACAGGTCTGACTTCCGCAGTCTGCAGACCCCCACTCTGGGAAAGTAGTAGTGACGGAAGCTCCCCAACTCAACACTGATTCTGCAACCAAGTTATTTTTAGGTAACTGGGCAGACGAAATGGAAAAGATTTGCAACATTGGAGAAGAACCTATGGACTTAATACCCACAAATACGACACTTATAAATACTCGCTCTCAAGACAGAGATTGCCATGAGAGGAACGATGGCTCAACAGATACTGGCGGACAAACAGGACGTCCTGCTCGTCCTTTCGACAACGATGAATATTTTTAATCAGCTTGGGAAAATGCCTCAGTACAAGGATCGCTATTATTCCTTTGCAGGAGGAACAAAATCTTTTAAGATAATTTTTGTTTTGAATGATTAGTTTCTATCTACAATATCACCACCCTTAACATTACCAGAATCGAAAGCGCTGTTAAAATCCGCTCTTTGGTAGACTTCTTGCATAGTACCGGTGTTGATATCGCTATGCTCCAGGAAGTTGTAACTGCTCTGGACGTGCCTGGCTATGTCACCGTTGACAATATCAGCAGGGAGGACTCTGCTGGAACTGCTGTCCTACTGCGAGATGGCATTCCCTTTACGCAAGTGCAGCGTTTGAATAGTGATCGAGGTATTTCTATGTGCGTGCAAGGCGTGCAGCTCATTAACATATACGCCCCTTCAGGCAGCAGCCGCAGGAAAGAACGTTCGGACTTCTTCAAAAATGAAGTACCTATGCTTCTCACTTCAAATCCAGAGTATCTTATTCTCGGTGGGAACTGTAGTTGTGTCCTTAACGACAAAGATCAGTCCCCGAACACAAATAGATGTATGGAACTCCAACCCCTAATTGAAGGTTTGCGTCTTCATGACACTTGGAAAATCATCCATCGTCAGCGAGTAGCATACACCTTCGTCACCAATCAATCGGCCAGCCGGATAGACCGAATATATGTGTCTGACACACTTCGGCGCCATACTATCAACATCTCCGACCATGCTTCCCATCAGTGTTATATCAACCTTAAGCGTCAACTGATTTATCGAGGCCGAGGCTATTGGAAGCTGAATGTCAGTCTTCTGCATGACGCACCTTTGGAAGAGGAGATCACTCAAGTGTGGCACCAACTGCAGCGCCACCGCCGCCGCTATTCGAATGTACTGCAGAGGTGGGTCCAATTTGCCAAACCCAAATTACGATCTACCGTCATGCGATATGCCCGGGAGAAAAGCTTTTGGCAGAAAAGGACAGTGGAATTTTATTATCACTGTCTGAGGGACCTGTACAACAGTGCCGACATTCTATCCACTGATACCTATATAAAGATCAAACGCTATAAGGCAAAAATCACGGCCATTCAGCACCGTCAAATGGAAGGCTTAATAGTGCGGTCACGCCCGAAAGACGTTGCCTCAGAAAAACGAGCGTCTCTCTATCACATCCTGAGAATGGCGAAGCGGTGCAGAGGTCAACTGATTGACGTCGTGGTTGATGAAACCGAGAACGTCATCGCACGGCAACGGGACATCGTCTCTCACGTCTACGACTATTACAGCCAACTTTATAGGAAACAACTGCTGGATGAACATACATGCGGCAACTACCTATCCACAATGAACTCCCGTTTGTTACTGGAGGACGGTGACAATTTGGAATCACCATTGACGGTAGAAGAACTAAAGCTAGCGGTGAACAGCGCGAAGAAAGGGTAATCACCGGACCAGACGGCCTCAGCGCCGAGTTCTACCAGCGATACTGGCACCTTCTTGGACCGACATTTCTCGAAATAGCCAACGCAATCATGCAACTCTATGAGATACCCAAAATCTTCAAAGACGGTATATTCCTACCGTTACCGAAAAAGGGTAACAGCTAGAAGGTGGAAAATATGAGACCTATAACACTGTTGAACGCTGATTTTAAAATAATAACGAGAGCCAGTAAACAACGAATGCAACCCATCATGCACAAGGTACTCGGCAGTTATCAATTCAGTGCAGTACAAGCTCGAAGCGCAATCTCTGCTGCATGTGATTTGAGAGACATCATCTGCACATTCGCTGGCGATGACGGGGAGGGTGCGCTGATATTTTTAGACTTTTCGAAAGCTTATGACCGAGTTAGTCACAACCTTCGCTTTAGAAGCATGGCAAAGTTGGGGTTTGCATGCCGTTTTGTAAATCTCATCCGGAATATCATTACACACACATCAACCCGGATCCTTATTAATGGACATTTCTCTCGAGAGGTGGAAATAGGCCGGTCCATCCGCCAAGGATGTCCACTCTCTGTGTTGCTTTATGCGATGGCAGTGGAACTCTTACTTAACAACTTAGTGCATAAAGGCATCGGGATCCACATCGGCTCCTCTACAGTTCCGTGCATTGCGTATGCTAAAGACATCTGCATAGCTGTAGCTTCCTCAGAACATCTTATTGCGACCGAAAATATGTTAGAGGAATTCACGTCTATATCGGGAGCCAAACTCAACAAGACCAAAATTACTGCCCTTCAAATTGGACGCGGTATTGGCGACATATCCACCGTCGGATGCCATTATCAGCAGAATGAACTATCTTGCCCAAATACTCCCACTACCCGACCAGCTAGCAAGACGTATACAGCAAAGTCGCTGTTGGTTTCTCTTGAGAGGCCACATTTTAAGGTCGAATATGCTACCTTAAGTTTACCGGTCCAAAGGCGGCCTACAGCTACTTAATGTCAAATCGAAATGCGCAACTTTGCTTGTAAACCGCATCAGGAAGGAAGTGCGCAACAGGACTGATAGCTTAATCAGACAGCTTCTCATGAGATGGAAACCATTCAGTCTTGATCCACCTATCAATATAGAAACGATTCCCGTCGTTTACTGACATCTGCGGCGATATTATACGGAAATGAGTTACATCCGACATTGGTTTTCCAGTACCGGAAACGTGGACAATAAGAAATTATATCAACTTCTCTCGGCCACGAACCACAGGAACTGTATCGAAGAAAAACACCCACAGGCGAAATGGAACATAGTATGGAGGAATCTGCACAACGATATATTGCCGTCCCGCGTGATCGCAGACTGGTATGTCATCGTCAATGACAAGATGGCGACAAATGAAAAATTGCACAAGATAGGCCTTCACGCAACACCTAATTGTAACGAATGCGGAAGAGTGGATACCCTTATTCATAGATTCACATGTTGACAGACAGCCGATATTTCAAACTTTCTCCGGCAACATTTGGCGATCCTCGATCGTACTGCGCTCAACTGCGTCGACCTCACGGAGATTCTCCGGCCGCAGAAATTGAGGTAAACAACACGGCGACGTGGATCCGTCGTGGTGCGCAACAGAAGAGCGCACTTCAGCGATTATATCGCTTACATTCAAAGGAAACACATGGAAATATGTCAATATAGGAACTACAGGCACACTTTTACCAATATATTCAATGTTGTAATAAATTGGTGAATATATACATGTGGCGTTTGTTCGGAAAGAACAGACATCACATTCTGATCCTGCAGCTGTTATTATTTCATATTCATAGAATATATGACTTCAACTGCTATTGGGCAAAGCTGAAAATGTGTACCCAGCCGGGATTCGAACCCGGGTCTCCTGCTTTCTAGGCAGTTGCGCTGACCCCTACACCACTGGGGACACAGTGATCACCGCACCTGCAAGGACTACCCATGCACGCCTCCCGTCAGATACAAATTCCCAGCTTCGCCCTGCCCATAGTACTCAAACTCGTAGTTTAACTAATTCCCGTAAGAGTAAGGGCTTCAAACTTGCCCACCCCTCCCCACTAACGATAGGATCATTGCCCGTCACCGGCATATTATATATATACATGTGGCGTTTGTTCGGAAAGAACAGAAATCACATTCAGATCCTGCAGCTGTTATTATTTCATATTCATAGAATATATGACTTCAACTGCTATTGGGCAAAGCTGAAAATGTGTACCCAGCCGGGATTCGAACCCGGGTCTCCTGCTTTCTAGGCAGTTGCGCTGACCCCTACACCACTGGGGACACAGTGATCACCGCACCTGCAAGGACTACCCATGCACGCCTCCCGTCAGATACAAATTCCCAGCTTCGCCCTGCCCATAGTACTCAAACTCGTAGTTTAACTAATTCCCGTAAGAGTAAGGGCTTCAAACTTGCCCACCCCTCCCCACTAACGATAGGATCATTGCCCGTCACCGGCATATTATATATATACATGTGGCGTTTGTTCGGAAAGAACAGACATCACATTCTGATCCTGCAGCTGTTATTATTTCATATTCATAGAATATATGACTTCAACTGCTATTGGGCAAAGCTGAAAATGTGTACCCAGCCGGGATTCGAACCCGGGTCTCCTGCTTTCTAGGCTTTCTAAGCTGGGAATTTGTATCTGACGGGAGGCGTGCATGGGTAGTCCTTGCAGGTGCGGTGATCACTGTGTCCCCAGTGGTGTAGGGGTCAGCGCAACTGCCCAATAGCAGTTGAAGTCATATATTCTATGAATATGAAATAATAACAGCTGCAGGATCAGAATGTGATGTCTGTTCTTTCCGAACAAACGCCACATGTATATATATAATATGCCGGTGACGGGCAATGATCCTATCGTTAGTGGGGAGGGGTGGGCAAGTTTGAAGCCCTTACTCTTACGGGAATTAGTTAAACTACGAGTTTGAGTACTATGGGCAGGGCGAAGCTGGGAATTTGTATCTGACGGGAGGCGTGCATGGGTAGTCCTTGCAGGTGCGGTGATCACTGTGTCCCCAGTGGTGTAGGGGTCAGCGCAACTGCCTAGAAAGCAGGAGACCCGGGTTCGAATCCCGGCTGGGTACACATTTTCAGCTTTGCCCAATAGCAGTTGAAGTCATATATTCTATGAATATGAAAATTGGTGAATGGTGGAAATTATGCGACATACGGGTTGAACGATATCCATGAACTCAAAAAGACATTTGGATGTTACTCAACAGATTCAGAGCACCCTGGCACGGAACTGACGCACATGACACATGATGACGACATATTCCAAAGCTTTAATTTATGTGTTTTCACTTATTTACTCTTTTCTTCTACACCCTTCTTAACGGGATGCAGTGTCAGAATATCTGACCAAGGAGTGGTCCTTTGTTTTTGTGATTTAATATTTCATTTTTTACTCTCAAAAAACACAAGCGCGAACCACGCTTTGTTTTCGTAAATGGCGGAAGAATCCGACGCCGATTAAAAAAAAAAAATAAGCTGCCGGCGTGGCGCAGGGGATAGCGTCACGGACTGCGGTGCTGAAGGTCGCCGCAAAAAGTTATTTCTTTCTAATTAACACTTCAAGAATATTCCACATCTTTCTTATGTTCACTTGTAAATTCTAATTGTTTCTTATATTAACTGATCTTCTAATTTCTTGTAAATTCTGTCTGTGTATAAATAGCAGAGCACTCTGCCCGAGAGGCAGTCAGTGCTGCGTGTATGTTGAGTTAGTAATAAACGTGCTTTCAGTATAAGTGCTGTGTTCAGTTGCCTTCGAAGTCAAGCCTGCTTCCCTTTCAACGCGACAATATGTACGAGTGTTGGAAATTAAATAGTGGCAACTATTTAGTCACAACAGATACAAAGCGTTACATGTTTTCACCTGTTACTGTCCTTCAAAGTAGTCACCAGCGTTGTGTAGAACCCGTTGCCAGCGTAGTATACCGTTAGCAGAGCCTCTTCTATTGATGGTGCGATTGGAGCGGTCTACCACCTGTCGACTCTCTGGAACAGTTCTAAAGCGACTGCAATGAAGTGAATCCTTCATCTTCGGAATAAACTAAAAGTCACTTACGTCCTGGGAGTATGGTGGATGGTACAGTACTTCCCTGTCCCATCGACCGAATGGAGCAGCCACAGCTTGCGCTATATGCGCCCGCGCATTGTCGTGCAAAATGATGGGTGGATTGCGCCGCAGAAAGTGTTGTCGCTTCTTTCGCAAAGCTGGTCACAGGCGGTGCTCCAAATCGAACTGTAATACTGAGCATTGATGGTCAACGTTGCTCCTGTTTAAAAAGCATAGTGATACCGTTACGTTAGACCGCTCGCTCACAAGTAACGCCGCGGTGGAGTAGCCGAGGGGTCTAAAGCGTCTCGCTGCGGAGCGCGCGGTTGCTCGCCGTGGAGGTTCGAGTCCTCCCTGGGGCATGGGTGAGTGTGTTGTCCTTAGGTTAGTTTACCTAGGTTTAAGTTTGTAAGCTACGGACTAATGACCATGCAGTTTAGTCCGATAGATTTACAAACATTTGAACATTTTTTTCACAAGTAACTTTGTTTCCATCGAATATGTGCGCGCCGGTGACGTGGGACGGGTGACTCTATTCGATAGAAGGTAAGGTAAGTATGTCAAGAAAATGTGCTATCAGCGATAATCACATTCCATTGCTTTAGTGTCACTACAACAGTGTTGACACTATCTAAGTTCCAACCCTCGTAGATACGGCTAATGTCAATGTCCTGTATAGATCATCAGAAATACAACGTGGATCTTTGAAATAAAGACAACGTTATTCTCACAAAACCATATGCAGTGATGAGAACTGATATTCGAGGAATATCTGCTGTTATCGAAAATATTCCAATATTATCAACTCGTAAACAACTCTACGAAGAATCCGTCATGAGTAATCTGCATTGCGACGTTCACACGAATACTAATGTACAATGAAGACAATGATTAAGTGTGAGACTCAAAAGTTTACACATAATATGTTACAGGAAATATTTCCTATTGCGACTTTATCAATAACTGTTTAAGTAGTTCACTAAAGATTCCTAAGTAATTGTAAATAACAGTGACTTATTTTCTATGACATCAAACAGCAGTTCTTTATTTACTGGCAAAGCTAATACTTCCGTCAATTGATAATTTGCCGATAAGATATTGCGCGAATAATGTTTTGACCGTGAGCGAGCTAAATGGCGCAACAGTAACATACTGGACTCGTATTAGGAAAGGCGGTGGTTCAAAACCACCACCAGTCATTCACATTTAGTATTTACAAACATTGCTTTCTGTTAAATTATACAGTTTTAAAATAATTGAGTTCTGTACAAAAATGTTTTCTGTACAATTTTAGGTGAGTGCTATACAAAACACTGTTACACTATAGGTATATATCTTCAGGTCACATAGTTCGGGACAAGAGCTAATTCAAGTATTTCATTGTCGTTTTCGATATCAGCGTGACCGATCTATTTAAGAAGTATTTTTTCCCACCAGTTACATTTTCACTGTTAACTAGTTCTATTTTTCTATTTATATTGCAAGTCAGAGGAATTGAAAGAATTTGATGATTTTGTGGAGGTTTGATAACAGCAGCTGCTATTCCATACAATTATTAAGTAGTTATATCTATTTCATTGTATTGAGAGATTGATTCATATGTTCCTAGCTTTGCAATCATACTTTCTTTCTCATATTACTATTCCTATACTACCTAAACTATTTTGTGGATGAACTAAGTGAAGTTCAGTATTTCTTTGCTCACTCATTGTTGTTTGTTTACAACAGTAATATACGGAACTTGGAGAGAATCAAACTGTGTAGCTATATCTTTTTATAATTTAGAAACTGTTTTGAAAAATGTCTTATCACATATCTCAAGAAGAGGCAAATGGAAGCGCTAAAGATTCATTGTTCTTTTATCAGTTTTGCACCTGTATACATTTTTTAAGGACTGTTAAAGGAAACTTAATCAGACAACAGCTGCATTGTGGTTTTAGTATTTCAGACATCTTCTGTTGTTTATTATTCTGACCAACTAAAATATTAGACATTTTTCATTACCTATTCATATATTACACTAAACGTATTTCTTCTCTTGTAAACACACTGTGGAGCAAAGACAGCGATAGATATGAAATAGAAAGCATAAAAATTATTTTATGTGTCCAATACAATTTCGAAACCTTGACGCACTTCAAATTTAATGAATACTTCTTGCAAAACAAAGATCTATTAAGGGAGATTTCTTCATCTACATCTAGGCCTAAATAGCTGCTCTGTAAGCACGTAAAAGTGCCTGGCAGAGGATTCATCGAACTATTACACTATCGTTTAATTCTCGAAAGGTACACCTAAATCTTTCTGTTTTATGCCTGATTTCTCTTATGTAATTCTGATGATCATTATTCCCTATGTAGACGGGTGCTAACAAAATGTTCACATTCGTAGGAGAAAGTCGGTGATATCAATTTCGCAAATACATTTCGTCGCAACGAATAGTTCCTTTCGTTTGATGATTTCCGCCGTAACCCGTGGATAATTTCCGTGACACACTTTTTCCACTCTACTGCGATAATGCTATACGAGCTTCCATACTCTGTCTTCCGTCAGTCCCACCTCGTGTGGATCCCAAGGCGTGCAACAGTACTCAAAAAGAGGTCGGACTAATGAAGTCTAACCAGTTTCCTTAATATATCTGTTGCATCTTCTAAGTGGTCTTCAAATAAAACTCAGTCGTTGGTTCTGCTTCCCCTCAATATTGATTGTGTGTTTTTCCAATTTACGTTATTTGTTATTTTGATGATTACGTATTTAGTTGAATTTACAGAATGTATCGTTTAAATGAAGCTTAACGGATTTCTTGTAGTGCTCGTATGCTTAACTTCATACTTTTCGCACCATACTGACATCTTAGCTGTATCGTTTTACAGTTTGATCTTCTGGTTATTTTACTGCCTCATAAAAACATCATCAATTGACGGTTTATTTTCGTGAAAAGAATTGCAACCAGCTGCCTTTTTGGATGTTTTTTGTATTTAATCCAGAACTAGATTTCGAGGCACTGCAGGCTCATCTTCAGTGGATACTTTACAGGAACATTTATCTTCCACTAATTGTAGGTTATGATGTCATGTTGGTTTGTGTTCTTATTGAAGGTGTACATGTAACCAAGTTGTACATTGGGCATTGACGTTTTTTAACACATGAGAGCATTTTCTCTACACTTAGCGTTACACTTATTGAAGGTGTACATGTAACCAAGTTGTGCATTGGGCACTGACGTTTTTTAACACATGAGAGCATTTTTGCTACACTTAGCGTTACACATTACAAAATATAAACACTTTCTTGTATCCACTGAAGATGAGCCTGCAGTGGCTCCAAAACTATTTTCGGATTAAATAAAAAAAAACATCAAAAAAAGCAGCTGGTTGCAATTCTTTTCACGAAAATAAACCGTCAATTTACGCTACAGCTGCAGTTCGTGTCCAACATGGATATCTTGAAAAAAATATCATCATCCGCGATGAGTCTAAGGGAACTGTTCAGTTTGCCTCCTAAATCGTAAGAACTGTAAATAACACTTCCCTGGGAAACGTTACATATCACTTCTGTTTTACTAGATGACTGTATGTCAATTACTGCGAACTGTTTCGTATCTGACAGGAAACCGCGAATTCATTCGCACAATTGAGACGAAATTCCATAATCACGCAGTTTGATTAAAAGCCCCTTGTGAAAGTACAGTGTGAAAAGCCAGCCACATATCTAAAAATAATGAATTGATTTGATATCCCTTGTCGATAGCACTCATCACTTCGTGTGTTTCAGAAGAACGATACTTTCTGAATTTGTGTTGATCATGGGTCAACAGATCGTTCTTTTCAAGATATTTCTTAAGTTGGAAAAACTGTGTGTTCCAACATCGTACTGCAAGTCGACGTCAGTGATAAGAACCTTTAATTTGGCGAATTCGTCTTATTTCTTTTGTTGAACACTGAATTGTCGTGTGCTGCTTTCCAGTCTTTGGGTACGAATCTTACACTGTGCGAGCGGTTGCATAATTATTATTGCTAGGTATGGAGCTATTCCGCCAACATATTCTGAAAGGAATCTAACTGGTATACAATCTTGGCCGAAAGATTTGCTTTTGTTAAGTGATATATGTTGTTCTAATATGCCGCGGATATTTACGTCTTAGTTATGCATACCTAAGATGTTCTTCATTCAAATTGGGCATTATTTACTTTGTATTGTTTGAAAAAGAATTTTCGGAAAGTTGTATTTAGTAATTCTCAAACAACAGCAATCTCATTGGTAGCATCAGCATTGCTATCGCGGTGTGGTGATTGTGTTTTGCCGTTCGTGTGCTTTACACGTGAGCAAAATTCCTTTGGGTATCTTACCAAATTACAGACAGGATTTCTTTGTGGGAACTATTATAATTTTCTCAATATTCGTGTCATAAAAGTGAAAGAGTCAATAATGTGATATTTTTTTGTGGTGATGAAGAGTAAACTGTCAAGTTACTGCATATTTAGACTGAAAAACTTCAAGAAGTCACTGTTTTACTTTCAAGTAGTTTCACGAGCGATTTATTTTGTCGATTAAGGGCCGGTTCGTCCATATCTCGTTAATCTTCTCGTTAGTAAACGAGAAGATGCCTTTAACGTCCAGTTAAATGAGCTCGTTAAGTGCATTGCGTTTGTCATTGCCAGATACACTTCTCGTTTGCTAACCCGGAGAAAACGAGAAGGTACGATATATTTCGACTAGGTTGGCAATAGAAAAAAATCAAAGTGCCGTCTGAATAAACAGCTGGTTCCCTTATTTAACTATCAGGGAAGATGTTAGATAGTCGTTGAGTGGCGTTATTGAAAACAAACGTGAAAGACGCTCGAATTTTATAAGAAGTTAGTGCGAGTGTGTTGTGTCCTCAATAGAGAAATATTTGGGTGCATCGGAATGTAAAAAAACGGACGCTACGACATGGAAGGAGAAGAAAAAAAGCATCATGATCGCGTATAGCAAACGAATTAAGTGCTTTCCGCGGGAAATGTATGACAGTAAAAATGCTTAGGGCTTAGTACGATAACATGCCAAGTGCGTAGTATCTTAGTGCAACCTTGCACACAAGTAAAAGTATACTGTTCCTGTAGATCGGAGGAAGGAATCACATTTTAGGCCTCACACTAGGCGCAGCAAGCATAAGTAAATACTGGGTAAAATTTTGCGACGCTTCTCGCCGGGCTCCAGTGCTTATGTTGGCAACAGATAAACAATAAAGTGTAGAACTGTGTTAATATTTTTCACGAGCTACAGACTTTACCTGCTCTATGGTTGACATGTTCTTGTATATACCCTTGTCCGTTCAGAAAAAAATAATTTTCGTTTTAATTGAAGTAGTCACGAAAAACCATTTTCTGGTCGTCTGAGTTGCCTTCATTACCATTGGTGCCAACATAACCACTGCAGTTCGGCGAGATGCGTGGTACAATTTAACCAAATACTGAATTAATAAGCTTGCAGGCATAAATAATGTATTCTGTTTTCTATTATGACAGATAACGTACAAAATACCTAACTATCTCTTGGACTCTTGAGATGGTCATGGAGATTTTCATGTAGCGTTTCCAAGACGAAATAGCGTAACAAATTCTGCATCATCTCAGCATTCAAAATGATTTGGGAGAACATAAATACGTCTAGGTCGCATTATAGGAGCAATGACCTCTAGATCGTCTAAAATATTGACATCGTCTTCATTGTCAACCAAATCTCTTATTCCAACCATTTTCATCATACCAATTCTCACTGAACTAGTCGTTACCCATAACTTTGTATTTTGATCTCGCAACAATAATTTAATTTGGTACTGACATGGATGGGGCGAGAAATATGACGATACAATATTTCAATGAAGCTTCTTTCCACACTAGTTTTTCATACATGTAGTGCTTCTGTTATGTTCGATAAATCGGTCTTATCACGTGAATGTATTGCGGTATTATAGCGCTTTGGGATCTTTCTATTTTCATACAGATTCTCACTTAACTGATAGTTAGCCGTGTAACGAGCAGAATTCCATTCGTTAACTTAACGTCCTGTTTGAAGTCTTTTAACGTCTGGTTAACTCATAACGCAACATTGACAAACGCAGTTCTCCGCTAACGACAAGTTAAAATGTTAACCGGAAATTAACTAGACATTGACAAACCGGCTCTAAGTATAACCAAAATGTTCAAATGTTTGTAGAGCTTATGGGACTTAACTACGGGGTCATCAGTCCCTAAACTTACAAACTACTTATTAACTAGCTAATACTAAGGACGGCACAAACATCCATGCCCGAGGGGGGAATCGAACCCCCGACCGTAGTGGCCTTGCAGAACGTGACTGGAGCGCCGCTAAGTATAACCCCCTTTTATATACTCTGTTCTCTTTCTTATGATAAACATATACATACCCTAACTACGAAACTTAATCTTCTAAGGAATATTGATACGTTGTCTGCAGCATATAAATGTAGCACAAGTTAGAAATTGCATAGGTTTATATTTGTTGATTTGAACAAATGTCGGTGTATTCCCATAGATTTTTCCAGCGATATTAAAACGCACATGAGTACAACTAACACTCTGATGTCGTATATACTCTTCTCTTTGACAGAACGATTCTTGTCAAAATTCCATATTTGCAATTATCAGAATTCAGTATGTATTATTTAACGGATTTTGTTTACCAATGAGTTATTAGCAATGATGTTAACAGATTCTGTTACATGCTTTCAGAGCTTGTTTATTCTGCAGCTCACACACAATTTAAATACAAATAATCGGTTTCGGTCGTCATGAAGAGGGAATATAAAAGACTCTGTGCTTAGCGCAGTTGCACCTTTCATTAGAACACAATAAGAATTCTCTACCACTTTTATTGAGATTTTAAGTTTTTCGTGAGTTAGAGTTACATCTTCAGGTGAACATGACAATTCAAAATGATGAGCTAAATAGTGAAGAAATTACACGTAACCGTTTGCAGGAAGGATCGTCGCTTAGCCGGCCGCGGCGGCCGAGGGGACTGAGGCGCTTCAGTCACAGTTTGCACGGCCACTACGGTCGGGGGTTCGAATCCCCCCTCGGGCATGGATATTTGTGCCGTCCTTAGTGTAAGGTAGTTGATAAGTAGTTTGTAAGTTTAGGGACTGATGACCCCGTAGTTAAGTCCCATAAGCTTAACAAACATTTGAACATTTTGAATTTTGATCGTCGCTTATCATGTAATTTTGATACGCACCTGATGATGTATTTCTACTCCCCGAAACCAATAGTCCCTCAATAAAATTAGTAACGAGCGATTTCGCCGGAAAATTGTTTCAAAAGAACCACTAACGTCTTCAGTATGACCGAAGTATGATTTTTCGCATAATTCGAAATTTCTGCAAAATGTTTGTTCTGTTGTAGCTAGTATTATTACAAGCAGTTGTTTAGCGTGCTATCGCTTAGGCAACTTAGAACACTTTTCTTTTTTGTTGTCGTTGTGGTCTTCAGTCCAGTGACTGGTTTAATGCAGCTTCCCAGCCTACTTCATCTGAGCAAGTCTTCATCTCCTCATAAGATCGACTACCCACATCCATCTGAATCTGTTTACTACATTCGTCTCTTGGTCTCCCTCTGCGATTCCCCCGCCCGCCCCCCCCCCCCCCCCCCCCACACACTCACACACTTCCCTCCAATGCTTAATTTACGATTGCTTGATGTCTAAGAATGTGTCCTACGAATCGATCCTTTCTTTTAGTCAAGGTATGCCAAAAATTTCTTTCCTCCCCCATTCTGTTCATTACCTCTTCATTGGTTACGCGATCTACCCACCTAATCTTCAGTATTCTTCTGCAGCACCACATTTCAAAAGCATCTATTATCTTTCTGTCTAGACTATTCATCGTCCAAGTTTCACTCCCGTACAAGGCAAAACTTACACAGATGCGTTCATATAGGACTTCCTTACACTTGAATTAATATTCGATATTAGCAAATTTCTCTTTTTCAAAAACGCTTTTCTTTCCATTGCCATTCTGCATTTTATATCCTCTGTTCTGCGACCATCATATGTTATTTTACTGACCAAGTACCAAAACTCATTTACCACCTTCATTGTTTCGTCACCTAAACTAATTCCTTCGACATCGCCTGATTGTCTAAGACTGCATTCCATTACCCTTGTTTTGCTCTTGTTAATATTCATCTTATACGCTCCTTTCAAAACACTGTTCATTCCGTTCAACTGCTTTTCTAGGTCCTTTGATGTCTTCTGACAGAATTACAATGTCATCAGCAAATGCAATGTTCTTATTTCTTCATCGTGAACTCTAATTCCTTCTCTAAATTTCTCTTTGCTACCCTTCACAGCTTGCTCGATGTACAAATTGAATAACATTGAAGGAAGGCTATAACCCTGTCTTACTCCCTTCCCAACCACTGCGTCCCTTTCAAGCCCTTGAACTCAAATAACAGTTTTTTGGTTAATGTACAAGGTGTAAATAACCTTCAAAAATGTTCAGATGTTTGTAGAGCTTATGGGACTTAACTACGGGGTCATCAGTCCCTAAACTTACAAACTACTTATGAACTAGATTATACTAAAGACGGTGCAAATATCCATGTCCGAGGGGGGCTTCGAACCCCCGACCGCATGGGCCGTGCAGACCGTGACTGGCATGCCGCAGATCGCTCGGTCACTGCGGCCGGCAAATAACCTTCCGTTCCCTATATTTTGCCCCTGCTGACTTCAGAATTTGAAAGAAATTTTTTCTTTAACCTTAAATAATTGCGATAAAAACAGTCGTGATCGCATATAATTGATTTTATTTAACGATGACCGGCGTACATCCGAAAGACATTCCTTGATGATATCAGAACTGTAGTACGTAGTCCGCAGAGTGGTTTCTCTGCGCACTACAGATGTTAATCTGTCTCAGATCGAAACCGGTCATCATATAAATAAAACCAGTGTTACGTGATCACGACTCTTTGCATAGACGTTTTTGTACTTAAAATAGATAGTTGATTCCTAAGAACAAAGTTCAATAAATACTGAATTTATCCGGTACTATATATTGTCATATTGTTCCAAAGACATTGTAAAACGTAGGCAGTGCGTTAATAAAGATTTTTCTGGTTGTTTCTAAGGGTGGGGTCGAAGTAAAGAAGATTAAAACAGCGAACAAGATTTCAACAGAGCCCGTTTCAGTTTATTTTATTTTAGGTACTTAATTTGTTTCGACTCTGTAGAATTTACGAGGGTCTACGATACTCACTGGTCCGTGCGAGACGTGCTGTCCTCTCAGATACGCTCAGGGGTCAAATAAAGGGCAGGTGTGCAATAAGCTGTCGAACGAGAGGGCTTTAAGCCTCTCCACCTTTGTGAAGAGCTGCCGAGAGGAGGTATGCGGACCTGGCCGTCTTGTGAACCTTAATCCTCTCTCCTGAGCCGGATAAAACGGCACATCGGGACGTGGTCTCCACCGCTCTCTCTCTCTCTCTCTCTCTCTCTCTCTCTCTCTCTCTCTCTCACACACACACACACACACACACGTGTGAGTACACACGCGCTCGAGAGCCGATATTTCTATTATAGCTGTGCGACGAATTTCAGGAAGCTCAGATAATACACGACGACCGTATAAAGCTTTACAGTCGATTCATTCTTCCTTCCGCAGAAAGAGAATGAGTCGTAACTTCTGTGCTCAGAAAAGACCTATTATTTAATCCTCTGTTGCCCCAATTAAACTTGTGGTTCCTTGCTTTTGGAATGTATACTGAGATATGATTCTAAATTTAAATCGTTCTTTATAGTTTTACAATTATTTTAAGTGGGATGTATACGTCCCGGACGACGGAAGTAAGAATATATTTGGAGAACCAAATATTTTTATTCGGGTTTAGGAGCTGTATAAAGAAGACAGTACCATATGTATGAAAAACAAATTAAGTTTTCCTCGGCTTAATATTTCTATGATCTTTTTTTTTGAAAGTGGTATTTTGTAGAAGCTACATATGAAAATAGTCCTTATTTATTCGTCTCATATGCTGCATTAGTTGTATCGTCACCTTGTGCCTCTCGCTGGAAAGCATTTTGCAACTGTATACCGATGATCTTCATCACAACTCCGTGATTTTTGTTCCTTCTTGGATGAATGCTTGTGTCCCTCTTAATATTTCTCTTAGTTGAAAGGAATTAGGTCATATTATTTCCGCTGTTAAAGTTTCATAGTATGAAAGTGTTTAGAACTGAAACGTCGAAAAGAAAAGAAAAGAAAAGAAAAGAAAAGAAAAGAAAAGAAAAGAAAAGAAAAGAAAAGAAAAGAAAGACACTGCCACGATTTGAATGATCTCCTTCTGCCAATTGCGTATCTTTCTTTCCGCTGGATAAACAAGATTACAGTATTCAATACAACATATACATGAAAATATATAGACAAAAATACGAACAAAAAGCCACGAATAGCAATTCTCTGCTAAATTATTAATCGAATTTAAAAATGTCTTATCAATATATTAGTGAACAAATCCATATAGTTATAGAAAAAAAATTGGAAAAAGGTAATAAATATCTTACTGTAGACAGGAAAACGTACATGACACTGCCAAAACAAGGCAAACACTGGCCATCTGAACAGTTAAGTGACTGCGCGGAATAGGCGCGTGGTCTAAGATGTTATCCTACCTACTAGAGGGCCATTCCCGCCATAGGTTCGGGTCCTCCCTCGGATATGGGTGTGAGTGATATCCTTAATGTAAGTTAGTTGAAATAGTTTGTAAGTATACGGACTGATGACCATAACACTATTACTGTCCTATAGGTTTACAGAGAAAATACAATAACGGTTAAGTAATTAATAATCGTTATTGCTGATACCAGTCACTTTATTGCTTTTGTGTAATTTAAAACATGGCAACCAGTTTCGAGCATGTTGTGTTCATTTTCGGGCGCTATTCATACTGAGCAACCTCTTAGATGTCTACGTAACAAACTATTCCAATGTTACAGTTCGTTTTCTTCCTTGCTGGAGTGGTATCTGCGGTTGTTGGGGGAGCGAGTGTGTGTGTGTGTGTGTGTGTGTGTGTGTGTGTGTGTGTGTGTGTGTGTGCGCATGTGTGTGTGTGTGTGTGTGTGTGTGTGTGTGTGTGTGTGTGCGTGTGCGTGCGTGTTTATGTCTACACGTCGCAAGATAAACTAGTGTATAGTGCAGTAGCTTCACCAATGCACCAGAGACACAGGAACGCAATGGGAAAGTCGCAAGTGAGTAACAAAGTGCTATAAAGTGAATCATACGACAACTTCACCACAACATCTGGTGCAAACTTCTAAGCATCCCATAATTCACAACTACTAGCAAGACCAGCAGTAGACATCGCTTCACATCATTTTAATGGCCATTCATTGCCCTCCTCCCCCGCCCCCCCAATAAAATCTCAAGATACCACTCTAACAATGAAGAACGAGGACTTTAAAATACTTCATTATATAGTAAACTAAGCAAGTTTTCAGTAATAATAGCGCCCGAAGACGAGCACAACATGCTAGAAACTCGTTGTAATGTTTTAAATTCAATAAAAGCAGCAATAGAAATTATTAATTATGTCACACAGTCAGAGTTAATACACTTAGCCACCATGGTTGCAATCAAGTGAGTAATTATGATGGATTATATACCAAACAACATATCTGTTGGCTCCAAACAGTTAATAAAAGCAACGCTAGAAGGGAGCACCTGAGAATGTTGTTACGAAAAGGTTAAATTAAGATTCGGACACTGCCTACTATGCTATCTTTTAGAAGCTTCTTTATGGGAACATTCATCGTATGGATATTAATGTCGCACTAGACAGTTTCGAGGTAAAACACTGAAATTGCATTTAGGGGAAAGAAGGTAACGAAATTGGCCCGCAATAAATTGTCTGAAATTAATTGTATAAGCAATTGTATATACACTAAGGACTAGATGAATTCCAAGAGTATTATTTATTTTATTTATTTATTTGTTTATTTAGCCTAATCAGATTAGGGCCATCAGGCCCTCTCTTACATCGGACCAGGGTTTTACACATACGGTATTTCTTTACATGTGAGTTACCTATAACATAATAATGATTTTTACAGATAAACAATTAATAACATAATTTATACAGATTGATTACATGTAAAAGGATGTAAATAAAAGGTATTGACTTAACTCTAATAGGATTAATACTAGCAGTACCACTGAGACACCTTCTGCTGCTGCTGGTGTAATAATAGAAGTAACAACATTGATATTAGCAGATATAAGATGTCCTTTTGAATATATCGAGACTGGTTTTGGGCATGGCGAAGTTTGACAGTAGGAAGTTAAGAAAGCTGTACCTGGCGAGAGCAATGGCAGTCGGAGAATATCTGGGAGGAGGAATGCATGTAACGTACCTGGACCGCAGGGTTATAAAGATTGGCGTAATTATTGCTTTAGTAGATAATCCATTAACTGTCGTTTCAAGCTGGCAGTGCTATTCAGTTCTCTGATATACTGAGGTAGATTGTTCCAGAGCCTGGGTCCTGCTACTGAAAAAGATTTTGAGAAACCGGTTGTTATATTGATCAGATAAGATTGTTAAGGTCGAGGAAAGATATGAGGAACAGTGTACGTTGATAAGAGATTAGAGGAAACAGAGTGTATGAAAATCTCTTCGCTTGTCAGCACAGAGCTAGGATAGTTGCTTATAAGATGGTGAAACGTGATCAAAGAGACGGATGTTACATATGTATCGAACGCAGGCATTCATGATTAGTTCCAGACGTCGTGAGCTTTCCCAAGAAAGACCTTGCAAGATAACGTCACTGTAATCAATAATTGGAATTACAAGTGTTTGTATAAGTTTCTTTTTAAGATCGAGAGGAAAAAACTTCTTATATCTCTGTAGGGCATGAAGAGATGCTGATGCCTTCCTACACGGCGGCTGTGTGCTCAGCCCAATTTAGTTTGTCGTCTATTATAACTCCCAAACTTGTCATTTGTCAGGTGTGTCATTTAATATCAATGATGGTTGAAATTCGCGGTATTTGTGATTAATGAGCCTAGGATGACCTCGCTGCGACGTGAAAAAATGGGAAGTTGACATGTGATTCCGGTGATAAGAGTGCATGTATCAGAACTGCTGGAGGTAGGCAGGATAGCGCTATCACCGTCGTGTAAGCCATCTGAGATTACTCACTGAATTCCTCATTCACTTCTTCCATATGAATGTCGGATCTTCAAACGTCAAGTGGAACGTGCTCTTATTCGATAACAGCGATGTTGCTCGCTTTGGTCGCGATCTCAGTTATTCGTTAGAATGAAACAATAATTGCACTGACGTCTCTTATGGGCCACTTTTGGATTCCCTCTGTAATTTTCAGATATTTCGGGCAAAAAATAATAAAAATATCAGTAATATAAAATAAATACAAAAGATTGTAATGTAATACTTAATAAAATTTTACAAAATTATTTTTTATAAAAATCCCGTGTCACGATGTTTGTACGCGATGAATTCCGAAACTTATCAAATGATATTTATGAAATTTTGCAATGCGTGTGAGATAAGGCCCAAAGATAGTATCATATCACGTCGATTAATAACTTCAACATTATTTTTATTGCGAATGAAATATTTTTATGGACGTTAGGCAAGTATACAGTAATTAGCAGTGTCCTTGAACACGAAGTGTGCGCTAACTCGTTGGTGAGCGAAAGGTCACGGATTCGAAACTCATTGAGAGCACTGAAATTTTCAGTTAGCATTTCAACCTAGCCTTCACCTGTCAACTATGTGAGGAGTCGCTAGAAATGACATGTGGTTCGGATTCAACGCTAAACTGAAGGCCCCGTTTTCTGATTTGATAACTGGGTAGGTTAGGGAAATGTTAGGCACCGAAGTGGTGTCCAGTCGAAAGACTTGCACCACGTCACTGTGCCCCACGAAACTATTATTATATTCAATTAAGATACAATTTATTTCAAATTACTCAATTTTTGCAAATTTACACAAAGCATAAAAGTGTTTTCAAATTCTTAGTGTATTTCGTTTCATTCTAATTCTAATTAGGTATTTTATGCGCTGTCATATAGTTCATCTGAGAGCGGTAAAATTGTTCACATATGTTCTTCAAAACAAGAAAAATGGCACTGTCTGCATACGATTTTGTATTCTGCATGGCGGAGGATACTTTGAAAATATACTTCGACACCAGTCTACCGTGTTATTCCGATCTTGTGAAAGTTTGAACACTTCACATTAAAACAAAAGAAACGTCACTGCCTTCATAGGATTTGATATATAGAGTATGGAGGAGAATACCTTACTCTAGGATTTAACGTCCCATCGACAGCGTGGTCGCGTAATTCAAGCTAGGATTTATTTTTTTTTTTTTTTTTTTTTTTTTTTTTTTTTTTGGATGGATAGGGAAGGAAATTGGCAGTGCCGTTTCAAAGGAACCATCCTCTGGAATGTCCCTGGAGTGATTTAGGAAAATCACGGAAAACCTAAATCTAAAATTCTTGAATGTCCGTCTCCAAATCGCTTATATTTTCTAAAACATTACCGGTTTCGGGACAGCTGCCCATCTTCAGATCAAAATTTAGAAGTTACAGAGTAACCTGTCCTGTAATGAACGAATGTTCACAGTAACGACTGTGAACATTCGTTCATTACAGGACAGGTTACTCTGTAACTTCTAAATTTTGATCTGAAGATGGGCAGCTGTCCCGAAACCGGTAATGTTTTAGAAAATATAAGCGATTTGGAGACGGACATTCAAGAATTTTATTCATATAACGATCGCAATATCTCCCTGAAGACTAATAAGTCTTGCTTTGATAAACCTAAATCTGGCTGGCCGTGGTATTTGACCATCTCCCTTCCGGATGCGAGTCCAATGAGTTACCACTGCGCCACTTCGCTCGTTCCCTACGCTAGATGGACGGATGGGTTGTTGCGGACAGGGGGACCAAAATACCGAAGTCATCAGTCCCCCGGTGAGGAGGGAAAGCAGAGAGTATAGGAGAGGAGAGGAACGGAAACGCAGTCCACAGGGGAAAGAACAGAGAATGACTGCATTACCTAGAGAGGCCCCTTTACTCTAGAAATCGTTTGCAGATGCATGTACACACCTGGCCATATTTTTCTCCTTTTCTTTCTGCATGATGAGGGACTTTGTCGTAACGGATTTTGAGAGAGGCATGATCTATCAGCTCCATAGCCCAGCAGTTAAGTACAAGGCTTCATAGCGACGAATTAGCGTCATAATAAATTTTGTGTCCTCACAGTAAGAAATGTGTGATGCTCGCTATATCAGTGGATTTTCCGTTGCGGCTTGCATGATTGACATGAGTTCCCGCCATTAACTATCTTCTTTATTTTTTAGTTCAATAAAAATTCAGTATCCCCGATAATCACCTTCAGTGAGTCAGTATTAAGATTACATACTGGAATGCCTTATCTTTGCTCCGAGATTAAAAAATACTTTGTCATTTTCTTTGTAAAAAGTAATGTACGATTGCCGGGTTCCACGTGGCGTGGCTAGCACCCAGTGTACTGATGTACCGAGATTTAATTAACTTCGATTAACGGTCAGATGTATTTTCCCTCCCTTCTGCTACGTTTTGTTTCAACCTTTCACGTTTTGATTCGCAATATTATTGGGAGACACGGCCCTCATATTTTGTTTCATTGATAGAGCCTAATAAGCGCTGTGCCGATTTTTCCGGGAGGACAATTATTTTACTATCATGAAAAATTCAGTTAAGACCGTAGTTTCTTGTAAAGTAGAGATTTGTGCATTCAACGAGGATGAATGAGTGATGCTTGGTTGGAAATTTCTCCTTTTTATCCACTTCATCAAGCAACGGGGGTTTCTTCTTCACGATATAACAAATATTAAGAGACCATTAGGTTATTAATTTATAATTCAGCCAGTCGGAAAGATTCTGAAAGTACTCTATGATTGTTTTATTGTGCTGGTCGTATAAATTTTGAAATTAATTGAATATCTTCCCAGTTTTTTATTCAAACAAATCACTGTCCAATCCTTGTTGCCCCCTACCACATGTGTAAATGAATGTTTTGAGTATAATCAGTGAATCAAAATGGAAAGGGGAGTCAAGTCTATGAATACAGAGATTTAAATAGGACAAGTGATACTCCCGAACCAGTTCAGACTACTAGATACGATCTAAAGCCTGCATTTTCCGATGCGCAATATAATCTACTTAACCATGTTATCTTGAATTTCGGTCATCCGCAACCATATGTTTTCATTTTTATAACAAAATCCGCTTCGGCTGCAATTACGTTTTATTTAAAAAAGCACTACCCGTTTCGTTTCCTTTGGACGCATCATCAGGTGCTCCGAAATGTACATAAGTGAAAGAGACTTACAAGAGTGTCTTTTGAAGATAAGAGAAAAATATACAATAACATTGCTGACTGTAAAATTAAATTAAGTAAATCGTAGAAAAGTACTTACTAAAATTCCTTAAAAAACATATCTGCCTTTTAGCCTTCCCCAGCGTTCACGTAAAATTTGAAACAATTAAAAGTTTCTCAAATTTACGTCCTCATTAAAAATATAAAACTTGAACGTTGTTGCGTTAGTCATCTTTTTTAAAATATTTTGGGCTGGCGGGCAGATGGAACCTATAAGAAAATGCAATATTTTTACAAAAGTGTCTTGGATTTACACCGTACTCGACGCGAGTGTACTTTTAGTAAAGAGACAGGTTCCTTACCGTGCCATGTGGAAGCGGTGTTGGCGTGGCACTGGCCGAGGCAGTACTGGCCACTGAATCATGCGGCCGCTGTCACCTGTCACGTTAGCGTCGTTGGAAATGTTGTTCAAATGTTTGTCAAGCTTAAGGGCTTAACTACGGGGTCATCAGTCCCTAAACTTACAAACTACTTATGAACTACATACAACTAAGGACGGCACAAATATCCATGCCCGAGCGGGAATTCGAACCCCCCGACCGTAGTGGCCGTGCAGACCGTGACTGAAGCGTCTCAGTCCCCTCGGCCACCGTGGCCGGCCGTCGTTGGAAACCTTACCGTTTTCAATCAAGACGTGAAGGGTGGGGATGACTCTGTATTTTCTCTTAACTTCAAAAAACACTCTAGAAAGTCTCTTTCATTTATGTACATTGCAGAGCACCTGTTGATGCGTCTACAGGACGCGAAACCGGTAGTGCTTTTTTAAATAAAAGTTAATTGCAACCGAAGCGGATTTTTATCAAAATGAAAAAAAAAATCTACTTACTTAGCGGACGATTAGGAACCACTTAAAATTTTTTGGGTCATAGGTTCCATTATTCTTAGGGTTCTAAATCCTAACTACCGGGCAGGGGAGATCAATATTAACACCCTGTGTTAAGATATAATGTTAGATGATTTTGTGATCGGGTGTGTTAAGAAAAAGGACCTCTTTTCAATAATTACAAAAATTTGAATTTTGATCATTTAGCAAAAAAAAGTCATAAGATCATGTACGTAGAAAATATGATACAAAATGACACTATCAGTTGCCATGGAGACGTCGTGGAGAGAACGATATGACGAATCTGCCACGTGCAGACGCTAAAAGAAAGATTTGTGTAATCAAGTGAAGTCTCGGTGAATTACTGACTTGCCGGAAGGCGGTCGTCGTTGGTCAGCGCATAGTTGAATGTCCTCAGTGCGCCACAAGGAGCAGGTGTTAGGAAGCAGAACTGTTTGGACATCACAGAGAATCAGCGAAAAAATACCACAGAACACGACAGATACATGAAGTTCTATGTACACGATGACGACAAACAGAAATCGCTGGCTCTCAGACAAAGGAAGATTAGTAATAGATAAGAGAAGTAATCTCCAAAATACTTCTCATGAGCACACTTCTTTCAGGAATTTTACTAGTTTGTAACAGAGTTTGTTCGCATGCATGACATAAGTTGTACTTTGGGGTACAAGAACATTGTTTGATGTCGATCTACTACTTGCTGTGGTGTTAAGAAACGTTCATGCACAAATACTCAGATTGTCAACGAGATACAACTTATATATTTAACTTTCTGCAAGGTGTCGGAACCGGAATTCAAAACTTAGACCTTTGACTTCGCTGGAAAGTGCTCTAGCGCCTAAGTTATCCCGACACGCTTCATGATCAGTCCTCATAGCCTTACATTTGCCAGTTGTAGTGATACACGCTATTTTTCATGATAAGTTAGGATGTCGATCTGTCTCTTCGGGAACTCACTCTTCATAAATGTAAGTGTGTATATATATGTCCTTTTTTATACCTCCATTGTTATTCCCCAGACTTTTCTACAGAGTTTCATTCGTGATTCCTTCGCTCATCCTAATTTCGACATTACTGTCTTTCAGTGTAGCAATTTTTTACCATTGTGTGAGGTTTGGGCGTCAATACGATTCATCTCGCACTTATAGTAATCATTAATCCTTTTGTCTAACTTTATACCTTTTTTCATTTCATGTCTCTAATAAAAGAACTACCTTTATCTACGGTAAGAAGTTACCATAAATTAAGTAATCCATCAAAAGAACAGCCTTATTCCAGCAAATACGCCTGCCTGCGAGGCTGTTGTCTCAATCTTGATTGTTAAATCCGCCATTTCATCCCTTTATTCATCTGCGTTGCCGTTGCAACCTTTTTCTTTATCAGAATTGACCTTCGTTGATACTTATCTTAATCTGGTCGTAAGTCATCCGTTTTCATATACGTAACTAAGCGGATTTTTCAAAATCTAGCTTTACAGACAACGGAGCCGGCTTATCGCTAAACAGTACGCCCACGGTTGTCCAACTGTCTAAACAGCATGCGTAAAATCCGTTAAGTAAAGGTCAACTAAAATAACACGAAAGATAAGTGTGAATCGAATGGTCACCTTAGTTATATATCAGCGTGACACTGCCTACTGATCTAAAATGGACATTGTCTTAAGATGACGCTTTAGCCGAAATGGATACATCACAATATAATAAAAAAACATCAAAAATAGCAGAAAATTGGTATACTTACAAAATGTCTCAAATAAAAATTTACCAAGTTGAAGAAAATCTGCCGGCCGCGGTGGCCGAGGGGACTAAGGCGCTCCAGTCACGGTCTGCACGGCCACTACGGTCGGGGGTTCGAATCCCCCTCGGGCATGGATATTTGTGCCGTCCTAGTTCGTTAGTAGTTCATAAGTAGTTTGTAAGTTTATGGACTGATGACCCCGTAGTTAAGTCCCATAGACTATACAAACATTTGAACATTTGAATTTGAAGAAAATCCATTTTACGCAAAATAAGGAAGCAAAATAAGGCCTGAAACAACTCAATCTACTCACAGGAAAGAGATGAAACAAATAGAGATGGTTACAGAACTATGGGATCGGGTGGAGAAAGATCTACACAGATACTAAAATTCGACTACTGAGAAACAAAGGCCGAAAGTACGACGTTTGAGGATTAAAAATACTTGGGATAGAGAATTCTACTGAAAGGATGACGTTTACAATCACTACTTACACGTACTGGAACTCGTTGGTTAACAACGGTTAACTGTTGCAGCAACTGACCACAGAAACTCAGCCTGGAGAGAATATTAAAATTACTACAGGAAAGAAATTGAAATACTAGAAGCCTGAAGGGCAAGAATGATTGTTACTAGCTGAAGGCTTTGTTGCAATGGTCGTCCACGTTTTCATAGCAACAGGCAGAAAAGACCTTCTAAAATTCATGAAACAAATAAAAATCAATCGTGACCCAGGAAACACTGTAGATATGATTCTAAAATTTTCAAAACGTGGGGAGAGAGTTAATGCAATTTTGCAGAGTCCATAGATCGTCTAAAAGGTATCAAGCATTTTCGCGAAATTTCAAAGAGACACATCCTGCTGGAATCTATGAAAATAACATGGAAATTAATTGGAAAACAGCGCTTTCACTGACGAAATATTAAATGCTGTGATTAACTGGACATCACCCGTTGCGATTTTTTGTGATCTTTGAAAGGCTTTTGATTGTCTAAATCATGGAATTCGTCTTGATAATCTTAAGCATTTGGTATTAATGGGGCAGGGCATAAATGGTTTAATTCGAAATGTTCAAATGTTTGTATAGTCTATGGGACTTAACTACGGGGTCATCAGTCCCTAAACTTACAAACTACTTATGAACTACTTACGAACTAGGACGGCACAAATATCCATGCCCGAGGGGGGATTCGAACCCCCGACCGTAGTGGCCGTGCAGACCGTGACTGGAGCGCCTTAGTCTCCTCGGCCACTGCGACCGGCAGGTTTAATTCACACTTAAATTTTGATAAAGCACAATATAGATATAGAGCCATGCGGTAAATGGCATGATACCATTAATAAATACAGTCTTTGAACAGAAGTCTGTAACTAAAATCGAATATTCAAAGTTTTTAGGTGCGTGCAAGCAACACACGATGATCTACTGAAAAGCTGGAGTCCAGCAACTTATGGTATTAGGTTTATTGCAAATATTGGTAGCAAACATCTCAGTAAATTACCTTACTATGCCTATTTTCATTCACTGCTTTCATGTGGCATCATAGTAAGTAGTAATTCATTATTCAGAATAAAGTATTCATCGCACAAAACTGTATAATTAAAATTATTTCTGGTGCCCATGCAATATCATCCTGGAGACACTTATTTAAAGACCTAGGAAACTTCACAATAGTTTCAAATAATAAATGCAGGCCTGTCGTTGTTCACTTAAGTCTTCAAACCTACTGGTTGAATATTCTGCGATTTTCACAGGAAACATGAGGAAATTTTGGGTCAATAAATAGGCAAAGTTTTATCAAAATCGGATCACTAAAAAAAAAAAAAAAAAAAAAAAAAGAAAAGAAAAAAAAAGAAAAGAAAAAAAAAGAAAAAAAATCGTAATTTTAACTGTTTTCAGTAACCGACGTATCTGTTCGTTCAACTATTAAAAACCTCTTATCACCAAAACTACTTCACGAATTTTCATGGGGTTTTTACAGGTAACTTGAGCGTATCTCTGGAGAACATATAGACTTCGTTTAAAAAGAATCGGATCATGGAAAAAGAATATCGTAATTTGAAAATTTTTATCTATGACCGTCATACCTGTCTGTCTCTTTTAACACATTTATCTCCAAAACTAATAGACGAATTTTCATGGGGTTTTCAAACGTAAGTTGAGCATATCGTGCGGTTAGGCAAAGGCTTCAATAATTAAAATCGGATCAGAGGAAATAAAGATATCATAATTTAATAATTTTTTAAAAGCCATCGTGTATGTCTATTCGTTGAGGATAGTACAACACGGACATCAATGGATTCCACTATTGCGAATCTTTCTATTGACGCCACTTCGGTGAGTTTCGTGTCGATGATAATGCAAGTGATGATGAGGACAAACACACAGCACCCAGTCCCCTACCGGGAAACGAACGCGGGCCCCTTACACTGGGGGTCAGTGACGTTGCCACTGAGCTCTGGAGGCAGACATAACACTAGCAGAAAGGGGATGATGTACACTATTCATGTTTAAATGTAACCTTGGCACAGAAGGATGATTTACGCTGCAAGTCTTGGGTCACTTACCAAATAATATGAAATGTCTGGCAGATAGCCATCCAGCATTTAAAAACAAATTGAAAAAAAAATAGTAATTTTACAAAAGAAAAAAAGAAGAAAAGTTATATGTCACGAAAAGTTATCTTTTACTAAACTGACTCGTTCCACATCATTACGAAATCTCGTATTCATGGAACACATATTAGTGTAATATAATCAACTTGAGGTTAATACGAATGCACCCAGACAGACCCTGTGACGGTTACATTTAGTTTTTGGTATACTTTCGTGAGGGACCGGGTTGTATATGAGGTTGCTGGAGGCTGTGCGCCGGTCCACAGCGAGGTACAGTGTTTTTGTCGTGCCATTTGCAGAGTTGTGGGAATCGGCAGGTATGCTTACCTCTCCGCATGCAGCAGCATGCGCGGACCGATCGACTAATGCTTGTCGCTGGAACGCTGTGAGCCGGACGGGGTTGAGGGGAGAGGGGTTGGCACGTATGGAAGTGGAGGAAGGAAATGGAACCCTGCTGCATTCTACATTCGTATCGCGAATCGTGCATCAGCACCATCACAAGTACCAAATTCACGGCGGCTGTTATGGAAGTATGCAGTCCCTGGAGTGAACGAGTGGCCCAGAATCTGTGCGGCCCAAGCTGCAGTGTAAATACGTATTATGTAGTTGTGCTGGAAACTCTCATGATACATTATGCATACTATAAAACTTCGTAATTTTATCTCCTACATGTCGAACTGAAAGTTAGCGTAAGCCTATTAACCGGCCGACGCGGACACAACCAACTCCCCCGGCAACTATAACGCCCCGCAGAAGAACAGACGCCTGGAGGACAGAAGACAACACACCACCGTGTTTCCACTGCGGGTGCCCTGGACACGTCGTACATTACTGCAGAGAGACAAGGCGAGTGTTCGATTATTTTGTCGCAAGACGTCAGCCATCAGAGCAGTTCTATCCCAGGCAATCACCTGTTGGTGAATTCAGTCGACCCATGGGAAGAAGCCCATCGCCGTACCCCATCGCTCCCCGACGCGCCGCTGCCGTTTACCGTCGCCTAGGAAAACTAAGCAAGCCAATCATCTACGGAGGTGAGGCCGCGGCAGAAGAAAATCCTGCACGGACGACAGTCGCTAAGATGTCGGGAATTCTCATCGACGTTATAATCGACGGCCAATCTGTACGGGCACTGGTTGCTTCAGGAGCTTCTTTCTCTGTATTGTCGGATAATTACCGCCGCACACTAAAGAAGACAATGTTCTGTGATGAGGGGGCATCTGTGCTGAAGGTTGCAAATCGTACGTCCAGCCAGGAGGAATTTCTGTCGCAAGAATAATAATCAACAACAGGACCCAGCCGTTTGAATTTGTCGTTTTAACAGTATGTAGTCATAATGTCATCCTCGCATGGGACTTCTTTCAGGCATCCCAAGCTATCACTGACTGTGGAAGATCTGAGCCGCAAATTGAAGAAGTTGTTCCGACGGATACACGTAATACAGAATTTTCTGGAAAGTTATTTGCCGTTGACAGGATGAGAAGAGTTCAGTCACAAACACAAATGAGCGATTAAACTGTGAAGTGCTAGTTGATAGTAAAAAGTTTATCAGGCTCACCAAAGAAATTTACATATCAGCGGCTTTCATAAGCATTACCGGAGGTCGAGGAGAGATTTGGATCGCTAATTGTAACGAGCGGTCGTAACTTATCCCCAAAGAAACGCGTATAGGGACAGTTGAACCAATCCAGAACGGTGAGCTCATCGTCATCAACGAAGAACCATGCTCTGTTGTTAGTACAGACAACACGTTGGAGGAAACAACTGTGGAACTGCCAATAGGGCCACGGACTGACCACGGAACTACACCATCGGGTGTTACTACGCCAATTTTCAGGTGCATTCACATCTCAGCAGAGGAAAAGTCAGTCGAAACGGCCCACGATAAAGCACCGTATCAATACTGGGGACCATCCGCCAATTAGCCAGCGTTCGTATAGAGTATCGCCAGCTGGAAGACGGATAATTCGGAGGAACTGGAGAAGATGTTGCGAGATGACATTATTCAACCTTCGGAGAGTCCTCAGTAAGAGAAATGGCCAGGGTAGATCAACTCTATTAAAAGCCATAGAGGCATTGGAGAAAGGATAACCGACCAATGGAGAGTTCTAACTTATAAACGGGACATTGTATAAGAGCAACAACGATCTACTGGGCCCCAAATGGCTACTGGTCGTTCCAGCTCACCTCCAGCCAGCTATTCTCAAATATTTCCACGATGCTTCAATACCCGGTCATCTGCGATTCATGAAAACCTTAGAGAGAATCAGACGCAGGTATTACTGGAAAGTCCTGTACCGATATGTCAAGCTGTATGTGAGTCACTGTAAAGAGTGTCAGCGACGTGATCAAGTATCACAATTACCTCCAGAGCATCTCGTACCAATTCCATCTGCAGAAGCTCCTTTCCACAGAATTGTGATCGATCTTTTAGAGGGGTTCCCGAAGTCGTCAATCGTTAACCGATGGATAATAGTCTGCAGTGACTACCTCACACGCTACGCTGTCACCAAACCTGTGCCGACTGCAGAAGCTCCAGAGATCGCAAAATTCCTTGTAGAAGACATTATTTTGAAGCATGGAGGACCACGTGTGATGATATCGGATCGTGTAAAAGTATTTCAGTCAAAACTAGTATCAGAGGTAATGTCACATTGCGACATTGACCACAGAATGACAACTGTATACCATCCTCAGACAAATGATCTTAAGGAACGTTTTAACAAGACGTTAACAGATATACTGTCGATGTACGTCAATGTCGGGCAGAAGGCTTGGGATACAATACTGCCAGTCGTGACAATATTTGACAGTAAAACATGTAGATTTACGTACGACTTCATTAATTAGTTTCATGAAGTTTATAACCTACTAATAAAGAGACGGTCTTAGAGACAAAATTCAGTGTTAGTTTGGCTCTACGACTTTCTCATTAAGAGGAGATTATAAAGTTAATAAAAATTGTTCTCATCGGTCTCCTATCCTAATTGTATTAGGTAATCACAATAATTATTTCACTATTAGCATCTGTAGTCCGTTAAGCCACAAGAGTGCAATGACAGTATTTTACTGAAGGAACCTGTTAGAGAGGCAGAGGGAGGGAGAGAGAGAGAGATAGAGAGAGAGAGAGAGAGAGAGAGAGAGAGAGAGAGAGAGAAAGAGAGATTGCCATCAAATGCGCCCATTTGTACGTAAAGCCACTTAACACCCGCGGATGCGCTATTAAAAGGAAAGGCGTCGTTGACGGGGGCGTTGATGAAAGAGGATCATTCCGCGGCAAAGCCCTTACTGCCCCATCGGGCTGCGTTGCCTACCCATGGCCCTCTCCAACCGCATTTCTTTGGTGGGATAAGGCCGCCTCGTTTATCGGCGGTTCTGCTTTAAAAAATCGATGATGCGCCGTGTGCCCGTGTAATAACTCGGCGGTGTTTGCCTAACACATACTGCATATCGGCGGCCGGTGCCAATAAAACTACTGTGCCCAGTTCGGTGTCACAGCACCGCGCTGTCCTGGCGAGATGCGCCGGCCGTACCGTGAGTGAGCAGCGGGCAGCGGATCGCCTCTCCCAGGGGCCCTATTCTGTATCTTTCGTACCGTTCGGTTCGGTTTTCCTCGGTAGTGACGTCAATTTCGGTTCGGTAGCGAAAATGATTATTTTGTAAGCTTCTGTGGCCTGCTACCGCCCGAACCAGCCACCGAAATTTTGGGACTGTACCGAAAGTCGCTGAGGCTTCGAGAAGGTCGATTCATTCGTTTCGGTGGGCATGGAATGCGTAGATAAATTGTTATTTTAGTACTGTGGTGTGGTTTTAACTTCTGATAACGAAACATCTACTGTTTTTAAATAATAAATAATTTAAATAATTAATTTTAAAGGTTGTTTACAAATATTACCAGAATATTACGTTAAAATCGCTTGCGTTCTAATGTTTAATATAACGAAGTAGCACTTCTGTAAACTCTATTTCAATAAAATGTATCCTAAAATACGCGTCTCGGAAATTAATGCGCCGTTACATTTACCCTGCAAACTCTCATATTACGAAAGTGTAAATACAAAATCCATCAAATACGGCATCACCTTCGTTTTCGCTATTCGCAAAGCTGTCGCATCGTATTTGGCAAATTTTCGTATTTATACTTGAAAACACTCAAATATACACTCCACATACTATACCGCATTAAAAATTTTCATAAAATTAGCCATTTTCACCGTAGTGCCCACAAGCGCGTTACCGATTTAACTAAACGGTTCTGTGCTTTTCCGAGCAAACAGAGTATTTATTACTTACAGAAAACACTTTTACAAAGTTCAATTTAAAATAGAAAGGAATTTTGTGAAGTCAGGCAGTAGAAATCATACAAATAAATAGCAGTAAAAGTAGCGTATCCCGCAAAGAAGTCAATGAAAAAAAAGGGACAGGATTCTGTGAAGATGATTTGTTCTAGTGGTTAAGGCGACGATTTTCGAATAGAGATCTTACAGGTTCGAATCCTGCTGGATGCAACATATTTTTACTCCAGTCATCTTGTTTGAAACACTTTTCTAATCGTTTAAGAGAAGCATGTATATGTAAGAGCTAACGCACGCAGTAGTTTCTTCAATATCGGAAATAATGGTGATCAGCTAGTATAGATTAAGTTCTGAAAGACATAAGCACCTGATGATGCAGATTTAATTTGCGAAACCGGTCGTGAGTTCTTAGTATAGAATTTTTAACAGTCACAGCGGTGTGTTATCAAAACTATAAAGATGAAATTTCTGTGAGTGAAACAACCAACATAGACTTTACTTTCATTTACTTATTTTGTCTTGTTATAAATAATTCATGTGTGACTCTTCTCAAAGCTTGAAACGTAGTTTGAAACAAAGAAAAGTTTTCACTCTTCATATTGACTAAATTACATAGTCTTTAGTATGAAGATAGAAAATTTTTGTACGTTTCAAATTATGTTTTAAGCACTGGATAGAGTTACACAGCGACCAAAATCAAATTTTGCGACAGGAAAGAAAAATTTGTGACTGCTCTTCATCATCCATATTTGTTAACAGGCAATGACCAGTTCGATTCAAGATGGAATCAAAACCTGACTTTTCAGGTTTTGTCCAGTTAACGACAGAAGATAATGAAACTGATTATGAGTGAATCTAAAACATACCTTTAGCTTTTCCGCACTGTCAGACAACTGCTTTGTTATTAAAATATTGTACGCTCCTTTTTTTTCAGTATAAACATTAGTCTCACTAATTTGCATTTCTAAGAACTGTCTCGACTAATATGTAATCCTTTTCCTCTTCCGTAACTTGCATGTACTTTCGTAGTGCCAAAATTTGAAGTTTTTCACTCCCAACACTGCAGTCTCTCTGCTGCTACCGCCGGGCCGCATTGTCCCGCACCTAGCAATGATCCGCACAGTACTGCACTCGTCTAGGGCAAACGGTAGCACCTAACGCCTTCCAACAAACGGCAAAAATAAATTCAAACCTGTCCGAAACTTTATCTCGCTTACATCACCACCAAAAAAAAAAATTGTAAACGGTTCAAAATGTTCGAATGTTTGTTAATCTATCGGATCTAACTGCGTGCTCATCAGTCCGTAGCTTTCAAACTGCTTAAACTATGATAAACTAACCTAAGGATAGCACCATGCCCCAGGGAGGACTCGAACCTCCGATGGAGAGCAACCGCGCGCCCCGCAGCGTGGCGCCTTAGACCGCCGGTACTCCACCGCGGCAGTGTAAAGGGAATAAATTTGTTGCTTACCACATTTCGGACGTTGGTTTGGCAAAGGTTCTGCGCCAGACGTGAGATTTTAATTTATTACTTCACTATCACTGAATACTTTGGCTGGAAAGTTTTCAGACATCGACAAGATATAGCACTGAAGGCAAATACAAAAATATAATATTTTGCCGTGCGATGCTTAGGTTTAGAGATATGGTGTGATAAACAGAGTAGCGCGAATAAACAACTTTTCTTTAATAATTTATTCTCTTTTTCAATGACAAAATTTTTTTAATTTAAATGTTAAAAAGGTGTCAGTAGGTAGTTCTCAGAACACTCTATCGTGTTATGTCGCCAAATTATAAAATACACGACTTTCATTTTTTACATTCTGACGGGCTTTCTTGCATGGTTAGAAAGCGTTTCACGCAGCGATTCATGGGCGAAGGCTACTGTGTCCCCTGCTCAGCAGCAGTGCGCATGCGTGGAGAACCAGACACACACTTCTAAGGGGCTAATACGAGCAGATCTTGCAACAGCGCCCGAATCGCTACCGAAAGGCCTATAAAATTAATTGGAGGCACTGCTTCGATAGCGGAAACCCTCGGTGCGCGCTCTCACCCGACCGAACTTTGGCGCACCGAAAAGATACAGAATAGTGTCACAGGAGTAGTCAGCCACCAGTCGCACGGGGCGCTGTGCTCGCCCCATCTAGAAGGTGTGCGTAGTCCGGCAGGCGTCAGTGTAGTCGCTCAGCACACATGTATCAACTGTATTCGACTTTCTTCGTGCTCGTTCGAAAATGCCGTGCTCGAAATGAGCCACCATCTACTATAAGAAAGGGAATGGATCTACTACTCCGATTTTCCTTCTTTGAAAACAGCAGAAGCTGTATAAGACTATGTCACATGGTCGTATGCTAGTAGTTCTTAACAATATGTTTAATTCTAGAGGTACCAGACTTTTCCGTAGTCATAGTAGTACCATGTGGGTCATTTCAGACCTGTACTAGAAAACTTCCATTTTATTGGTAGTTTTCTAGCGTTTAGAGGAAGGCCGGGTAGTTTCGGACGGCAGCTTATATCGGACAAGTGGTGTTTCTCATACTTGCAACGTGAGGCAGCACCAGTAATGGTCACAGAGGTGTTGGCTGTGACGACAAAAGGGTCGTTACGCCATATTGTACCGCTGCGAGTTTGTGTATCAAAGTGACGGCGCATTGTCTGTTTTGTGAATGTGTTTTCGTGTACGAAGATAACTTTGGAGTGCTGTACCAGCTTTAAAGTAAGTGTAATTCTGTTATAAGGTAGTTAGTAGCAATAAAGGGTATTGTACTATATGTTTATAGGCAGTTAACTGTCTACAGTTATTACTAAGCACTAGACAGTTGAATTATCTTCCCATATCGGTCGGGTTGTATCGGACATAAGCATTGAGGGTTGTATCGGACAACAATCACAGCCAACAAAAAGGAGGTTTTGATGGATTTGTTTCATTTTACAGGCGAAATGGGCAAAGTGTGGCATATGTGGAGGGAAGAAAATATGAAGATGGCTGTCGAGAAAGTACGTTTAATGAAAATGACGATTGGCCGTCCGCGGTGGCCGAGGGGACTGAGGCGCTTCAGTCACGGTCTGCACGGCCACTACGGTCGGGGGTTGGAATCCCCCCTCGGACATGGATATTTGTGCCGTCCTAGTTCATAAGTAGTTTGTAAGTTTAGGGACTGATGACCCCATAGTTAAGTCCCATAAGCTGTACAAACATTTGAATTTTGAAATGACGATTCGAGAAGCTGGGATGGTATAAAAGGAAGGATTCTTCAGCAACAGAAAGGGAAATATCCAGCTAATATGCAAGGAAAAACTAACATTTGACGATAAAGACACTGGAAGTGATGGCGTGACTCACTGCATTATTTGTGACGAAAATTTTGAAGAGGACTGGATCCAGTGTCGACTGTGTAACGGATGGGCCCACGAAAATTGCGCATACCTTGAAAGCAGCACTCTGTATTATGAATGCGATAGCTGTTTCTTGCATAAAAAAAAGTTGTGTTAAAGATGCAGTAAAATTGATTACTAGGAGCGTAAAATGGAAAAATTATTATTACTTGTATCATTTAGTGAATTTTTTTGCACCGAAAATTATTAAAATCACTCAATTGAATAAACATTTACCATTTGATATGTATTAATAGAAATAAACAATTGTTTTGATAGAAATATATGCTTATTTTCTGTAATTTACATCTTGTCCGATACAAACTTCCAACATTTCTCCGTAGTTAAAAATTAGATAAATTTTAGAAGCCAACAGATAATAGTAATTATCTATCCTAAGACTAGTTGTTAAGATGGTTGATTTATGACTTATGAGAGTACATTTTGGTGGCTATTATTTTCATATTAAGACATTACTCCATTCAAAACTTCTAAAAAAGCTTAACCGTCCGATACTACCCGACCTTCCCCTATTGTTTCAACATGTTGGTATTACATTCAAGAAGACTCTTATGTGCAAAATTAAAAATAATAAAAAAAAATATTCTTCTTCTCTAACATGTATAATTCAGTCAAAATTAAATTATCAGGAGTAAATGTTATTATATTTAATGTTTATAGAAGAAATTCCTCAGTCTTCCATCAAACATAATTCAGACAAGTAAATAAAACACTTTTACAGTATTTGTCCCTATAAAAAGATTGAAACAGACTCAAAACATTTATTTTATACAACTACTAATAGTATTTTTACTTTTTTCTTTTACATTTAAGGCAAGTGCCGAGTATTTGCAAACATGCAAATTGATTTTTTTTCCCTTATTGTAACAAAGGAACGAAAATATAACAAAAGGCAATTTCAGTCTATTATTGAAAGTGTTTGGAAATATTTAGGAACAAACAGTTCACAGCATTGTTTGCCAGCTCGGACACTGCAGTACCTTGTCATTTGGTCAACAATATCGACTCCACCATTGCTTTAATTATAAAACTTAACATTTTCTGGAAGTTTCCTCTCATTATTGTTATTGGCCTGACATCCAGTAGGCTCATAGAATAAAGACATTCATAAACCCAAGACCTAAATAACAGAACAAAGAGAAATACACTTATTGGTGCAAAAACTTACATATAATAGTGCATGCTTAAGTTGTGCAATAGATAAATCATCGTCAGATGTTTCCGATTATTTTTTGCCGTTCATTTGATGCATTTGAAACGCTTTTGTTCTACTGTAACAAAATGGTTTCCTCCTCGGCGCTTGGCTCGCTACTGGATTTGTAACTCTACTGCGTCCGTGAAATAATAGACTATATCAGTATACGTATGACTGCATCGTCTTGCCATGGTAGCTTCAATGACGCGAATTCGCGAAAATAAACCATAAGCTGATGTCACTGCTACCACGAATGCCTTAGCCCAGGTGTCGTGACCAATGACAAACATACACAGAGAGGAACTTCTGTAAGGACAACGCATCTGACATCTGATTTCGTGTCATGGAACTATTAGTGGGGGCCTCAGACATAGGTGGATTATACTATGGCTCCCCAGCATAAATTCATGGGTTTGAATGTCGCCAGTCCACAGAAAACTTAAAGCCGCTCCTTTGTAAGATGTCGCCTGACACAAATTTTTAAATTTTCATTTTACTTTTGGTCACATCTCGTGAATAACATTGAGGCTGAAAGTAGCCCATTATTAAAATAATCAAGATTGCAGTTGAGATTTGCAAATGTAAGTTAAAACGCTCACTGCTGCTCTAAATTACTTTATGAGTGGCCACAGTGCATGCACAATGGAAATTTATCTAACTGCTCACTCCTTAAGGGAGAAGCCAACGTTTTAACAAACACAAAATCAATGTTAAAAATAGATGAATAAATAATTAAACGTGAGATGGGGAGCATGAAATCATAAACCAGAGATTTGATACTGTAAATCATAATCTATTCAGTAAAATGAACAAGCAACTAAATGTGGGGAGACTAAATTAAGCACATACCTTGAACAAAAGTGAATTAAATCATATAATTACTGCCTGAAATAAAATTGTTTCTGCCCTTTATGAATATGGAGGTAATGTGGAAGGAAATTTGCAAACACACAATGGATAGCTGAAAACACATTCGTTCATTCACAGACACGTGCATAATGTTTGGCGGTACTTTACTCTGCAGGCACACTCGATAACAGCAGTAAAACGAAGCGTCAGCGGCGCTATGACGTGATGGCGGGTGTCTTAATCTGAGCAGGCTCGCCGATTTTCCTAACACGAGCGGGTGCACAGCACACTTTGTACACATGTTCAAAAGCTGTCAGTATGCTACTGAGGGAAACATTACGAGCTAATACATGGTATAATTTTAGTTATTTAAACAACAATACAATAAACTTATGTAACATCAATAATTACTGTTTCATATAACAAACAAGAAAACTATCATATTTTATTGCCGCAGCTGACATAGGAATGTATTTTTAAGCACATGATGAACAAAACCTATTTCATAGTAATACAAAAGGACAAAGGCTTTATATATTGAAGAAGTGTCAGTTATCACAAAGTTCCTTACATCTACACAGTTAACTATCTTGCGTATTTTTGGAAAAGGTATTACATTCCTCACATGTATGCATTGTGTTTATATGTACTTTGCAAATAAACCTAGGGCATGAATTACACCTTATGGTAGTAGATGTGCTAAAACAAAAATCTTCATGCCGTACTTCACTGGGTTGTTTAGAACATACTGAACAAAAGAACAGCGACCCCAGAAAGCTTGCAACTTTTCATCTACTGTCACAAGTTCTCGAACACTGTAGGCGTTTTTGCAGTTCGCCACACACTCATGCAATGTTTGCCTTATTGCAGCTAGCTTATCAGTTACTCTTCTTTCTTGCCTTGTACTCTTGTTGTCAAAACGGATTATCGTAAAAGGAATAGAAATCTTCTGTATCTCATCAAAGCTCTCGTAATCTCCATACCAGAGTACCATCTGCTGCCCACAATTCAATGACATTTGTGTGGTTTGCTTTCTGAGTATCGATGAGATACAGCAATCCCAACACTACCGTTTTTTCACACTTTGTAGTTTTCTTACCGTCCTTTTCTCTGGAATACTGTACACTTTCTGTCTTAGATTGAAAGTATGTGTTCGTGTATTTTAGAATTTCATCAATGATTTCCGAGGTAAGCATTGTACATAAAGCCTCTGTTTCAGTAGTTACCCCTCTGGCAATAAGTCAGGAAAAATATTTTCAAAATATTCTTTCTTTTTGTTTTCGAAGTCACATTAGGGCAAATTTATTCCATTTACACGATTTGTCCGTCCCAATAAAAATCATCTGAATCGTGGATTTTATCTGAATATGAATCGTGGTCACTTCGTGTGAGAAGTTCCTGTTTTTCAGGGTCGTCATCGTTTTCGTTGTCTGGTACAGTGTTGAAATCTGGATCCTCATTGAGTAGCCAATCAAGCTCCTTGTCTGTCAGATTGGATCTAGCACTGCAGTGATATACCTGTTTGTTACGTGTTATCATTTGATCTACATAAAAAGGAGTGAAATATAATTGGAGAAAAAATTACTTATAAGACTGGGCGCGTAGTGTAGCTCACTGTAGCCGACCAGGTATTAGCCACGCCGGCCGAGGTGGCCGAGGGGACTGAGGCGCTCCAGTCACAGTCTGCACGGCCACTACGGTCGGGGGTTCGAATCCCCCCTCGGGCATGGATATTTGTGCCGTCCTTAGGATAAGCTAGTTGATAAGTAGTTTGTAAGTTTAGGGACTGATAACCCAATAGTTAAGTCCCATAAGCTTAACAAACATTTGAACCGTTTCTCAGTACTATGACTGGAGTTGCTTGTAATCAGTAAACATGGTACAGTGCTGAAGGAAGACATTCGGTGCGTCATTATCGTGACAGATGGCCAGCCCAGAGTGGGGTCACTATCATGTTATGTATCACTGAGTATGGGGAATTATCAAGTGCAAGGGTGGTTATGTTTCTTGGCAAGGATGGCTCAGCTAAGGATCAAGGTGGTGAGGCAATTGAATGTCAGTGGTGGTTTGCCATGGACGAGGGTGTCGAAGAGGTTGTTGCAAAAAAAATGTTCAAATGTTTGTTAAACTTAAGGGACTTAACTACGGGGTCATCAGTCCCTAAACTTACAAACTACTTATGAACTACTTACGAACTAGGACGGCACAAATATCCATGCCCGAGGGGGGATTCGAACCCCGACCATAGTGGCCGTGCAGACCGTGACTGAAGCGCCTCAGTCCCCTCGGCCACCGCGGCCGGCGAGGTTGTTGCCTTGTTCCTTATATGACTATGAATATGGTGGTTCTAGAACTTGCATCACAGTGTCATCATGGACCATCATGTGTTCACAGTGAACAAAGTATTCATGAACAAATACCTTGGGCATAGAATGGAGCGCAAGTGGCATCGGATGTGTGGTATGGATATGGTCTAAGAGCAAATAAATCAAAACCGGAAACTGTGACTTACCATGTGGTAACACTCGTAATAAGGTCTGGAGATCAGCCTTCTGCCGCGGTGGAGTAGCCGGTCGGTCTAAAGCGCCTCGCTGCGGAGCGCGCGGTTGCTCGCCGTCGGAGGTTCTAGTCCTCCCTGAGGCATATGTGTGTGTGTGTGTGTGTGTGTGTGTGTGTGAGAGAGACAGAGAGAGAGAGAGAGAGAGAGAGAGAGAGAGAGAGAGAGAGAGAGAGAGAGAGAGAGAGAGAGAGAGAGAGAGTTTGTCCTTAGGTTAGTTTACCTTAGTTTCAGTAGTTTGTAAGCTACGGACTGATGACCACGCAGTTTGGTCCGATAGATTCACAAACATTTTTTGTGGAAAGGTACCAAACAGAGGTTGTGCATGCTTTCAAGCTTTGCTATACTGGCATGGAATGCAACCACATGCCCAGGAATGTAAAACTGTGGTGCTGGGGTGAGCAAGGTTGTAAAGTCTGTCAATTATCTCACGACGATTGTAAAGTCGCCCCTATGTCAGACTAAGAAGAACAGGGTAGCGTCCGAATTTGGCATGGAACGGTGTATGGTCTGTAGGTCGGTGGGTGGTTTCGTTGCACACATCTGTTCCATAACCTTCTGAAGATTGTCTTACTGGTTGGGTATCACTGGTACAAGATATGTACTCTGCAGTGATCTTGTCTGTTTCATGCAGATGACCTAAGTCGGTGGTCTATTGGACTTTTGTTTCCAAGTAACAGAATCTTCATGAGCTGCTTTCCTATAAATGGTAGTGCATCACATCCATGAGAATCTTACGAATAGTACTTAAACTTTTTACCCCAAATATCACTGGAACGACAATAGACAGTGAAATCGACTTTCACGATCATTAACTTACGGCAGGAGCTTATGAAAGTAAGTACTCTGAGGCAGAGTAACACTTATATTATGATCTATCAATTTAAAAAAAAAACGTATGTTTCTGTTGAAAATAATATTTGCTTACGTGTTGCACTATCTTTTACTTTCATAAGCCGTGTCATACGTTAATGATAATTAAAGACGTTTTTCAATATCTGTTCCATATGTAATTCCAGAGATATTTGCGATGAAAAGTTTGAGACACCCTGTATATTGACTTGGCACCCATAGGAGTCCTCAAAAAGGAGGAGATACAGAAAAAAACAACAGAATGGCTGTAGTTGACCACTAACGATCTCTTAAATATCTGCCCGGATCACAACGTACTTCTTGTCAGTCATGTGGGCATTTGAGGGATTTATTCATCGTGAAAAGATTGGGAAACGTAACAGCGTGTGCCAAATAATTTTTACAGCACCGATATGTATCAGTCGTTGCTAGTATGTTTCGAAGAACCCAACTACTTGTTGTGGAAGGACTGTGGAATAATGGGATTGAACGCCAACCGCACAGTCTCAACTTTCCTTACTTTATTTGTTAATGTCAGCCTTCCAGACGTAGCGCTTAAGAATAAATCGATTAAAGTGCCTGTAGAAGTTCCTGTAACCCTGGGGTATCTGAACTGTGACAGATTTATGTTGATATATGCGCGGTGTGCAGTCAAATACGTCTTCTTTTGAAATATTACACTGATGATGGCTAGCTACTGGCCAAAATCTATATCTGCATAAATAATCATCAATATTTCAATGATGACTGCTGTCGACTGCCAAAGTTGTTGGGCGCACCTCCTTTCATTATGGAAGGTTATCTGATAAATGGTTTAATTACGTTCGAGCGATTAAAATAAATTGCGACACTTTGCTTTGGTCTAATCGTAAGGGGGGCGGGGGCGACACGGTTCAGTTTCACCACACCGACGAGACCGAGTGCAGTAGCCGAGCATCAGTCAGCTTCATAACGCTGCTTCACCCCGAGCGGTTTCCATGAACTCACGCAAAAGCAAAACGACAACAGAAAATTATTGCAATCTTTACAGTGAAAGAGATGTGAAAAAATATGAATACAAAGTCCCACTAAGCCACCAGATAAAATTCAGGAACCAACATTTCAAGAGTATGAGATAGAGGCAACGCACATACCCAACTGTGAGCACTTCAAAAAAGCCAGCGCTATAGGTTGGAAGGCTAACGACGATAAGGTGTGCTTACCAGGTAGTTACGCGGAAGGTGTCGTCATTGAATGACTGTAGTAGATCCTGGAAGGCAGATAAAATTTCTAGTTGGTGTGAGGAATATCAGCTAGCTCTAAGTATAATGTGATGCAGATGAGTAGGACAAACAATTCCATAATATTAGAATATGGCATTAGTAGTGTGCTGCTTGACTCAATATCGCCAATTAAATATCTAGGCTTAGCGTCGGAGAGCGATATGAATGGAACGAGCTTTTAAGTATAGTCGTAGGGAAGTAATATGGTCGACATCTTTATTAGAAGAATTTTTGGGATCTGGATTTCTACTGTAAAGGGGTCTGTGTATAAAACGCCTATTCGTCCCTCTTGGGTCTCGGTCAAGTGTTTGTGAATCTCGACAGGTCTGTTTATACGCAGAAGCAGTTTAAAGGCGGGCTGTTAGATTTGTAACTGGTAAGTTCAATAAACGCGCGAGTGTTACACAGGTGCTTCGGGAACTCAAATGGCAATCGCTGGAGGCAAGGGGATCTTTCCGAGAATAATATTGAGGAAATTTACAGGGTCGGGATTTCAAGCTCAGTGCAGAACGATTATACTGCCACCAAATTACATTTCCCGTAAAGACCACTAAAATAACATAATAGGCATTATGTTTTTTCCTCATTCTATCTAGGAGTGAAACAGGAAACGATGTGATTGCAGCGTATCGACGTACAGTGTATGAATTGGCAATTTATTCACAAGGTAAACAAATGTACAGTGCCACGTCTACAAAGAAAGAAAAATAATTTTCCACATCATTATGCAATAGCAGGAGAGACACTGCAAACGTTACTTGTATACAATATCTGGGAGTAGACATAAGAGCGATTTGAAAGAGAACGACCATGTAAACATAATCATGCGTAAGGCAGATGCCGGACTGAGATTCATAGGAATATTCCTCAGGTAGTGTAGCCGTCTATAACGGGACTACATTACAGAACACTTTTTCCCGCCAGTGCTTGGGTATTGCTCGTCTGTGTGGGACCTGTAGCAGGTCGGTTTGAGACAAAAATAATCGAACGGATGACAGCATATTTATTTATGGACTTGTGTAGGAAGCCCGAAAGCTTCACAAGGCCGGCCGCGGTGGCCGAGGGGACTGAGGCGCGTCAGTCACGGTGTGCACGGCCACTACGGTCGTGGGTTCGAATCCCTCCTCGGGCATGGATATTTGTGCCGTCCTCAGTGTTAGCTAGTTCATAAGTAGTTTGCAAGTTTAGGGACTGATGACCCCGTAGTTAAGTCTCATAAGCTATACAAACATTTGAACATTTGAAAACACCTTGCGCCTGTAAAACGGTAGCATTTATTAGATGTGCGTGGTGCTACAATGTTCTGTGTTTTCGGTGCTTCTATGACAATTATCACCCAGAATTTTGTACAGGTGTTAAAGATAGTGACGATGGCGACAGTGAGTAAATAACACTGCGCAGTAAGTAAAATAATCAGCTGCTAGTGTGTTATTTGTTATTATCCTGACTGTTTACTCAAGCTGTAACATAGGAGTGGCTATAAAGGCATATAATTATGCACAATAAAACAAGAGAAATGAAGAAAAGTGAAAAATAAATGACCCGAAGGGGAAGATTTTTTTATTTTTATTTTTTATTTTTTTGGTTATTTTTTAATAGTTTGATTTTTCATTATTTTTGTTTTTCTTTCTTTATATCTTTTTCTTTGCTTAATTATTTTTAATTTTTTTAAATATAAAAAGTAGTATTTAAAATTTTTAAAAACAGTTCTGCCGCTAGGTATCGAAGCCGGTCTCCCGCATTGGAGCCTAACAAGTAGACACGTTATGCGTGGTAATTTGCTGCGAATTTGATCTCGATTTTTCTTAGAAATCAAGGTCCATTGGAATAAATACTTTTAGGTTAATGGTCTGGAGGAATTTCCTCACAACATACCTGCGACCTATCAAAATCCGTTGGTACCACACTTGGTGTTCCCCTTGTAAGTGTTCTGCCAATGAAACGCAGTCCTTAGTTCTAATTTTCCACAATATTTTATGTTTGTTCTTTTCAATTTAAGTTGTTCGTAATTGTAACTCCTAGGTATGTAGTTGAATTTACAGGCTTTACATTTGACAAGATTTATCTTCTAAATAAAGGGATTTCTTTTTGTTCTCGTACGGACGACGTCACGCCTTTTATTATTGCACCATACAGTTTTCTTACCTAAATCTTTCTTCAGTTACTTTTGATCCTCAGGTGATTTTATCACAAGATAAACGACAGCATCATTCGAAAAGAGCATAAGGGGCTGTTTAGAACGTCTTTTAAACTGTCCAGTTAGATAAGGGGCAGAACAGTAGAGAACCTATAACACTACCCTAGGGAACACAAAATAACACGTTTCAGTCGATGTCTGACCGGAAATATTGAATCCAATCGCACATTCGCATAATCCATAAGCATGCAAATTTCATTAGCAGCCGTTAGATGGGTACTGTGTCAATTACCTTCCGGAAATGAACTGCAATTCAGATACCCTGTCGATAGCACTCATCACTTACTGAGATTAGAGGATTAGTTGTGGTCCACAAGTTACTTGCTGAATCCGTGTTGACTGTGGGTCGATAGATCGTTCTCTTCGAGGCAATTCATAATGCTAAAATAAAGTATATGTTCCAAAATCCTGCTGCAAGCCGACGTCAATTAGATGGGCGTGTAACTATGCGGAATACTCACAGCCTTTCATGTAAATTGGTGTGACCAGTGCAACTTTTGCGTGTTTGGGTACGGATCTTTCCCTGACCGATGTAGCATTACATTAAATATTTTTACTAAAATTATATCTGCGACGCTCGTCGCTTGCATGTCCGTTCTCCCTTCAATTTTTTATTCTGACTTTTTTTAGCGATTATCAATTTTTCATCCGGCCTGGGGAGAGAATGGAAGCGCTTTTCGTCGTTTTGTTCTGAACTCTCGTACTGATCGGACGCTTCTTCCTACTCTATTAACATGTAAATGTGAGCTTCCCATATTCATTCCTATTGTAATTAAACCCCAGTTTAATTACAAACATATTTTTAATTGAAATGACCTATCCCCAATAATTTTTATTATTTGTTTTTAGTATTTTCCCGTCAATCATAAAGAGGTGCTTGGTCATTATTACGATTCGTTTCGTGATTACATAAGTTTGGTTCACCTTCATTAAATTTATATTTATTTGATTTTTAGGGCCTGATGTTAATGCTTTGTTTATTCAGCGAAGTCCGATATTTTGCAATTTTATTCCACTATTGTATCAGAAACTTAATGGTATGGTGAAACGTTGTTACGCGAAGCGTGAGATCACCAAGCATCGACTTACGTCGGATAGTTTAATTTCATTCCATATTCCAGCAGAAAATTTCAACAGTTGATTCACTCCTCATTCTGCGAGTAAAAGTAACTATTCGCTGACTTTCTTTTGTAGTAGTGCTTTCCGGTGTTGTCTTAACTTCAACAATGCCTATCGAATTTTTTTAACGCTTACATGATCCTTGCTCTTGTCTGACATAATCTTTAAAGAAATTTAATTCCTCTAGATATTCAGAAATTCATTCAATTCTACAAGCAGTATTTAGTCCAGATCTTTACAACACCAAACATAAAAATTACTAAAAGCATCACTACACCGAGCGGTTGTCTATAATTCCTAGATGTGGAACTATTGCATCAGCATATTCTGAAAGGAACGTAATTAGTACACAATCTTTGGCGCGAAACTTGCTTTAGTTAGGTAATTTCTGCTGCTTTGCTACACCGACGATAGCTATGTTTTAATTTTACATGCTGACAGTTATTCTAAATTCGAATTCTGAAATATGCATTTATGATAAAACTCCTTTATTGGTTGTATTTCAAATTAATATGTTGCAGATGTTTCTGAACGACTGGAACTCGAACCAAGATCTCTCCTTCCACGTTAATCGACCAATTCGGGACGAATAAGTACGTTTTGTTGCTTCCTTAATATGCTTAACGTCTCAAGGCTACGTATAAGACGGGGTTATCTTTCAATCTATAACACACAAAAAACATGATTTTCGACTTTTCTTTTTGGTCCCATCAATTTGTTATGATTGCCCTCCACTTGTTTAGGATTCCCAGTGAGACATTTAGTGTTTTTTTTTTGTTTTTTTTCGGTATTTCGAATAATGTTGGTACAGCATTCCATACCACTTTCTTCCTTTCTGCTTTCATGAACTGATTTTGTTCGAAGTGCAACGAACAAAATTTCACGTTATTGTACAGGTAAACGATATCTTTATTCAGCAATTTATGAGCCATTTTCTATTCCTGAAAAGATCAAAGAATCATTATTATACTTAAATTTGTGTATTTGTCAGACGATTCGTAACGAAAACATTTCAGAAGTAGGGTTATGTTACAAACGTTTCAGGGTCCTAAGGAAATCTGAAAAAATGACAAATATGGTGTCTTTTTCTGGTTGTTGCTGGACGTACTTGCACTACAAGCGTTCCCAGTTCAAAACACCATCACAAAGACGAATATAAGCTGTAAGTAACACGACACAATTCACGAGACACCGCCAACTCAGTAGTGTCACTTGCTGGCCGCTTGGCGCGCTACGATCGCTGCTGGTAGTAAATCCACTCGACTGTCGTGTCTGGTATATGGGTACGGCAAATGCCCTATGACCGTCATCTGCCAGCGAATGAAGTGGTGTCACAGTATGGTCGTGTTTTGTTGTTTTGTGTCACAATCATAGCGCAGGCCTACCTTGATGTTTTAAGCCCCTACTTTCTTCCCACTGTTGAAGAGCGATTTTGGGATGGTGACTACATCTTTCAACACGATGGAGCAACTCTTCATAGTGCATGGCCTGTGGCGGAGTGGTTAAACGACAATTACATCCCTGTAATGGACTGGCCTGCACAGAGTCCTCACTTGAATCGTACAAAACACCTTTGGGATGCTTTGGAATGTCGACTTCGTGTCGGGGGACGTAGCAATAGATATTTCCGGTGTGGAGAAGCAGCTGATACAGCTAAATACGAAAAAGTCTGTTGGTCCGGATGTAATACCAGTTCGGTTTTACAAAGACTATTCTTCGGCGTTGGCCCCCTACTTAGCTTGCATTTATCGCGAATCTTTAACTCAGCGCAAAGTTCCTAGTGATTCGAAAAAAGCGCAGGTGACTTCCGTTTATAAGAAAGGAAAGAGAACTGACCCACACAATTACAGGCCAATATCGTTGACATCAGTTTCATGTAGAATTTTAGAGCATATTCTCAGTTCGAATATAGTAAATTTCCTTGAAACGGAAAAGCTTCTTTCCATGAATCAGCACGGGTTTATGAAACATCGTTCATGTGAAACGCAGCTTGCCCTTTTCTCACATGACATCTTGCGAGCCATGGACGAAGGGCAACAGCGGATTGTGTTTTTCTCGACTTCAAAAAGGCGTCCGACGCGGTGCCACACTGCAGACTGCTAACGAAGATACGAGCTTATGGAATAGGTTCACAGATTTGTGACTGGCTGGAAGACTTCCTAAGTAATAGAACGCAGTACGTTGTTCTCGACGGCGAGAGTTCATCAGAGACGAGTGTATCGTCAGGCGTGCCCCAGGGGAGTGTGATAGGGCCGCTATTATTTTCTATCTATATAAATGATCTGATGGACAGAGTAAGTTGTAATTTGCGGCTGTTTGCTGATGATTCTGTGGTGTACGGGAGGGTGTCGTCTGTAACTGACTGTAATAGCATACAGGATGACTTAGACAAAATTTCTAGTTGGTGCGAAGAATGGCAGCTAGCTCTCAATGTAGAAAAATGTAAGGTGATGTGAGTGAGTAGAAAAAAAAACAATCCCATAATGTTCGAATACAGCATTAGTAGTGAGCTTCTTGATGCTGTCGCGTCGTTCAAATATCTAGGCGTAACATTGCAGAGCGATATGAAATGGAACGAACATGTAAGGACAGTCGTGAGTAAGGCGAACAGCCGACTTTGGTTTATTGGGAGAATTTTGGGAAGATGTACTTCACCTGTAAAGGAGACCGCGTATAAAACGCTTGTACGACCACGTCTTGAGTATTGCTCAAGTGTTTGAGACACGCAGCGGATCAGTTTAATGGTAGACATAGAGGCGGTTCAGAGGCGAGCAGCTAGATTTGTTACCGGTAGGTTCGACCAATGCGCGAGTGTCACGGAAATGCTCCGGCAACTCAATTGGGGATCGCTGGAAGAAAGACGACGTTTTCTCGTGAATTACTGTTAAGTAAATTAGAGGGCCGGAATTTGAAGCTGAGTGTAGTACGATCTTGCTGCCGCCTACTTACATTTCGCGTAAATTCACAAAGACAAAATAAGAGAAATTAGGGCTCGTACGGAGGCATATAGGCATTTTTTTTTCCTCGTTCTATTTGGGAGTGGAATAGGAAAGGAAATGCCTAGTAGTGGTACAGTGTACCCTCCGCCACGCACCTTACGGTGAATTGCGGAGTATGTATGTAGATGTAGATGTAGATGTCAGGCCTCACCGACCTACATCGACATCTCTCGTCAGTACAGCACTGCGTGAAGAACGGGATGCAATTCCCCAAGAAACTTCAAGTACAGGATGGAAGATATGCCTGCTAGATTGGAAGCTACGTGGCCAAGGGTGGGCCAACACCGTATTGAATTTTATAATTACCGGTGGAGGGGGCCCTGAACTAGTAAGTCCTTTTCAGACACGCTGTTGAGTTTCTCATATTTTGTAAAGTGTCTCTTAATGTTTGTAGTGTAGTGGTGTACATTGGCATCTGTGCTGAAGACCTTATGCAGCACTGTTCTTTGTCACTTTTAGTGACCATTTAGTGTCCAGTATATTGTGAAACTACTATACTGAATACATATCAGATAGAGATCAGGAAGTTACCTACGTTATTATTTTTATGGCTGCACAACACCAAATAATCTTATAAATTCTCAAGAGTTATATACTAGTAAATTTGTTTCATTGCCACCCATTCGTTGTTTTTCACATTGCAATTTGTAAAACTAAATTAAACAACCGTCATAATACTGTTAATCGAAACTCAAAGAACTCCCCCTCCCTCCCCCACATGCGTGAGTTTTAAGAGAGGTGGGAGGGGTGGGCAGATCTGGTGATATGGAATTATTTTTAATACCTGGGAAGACGAATACCGATTTTAAGTAGCCATACAAGAGTTAATGTTCGAACACTGTTAAAATATTAGTCCTGGTACTGTTGTTGTTGTGGTCTTCAGTCCGCAGACTGGTTTGATGCAGCTCTCCACGCTATCCTGTCCTGTGCATGTCTCTTTATCTGAAAATACTTTCGGCAACCTACACCCTTTTGAATCTGCTTACTGTATTCGTCCCTCGGTCTCCCTCTACGATTTTTACCCCACACACTTCCTTCTAATGCTAAGTTGACGATTCCTTGATGTTTCAGGATGCTCAGGATGTGTCCCACCAACCTATCTCTTCTCTTAGAATACGCCAGAAATTCCTTTTCTCCCCAATTCTGTTGAGCACCTCCTCATTATTTACGTGATATTCCCATCTAATTTTCATCATTCGTCTGTAGCACCACATTTCAAAAGCTTCTATCATCTTTCTGTCTGAACTCCTTATTGTCCACGCTTCACTTCCATATAATGCTACACTCCAGACAAATGCCTTCAGAAAGGACTTCCTAACATTTAAACTAATATTGGATGTCAACAAGTTTCGCTTTTTCAGAAACGCTTTTCTTCCCATAGACACTCTGCATTTTATATCTTCTCTACTTCGGCCATCATAAGTTATCTTGCTACCCAAGTAACAAAAATTGTCTATTACTTTTATTGACTCATTACCTAATTTAATTCCTTAAGCATCGCCTAATTTTCTGACGCTACATTCCTGGTACTAACGACTTTTAAATCATTTTCTCACGAAAGAAAACATCTAACTATATCACAGTTTTTCTTTCCCAGAGAGGTGGTGAAGCTGGTGCCCTCCCCTTCCCCCAATACTTCCTGCCACTGCGTATGGACGTCCTTTCACGACAAGTAATTTTTCGGAAAAGAGCTGGCAGTTGCACCGTTGCTCCACTCGCTCGTAGCTTCAGTATCAGACCCATCGCTTTCCCTTTTTTTTTCCAGCTGCTACCTCGTTACACTAATGAGACACATTTTCGAACAGATACAGATGCTAAGGCAGCGTTCGCTGGTACTGTATTTCCCGAGAGACACATTTCAACTGAAAGGAACTGTCGGATTTCCAATTACGTCCGTTGTTTCCTAGTGTGTTCCCAGGATAACGATTTTCGTCAGCATCCAGTAGATATTTGCTCTACGCAGTAAGGCGTAGAATATCCAACAAAATTATACAATTATATACAGCCAATTGAACACTACCAGTTTATATAGATACAACTAAAAGAAGTGTCAACACTCGTCTGGGAGAACACAAAAGGAACTGCCGCCTCGGACATACTGATAAATCGGCTGTATCGGAACACGCGTTTCAAGAAGGTGACCACGAAATAAAATTTAACGACACGTCCGACATAGCAAAGACGTCGCATTATTATGCGCGTTTGTACAGAGAGGCCATTGAGATTTTTAAACATCGAAATAATTTTAACAAAAAAGAAGAAGGTCTCAAACTTGATAAGATATGGATGTCAACACTGCAGCAACAGCATGACAATCGATTAATTTCAATCGAGGAGGTTGGCAATAGCAGAGACCACAGCACAGCCGACACCACGTGACTGACAGCAGCGCCCTCTGTTCTGCCTATATATACGACGCTCACTCGCGCTCTCGTTGCAGTACGCCGCTTTACCTCCGATGATGCCTTCCGCAGACGAGGGCGAAACGTCAGGGGAAAGTTTCATATATGGACCACGGCATCTCAGACTGGAAGCTTTAAGTAATGACTACCAGCACATATATTATATATGTTTTGCAATAAAATAGTACTGCTGTAGGTTTCTATACACTGAAGAAGATTAACGTCCCGTCGACATCGTGGTCATTAGAGACGGAATACACACTCGGATAGTTTTTGTCACGGATGGGGAAGGAAAGCGCCGCCACCGTGACAACCACCACCACCACTAACGAAGTGTATCAAAAAATGAGTACATGACTCCAAAACCTAAAGGTACCTGATCTCCAAAATCTTCTTGGAATAAATGTATCCCTTAAAAAAAAAAAAAAAAAAAAATAACGAACTATCAAATAATGTCGTGATGTTGCAAGACTTACAGAATGTCTTATAGCATTCATCTCTTTTGTGGCATCATCTGTTTGGTCTCTCATGCCACCTTAAAACCACCTGCCCTCGCTCAATGGGTGACTGAGTTTCGGTTGCTATGGTGGAGCGGCCAAGGACGTAGAGGCGTTATGCTGCGATGGGCAAGACCGTTCGCCATTGGGGGTTCGAATCCCCCCCTCAGGAATGGATGTGTGTGCTGTCTTTAAAATAAGGTAGTTCATAAGTAGTTTGTAAATTCAGGGAGTGATGACCCAGCAGTTAAGTCCCATAAGCTTCACAAAAATTTGACCATTTTAGACTTTTGATAACAACACACTTATACTGACCCTGTTGGGCAACAATATGAAAGAAGCAGGCATACGTCAGTATTCTAATACACTTTCAGACTCTTTGCGACAGCCTTGAACGTTAACTGACGAAATTGAATTAATTTTTAAGTCAAGTAGGCTTGGTTATTCAGCCAATCTACGAACTTCATTTTATTTTGAAATTGCTTATACACTTCATCTCTCCTGTCAACCTATAAATATAAAATATCTAATTTATTGTTTTTATAAATTTGAGTTTTCTAAAAATGTTAAATAATAAACGCAAATAGTATAGTTTTCAATCAGCTTTTTGACTTCTACATGACATGCTGTTGATGTCTTCCTTGCAGGAGCCTCAGGTACAGTAAACAGTCAGATCAGTCCACTGCCCATTGTTAATAGTTGGAAGAGTAGAATAAAAGTCTCAACAGCATAGCTTTCACGTTAGACCATCTCCAGTGGTAGCCGCTCCTTCGATCTATCAAAGTTCCGAGACCGCACGTGTACAGAGGAGTCAACGAATATATTTCACTTCTTCTGACGTACATCTTATGAAAACACCATGAGGATGAAATTAAAGGGATGGACCTTGGCGACCGGAAAAAGAAGAAAGATTAGGGTTCAACGTCCTATCGACATCGTGGTCATTGGAGCAAACGCTCGGATGTATTTTAGTCTAGCTTGAGGAAAGAAATCTGCTGTGCCCTTTTAAAGGAACCATCCCGACCTTTTCACGGAGTGATTTAGGGGAACCATGAAACACCCAATTCAGGATGGCGGAAGTGAATACGCACCGCCGTTTTCTCTGCTCACAGTGGGTAAGAATGCTAAAAAGTTGGTCAAAATGTAAGCAATTGTTGAAAATGCACCAAACTTAGTATGTAACGGATAACGAAGTTTCTGAATAAGAATGTAACAACATTAAGTGAAAAAATGGCGGATCCAAAATGGCGAGCTCTAGGTACAGCACTGTCAGATCATTCATATAGAAGTAATATTTAGGGAATTATCTAGGTTGCTGATGAAGTTTAAAAACAGTGCACTCAAGATGGTGGCCAAAATTGATAACCCTTTTCATTTATTTATATTTTTAGTGATTTATTTATATTTATACAAAAGTCAGTATTTAGGAGTTGTAGTTAATGGTTACAATATACACCAAAAAAGTGGAAAGTTAGAAGAAAGGACCAAACAGAGTATAGAAGATGATGTAGAATATTACAAATAATTATTTCATTTCAAATAGAATTATTTATTTTATAAATTAAAAAAATATCTTTCTTTGAAAATCCGATGAAACTGAAATTAAAAAAAATAAAATAAAATAAAATAAAATAAAAAAATCCGTGTAACAGGTTCAGTCGTTTTTCTAATCATTTTATTCTTTACAGTACTTCTCGCGTCAGTTATAATTCAAATTGTACAGTTAATGCAACTCGTAATTAATTCTTAATAAACAACAAGATGTCTCAGCAATTACATTTTGCTTTTTAAACGTGGCTCAAAGCTAGAGTAGCAATATACTCAGCATCACGTATGAAGATGGCCTAATTTTGAGCCGTTCTGCGCAAGCCCCTCCATCACCGCAACGACAGCCAATAATGTTAATTCTGTAGGCGGGGGCCTGGCAGCGTGTTACGCAATGTTTCTCTCATAGCCGCATCTGTTGGCGCTTGGCCGTAGCTCCTCCCCTTCTCGCTTCTCCTATCGCTCTGCCTCTATGCGCAAAAGCGCCTTCTTACGTGACGCCAGGTGTAGTAGCAGGATCGGAAGCTTAATTTACAAATAATTTACTGGAGGTCCTGGGCTGGGGCGTTACTGTTGGGACGGGCGTCTTAGCTGAGGCTGGGATCAAGACGCCGTCCGCGATCCGATACCCACCTTTCGATCCCCCGGAAAACCCGCCAAAACGAGGGAAAGGGCGCACACCTCCGCCCAAAGGGAGCAGGTCATCTTCTGCTGAGATGCGTTGCGCAGACTGGGGGACAGGCACGACCCCGGAGTCCCTCTCGTGACGCAGGCAGCTGGGGCGGCGGCGCCGAGAACGACTGCAACGGAGGTGCGTAGATCTCCATCAGGACGAACTCGTGGTCAGGGGACGCTGGACCCGTTGGCGAGCGATGTGGCTCCCTGGCGGTGAACTGGGTCTGAAATCAAAAAATCCGAGACAGGATCGCGTGGCCTGTGCAGGTGCAATTAATTTGCTTGGCGCCGCAGCTCCGACCCTGTGGAAGAACGTACAACATACATATTGCGACCGAGCACGCGCTGAAAGGTGCCCAGCATCCATCTCTTGTTTCCAGCAAACAACTTGTACAGCACTAGTGTAGTCACCCGAAAACGTGAAGAGCCATACGAACCGACTCAGTGCGTGGGAAGCTGCAGCAGGTGAAGGAGAATGCGGTGACGGCGGCCGTGTAGCAGCTCGGCAGGAGACGGGCCGTCAGGTGGCATGCACCGATACGTAGACAGGAAAATTTGAAGAGCTTGCTGCCTGGAGTGCTGACCTTTCATCTTATCCCTGTGATGATCGAGCGAAACGTTCCGCTGCACCAATGGACTAAGGGTAAAAAGGTGCGGTGGTGATATGCTGAATGCCATTCACACGACAAAACTGTTGAAATTCCGCACTAACAAACTAAGGTCCATTGTCACTGACGATAGTTTCAGGCAAACCTTCGACGTAAGGAAGTGATCGTACTAGACGCCGTCGTTGAGTTCATGGCAATCACAAAAGAAAACTTGCTGAAAGCGTCTACAATGATTAACCAGCGCGTATTCCAGAAAGGTCCGGCAAAATCAATGTGTAAACGTTGCCATGATCCTTTGGGGCGTGGCCAGTCCGCGAAAGTTTGCGGAGGAGCTGCCTGATGCTCTGCACAAACCGTACACTGTGACGTCATGATCTGGGCGTCCATACCAACCCAGGTACAAAGACGTCTGGCCAGGTGCTTTGTTCGAACAATACCCAAATGTCCTTGATGCAGTAGGCGTAAGACTTCTCGTTGCAGGGAACGAGGAACGATCACTCTTGTTTGGGCGTTGTCGGTATGCAACAACGGACATCCTGACTTAAAAGACAATGCATGACGTTGTGTAAAATAACGTCGAACCAGAGGCCACTCAGTGTCTTTGGCTCTGGCAGGCCACCCAGAGCGAACAAAACGTGCTACCACACTTAGGTCCGCATCCACAACTATTTCCTGTGCAACCCGACGAGAGTTCAGAGGGAAGTCTGCGACAGTGGAAGCATCTTTGGATCTATCTGGCAACATGCAAACTCTGAAGATTCAAATGACTCAACCTGACCAACTGGAAGTCGGGAAAGTGTGTCCACATTGTGACGGCCGCGGTGGCCGAGGGGACTGAGGCGCTTCAGTCACGGTCTCCACGGCCACTACGGTCGGGGGTTCGAATCCCCCTTCGGGCATGGATATTTGTGCCGTCCTTAGTGTAAGGTAGTTCATAAGTAGTTTGTAAGTTTAGGGACTGATGACCCCGTAGTTAAGTCCCATAAGCTTTACAAACATTTGAACATTTGTCCACGTTGGCATGTTTTGTGTTAGGTTGGTTCAAAATCTCATATTGATCAAGGACCATCTCTGAAGCTTCTGTGCCGTTCGTGGCGGAATTGGCTTTGTGGGTGATAACAACGATGAGAGAGGCTTGTGGTCTGTCAACAAGTAGAATTTTCTACCATAGAGATAGTGATTAAACTTTGTGACGCCGTAAATGATTGCTAAGGCCTCCTTTTCTATCTGACTGTAATTCTGTTGCGTTGGCGTCAGTAGCTTGGATGCAAAGGCAATAGGAACATGGGCCCATCTCGAAATCGGCCACCTTTAATCTAAGTTAATATTTCTTTTTGTGGAAAGATGGTCGGTTGGTTTATGAAATAACATTATAATTTTCCGACATGTTCATTCGTGCAAACAGATTTGACGTATCAGTTATGGTTCAAAAGTTGCAACAAGATTCCTCTTTTCCAATGATGAGGCAAAGTTTTTGTCAGTGGTGAAGTCAACCGTCACAACCACAGACACTGGAGTGACGAGTGACTGGAGTGACTAACATTGGAGGAAACGTGAAGGTAGTTTGGTGATGTAAAGTTCATGCTGTGGTTTAATTGATGAGTTAACCGTGTAATTTTCATTGCCCAGAACTTAAAGTCACCCGAAAATGCTACAAGTGGTGTTTCCAATAGTTCTAAATATAGATGTTAGCTTACACTCTTACTACCAACAACCTGGTGCATCACCACAGTACGGAGCAGTAGTTTGTCAGTTGTTATAGGTCAATATCATTGGGCTGGCCGATGTGGTTATGTGGAATGGCCACCCGGATCAACTGATCTCACACCACTTGAACTTTATCTGTGGAGACATTTAAAGCAAAAGGTATTTGCAAAGGAAATAGCAGACAGACACCTTTTCGATGAACGCATTGAAGAAGCGTCTGCCAGTATTTTGGCGGAAACCCTTCTGCGAGTGCACGACGATCGCATTCGGCGCCTTCAAATGTCCGTACACCAAGAGGGACAGCATAGAGCACACATTAAACGAACGTTCTCTCTGCACAAAAGTCCATTCTGCACCTCGAAACAGAATGTGTTGTAACTTTTGGACTATAACAGCTACGTCGATTTTGGGTAAAATTACAACACACATTACTCCCCAAAACCTAAAATTAAGTAATATAACACGTCCTGGATGGTTAAATTAATTTTAGGTTTTGAGGCGTAGTGTCTGTTGTAATTTCATTTAAATGTTCTTAATTTGTAACTGTCCTTCCAAAATTATTTTTACGTCGATTCTTTTTACAGGAATGCTTTTGTCGAAAAATACTATTATTTTATTTGATGTATCACACGACCCACTTTCCATTTGTTTTGAATTGACTTAGTTTCAAGATGGCCGATTTCAAGATGTGAAGACTAAAATTCAAGAAGGCAGATACTTTAAACTGAGCAGTGTTGCTCGACAAGAGTTTTGGCCAGCTTCTCTAAGGACATAATCTGATGATGATCCATGTTAATCGAAACCGGTTATCATAAAAAATAAAATAAAATATTATACACGATCTTGACTTCTTCAGTTATTATATGGTTCAAAAAATATTTAGATCCTTGTGAACAATATTAAATTTAATCTGTGCTGGAGAGATCATCAATTGCAGTAATTTTGATGATCCTGTGGAATTTATGGCCGATAGATCCCAACTGGCGACATTTTCAACCTGCGTGGATCAAGTCTATTTAGCTTCGCCGACTTGCGTGCCGATGAAATGATGAAAAGGACGACACAACATCTAGACCACGAGTGGAGAAAATATCCCACCTGACTGAGAATCAAACCCAGGCGCTCTGGATGGCAACCCACCACGCTGTCCCAATAGACTACGGCGGCGGACATCAATAGCATTGAAACCATGTTACGGGGTTTTGCGAATTTCAGAGACCAGATTTTCAAATACTTCTACAAACTAATAGACAGTAAATCCATTTTTCCGGGACATATATTGTCTCATTATACGACAGATAATGAATATAAGGAAGAGTAAAAGTACAATTCTTCCCGTGAGCAGGATTGGAACCCTGGATCTCCTGCTTGCTAGGCAGACGCCGTAACTATATAAGGCTTTCTATAGTCTATGGTGTGGCTGATACAGCAACCAGTCAAATTTTAATTTCAAGTAAAAACGGTCTTGGTTGCAAAGTGGTTTTATTAATTACCAATGACGCGTTTCGCCCTCACAGCAGGGTATTATCACATTATCTACATGACAAACGTTACGCAAATTGCTACAAGAGCCCCTGTTTCATTACTTTAAATATTGTAGTAATTCTTGTGTAACATTTGTCATGCAGGTAAGATGATGGCCTGCTGTGAGTGCAGAATGCGTCATTGGTAATTAATAACACCACTTTGCTACTAAGACTGTTTTTACTTGAAATTACCCTGTAACTGACAGTGTACCGTCTGTCACAGTGTATGTATTTTGAGATTATAGTAGGACAGCAGTTAAAATTATTTCACTGTCAAGGTTCCTAATCACATACCGAAATTTTATACTGTTCACGAACAAAAAAATTTTTGGTAAGGTAAATAGACATGGAATGGCAGCAAAGTAATTAAGAATGAAGTGGCTCACAAAAAAGCGAATTTCACGTGAAACGTTTAGCAAAGAAGTAACCATTTCATATTCTGAGCGAAATAACCTACTTACACGTAAATTATCTTGAATGTGTAGTTGTTTGCTATATTAAAGTACTGGTATTCTTGCGCCAATATGAACAACAAGATGCAATTAAAGACATTGCAAAACCGGTTGTGCGAATCTACAAAAGTTCAATAAATTCAGATACAGTGAATTAACGGCCTTTCATTCGACACTTTTGAGATAAACGCGTCTTTATCAGCTCCCATTAAACACGACGCGCAGCGCACAGCGTTGAAACCTCGGCACCCGCGAACTGAGAGCGGAACAAGAAACATAAATTCTTTCTTGCACGCGCGAGTGAAAGCGATGTGAGCGAGCTGATGCGGCCGCGCGGATGCACTATGGCCACCCCAATGGGATCACCGACTGGGTTTTCCAACCGCCTCCCTGCCGGCGAGAAGCAGGAAGCGTGGAGCGGCTCACTATGGCCGTACCCTAAGGCAATGTTTTGGCCGCGTGCCTACCAAAATGTTGAAATGTTTGTAGAGTCTATGGGACTTAACTACGGGGTCATCAGTCCCTAAACTTACAAACTACTTATGAACTAGCTAATCCTAAGGACGGCACAAATATCCATGCCCGAGGGGGGATTCGAACCCCCGACCGTAGTGGCCGTGCAGATCGTGACTGGAGCGCCTCAATCCCCTCGGCCACCGCGGCCGGCGCGTGCCTACCGCGTCCGCTTCAACTGTCCGATGGCCGGGTCCCAAGCTGTGCTCAGCTGCAAGCCGCTGTCTTTATTAAGGTTTTTTTTTTCAGATATTTTGATTTCGATAGCCTCTTTTATCACGCTATCCCAGAAAATATTTGTTTTGGTAATGTCTGATGTATCCTCGAACGCAATGCTATGTTTGTTTTCTAGAGCCTACTCCGCAGTTGCATATTTCTCGGGATAACGTAAGCGGAAACAGCTCTCATGTTCAACACAGCGCTGTTCAATATTGCGCACTATCTGTCCGATGTAGAACTGTCCACACCCACACGGTATCTTGTACACACCTGGCGTTCTAAGTCCTAGATCATCTTTCACAGGTCTCATCATTTTGCAGGAGGCCTGAAGACCGTCTCGATCTCGTGTCTCTTAAGAAGCCGGCTAATCCTTCCCGTTACCGAGCCACAAAACGGCAAACATGCAAGGTTCCTTAGCTCCTGCTCGACGGTCTTCTGGCTGCGTGTCTTAGGATGGAGGGCTTGTGTCATCTGGCGGTTGCTGTAGCCATTTTTCTTAAACACTTTACGTAAGTGGCTCGGTTCCTTCTGTAGATGTTCATTGTCCGAGTCTACTGCTCTGTGCACCAGCGTCCTTAGAGCAGATCGCTTTTGCAATGGGTGGTGGTAACTCGTAGCGTGCAGATACAGGTCCATGTGGGTGGGTTTCCGGTGGACACTATGCCTAAGGGATCCATTTGTTTTGCACCTGGTGCACAGAGCGCGCCGTAGACCCTGTCGTTCTGGGGTCTCCAAATCTGGAAAGCTATTCTTTTTAGATTGTCGTGTGCCTCTTGTCCTAGCGGGCCTCCAAATCTCAGAAGTTACATGTATTTGTATTTTATATTGGACGGAGGTGCCTCCGACAGTCTTTGTCCGCCACTGATGACTTCTTCTATTTTAAGTGACGAAATGTATTTGTTTTGTGCTAACAATTTGTGTACTTACAGTCACAAGAGTACAATAAGACTGTAATATCAATGGGCCGCATTTGGAATCTGTCTGTTGGTGCAAATACCGGGATGTTGCACCTTGTAGAGAAATTAAACGGCCACACGAAATGGCCGCATTGCCTAAGACGTCATGCTACGGACTGGGCAGCCTTTACCGCTGGAGGTTCTAGTCCTCTCTCGGGCAAGTGTGTGTATGTGTGTGTGTATTGTCTTTAACTGGTGCAGCGGGACATTCCCTGTCATGCACTTCACATTGGTTTTAAGGTTATAAATGTACGCAGGACCGGGATTCTCTTGGATGAAGATCATTTTAGCTAGCTTACTTGTATACCGTTATGAGTTACGCTGAACTGAGTTTGTACATACATTTAACGACTAATAAGAGCTTGCAGTTTCTATGTAATATGTAAGCTGAATGCTTAGGAGTCACATTTATGGCTATCGAAGTAGAGACGCTGGTTAATCGCATGAATACGATTAAAAATTTAAAATGTTTTGTCTAAGAATTTCTGCTCCCAAATTTGCCCACCGAGTCTATGCCCCTTCGGTCTGCAATAATGGAGATCGATGATGTGAACTATATCTACAAATAGACTCCTCAAGATATCCAGAGAGAAGAGTTTAAGCTTCACTGCTTGTAGGTAGACGGTTTGATAGATACAGTAGATAATAAAAAATAACGTATTGTCTCTCATCCTATCTATTAGTTTATTTATAATGCTGAGTACAGTACTATGATCTGCCATACATAATGTCTTTTGACTGATAAGCTGACGCCGTGGAGTAGCCGACCGCTCTAAGGCGCCTTGCTGCGGAGGGGACGGTTGCTCGCGTCGGAGATTCGAGTCCTCCCGCGGGCACGGGTGTGTGTGTTGTGAGCGTAAGTTATTTTAAGTAGTTTGTTAGCCTAGGGATAGGTAACCGCAGCAGTTGAGTCCCTTAACTTTGCAAACATTTGAACATTTGAACTGATAGAATCCTCCACATTAAAAGTGATTAAAACTTAAAATCAGCGACGTCCACGCTGAAAATACATATAGCTATTCTGGCAATGGAAAACGTTGTACAGGTAAGCAATGACAATTATATTAAAGAATCTGCGCAGCAGTAGAATAGTGTTTTATTTTACCAACGCCTTTTTATTTTGGATCTACGGTATTAAAAATAGTAGCAGATTATCAGAGATATTATGGCTTCGCAAAATGTTGAATGTATTTTATAGACTGTGTAATGTAAATAAGTGTTTTTAACTTTACTAATTTTTTTTTTTTTTTTTTTTTTTTTTTTTTTTTTTTTTTTTTTTTTTTTTTTTTTTTTTTTACTTCAAGACTTCATGCTAATCCTGCATATGTATGTCTGAGAAGTATTAAAGGCTGTATTTACACAGTGAAGTCTAAATTCTTTATATCACGTGCCGTCTCAGTTACGGAACTAGTAGGAGATAAATGATAATAAAAATACGAGTATGTGAAAGTTCCTCATACGACTTCTGAATATATCGATGAAAGCGAAATAATATCGCGTTAATACTTATTCTTAGAATAATGTCTTAAGTTTAAATGTAAATAATTAAGACTTTTTCACTGTAGTCATATCAGTTACTCATGCAGTGCAAAATAGAATAGGAAATTTTCGAGCCACAAAGTATTTGCGAAATACGGGATGGACATATGTAACGCAACATAATGTGGAAAATAGTCTACAGTCGTCTGTAAAAGCTTTCCTTAAAAAGGTAAATATATTTCAAATACGGGGCATAGTTTTTGCGTGTAGTTGTTAACATACGCCGGCAGCGGTGGCCGAGCGGTCTGCGGCGCGCCAGTCACGTTCTGAATGGCCACTACGATCGGGGGTTCATATCCCCCCTCGGGCATGGATATTTGTGCCGTCCTTAGTATTAGCTAGTTCATAATTAGTTTAGGGACTGATGACCCCGTAGTTAAGTACCACAAGCTTTACAAACATTTGAACATTTGATTTGTCAACATACGGAAATAAGTACCACAGCTCCTAAAGTTGGAAATTAATTTTAATGGCAGAACTTTCAGACAGAGTAAAGTTCGTAATAATTATTCATTTAACTTGCTAAATCGCTTGTGGGAAGAGGAAAGTGAAAGTTGCAATATCGCTGGTGCGTGGATCCAAACAAGTTGTTTGGGACCGAAGGCGTCATAATCGCATGGGGGAGAGGTCAGGGCTTTGGGGCGGATGCTGGAGCGTCTCATCCGTAATGCATGAGGCTGGCCTGTCAGATGGGCCTGCGGGTTCTGCAGAATCATGCCGACCACTGGGACTTAGCCCTGTCATAGCAAAGCGGTGCTTTCAGCTCACATTCATCATCCCCCTACCCGTATACATTCTCCGGAGGATGACTGTCGGTGTTGTTTCTTCGGCATCCAAGAAGAGAATAATAGCAGCATACTGATCTTGTTTTGACGCATTTGATGATAATGTCGTCATATTCTTATATACTGAACGCTCGTCAGAGAGATACCAATGCCACATTAAATTCTTGGATACGTGTCGGTGCTTGCATACCCACGTCCGCACTATGTTTTACTTTCATCGATGAATACATACCGGTTTCCGACGGAGGTTCGACAACGTCATCAGAAATGGGTGTTTGTGTTGTGTAAGTTAGTTTTAGTAGTTTATGTCTAGGAACTAATGACCATAGCAGTTCGGACCAATAGGTTTAAAAAAATTTGAACTGCCTGCCGGCGATAATATACTGCTTCCTACCTACCAGGTGAGTAAAACATTATAAATACAAAATAAGTTGGGGTTATTACAGGAGTAGGTCTGATAATGAATAAGAAAATAGGGACACGGGTAAACTACTATGAGCAGCGCAGTGATCTCATTATCTTAGTCAAGACAGACTCGAAGCCAACACCGACCACAGTAGTATAGGTTTACATACCAACTAGCTCTGCCGATGATGAGACTGAAGATTGTATGAGGAGGTAAAGGAAGTTATTCAGAAAATTAAGAGAGAGTAAAACTTCATTGTTATGGGAGCATGGAATTCGGTAGTAGGAAAAGGAAGGAAAGGGAAGATAGTAGGTGAATATGGACTGGGCAGAAGAAATGAGAGAGGAAGCTGCTTCGTAGTATTTTGCACGGAACATAATTTAGTTATAAAGAAAAGAAGGTTGTATACGTGGAAGGGACCAGGAGACATGGGAAGGTACCAGATAGATTTTATAATGGTAAGACATAGATTTCGGAACCAGGTTTTAAACTGTAAGATATACCCAGGAGCAGATATAAACTCTGACCATAACTTATTGGTCATGAACTGTAGGCTAAAACTGAAAAAACTGCAGAAAGGTAGGAAAAAAAGGAGATGGGACCTAGATAAATTGAGAGAGCCTGAAGGTCTCAAGAATTTCAGAGGGAGCTATAGGCGACAATTGACAGAAACTGGGAAATGGGTAGCATTGAGAAATGAAATAGTGAAGGCAGCGGAAGAGAAAATAGGTTGAAAAACAAGACCTACAAGAAATCCTTGGATATCACAAGAAATACTAAATTTAATTGATGAAAGGAGAAAATATAAAAATTCAGTAAATGAGACAGGCAAAATGGAGTACGGACGACTAAGAAATGAGATTGACAGAAGGTGCAAAATAGCTAAGTAGGAGTGGCTAGAAGGGAAATGCAAGTCTGTAGAAGAATGTATAAACTGGAGAAAAATAGATACCGCCTATAGGAAAATAAAAGAGACTTGAAGACACGAAAAGCAGCTGTATGAATATAAAGAACTCAGACGGAAAACCAGTTCTCACCAAAGACGGGAAAGCTGAAAGGTGGAAAGAGTATATAGACGGGCTCTACAAAGGACATGAACGTACAGACAACATGGTAATAAGGGATGAGGAAATAGATGAAGATGAAGTAGGAGATACTATACTGAGAAAAGAATTTGACATAGCCCTGAAAGACCTAAGTCGAAACAAGGACACTGGAGTAGATGACACTCACTTAGAACATCTAAAGTCTGTGAGAGAACCAGCCATGACAAAACTATTTCACCTGGTGCGTATGATGTATGAGACAGGCGACACATCCTCGGACTTTAAGAATAATATAATAATCCCCATTCCAAAGGAAGCAGGTGCAAACAGGTGTGAAAATTGCAGAACCATCAGTTTAATATGTCATGGTTGCAGAATTTTAACACGAATTATTTACATAAGGATGGAAAAATTGGCAGAAGCTGACCTCGGGGGAAGATCAGTTTGGATTCAGGAGGAACGTAGGAACACAGGAGGCAATACTTACTTTACGCCTTATCTTACAAAACAGATTAAGAAAAGGCAAACCTACATTTCTAGCTTTTGTAGATTTGGGGAAAGCTTTTGACAATGTTGATTGGAATACACTGTTTCAAATTCCGAAATCAGCAGGAGTAAAATATAGGGAACGGAAGGTTATTTACAACTTGTACAAAAACCAGTCACCGGTTATCAGAGTTGAAGGGCATGAGAGGAATGCAGACGTTGGGAAGGGAGTAAGACAGGGTTGTAGTCATTCTCCAATGTTATTCAATTTGTACATTGAGCAAGCTATAAAGTAAAGCAAGGAGAAATTTGGAGAAGGCATTACAGTTCTGGGTGAATAATCAGCCGCGGTGGAGTAGCCGAGAGGTGTAAAAAGAAACAGCGGTCTAAGGCGCCTCGCTGCGGAGCGTGCGGTTGCTCGCCGTCGAAGGTTCGAGTCCTCCCTGGAGCATGGGTGTGTGTGTTGTCCTTAGGTTAATTAGATTAAGCAGTTTGTAAGCTACGGACTGATGACCACACAGTTTGGTCCGCTAGGTTTACAAACTTTTTTTTTTTGTGAGTAAATAAAAACATTGCGTTTTGCCGATCACATTGTTATATTATATCAGAGTCAGCAAAAGACCCGGAAGAGAAGTTGAACGGAATGGGCAGTGTCTTGAAAGGAGCAATAAGATGAATATTAACAAGAGCAAAACAAGTGTAACGGAGTGCAGTCTAAGAAAATCGTGCGATGCTGAAGGAATTAGATTAGGTAACGAAAAAATAAAGGTACTAAACGAGTTTTGTTACTTCGACAGTAAGATAACATGTGATGGTCGCAGTACAGAGGATATAAAATGCAGAGTGGCAATAGAAAGCAAGGCGTTTTTGAAAAAGAGAAATTTGAAAACATCGAATATTAATCTAAGTGTAAATAAGTTCTTTTTGAAGGCATTTATGAGGAGTGTGCCTTTGTATAGGAGCGAAATATGGACGATAAACAGTGTGGACAGGAAGAGAATAGAGGCTTTTGAAATGTGGTGTTACAGAAGAATGCTCAAGATTAGGTGGGAGGGCCGGCCGCGGTGGCCGAGGAGACTGCGGCGCTTCAGTCACGGTCTGCACGGCCACTACGGGCGTGGGTTCGAATGCCCCCTCGGGCATGGATATTTGTGCCGCCCTTTGGATAAGGTAATTGATAAGTAGTTTGAATGTTTAGGGACTGATGACCCCGTAGTTAAGTCCCTTAAGCTATACAAACGATTGAACATTTTTAGAGGAAACAAATTTTGTGGCATACTTTGACTAAAAGAAGGGATCGATTGGTAGGACACATTCTTAGACATCAAGGAATCGTGTGTGGGGTAAAAATCGCAGAGGGAGACCAAGAGATGAATACAGTAAGCAGATTCAGATAGAGGTAGGTTGCAGGTCTTATAAGATGAAGTGGCTTGCTTAGGATAGAATAGGGTGGATAGCTGCATCAAACCAGTCTCCGGACTGAAGACCATAACAATATGTTCAAATGTTTGTGAAGCTTAAGGGACTTAACTACGGGGTCATCAGTTCCTAAACTTATAAACTACTTATGAACTACCTACAACTAAGGCGTATCAAATGTTTGTATAGTCTATGGGACTTAACTACGGGGTCATCTGTCCCTAAACTTACAAACTACTTATGAACTACTTACGAACTAGGACGGCACAATTATCCATGCCCGAGGGGGGATTCGAACCCCCGACCATAGTGGCCGTGCAGACCGTGACTGAAGCGCCTCAGTCCCCTCGGCCACCGCGGCCGGCCCATAACAATAAAACGACACCTACCAGTGTGCACGGCCACTTCCGCGCGGCGGTGTTTCAGGAGGAATTGTAAATATCTTAGGAGGCGGTAGTGTGGACGAATTGCTATAAATAATTTTAGATAAGATGTGTTAAATATTTACGGTGTACATTGAAACAGCTGTTAATTATCTAGCCCTAAGAAACGTAAACCAAAGGCAAATGGGGATATTTTCACGTTCTTCCGTCGGTTCCCAGTAAAACATAATCATATTGAAATAAAAGCATAATTTTGTGTATGATGTACAAGGTAATTTTTATTTAGTTAATCGGTTGCCATCTTCAGATTTTCAAATATCTACGCTACATTCTATTGGTGCGAAATTAGGAATGTTTCGTAATTTTTAGAACCCCCTCGTAGATCATAGACAGTGGAACTAAATAAAGCAAGATAATTATCAAGCTTTGCTGTCAGAAAGTGTGCGGATTTTATCAATGTTTTTATTTGATAATTTACTTAGAAAAAATTTACATAGAAAAAAATATATGCTATTTAAATAAATATTACGTTACGTTCAAATGAAGTATTAAAAGTTTTGAAACAATATATTTCTGAAATAAATAACACATTACATTGAGAAATTCTCAAATTTATGAGCTTTGAGCACCACATTCCTCTTCTCCTAATCCTGTTCTTCGCTACCGCTGCTATTTCTGACATGTGCCATCTTCTGACCATTTCTGGTACTGACTGAACCTATCTTATCCCCTTCACTTTCTTCACATTCCTCGTCATAGGCATATGAAATGTAGTCAGCGATCCGACATATGATGCACCTACACTCTCTGTTTTATACTGGAGGAACTTCAACATTACAGCCCTTTTTTAGGGAGATATGAATGATATATTAACAATAATAATCAAGCACTCTTCAGGTAAATTGGTTGTACTGTATAATGTATCATATACGATACAGTCGCAGTACGTGTTACGAAGAACAATATATTATGTGACGGAATGTTATTTGGATACATCATATATGTAAAAGGGAACAATAGCGGTTATAAACAAATATTTCGAATCACACTCAGACTGCTATACAAGCAACATCAAAGTATATGACAAGCAGAACGCCATTACCCAAAGGTGCCGACCAATATACATTACCTGGTCAAAGAATTAAACGCGAACGGCCGAATATAAACTGCAATATTACATCAGGTGTTTCACATCGTGCAGATTTTTAGATTACACACAAAATAAGACGCCAATGCACCTTGGCCACATAGCAGACACTTCTGTGAACAAACTATTTTTTTTAAAGAATAGAACATCAAAATATTAACCGTCCACAGAACATGCAGTTTGAAACACGTCCACATAATGCTGTGAACCTGTTTCATGTCATTCAGTAAGTCAATTCTCTTTATTATGTTGCTATACAACTATGTAATTTACTTGTGCAACCGTTACATGATGGCCCAGCATCGCGTCTTATTCTTTTAATACTTTCGTACTATTTTATGTGTTAAATTGTGTTCTCCCTAACTAACATCGCCCCCTGAATGATTGTTTGTGTGTGGAATGTGTCTCTAGCTTTGCGCATTGCTTCCCCTGCACTCTGCAAACACGATAGTTCAATCTCTCTAAGTCTGAATTCGAAGTATCGTCTGCTACGGCCCACGCTTCTGCAGCAATGCTATCCTTGACCCAAAGTAATTCTTGAGTAGCGCCCCGCAAAGAGGCTTTTGTGTTCTGCCGAGGACGAGGCTTGAGGCAAGGTGGTTGGCTGGATTGGTGTTCTGTGGAGCGAGGTTCAGATTTTCTTACTGTGGTGTTACATTCTGTGTCGTAATGTTCGCAGCAGTCTTAAATTATTCCAGTATTTTGTTCAAGTTACGCGATGAATGTTTCAGTTAGAGCTACCGTGTGTAGTGGTCGAAATTTATTATTTAACGTGTGGTAATGATAGTCGAACGGCGTGTGTCTTCATTCTTTTAGTTCTTGCTACGATGTCATTCTTTAATAATGTTTATTCTGGTTCGTAACTATGATTAAGCAGTGTAATTCCACTAACTTGTTTCCGCGGTGATTTTCGTTGTGAATTATTTAAGTATAACGAACTTCCTTTGTCTGCTAGCTATGCCACGTGAACTGGCTATTGTCAATCCGATAACGGTCAGCAAGTTGCTTTAGTGCCCCTCAGGTGATTCATGTTAGCAATATGGTTATATTTATTACTATTTATTTCACATTATGAGATTTTGCGAGTTGTGAGCCAGTCCCGGAACTTGTAATCAACCACGTGTCCAGATTTCGGCATATCAGAATCAAGTTTTCTTATTTTAATATGTGCGCATGCTCTAAGCTAGCTGATCTCCAATATTCACTGCCGCAATTGCTGGCTGCTGTTTGAGTAAGTGTCGCGGAAGCTTCGGCGAGTGCATGTGAATGAATGTGCGTCTACTCACACGAATCTACCCCTTTATTCTTAATAAGAGAATTTCATAAAAGTTGGGAAATCAAATGGGCCTTTTATTAATTTTACTGTTAATCTTTCCCCTTTTAAGTTTGTGACGTATGTGCTTTTATTGATTTAAACTGGTCTCCCCATTTCATAAGCGTTTTCAGAATACATAAATCGTTAATTAAATTCTCTGTTTCCTTTATTACCCCTCCTCCATTTTAATTAGATCTTAGTCGTATTTGGCCGTCCCCGTCTGGGACTGGTGTGCGTTCCGTTGCAAATTTCATTTCAGGTCTCTGCAGAACGGCTGCTTTTGGCGTGGGTTATGTGAATTCGTATATTTAATTTCGTTGTTCCACTTCCGAAAGTGAAGAGCAACTCAGATTAAGCTGTTTAGTAACACAGAAAGTAGAGCAGTAGGCTTTCAACTTAGGCTACAGCTGGTGCAAACACATCATGGCTGGAAGAACCCCGCATTGCACACGTAACAGTATACGCAGTCGGAGCCAAGCACTAATTGCCCATAACAAGAACACCTACAGAACAACAATAGTCCCGATCATTCGAATGCTCATTGCTTGACAAGCGTACACCAAATCACACACCAGAGCTCTGTCCCTTGTTCGAAGGCAACATCAAAGGTAAACCACACGGAGAACGATCGCATCCTGCACACTTTGCACGGTGTCTGGCATTATGGCCGGCCTCTCTGGACGTCCTTCTTCTGCAACACTACCAGTACGCTGGAATGGTCTCACTGAATTATGGGACCAGTGAATTCTGGGCCCAACCAGAAATATGTGAATTCTGGGTCCAGTTTCCTGGAAACTACCTGCCTGTGGCGAGGGCAGAGCCTCCCTGCCCCCTGGGGACGCTCCTTGTCAGTCACGGTCCCGAAGCTCTCGTGCAACACAGTGGCTGACCGCAGGCCGGGCGCCGTGGCTCAGCGCGCCCGGTCAGAGGGCTCAACGCCCTTTGTAATAAAAAAGCTGAGCCAACAACACACCGAACAACAACGAACACAAAACGATCAGCGTCCGCAACGAAGAGAACTACCCATAGAACAAAAAAAAAAAAAAAAAAAAAAAAAAAAAAAAAAAAAAAAAAAACCGCTTAGACACTAGACAGTCACTGCCAGTACGACTCGTAACTTGCGTAGTATTCAGTTCGTGCATCTTGTGCTTTAAGATCGAAATGGAAGTGTCAACGACCATCCGTGGTAAGCCATGTGCGCACTATCACGGCTACTCATATACCACAAGGAGAACCAAAGCAGAAGGGACTGTGATTTGGCGCTGTTCAAAGCAAAGAACAAATTATTGCCGAGGAATGCTTGAGACGAAAGACTGTGAGGTGCTTAGTTCAAACGAGCATCAATGTGGAGCACCGGATGACGCTCGCATAGAAATACAGAAGGCAGTAAATCGGGCTAAGAAGAGATCAAGAGACGAAGAGACTTCGATTTCTAAAATATATACTGAAGAATTAGATGACCTCCACAATCGAGGGTATCATTTTGTGTCTGAAATACCAGAAGAGCTATCAACGAAGCGGAGATTATACAAGCATCGGTCCAAAGCACGCGGAGATCAGAAAGAGCCAGAGACGAGACAAGAAGTCGATCTTTCGCCTGAGCTACTAAATATGAATGACGGTAGCAGTTTTCTCTTGATCGATGACAACATTGGAGATAGGGTGATAGTCTTTAGTGAAAAAGCAGGAAGAGAATGTCCTGTCGCTGAAAAGCCCTCCACTGGCCAGACTCGAAGGTCCTTCATACGTGGCGATTTGAAGAAAATACTTATGGTAGCAAGAAAATTGCATTAGGTTTGCATTTTGACAAGGAGAAATTTAGCATAGATAATATTGAAGATCAAATGGAAATGGTGCACAAAAACGACTCTACGTTGGAGATACGATTGCAAAAAGAAATGAGCAAAATTAATTTTCTCCTAATGCCTACTTTAAGATTTATGATGTTATGCCGTCCTGTCAGAGCCGCGTTAACACCGCCCTTCAACTGACCACCAACAGACAAAATGTCCTGCTGCCGGAAGAACAAAGTTGAATGTTGACATAACGTTCAACGATATTCCCTCTTTTAAACGCGTATTGCACTGGCTCTAATATTTTCCTGTTTTTCCTTGTTTTACGATGCATTCTCTGTCATAGTATGGAAAATCATGTCATTCATTGTAGCCGTAAACACGCACTCTTATTATGTAAATTATTTTATGGTTCACACCAGTGGCGGCTGGTGGGCCATTTATTAGGAGGGGCGGCATGCCTCTTCAATTGTACTCGACATTTTGTCCCTTCAGAACATTTCTTGAACGGGGAGAATATAGCATTAATTTTATTAGCTAGTTACGTAAGTTAACCCTTCATCTAACACGACTTTTTCCTCCTATACCAAAATACGAGCAAATTTACGCACAAATATGTCGTTTTTAATATTTTCTGCAGGCAATGGAAACCTTGTAACTCCATTTTATTAGCTTTCACAAGAGACCCAAAACTGTACCTTAAAATAATATAAAGTAAGAAGTAAATTCGTTGTGTGTGTAACTATATAAGTAAGTGTTCAGAGAACACAAATGCTTCGTCACGACAAACATATGTTACTGAAATTAGAAGACTGTCACCAACAAATGTAGTAATACCACTGGTATGCTTATATATTGGTGTGTTTATATAAAGCAGGATTAAATTTCCTAGTGAAACTACTTTTGCTTTTGCACGCATTTTGTGTCTGTACAATGTTCAAATCATGTCTCGGTGGTCCTAACCTTTTTAATTCCAACTTTTCTTCAAAAGTCAATTGTTTACTACCAAATGTTAAAATGTAGTTAACGCTATTTATATTATTCATTCTAAATAGGGAACTAGAAAAACAGGCAACAACACGCACCTTCACATCAATGATACTAGTATCAGACGCAGGGCACCTGTTAGAAACTGCCTGACCGGTGCCGGTGCGCCTCTGTATATTTGGCGCCCCTGGCGCGGACGCCGTCCTAAGCGGCCCGGCTCAGCACACTACCCCCACCCAACCCCCAGTACCCCCACTCACCCCAAGCGCCCGTAGCCAGCCTTTAACGGCGCGGACGGATCGCGTAGAGTCCGACAGTCAGTCCATTCTGAAAACATTCGGTGAGCCTGGCTGGCAGACTACCTAGACTAAAAACATTGGTCATTCACATACACGGGTTGCTGCTACACGAAAATTATTCAAGTCGATTTGTGATTAACGATTGGTACGTATTCCGTGTTCGATATTTTTGGGAGGGCGCCGCCCCAGAGTCCTTAAGGAGTAGCCGCCACTGGTTCACACACTATCGTTTTAATGTATGTCTTAATACGCGAGTTCATATCGCTGATTCTATATATTTTATATTTGGCAATACTAATAACGTTATGCAGGATTATAATTACAAAATAGAAAGGGTTTTCCTGTTTCGAAGTCATATGTAGGGGCCATGTACATTTAGCGCTATGAGTGAGATGGGAAGCAATACGCAGATTATTTCAGCTATACGTGCACACACCTGGTTCATGTACATTACATGTAGGTCTAACATTCGCAGGTCGATGGGTGTGGAACAGATTTTATTTTACGTTAATTTAAATGTTCTTTGTCAAACAGACTTTAAAATTCTGTGTTTGTAATTTTGTTTCCAGGTTTTCCATGGTAGCTTCTGAACATCCAATCATAAGTAAAAGTTGCCAAACAGAAATTACATGACCACTTCCAACTGTATCACTTTTGTTTCTTGTTTGATCGATCTCCATACCTCTTTCATCAGTACAGCACGTAAAGCTACGTTTGCAAGGGCCATAAAAATTGTTATTGCCGACGACACTGGTCCACAATGTTTTCTGGCAACATTGGAACCACTCGAATTGCAGCCACATGTACTATAACAATGCCAGTCACTGTTGCCTTGTAATGTTTGTAGAAAAGTATTTCAGGGCCGAGTGTGTTTACATGAACCAAGCTACTGGAGCAAAATAATGAAGTCGGCTCGTTTACCTGCCGGCCGGTACCAAATGTTTCGAATGTTTCTATAGCTTATGGGACTTAACTACGGGGTCATCAGTCCCTAAACTTACAAACTACTTATGAACTAGCTAAGGACGGCACAAATATCCATGCCGGAGGGGGGATTCGAACCCTCGACCGTAGTCCCCTCGGCCACCGCGGCACCACAGACAAATATATACTCTGTGCCAGCACCCATCCCGGCGTGAGAGTGGGAAGGGGGGAGAATTAGTGGCCCGACCTTTTCCGTGCCCAGAATTCAGTGGGCCCAGAATTCGCGACACCCGCTGGAATTAATGACTAGAACCTTGATAGCAAGCCTACTGGGGCCCGTTTTCCGGAATCGACGGGCAAAGTCTGCCTCAACAGCGATTCGTTCTTCCTTGGTTAGCATTCTGTCGTAATATATGCAAGAAACAAATACTGCATTACTATATTACTGAAATGCATAGTATAACGTTTACTATCCACCTTGTAGAGAATTGAGCAAACAAGAGAAAGAGGAGATCGTCCGTGGGACTATGAAGGAATAAGCTGACGCCAGGAAGAGAAGACATGACAGAAGTTTGAAAACTACTAGATTTGATATCGGACAAATGGTTTTGGTCAAAGCCCAAGAAAGATCGAAGGCTGTCAACCATGAACTCAAAAAATTATTTGATATATATATATATATATATATATATATATATATATATATATATATATATATATATATATATATATATATCGGCCCTTTCAAAGTTGTGGGAAACCCTCATGCTAATGCTTACAGGTTAGAGTATCCTAAGTCAGGAAAAGCATTTGAACTGGGGAATATAACAGAACTCAAGCCATACAGACAGTAGTGGGTAATAATAAGACTTTGTACAGGTGCTATTTTTGTAAAATTTTATTGTAGCTATAAGAGTTTCGTATATATGTATTTTTTGATGAATTATCTTGAAACGTATATTGTCAATATGTTGCATGTAAACTTTTGTAAACATCAGAAAAGTATACATTCTGTGTGTGCTAAGTGCGTTGGCAAGCACTGGGTTTCTAGCTATGTGGTAGCATACTTCTGATTTCGGTTTCTGGTGCTACATCTCCTACTCATTCTGTAACCTGTTCAAATAATCTCATATGTATCATTCTATCTTTCTTCTTTAGTGTTAAGGTATGAAATGTGTGTATGTAATATTTTTATGTTTATTGATTTCGATAGCCGGCCGCGGTGGCCGAGGGGAATGAGGCGCTCCAGTCACGGTCTGCACGGCCACTACGGTCGGGGGTTCGAATGCCCCCTCGTGCATGGATATTTGTGCCATCCTTAGTCTTAGCTAGTTCATAAGTAGTTTGTAAGCTTAGGGACTGATGACCCCGTAATAAGTCCCATAAGTTCTACAAACATTTGAACATTTGATTTCGATATAGTTTGTTCAGTTAGACCTTTCAATGTATTAATTTATGTCACAGTTAAAATGTGAATTCAAATTGATGCCTGAGTATTATTGAGTTAAAGTATTTGAGATAGTGACAGAAGTCATGATAGAATCAGTTAATTGATGTTAGTGTCTAATGATTTTGTAAGATACCAAGTTTCATATCCTCAAAGTATAAAAAAATAAAAATTCAGTTCAGAACAGTAAATTTTACAGTATAGTTAAGTGGATATTTTTTTGTCATTTGCTGGTTGTGTATTTTGTTTTGATGCTTAAAAAGGTCAGACAAGTTCAGTGTGGCAGATTCTTGAGTGTCAGCTGTTCTCGATTCTGCTCTCTGCTCTTGGGAGGCCATACCCTTGTCACCTACTTACTGCGCTTGGAACTTTCAGGATCTGGTGATGCTGTGCGTGTGGACTGTGCTGTGCCAACCACAGACAGGACTAAGTGAGGTACTGATGCAGCCAAGCCAGCCACCGGGTCCAAGCCTTCCAAAGTAGGTGCTTTATTCTTACATCACCTCGACTTATGAGGACATAGTCGAGCTGATGGGCGGGTATTGTGATCTCATCTCAATGTTATCGTACGATACCGTCTGCATCGGACCCGGAATCGTGTGGTTTAATAGTGATATATGTTACGTATGAATTTAGTTACAAACGAAATAGCCAGCCTAGGAATCAGTGTAGGACAGTGTCTCGGTGATACTGTGATTAGTTAACAAGTGATAGATTTCATTAATTAAGAGATTTGTATATGACGTTTCCAGACAGTTCTATAAACAATAGTTTCGCCATTGTACATTATTTCAATAACTAAACAGATGAATTCTAAAAACTTTTGTAAAACATAAAGACATGGAAATAAATAGCATTGCATATATGTTAGGTTCATAAACAAGTTGTGTTGATCAGCTAACTGTGTTAATTCATGTAATACTCAAAATCTCAATATTGTGATTCTTTGTATATATTGACTGACGTGAGATTTTGAACCTATTTTCAGAATTGACAAGATATTTGATAGTTCAATATATGTTAGGAGCATGTATGATGTACTCATTAACAAATTAATTAACATTTAACATTACTCTTTGTTGGCAAACGGAAAGAACCGAAATTACGACTGAAAAAGATATGCGCCATCTAAATTTATTGTAGGTATAGTTTTCATTTTAAATTGTGATTTTTGAGTACATGAAATGTTTTGCTGTTGTGTTCGGTAATTGTAAATTAGTATATTCAATTGTTATAAACAATACATAATGTAATGTCATTATTGTCAATGTTATATATTTGCCTCACCGCCTTGCGTGTGGGAGTTCGAGTTTTGGCTTTTGTAACGTACTTTGGAATCTACGTCAGTCTGCATTTTAAAATGGAAGTATTATCAACTAAGTTCTGTTGTATTGTGTATGTTATGAAGTTGTAATGTTTTGGAGGAATAAGAAGCAGTTTGATTGGAAATTAAAGAAGTGAAAAATTGTACCTACGAGTATTTATTTCTACCACGGAGCCCCAGGAGAATAATTTTGCAGCGAGCAGAACCCCCATACATCGTAATGTTGAAAAGATGATTATGGGTTGGAAGTGGTAGAATGAATGAAATGTAATCCTATACATATTATAAATGCGAAAGCTTGTATGTTTGTTACCGCATCACGCTAAAACTACAGCACTGATTTAGATGAAATTTCATTTAGAGATTTCTTATATCTTGGACTAGGACATAGGCTACTTTTCAAAATGTTCATTACAAGTTATTTATTTGAAATATATCCATATAAATACGTAACTGTTGTAAGAAGCTTCTAATACAACAGCAAAAGTGCTGTGTAAGGTGTGTTATTTTTAGCCGCGAGGATTAATGCGTCATGTTACAAATATCCGTCTTTTGGGCAATGGTTCGTGTCCTGCTAGAGTGAATTTTTTTTCTTTGTTATTGTTATCTTTTTTACTTTCGAATATACAAAAAGATTCTTGGATACTGCCAAAACGGCTTAACTGATATATAATTACATACACAAGAAATCTGAATGTTGGCGTTTATGCCGCATTCATTTTCATTTGTTGTAACAAATGAAGGAAGTATGTATATAAATTGAACACTTTAAATAAAATATGCTCTAAGTACCATGGCAAGAAAATACATTGACGTTTTGTGTAGAATGGGATCTAGATACCAAGCCCTATTTTGTGTACAAAGCTCGAAGTGCCACGTATAAATAGCGTACGTAAACTGCAACGAAAGTAGTAGCAAATGCACTCAACAGATGGCAGGCGGTACGATGCAGTTAACATATGAAACGTTGTGTGTTCCGGCCAACTGCAACGATATATATTGATTAACGTGAATGTCTGTTCGGTGTACGCTTATCAGGTACGAACGACAAGACGCAGAGACTTAAATATTTGTACCGTTACTAATTTATACCTGATGAAGGTTTTAGCCACGGTTTTATAGCCATGTGATAAATATTTAGGAATTTGAAGAATATAACCTGAAATGCGGATCAAGAACTACTCTTTGAAAATTATATTTACGTATATAAAATTCTACGTGTGTGTGTGTGTGTTAATATTTCGCTCAGCAGCGAAAACTACATAACGCAAACGAATGGTCTGTGTGCAATTGTTGTCCGAAGTCTCCCGTTGTACATTATACCAGTTCCATGCCGATAGCTATAAGGGGGTGGAAGATATGTTGGTTTAAAGTCGTCAAATTATAAAAAAATTCGGACTGAAGGCTAGCGATGACGTTTGCGACTCTATAGCAACGACGTTACATACAGCGAAACGTGATGCCACAGACCATATCTTTGGTCTATGTGTGCTACAATGTCTTCAGCTCTTTCTCTGTAAGGATAAGCGTACGAATAAGGAAATATAAGAATAAATAAATAAAGCAGTAAAAAAGAAATTTTTAATACATCTCTTTAAAAAAAATCGATTTAACGTTTCGCGCATTACATCAAGTGATCGATATGTGATATTATTACAATCATTAATTTTGAATTTTGTGATCTGATTCTTCGAAACGAGTGCATTTTTACCTGTGATTGGATCTACACTACTTACGTTCCTGATAAATAGATAATCAACCAACACGCGAGCGGAGCCGCGGGTTTAAGCTAGTTACTTAATAAGCAAGTAAACGTTCCTACGCCACGAGGATGACGTGCTACAAACGTGAAATTTAACCGACAGGAAGAAGATGCTGGGATATGCAAATGATTAGCTTTTCAGAGCATTCAAACGAGGTTGGCGCCGGTGGCGACACCTACAACGTCCTGACATGAAGAAATTTTCCAACCGATTTCTCATACACAAACAACAGATGACCGGCGTTGCCTGGTGCTAGATTCCAACGGCCTCGTATCACTAACAGTCGAGATGACAGGCATCTTATCAGAATGGCTGTAACGGATCGTGCAGCCACATCTCGATCCCTGAATCAACTGATGGGAACGTTTGCAAGACCACAACCATCTGTACGAACAGTCGACGACGTTTGTGAGCAGGAAGGTCTATCAGCTCGGTGACCATGCCTGCGCTTACTATTGACACTGCATCACAGACAGGAGCGCCTGCGGCAACAACGAACCTGGGTGCACGAATGGCAAAAAGTCATTTTTTCGGTTGAATCCAGATTCTGTTTACAGCATCACGAAGGTCGGATCCGTTTTTTGGCGACATCGCGGTGAACGCACATTGGGAAGCATGTATTCGTCATCGCCATACTGGCGTATCACCCAGCGTGATGGTATGGGGTCCCATTGGCTACACGTCTCGGTCACCTCTTGTTCGCATCGACGGCACTTTGAACAGTGGCCGTTACATTTTTTTAGATGTGTTACGCCTCGTGGCTGTATCCTTCATTCGATCCCTGAGAAACCCTACATTTCAGCAGGATAATGCAAAGCCGCATGTTGCAAGTCCTGTACGGACCTTTCTGGATACAGAAAATTTTCGACTGCTGGCCTAGCAAGCACATCCTCCACAATTCTCACCAACTGAAAACGTCTGGTCAATGGTGGCCGAGCAACTGGCTCGCCACAATACGCCAGTCACTACTCTTGATCAATATTGTAAATGCGACATAAAGTCATTGAGTAGGCAGGCGACCATGATGAAATGATTGGGTAGTACTGCTGTGAAGCTGGTTAGGTCACAAATTCTTTATTATAGGTCACACTTCATGTACAGCGTGCCCTCAAGACTACAGACTAGTCTGCTTTTGTATGTATATCAAATAACATCTTATATCTGTTCACGTGTGCACATGGCACGGACAAGATGCTAATCTGATGATGGTAATTCCGAAATATTTGAGGGCACGCTGTACATGAAGTGTGACCAATAACAAAGAATTTGCGACCTAACCAGCTTCACAGCGGTACTACCCAATCACTCTTGATTAACTGTGGTATCGTGTCGAAGATGCATGGGAATTTGTACCTGTACATGCTATCCAAGCTCTATTTGACTCAATGCCCAGGCGTATCAAATGTTTGTATAGTCTATGGGACTTAACTACGGGGTCATCTGTCCATAAACTTACAAACTACTTATGAACTACTTACGAACTAGGACGGCACAAATATCCAAGCCCGAGGGGGGATTCGAACCCCCGACCGTAGTGGCCGTGCAGACCGTGACTGGATCGCCTTAGTCCCTTCGGCTAACGCGGCCGGCGCCCAGGCGTATCAAGGCCGTTATTACGGCCAGAGGTGGTTGTTATGGGTACTGATTTCTCATGATCTATGCACCTAAATTGCGTGAAAATGTAGTCACATGTCAGTTGTAGTATAATATATTTGTCCAATGAATACCCGTTTATCATCTGCATTTCTTGTTGGTGTAACAGTTTTAATAGACAGTAGTGTAGTAATCATTGCAAGAGTAGGAAATCATTTTTTACAGTAATATGTGAAGTCTCAGTTGATTGGGTCTGGAAAGAGCTAACTGAACTGCGCGCCCCTCGCCGAGTGCGCTGGCTCAGCCGCGTATCGCTTTACGGTGCCGGCTCGCAGTGTTAACTACCGGTATCGGCTGAGGCACCTGTTGCCCGCACCCTGGACACGTCCGCTTTAAGCGGCAGCGCCAGACGCCCCACTGCGATACCGGCGGCCCATTTCATTCCGGCCGCTGCGCCCACATTTCTTACACGCATGAAAGACCCGCTGCTGGCCCCGCCGTCTGCCAGCTACCGGCCGATAACCTAAGACAATGCCGGCCTTGTCCTCGCGGCGACCAGAGATCGACCGGCAGACGTACACCTGGTGTGCATTCTGCCTGCCTGTACAGCAGGTGACACAAAAGACAGCTATGTCAGTGACATGTGCTCGAAGGTGTTATAGATTACACTAGCTTAATTACCACTGAAACTTCCTGGCAGATTAAAATTGTGTGCCGGAACAGGGACTCGAACCTGGGACCTTTGCCTTTCGCGGGCAAGCGCACTAACGAATGTGCTATCCCGACACGCCTCACGATACCGCCCCACAACTTTACTTCCGCCAGTAGATCGTCTCCTACTTTCCAAACTTCACAGAAGCTTTCCTGCGAACCATGCAAGACTAGCACTCCTGGAAGAAAGGATATGGTGGAGACATGGCTTAGCCACAGCCTAAGGGATGTTTCAAGAATGAAACTTCCACTCTGCAGCGGAGTGTGTGCTGATATGAAACTTCCTGGTAGATTAAAATTATGTGCCGGTACTGGGAATCGAACCTGGAACCTTTGCCTTTCGCGAGCAAGCGCAATACCGACTGTGCTATCCCGACACGATTCACGGTGCCGCCCCACAACTTTACTTCCGCCAGTAGCTCGCCTCCTACTTTCCAAACTTCACAGAAGCTCTCCTGCGAACCATGCTAGACTAGCATCCTGGACTAAGGCGCTTCAGTCACGGTCTGCACGGCCACTACGGTCGGGGATTCGAATCCCCCCTCGGGCATGGATATTTGTGCCGACTTTAGTCGTAGCTAGTTCATAAGTAGTTTGTAAGCTTAAGGACTGATGACCCCGTAGTTAAGTCCCATAAGTTCTACAAACATTTTAACATTTTTAGCACTCCTGGAAGAAAGGATATTGGGGAGACATGGCTTAGCCACAGCCTAAGGGATGTTTCCAGAATGAAACTTTCACGCCGCAGCGGAGTGTGCGATGATATGAAACTTCCTGGCAGATTATAAAATTGTGTGCCGGAACCGGGACTCGAACCTCGGACCTTTGCCTTCCGCAGGAGAGCTTCTGTGAAGTTTGGAAAATAGGAGGCGAGGTATTGGCGGAAGTAAAGTTGTGAGGCGGCATCGTGAGTCGTGTCGGGATAGCACAGTCGGTGGTGCGCTTGCGCGCGAAAGGCAAAGGTCCCAGGTTCCAGTCCCGGTTCCGGAACACAATTTTAATCCGCCAGGACGTTTCATATCAGCGCACACTCCGCTGCAGAGTGAAAGTTTCATTCTGGAAACATCCCTTAGACTGTGGTTAAGCCATGTCTCCACCATATCCTTTCTTCCAGGACTGCTAGTCTTGCATGGTTCGCAGGAGAGCTACTGTGAAGTTTGGAAAGTAGGAGGCGAGGTACTGCCGGAAGTAAAGTTGTGAGGTGGCATCGTGAGTCGTGTCGGGATAGCACAGTCGCGAAATGCAAAGGTCCCAGGTTCGAGTCCCGATTCTGGCCCACAATTTTAATCTGCCAGGAAGTTTCATATCAGCACACACTCCACTGCAGAATGAAAGTTTCAAGCGGAAAATGGATGGTCTGGGGTTGTTTCTACTCCTAAATATAAATTTTCATAGGCTTAGCTTTAAAGTGCTTTCCTAATTAAGTATTTTCATACAATTTGCCACCCCCTATTGCACCACTCATGAGAAACTTCTAAACATCGAGAAACACGTTTTTTAATTCTAGCCGCGGTTCCAAATCAAAATTTTCGCACTTCTAGTATCAAAATAAGTCTTAGTAGCACGCTTCCCTTATTTCGACCGCTTAATGGCTGAATTTCGCCTGCCGCAGTGGCCGATCGGTGCGCGCCGCGCCAGTCACGGTCTGCATGGCCACTACGGTCGGGGGTTCGAATACCCCCTTGTGTACGGATATTTGTACCGTCTTTAGTATTAGCTAGTTCATAATTAGTTTGTAAGTTTGGGTACTGATGACCCCGTAGTTAAGTCCCATAAGCTCTACAAACAGTTGGTTGTATTTCCAAAAATATCGATACACGTGTTTTTACAGTTCCAATCAAAAATCTACATTCAAGTTTTGTATTTCTTTCATCAAAATTGCCTGAATAGTAACTTATTTTCAAAAAAAACGTTCATCCCCTGTTCCGCCCCCTTAAGGATGGGAATATCTAAAAATTGTTTATGCCTACAGTGTAAAACAACATCTACAAATTTCAAGTTTCTATCGTCTGCAGATTCTCTTTTCAGCGTCTTTTTCTGTCTTTTAGAAATGGATCGAGAACTTGAAATTTCTTTCTTACGCTTTCGCAGATTTCTTGGTAGTTCTACTTTTCAAACTGCAATATGCACTTATTTTACTTGATTCGTAAGCTTGTTGCAGAACAACTGAATACTGTGCCTCACGTTTCACTGTATGTAACATCTTTCTTATTATAGTGTCATAAGTCATCGTTCGGCTTCAGTCCGAATTTTCTATAAGCTGACTCAACCACTATATCTTTCACCCTCTTCTAGCTATCGACAAGGAACTGCTATGATGTACAATGGGAGACTTTGTACTACAAAAACACAGAGAGATCCTTCGTCTCCATTGAGTGGTTTTTGCTGAAGAGAAAAATATTGATACCCACACGTAGAATTTTATATAATGCAATGAAAAACAACTCAATTTATATATAAGGATTAATACGTCGATAATGAATACTACACTTCGTAATGATGTGGACTGTGTCAGGTTCATAAAAGGTATTACATTACACAAAAAGTATTACATGACAAACACACACTAACAAACACACACATACACAAGCGGATATATATATATATATATAAAAAGGTACGGCCAAACTTTCAGGAAACATTCCTCACACACAAAGAAAGAAAATATGTTGTGTGGACATGTGTCCGGAAACGCTTAATTTCCATGTTAGAGCACATTTTATTACCTCTCTTCAAATCACATTCATCATGGAATGGAAACACGCAGCAACAGAACGTACCAGCGTGACTTCAAACACTTTGCTACAGGAAATGTTCAGAATGTCCTCCGTTAGCGAGGATACCCTCCGTCACATGGAATCCCTGATGCGCTGATGCAGCCCTGGAGAATGGCGTATTGTATCACAGCCGTCCCCAATACGAGCACGAATAGTCTCTACATTTGGTACCGGGGTTGCGTAGACAAGTGCTTTCAAATGCCCCCATAAATGAAAGTCAAGAGGGTTGAGGTCAGGAGAGCGTGGAGGCCATGGAATTGGTCCCCCTCTACCAATCCATCGCTCACCGAATCTGTTGTTGAGAAGCGTACGAACACGTCGACTAAAGTGTGCAGGAGCTCCATCGTGCATGAACATGTTGTATCGTACTTGTAAAGGCACATGTTCTAGCAGCACAGGTAGAGTATCCCGTATGAAGTCATGATAACGTGCTCCAGTGAGCGTAGGTGGCTCAATCAAGACATTACCAACAATCCCTGCCAAACGTTCACAGAAAATCTGTGACGACGTGATTGCACAAATGCGTGCGGATTCTCGTCAGCCCACACATGTTGATTGTGAAAATTTACAATTTGATCACATTGGAATGAAGCCTCATCACATTTAAAGAGAAAAACTAAAATGAGCTCTAACATGGAAATTAATCGTTTCCGGAGACATGTCCACATAACATATTTTCTTTCTTTGTGTGTGAGGAATGTTTCCTGAAAGTTTGACCGTGCCTTTTTGTAACACCCTGTATATATACAGGGTGTTTCACTAAGTGTGTTTGCCTCTGTAACTTATAAAATAATTGGTGACGGGGAAATTTTAATGCGGTAGGTCAATACAAGAAATGTTACACTTTCTGCAGAGCTATGAACATAGTTTATTGTATCATTTTCCAAAGAGTTACAGCACAAAGATATAATTTTTTAAATGGAACATTAGTTTTTTCTATCGTGCATTGGAATCGTTGAAACCAGCTGCGTCCAAATCAATTTAAACTACATTCGGGAGCTACAACCCATCAAAGTTTCAGGGGCAGATACCACACGCTGTACATAATACATGGCTGTGTGGTGGGTGATGGATGTTATGGCGGTGGGAAGTTGATTTACATGAGATGTTCAAATGTGTGTCCATGTTCCTCAATGCATAATGCAATGCGCCGTCGAACGGATCTGCGGACGAGATGTAACATCGCTGGTGTGACGGAGCGACATGCGTCCTCGATGCGCCGTTTTAGATCATCTGGGGATGTGGGCTCAGTGACATAAACACGATCCTTTAGATATCCCCACAAATGGAAATCTGCTGGTGTTAAATCGTGCGACCTTGCGGGCTATGAATGAGGACCATGGCGCCCCAACCATCTCCCTGCAAACCTGTTGTTCTGCACGCGCAGAATGGGCTGGGTTACCATCGTGCTGCATCCACATATGGACTCTCGTGTGTAGATACACAAGTTCAAGGAGACCACCCAAATTGTCGGCTATAAAAGCGCGATATAACTGACCTGTCAGTGTACCTGGGAAGTAGTGTGGATCGATGAATTCATCGCCCAGGATTCCACACCACACGTTAATAGACCACCTACGTTGACGGTCGACAGGTCGTACCCACCGAGGATTGTCTGTGGCCCAGTAGTGCATGTTATGGCGATTCACTGCAACATCATTTGTGAACGTGGACTCATCAGAGAACATAACACTTTGTAAAGACTCCAGCGTGAAATTACGCATGGCCCACTCACATATTGTCTTGTCACTCTTGCGCGGAAATCGTTCCCATGCAGCTCCTGAATCAGTGACAGGCGGTACGGGTGAAACCTGTGGCCGTGTACTATACGCCACACAGATGTGAGACTGACGCCAGTGACTGCAGCAAAGGCTCGTAAACTGACATGAGGATCGTGGTGCACTGCAGCTAAAACAAACACCTCCGTCTCCTCACTTCTTGCAGGTCTTCGTCTGTTACTGTGGCGCATTACCAAGCTGCCTGTTTCCGACGTCGTTGTTCGGCACGTATGAACGTAATGGCTGCCGGGGCTCTTCGCCTAGGATATCTCACAGCATACGCCGTGGCTGTTTCAGTGGCATCGTGTCGGCACTCGCCGACCATCAGCAACATGTCAACGTACTCGTTGTTCGTGTATGCCATCGTCATCCGATGTCAGGAACTGTGTTATACTGAGCCCCGGTTGTTTGTGTGGCTCCAACTGTCGGGTATACGGTTGTGTACGGCGACAGTCGGCAGTCTAACAGCGCATCGAGGAAGCTTCTCGCTCCGTGAGACCGGCGACGTTACAACTCGGCCGCACCACATTCAGAAGGCGCATTGCATTATGCGCAGCGTTTGTGGTGTCTGCCGCTGAAACTTTGAATGGTTCTATCTCCCAAACTAACAGTGATAGAAATGTATTTTAAATTGATTTGGACACAGCTGGTTTCAACGAATCCAATGCACGATAGAAAAAACTATTGTTCCGTTTAAAAAATTATATATCTTTGTGCTGTAACTCTTTGGAAAGTGATACAATAAACTATGTTCATAGCTCCGCAGAAAGTGTAACATTTCTTGTGTTGACCAACCGCATTAAAATTTCCCGTCACCTATTATTTTATAAGTTACAGAGGCAAACACAGTGAAACACCCTGATGCATTTAATAATGCTCGCTGACATTCGTCAGGGCAGTGAAAAATTTGAGTTTAGCTGTGACTATAGGTAAATATTAAAACTTTGAGAGTAACAAAATACCCGTATCACCCGTTACTAAACGAAACAGTACTTGTTACCAATCGCGACCAGAAATACGGCCGCTACACAGTGTTGCCAAGCACTGGGATTTGTCCCATATCGTGGGACATTTCGACAATTATTTTTCACAGAGGGATTTTTTTGCGACCCTAATTTATATCTAAAAATTCAACCAATGAAAAGAAGGAGTTGTCATTCAGAGATTCCTTTATTTTTAAATACTAGTTGGCTATCTGTCAGGCTTTTGATGGTGTTTGGTAGGTGAACGAAGACATTTATGGCAGCATAATTCACACCTTTCTCTCCCAAAGTCAGATTTAACCCTGCACAGTGAAGATCATCGTCTCTCCTGCTGTTATAGCTATGCACACTGCTATTACTTTTGAACTGGGTTGGACCTCACAAGCGTCTTCTAATAAAACCGCGTACTTATGGAATACCGTCGCAATTGTGAGACTGGATTTGTGATTTCCTATCAGACAAAACACAGTACGTTGTAAGTGACGGAAAGTCATCGAATAGAACTGAAGTTATATTTGGCGTTCCACAGGGAAGTTATGGGGCCCCTACTGTTACTTATTTTTTATAAACGATTTAGGCGACAATCTGAGTAGCTCTCTCAGGTTGTTCGCGGATGATTCTGTCACTAATCGCTTATTAACGTCACCATAAAATCAATAGCAACTGCAAAATGATTTAGATATCTGTATAGTCCAAAAAATGGCAATTGACCCTTAATAGTAAAAAGTGTGAAGTCACCCACATGACCACGAAAAAAAGTCCGTTAAACTTCATTTACACGAAAAATCAGTCAAAAATACAGGCTGTCAATTCAACTTAATGACCAGGAGTAGCAATAATAATAATAACAATAATAATAATAAAAGAAAAACGATCAAATTGTCACGGCTATACCATCGCTCTTAATGCACCATGAACATGGATCAGCTATTGGACATATAATAGCCATGCAGGACTAACACCTGACTGTGCAGAAAGTACACAGAAATAATTCAAAGTTCACGATCTCTAGCCAGAGACTTCAAGACAGCACGATCCGGCCAGGTGCGCGACCCAGACCAGAGTAAATTCTCCCTACACCAAAATTTCCCAACTCAAAATCTTTCTCTCAAGCCCCTCCCATCGGTGACATCGAAATAAATTTTCCTTAATGGTCAAACCAATGGAATACAAGAGCTATTGTTCAACACACCAGGCTCCTACCCCACGAAACTGTCCCACGCTGCATTCTAAACGGAAGCCAGCATTTTTCAGAAATGCTTAGAATTTGCGGCCCATTGGAACAAATCTGCAGACGCTGAAATGACTGTACTCTCGACCAGACGCCAGCGTCCCGTCGCGAGAGCGCCGCTCTAACTTCCACAGAAGTCACCTCTGGCAATTTACACAAGCATTCGCAGACGCCGGTCCCCGGTGTTCCATAAACTCGGGCGCACGTGCAGACCAGAACGACGCCACCTTTTACTGCCTCTGCTCACTGTACTCCAGTACACATCCGGTGCGTCGTGACCGTAGTGCCTCCCTACACAATATAGCACCGTACCGGCAAAACAAACTACCTGGCCTTAGGTCAGCCACAGACGTGCCCAGCCGAAATATAAATGTCCATCTGCAAACGGAGTGGTTTCACCATGAGTGGTGGCGGCCAGCGCTCGCCCTCCAGGCGGTGTCGGCAGAATGCCTTGGAAGCTACTTCAGAGAACTTGCCGCCAGCAACCCCCGCCCCCTCGCGGAACCACAAAAGTGCCGGTCTGCTGGTGTCGCCAGCGCCTTCCGCCTCGAAAGACCCTCAGCGATACAATAACCAAAAAACAGAGTAATACTCCCAGTGAACTGAAATTTACCTCCAGAACTGATAATGACAAGACAAATGAAAGATAAACAAGATAATACTGTTGATATCATTCCGGAATAAATCCAGACAATAGTGTCCAAATAAAATGGAGAAAATAATTCCGAAATAGGACTGGCAAGTCAAAAATCCCCTACTGGAAAACGATATACTTCATAACGACAGTATATTCTGAGTAGGGCAGATTTATCAACAACACTTTCCTGTGAGACTGGCGAACCTGATACAACTGCCACTTGCTGCTGGCGTGCGCAAGCCATACATTACCCAATCGACGAACTGCAGTGCGTCTTCGCTGCGACACTGTGGCATGGGCATCTGGCAGTTATAAGCTGAAAAGTGCGCGACCGCAAAATAAATCACGCTCCAATACTTTGAGATTTTTCAGCTATCAGTTGATCTTTTTTTTTAAATCCTTTTTTGGCAAATCATGATTTCGGCCAGTAACTGTCCATTATCAATGCATGTTTTTAACTGAGGATGTTATTAATGTGGAAAAACTCACACCAAGCCAAGTATGACAACTGGACATTTTTTGCCGTTTCAAATCTACAATGAAGAATTAAAAAAAAGAAGATCGACTGATAGCTGAAAATTCTCAAATTATTGGAAACATATCACAGTCGTGCAGCGCAAACCATGGAAAGTAACCTGAAATCACGCTCCGTTATTCGGAACTGTGCACTCGGTAGTACACAGTGCCTACGACCTCGAGTCTGGGTCACACCAGTTAGCACAGACTAGTACACACAAGTACTGAATGTGGTGTCGCACAAGTCCAAAGTGCCGCCATGCACACACGACGCGGCGTTCTTACGACGTCAGCCACGAGCGCCCTCTGCTACAACTCCGCTCGTGGCCACCACTGAACGACATCGTTCACTTGCAACTGAGATAGGAACCAGTTAACACTTCGGAATCAGATAGGCACCAGTGAAGACTTGGCTATCGGAAAAGCACTAGGCAACTAGCTCAACTATGTATCAGTATTCTGCAGTACTGAGCTATGTAAAAGTTACGTATTGTATAAATTCTGTGCAATATATATCTCGTACTAATTTACTCCACTCCCATGAACCACAGACATTGCCGAGGTGGGGTGGCTTGCGTGCCTCAACGATACAGATAGCCGTACCGTAGGTGCAACCACATCGGAGGGGTATCTGTGGAGAGGCCAGACAAACATGTGGTTCCTGAAGAGGGGCAGCAGCCTTTTCAGTAGTTACAGAGGCAACAGTCTGGATGATTGACTGAGCTGGCCTTGTAACATCAGCTAATGTGGCTTTGCCACACAGTTACTGCGAACGGCTGAAAGCAAGGGGAAACTACAGCCGTTATTTTTCCCGAGGACATGCAGCTCTACTGTATGAACATATGATGATGGCATCCTCTTGGGTAAAATATTCCGGAGGTAAAATAGTCCCTCATTCGGATCTCCGGGCGGGGACTACTCAGGAGGATGTGATCATCAGGAGAGACAGTACTGGCATTCTACGGGTCGGAGCTTGGAATGTTAGATCCCTTAATCGAGTAGGAAAATTAGAAAATTTAAAAAGGGAAATGGATAGGTTGAAGTTAGATATAGTGGGGATTAGTGAAGTTCGGTGGCAGGATGAACAGGATTTCTGGTCAGGTGAGTATAGGATTATAAATACAAAATCAATTGGAGGTATCACAGGAGTAGGATTGATAATGAATAAGAAAACAGGAATGCGGGTAAACTACTATGACCAGCACAGTGATCGCATTATCATTGTCAAGATAGATACGAAGCCAACACCGACAACAGTAGTACAGGTTTATATGCCAACTAGCTCTGCCGATTATGAGGAAATCGAAGAAATATATGAGGAGCTAAAGGAAATTATTCAGACAATTAAGGGAGAGGAAAACTTAATTGTTATGGGCGACTGGAATTCGGTAGTAGGACAAGGAAGGGAAGATAAGATAGTAGGTGAATATGGTCTGGGCAAAAGGAATGAAAGAGGAAGCCGCCTGGTAGAATTTTGCACAGAACATAATTTAATTATTACAAACACCTGGTTTCGGAACCAGATTTTAAATTGTACGACATACCCAGGGGCAGATATAGACTCTGACCATAACTTGTTGGTTATGAACTGTAGGCTGAAACTGAAGAAACTACAAAAAGGTAGGAAAATAAGGAGATGGGACTTGGATAAATTGAAGGAACCTGAAGTTCTTAAAAATTTCAGAGGGAGCTTTAGGCAACAATTGACAGAAACAGGGGAAAATAAAACAGTAGAGGAGGAATGGGTAAAATTGAGAGATGAAATAGTGAAGGCAGCAGAGGACAAAATAGGTAGGAAGGCAAGACCTGCAAAAAATCCTTGGATATCACAGGAGATATTAAATTTAATCGATGAAAGGAGAAAATATAAAAATGCAGTAAATGAAACAGGCAAAATGGAGTACAGACGACTAAGAAATGAGATTGGCAGGAAGTGCAAAATTGCTAAGCAGGAGTGGTTAGAAGGCAAATGCAAGGATATAGAAGAATGTATAAATAGGGGAAAAATAGATACAGCCTACAGGAAAATAAAAGAAACATTTGGAGATAAGAAAAACAGCTCTATGAATATCAAGGACACTGATGGAAAACCAGTTCTCAGCAAAGAAGGGAAAGATGAAAGGTGGAAAGAGTATATAGAGGGGCTCTATGAAGGAAATGAACTTCGAGACAATATTGTAGGAAGGGAAGAGTATGTAGATGAAGATGAAATAGGAGACATTGTACTGAGAGAAGAATTTGACAGAGCCCTGAAAGACCTAAGTCGAAACAAGGCCCCTGGAGTAGATGATATTCCGTCAGAGCTACTGAAGTCTCTGGGAGAACCAGCCATGTCAAAATTGTTTCACCTGGTGTGTAAGATGTATGAGACAGGTGAAGTACCCTCAGACTTTAAGAAAAATGTTATAATCCCCATTCCAAAGAAAGCAGGTGCAGACAGGTGTGAAAACTACAGAACCATCAGTTTAATAAGTCATGGCTGCAAAATATTAACACGAATTATATACAGAAGGATGGAAAAGCTGGTTGAAGCCGACCTCGGGGAAGATCAGTTTGGGTTCAGGAGAAATGTAGGAACACGGGAGGCAATACTCACTTTATGGCTTATCCTAGAAGATAGATTAAGAAAAGGCAAACCTACATTTCTAGCTTTTGTAGATTTGGAGAAGGCTTTTGACAATGTTGATTGGAATAAACTCTTTCAAGTTCTGAAGCAAGCAGGAGTAAAATATAGGGAGCGTAAGGTTATTTACAACTTGTACAAAAACCAGACAGCGGTTGTCAGAGTTGAAGGGCATGAAAGGAATGCAGTGGTTGGGAAGGGAGTAAGACAGGGTTGTAGCCTTTCTCCAATGTTATTCAATTTGTACATTGAACAAGCTATAAAGGAAAGCAAGGAGAAATTTGGAGAAGGAATTAAAGTTCAGGGTGAAGAATTAAAAACTTTACGTTTTGCCGACGACATAGTAATTCTGTCAGAGACAGCAAAGGACCTGGAAGAGCAGTTAAACGGAATGGACAGTGTGTTGAAAGGTGCATATAAGATGAAGATTAACAAGAGTAAAACTAGGGTAATGCAGTGCAGTGTAAGAAAATCAGGTGATGCTGAAGGAATTAGATTGGATAACGAAGCAATAAAGGATGTAGATGAATTTTGTTACTTGGGCAGTAAAATAACAAATGATGGTCGCAGTACAGAGGATGTAAAATGCAGAATGGCAATGGGTAGAAAAGCGTTCTTGAAAAAGAGAAATTTGTTAACATCGAATATTGATTTAAGCCTAAGGAAGTCCTTTCTGAAGGCATTTGTATGGAGTGTGACCTTGTATGGGAGTGAGACATGGACGATAAACAGTGCGGACAGGAAGAGGATTGAGGCTTTTGAAATATGGTGCTACAGAAGAATGCTGAAGATTAGGTGGGTGGATCGCGTAACTAATGAGGAGGTAATGAACAGAATTGGGGAGAAAAGAAATTTCTGGCATACCTTGACTAAAAGAAGGGATCGATTGGTAGGACACATTCTTAGACATCAAGGAATTGTGAATTTAGCGTTGGAGGGAAGTGTGTGGGGTAAAAACCGCAGAGGAAGACCAAGAGATGGATGCATTAAGCAGATTCAGACAGATGTAGAATGCCGTTCTTATGTGGAGATGAAATGCTTGCTCAGGATAGGTTATCGTGGAGAGCTGCATCAAACCAGTCTCCGGACTGAAGACCACAACAACAACAACAACTAATTTACTCTAGTGTTTCTAGATTCTGCTGTCCCACTGGCTGCTCACCTTCGTACCTGCACAAGCGTGCTTCCTTTTTTTCCTGTGTCGGTCCCTCTACTCGGCCACCGACACCTACGACGGAAGGAGAAACAAAAGCGGCGACGAGGCTGGGACACAAAACTGAACGCCTAAAAGACTCCAGAAAGCTGAGTATGTCGTAAATAGTGTCTCAACTAATTACAGCTGGCTGACCTTTTTCTCGTCGAACAAGAACTATCAGTACCAGTTCAAATCTCAGAGCCCACTTGTACTAAGTCCAAGAATCGGCTAAACAAGCAAATCTCCTCATCCATGCCCACAGAGAGCACGAAGCGAAGACCATCTGCACTCCAAGAAAACATGACGCTAAGTCCCTGAAGCGCTGTCTGTCGTGCAAGCCCGCCCCAAAGGAAAAAAAGAGCTGTTATTCCAGAAAGCCAATCAGATTCAAGCTTCCTAGCACTGGTCAGTGAAATTTCAGTTACGCCTGGCCTATTTAAAAAAAAAAAAAAAAAAAAAAAAAAAAAAAAAAAAAAAAAAAAAAAAAAAAAAAAAAAAACCTGAAACTCTACCCAGCAGCCAATCAGAGGGCTACCCCTTCCCTTAACTCTTCTTGGCGCGATTCTCAGACTTTCCCTAACCATCCACTGGACTCGCTCACAGCTCGGGCTGCGAAGGAATTTTTCCATTAGAAAAGCCATCATGACCTCGCTCCACGGCCGGCCTCCTAAGTCTTGTTTTTTACGAAACAAGATTTGGATTTTCGTTATTCGAGAGCGCAGAGCGGACATCCCGCCGTGTTGTTATCTATTCTCAAAATCAGCGAGATCGGCCCTTTAAGAGCTCAAACAATAATCGCCTTCCGCCTGCCACAATTTGGAAAGCTCGGCAGACATTTTTACAAGCCCTCGGCCCAGGGACTCTGCTGTGTCTCGGCACGGACAATATGCTACTCTGTGGTATCGGCGCGTACGCAACCCTCGGACTCCTGGGACAGCGTGCCAGCAGGTAAAGAACGCCTCAATGGAATTGCACCCCCCCCCCCTCCGCCACGGGCGTTCTTGAGGGGCGGGAGTTGTTTTGGCTGTTTCGGTGCAGCCAAAACAACTCCCGCCCCTCAACGCATAAAACTCAAAATGTTCAAATGTTTGTAAATCTGTGGACCAAACTGCGTGGTCATCAGTCCGTAGCTTATAAACTACTTACACCTAGGTTAACTAACCTAAGGACAACACACACACCCATGCTCCAGGGAGGACTCGAACCTCCACGGCGAGCAACCGCGCACTGCGCAGCGAGACGCTTTAGACCGCTCGGCTACTCCACCGCAGCCACATAAATCTGCCTTGCTCCAATACTCCATTAATAGTAACAGCAATAAACGCATAATGAACTAATTACATTATTATTATTACGTTAATCCTTAAATGCATAGTGTTGCATATCTGTAACATAGATTGTAATATTGTTTTATCCGCATCTAGTGGGAATTTTGTGAGATAACAGGTGTTTAAAGGATGCATCAGAGTTTGCAGAAAGTGTCAGTGGTGTTTGTTGTGTCGAGGTTGGCTGCAGTGTGAACTTCTGTTAACATATTTTCCTGTGTTTGGAGAAAACTGCAGATGTTGCAGATTTTGACGTTTTGTTTTCCATCTAAAGAGCCATTTTTGGAAGGAGGAAAAAAATCACACCAATTAAGACAGGTATGGTGGACGATAATAGGCACAAAAATTTGCTCATAGTATCCTATCCAACTTGGAAAATTACTATTTTTTCCCGTTGTTTGTACAAGTTGTAAGACACTAAAACATTTTTTGAATTAAAAAAAATCATGCATTTAAGGGTTAAATTACACAATAAAGATGAGAGATGGAGTGCCGTCTCTCAATACTCCTCCTGGTTCCGCCAAAGAAAGCGTAGAGGAAAGAGCCGTACCAGATATCGATGCGCGACGGTTCAAAGTTAACCACGGTCTGGACTCAATGAAAGAGAGTGGTGACAGCCTTGTCACCAGACCACGGTCGCGCTACACCTTTCCCCAACTTGCTGCACGCTCTAGCGGTACACAGCGAAACTTCCTGCCTTTCCCTACCGAGTTTGGAATACTTTAAAATGAACTCACAAAGAAGGCGGTGGCGGAGCTATGGCGTGATGAAATACCCGCGGCGACTGCGTTAACGCAGTTGCCGGCGGCAGGAAGCGTCTCGCCTCGGTGCGCCTGGCGCGCCTACAATCGAATTTCCGCGCAGCGCAGCCACGCACCCCGGCCAGCCCCAGCTGCGGCCGCGGCGCGGCCCGCCTAACCCAATAAGGCGCGCGCGCAATCTCCTGCCTCCTCTGGCCTGCTCTCCATGTGAGGGGAGCACACTCCACAACAGCGCACCTCCTCTACGTTATGGCGACAAAGCAGCTGGAGACGTATTAAGCTCATCCAGTTCATAATCACCATCCTCTTCTTCTCCTCCACCTCCCTCCACCCACTCCTTAACTCTCTCTCTCTTTCTCTCTCTCTCTCTCTCTCTCTCTCTCTCTCTCTATCTCTCTCTCTCTCTCTCTCTCCTTCTCTCCAGTCTCGTCACGTCTGCACGATAAAGCCCGCCTTTGAAGTGGATCTGGTTTGGATCACACTGTAAAGAGCGAAGACGTTTATTTTGATGATTTTCAAAAAATGTTCAAATGTTTGTATTTTTGTGTCTCGTTTTCCGTCGTAGGTGTCGGTGGCCGAGAAGAAAGACCGACACAGGAATAAAGGATGCACGCTTGAGCAGGTAGGAGGTGACCAGCCAGTGGGACAGCGAAACTAGAAACACTAGAGCAAATTAGAACGAGATATATATTTCTTAGAGACAGTAATACTTAACTTTACATAGCTCAGTACTGCAGAATGCTGATACATAGTTGAGCTAGAGGCCTGCCTAGTGCCTATCCGATAGCCAAGTCTTCACTGGGGCCTATCTGATTCCGAAGTGTTAAATGGTTCCTCTCTCAGTCCCACGTGAACGATGCAGTCCACTGGTGGCCACGAGCGGAATTGCAGCAGAGGCCGCTCGTGGCTGACGTCGTAAGAACGCCGCGCCGTGCGTGCATGGCGGAGCGCGGCGAAAGTAGATGGCGCGCACTTTAGACTTGTGCGACCCCACATGTATAGTCTATGGGACTTAACTACGGGGTCATCAGTCCCTAAACTTACAAACTACTTATGAACTAACTAAGACTAAGGACGGCACAAATATCCATACCCGAGGGGGGATTCGAACCCCCGACCGTAGTGGCCGCGCAGACCGTGACAGGAGTGCCTCAGTCCCCTCGGCCACCGCGGCCGGCTTGATGATTTTAGTGGCTCTCTACAAATGGACTCTCATTAAACTTTGATAAAACCCAGTATATACAGTTTCATACTGCAAATGGCATGACAGCGTTAATAAATTTAGACTTTTACCTTGAATCTGTAGCTAAGGGCCGGCCGCGGTGGCCGACGGGACTGAGGCGCTCCAGTCACGGTCTACACGGCCACTACGGTCGGGGGTTCGAATCCCCCCTCGGGCATGTACATTTGTGTCGTCCTTAGGATTAGCTACTTCATAAGTAGTTTGTAAATTTAGCGACTGATGACCCCGTAGTTGACTCCCATAAGCTATACAAACATTTGAACATTTTTTGTAGCTAAGGTAGAATATTCAAAATTTTTAGGTGTTTGCATTGACGAGGGATTGAAATGGAAGAAACATATTGAAGATCTCTTGAAACATTTGAGTTCTGCTACGTATGCTATCAGGGTCATTGCAAAAATTGGTGGTATATATCTCAGTAAACTAGCTTACTATGCCTATTTGCATTCACTGCTTACATATGGGATCTTATTCTGGGGCAATTCAACATTTAGTAAAAAAATAATCATTGCACAAAAGCGTGTAATCAGAACAATTGCTGGAGCCCACCCAAGATCATCCTGCAGACATTTATTTAGGGATCCAGGGATCTTCACTGTAGCTTGACAATATACAGGGTGTTACAAAAAGGTACGGCCAAACTTTCAGGAAACATTCCTCACACACAAAGAAAGAAAATATGTTATGTGGACATGTGTCCGGAAACGCTTAATTTCCATATTAGAGCTCATTTTAGTATTTCTCTTTAAATGTAAATTGAAATAATTCGTGCTGACAATTGTCAAAATACCCAAATGTTTCCTCGATTCACCGGCAGTTGCCCCAATTGAAGGAAGGTAATGTTGACTTCAGTGCTTGTGTTGACATGCGACTCATTGCTCTACAGTACTAGCATCAAGCACATCAGTACGTAGCATCAACTGGTTACTGTTCATCACGAACGTGGTTTTGCAGTCAGTGCAATCTTTACAAATGCGGAGTTGGCAGATGCCCATTTGATGTATGGATTAGCACGGGGCAATAGCCGTGGAGCTGTACGTTTGTATCGAGACAGATTTACAGAACGAAGGTGTCTCGACAGGAAGACGTTCGAAACATTTGATCGGCGTCTTAGGGAGCACGGAACATTCCAGCCTATGACACGCGACTGGAGAAGACCTAGAACGACGAGGACACCTGCAATGGACGAGGCAATTCTTCGTGCAATTGATGAAAACCCTAATGTCAGCGTCAGAGAAGTTGCTGCTGTACAAGGTAACGTTGACCACGTATGGAGAGTGCTACGGGAGAACCAGTTGTTTCCGTACCATATACAGCGTGTGCACGCACTATCAGCAGCTGATTGGCCTCCACGGGTACACTTCTGCGAATGGTTCATCCAACAATGTGTCACTCCTCATTTCAGTGTAAAATGAGCTCTAACATGGAAACTAAGCGTTTCCGGACACATGTCCACATGATATATTTTCTTTCTTTGTGTGTGAGGAATGTTTCCTGAAAGTTTGGGCGTACCTTTTTGTAACACCCTGTATATATTCAGTCATGAAATTTGTTATTAACAATCCGACCCAATTCAAAAGTAATAGCAGTGTTAATAGTTACAACACTAGGATAAAGGATGATATTCACTATTCAAGGTTAACTCTAAGTTTGGCACAGAGAGGAGTGAATTATGCTACCACAAAAGTCTTCCGTCACTTACCAAGCAGCATCAAAAGTCTGACAGATAGCCAACTAGTATTTAAAAAGAAATTAAAGGAATTTCTGAATGGCAACTCCTTCTACAATGTAGATGAATTTTTAGATAAAAATTTAAAAAAATGTAAATAAAGAAATCTTAAACATATGGATTGTCATATATAGACAACTTACGAAGTATCGTATATATGATCTATGGAACAAGTACTAATCTAATCTAATCTAATGTGGGCTGTGGGATGCAGCTGCTGAGAAGTGGTGGCTTGAAGTTAAACAGCGGTTCCTGTTCAACAAAGCAATTGGATTTACTTAACCTGAAACTGGTGAGGTGATATTTTTGTATGCACTGGGGCGCCGTGTTGCGGTGCATGCGGCCGTTCGCCGTCGGGGGTTGTAGTACCCCTCAGGCATGGGTGTGTGCTATCCTTAGGTCAGTTTAACTTAGTTTAAGTAGTTTGTAAGCTAGGGAGTAATAACCAAACAGTTTAAGTTCCACAGATACCCTTTAATTTCCATAGCTCTCATACTTCAATAGTCAAGGAGAAATGAAAAGTTTATACTTAAATTTCAAAAGTAACTTTTATTGTCATCACTGAACAACGTTTGGCAGCAGAAAATCATTTACATTTTAAAAGAATAAACAAATTTTCAAATATATGTAAGTCCAATTTTTTTTTTTTTTTTTTTTTTTTTTTTTTTTTTTTTTTTTTTTTGTTGCTATTTTCGTTCTTTGGGGCCTGCAGTGTGGAGTATGTCTTTGACTGACATGTTCAATACCACAATAATTATAAATTATTTTAACACTGCTTTAAACTTTATTAACTGTTTTACATAATATATACAGGGTGGTCGGAAATTCCTGTAACAAACTTCTAGGACTTGTAGAGGGTAGTGAGTACATAACATTTTGAATACGTTTCATTTCACCTGTAGAGACAGAGGAACATCTGCTGGTACGAGTTCTGGCCGCTGCACAAGACTTTGAAGAGACTCCAGGTGGGATGGAGAGAGTGTACCAAAACATACTTCGGAGGTACAATGTGTAATGTATCAGTACCTTGCGGATGGTGCCGTACATGCTCGAGAGATAATCATAGAAGGGACTGTAAAAATGATCAAATGTTTGTCAAGCTTATGGGACTTAACTGCGGGGTCACCAGTCCCTAAACTTACAACCTACTTATGAGCTACCTTGTACTGAAGACAGCACAAACCCCCGATGGGGGATTCGAATCCCCGACGGGGAACGGCCTCGCGCATCGGAACATAGCGCCTCAATCCGCTCGGCCTCTCTGCCGCGGCGGCGCTGTAATATAGATCATGAGAAATACTTACTGATGCGTTCATCAAGGAATGTGACTTAAATAGAAGTCGCAAGGTAAATGTAGTGATAAGATGTGGTGAGATAAGGAGGGAGAGATATTTGAAAAGGAAAGTTTCATCAACAAAATAAAAAAGGAAGACCACCCACCGACAGCAAGAAGATAACGTCGAACAGAAAGAACGCGCTGGATCAAAACCAAGAGTCACCACGGCTCAACCTCCCCGCTCAACCGTGAAAGGAGATATAGAACTACTCGATCTTTGTATTAAAGACCACATTAGGGACTAGAACGAGCAGAAATGACTGAAACGCACACCAAAAAACATTTAAAATACATAAAACTTCCCAAGCGCAAATTTAAAAGGGAGCCTACACGACTCAGATCTCAGATGTCGCAGGTGATACCAATGCTAAAACACACACACACACACACACACACACACACACACAAAAGAAAAAAGAAAGTATCTGCCCCTCGACGCTCCAGCACGTAACAAAAACCGCATTTCGGTATGTGTAACCGTCCACGAAATAAAAGATGTCTTACGTTTTGCGTAACTTGCCCTGTATAACTTGTTACTTCTGGCAATATATGCAGCGGTAGATTTCTGGCTCTTATATATAACGATTACTGTTATCTGATAGACTGGCTAAAGGAAGTTATCTTACACCATGTAGGCACACTGGAATTCGTCGACCGGATCTTTAAATAACCTGGTTCCCCATTCCCATTCACTTGCACTGCCTAGAGATGACATAGCGAGGTTCGTGTGCTACAGTTGCCGACATTTAGTTGAAAGTGCTTCCCATTACCTTGGGAACTACTCGTGATGTTTGGAGCTACATAGAAGTCCTCAATTGCGACGGCTTGCGAGATTCTAGGGCTGCAAAACTGACATGTAGCTTGGAATGCACCAGTATCTGAACTGTCACTGCGATAGTGCGCGTAACCTATGGCTAGTTACTTCTATTACAGTGGTATCTTTTATTTCTCTCTCTTTATCTGTCAATCTTTGTATTTCCGACTTGTCATAGAACAAGTCCATTGCTCGCAAAGCCACTATATTCTTGAGTGATGTTTATGGAAATTTATGACAAGGCTGCTTCTTATGTACATCTGCTTAAATCTGAATACATATATTTCGACTGTCATAACTTTCATTGTCTGTAGCTCCCTACCGTTGTTGTTATCTTTTGTAAATTAGTTCTTTAGTAGGGGACGAAACACCCGCTGTACGTAAAGAAAGCGGTTTGTCTGGGACAGAAAACCTGCAGGCGAGAAACCTGCTAAGGAACAACGGTAGTCGCCCTTTCTCAGAAAATTATTTCTTCCACTGAATGTTGTTAATTTATAATCTTGAGGGGAGCTGCAGTGTGGGTTTTTTTCCGTAGGGCTGAGTTTAAGGCCGTTCAACAAGATGGAGCGCGCTTAATTAAGTAGCACGCACACTGAAGCCTTGATATCCAAAGAATGCGCGTTTAATTTATCCGTCGTATAAATTATACATCGGAATTTTATTATGTTAAAAGGCAGCTAGAATAGGGGCGTAATTCAAACATTTCAGTAGGTTGTTGAACCGCAAGTTATTATAAGAATACTATATTTGAAAAAGAAACGGAAAACATGAACATATAATATCTAAAAAACTACGAATAAACGCTGCGGCACAGTTCATTGAAGCCCTATATATAGAAAGTATCGACAACCTTTTATGCGTAGATTTCGAACAGGCGTATCTTACTATTGGTCAGCTGAAGGTCACGTGGTATGCGTCAGCAAATTTTGTGCCAATCTAGCCATTACATATATTGCACAAACGACTAATTTTAGGATAATTTCTCTATACGAAGATTGTTTATTATTAACTAAAAAATTCAAGCTAATAAGAACGAATCTTCGAAGTCTCTGCGGGTTTTCTGCCGGATAATAAAATCAAACTGATTCAATATTTCGACGGTACAGCTGTCCGTCATCTTCAGGAAACTGCTGCTGCTGAGTCCCGCTGAATACTGATATTCAGCGGGACTCAGCAGCAGCAGTTTCCTGAAGATGACGGACAGCTGTACCGTCGAAATATTGAATCAGTTTGATTTTATTATCCGGCAGAAAACCTGCAGAGACTTCGAAGATTTGTCACGCCGGGAAAGCCTAGGAAGTTACATATAATAAGAATGAAATTAAAAAAGCTGATTGGCTGCTGAGAATAAAACCATGTAGGTGGCGATAAAATCTTTATTCCTTTTGTACTGACGCGTTTCGGGCATAGTCCATCTTCAGAGTACCTGGTAAGCGTAAAAACTAAGGTAATACATGTACAGTTTAACAAAAGTAAACGTGAAACAAAAAGAGAAATGACACAAAATAAAATTTATACATACCATAACATTACCCATTTAAATAAAGACAAGATTCCATGGCCAGAAAAGGCTGGCCACTCATCAAATACTGGTAACATTAATATGTGAGTACAGAACTAGTACATTCGTTGAAAGGTAAAAGTAAGCTAAAATCAATTTCTTTTTCAGTGCCATTAGGCCGAAAACATACCACATGAGAGCAGCACCTCACCTAAGACCACATAAAGATATATGAATGTAACAGTCCATATATATACAAACAAAATAAAAATATTTAGTCTTTGTAGAATATTAACTTGGACAAAATTAGGAATTTCGTCGAATCAGGTCTAAAAAAAACGTGACCATCGCAGCGCCTGAGAGCCGTATGCCAGAGGGCAGCTGCTGCTGAGTGGCGGAACGAAGTTTATAAACATGGTATTGAAACTCGAAAAGGCAATCAGGTCCACGAATACAGTGAGACAAGAGAGACGGGGCTCCAGTCCATCCACACGCCCGACAACTTTATATGTTGCCATTCATCAAATATTTATGAAAAAATCAAAGAACCAATTACAAGACTTCAAATCTGACCTGCAATTTCAGGCTATTTTCTTTGTATATAAAGCAGAATGTCCGTAGGTTGTTTTGTGTGCCGGCCGCGGTGGCCGAGGAGACTGACTGAGGCGCTTCAGTCACGGTCTGCACGGCCACTACGGTCGGGGGTTCGAATCCCCCCTCGGGCATGGATATTTGTGACGTCCTAGTTCGTAAGTAGTTCATAAGTAGTTTGTAAGTTTAGGGACTGATGACCCCGTAGTTAAGTCCCATAAGCTTACCAAACATTTGGACATTTTTTTTGTAGTTGTTGTTTTGTCTGTACGTATTGCATACACACCAACTTTGTTCTAAACTTCATGAAATTTTGCACACGTAAGCTTCAATCCATGAGGACGGTCACAGTAAGTGTAAGGAGAGTACAACACACAGTTCACGAGATATGACGTCATAAACAATGAGACGCGCTATAAACTGCTGCTTCAAGCGACAATGCTGCACATTTCTTTAAACCACTGGACCGATTTCAATTAAATTTGGTCCACATATTCCATTCGTGCGGTAACAACTACTGTAAGGGCAAGAACCACGTACGACACATGGTTCAAGAAATGTAGCGTCATAAACAATAGGAGTCGTAAAAAATTATCACATTACGAGACGAGATTTTGCTGTCACACTATATGAGAATGAGAGTACTTAGCGACTTGCAACAAACTTTAAACATAATTTCAAACCTTTATTATACTGTTTCTTGCTGACAACCACATCAGAAATTACAGTTTGTACTTCATACACTACAAACTGTACTCGCAGGAAATTTTACAGACAGTATAATACACACATACAGCTCAATGTACCTTCGCAATTGTTTCACAGGACGACACTTCGTTCTTGAGATATGATGAGATAAACAGTAACGTTCATGGATACCGCCCCATCATGCACCAGGTTTTAATCTATTACTTCTTTACGACTAACTGTATTCGAAACAGATTTTACATACATTCTTCACTTACATAAGCTAATATATACCTTCCACATCTTTACGTTTAACATACTTCTTACTTACTATTAAGACACATCTCTACTCCAGTCAGCTTAAGGAAATTCCTGAAAGCTGACCGTGCTGTTGAGAAATTTGAAGCATGAAGCGTACACGGTTGTAGCCGAAACCAATAGAATTTTATACAGCTGCAACAAAAGGAAGAGAATGAAATAGTGTCCATCCAACGAATACCCATTATTTCCGACGTAAATTCAAGAGATTTCAGTTATTATTTTGTATATTATGTAAGACACCCTTATTTCTTAAATATTCTCTCATAAATATGCCTGTAATATGTTCGTAGAAAAAAAGAAAAAAGGAGTAGGCCAGAGAGGAAGAGAGAGAGAGAGAGACAGAGAAGGGATACGAGCTGTACTGACTCACGCTGTAGTAAATAAATATCCACGCAACGTCGGGTTTTCGGTTAGTTACGGTATAAAAGTCAACGTTAAACACGGCAGCAATATATTTAAATTACTGCGACGCACTCAGAGCTATCGATATATATGGAAAACTATAACTCACGTGGATCTGATGATTAATATAATATCTTTATTCTGTCTTTTGCACAACAAACCAATAACTGCGGACTTATACCCCTTTAGCGGTGAGTCTTGCCGACTACATAACCCGAAAGATACAACAACTATTACTTCAGCCGGTCGTGAAAGCCTTCACTGCATGATTATACCCCTTTATTTAATAAAGTTCTTATAAAACTGTAATTACCTCAATAAGTAGTAATACGTATCAGGCCCAGAGATGCAACGCTGTTATAGCGTAATTGGTATGCCTATTGAACTCTGTTAAAACTAGACGTAAGTTCGATCACCTCCAACTTTTTTCTCTTCTTCTTGTCAGATACGTTACACTGCACACAAAAACCATTCGTTTTTTCAGATTTTTTTTCAGAGACAGAGATAAAGATAATGAATATAGTAATGCAACCTTTACTCACTCTTACTACTCTTTCATTAATAATGATTCATTGTCCTGAAATTAATTGTTGCGCAAGGCGAGATTGTGCATACAAACTATTCAACATTCCACAATGGGAAAACAATACGGTATGTCGTTGGATGTGGTTGTACACATTCAATCATGAAACAGCTAAACTGTGTGAGGTAAGAAATCACATCCATGTAAAACTGTTATATCGCACCATGGAATGAGTTCGCTGTCTGCAATTTAGCTAATGTTTCATATGAAAAATGTGCTCCCCTTGCAGTTCCGCGTGGGCTGAGTACAATCTGCTTGGACAATACAGTAACAAGAATACGAGCTTGATAAATGCAAAATAACTTTATTAATATTGTAATCAGGATGTTAATTCAGGTATCATAACATAAACATAATTATTTGATATTTTGTACATGATTTTTATTGAGTTATTAGTAATATAAAATGTAAACGTTAAAATCATTGTAAACTGAATCATCTAACGCACATTACTTCAATGTGACGGCGGAAGCTCGTTAAAACAGGATGCTACTGAATATTCTTTCCTAACAACAAGTAAATGAAAGACTGCGTCTATGAATGTTCTACTACATTCATTAGAAATTACGTGCAGGCCTCGGTGTCCGAGTGGTCTGCGGCGCGCCAGTCACAGTCTGCACGTCCACTGCGGTCATGGGTTCGAATCCCCTCTTGGGTATGGATGTTTGTGTCGTCTTTAGTATAATGTAGTTCATAAGTAGTTTGTAAGTTTAGGGACTGATGACCCCGCAGTTAAGTCCCTTAAGCTTAACAAACATTTGAACATTTTTTAACAAATTACGTCATGTTGGCTGCTTGTATCTGTATTTGTAGCATTCACTGATGCATAACTGTGTTCCGGTCTTTATTTTTATTACTACGCTTTTATTTGCACTTTCGCTTTTCTTGTAAGTTATTGTACGCTCGATGACATTACCTGACATCGCAGGTTGTTGTGGAGGCGATCTGATAGATTATTTCCAAAGTTAACTGCAAAATTATAATTTATTTTATGACGACCGGTTTCAATGGACTATGCCATCGTCATCTTTTTATACAAAATTATACAAGGTGGTCATCTTACGTTATTTAAAACATTGAGATTAACTAGTAGTGCAACATAGCACTTAGTGAAAGATAAAATACGTAAACAATTTACACATGTTGCTGGGTGCGATAACCTTTACTGTAGAAACATTTTATTTATTAAAATAAGACAGTCTAGATCGCAACTTGTTGCGTTTATTGCTGGCAACCAGTTTATGTTCTATAGAACATATTCAGGCCTTTGGCTCCTTGTTGGTGGACGGTGGCCGTGGCCGGATCAGGCGTCACCAACAAAGTAACAAATGCCTGAAGATGGTTCTATAGTACCTAAACCGGTTGCCAGCAATAATCGCAACAAATTGCGATCTAGACTGTCTTATTATTAAAATGTTTAAGATCGCTGTTCCAAAAAAAATGCTTTAAAAAATTATTGAAACTTTTTATTGTTTTGCCAAGACCGATTTTGTATCTACCACAATGACCGAATTCAACTGATCTTGCAGTCATCATCACATCTGTGGAAGTCTGGTGTATCTAATATCATACCAAGTTTTAACGTGCGCCCATGCAGTTGGGTTAATTGTGGTGTGTGACATGTGCAATTTTATGGATTTGACAACCCCACGGTACGTCGAATACATTTTATTTGTATGATTAGATACACCGCAATTCCATATTTTTGACGACGACTGCGAGATCAGTTGAAACCGGTCATTGTGGTAGATATAAAAAAGCGATCATGGCAAAACAGTAAAAAGGTTCTACATAAAATACGTAATTTAAACCATCAACAGTTTGTAAGAGAGTCTGATGGTCATTGCTGGTGCCAGAGTTGTTGTTGGCTGGCCAAGTGTTCGGAAATGCTGTATTCGTCAAGTTTCAGTGGGGCGTCTCCCACTGAAAATGTATGAAGGTTTCAGCCTGTCGATGGCAGCGGTGGTTTGCTTCTGTTTACAAGACCGTCTAGGGTGTTGTCTCCCCTACTGATGACCTATAGAGCACAGTGTAAGGTGGCTGCAGGGCCTAATTGACGCTCTCAGTATGGAAAATTACGTGAATTTGAAAGGTTTCAGGTATCCACATGTTGATATTTTAAAGGATAGTTTAATGTCTGTTTGCCTTGAAAAACTACCGTCTGTCGTCTGCCATTTTTTTTTGTGTATATTTCTGTAAAGTTATAATTTATTTAATGTCGCTAGATTATCATTTTGTTAAAACTTGAACCCGAATCTTTTCAAAGATTGAGGAATAGCATTTTTATTTCATGTGTTAAAATTGTTAATATTGCTAGGTTTTTCTTATTTTGTTATGTTAATAATTTATTATTATATTAATTAATGGGGCATAAGTACGGCTTCTCCACTACGCCACTGTTCCTGCCAGAATATGCAGTTGTTTTAGGTCGAAGTGTGTGCGAGAATCTACGGCTGTTTGAATGTGGGGAGTGATAGCTCGCTCTGCATCGTTCTCGCTGCCTCAGAGTCGATAGCTGCTGAGGTTACCAAAGAGGTTTCTACACCCTTTGGTTACAGTCTAGTCGGCGAGCCTTCTCCAGCGCGAGTGTACTCACTCTCCATCCCCACCACCACTGTTTCTTCGATTTTCCGGCTTCTGGTGGCTTCCCGCGTCCAGTGGCCGCTCGGTTTGATCATTCTGGGCTGTCTTGTGGTGAGGTAAGGTTGGTTCTGCTTTTGTTCTTGGAGATAGTAGCATTTCATTGACTAGCACGTTTAACTTAGATTCGTGAACTTTTTTTTTTTTTTTAATATATATTTTCTCCAGTCGTGTGCGGACGTGTGTTCTCGTTTTTCAGTTCAGTGATTTCCAATAGATAAATGCGGTGTGTGTGATTCTAGTTGCGGTTTGATACTGGCCTGGTATGTTAAAAACCTTTGTGATCATGTGGCGGCGTATGAAATCTGTGTAAATACTTTCTAGCTTTGTGGGGCCAGATTTCTAAAAGGTGATATGTTCATTTTTATACAGTGCATGTAAAAATCTCCTCATCGTTTCCTTCCGAGAGTGATATGTGTTCCACATGGTTGTTTCATAGAACAAAGCCTTCAACTTCCACTCTTGTTTGTTCCATGCCCCTCAGGCAAGTAACTATGCGGGTATCCTTCTGATTTCCACTAATATTTTGCAATCTGCTCTACCCGCCTATTTTAATTTTGCTGTCTCTTCTCCAACTGGTAGTACGCACTCTGTCTTTGTCAGCAATTCTCTCTGAGCCTTGTACAACCTCCTTCAATAGCTTCTTCGCGTAATTTTAAACATTTCTATGGGTTGCATGCGGTAATTCTTAATTTTATTTCTCCAACTTTGTAATTATTTCACTATTACGAGTTTTGGAGACTGGACTTCAGCCATGTCTGTAATAGCTCCCTATCGCGTGTAGCTGTATTTCGTTCGCTTCCTTATGTAATTCTAAGCATTTCTATGGGTCGCATGCTGGAGTTAATTTTTTATTTTTTATTTTTCGGAAACTAAATTTATTCAGTTTTATCGGTTTTTGGAACGACATGGGTCCCAGTTCCGACTTCCGGGGTTTGCAGCTAGTCGCCTGAATTCACGCCACTTCTCATATAAAACCAGTACCTAGATCGATTTCTAACAGACTGAAACTTAAGAATCAACGTGATTTCGTATAATGAATTCGATTATCAACCACTTCACCTTCGGTGGAGACCGTTCATGTAATTTAGCCGTGTGTTGCCGTTAGCGTTCTTGCTCGCGGTCCAATTCAGATGTAATTTAACTTGGCTATACACGCGCCCCATCTCGAAACAGGCACGACAGAATAGAGCCAGCTTCAAAGTGTTTTTGTATTTTCGCTGTGGCATTGCGTGTGTGACAGAGAATGAATGTTGTTTGTGAATCCTTCCCACCAGTAGCGTTAAATCATGTATAATTTAGGTTGGGCACCGTCCGCATTAATCCATGTAAGAGATGCATTTTTATTGTATTAACATAATTGGTTCCCAATTTTGCTTGTTTTTTATCTGAATAAACAAGTTTAAGTTGAGCGTAATCCATAAGTTGCCTATAAATTGTAGTTTTAGAGCACCTTCCGCCTTTTATTTAATATCGTTCTTCACAAGTGCTGAGAACTAGCTCAGATGCAATTTTTATGTCTAAATTCCGTTGCGCCATAAATGTTTTCTTAGCCACCTTTAATTGTGGTGGCTTGCTTATTAATATCGTTGTGTAATAACGTGTAGGATGCCATGTATATTGACCACTGTAGTATTAACTTCCTGTTATTGAAGTAACTTGAAACGAATCAGTTCTCAGTTTGGGCCAAGGAACAAGGCTTTATAGTAGGGAGAAACCAGTAGTTCACACATACCTCATTTACTAATTTTACTGATAAAACAAGGCTCTTGTTTCGTACAGTGGTCGACTTTTAGCCTTTATTAATTTCTTTCCATGGATATCCACATGTTGATATTTAAAGGGTAATTTTATGTCTGCTTGCCTTCATTAATTTCTCCCCATGCAATGGGCCTGCAGGAAAACATTCCAATATGGATGGACTTTGTGAGAAGCGAGACGGTGCCAGGGCAGGTGTTTCCTCACCATAAGCACCCCTTGGTCCTAGACTCGCGAGAGTGTCGCATCAGTATTAAGCATGGTCGTAACAGCACTACAGCACTCTTGGGAGGGGGGGGGGGGAATAGAGCTACCTGCTTTCCACGGCGTCTTGTCCTACGGTCGCAGGGGTAAAGGAGAGCTTCCTGCCGACCGATCAGTGTTTTCTGAGCGAGTGAAGAGCATTATACGTCCAGCCAAATCTTGAATGGCTTTCGCCATATTTTGGAACGTCTGAGGCCTTTAAGTCGGCGTCGAGCAAGATACCGCCATTGAACTCTGCAGGCTTCTCGTGCAGTAATTTACCAGGAAAAACTGGCCGAGTTTATGGTTGGTAGACCCCTGGTGCAGGGAGTCTAGTGCCGAGAAGGTGGGTGACAATCTTAAGACTAGCTCTTGGAATGTAGTGTGTGTGTGTTCAAAAAAACCAGCCAAGGCGTCCTTGTTTGCAGCGCCTCCCTCGAATCATTGTCCCTTTCCGAGAGAATAAGGACTCGTGCCGGCACTCTAGTGCAGAGACGCCGTAGCTTTGCTGATTGGGACTTTCTGACATTTCTGGCAGTTTTAGCAAACCAATTCCTGAGAGATGTCTAGCAGTGGACAGACGATTGGATCTTTTTGCTTAGGGATGGAATGGCCCTTGAGTTGCTGTAGAAGGGAGGGAAAATTTTTGTCTTAGTCTTGCACAAGTCGGAGACTTGCGTTTGAACGGAGAGGGGATGGAGGATGCTTCTAAGAGCGGTTGTGAGGGGGGGGGGCTGATATGGAGCCGTTTATTTCGCATCTCAATGTATTAGGCGTTAAAGAAGTTTTCTTGGTTGGAGAACTGTGTGACGTAATAGAAAGTGTGAGAGAGAGAGACAGTAGGTGAGCTTGTATCCCGTGCGAAAGTTCCGCCCCTATTGCTAGTTGAGATCTGATAGGCTTCGGCCTATACAAGTTGTCCGCCAAAACTACAAGCTTCTTTTATTAATATTTAACTTCCCTACGTTTATTAAAAATTGTCTGTATACTTTCTGTAATGCTTTTGCTAAGCTATATTTTGATTAATTCAAATATTTAATTATTTGTATATTTTGTAATAAGTTGAACAATGTTAGTCTAGAAGTTTCGGTCAGTCAGTCGAGCGCCGACCGTGATACCTCGCACATTCATGTTAGTTCAGTGCGGGGCCAGGGACAGTTTATACGTTATGTATCGTTTATATTTTTAATACGAGGCGCGTCAGAAAGTAAGTTCCGTTTGGTCATATAAAACGAACGGGTACAGATACAGAAAAAATATTGATTGTACAAAAATCTACAACTGTTATACTACTTTTCTACATAGCTTCCTAAATTTTGTAGCATTGTCATAGCATGGCACAAGGTTTTGTGTGCCTTTTTCATAGAATGTTGCCGCCTGTATATTCAACCATGTGGTAACATGTTCTTTCAGCTCGTCATCATCGTTGAAGTGTTGTCTACCAAGGACAGATGTTAGGTGTAAGAAGAGCATTACTGTCAAAAGATTTTTTTTCACGGTAATGCCTGACCTCACATACCGAATGTGACCAAACAATTCTAACGGAAATTTCAATGGGACCTGTTTGATCATCTTCCATACAGCTCGGACCTCTCTCCTAGCGACTTTCATCTCTTCTTACACCTAAAATCTGTCCTTGGTGGTCAACACTTCAACGATGATAAAGAGCTGTAACCATCATCTTCCATACAGCTCGGACCTCTCTCCTAGCGACTTTCATCTCTTCTTACACCTAAAATCTGTCCTTGGTGGTCAACACTTCAACGATGATAAAGAGCTGTAACCATCATCTTCCATACAGCTCGGACCTCTCTCCTAGCGACTTTCATCTCTTCTTACACCTAAAATCTGTCCTTGGTGGTCAACACTTCAACGATGATAAAGAGCTGTTACCACATGGTTGAAAACACAGGCGGCAACCTTCTGTGAAGGATGCATGCAAAAACTTGTGGCACGCTATGACAAGTACCTACAAAATTTCTTCTGTATCTGTGTACAATTTCATTTTATTACCAAACGGAACTTACTTTCTGGACGCACCTCGTATTACTCAGTCTCTATATTCTGCTTGGATATACACTCGCATTTCTTCAATAAAAACAAGCACTGGCATCCTACAAAAGCTAAAGTTATTCGTAGTGCAGTACTTCCTAGCCATATCTCAACACCTCTTTTAGCATCACTTCAGGTACAACGGATGCGCGACCTGTGTGCTTCAAGTGCGCAATGGGACGTCAACTACGACAGAAGACACAAGGTTAGTAAAAGAGCGATTTTAGACGTGCACTGAAATTGCATGTCGACACGGCACCTCGCGTGCATTGCTGCCCCGTTTACAAACCAGGGCACTGTCACGAAAGAGGGGAGGTGTTTTAGGAACTTTATCAACTATGCACTGACCAACCGTGTTTAAAAAAAAAAAATAAAAATAAAAAAAAAAAAAAATAAAAAAAAAAAAAAAAGAAGCAGCCCCTCCGTACGGTCCCTTCTCTTCTGCGCATAGTTTGCTTGTTTCGTTTCGCTGGACTTTGATGCTACTTTTGGAAATCAAACTTTCACCTTTGCGCTGAGTGTTGGCGAATCGAGAATCAGGTCAGCCTGTTTGGAATTAGTCACATCGCAGGGTTCGTTACGTTTTCTATTGGGAAGATTATTTATTTAGGCATCAGGTGCCGGAATGTAAATGCGTTTCCTTATATTTATGACGATGGTATCGTACCACTTGCCAGACATTTACATTTTTTGTGTAAAGTCGTTGTAATTGCTTTGTTTAACTTTGTGCTTGTTATATACATATAATTTGCTTTTCACTCATTTGTGCACAAGAGTCGTTGATGTATAAATGTTATTTGAGTTACAAGTCTTGACATTACTCAGCTTACCGTAGTATCGGTTGTCGCTATTTTTTTAGGGTTTTCACGTAGGCATTCTGGTCACTGGAACTGAGTCTTAATTAGCATTTTAGAGACAGCCAAAGCCTTGTTGCATCAGTAATTTCCCCATCATTCGCGTGGTGCTTCCCGCAGAAATCGAAAGTGCGAGACTGTAGGTGGATGGGCTACAACAGTTCAAAGATATGTTTTGAACAACTTTCGGATCGAAGGGTTGTTTGGAAACTTGCGTTCTCATGCAAATGAGAAGTTAGTTCACATTTTTATGGCGACGAAACATCAAATTACAGAGTGCACTATTCAACACAGCAGGACTCACGCAGGAAGTCAAACTATTTTATTCGACCTTGTTGTGATCGTGACACATACCTCTCCCAGTGACTCACCGCGCTTTTTATCCACTGCCAGGTCTCCGTAGACATTCTGCAAGAGCGTGTAAATATCTGTATTGCACTATGTGGGTTTGTGGATGGGTTTGTGGATCCGCCTAGATGCTAAACACTTGTTATTTTTATACCCAAACTAGTTTCGGCGGAAAACCTGCCATCCTCAATGGATTTTTGTTAAAGCTAACTAAATGAATATAAAAGGACATATTTACAAAACTGTATAATATACTGTAGTTTAACGTATACTTTTTTTCGTTGTATCACTAAATAAACATTCATTTCAGCGTGTTTAGGCCTCGGTTTTATTTTTTAGCTGTTATTGCGGTTTGTGAGGGTATCGATATTGGGCTGTGTCAATATGAAATCGCACTCACGTTCGTTGGTCGGTCCTCTGAATGGGCTTGATAGGACGTACTCACATCACAAGTAAACATATTCCGCCTCTGGCAATTGTTTGTAATTTGCGTCATTTTTGCGTGTGTCGCGACTCGTGACATGTGTCGTATATAGCGAGATTGTTTCTGTATCTGTGGCACGTGGTTTGATAGCTTTTATACTTTGTGTTGTGGTACTGTGTGTGTGTGTGTGTGTGTGTGTGTGTGTGTGTGTTTATTGACACCTGTGTCCTGTGTTAGTTCATCTGAGGCATTGAAGAGTGTGTTGTTGCAAAGGTTGTGTAAAAGGAAACAAGCAGTGTGAAAGTGCAAAATAGCCTAATGACGAAAGATACGGAAATGAATGTTTATATAGTGATACAACGAAAAACAACTGTGTACCTTATACTACCATATGTTTTACAGTTTTGTAAATATGTCCTTTTGCATTCTCTTAGATTAAATACAAAAACCACTGAGGATGACGGGTTTTCCGCCGAAACTAGTTTAGGTAAGAAAATAACAAGTGTTTTGTAACGCAAACACGAACCAATAGAAGAGTTTCAAATGTCAGTGACATATTGCTCTAGTTTTCCGAGAAAATTCGGTAATTATTTTCTTTTAAAATTAGCTGATATTGCAGGATCAGGAGAGCGATCTGAGAAATTTGATGAAAACACCAAGAGGAACTTGCTCGTTGAAACCGGCAATCAGTAAAGAAACGACTTTCAAATAAATTGCGATCTAGGCTGCGACTTAATGTTGCGAGTTTTCGTCATAGTTCGTACTAAGTGAAAACCGAGAATTTCCTGTGTATTTATAATCCAATATTCTACTAGTCCTTCTCCCTTCCTTCCCGTACCTCTTTTCTTTCACCCTCTCACGGTCCATGTTCTCCCTCCATTCTCTATCCATCTCCTCCTATCTCCTCTATTTCCTCCATCGATCTCTCGGCCTTTCTCTTCCTCCCCTTGTCATTAAATAATTACTACCACAAACCCACTTTCATAGTAATCCGAGAAACGGTGTGGTTTCGATGGCACTCCTTACCATAAACCATACGGTGGCTTGCAATTTATATATTTGTTCTCCATAAAACATTAATACATGTGCCAACTTTCATGGTCACCTGCCAAAATAAGTCGAAACTGATTCTAGGATACCCTCCGACATATAAAATCCAATATGGGCAGTAACCTACCTCTTGCTTTGAAGTGCAAATGTACAAAGTTTCATCAAGATGGGAGTTAACTGTAGACTGATGAAGAAGTGTGTTGCAAATAACCAAATTTCTTCAATAAACTGTAGTATCGAAATCTGTTGTAAGGTACACTCCGCCATGCACTATAAGGAAATTTTATGTTGCCAATGACCTTCCTGTGGGCTTGAAGTTCAAGTGTGCAAAATTTCATCAGTATCGGAATAAAAAGGTAGATTGTCGTCGAAGTCAGCTGCAACGTGCTCTCTGCACTATACCATCCGATGAATTGTAATGTTGTCAATAAGAACAGGCATTTGAATTGTGCAAAATGATATCAAGATAGGAATAAAACTTTAGATTTCTATGAATTACAAACAAATAACAAAATACACGGACACACTATATGTAAGATTTAGAATATGTCCGTCACAGACTCCAGTTTTAAGGCTAGTTACAGCCCTGCCTCCTATCAGATATAAATTAAACTGTACGAAATTAAGTAGGGATATTGAGAGACTTCCCATACAAAAAGACAAATATCTTTAACCAAATTTTCCATTAAAATGTATTATTATATATTGAACACGTTTCCTATTATTAAGGGTGCTTCAGTGGGCATTTACTGAAGACAGACAACAAAAACAAATTTCCTAGTCTTATGAGAATGATGACAGGGATTTAGGAAGAAACTGGCTCTTGTTTCGTTTCGATAGCGATCCTGACTTGCTATATTCGAAGATTAAATTTATCCTGCGTTAGAAAATTTTTCGATGATCTGAATTCGCCTTCCAAATAAGCGCTCGTTTCCTTAACCACTGTACTATAAACATCGGCAAGGAAGGAAAGAAATAAAAAGTATTTTTCTCTTCTTGTGACATATAGACCCAAAACGGGATGAAAGGCTGATTCAGAGAAATCTAATGAAAAAAAAGTCCTCGCGCCGAGTCTGTATGTCTTCGATAAACTCAAAAACTACTTAATGTGTTTTCATACAATTTTCACTATGGACGGTGTTATTAATGAGTAAGGAACAGGTGTATAATTTATTAATATGTAATGGGTAAGTGAGGGCGAGCAAAAATCCGCGAAATAGAGCAATAAATACCCTACGTCGTATAGTAAGTTCAATACAAGAAGTAAGCAATCAATTATTACCGCGTGCAAACTGGTGGAATTTGTTTGGCAAAATAAAACGTGGCTGACAACGCAAAATAAAGTGAAAAACATATGAGTGTGTAGGCACCTAATCTCCTTGGTAGGCACGTTGCCGCGCTGTGGTCAGTGATATACATCCATCCTGTATCGAGATCACTGGAGGATTATTGTTTTATAATTCGACGCTTGCACGGTTTCATCATTTAGAATTTAATAATGACCAAGACATTATGCCCTATAATAAGGACATCAAACACATCAGTTTCAATAAGGCAGACACGATATTTGAGCCGAAGCAAGGCGGGTATTACGCTGTAAAAGATCTTTGACGAAGATTTTAGTAACGAAATAGTTGTCTTGTAGCCTTTTATGTAGTGTTTCTCGCGTGTGCATTCCTTGAAAAGAATGTGAAAACATTCTAGACGAAACCGTGATAGCTCACACAAATGTACTTCATGAGCTACACTGTCAAGACGTAATCATGAATAGTTTGAGAACGGGGGACCAAACATTTTAACTCGCTCACATATTATAAATACTTAAATTCATCATAATCGATGTTTCAGGAAGCCTTAAAACTGTTCCATTGTGTAAATAATGAACATTGACATAGGTTACATGTACCATGCTGAACATAACTTCGTCAGAGAATTTATCATAATTAAGAATATTTTCGTAGTTCTTTCATGTTATGCTTGCATGTGCAGCATTGTGCCTTATGCGCAGCAGAAGAGTTTTAATACGAAGTTTCATGCTACATGACATTTATTTTACTTAATTTTCGGAAACAAAAAATTTTCGTATAATTACTTGCACCAGTGGTTAAATATTTAAATGCAACGTCCAAATAAAGAAAAAATACAGAGCTAACTGGTGAAGTGCTTTATTATGCCAATCATGAATGCAGTTTCTGCTGATGATCGTCCCAGTTATAGCAACAAGCAAAATCTGTTCCAGCAGGCAGTAAAATACAGAAATCCTACAGTGGAGGCCTACCATTTCCAGTATTCTTTCAGACAAAAGTGAACCAAAATGTAAATCACTTAAGGAGGGCTTAAGAGGCTAGGTTAGAGTACAAATAAAAACATTTATTTCACATACGCATCTCCATATATCCTTTGGTCTATTTAATTTCTTCCTTTTCATCAGCCACAGAGAGCCACTTTGAATGCATCTGACAGCAGCAGCTTTTTCTTTATACGATGCTAGCCGCATATTTTAGTCACTGTCCGTGGCATTAAGAAATATTCCGGACAGTTCATACTTTGCAATGATCACTAAGACAGTACCCAAGCAACGAGCATACTCCGAAGTTAATTTATAGGTTAAAAGGCACCAAAGCAAGAAGAAACGCACGTATACAGTGGCGAACTGTTATAAAAGCTACTCCCTCACTCTAACTTTTTATCAGATAAAGAAATCCTTTATAAAATATGTCCTAGTGTATTGTCAAAGATTTGACCAAAGACCTTAGATAAATGACGAAGAGAGTGAACAGTGAAGTCAGTTTATTGTTGAACCTGGAGAGAAATGTTACGCAAACAATTCACGAGTTGTGTTAGGAACGTAACATGAAGCTCTGCTACCCTTTAGAAGTTTAAGTTAAAATAGTAAAAGATATTGAGCACATGTTGTTTTACAGATCTCGTAACTTCCCAACGAAATAGATAAAGGCACAGTAAAAATGGAAATGATGTAGGCAAAAGAACAGATTGCACAAGTTAGTGAGGAAATCGGCTGGCAGGCAGTAACATAAATTTTCAGATACGTTCCAGTGTTAATATAACCGTAAATATGATTTCTCTTTCCAGTCTAGTTTCTGTTAAACGTTGTTAGGACACAGCTTTTCTGAATCGTTATGTGGACTAAATTCATTCTCCAGAGTTGGATTTTGCATAACTTGCGGGACTTTCAATTGAAGATGGAATCCCAGAGAGGGCTATAACGTAATTCTTTATTCGATGCGTTCCCCATAAAGTGATATTCCGATCATAATCAAATATTTCCGACCAATGTGAAGCATTGGTTCGTTACGTTTCAATTCCCCACAGAACTTTTCCAATAACGTACTTCAGCTGAAGATTAAATTCCGTTAGGAATGAGAAGACAGTCGATGATATGTGTCGTAACTACCTACGCTCATAATCGGCGAATAACAGTAAAACTTCACGAGTAAATCTCAGATAGTGAAATGTCATGAATCTGTGTCTATAATGCCGAAATAAAATTTCTTTTACCGCGTTTATCAACTTAAATACTGAAAACTTCCTCGTTGTGTAGTAATGATATTATAGCTTATGGTGAATGCCTTTGTAAATATTGCGAAGTCACAGAGTACAGTAAGTTGTCCAAATGTGTAACACCATGTAGTACCAATGTGTCCAGTTCAATAATGTTGTATCGATTTGGAAAATAAAAAAATAAATAAATAAATAAAAATAGACCTCAGTGGGAGAATGTGGCCGTAGTATACGACTATGTCAGCATCGCTAATAAAATGTTATCCCTCCCCTAAGTGTTGCTTACTGAAAAAAAATTTTCTTCTCTATCTACTTAAAGGATAGATACTCTCATAAATGCTCAAGTGAACGAATCCCACTTATTCGTTTTCTCTTCTCCGCTTTACAGTGTAATTCCTTTTGTACTCTGAATGCTGTCGCCTTTGTTTTTCAATTCTCAGATAGTTATTTTGACATTTGTGTACTCTGCATCTGCCCTTTCGGTATCATTTCTTTTCCAGTTACATAATAATTTCTCTGCAATCATTTTACTTAAGCTTTCTTGTACTTGCTGTTTGTTTCATTTGACTTTTGTTACTGTGTTTTTTACCAGAACACTTTTGTACGAGGTCTGACGTTCCGCATAATTCGAAAAAATGTTCCTTGTTTATATACAATCTGTGAAACTTAGAAGACATCTGTAAGATATATATATATATAATGTGTGTGTGTGTGTGTGTGTGTGTGTGTGTGTGTGTAACTAGTGACGATCAATGTAAATACAAGTAAACAATCCCTGAGACGTATTTTCGTCTCAAATACGCCAAAGACATTAATGATAAACCTGAAGCACTGACTTAAAATTTGTGATGCGACCGGGAAGTGAACCCAGACCTCCATGCTTACTAGGCAGACGTCTCACGGCTACACTACCGCATCACTAGCGATTAAGGCTCCTTGGAATAGTCCAAGCACGATTTCCTTAAGCTTAGACTATTCCAAGGCCCCTTAATCACTAGTGATGCGGTAGTCTAGCGGTAAGAAGTCTGCCTAGTAATCATGGAGTTCCGGGCTCGATTCCCGGTCGCATTACAAATTTTAATTCAATGCTTCAGATTTATGATTAATGTTAGTAACGATCAGTTCAAAGTACTAAAGTGATGTTGCTAGCAACTGGAAGAAATTACTTAAATATAGTGAAATTTAGACTGGATTGTTATAAGAATGGATTGTTTTTCTAGAAATGGAACCACAATAATACAATTATTATTGTTTCCAGTTTACAGGACATTAGCCGTTATTATTATGAAAACTATGGACAGATATACAGAAGTTTAGTTTACAATTGTTTGAATGATTAACTTTAATCAAAGAAAACTCGGCAGAATGGCTGAAGTGGTACGCCTACTTGACTTGAACCCAATTTAATTACCTTATTTACGGTCGAGGATGTCACGTCGTAATAAATGTTGTGAAGTTTTGGAAATGTGGTCTGCAATTACTGATCGGAGGGAGGGGATGAAATCTCCTAAGCTTTCGCACATTAGCTATGACGGCTGGCTGTTGGCTGCAACATCTTCTCTGAATCCAAAAATACTCTCTTTCTCAGCCTTAATCGACCTCTGCTGAGTGAACTCTCCCTACGTCTCGATTAAGTCAAGAACGCCGTATCAGCCCTAGTCCCTCTTTCTGTTTGTGAGGTATTTCGGTCAGAAAACCAACCCACCACAATGCCACTCAATATGCGCCCGCTAGCGTTAACTAATTACACTCTGTTCGTGTTCACACCGGATATTAAGTATCGCGAACAACACAATGAACACCGTGCAATCTAAAGACTCCTCCACTGGAGTATGAGTGAGATAAAAGCGCTCCCTCACAGTGCAGTACTCTTAAGGTGAGATTAATACTTGTTCCATAGATCACATACACGACGGAACGTTTTTGTTTAGTAAATGGTGTCTATACATGGCAATATTTTAAGGATTTTTTAAATTTAATTTAATTTTTTAAGTCTTATCTAAAAATTCATCTGAAGTGTAGGAGTTGCCGTTCAGAAATTCCTTTAATTTCTTTTTAAATACCAGTCGGCTATCTGTCAGATTTTCGATACTACTTGGTAAGTGACCGAAGACTTTTGTGGCGGCACAATTCACTCCTTTCTGTGCAAAAGTTAGATTTAACCTTGAATAGTCAATATTACCCTTTCTCCTAGTGTTGCAGCTATGCACACTGCTATTACTTTTGAATTGGGTCGAATTGTTAATAACAAATGCCACGAGTATATATATATATATATATTGTGAGCTACAGTGAAGATCTCTATATCCTTAAATAAATTTATCCAGGATGATCTTGGATGGGCTCCAGCAATTGTTCTGAGTACACGCTTTTGTGCAATGAATACTTTTTTACTAAATGTTGAAATCCCTAGAATATGACCCCATATGAAAGCAATGAGGGGAAATAGGCATAGTAAGCTAAATTACCGACATGTATATCACCAAATTTTGCAATGACCCTGATAGTAAAGTAGCTGAACTCAAAAGTTTCAGCAAATCTTCAATGCGTTTCTTCCAATTCAATCCCTCATCAAAGCAAACACATAAAAATTGTGAATATTCTACCTTAGCTACAGATTTATTTTCAAAGTATAAATTAATTAATGGTGTCATGCCATTTACTGCATGAAACTGTATACACTGGGTTTTATCAAAGTTTAATGAGAGTCAATTTGTAGAGAACCACTTAATTATTTTCTGAAAGACATCATTTACAATTTCATAAGTTAATTCTTGTTTGTCAGGCGTGATAGCTATACTTGTATCGTCAGCAAAATGAACTCGCTTAGAATCTTCGTGAATATAGAATGGAAACTGATTAATATATATTAAAAACAGCAAAGGGCCCAGGACCGAACCTTGTGAGGCCTCATTTCTGATAACTTCATGTTTAGAGGAGTTCATTGCTTCTTCTGTATCATGTGATATGCTTATTTCAACTTTCTGCACTCTCCAGTTAAGTATGATTTAAACCATTTGTGCACTGTCCTACTCATACCACAATACTTAAGCTTATCTAGAAGAATCCCATGATTTACACAATCAAAAGCCTTTGAGAGATCACAAAAAATCCCAACTGGTGATGTCCGGTTATTCAAAGCATTTAATATTTCATCAGTGAAGGTGTATATAGCATTTTCTGTTGAAAAGCTTTTATGAAAACCAAACTGACATTTTGTTAGAACTTTATTTTTACTAATATGTGAAGCTACTCGAGAATACATAACTTCAAAAAATTTTTAGATATGCTGTCAAAAGTGAGATGGGGCGGTAGTTGTTGACATCAGAAGTATCCCCTTCTTTAGGCAAAGGTTTAACGATAGCATATTTCAGTCTTTCCAGGAAAATGCCCTGCTTTAAAGAGCTATTACATATATGACTAAGAGGGAACAAGCTGGAAATGCCTCAATTCCATGCGATAGTTTGCTCTTGAGAGAGCTTAATATTTTCGTAATTTCTGAAGGAGATGGAATTCCAATTGTATCAGATTGTGAAGGTATGGCCTCTTCCATTAATTGCCTTGCTCCTTCTAATGAACATTTAGATCCTATTTTCTCTACAACATTTAAAAAGTAATCATTAAAAATGTTTTCAACTTCTGACCTCTCGTTACTAAAGTTTCCATTTGTTTTGATGGTCATACCCTCTTCCTGTGCACTTGGTTGCCCTGTCTCCCTTTCGATAATATTCCAAATTGTATTAATTTCATTATCAGAGAAACTAATCTCAGACATGATGGACATGCTTCTGGTTTTTTAATAGCTTTTCTTAATGTAGCATAGTAGCTTCTATAACATTTGATTGTTTATTGGTTACTACTCTTTCTTGCAGATAGATATAGTTCCCATTTTTTGGTTACAGGATATTTTTATTCCTTTAGTAAGCCATGGTTTCTTCGTGGTTTTTTAAATTATGTTTAGCTAATTTATTGGGGAAATAGTTTTCAAATACCCTTACAAATGTATCACGAAACAAGTTATATTTTAAATTTGCATCAGGTTCCTTATAAACTTCATCCCAGTCTAACTGCTGTAGTCTTTCTTTGAAATTTCTAGTTGTTAGCGCACAACTCTGAAGAACTGTTTCGAATTACTGAACAGAGCTATGTCATATACTGTTACTAGCTGTGCACCATGATCAAAAAGACCATTCTTAACAGGACAAGCATATACGGTTGTTAAACTTATCTTGGTCTATAAAAATGTTATCTATCAATGTACTGCTGTCCTTTACTACCAGATTAGGAAAATCGATAACGGTTGTCAGATTGTACGAGCCACGTAAGACATCCAGGTCATTCTTCCTATTACACTCTTTTAGTGAATCAACGCTGAAATCACCATAAATAATGATTTGCTTCTCCCTATCTGACAGTTGGCACAACAAGTCATCCAAGTTTTCCAGAAATAAATGGAAGTTTCCTGCAGGAGACCTATATACTGTGACAATTATAAGAGCGTCATCATTAAGCTGTCAGGCACATGCTTCAATACGTTGATCTACACAAAATGTTTTTCTTTCCAAAATTTTTACACTCGCACAGTTTTTGACATATATGGCAACTCCTCCACTTACCTTTTTATCTCACATTTGCAGCTAATTTATATCCACTGACATTCACATTTCCCATACCAGTGACAATGTAATGCTCTAGCAGGCATAGTATATCCATTACATTATGAGTTTCTATAAGAATCTAAGCAAACCAAAAGCTCATCCATTTTACTCTTTAGTCCCCAATATTGTGGTCCAAAATGCTTGCATTTTTTACTTTACTTTTATGAAAAACATTTGATTTTGCAACATATTTAGCACCTGCATGCCTGAGCTCACTGGATACTGAACGTAGCCTTAAAAAATAAATACTTCCATGAATTTCAGTGACTCCCCTTAAGGATTTTGCTATCAACCCAGTCAGTTTCCCCTTACCTTTCGTATTCAGATGCAGGCCATGCCTAGTGAAATCCCACCTATCAATAACGTCAACAGGAACCAAACCTAAGTCTGACAGGGTAGCCGCCCTAAGCAGTTGATCAATCTCGATATTGACCCCCCTGACAGACCATTTCAATTGGGGACGATCATACCGCAGAAAAGCAGGCAACAGTCCAACATTTGTCTGGGTCGTTGCAGAAGCTATTTTAAGTAAGTCACAGTCAATACTGTAGCCCTGATCCCTATCAATGCTGTTTCCCACCCCACCCACTATCACAACATTATCCTCTTTTGTGAAACCCTTACACAAGGAGCCTATATCCTCTACCACCTGGCTAAGACCTACACTGGGCTTGAAAAAGTTTGTGACCTGGTACCTGTATCCTAGTTTTTCCTGCAAAATCGGGCCCACACCTCTTCCATGGCTACTTCCACAACATAACTTTCCTCCTACTATCTACTTTCTTTTTTTGAAACCGTTGGTATCCTAGTGAATCTTTTTTCCTAATTGCATCTACTTATAAGGAGCCTCTTCCTCACTTAACTGTGGTAGCAAGGCAAATTTGTTTGTGCCAATTGTGAAGCTGTCATTAACTATACTCTCTCTGTGTCCCCTCTTCACTACTACCATTTCCCACCCATGCTCATCCTTCTTCCCACTTAACCTCGTAATTTCCCCCCTAGCACTATCCAGATCTGCCTTCCTGTTCAACTATTTTTCTGTCCCTTGAACAAACTTTGCGAAACGAAGAGACTCGTTTGCTTCCTCCTTTCCCACACCACTACATCCCTCCCCTCTCCCCCCAGTGGAAACACTTGTCAGAACAGCTGCATAGAGCCCCAGCACGAACAAACCTACTGCAGCTCAAACACTGTGCATTCATGATTGTTCAATTGTTTCTTAAGCTTAAGGGACTTAACTGCAGGGTAATCAGTTCCTAAACTTACAAACTACTGATGAACTACCTTATACTAAAGACGTCACAAATATCCATGCCCTAGGGAGGATTCGAACCCCTGACGGGAAACGGCCTCGCGCATCTCAGCACAGCGCCTCAATGCGCTTGGCCACTCCGCCGGTGCTTCATAATTGTTACGAGATTTACTTTCGCGATATCGACAATATATATTAACTACAGAAAGAAAGGGTTACGAGATATGTTTAGGATACTAAAATATGTTGAAGCTGTTGGTAAATGCACTTAAAATTGCGGTATAACGCTAAATCTGCACACTCTGGAATTTGGCTATGACAACTTTTCGCTGTTATTATAAAAAAAAAAAAAAAATAAAAAAAAAAAAAAAAATGATAATAATGATAAAAAAATATCTTTTATGGTGAGCTCGAAGAGCACACTAATAAACGAATTCAATTAGTTAACTGTGTTAACTGCACTAAAAATTACGGAAAAACTAAGTATGCACACTCGGAATTTAGGCCTAACAAGGACGTATGTAAACAAACGGAACTTTTAGTGATTACTGGATCAATACGTGAATAAAAGAAAAACTTATAATGGTAAGCTTGAAGAGCACACTAATAAATGTTTTTAGCTACTTAAGTGTTAAACTACGTTTTATTTCTACCTAAATTACTTATCTATTCCGATCGCACTGACACCGCACGTCTGGCCTTGCGCAGGGCAACCAAAGTATCTGCAGGGCTACCAACCAAAGTAATGAATTTTCTCTGTGCACTTGCTCTGAACACAATACCATGGTTACGCACCACCACGTGTTCTCTTGCAGTAGCGGAGGAGAGGAAGAAGTGAAGTCGCTTCTGCCTGTCTCATAAGTACTCTGTGATCAAAAGTCAGTATAAATTTGAAAACTTAATAAATCACGGAATAATGCAGATAGAGAGGTAAAAATTGACACACATGCTTGGAATTACATGGGGTTTTATTAGAACCATAAAAAATTCAAAAAAGGTTCTCTTGCGCGCGTCGTTTGGTGATGATTGTGTGCTCAGTCGCCACTTTCGTTATGTTTGGCCTTCCAGGTCCCCAGACCTTAGTCCGTGCAATTATTGGTTTTGGGGTTACCTGAAGTCGCAAGTGTATCGTGATCGACTGACATCTCTAGGGATGGCCGGCTGCGGTGGCCGAGGGGACTCATGCGCTTCAGTCACGGTCTGCACGGCCACTACGGTCGGGGGTTCGAATCCCCCCTCGGGCATGGATATTTGTGCCGTCCTAGTTCGTAAGTAGTTCATAAGTAGTTTGTAAGTTTAGGGACTGATTACCCCGTAGTCAAGTCCCACAAGCTGTACAAACATTTGAACATTTTGAATCTCTAGGGATGCTGAAAGACAACATCCAACGCGAATGCCTCACCATAACTCCGGACATGCTTTACAGTGCTGTTTACAACATTATTCCTCAACTACAGCTATTGTTGAGGAATGATGGTGAACATATTTAGCATTTCCTGTAAAGAACATCATCTTTGCTTGGTATTAGTTTCTTATGATAATTATTGTCTTCTGATCAGATGAAGCGCCATCTGTCGGACTTTAATTTATTTATTTATTTATTTTTTATAATACGCCATATCATTCCAAGCTTGTGTGTCAATTTTTACCTCTCTATCTACATTATTCCGTAATTTATTAAGTTTTCAAATTTATACTGGCTTTTTGATCACCCGGTATATTCGGCAGCATCTTAATCCATCGTTCGCTTACAATCATGGTATGGCTCGCTGGCCAATAGTAGCAAGTTAACATGTCTGCCAGTCTTCCGTCCCTCAGATACCCTCTCTGTTGCTCCTTGCTGCTAACAACAGCGTAAATTTCGTCATGTTATTCTCGCGCAGGTGGTCGCTCGCTTTTAGCTTTATGTGACAAAAACCTTTTGCTCCCTTGCTTCTAAAAGGGTCGGAGTTTCCTAAGTGGTGGAAGGGTTGGGTTTTACTCTGGGCATTTATGGCACCCCATCACCTGCCTCATGCTTGCCCAAACAGCTCGCTTCATAAAAACTGTACCTTTTACTGCGTGTCAAAGGTAGTTGCTCCTCCAATATATTGTCGTGTTTGCGATATGATTAAGTAATTAACATATAAAAATGTACTTGTTATTCTTAAATCTGGTCATATCCTATTGAGTTTATACTCAAATGAATCGTCTTGACGAGTAGAATACGATTATGAATATGGATATTTAAGTCAGGAGAACACGACTCTTTACAGAGTTGTTTCTGTAAGGATGTGAAAAAATTTAACAGGCTATGGCAGATGCTTCACTGGGTATTTTTATTCAGGGTATTTGGTATCCGAAAAGCCAGCTTAAGGAAATAATAAGAATACAATCACATTACTGTGTACTTTCTTATTTACCTGAATAACAGTTGACTGTAAATACCATTATTGACACAGTGAGTGAACTATTTAGTCAATATCTCACAGAATTTACTGAAACTGACGGCCATGAACCTCAAAATAAACATGACATCGGCGAACACGGTTCTGATGCACATGGACAAATATCCCTGGTGTGTTTCGATTCAAAAGCAACTACAATTCTGTCCACTAATTTCACAGGGGTCGCATACAGAAGCAAATTTAGATATCCACATAGAAAACAATTAAGGGGATTCAGGTCAGGTGACCCCGCAGACCATAGAATAGGATTTCCCCTTCCAATCCAGTGACCGGGAAATACAGCAATGAGACAGTTACAGACATCCACACTGAAGTGAGACGGTGCAACGTCGTGTTGTATAAGCAACGAACAGTCAAGTGTATGTTCTCTAACAGCTCAGATAGATCTCTTTGGAGCAGTGCTTCCCAAACTGTCCCTCATGGCGACACCCTTTTATAGCTTACAATTTTGCGAGACACCCTTTCACTAATATCAATACATATGGTAGAATTTAGATGGTTCTAGCGGGGGGGGGATAAAGTATCGGTTAAATGTAGTTTGTAAACGAAACTGAAATCCTCGTCCGCAATGACATGTTTAATGTTGATCCTGACTGCACCAATTACGTACACTCATCGCAAGAAAAGAAAACATCAGGAACTACGGAGATTTACAACAGAGTAACACCGCAGACAACAATGCCTAACTCACACAGTAACACTTGCTTTTTCTACATGCGACCCAACTTCCGAAACACGAAAACTGAATTTCGGAAACCGTTTTTCGCTGTCGTGTGCACATGTCAGGGCCAGATACGGTTTTGTTGGATCGACTGAAAACGACATCAGGAAATTTCGGATTTCTGATTTAGACAGTACAGTGGCTGTTCCCTTTCAGTTCAATATTATCACATTATTATTACAAATAAAGAGGATTTATTTATGGCAAGTGATGAATTATTATTTAAGTTCTATTGTTATGTTATTGCTTCACCACGACCTCGGAAATCCTGACATATTCGGAAAAAATTGATAAACATTCTTGACAAGTAAGAAAATGAATGTCATTTCTCGTCGCAGAATCTGTTACATACAGGAAACTGAGATAAAAAAAATTAACGCATACCAGGGTTGGAACCGACGATCACTACATTTAAAATACTACTCTCCGTTAACCACCCTATCATATTCCATACTAAACATCGCTACTGAATAGCTTTAGTCAGTGGACAATTGTGACTGCTTTTACAATCTGTGACAGCTTTTACAGCCAGTGTGTCATTGATTGACATTTAATTCTAAGAAATGCTACCGAGGGTGACGTGGCTTTGATAAATCCATTAAAAAACGCTCAGGTGCAGCTTTTTTTAAAAAGGAAAGCAGACAACAGAGAAGGTTCGTTCAAGCAGCTGCCAGTTCCAGCAAACTGCGCATGGGAAGAGCTGTTATCGAGTATCAGCAGCAGCTCTGCGCATGCGCAGTTTGCTGGAATCTGCAAACTGGCAGCTGCTTAAACGAACCCTGAGCGTCCACTGCTGCTGAAGCACAGCTGCCGCCCAGCGGCTGAGAACGCAATTAATGTGCACCGATCAGTGCTTCAGTACGTGATCTGTGGTGCACTGAATGAAGAGACAGATGATTAACTGCAGGCGAGTCTTCAGGGTAGTATGAAGAGAAGGATATTTTTTGTTATATTATGACAAGTTTTTTTATTATTTTTTATTATTATTTTTTCTTTTGTCTAAATTTGTTAGTCTCGCGACACCCTTGATACTACTACGTGACACCCCAGGGTGTCGCGACACCCAGTTTGGAAAGCTCTGCTTTGGAGGAACCTATAGGTGGCTGTACAGATAGCCACGTAGAAGATATGGCATTATGACTTTATAGTAATCAGACTAGTCCACTTGTTTCCTTGCAGGAAATAAAGAATGTGCATGTAAATAAACATCGTTTTTCAACTTGCACTTACGTTAGTTGAAAAATGAGCCGGAAAACAGTCAAATGCGAGACAAAACTGAAGACAGGTTTACTTCCGAATCTCGGCGTCCCCAATCCTGGCTCCCTACCTCAAACTGTTCAGTGGAGCATCCTCTACGTCCTGTTAAATGTTTGAATGCTCTAACAAAAACTCTGTGTCTGTAACCACAAAGAACATTTTAGCAATCCTCTGTGCTCATAGCCCGTTAGTATACGAAACAAATTATGAAATCAGGGATTTGTATTCCCATTTCTGAAGCATGAGTCCTCCTGTAGTTTCACCAGCACGTGTCAACAAATTAAGAGTATTACCAGTGCCAACAATCACATTGTAGCATTACTCAATTCGATAAAGAACGATTCGAATTTTTAATAGATTATCAGTTTGACAGCATGATAGATGTGGAGTTTATCACTTTTAGTTTTAAAAAAATTGACATTGATTTCTGGATCTCTCGGGTACTTTCAGTTTTGGATGAATAAACTCTTCCTCTGAGTTACTTGTGGCTTTATTTAACTACATCTACATGGGATACTCTGCAAATCACATTTAAGTGCCTGGCAGAGGGTTCATCGAACCACCATTATACTATTTATCTCCCATTCTATTCTCGAATAGCGCCCGGGAAGAAAGAACACTTGAATCTCTCAGTTCGAGAGTGGGAGTCAACAATATATTTTCGCATTCTGAGGAGAATGTTGGCGATTTGAGTTTCGTAAGTAGCCCACGCCGTAGCGATAAGCGCCGTTGTTGTAATGATTCCCATCCCAGATCCTGTATCATTTCCGTAACGCTGTCTCCCCTGTATCGTGACAATTCGAAACGAGCTTCCTTTCTTTGGACTCTTTCCATGTCCTCCGTCAAACCCACCTGATAAGGATCCCACACTGGGCAGCAATACTCCAAAAAAGGACGGACAGGCATAGTGAATGCAGTTTCTTTAGTAGTTCTGTTGCATGTTTTAAGACTACTGCCAATAAAACGCAGTCTCAGGTTCGCCTTTCCCACGACATTATCTAAGTGTTCTTTCCAATTTAAGTCTGAAGTAATAGTAATTCCTAGGTATGTAGTGGAGTTTACGGCCTTCACTTTTGATTGATTTATCTTGTAAATAAAGTTTAACGGATTTCCTTTTGTACTCATGTGGACGACTTCACACTTCTCATTATTTAGAGTCAATTGCCAATTTTTACACCATACTGATATCTTATTCAGATCGTTCTGTAGTTGGTTTTGATCTTCAGATGATTTTACTAGACGGTAAATGACGGCGTCATCTGCAAACAACCTAAGACAGCTACTTACATTTTCCCCTAAATCGTTTATGTAAATAATGAACAGCAGAGGACCAATAACACTACCCTGTGGAACGTCCGATATCACCTCTGTTTTAGTCGATGCCTTACCATCGATTACTACGGACTGTGTCCTCTCTCAGACAGGAAATCCCCAATCCAATTGCAAATTTGGGGCGATATACCATAACCATGTAATTTGATTAAAAGCCGTTTGTGAGGTACGGTGTCAAAATCCATCTGGAAATCAAGGAATCTGGAAACGATTTGCTAACCCTTGTCGATAGCACCTATCACTTCGTGTGAATAAAGAGCTACTTGTGTTTCGCATGAACGATATCTTCTAAATCCGTGTTGACCTTGGGTCAATAGATCATTCTGTTCGAGATAATTCATAATATTTGAATACAGGATATGTTTCAACCCTGCTGCAAATTGACGTCAATGAAATAGGCCTATCAATGCAGACATATCTTCTTTTCAGTAGTTTCCAGTTCATGTCACGCATATTACCATGAATTCCCTAATAATGCATTTTTTAAATATAATAACTTTGTAAGTAACGAAAACTAATACCTCTGGTGATTCAATGTTAGTATTTTTTTTTTTTTTTTTTTTTTTTTTAATATAGGAATCGCATATACTAACATCGAATCACCAGTGGTATTATTATTCGTTACTTATACAGTGATTATATTCAGAGAAATGCATAGTTACGGAATTCAGGGTAATAAATGTGTGACATGAACTGTAAATTATTCAAAAGAAGAATAAGTCTGCATCGATAGTTAAATATAGCCACTCGTAGCTCAGAGGAAAAGTTTATTCATCCAAAACTGAAACTACCTGCGAGACCCTGAAATCTAAGTTTCTTGCATCACTGACAGTCGCTTTGTAAACATTGTACCTCATCTCATTTTCGAGTTACATGTAATTGTTCTCACAAATAAGATAGGAGAAGGCACATTAAATGTATTGCTCACGGCGTCTCCGCATAGTCAGACCAACGACATCACAGGCAGGTTGCCAATGTGCTGTTTGAAATCGGCTGCCATTGTGGATGGTACACATTATTGAATAATAACTTATATAATCTTGATTGCTCTCATTCGTGAAATGGGAAAAATAAGAGCATATACTATTATGTTAGCTTAATTTTGCACTCTACATAGAACACGTCTATCTACCAGTTCCAAGCACATTTTTCCGTTAAAAATAGGATCCTGAACTTACGGAAAGTGTGAATAGTTTAATTGAAGGTCGAGTGAGTGGTAGTAGTCATGCAGAAAAACCTCACCATCAGGCACGACGTCTTAAACCTTGAAGGACCGTGTGTTGATATACAGATGCGCAGCTCGCGTATCACGGCAGATGCCAGCATATGCCTACAGTAGTTGAGTAAACGTTCGCAGAACTGTTGGCATGACTACAAGACTGTGAGTCTCCTGACGTGCATTTGTTTGAATTTCTTTATCCATGAGTGAAGTCTCCCAGAGATTTTCTTTCGCTGTGTTTCCCTAACAGAATCTACACAAGTTATAAATGTATTGTTTCTTTTGAAATAATTGTTTCTTTGATTTTTATGCGGACTTTTGCGTGTGTATATTTGAATGAACAGTGTGCATTAAAGGTAAAAGCGAACTATACCTGAAGGCACTCCTGACTGCATCAGCTTCTGGACGTGACTTGATTCTTGTGAAATGGCAAGACGTCAGGTGTGTCAGCGTTCTGAGCACTTTCTCAGGTACATACCCAGAAAGCCAGGTTGCAAGATATGACAAAAAAACAAAGCATCGTGTCCAAATACAATGTCCAAAGATAGTGAAAGTGTACAACAAGTTTATGGGAGGTGTTTACACTATGACTTCTTATTAGCTCTGTACTGAACGACAATCATATCAAAGAAATGTTACATGAGACTGTTCTTCCATTTACTGGACATGGTTGTTACTTGTCTACTTCACAAGAGAGTCTGCATTGAAAAGAGTGTTGAAGAGAAAATCCTGATGATTTCAAGTTTGATATTGCTGAATCCTCGAGCTAATCAGGAAAACCATCCAAGAGACAATTTCTCACCAGGCAATAGTACAAAAAAGAGAAGGCAGCCAAATACAGCGAATGCTGATATCAGGAAGGGCCGAGTCGATCACTGACGTAACTACAGTCGAAAATCTGACAGATGTAAGCATAATAAATGTCAAAAAATAACAAAAGTAATGTGTATGAACTATGACACCTATTTGTGTTTTTACCAGATAGAAATTGTTTAAACATTTTTCACCATATCTAAATTCTCGAATTATGTAATTGCAAAGGAGTAAAATTTTGAAAATAGATTAATACCCAAACTTTCTAATGTTTTTCATTCTTTTAATTAATACATTTCACTTTAAAGTCTTAATTTGCTGATATACCATAAATTTTAAACGAAGTTACCCAAAATTTTAGTATCTTCTACTAACTAATATGTAAGTACTCACAACATCCGTATTTGTACAGTGTATATATGAATATGCGGAGTGATATTTTCCAAAATATATATACTAGAAAGTTTATGTTCATCTATTTTACATTCAGGGGCACCACGAAGTCTAATTCCAATGTTTTTGCTGGAAAATTCTTACTTTAATTACTCTTGTGTGATAGAGGGTTAATTTATTACTTTCAAAACACAAGTTTTATTAGCAGCACATTTTTCATTGAATTACTTAATGTACCTGCAAAAGTAATCATTGTGCAACATGTAGTTCAGGAGACGTAAAATCATAAACATAGCTGCAAAGTTCTTGTTTGCGTCTTCACTTATGATTGTTTTAGTGCTAGTACAATCTGTTTAACACGTTAACGCACTTTTTGTAGTCAACTGATGGTGAACATTTCTCACGCTTTGGTTCTATTTTATTGTCAATAAAATTAACTATTGAGATTACTCACAGTTTTTTATGTTGCCCTCTTCATGTTTTTCGTTGTACTCATATTTCCACTTATGCTGACACACTATTTTAAATTAGTCTTGTTGACCAAAGCCGCCAGAAGCTTCGCCATTTCTGTGGTATGGCAGCCTAGATTTATCTTTTGTTTTGAATGTGTTTGTTGACTTGCTTTGATGTTCTTTGGCTTGCATTGTGAGATGGCTTCATGTTTTGTGTGAAGTGTTCTTCAAATGTTGAATTGCTATTGCCATATTTCCATGATCGTTTATACTTTTTACATCTTGTTTCAACTTTTCTGCTGGTCTGTCCTCAGTACAGAGCATTGCAACTGTTACACTAGAGCACGAAAATAACGGATATTATATTGATGTCAGTGTTATCTTTTTATATACATTACTGGTATGCTATTTTTATTCATTCTTTTTTTGGAGTATCTGCAAAGTCAGTTTACTTCCATAATTTGTTTGCTGAGTTTCTATGTCCTTGGTTAATGTTGTACTTTCTTTGTCAGTTAGTGGTGAGTGTAAGAGTCCCTGGTTATGTGTAGTGCTTTGTTTCTCTATTGTTATGTTCTTTTGGACTTGGTTATTCAGTTTTCTAATAAGGGTATTCTAGTATCTTTGCTGTCTGTATTATTACGCCAAACTCTTGTTTGTAATTGTGTTTTTTGAGTGGTATTGTGTTTAATCTGTGTAACATACATCCGAGAGTTGAGTTCTTTTGCGCCTGTGAATGGTTAGAAGCAGTGGCGTAACTATGACTTGGCTTTGGGGGCGGGGGGGGGGGGGAGATAGATCTGCTTGACGAGCAAAATTTTAGTCAGTATCCAGACAGACTACCATCTACCACTCCCGTTGAAGAAACTAATTCACTCCCATCCAATGAAAGCTTATGGTAAAACCTCCTCAGGTTCCAATCTTTACCTTTACCAGATTTCTTTCTTCTTTTTCTCTTTTCTTCCTCTTCTTTTCGGGTTCTGGGGGGGGGGGGTTCTATCCCCCTCATCCCCCCCCCATAGTTACGCCACTGTTTAGAAGACTGGTGTAATATTGTGTCTGAAGCAGTACTTTTACTTTATACCCTTTATGGTGTAGGATATTTTTCTTGATGATAGATAAATCCAGGAATTTTAATTGACCTATTTGTTCTTTCTCTAGAATGAACATTGTGTTATTGTGTATTGTCTTTATTTCTGTGTGTTCTACAGTTTTTAGTATGTTTTTCGTTTGTGTATGGAATCTGTTTGTTGGGTCTGCATTCGTGTTGTAACTGTATTCCGTGAAATGAATTTTTTTGTCATACTATTCCCGATCTACAACAATATTTATAAACATATGCAATACAGTTAGAATAACATACACAGATCGCTAGCAGACGCACATTTAAACAAAAACGGAACTTGAACATATCTGACCATGCGAGCTAAACAAGTTCAAAGTAAGTCAACAAAGAGATGCCCTCGATACGTTATAAATCAAAACAAATAACAAAACCATCCCGCCAATCCACAGAATGGCGAGTTACTGACCACTATCGTAAACACGATTAATTCAAAACAGACTACCAGTAGAAATTTGAGTACAAAATATGAAGGGGTAACATAAAAAACGTTTGTGAACTCAATACGTAATTTTATTCAGAATAAAATACAACCATAGCACGAGAACTGTTAGCAATCGAGTTTAGGAAACAACACAAAAAATACATTGTGATAGTTGACTACTGAAGATGCGTTAAAATAAAGCGAAACGCTTGTGGTATGAATTACACTTAAAAACGATAATTTAACCTATATATCATGCTTTATTTCGTTCACTCTTTCAAATTCTGAAGTCAGCAGGGGTAAAATACAGGGAAAGGAGAGTTATTTACAACTTGTACAAAAGCCAGACCGCAGTTATGTTGAAAGGGAAGCATCAGTTGGGAAGGGAGTGAGACAGGGTTGTAGCCTTTCTCCGATGTTATTCAATTTGTACATCGAGCAAGCGGTGAAGGAAAGCAAGGAAAAATTTGGAATAGGGATTAAAGTTCAGGGGGAAGAAATAAAAACATTGCGTTTTGCTGATGACATTGTAATTCTATCAGAGACAGCAAAGGACCTGGAAGAGCAGTTGAATGGAATGGACAGTGTGTTGAAGAGAGCGTATAAAATGAACATTAACAAGAGCAAAACAAAAATAATGGAATGCGGTCTTAGAAAATCAGGCGATGCTGAAGGAATTAGATTAGGTAACGAAACAATGAAGGTGGTAGATGAGTTTTGTTACTTGGGTAGTAAAATAACATGCGATGGTCGCAGTACAGAGGATATAAAATGCAGAATGGCAATGGGAAGAAAAGCATTTTTGAAAAAGAGAAATTTGCTAACATCGAATATTAATTTAAGTGTAAGGAAGTCTTTTCTGAAGGCATTTGTGTGGAGTGTTGCCTTGTATGGGAGTGAAACATGGACGATAAGCAGTGCGGACAGGAAGAGAATAGAGGCTTTTGAAATGTGGTGCTACAGAAGAATGCTGAAGATTAGGTGGGTAGCTCGAATAACTAATGAAGAGGTACTGAACCGAATTGGTGAGAAAAGGAATTTTTGGCATACCCTGACTAAAAGAAGGGATCGCTTGGTAGGACACATTCTTAGACATCGGGGAATCGTAAATTTAGCATTGGAGGGAAGTGTGTGGGGTAAAAATCGCAGAGGGAGACCAAGATACGCGTATAGTAAGCAGATTCAAATAGATGTGGGTTGCCGTTCTTATGAGGAGATGAAAAGGCTTGCTCAGGATAGAATAGGGTGGAGAGCTGCATCAAACCAGTCTCCGGACTGAAGACCATAACAACAACATTTCGTTCAATCTGAAATCATGTTGTTCGAGTTGTGGTATTATTCCTGAGTTGACCGTAGTCTGTGCGGGACAGTTCAAAATGTCGTAAACTTGTTCTAATAAACGCAAAAGAAAGAATTACATATCACTGTGAGATCCGTACATTTTTCCAGAATATTATAGCAGAGAATATTTTTACACAATTCTTAATACGAGGCAACGTGCTGTCATTGAATTCCTGTGCTGTGGAAACGAGGCATTGGGAAAGATCCACGAGAGGTTGAAAAGGTGTATGGAGATGCTGCTGTCGATCGCAGTGCAGTTAGTCGGTGGCAAGCAGGTTACGTGATGAAAGCTGGCACGGCAATATTGAGGATAGTCCTCACAGCGGGTACACAGGCGCTGGTTCAAAGATGGCGTAAGGCAGTTGAGAGGGATGGAGATTATGTGGAGAAATGATAATATTGTTCTTAAAGAATGTATCTACACAGTGTAAAACTTTCAAACATGTTGAATAAAAACTTTATTAAAAAAATAGTGTGCATTTCTTTTGGAGTAACCCTCATAGTAAGTCCGAACGAAAAAATAAACACTCTATTTACAGGTTTATAATTTGACGCTAGCTCTACGCTTCTGCATTATTCTCAAAGCATTATAAAATTTTTCTTCATTATTATGATGAAACAGCAAGATACCCACTGTATTTGAAATATAAGTTGAAGTAAATGACTATTCGCTATATTAGGCGTACGAAATTTATCAAGATATCAATTCGACGGAAAATTTCTGCCCATCAATTACTAGTTAGAGCATAGAATCGTAAACACAAATTAACATCTACTGCGAATATAAAATTTGATGATTGAGGATACAAACAGTATTGCTCAATGTTTTACTGAAAGAATTAACAAAGTCGTAGTGTTGCCATTACATATTATATCTGTCACATAATTTACGACAATACCCAACTGGAGAAACGCAAGTATTATCTCTCCTAAGGCATAAAAGCATGTGAAGAGAGATTTAGGGTGATTGGTATGTTTATTACGCATTGCAGTCTGTACCCAAATATTCCACTGTCTCACAACTAATAAATGTAACAGAAATTGTGTGGTTAGAGAATTCTTTGTCAACATCGCAATGTTTTTATTTTAATGATTACTAGTTTCTGCTATTAACTGAAACATATATGCATAACAAAATTGTTTAAAAGGTATTCATTGTCATAGCCACCAGGCATTGCCCATCGTCATAATGTAACAGGTTGGCCTGTTATTAAAGTAATGGATAGTACGGAGTAGTACATCATGAAATGCTGATATTTACAGGCACCTATAGTGATGCGATACCAAGGACAATTTTTTTGGTGTACTGCTCTTGCAATGTCCTTGTGATCATCTGCCAAAGGTGCCTGGAATATGTTCAAATTTTTAAAATGCTGTTGGACCAAAATGCTATGGTCATCGGCCTCTGGACTTACAAACTACTTAGCCCTTCATTTGGCAATATTGCTTTCAAGCAACATCCAAATTGAGCGTGGTTTTCTGCTACATGTTTCAACTGTCGTCCCTGGATGAACAATAGTGCTTGAAATTAACATTTAAGCTCTCAAATTCATCGATGTTCCATTGTCTTCTGTGAAAAGTTAAGCATTAAGAATAATATTTAGCCGACACTACGACCTTTAGTTACCGGTTTACCAGTTTCTCTTCATTTTATGACGATATTTTTTCTGATACAAGCAAAACTGCTTAGCAAGGGAACGAGGAAGCCTCGAAGGTGATTTCTTACGCAAAAGTTTTGGCGAATTCTTCTCTGGGACACTACAAAAGGACTGATGTTTATGGGGAAGAGAGGACTGATAGATCACTACTTAATTCGAAACCAGTCCATAAGAAGAAGGAAAAATGATGTATGATGTGACAGGTCTCACAATTATTGCCACTTGCCAGATTATGGGCCAAAATAAATATACAGATTTTGTATACATGAGTACTTGATTGTGAATCATTGAAATTGTGGGATTGTTCTGGATTTTGTAGCAAAAAGGACTTGTTTTCAGATTTTTCACATGAAACTGTACAAAATAGAATAATTTCTACAGTCATAAGAACAACACAGTAGTATTTATAGAGTACCACCCACGCACTTTTTAGGCATTTTTACTTACAGGCAGGAAACTATATTTTTAAAACAATTCATATAAAATTGTGCACATCGCCTTAAACGTCTAATTTAAGTCACTTAATATTTTTTCTTCGCGTGATTTTTATGTGTGCCAAATAAAGGGTTAAACGAAGAACAACACGCACACACCCGGGCCGAGGGAGGACTCGAACTTCCGCAGCAAGGCGCCTTAGAACGCTCGGCCACTCCACCGCGCCAATGTTCCATAAGGTACTAAGCCGTAGTATGCATTTTTAAGAGATCATCAGATTATATTGTGACGATGGCAAGTACCTAGTGACTATTAAATGGAATGACTTTTAAATAAATTTATTATCCAAAGATGTTTAAGTCAAAAGTTGAAACTAGTTATCATTAAAACAAAAATACAGCGATCTTCAAATGGTGTTTTAAAAATTAAAGATCGTTTCCCCTAACTTTATAATTTCAATCAAAATAAAATTCATTTATCGTGAGAATAAAATGTGTTTATCTGATTTATTCTTAGTTCTAATTCATTGGTTTTCGCGTGTTCATTTTTTATGTAAGTCAAGCGTAAAATTAATATACTTGTTCATATGTGATGTAGCTTACTAGACGAGTATACATTTTCCGCTGTTACTACTCTGAAACAGATGATCATTTAACGTCAGAGGATACTTACTAACGCAATAGGTCACTGAAAAAATGTATACAGTTAATTAATTTATTCTACTAATTATGACTTGAGGGATCCTAAGTGATAATTCTTAACAAGAGCAATACTTCTGAATCAAATTCTGATTGTTATGTATACCACAGTTTACAATCTTAATCTGCTCATCAGTGCTCGTTAACCAACTTCGGTCTCAGAATAATAAAGCCCGGGGAAGTCCTGCCCACAATGCGCTTGGGGCTAATTATCATGTCAGTCGTGTATAGGAAGCCGTACCTGCTTCCACATAGTAGTTACGGTGTACCAGCAACGCTCACAAACTGTGAAAAGGATCATTGTATGCTGTGGTAACAAAAGCCATTATTAACGTGTAAAGTAATCCACGTATAACTTTTGAAAATGTACCATTGTCAAGAACAGTAATTTTTACTATGTCAGTCTTTGAGGCAGGGCTGCTGGTTTCACTTACTTGTGTACCTTCTCCTTAACAGAGGGGCACCTTTTTGTTTTAAGTACCAAGAATAAATCAGAGGATCGTAGGTGATGTATAGATCCCGAAATTTTTGCAAGAAAAATCACATGCCTAAATATTAATTTCTTGCTGGATACAAACTGAGGAGCTTGTTACTTTTCATTGTCAGTGATCTATTGGTACAGCAGTACAGTAGTTCACACGCCTCAAGAAAGATATATTGTGTGGTCTGATCTGTCTCCACACGGTTAGTCTGCAAATCACATTAAAGTGCTGGACAGAGGCTTCATCGAATCTCTTTCACGCATTCTATCATTCCACTATCCAACAGCCCCCGGAAACGGAGAACGCCCAAATCTGTCTGCGCTAAAGTTCTGGTTCCTCAGACAGATATTATAGCTGCTGGACGTTTCAAAATGGCATCTGAATTTTTCCAGAGGAAGAAACTGTGAGAAAGTTAACATTTGTCCGTAGACTATCGAGCAACTGCTGTCTACAGGAGCACATTTAGTCGCTTGGCACAGAAAGTGACATCATCAGGTGTTTCCGAGAAGATCCAGGGTTTGCAGCGGTTGGGGAGACTATCCACAGGTGTTACACTGTAGATGTTGCAGGGAACTGATGTCAGCGACAGACTCCGCAGTTTGTCCTGAATGTGTCAATCAACAAAGTAGTTGTGGCTGGAATTACCAGCATTCTTTGATGTTCAACAGTCTATACCTGATGAGTCCCATGGTGTCTTTCGATGGGCCACAAATCGTACAGGAAAAACACTATTCGTTGATTCATCATCTTGAAGCTGATAGGGAAGACTTCTTGTCCCGGATTCTGACTGGTGATGAAACCTGGGTTCACCAGTTTCAGCCCCAAACAAAACAACAAAACCGAAAGGGCATACACGTCTCAGTTTCTCCCAGAAGGAAATTACATGGAATAAGAGGATGTGTTGATGAAAGCCTCATTCTTTGTTTAATTCCCATTATGCACAATAAATAATGGTGGAAGAAAACATTTGTAGTGCATTACTTTTCGGGAAATCCATGCATACCTCACTAAAATACCAGTGAGATAAAATATCACAGATCAGATCCCACGCGAATGCTCCTTTCCGACAACCATGCGTAACTGGAACACGAAAAGAGGGAAATTACAATAATCTGCAAATTTCTTTCGTCTCACGATGTAAATTGACACGGGGGATGTTGGTGTAGATGGAGCCGTAGATGAAAGACGAGGATGATTGAAGAAGTGCAATCGAAATTCCAGGGAAGTGAGGATGCATGCTTTGAGAAAGTTCAACTGATGCATGGCAAGCTGAATAAGAAGAGCAGTTGAAACAAAATGGCCTCGTAACTTGCTGTGTGCCCCGTAAAAGGAGGAGTAATCAGATTTATGTAAGACCTCATCCAATCCACACATGGATGCTGGAAAGGTAGTTAAGTTGCATAAGCGAGAGAAGAGTGTACAAATTGACAACATACGTAGTAGCTAACAGTGAATCTTGCGCGGTTAATATTTCTGCATCTACATGCACATGGGTACTCTGAAAAGCACAGTAAAGTGCCTGACAGAGGCTTCGTCGGACCACTTTCAGATTACACTATGGTAGAAATTAGTGTCCCTTGTTAGTTCTACTATACCAATCGTGAATATGCGATACTGGAAAAAAATACATTTATAGACCATCAGCTTTAGCTGTGAAAGGAACGGACAGTGTATTGATAGTTGCGTGTAAGATGAACATTAACAATGGAATGTAGTTTTAGAAAATCAGGCGATGCTGAAGGAGTTAGACTAGGTAACGAAACAGTGAAGATGGTAGATGAGTTTTCTTACATAGGATGGAGAGGAATAGATGGAGGAAGAGACAGACAGAAAGAGGAGGGAGAAGACGGGCAGATGGGAGAGGAGAAGGAGAATGGGAGAGGACGGAGATGGTGGTAGGTGAAAGATGAAAAGAGGGGGGGGGGGGGGTAGGGCCGGGGTGGAGTGGCCGAGCGCATTGAGGCACTATGCTCCGATCGCGATGGCGTTCCCCGTCGGGAATTCTAATCCTCCCCCCCCCCCCCCCCCCCCCCCGCCTCGGGAATGGATGTTTGTGCTGTCTTTAGGATACGTTAGTTCATAGGTAGTTTGTAAACTTAACAAACATTTGAACATTTAGAGGGGGAGGAGGAAATGAACAGAGAAGGGAAGGGAGGATATGGACTAAAGGAACATTGAAAACCTCCTATATATTTGTTCGTTAGTTCTTATTTTGTGCGCTGACATAACGTTCATCTAATTGCTATAAAGATTATTTGCACAATTATTTCTTCTGTGGCAGCAACGCTCCGGGTACCAGCTAGTCAGCATATAATAATGGAAAGTTAAAGCATAATAGCTTACTAGATCTCGTAAGTTGTCATGTTTTAACTTGTGTATTTTTATTTGGTGATTAAGTGCTGTGTTGAACGTATTATTTTATATCTATTTTTTTTAAATATGATGATCAGCTTATATAATATACAGGGTGTCTCACTTACGAATCGCCAGGCGCATTTTCTGTGGTGTTTGAGCAGATATTTGTAATTTCTTTTTTGCAATGTCTAGTTGGACTCAGGCCAAACAAATTTTTATCAACACGCCATTCCTGATACGCCCGGTGTAGATGTAAAGCGTCGGCTTGTTTCCAGTCACGAACAAAAAGATTTTTGAAAAAATTCATACTGCAGCAGTCACTTTTTACTAATACATTTATTAGCACGTTTTTTGGTATCAAGCTGCCATCATCGGGTGCATTTTACAGTTACTGGTTCTTTTTATTATTATTATTATGTTTTGTGTTGTGGGTGCCAGTGAGGTTATGGTTGGACATTTTAAACTGTTCAGGAAGATATTGATATTTTAGTATTGTGTTTCATGATTATAGCTTTTGGATTATAGTAGTGTTCTAATTAGTTACAGAACACAGTTACATATACACAACATGTAAACATTTTTATTAGATGTTTTCACTGTACAAAGATCCTTAAAAGCTAAGATAACCTACTTATATCAGTATTTACAGTGAATGCAATGTGTAGTTGGACTCAAGCCAAACAAATTCTGATCATCACGCCATTCCTACTACGGCCGGTGTAGATGTAAAGCATCGGTTTGTTTCCCGTCACGAACAAAAAGATTTTTGAAATAATTTATACTGCAGCAGACACTTTTTACTAATATTTTTATTAACACGACGCGTTTCGGTAGCAAGCTGCCATCATCGGCTGCATTTACAGTTACTGGTTCATTTTTTTTAATTATGTTTTGTTTTTTGGGTGCCAGTGAGGTTACGATTGGACATTTTAAACTGTTCAGGAAGATATAGCTATTTTGGTATTATGTTTCATGATTATAGCTTATTGTAGTGTTGTAATTAGTTAAAGAACACAGTTACATTTACACCACATGTAAACATTTTGTATTAGCTGTTTACACTGTACAAAGATCCTTAAAAGCTAAGATTACCTACTTACATCAGTATTTACAGTGAATATGCCATAAAAAGATTTTTAAACGAAATTTTTGAGCTCAATCGATAGAGCCGTCTCTAATTAGTCTAGTGTGATATTCGGTTTATCTAAATGTATTAATCGAGACGGTAAAACACGATAATTAACCAGAACTCCGGAAGCGGCTGTGTAGCGCTTCCATAAGGCAGTAGCAGGCACCGCGAGGCGTGGCGGCTCTCGTGAGATGGGGCACGTCGGCCGAGGACGAAGTGGCCAGCACATGTGCACCAATATGTCGTTGTCAGTCGTGAGTATCAAATGCGTTGGACACTGCCCGAGAGCAATGTTAGTAGCCACAGTAGTAATGCAGCACAATACAGTATCGTTTACAAGACGATTTCACGCAACGGTCAAGCATTTCATCTTCTGTTTACCTAATACTTATGGAAACGCTTCACAGCTACTTCCATAGTACTGGTCAATTGTCATTCAATTGTTAATACATTTCGACAAACCGAATATCACACTAGACTGCTCAACCTACTAAGCTCAAAAAATTTCACTTTAACAATCTTTTTGTTCATGACGGGAAACAAACCGACAGTTAACATCTACACCGGGCGTCGCGGGAATAGCGTCATGATCAGAATTTGTTACGCCTGACTCCAGCTACTCATTGAAAAAACGAAATTGCAAATATCTGCTCAAACACCAGAGAAAATGCGCCTAACGACTCTTAGGTTAGACACCCTGTATATGTTCAAAATGTTCAAATGTTTGTACAGTCTATGGGTCTTAATTACGGGGACATCAGTCCCTAAACTTACAAACTACTTATGAACTAGCTAATACTAAGGACGGCACAAATATCCATGCCCGAGGGGGGATTCGAAGCCTCGACCGTAGTGGCCGTGCAGACCGTGACTGGAGCCTTAGTCACCTCGGCCACCGCGGCCGGCCCCTGTATATGACTATATGATGGTGACACAGTTCACAGAAACCGGTCGTCCATCAATAAATTATTAATTCGCGATCTTCGCATTTCATTTTGAAGAATATATATATTAACTATGCTTCGGCAGGTATACGGTCGGCTAGTCCTGCCCTTACATCGCCTTATAGAAGCTGGGCACACCCCACAGACGTTACAAGAATAAATGAAAATGACGCAAGCAAAAGCTACCCTGTTGAAGTATACACAGACGGAAGCAAGTCAGATGACAGAGGGAGTTCGGAAATAGCAATATTTGTTAATAAGAAGCTTCGTCTAATGAATGCTCAAACAATCAGGAGAAACAATTTGCCATTCTCAGTGCCCTTGAGTTCATAACCACTTTGTCGAATATTGAGCCGCGGCGGAGCCGCCGAGCGCATGGAGGCGCTATGCTGTGATGCGCGAGCCCGTTCCCCGTCGGTGGTTCGAATCCCCCCTCGGGCATGGACGTTTGTGCTGTCTTAAGTATTAGTTCATAAGTAGTTTGTAGGGTTAGGGACTGATGACCCCGCAGTTAAGTCCCGTAAGCTTTACAAACGTTTGAACTCGAATATTGATAGAGCTGCACTAATTTAGACCGATAGCAGGATTACTTTGGATTCGTTACGAAATCCGAAGAACCAGAAATCCTTGATTGAAGAAATACGATGTAAAATCAGAACGTTGCAGACACACAACTGGCAGGTGCATTTCGAATGGGTTAAAGTACAACGAGGGATATGGGAAAATGAACTTGCTGACAATCTCTCTAAAAGAGCGGCTCGATCACGACAATCAATACGCTACAGCAAAATATCTACAAGTGCAGTGAAGAAGAGTTTAGGAACAAATGGGAGATTGAGTGGCAAAGAAATAAAATCGGGGAAATCACTAAACCGTATTTTCCTATAACGACAACGTTTAATGATTAAACTCCCAATATCTCCACATTTTACAGAACTGTTAACAGATTATTGGAAACTGAAAGCCTACTATCAACGGTTCACAGTAACTGAAGACGGAACGTGAACATGTAAGAGATATACAAACCATTGACCACCTGCTTTTCGACTGCTGTAACTTACCATCCCTGGAAAAAATAGCTAACAAAACTGAATTGGCACACAAATTCACTACAGACTTTTACAACTTCTGTAATTCAAAACGTTTTCCTGCTGTATAAAACTTGTTTCGTTTCTTTATGTAAATCAATAAATCTTGTACAGCCAAAATCTTTTTGTTTGAGAAAGTATTCGAATTTAACCTTCAAACATGTAATATTACTACACTCCCGGCCATTAAAATTGCTACACACAAGGACCTGCTACAGACGCGAAATTTAACCGTCAAGAAGAAGATACTGCGATATTCAAATGATTAGCTTTTCAGAGCATTCTTGCAAGGTTGGCGCCGGTGGCGACATCTACAACGTGCTGATATGAGTAATGTTTCCAACCGATTTCTCATACACAAATAGCAGGAGAAATGCGTACCTTCACGTTTCCGTCTTTGATAAAGGTCGGATTGTAGCGTCTCGCGATTGCGATTTATCGTATCGTGACACTGCTGCTCGCTTTGGTCGCGATTCAATGACTGTTAGCAGAATATGGAATTGGTGGGGTCAGGAGGCCAATACGAACGCCGTGCTGGAAACCAACGGCCTAGCAGTCGAGACGACAGGCATCTTATCCGCATAGCTGTAACGAATCGTGCAGCCACGTCTCGATCGCTGAGTTAACAGATGCGAACGTTTGCAAGACAAAAACCATCTGCACGAACAGCTCGACGTCGTTTGCAGCAGCATGGACCATCAGCTATGAGCTGTTACCGTTGACGCTGCATCACAGACAGGAGCGCCTGCGATTGTGTACGCAGCGACGATCCTGGGTGCACGAATGGCAAAACGTCATTTCTCCGGATGATTACAGGTTCTGATTACAGCATCATGATGGTTGCTTCCGTGTTTGGCGACATCGCGGTGAACGCATGTATTCGTCATCGCCATATTGGCGTGTCACCCGGCGTGATGGTATTGAGTGCCATTGGTTACACGTCTCGGTCACCGCTTGTTCGCATCGACAGCACTTTGAACAGTGGCCGTTACATTTCATTCGATCCCTGCGATCCCTGCGAAACCCTACATTTCAGCTGGATAATGCAGGACCGTATGTTGCAGGTACCATACGGCCCTTTCTGGATACGGAAAATGTTCGACTGCTGCCCTACCCGTTTATCATCCGCATTTCTTCTTGGTGTAGCAAGTTTAATGACCAGTAGTGTATAAGCTGTTTATGTCATGGACATGTGCAGACTACCTATTTACAGATCAGTGGTAAACTCCTTTTCCGTCCAGATGGTGGCAGGAAGAACAATGACTACAATCTGAAGAGGAAAGACAAATGTAATTCTGATACAAGAGCAAACATCTTCTCTGGAGCACAACGTCCGAAACAAGAGAAAGAAGAGACCTGGCACTTGTTTCCCAACATTCGTACGACGATAAACTGTAGTAGCCGACACTTTGGCTCTAATTAATAATCCCAATACATTTTTGATCGTTCGGGTTATGTAAGGGCCTTCTGAACTTCTGTCTCAGATACAATAACCATGGGATACCCACAGTCATCCACATGAAATGAGTTTTCGTGTATACGTTGCACGCTATTGCAGGTGTCTATGTGATTAGTTTCTACTGTATTTATACACTTGTTTGTATACTTACTCAACTTTCCTATATCCTCTTCAGATGACATTATTATATCAGTAATTTCTTTTCTTTATATCTTTCAGTTTTTCATCCATTCTCCGTTGACAAAGTCTACGTTGGGTTTTTTTGCAGAACATCTATTTTAAAGACTTCTTCTACCGGTGTATAACCATAAATTGCACCTAATTTACACCGTATCTTCTTTAGTATCACGCTAAAACTGTAGTTTTGTTTTTCCAGAGGATATAATCAATGACTGAGCTGCTACCTCTTGCACCTGTACCGAGCAATGTGATGCATGTTTAAAACCATCCTCCATCCATGCTCATTGCCTTAAATCACCCAAAACAAATGCGAGAATGGTTACTCTCAAAGGTCACGGTTAATTTACTTCCTCATCCCTGAAAGAAAAAACATAAAATAAATTAAAAATAGAACTACCAGAGTGTCTAGTGACCAATGTGCCTTTCTACCTACCTTTTTTTTGCGCAAGATTTGAATTTATGAATAAAGATGAAATGAAATTAAAAAATGAAGCCTAAATGAGAATGGCAGTAAACTCAATACATGTTCACACTCCATTTGTTGGCGAAGGGAATCTACATCTACATACATTCTCCGCAATTCACCTTCCCTATTCCACTCCCAAATAGAACGAGAAAAAAAAAGAATGCCTATATGCCTCCGTACGAGCCCTAATTTCTCTTGTCTTGTCTTTTTGTGATCACCACGCGAAATGTAAGTAGGTGGCAGTAAGACAGTATTACACTCAGCTTCAAATTCCGGCCCTCTAAATTTCCGCAACAAAATTTCACAAAAAGAACGTCGTCTTTCCTCCAACGATCCCCAATTGAGTTGCCGGAGCATTTCCGTGACACTCGCGCATTGGTCGAACATACCGGTAACAAATCTAGCTGCTCGCCTCTGAACCGCCTCTATGTCTTCCTTTAAACTGATCTGCTGCGGATCCCAAACACTTAAGCAATACTCTAGACATGGTCGTACAACCGTTGTATACGCGGTCCCCTTTACAGGTGAAGTACATCTTCCCAAAATTCTCCCAATAAACCGAAGTCGGCTGTCCGCCTTACTCACAACTGTCCTTACATGTTCGTTCCATTTCATATCGCTCTGCAATGTTACACCTAGATATTTGAACTACACGACAGTATTAAGAAGCTCACTACTAATGCTGTATTCGAACATTATAGGATTGTTTTTCCTACTCATGCGCATCACCTTACATTTTTCTACATTGAGAGCTAACTGCCATTCTTCACACCAACTAGAAATGTGTCGCAATACATGGTAATTACAGCTGTAAATTGCAGAAAGTATGATGAAAATCTCGTACATTTTCCACTTAGGAAACACTGCATGGCTAAGATGATAAGCAATTAGAGCAGTCTGCAATTGAAACGAAAGTAGTAGAAGTTGCGGCGCTCTTGTTGAGATCGTTTCTCAGCGGCAGTGAGAGCCCACGAGTGGATTTATGTTAGCCGGATGTCGCCCAGTGCCAGATGGCGTCAGCAGATAGGCCCTGTGCCAGCTGCCCTATCTGCAGTTCTCCGTCAGTACTCCTACGAAACTCGGACAGAGATAACACGGTTCTCTCTCTCTCTCTCTCTCTCTCTCTCTCTCTCTCTCTCTCTCTCTCTCTCTCTCTCTCTCTCTCTATTCGTTTAGTCGATTCCGACTCTTCGTGATCCCATGTCCCACAGCATGCCACTTCCCTCTATCCTGCACTTTCTCCCGTATATCTTCCAGGTTGGAACACGTTGCTTCTATGATGCCTTCGATCCACCTCATCCTCTGCCGTTCTCTTATTCTAGTGCCTTCGATATTCCCCAGCATTAATGTTTCCTTCCAGTGAGGCTCGTCTTCGCATTATGTGTCCAAAGTAGGTCAGCTTCTGTTTCAATATTAGACCTTCCAGAGAGCAATCTGATTTTATTTGCTCTAATATAGATCTGTTGGTTCTTTTTGCCGTTCATGGAATCCTAAGAATTTTCCTCCAGCACCACAATTCAAAGGAGTCAATTCTTCGCCATTCAGCCTTTCTAATGGTCCAGGTCTCGCATCCATACATTACAACTGGGAAGACCATAGCCTTCACAGTACGTATCTTTGTTGTTAAAGTTATGTCTCTGGACCTTATAATCTTTTGAAGCTTTGACAACGCATTTCTTCCGAGCAACAAGCGTCTCCTGATTTCGTTGCTGCAGTCGCCATCACCAGAGATCTGGGAACCGAGATAATTGAATATGGACACCACCTCCATGGATTCTCCTCCTATATCCCATGAATTAATAGGTTTAGTTGCCATAATTTTGGTTTTTTTTTTTTTTTTACATTTACCCTCAGACCGGCCTTTTCACTTTCATTTTTTACCTTCAGCAATAGAGTCTTTAACTCTTATTCACTTTCTGCCAGCAGTATGGTACCATCTGCATATCTGAGGTTGCTTACATTCATTCCAGCTATTTTAATTCCTTTCGCTTCTTCATCTATCCTGGCAAGCCTCATAACTTGCTCTGCAAACAGATTGAATAAGAACGGAGACCATATGCAGCCTTGCCGGACCCTTTTCTGAATCTTTATCCATTTTATTGTGCCACAAAAAGTTCTCACTGTGGATTCTTGAGATAAACAATATCGATAGGTTAGCAGATGCAGAAAAAGCAACAATTTAAACTCAGTGCCAAAGAGTACAAAATACGCCTTTTACTTGGGCAGCTACTAGGTGAGGCAGCAACAGAATCACACGCTCGCCCGAGGCAGATAGCCAGCACGCCGGCGGCAACGGCGACGAGCAAAACTCAAGTAAAAGACTCGCACTAACTCGTTTCACGGGGAATGTCCCATTACAGCTCCAATTGATGTTAAACGAGGACTTAACTTGCTGTCCAGCTCGCCAGAAGTGCCAGCCTAAAACTGCGCTAGAACCATCTCGCAACCATGGTAGCACCACAGTCGCTTGACAGTCTCAGCGAGGGCCGGGCTGACACAACAGCACCTAGAGACAAGGCCTCACAACAGTCCGTGTTACGTCACACTGACCAGGCCGCGGCCGACAGCTGAATGGCTGTCCGCTGGGACACGCCCACTGTCTCGTAGCCAAGGCCCCATAATTCCGTAAGCGACCGACTGCGAACAGCGGGCAAATTGAAGAGCGCCTCGGCGTCCATTATGGTGGCAAACTTCCGTGCAAACTTTAAATGTGCGTAAGACTCTTTTGATTAGCGTGTGTATTCATTCGAGTTAAGCCGCGAAAACTATGTCTCATTTCAATATATAACTACAAAACAGCTTCAGACTCTTTGAACATATAGCAACTGTAGGTTGTGTGTAAATTTATTACACATACGGTGTAGAAATCGACCAACAGCGTTTCTTCTTTCTAACGACAGCAAAACATTTAATTTGTTTTTGCGTTCTAAGTGCAGCATATGGACGGAATTTATCGTGAGACATTTTTCGCACTTTCTCAGTATATTCTACGATGGTGAAACTTTTGTACAACATTAATTTCGGAACAGTTTCTCAACACTTTAGGTCTTTGCTTGAGTGCCTGCTGTATTCTCTAATATGTAGATATTTTTTTAGCATTAAAAAGTGAAACAGTGTTGCCTTGAACGGCTACAAATATACTGTGAAAATGAAATAACCCATCTGATATATAACTGTAAAATATTGCCGTAACCTTCGTAACTAAGTCCATCTAACATCAGCATGCCGCGTTGGAGTAGCTGAGCGGTCAAAGGCGCCACGCTGCGGAACGCGCGCTTGCTCGCCGTTGGAGGCTCGAGTCCTCATTGGGGCTTGTGTGTGTGTGTGTGTGTGTGTGTGTGTTTGTGTGTGTGTGTGTGGTGTGTGTGTGTTGTCCTTAGAATATAATAACTAGAGTATGCAGAATTGCTCGTTTTTATTAATGTTTTTGCAGATCGATTTGGATCACATAATGATCATCCTCAATGCACCAGTCAATGTCCTTAGGTTATTTTACCTTAGGTTAAGTTTGGTCCGATAGATTTACAAAAATTTGAATTTGTATTTAACAATAGCATTAGGGTAACTAGCACGAATATTAGCATTTTTAATGCTGTAAGCCAAATACTTTACAGTAGCGTAAACTGCTCAAAAGTCGGCAATTAACGCCATAGGGTTCAACTTTACAAACTGCATCCAGTGCAGCTACGTGTCATTCTTATATGGAACTATACACAGTTCTGCAAACTGTTCCAGTTGTTATACTGATATCAAAGCGAATGACCTTGAAATTCTTTGTTACAAGTTGCTAATATTAATTTCATGAACAAAAATTTGAACTGCAACTGATCTAGTGCCCCCAATAGTTATTTTAAACGATCATAAAATGAAACTTTTTGAACTTCCTGTCCACCAGTACTGTCTATTGTAGTTCGTTTTGAAGAGCTACCAGTATTGTAAAAGCCTGTTATTTTTTTTTTTCATTCAGTCGTATATTGTCTTCACTAACAGCCTGTTAAGCAAAAGTAACTATCTCTGAACACAACTAGTAGGGCTGCTTGTAATCCTGACAAATATAAATGCGAAGACAGTATCTGTTCTTTTCATTCCATTCTTGAACCGATTTATGCAGTTAAACGCTGAGCAGCTCTTCGTCATGCTTGAGTGATACTGCAATAGTCAAACAGTACAGACGTGACTACCGCAGTAGCGATATAATACATAATTTATCTGCTAACAACACTCGTATTTATGTGACGCTTACCACTATCATGGCGGTCGACCAAAGGTTCAAATTATCTCGCGACAGCAGCGCTGTCAGGGAGCCTATTTATTTTTTAGAAGGTCTTTGCTCGTAGTGGAAAGCTAGTAAGATGGCGGCCTCGCCCGGTCCAAAGACCTTGTAAAAAATAACTAGACTCACTAACAGCGCTGCTGTCGCGGGATAATTTGAACCTTCGGCCGGCCGCCATGATAGTGGTAAGCGTCAGATAAATAGGAGCGTTGTTTTGAGATAAATTGGGTATTATATAGCTACTGCCATATGTATACCCAACTTATAGTCACGTCTGTACTGCTTCAATATTGCAGTGTACATAAAGCTCGATGCTGAAGAGCTGCTCAGCATTTAACTGCATAAATCTATTTAAGAACGGAATTAAGAGAACGAGTACTTCCCATTTATATTTCTCAGGAATACAAGGAGCCCTACTACTTTTGTTCAGAGATAGTTATTCTTGCTTAACAGGCTGGCAGTCAAGACAATATCGGATTTTGAATGAAATAAATAACAATAAAGTTAGCTCTTAGAAACGAGTTACTTTAGGCATACTGGTGGACAGGAAGTTCAAAAGGTTTCATTTTATGATGTGTAAAATGAATTTTGGTGGTACGAGATCATTTACCTCACTGCAGTTCGAATTTTTGCTTGTGAATTTACTATTAGCAACTTGTAACACAGAATTTAAAGGACATCTGCCTTACAGATAGGTAACTACATAGATATAACAACTGCAAGGGATTTTCAGAACTGTGTACAGTTCCATACGTCAATGATACACAGCCACACTGGATGCACATCATGAAGTTGAACCCTATGATGACAGTTGCTGACTTCTGAGCAGTTCACGCTATTGTAAGGTATTTGGCTTACACCATTAAAATGCTAATATATATGCTAGATGTCTTAATGCTAATTGTTACCTGCACTTTGTAAAGAAAAAGTTATAGCATACTCGGTGTTCTTAAAAGAATTTGTCAGTGGCTGGTTGCTGTATTCACAAGGTAAGAAGCTATTTTACGGGTATGTATCTGATAGTATATGTCATTTTCACAGTCTATTTTTAAATTTAGCTGTTTCAGGCAGCTCTGTTTCATTTTTTGATGGTACAAAATACCTAAATATTGGAGAATACAGTAGGCACTCAAAGAAAGACGTAAAGGTCTCTGAAACGCTTCCGAGGTTAATGTTTGTACAAAAGCTTCACCATCTTAGAGTATACTGAGAAAGTGCCAAGAAACAGTGTCTGACGATAAATTCCGTTCGTATGCTGCACTTAGAACGATAAAAGGTAGTTTGGAAGAAGAATAGCTCAAATGTTCAAATGTTTGTTAATCTATCGGACCAAACTGCGTGGTCATCAGTCCGTAGCTTACTACTTTAAACCTAGGTAAACTAACCTAAGGACAGCACATACGCCCATGCCCCAGGGAGGACTCGAACCTCCACGGCGAGCAACCGCGCGCTCCACAGCGAGACGCTTTACACCGCTCGGCTACTCTACCGCGGCGAAGAACAGCTGCTGGCCGATTTCTACACCGTATGTGTAATAAATTTAGACACAACCGATAGTTGTTGTATATTCAAAGAGTCTGAAGCTGTTTTGTAGTTATATATTTAAATGAGACATAGTTTTCGCGACTTAACTCGAATGAATACAGTCATTAATCAAAAGAGTCGTACGCACATTTGAAGTTCGCGTGGAAGTTTGTCACCATAATGGCCGCCGAAGCGCTCTTCAATTTGCCCGCTGTTCGCTGTCGGCCGCTTACGGAATTGTGGGGCCTTGGCCTGGTCAGTGTGACGTCGCACGGGCTGTTGTGGCCGGCGAGAAATACTGGCCTGAGCGCGCACTTCACGCTACGTAAGCAAGGTAGTTCCGAGCCGGCGCGATCGCTAGCCGATTGCCCGGCCGCTGGGGCACTGCCCACTGCGTCATAGCGGGCAGCCACTGAGCTAGCGGTCGCGCCGGCTCGGAACTACCTTGCTTACGTCGCATGATGTGCGCGCTCAGGCCTGTATTTCCCGTTGGCCGCGGGCTGTTGTGAGGCCTTGTCTCTAGGTGGTGTTGGCTGACAGCGTTCCTCACAGAGAGGTCTCTCCTACGTCACTGGCAACAACAACCACGCTCGGCCGGCGAGCTGGCCGCCGAAGCAAGCAACAGTATGTCGCTCGTTCGGGGCGCCACAGTCGGGACGGAAGGAAAAGAATTACAAGCCATCATTGGAGCCAGCACGAAATGAAAACGAGCCTATACTGATCAGGAATCTGAACGCGGAACTGTACTTGGAGCTACTGGCGTTGCACATTTCATTTCGGAAATCGTTATTGACTTCAGTATTCCAAGATCTGCGGTGTCAGGTGTGTGCCCAGCCCAGAACACCACATTTCAGGCATTTTCGCTACGGTCGACGTAGTGACCTATCGTGTCCACTTAATGACCGTGCCCATCAGTATTTGCGTGACGTTTGGGACGTAAGAGTCTCTTCGTCTCATTGCTCTGACCATGACCACACAGTTGCTCACGATATTAACGGTTGGAGAGAGAGCACATATCATTTCCTTATATTTTGAGGCTCACAGAAATGTTGAAGAACTAATCAAAGGTATCACAGTCTGTACCCTCATAGGAATAATCATTCTGCAATGACTTTGCTCCATTTTGTCCAACTATTTGCTGAAGCTATAAGTTTTAAACACGTAAATAAATCCGATGTCAATTTGTTCAAGCTGTTACCGTATTTCAACAATTTTCGACTCATTTAATTTTTAGCGTTTACAGCGCCATCTATCATGTAACAAAACAATATTTCGTAAAAAATTTACACATTTGTTCACTGAGAATCCAAATCTGAAAAAATAGGGGTTCCTATTTAAGATTTTTTCTCCTCCCCCCCTCCCCCTTTGCGCTGGGGGTGGTGCAGAGGTTCGCGTTGTATTACGACTTTTAATCCGATTTGTATTTTTCCAAATATTCCGAAAAAGTCGCAAAAGTAAAATGAGAACTGGAAACAAGCAGTGCCGCAGCTCGGCTTTTGCGACATATCGAACGACAGGAATTGGGTATGCAAGGCTCGGCCTCCTACAGTGTGGGGAGTGACGGCAGAGTGCGCGGCTGCCTCCGCTGAGTTATGGCTGGCCACTGGTGGCGGTATTGAGCCTCCCAGCCACCGGTCGCCCCTACCAGGGGGCGGAAGAGCCACGAGCAAGCGCTCGTCACACCAAGGCCGGGTGTCTCCTCTTTGTCTCCATTTGTAACACAACCTCTGACAATAAAGTATGCTGAATATTCCTGTAACATTAAAGCCGACGAATTATGAACTACAGTTACTGTCTTTCGATATAGTCATCACCAATAACTATGCAACGCTGAGCTCTGCAGTACATGTTACAATGACACAGTTCCCCATTCCCGTTATTATCAAACAAAGTTTTTGTAATTTCTACACGCAAAAGATTTATTTATGAATGTAAGAGGAGAGCTTAAGAGCTCCCCCTAATTTTTAACTTCAAAAAGAAAGAAAACAAGATAGTAACTACTCTTGACTTACACTCTGTAGCGATAGCATCTTTCAGACGAGAGCTGTTCTTTATTAATTTTATGTGGCTGCTGTTATGTGGTGATACTGATCATTATTTAATCTGCAGTGAAATTGGTTTTGTGAGGCCAAAAGAGCAGGAAGTCAAGTCCATGTGTAGAAGGGTAAGAGTGGAGAAGCTTCAAGACAAGGAAATTAGTCACAAATATGTAACAATGATCTCGGAAAGGTACCAGTTAGTTGAATGTAATGATTTACAGTCAATGGAAGAGGAATGGTCAAGTTACAGGGACACACTACTGGAAGCAGCTAGAGAATGTCTTGGAAAAGTAGTGTGTAAAGGCAGGAAGAAGCAGACAGCTTGGTGGAACGACACAGTCAAGGCAGCCTGTAAAAAGAAAAAGAAGGCATTTCAAAAATGGCTCCATACTAGAAATCAGGCAGACAGAGAAAGTTATGTTGAATAAAGAAACAAATCCAAACGGATAATTGCAGACTCCAAGCAGAAATCATGGGAAGACTTTGGAAACAAGCTAGAACTCTGGGTCAAGCCGCGGGAAAACCATTTTGGAGCGTAATTATCAATCTTCGAAAGCGAGGGAAGAAGGAATTAACAAGTGTTTTGGACAGGTCAGGAAAGCTGCTAGTCAATCCTGTGGATGCCTTGAGCAGATGGAGGAAATATTTTGAAGAATTGCTCAAGGTAGGTGAAACGTTCAATGATGTGTCAGATTTTCAGGTAGAAAGGGATAGGAACGACGATGGATACAGGATCTCACTTGAGGAAGTGGAAAAAATGATCAGTAGATTACAGTGCAATAAAGCGACTGGGGTGAATGAAATTAAGGCGGAACTCGTCAAATACAGTGGAATATCAGGTCTCAAATGGTTACACAGGATAATTGAAAAGGTGTGGGAATCGGGACAGGTTCCGTCTGACTGGACGAAAGCGCTAATCACGCCAATTTTCAAACATGGAAACAGAAAAGATTGCAACAACTATCGAGGTATCTCCTTAATTAGCTTTGGAGGCAAAATATACTCAGGTATTGTTGAAAGTGCAAGTATTAATTGAGGACAAGTTAGATGGCCTCTTAGAGGCTGTCAGGACCAGATCTTTAACCTACGGCAGGTAATGGAAAAGTGCTATGAATGGAACAAGGAATTGTATCTATGTTTCATAGATCTGGAAAAGGCTTATGACCGTCTTCCTAGGAGGAAGCTACTGTCAGTTCTTCAAGATTATGGTATAGGAGGCAAACTTCTGCAGGCAATTAAAGGGCTTTATGTAGACTGTCAGCCAGCAGTTTCAAATTAAGCTCATGGTTCAGGGTAGTTTCAGGGGTAAGACAAGGCTGTTACTTGTCACCACTGTTGTTCATACTATTCATGGATTATATGTTGAAAACTGTAGACTGGCAGGGCAGGATGAAAATAGATGAAAACAAAATAAGCAGTCTCGCATATGCGGATGACATAGTAGTAATGGCAGATTCGATTAAAAGTTGCAAACCAATATTTCAGAGCTCGAGCAGAGGTGCAAGGATTATTATATGAAGATCAGCATCTCCAAAACGAAAGTAATGTCTGTGGGAAAGACATTCAAACAGATTGAGTGCCAGTTAAGAGGAACAAAGTTAGAACAGGTAGGCAGTATCAAGTACCTGGGACGTATTTTCTCACAGGATGGCAACATAGCGAAAGAACTGGAATCGAGGTGCAGCAAAGCTAATGCAGTGAGTGCTCAGCTAAGATCTAATCTATTCTGCAAGAAGGAAGTAAGTACCAAGACTAAGTTAGCAGTGCACCGCTTTATCTTTCGACCAACTTTGTTGTATGGGAGTGAAAGTTGGGTGGGTACATGTTACCTTATTCATAAGGTAGAGGTTACAGATATGAAGGCAGCAAGAATGATTGCAGGTACTAATAGATGGGAACAATGGCAGGAGGGTGTCCATAATGAGGAAATCAAAGAAAAACTGGGAATGAATAACATAGATGAAGCAGTTAGAGCGAACAGACTGAGATAGTAGGGTCATGTTAAACGCATGGGAGAAGCAAGGTTACCTAAGAGACTCATGAGCTCGGCAGCGGAGGGTAATAGGAGTCGAGGTAGACCGAGAAGAAAGTACTTACATTTGGTGCAGAATGATTTGGAAGTAAAAGGTATAACATCAGACGTGGTATCAATGTTAGCTTTGAATAGGAGATTTTATTAGGAATTTTATTAGAGGTACTTTGCTCCAGACTGAACGCTGAAAGGCATACTCAGTCTCTAATGATGATGATGATGCTGTTATGTGGATTTTGTCACAAAAAATATATATGATGTGCGTAGATCTTTATTTTGACAATAAACTCCCACCCACTCTTAAATTAACATTTATGAATTTTTAATTAAAAATTTTGCCTATTCCTCCCACCGCCCATGACATTTGTTTCAACCTTGTTGCATCATTGCAACAATGAATGGCACCGTTTTAGTTCATATTGAATGACGATAATTCGTGTAGCTTGCCACACCTTTTCAAAATTTACTCCATTCTAAATTTACTCCTTTCTTTATTATTTACCGGCAATAGAACCTGCAGTCCATTTTGGTCCACTTTAGGTTAAGATAGTAACACTAAAAGTGGGCATTTGCGATCGTCTTTTGACAGCTCGAAATTTAAATGAAAATAACGGCTTAACCATTCATCTGGCACGAAAATTGAATAACCGAATTTGTTGTTACTTCCAAACCATAAAGGCAAAATCTTCCAATTAAGCAGTAAATATTTATTTATTAGTAAGCTGTGCTTGATGAGTCAAGTACGTGAAGGGAGCCTATAACTTGGTTACCGTAGCTGCACTGTTTATTTGTGGGTAATTTGCAAGCCTTTGTGCACGGCGGTGTTCCCGGCGATATATATCGAACGTCGTAGTGTCGCAGCATAGCAGACATCCAGGTGTCACTTTATGGCGACCAATAAGATTGCGTGTTTCACGTGAAGTACAATTGACGTAGTATTTAAGAGAGTAATTAATGCATTAATTAAACACTTTATAAGCACTAAATAATAGAATTTTAATATGTTACACACTGTTTTAAATGGAAACCTGTTGGGGTACTTTTAATATAGCGCACATTTCTTAATGAGTATGGAATGTTCGATATAGTGTTTCTGAACCGGAGATTCGGGCGATACGCGCCCTCACGTACTACAGATGACTTTTTTTTTAAAGTCAAAGTTAGGTTAGGTATAGGTTAAACAAGAATTTTTTTCTTTTAGTACGTGAGGACGCGTAGCGCCCGTAACTCCGGTTCAGAAACACTATATCTAACTATCGTTCGATACTACGACGTTCGATATATATCTACGGGAACACCGACGTGCACAAAGGCTTGCAAATTACCGATTTGTGGGACATAAGTTGTTACTTACGTAAATAAATTGGAAGGCCCCTACTTTTGGAATATATATGTGATTTATGTTGTCCTTGGTAAGAAACTGCCTCGCTGCAATTACGTTTACAGGTTCCGCTGTAGTTAAGTTTTATTTTCCTACTCTTTCCGTCCTGAGAGAGGTTGTGGATGACAGCCAGGGGCCACTGAGGCGTGTTTAGTTGTTGGTCTTAAGGATATTAATATTTCTCATGTAAAAGTTCACACTTATGTAATTTGGGGGATTAAGCAAGTAAATTTTATTTGGATTGCTTCTATTTATAACTTTAGTCCTTTTTATTATTTCTATTTTATCAATGAACTTTGAGAACTTCGTCTTTTTTTTTTTTTTTTTTTTTTTTTTTTTTTTTAATGTTATACATTTTCTAAGCAGAGCGAATAAGGTCCGGAGTCCGGTACCTTGTCTGTATCTTTAGGCTAATTATTGTGTAACATAATGTCTCTAGGTTAAACAAGATTCTTTTTTTTTTTTTTTTTTTTTTTTTTTTTTTTTTTTTTTTTTTTTTTTTTTAGTACTATGTTTTTCTTTCAAGCCCCGCTGTTTCGAATTTTGGCTTGTCAAGTTATTATTTAATCAAGTTTAAAGCTATGTGGAAGGTTGGTCCTTTGCTCTGGGCAGTTATTTGTTAATGAAGTTTAAGGTTTCTCTTTGTTATACACTGCCCAATTAATTGTAAACCTCCTGTTAAAGAGTTGTCAGGGGATGTTCGTTGGATAATGTTGTTTTTGTTTTACGATGTATTATTGATACATAGATTATTATTAAATAGAACGACAAACTACACGTGTTTGGTCCCGCCCTTCCAAGTAGTTTCATAATGTACCTTCCTTGATTTCGAAATACTGACCTCACAGTTCCTGGCAAAAAGTTGATGGTGCAATATGAACATCCACCACACTCGCCGGATGTCAGTCCTCTAGACTTCTTCCTGTTCCCTCGACTCAAACTCGCTTTGAAAGTTTAAGAGATTTGACGATATCCTGACATCCAACGAAACGTCAGGAGGCTTTTGAACACCATCCCAAAGTTTACAGGACATGTATCGCAGAGCTCAGAGGTTCATATTCTACTAAATACCTAGGAGTAAAAATTACGAACAAACTAAATTAGAAAGAACACATAGAAAATTTTGTAGGTAAGGCGAACTATAGACTACGTTTCATTGGCAGAACAGAAGATGCAGCAGTTCTAATAAAGAAACTGCCTACACAACACTTGTGCGTCCTATTTTGGAGTATTTCTACGCATTGTGCGATCCACACCAGGTGGGACTGGCGGACGATTTTGAGAAAACTCAGAGAAGGGCAGCTCGGTTCCTATTGTCGATATGCCGGCCGCGGTGGCCGAGGTGACTGAGGCGCTCCAGTCACGGTCAGCACGGCCACTACGGTCGGGGGTTCGAATCCCACCTCGGGCATGGATATTTGTGCCGTCCTAGTTCGTAAGTAGTTTGTACGTTTAGGGACTGATGACCCCGTAGTTAAGTCCCATAAGCTTAACAAACATTTGAACATTTTTATTGTCGATATGGGGGAGAGAGTGTCACGGAAGTGATGCACGTGTTAGGCTGGAAATCATTAAAAGGAAAGCTTTATTTGTTGAGGCGAGATTTACGAAATTTCTTTCACCAACTTTCTCTTCAGAATGCGAACAAATATTGGTAGCAGCCACCTACATAGGGAGACAGGATCATCGTAATGAAATAAGAGAAATCAGATCGAAAACAAAAAGATTTAGGAGCTCCTTCTTCCCGCGAGCTATTACAGAATGGGACGGTAGAGAAATGTCATAAAAGTCTGCCATTCACTTCAATATGACTTGTAGAGTATCCATGTACATGTTAATGTAGAGGTGCTTATTTTGAAAGACATTAAGGTAACTGCAGTTCATAGTACATCTATATTAATGTCATAGTATACTGACATGGCCGATTCAAATTTCTCTTGATCATAGTTTTAATAACTTTTAAGTCAAAGTTTTCATTGTTTACTGTATCAGACGGCGATCCTAACCGATCCAATACTATCGAAGAGTAATGTAAATACCAATTCCCACAAAAAATCTTTAGTCTTGAATAGCAGATCATTGTGCAAGGTAAAGTCTTCAAGAAAACTTGCTAAACAGATCCCTAACATATCCTTAAAATTGTGTTGCTCGCAATATTTCAATTTCCTTCATAAATCACAGATATCTTACATGAATCAGTTGTAAAAATATAGATTCATTGAACACACTTTCGTCCCATTAAAATGTTTCTTGAGTCACTGAAGAAAATGTATAAAGCATTGAAAAGGCTTCGTAGCAAACTTCAGAAATTAACTTCTGCAGAGCAATTAAATATTGGTATCTCTTAATGGCTGAAATAACTCTCTTCAGGTTGGCAGCCCTGCGCTAGGCCAGACGCGGCAGCTTCGTCCTCTCGCGAAAGATAAGTAATTTAGATTGTAATAAGACTTAGTTTTACACCGATAAGTAATTAAAACATTTATTAGATTCCTGTCCTAGCTTACAATTAAAGGTTTCACTTTCCCTTGCGTAGTTTTTCATACAGCAGTGTTACAGCCGTAGGTTTCGTTTACGTTCTTGCACAGCAAATCTAAATAAATTGGTTTATTAGTTCTTTTTCCTTTATTACAAGTACATCTTATCCCTTCATTGCTTCTCACATATTATTCACGTAGAGTTGATTATGATTTTATTTGCTGTCCCAGAAACTTCGCGTTTCCTTTGTTTACATTCGGAGACTAGGCCTAATTTTCAGAGTACACAGATTTAGCGTTAACACGTAGTAAAAGTTGCTTTTACGTCACTGTACGACTAATTATTTACATATATTAGTGCCCTATTCAACTTTAGTACTCCTTTATATCTGTATCTAATCTGCATCTAATTTAATTCTTTCCGTTTTCATCTAGCTTAATACAGGAAACAACCATGAGTGCTAAGTGTTTGAGCTGCCGTAGGAAAGTTAGTTCAGGGGTTCTATGCAGCTGTTGTGACAGTTGGTTTCACTGGGGAGAATGTAGTGGCGTGGGTATTGGGGAAGCAAAGGAGACTCTTCCTTTCTTGTGCAGGGTTTGTTCAAGGGATAAGAAAATAGAGGAACAAGAGGGGAAAATCAGAGCCCTTCAGGCTGAATTAGATAGTGTTAGAGAAGAACTGTCAAGGTTAAGGGGGGAGGAGGGTAACCAGAGGTGGGAAGTGGTAGCAGGGAACAGTGGCCTCAGTAAGAGTACAGTGTGTGACAGTTTTATCATTGGCACAAACAATAGGTTTGCCTTGCTGCCACAGTCTAACGAGGAAGAGCCTCCAGTAGATGTAGGTGTAATTAAGGAGCAACAGAATTTCATTAGGAAACCAAAGGTTTCAAAAAAAGTAGACAGTAGGAGGAAAATTCTGTTGCTAGGTAGCAGCCACGGGAGAGGTGTGGGCCAAATTGTGCAGGAAAAATTAGGTGACAGGTACCAGGTCACAAACTTTTTTAAGCCCAGTGCAAGTCTGAGCCAGGTGGTAGAGGATTTAGATTTATTGTGCAAAGGGTTTACTAAGGAGGATCATGTTGTGATAGTGGGTGGTGTGGGAAACAGTATTGATAGGGATCAGGGCTACAGTATTGAGTGTGACCTGGTGAAAATAGCATCTGCAACAAACCATACGAATGTTCGGATGGTGCCTGCCTTCATGCGGTATGATCAGCCTCGGTTGAACAGCTCTGTAAGGAGGGTCAACATGGAGTTAGATCAGCTGCGCAGGGCGGCCACTTTGTCGGACATTGGTTTGGTACCTGTTGATGCTATTGATAGGTGGGACTTTACTAGGCATGGCCTGCACCTCAATAGGAAAGGGAAGGGAAAACTGGCTGGGTTGATAGGAAAATCTATAAGGGGGGACACTGCAACTCTTGGGAGTACCTCTTTTTTAGGATAAGTTCAGTGTCCAATGAGAAGCCCAGACAGGCAGGTAATAAAGCTGATAAAATATCACAAGGTTCTAACAATAATAAATTAAAAAATAATGTTTGTATTTTTCATCAAAATATTGGGGGTTTAAAGAATAAATTAGATGAGCTCCTGATTTGTTAGAAAGTATAGAAGCCGACAATGTAATAGATATACTATGCCTGTCTGAGCATCACATTATCACTGATATGAATAAAGTAAATATTAGTGGGTATAAACTAGCAGCACCTCTCAAACTGAAATTAGGAAATTAATAAACTCTCTCAAGAGTAAAAGCTCTCATGGCATTGATGGCATATCCAGCAGGGTATTAAAAGCTTGTTCTCAAGAAATATGTAGGATTCTTAGCCACATTTGTAATAGCTCACTGGAGCAGGGTATTTTCCCTGATAGTCTGAAATATGCTATTGTCAAACCACTTCATAAAAAAGGTGATACATTGGATGTCAACAACTACCGCCCAATCTCACTTCTGGCTGCTCTTGAAAAAGTAATGTATTCCAGAGTAACTTCATATATTAATAAAAATAAAGTTCTAACAAAATGTCAGTTTGGTTTCCAGAAAGGCTTTTCAACAGAAAATGCAATACACATTTTCACTAATGAAATATTAAATCCTCTGGATAACCGTAAATCACCCGTCGGGATTTTTTGTGATCTATCAAAGGCCTTTGATTGTGTTAATCATGGAATTCTTCTAGATAAGCTTAAGTACTGTGGTATGAGTGGGAAAGTGCACAAATGGTTTAAATCATACCTAACTGGAAGAGTTCAGAAAGTTGATATAAGTAATTCACATAATATACAAAAAACAGCTGAGTCCTCAAATTGGGGAACTATCAAGCATGGGGTGCCACAGGGTTCAGTACTGGGACCTTTGCTGTACTTAATATATATTAATGATTTGCCTTTCTGTATTCATACAGATGCCAAGCTAGTTCTCTTTGATGATGATACAAGTATAGTGATCACACCCGAATCACAGGAAATAACTGATGAAATAGTCAATGAAGTATTTCAGAGAATTATTAGGTGGTTCTGTAAATTGACTCTCTTTAAATTTTGAAAAAACACAGTATATTCAGTTTCACATAATAAATGGCATCACACCATTAATTAATATTGACTTCAACCAGAAATCTATAGCTAAGGTAGAATATTCAAAATTTTTAGCTTTATGCATTGATGAGGGGTTGAATTGGAAGAAACACATTGAAGATCTGTTGAAACGTTTGAGCTCAGCTACTTATGCTATTAGAGTGATTGCAAACTTTGGTGATGTACAACTCAGTAAACTAGCATACTATGCCTATTTCCATTCTCTGCTTTCTTATGGCATCATATTCTGGGGCAATTCATCATTTAGTAAGAAAGTATTCATTGCCCAAAAGCGGGTCATCAGAATAATTGCTGGAGCCCACCCAAGATCATCCTGCAGACATTTGTTTAAGGATCTAGGAATCTTCACAGTAGCTTCACAATATATATATTCACTTATGAAATTTGTTATTAACAATCCAACTGAATTCAAATGTAACAGCAGTGTGCATAGCTACAACACTAGGAGAAAGGGTGACATACACTATTCAAGGTTAAATTTAGCTCTGTTACAGAAAGGGGTTAATTATTCTGCCACAAAAGTCTTTGGTCACTTACCTAGTATTATCAAAATTCTGACAGATAGCCAACTAGCATTTAAAAATAAATTAAGAGAATTACTGAATGGCAATTCCTTCTACACAATAGATGAATTTCTAGTTAAAAGTTAGTACTTTAGGAAAAACTTAAAAAATAAAAAAATAAAAAAAATTTAAAAAAATTCAACTATTGAGTGTCATGTAATATTATGTATAGACACACTTCATTTAACTGACACGTTCCACATCATTACGAAGTGTCGTATTCATGATCTATGGAACAAATATTAATCTAATCTAATCTAATCTAATCAACACTCTGACACTAGAAATAAAATTTCGTGTTTTATTTCACTTGACACAAATCAATAGCCGCGGTAACACGGCAGGGCGCCTTAAAGCGCTAAGCTAAGATGCACCAGGCCGCTCCCCGTCTGGGGTTTGAATCCCCCTTCCCCTCGGGCATGGATGTTTGTGTCGTCTTTAGTATGAGGTAGTTCATAAGTAGTTTGTAAGTTTAGCGACTGATGACCCCGCAGTTAAGTCCCTTAAGCTTAAACATTTGAACATTGAACAAATCAATTATACACATGTATATCATAATTAGAACATTGTTATTTGAACTCATCATAGTAACTATGTCGTACCCGGTAGTCTTGGGGTAAAGCGCTCGACTGGAAACCGAAGGGTCGCGGGTTCGTAACCCCATCAGACCTCTGATTTTTTCAGTCTGCTCTTTAACCCATCCTTCACCTCTCAACGATGTGAGGAGTCGCCAGAAACGACACGAGGTTCGGATTCCACGTTAAGCTGTACGTCCCCTATTCCCGGTTGGATAACTGGGATAGGCTAGAGACAAGCAAGTCGCCGAAGTGGCGTCCAATTGAAAGACTTGCACCAGGCCAATGAGGCACACGACATTATTATCATAGTAACTGAAACTGTTTATGACATACACAATTAGCTAAACTTCGATTTCAATAAAATACATTCGTTTTTTAATTATTTATTTGATTATGACGGTTGGAAATGGCGTCCCTTAACAAGATATTTTCGACCTGGGGCTGCCGACCCGCAACTTTTGATGCTGAACTATATGATAGCTGGTCCCAGCAGAGAAGATGTTGTTCTCGTGGGTTGCACCGTTGTCACCGCACATGAAACATAAGAAAACAAACAAATATTTTTTGAATCAAATAATAAACATCATTAACGTTAAAAATTATTAACAACAGCGTAAATAAACATGTCTTTACCCGCAAAGTTGAGCTGATGAAAGGCAGTAGCAGAGATAAGCTTTCGTCCCACTACAACAAGACTTTCACCGAACTTTATTGTCAGAGGCTGTACCTGTCTTAGTAACACATTGTTCTGTCTTAATATAAAATTTTAAACCCTTTACATTACTTTTTATGTTATTTGAATAATTACGATAAGCCCATTTCGGCTTGGTAATCATCTTCAGATTTTATGTAAATACGTGAGAAGTAATGTACCATTAACTATAATGAGTGCAGATGTAGATTCGATTTTTACCGATCTATAACTTTCATGCGATGTCGTTTTTTTAGATGTATATATTACATATTTACATGGTAAATTGCGTATGGAGATCTGACTGTATTTTGGGTATTTTTATGTCTGTTGGTTTCGCTGATAGTGCCTTTGTTTTCCATTTTGTGCTACAGATCAATTACATAATTAAAATACGCAAATAAATTTCAGTTAAATCAATACACACAGTAATAAAGCGAAAAGAACCAAATCTCCATTGTCCACTCACCACCTGTGATAAAAATGTAAACAGGTAATATCGCTAATGCACTGTTACTTCAAGCTGTGAAATGTAAGACTAGACATATGTTAAGCCAAATAAAATCTGGCAAATTGGGAAGCATTACACAGTATAAGACAACATCTAACAAGAATAACAGTGACAACACTGTCAGGTTTAGCATCATTACGAAATCTCGTATTCATTATCTATGGAAGAAATATTAAACTTATGTAATCTAACAAAAAATGGCATGTAATCAACGTGATGCTGAAGTCCTTTCGATCCGTGTTTGCGTTATAAATATTTAATTTCTTATCTGTGAGGATCTGCCTTGAGTAAAACAGTAGTTTTTATTTTTATACCCATATGGCATATATACATAAATAAAATTCTTGTATAAATGTAAATGTGTAACTAATAATGAACTTATAATAACCTGTACAAACTAAAATATTTCTGTTGTTCAATTTACAGTAATAACAAGACCCTCTGAATATGCTAGAATTGTAAGGAAACATGTTTGGGTATGAAATTAAATGGCAGTGTTTTGCTCTAGGCAGATCCTCACAGAGAAGAAACTAAACATGCCATGTAAATTACAGATAGGTAAGAAACAAATGTATAACAATTCCTTTCGTTATAGTTACAACTTGTAAATTACCTGTTTTGTATTTACAGATAACTTAATGATGGATACAAAGCCGAAATGGGCTCATCGTAATTAATATAATAATAATAATAATAATAATGTAAGGAGCTAGAATTAAATGTTTGTGTCACAATTGTGTCTCTTAAAGAAATATTATACGCTACGGGCCACAAAGAAAGGAGACATTTTTGTGTATCATCGATATCTCATTCCTGTTTCTGTAAAAGTGAGCAGTAAAAGTCAAAGAATTTACATCTCCTACAGTAGTAATAGTAGCAGTACACTACACTGTTAGTTAGGTGCATAGAATCTGTGTAAACATTGCTCAAATAACAAGGCTGAGCTACGGTGTAGCGGGGGCGACATCATACATTAAATATATTTTTATTATAAATTTTTAAAAATCGTAATAATATCAGATAATTGAAGAAAACCTGCATGTTTATAACACCATTAAGAAGTAATTTTATACTGACTTGCTTTGTAATTGTAGAAGCACTGTAGCCATTGTTAATATTGTGTAAAGATTATTATTGAAGGAATAACATTCATATTTACTCCTCACTTCGCAGAATTTTTCTTAAATGAATTAAGATGCATTGTTTTGATGTCTTTTGTGATCATTTTATTGCGCATGGTAATCACGATAAAGGTGACTAAAATAGCATATTTTGAAAGGAATCAGATGCATTACGAAACGACCGTTTCCTTCAAACATTATTAGAAATCGTAATTGTTTATTAAGTTCCATTAAGTGTTTTTCGTAATTAGCGCATTATCAGACAGAAACAACAGTGAAACTATTATAGCTCAAGTACGCGAACCTAGTGGGTAACACATCTATTAAAGCTGATGGTGAGTACAGTTGGAAATCTTGGAACGTATTAGTTACTTGATTGAGTGCTGAAGGTGCAACAAGAACGTTGGGCCTCGGTTGTCACGTCCAGTAGTGGTGTAAAGCAGTTTTATCGGACAATGAAAGGTATCGTACAGGACCTGTAAAAAGTACGTAAAGGTAAATAACGGCGCTTAAAGTTAAACAGCAAATGGCCAGGAGAGGATGTATCAAAAATATGGTTTCGTATGGTAGAACTTCCCATAGCGAGAGGGTTGATGCCATAGTAGGTCCACGCTTACTACTGTCAGGTGATTGTTATACGGCTATCCAGCGCTCCGCGACCGTTAACAAAGGAGTATGAGCGCAGTTACTGCCTGCATGGGCGTTCGGCGAGCCATGTTGTGTCGTTGGAGTAGCAGGGACGTGTATGGCGTGCGAGGAAATGACAGTGTTCACGGAGGAGGAGGAATATGCCAGGTAACGTCTATACCATTATGAAATGATAAGCAAAAAGAGGATAGGAGGTAATGGAATAGCATGGGGTTCATTTGAATTAAAGAAAATTGTGGTAAAGCAAAGGTAAATCTAGTCGCGGAGGTAGACGAAAAACAGTGGCTTGGGGAGAATGAAATGTTTTCGTTGTGAGGGTCTTCATTTTGGAAACGTATGGATAACATGGTGTCATAAAAGGTCTGAAGTTTTTTTTTTTTTTAATTAGCTGATAACTACTTGAATTATTAGTCCGCTGTTGCTGTAACTACAATTAAGGAATGGAATAAAATGACAAGTTATTGTTGTATGCAATTGCAGTTTATTTTTATTTTATTTTTTTCCAATGTGACTACTTGCAAAATACATTAATGCTGTAGAAATCTTAAGGACTACAGAGTGAATAGAAACTAAACATGAAACTGTATCTCAAAAAAGGAACATCTTAATGCCATGCTTTTCAAAGAAACTGAAATATTACGCGTGATATAATTTTTATGGGACAATAAGAAAGAGAAAACGGTACAATAGTAAGGTATTCTATAAACGTACACTGCTAATCAAACAAATTGTACCTCAATGAAGAGTTTATAGACCAAAATAACAATTTAAAGCTGACAAAAGTAATCGTCGGCAATATTCATGAGAATGTGATACAAGAATATACCAAACTTCTACGTTTTCCAGAAGAATTTTCAAATGTTTGTAAGCCTAAGGGCCTCTACTACGTTGGTCATTAATCCCTAGGCTTACAAATTACTTACATGAACGAAAAGTAACTTATACTAAGGACAACACAAACACTCATGCTCGAGGGAGGACTCGAATACCCAACGCCGAACGGCCGCGCCACCGTAGCTGGGCGCCTTAGTCCGCACGGCTATTGTGACACGGCTTACCTAATCCAATGCAAAGGTATAATCAGTCCTGAAGCTCGATATTATTAAGAGTTTAACGGGAACTGCTTCATTAGAAAAGTACAATAATCATACCTATATATTGAACACAGTTTTTGTTACAAAATATACTTTTATTAAAACGTTTTTCTCAATTGTGTGACAAATTCAGATTATCTTAAACTTATTCTTCACGTCATTGGAAGTATTCGACCTACAATGTCATTTTACATTAATCTAAAAGGAATTAATTAGGATCTGAAAATGTCTTGCCAAGACGAAACGTGTTATTAATAGAAGAATAGTTGTTGCTGCTGTGGTCTTCATTCCGCAGACTGATTTGATGCTGCTCTCCACCCTATTCTATCCTGAACAAGTCTTTTCATCTTCGCATGAGAACGGCAACCTACATCCGTTTCAAACTGCTTACTATATTCGTCTCTTCGTCTCCCTCTGCAATTTTTCCTCATACACTTTCATCAAATGCTACATTCACGATTCCTTGTTATCTAAGAATGTGTTCTATTAATCGAACCCTTCTTTTGTCAAGGTATTTTCTAACCAACTCTGTTCAGTACCTCCTCATCAGTTACGCGATTTACCCACGTAATCTTCAGCATTATTCTGTAGCACCACATTTCAAAAGCCTCTATCCTCTTCCTGTTTGAACTCTTTTATTACCTGTGTTTCACTCTCGTACAAGGCAACACTCCACACAAATGCTTTCAGGAAAGACTTCCTAACATTTAAATTAATATTCAATGTTAGGAGATTTATCTTTTCAGAAACGCTCTTCTTCCATTGCCATTCTGCCTTCAATATCCTGTGTACTGCGACCATCATATGTTATTTTTCTGCCCAAGTAACAAAACTCATCTAATACCTTTATTGTTTCGTTACCTTGTCTAATTTTTTTCACAATATACGACACCAAATAAATACTCCTTCAGTTTCACGACATTCTATTACGGATGAAGCTGTGTATGCTAGAAACTGCATAATTATAGATACTTGGTTAAAGAAGAGAATGATCTTCGACATACTGATGTGACTGAATATACAGTGAGAGTCACGTAACTCCAAGCATCCTATTATTTGCTGCACGTTGCAAATTCGGATAGAGGTTTTTGGTTAATAAGAGTACGCTAAAGTGCGAGTATCTTTTTATGTAGCTAATACTGTGGACTGTGATATACACAGAGATATTGAAACAAGTATTAATTTTCTTAATGGAACCGCATACTTTGCGTAACTGTATTTAGTAGGTATGTAAACACAGAGTAATATAATTCTTGTTAATTCTGAGTTGATTTTACTCGAAAAAGAATCCCACTCTAGTATTAAAATAAAATCAATGCAATCATAATCGACTACTGCAGTAAAAGAAAAACCAAGCAGAGATCTCGTGCTAGGCTCCTGTATTACTAACATAAAACCTTCTTATTGCATATCATAGCTTTATTGTATCTTTCTCTTTTAGATAAAGTTTATTATACTGTTTTCCATTGTTTATTCACATTCTCTGAAATCAATCTATGCTTTCTATTTCTAAGTGAGCACTTTCCCTCCACTTTCCTGTATCTGTTTCCGTAGAGTCCTCACAGCATAATCCAACCACAGTATCTTTGATTCGCACTTGCTGTTCTTCACGGTTGACATGTTTTCTTTCAGTTTTATGCCTAGTATGAGCCATTCTGCTTCTGCTTAATAATTGCTTCTATGACTTCCTGTCAAACAGCTGTTATTGCGTACTTCATTTGAGTACTTCCACTCTCATTTTACTTATTTGTTTATTGGTTGAGCAAAGTGTTCAGTCAAAATGGCCCCTGGCAACAGCTTCTCTTGCTTTCACCGAAACTTCATCAATACAACACTCAGGTACAAATGTTCAAATGTCTGTATAGTCTATGGGACTGAACTACGGGGTCATCAGTCCCTAACAACACTCAGGAAACTCCTAAAATTGGTATCAGTTTTCATTCAGCCAATATTTGGCTTTGAATGTCCTCACAATTTTTCACATTCACATCCATCTAAGCTTTTTCTGCCAATCCAATCGCTTATTCGGCTTTTATCTCTTCCAGGTAATTTTTTTTTAAGGTAAATGAGTGAACATCCAGTGTGTATCAAACTTTCGGTCCATGTTTGCTCTGTTATCCTACCACAATACTCATATCCGTTTTCATATGTGCTGTATATTTTCTTTTTGAATCTTATCCAGACACACTATGATTTTGCTTCCTGGTTAGCTACAGATTTTTCCAATTTGTTATAAAGCTTGCCCCATTGCTTCAAAATTAACTTCCCTTTAATTTCTACCTTACATTCTATTTTTGCACACAGTAATTCTTCATGAAATCAAACTTCCTAGTTGTATTTGCTTATAGTAACACCTGAAATACATGTCACTTTCTACTCTTTAGCTTTTTTTCGTGTCTTTCAACATTTCCAACAGCACAGTTGTTGTCTCATCTTTGCTGCTTGAGCCATGGAACACCAAATTACCAGTTACAACTTACCTAATCCTGTCCTGGTCGCCGTGTGTGACACACGTACCAGTTCAACCGGTTTCTGCAGTTACGTCACGCGCTGTATGGTTTCGAGACAGGTTTGCACTAGTAGTCAGGTTTGCTAAGCCTCAACTTGTTCAACGTGGGTTGCAGTAAAAAAAAAATACAGCTATAGTGTTGCAGAGCATGAAAAAGTAGCCTATCACTTGACGTAAGAACGTCTTGTTAATTATAAAATTATCTTCTTAAGAGGGAGTAACACTTGCTCTCATATACAACAAAAGTTTCAATCCCCTTTCAAAGAGTTTTGTACCTATCTAAACCTAGACCAAGGATTCTATTAAATGCTTATTTGTAGAACATATTGGCAAATTGTTTCCCCATATCCAAGATTTTAATTCCATGAAATCTTCTATTACCATTATGCTGTAAGGATAGTCAATGCGTCGAAAGTCACTGAACATCAGCAATAGTCTTCATTTTACAGTCGAATATGGTTAATTTCAATACTTCATTTCACTGTATGAGATTACTCTTTCATTACGTATAGAGTTATTGTACGCATTCAGATTTAGTCATAATTTTTGTTCTTTTTTATCCTAATATTCATCCTATCCAATACAGGTTCCGCATTTCATGATTCAAACATCTGTCCTTTCTTTATTTTGTTAAGTCAGGCGGGGTGTTTGCAGTGACTTGGCAAAACGTCATCCATTCAGTTGAATAAAAATTTCTATTTTCTTTGAATAGAATTATTTTTTTTATTCTTATGCTGGACGTGAAACATACGCAAAACCAGGTTATACCTTTTATTTATTATTTTGTTACGGTTATTAAAATGTCTACTACTTTTAGAAATTATTGTATTTATTCATTTAATACTTAACCAGTGTTTCCTTTTACATTTATACTCCCGTTATCACATTCTACATTCTTTATCACACAATTCTTGGCATTTTTAAGTTTTTGATTCCTTAAGTGCGAAAAATAGAGAATTAACTGTTGTACCATAGTCACTAGTCCAATGATAGCCTAGCATCAGCAAAAAGCCCCATTTTTCCATCATCATCTTTACATCCGGTACCCTTACCCGAAAATTAAAATTTCTTTGCGGGTTTTGGCAGCTAATCACTTGACTACCAATTAAAGGGAGTGATCATAGGCTTTACCATGTGAGTAAAGACTGTTACTAAAATCAATTTATATTTGTCGTAAGGTCTTTACTGTTGTCAGTTGTGAAGGTGAAATACATTATTTTGTCTCTACAGTCTGTACTATTGTTGCACATTGAAACGCGGGCAGGGACAAGCAAAAATCATCCAATTTTCCAATCAATGGTGTAATTAGTCCGTTTCTACAGATGTTTACTTTCATCAAGTATAGGACATGTAGCTGTCTGTTCACAAATATAGCCACTGGAAGCAACGAAAACCACATGCACGTACCACATTTAGAGTAGCATGAAAGGAATGCATAAATAAAACCTGAGTAAATAAAACCACTATATACTCTAAATACAGGGAGAGCAAAATCTTTTTCTGTATATTATAGCCAAAAGCCACCGCACGATGTTGGACAGGTTTTCTTTTTGTTATTATACATAGTTATTGTTATAATAAAAAATAAAGTACAACGCCGCGCATATTTTGAAGAGTTTGCAGTGAAAAATGTAGTCGCTGGCCACTTTGCGTTTGGTGCGTTTTACAAATCAAATGTTCAAATGTTTGTAAATCTATCGGACCAAACTGCGTGGTCATCAGTCCGTAGCTTACAAACTACTTAAACCTAGGTAAACTAACCTAATGACAACACACACACACCCATGCCCCAGAGAGGACTCGAACCTCCACGGCGAGCAACCGCGCGCTCCGCAGCGAGACGCTTTAGACCGCTCGGCTACTCCACCACGGCGTGCGTTTTACACCATACATTACTGCGAACAAAAAGCAGCTAACATATCTAAATTGCTTTTAACGGTGGAAGTGGAGCCATACTTCTTCCCATTCTGGTGCAAATACATGAGATACGTTTGAAGCGACGCGGTCGGCAGCTACGCGGCACACGCGCGGCTGTTGCCGCCTGCTGTGCCGAGTGCGGAGCTGCCTCGTGGCTCTCTTCTTCGTATGCTGCCGATACAGACGCAAGCTGGTAATGAACCGAAGATTGTGTAGTTTTACGGTCTATAATCAGTGGTTTCAGTAAACTTTGTGGCAGTCATGACAGCACTACAGCACTACGTAAGGTAAAATTCCGGTTATTAGTGAATGATAAGTTCGGCGAGGCCAGAAAGGACGTGCGACGACTTTTTACCATCAGGGACCTTTTTTTCATTTCTTGAAATACAGTTTCCACCCCTTCGTGGAGCTTCAGCCCACTGCTAAACCATGGACGATGCTAGGAATGTGTCTCGCCAGTATTCCTCAACCTGAATTCCATACTACTTTCAGAAATTCAACAATTGCCAAAGTACTAGTATAGCTTCATTAATTACTAGCAAATATGATGGCTGCTGATGGTAATTATCATTATAAAAGATAATAGTGACAAAATAGGCATGCAGTGTAAAAGAATTCTGAACATACAAACACAGCTGCCGTCAAAGAAGAAGAAAAGAAAGCAGACATCAGTATCTTAGTACTCAGGGTCAAGGAAGAGCTACGAATAATGACCTAAGTAAGGAAGCACTTTGCGTGTAAATGCAGTTAAACAAGGAAACTATGATTTGCAAAAATGTTTCATATCGATATATCTTTCAATCTAAGACATATGAAAAGCATACCCCTTGTAACCGAGAAGAAAAGTGTTTCTGATCGTTTATACTGCACCACAATCATGATTAAATATGTTAGTTGTATAAAGGTTCTTTCAATTATTGAATCTGCAGCGACACTTGTTTCTCTGAATTACAGAAGATACCAGAAAAAATAAATTTGGTTTTAATTGCATTACTAAAACATATCCCTAATTTTTCTTTAGTGGGTATGAAGTGACATACACTGCTTTTCTTCTCTGATAAGTCTTTCTTACATAGCTTGTGACTCTCTTTGAAATGTCATCTGTTTAGTCGGAATAGCTCAAGAGCTTACAATGAACTTCCATAGACCAGACAAGTTCGCCATATATTCGTCACTTGAGCCTTTTGCTCAACAGCCTTTCTCTGCTCTTATACACACTTTACCAGAATACAGACACACACACACGAACACACGCATAAATTAAATTTATTGACTTATGAAGGAGATTCAGGAATTAAATGTAATTGCATCGAGAGGTTGCAGTGGGCATGCAGCACGTGCTGTGTTGCAAGCTGCCCTCTTCTGCCTGTGCTGGTGAAGTGTGCAGAGACCCTGCGCCTCACCTCTGCCTCTGCTGCGTTAAGAGTGCGCCGGACCTCAATGTCTGTAGATGGGGACGCAACTTGTAAGAGCTATGGTGGCAGCGGCGGCTCTCTTGTAATCAGTCATTTTGGATTTGGGTGCATATTTCAAATGAGATTCATACATCATTCTGTACGGTATCTTTCTCAGGAACACACATGTAATGAATTGGCATCTCTCCATGAAGCTGATATATGAAGCTGAAAATAAAGCAAAATCAAAAATTTTACATAACAGCTTCTGCGTAGCAGTCTTGCGCATAACCGTTCGCGATCGGGAGTGCTCACTTTAGTTCACAACTCTGACGCAAACAAGTTCGCTCTTTTGAGTTTGCCCGTTCCCAATGACGGCTGAGCGGTGTGGTCTGCGCATGCGGGTAGAGGGAGAAGTTACCCCACCTAACTGCCTCATGCGCTTGCTGCATGAGCCGCTAACGATATCACGCAGACCAAAAGATAATTTATCAAGTTTTGAGTTATCTTTACATTTTCGCATTATGTAATTTAGTAGTCAGATACTGTAGAGTGCAGAATAATTTAAAACGGCAATATTTTAGCACTGAACTATGTACCTCTAGCTGGCAAACGCTCAGCTCGAAATGGTTCTCATCGGCAGAAGGCAAGCACGTTATTATTAAGTCTGGAGCGCGCCCTCTCGTTATTGCCCGCCAGCCTTCAAAGAATTAAAGAACGGGGTACGTCTGGCATAATAGTTCCCGACCGGTAGCGCATATTTTAGTTCGCGACTGATAGCGCACATTTTAGTTCGCGACTGGCGGGGCAATTTTAGTTCTCGACCGGTGTCTCTCATTGTAGTTCGCAGCTCCGTCGCGAAATAGGTCGCTGTTGTTAGTTCGTCAGCTTCCATTGCCGAGATAGATAGTTACTCGTTAGCTCCTTTTCGCTTTTGCTACCGTCGCTGTAAACGTTCTTTCTTTCGTTATGATAGCTTTTAGTGTTGCCAAGCGTGTGGTATAACACGTATATTTGGGCAATTAAACATCTAATAGCCAAATAAACCAATTATTTACACAATTGGTTTCACATCAGCGCACACTACGCTGCAGAGTGAAAGTTTCATTCTGGATATAATGGTATTCAACAACTTCAAATACAGAGTACTCGTAGTATTTTATTCTTAAAATAGACTTATTTATTTGGTCATTGAAGAATCATTTCTTACAAAATATGCTAAATACGTTTATTTTGGTAATTTGTTTTTCTTTTTAACAGGCAACTGACTGAGTAAGAAGTTATGGCAACTGGCAGATGGGAATCACGTGATTCTGCGCGCACTCGTGTTCTCTCGCTGTTCCCCGCCTCAGTCTTGGGAAAATGAGCGAACGATTTAATAGGCGAGGGATCAGGAAACTAGTTCCCGTAGTTCGCTTGTGGGAGCGCTCTTCCGAACTAGATCGTTCACGAACTACACAAGACTACCGTGTAGCCGTGAGAAAAGCTGTACAGGTAAAATTGCCGGCTTTCTATGTGTAATCTCGTACATTTTTCCAGTACCTGAGTTTTATTTTGAATAAGTAGGCATTATGAGATCAATACCTCAACCTACCCAAAGGGATTCACAGTTTTTATTCACCTATAACAAACCTCCATTCCAGCTGTTATCAGTATTATTGGAAACTAGCTTAATTCCTGCTGCTTCGCACTTGTAGACTGGGTGGTCTGCATTGGTTATTTCTACTTCTCAATATAAATTTTCATACCTACAGCTTTAAAAATGGTTTCCTAAGTATTTTGATACAACATGCCACCCCCTATTGCAACACTGATTGCAGAATTCAAAACATCCCGAAAGACATTTCTTTAAAATTCTAAGCGTGGTTCCAAATCCAAATTTTTGCATTCCTAGCATCAAAATAGTCTTAGTAGCACCCTTAAAATATTGTCCCTTATTTCATCCCTTAATATCGAAACACATGTTTTTAATGTTCCGTTAAAAACTGTAAAGCCGGCCGCGGTGGCCGAGGAGACTGAGGCGCTTCAGTCACGGTCTGCACGGCCACTACGGTCGGGGGTTCGAATCCCCCCTCGGGCATGGATATTTGTGCCGTCCTAGTTCGTAAGTAGTTCATAAGTAGTTTGTAAGTTTAGAGACTGATGACCCCGTAGTTAAGTCCCATGAGATTTACAAACATTTGAACAAAAATTGTAAATCAGAAGTTTTGTATTTCTTGCTTCAAAATTGCCTGAAAAGCAACGTATTTTCAAGAAACCATCCCCCCCCCTATTTCACCCCATTAAGGTTGGGAATATATAAATACCGCTGGTGTCTACAGTGCAAAATAAACAACGTCTACAAATTTCAATTTCTAACGTCTGTAGACTCAATTTTCACTGCCGTTTTCTGTCTTTCAGAAACGGGTCGAGAGCGCGAAATTTCTTTCTTACGCTTCTGCATCTTTCTTGGTAGTTTTACTTTTCAAACTGCAATATGCACTTATTTTTCTTTATTCGTACGCTTGTTGCAGAAAAACAACTGAAGAATGTGCATCACGTTTCGCTATAAATAACTTCTTTGCTATTATAGTGTCAAAATTCATTGCTGGTTTTCAGTCCTTCTTCTATATAAGCTGACGACTTTCAACCAGTGTATCTTCCACCCTCGACACGACACGGAACTGCTATGGCGTACAACGGGAGACTTTGTTCTACAAGAACACAGAGATCGTTCGTCTCCTTTGTGTAGTCTTTGCTGAAAACCAAATATTGACACCCGCACTTAGAATTTTGTATAAATCGGAAACTTTCAACTCCCGTATCTTCCGCCCCCTTCGCGTTATCAACCCTCTCCCACCATAGTGCACATGGGAGACTGATACCTACTACTACATACAAACACTATTAGTTTGCGATGCGTAGTTTTGGCTGCAGAGTGAAATACAGACACAAACATCTCAATTTTTATATACATTATTAAGATAAGATGAATACCCGTACGTGCACTTTCGTCCCCAGTTAAACCATAATGTTCCTCGTATGGTACTTAAATCTGCCACAGATACACAATAAATAAATTTACTATGATGGAACACTTTTGCTTAGTGTAAAAGTGCCAAATCGCACAATAAATTTCAAAGCAGTGCGCCAAGAATAGCAACAGCGTCAGCAAAAAAAAAAAAAAAAAAAAAAAAAAAAAAAAAAAAAAAAAGCTGAAAGTACATCCTGGTGGCCCATTGTTCCACGTGATTCCTTATTTAGACGCGGCTGTTACTGTAGCAGTTTTTTACTGGCAACTGTAGCCGATATCCTTCGTTACCCTGGTTAGCTTGCCCTCCGTCTTTAATACAATCAATCTCTACAATACAATTCAAACTTTCCTTTGACGCCTGGTTTCTCATGTATTGGGTGAATATAAATGGTAATGGCGTATCGTTTTGTCGTTCTTGTGCCGTGACGTGCAGAACCTCCTGGGCCATAAATAAATGATCGTGCAGTCGATTTCCCGATACATCGACCAGCGCCTTGGTTCCAATTTCGATGACAGCGAGGCATGGCGCTCCAGTCTCTCATTTCATCGACAGTATCAGCTGAAGACAGACTTTCCTGTCATCCTACGCGTGGAAGACGAACAAGTCGCAGAAGCTTTCTTCTCAAACTATTCAGTACCTCCTCATTAGTTACGCTATCAACCCACCTAATCTTCAGCATTCTTTTATAACACCACATTTCAAAAGCCTCTTCGCACTGTTTATCGTCCATGTTTCACTCCCATACAAGGCAAAACTCCACACAAATGCCTTCAGAAAGGACTTTCTTATGCTTAAATTAATATTCTATGTTAACAAATTTCTCTTTTTCAAAAACACTTTTCTTCCCATTCCCATTCTGCATTTTATATCTTCTGTACTGCGACCATCGTATGTCATTTTACTGCCCAAGTAATAAAACTCATTTACCACCTTCATTGATTCGTTACCTAATTTAATTCCTTAAGCATCGCCTGATTTTCTAAGACTGCATCCCATTACCCTTCTTTTGCTCTTGTTAGCGTTCATCTTATATGCTCCTTTCAACACTGTATTTTCATGCAAAGAAACCAATTACTGACACAAACTTAATACTTTATAACAGTTTCGAATAAGGCTATGGTAAGACAAATTTCACTAGAATCTCTCTTTTCAATAAACATTCTATTTCGGAATTACTTATTTGGAATTACACACTTCGATGTTGAATCAAAGATTTCATAGTTACAAATCGAAGGAAATGGAAAGAACAATTACAAAATTGTTTGCCACTGTTTGGCTTGTCACTCTAGATCTGATACTGCTTTCGGTTGTCGATGAAAAACAAATTGTGATGTTCTTTTTCCAATGATCCGATTTTTATGTCGTAAGGTACGCTGACGTTACCTGTAAAAAGTGAAAGATATCGTAGTTTGAAGTTTTAGGTGTATTTTATGCTTGGAAAGTACGACGTAATGCTGCAGGTGTTCGTGTGAAGTTCGGGGCAGCGATCGGATTACTCTTTGATTTTTCAAATTTACGGTATTTCTGAAAATCGTTTTCTTGGTTTCTATGTTCTACGAAAAATGATTCAATGCAATGAATATAAAAGTGATACAATCTTCACTGTGTTTAATCCATATATTTACATACTGATATCACCGTCTAACGTATATGTACAACTGCTATGGAAGTTCAAGTCTCACACTTGGAGCAACACTAGAGTATCTAACGGAAAGAGAGCCAACCGTAAGAGTAATAATTGTTTTCAGTGTTATTTCTACTTCATTAAGGAAATTCTTATTATTTATTATATTTCAGCTTTCCATGCCTCAGCCCATTGTCCAATGAATGTGCATGAAATAAATGTTTTAAATGGCGAATGTAACAGATGTATGATGGTAAGCTACATCATATTTATGAAGATATACCGATTTCTAACACAATTGGCAAACGTATTAATAAATATCAACTGACACATTTTCATGCGGTTTTCACAGGAAATTCGAGCTAAGATTGGGGCAACATATAGGCATGATGTCATCAAAATCAGATCACGGAATACAGATTCATCGCAGTCTCAAGTGTTTTCAGTAACTGTCTGTTCATCTATTAGAAATACCTAATCTTCTAAACTACTTCACGGATTTGCATGGAGCAACTTCGTTTCATAAAAGTGGAATCAGGGAAATTGTTTTTGAAGTATGGATTTCACAGTACAGCAACAAGCGATAATCGCAGCTGCTACATAATGAGTATGGGGTAGTACAAGTAAGCGAACGTCTGTGATAGAATTAAGCAATCTTATGTCTACGAATACCAACAATGAACAGTGATGCTGGTTTCGCTTTCTGCATGAAATACTTAAAGATATTTCTTTGCTTATTTTGCCACGTTTCACCTTTTGTATAAAACTTTATGAATATACATAATGACTTTCACTTACATTTGACATCTTTATGAAGATACATCGTTTCAGACAATGAGTTTTACTTAAATTTGACATCTTGGCTAGCACAACTGAATTCATTGACAGTGGTCCAACAAGGATTCTTTTTTACTGACTGAGGTCCGGATCCCTAAAAAGCCATGATACACACATGTCCTCCTTCTACAACCGTTGCGAAGCTAGTGAAATTATAAAAGAGGGCATCCTAATAGAGGGACGAAATCTTGAGCAAGGTCACACTTGGAACTTCTGTGTGTCTCCTTTCAAGGCGCCATTCGTACTTCAACGTCTTTGAAAATTTTAAAAGTACTCCAAACATCCACGCTTCGTCTCCCATCCTACCCCACACGGAATAATTATCATATGGGGCTCGTGCATCAATAGGATGCTCTCAGCCAGTACGAATATCACCGAACCTATTTTGGGTAAAATTTTACGACGCTTCTCGCCGGTCTCCAGTGCTTATATTGGCAACAGATGAACAATGAAGTGTAGAATTGCGTTAATATTTTTCACGAGCTACAGAGTAAAAGGAATACTGTACTAGCTCTATGGTTGACAGGTTCTTGTATCTATCCTTGTCCGTTCAGAAAAAAAGAATTTTCCTTTTAATTGAAGTTGTCACAAAAAACATTTATTGCTCATCTGAGTTGCCGTCATTACCATTGGGTGCCAACATAACCACTGCAGCCTGGCGAGAAGCGTCATTCAATTTAACCCCTATTTTGAGTGAATAGTGAATGGTTCCACATGATGACGTTACCTGACATTGCAGGTTGTGGAGGCGACCTGGTACATTAATTATATTTAAAATAGAAATCCAAGATCGCAATATTATTATTTCTTTTATGACGACCGATTCCACTGGACTATGCCACCATCATCTGGTCATATCAAATTATACAAGGTGGTCATATTACGTTATTTTAAAAAATGGAGGTTAACTAGTACATGCAACACATCGCTTAGACGAAATATAAAACACACAAGTTAAATCATCCACAGCTTGTATGAGACTTCTGTACGAAACGCCGACGTTGAAAACTAAAACAGCACTATGTCGACAAAATCACAGTATAGCAACGTCTTCAAATAAAGTCTTAGCTGGAGAGAGACTGGATGTAGGATAAAAGCGCCATGTAATTCTGCTTTGCATCACACCATCTAGAAACAATTATCGCATAACGAACACAGCGAGAAAGAGTTTTGACGCGATAAAAAATATTTGAAAATGATTCTCAGAATTCACGAGTCTATGGTGGATAATACCGACTTATTTTCAGGAATCAGACGCCAATTAAAGCATAATTGTTTCCTTTTGTCTGCTACAGCATTTGCATCACAGTGAAAGGGCTAACAACATCGAAAGGTGGCCCGGTGCGACTTCAGTAGCCGAGCAGATGACCCTACCCCTCCGCCTCCTGGACAGCTGAAGTGCTCGCTAACGACTTCGTTTACAAGAACTCAGGAAAGACAAGAGAGTGGCTGGCCGAGAGAGAGAGAGGGTCACCCAGCTAAAGGACACAGAGGCGAGTTCCGCTACAGTCTCCCCCACGACCATTGACTCTCAGCGGCTTCCTCTCCTGTAAGTATTTTACTGGTACTCAGTCTCCAGTTCAAATTCACATTCCCTCGACTAGAAGTGTAAACCAGTTGGTGTACGGTACGTATTAAAATTACACCACCTGAATGTATGAGTCCAATAAAATTTATGAACCGTTATTTTGCTGATCGTCCAGATAATTTGTAGTATTAGACTCTTTGTAATATTATAATGTTACGTAAGGTACGGTCAAACATTCAGGAAACATTCCTCACATACAAAGAAAGAAAAGATGTTATGAGGACATGGGTCCGGAAACGCTTAATTTCCATGTTAGAGCTCTTTTTAGTATTTCTCTTTAAATGTAAATTGAAATAATTCGTGCAGACAATTGTCAAATACCCAATTGTTTCGTTAGTATCCGCACGCAATTGTGCAATCACGTCAACACAGATTTTCTGTGAACGTTTGGGCAGGAATTGTTGTGATGTCTTGATTGGGTCTCGTGTTCTTCCACCTACGCTCACTGGAGCACGTTATCATGATTTCATACGGGATACTCTACCTGTGCTGCTAGAACATGTGCCTTTACAAGTACGACACAACATGTGCTTCATGCACGATGGAGCTCCTGCACATTTCAGTCGACGTGTTCGTACGCTTCTCAACAGATTCGGTGACCGATGGATTGGTAGAGGCGGACCAATTCCATGGCCTCCACGCTCTCCTGACCTCAACCCTCTTGACTTTCATTTATGGGGGCATTTGAAAGCTCTTGTCTACGCAACCCCGGTACCAAATGTAGAGACTCTTCGTGCTCGTATTGTGGACGGCTGTGATACAATATGCCATCTCCAGGGCTGCATCGGCGCATCAGGGATTCCATGCGACGGAGGGTGGATGCATGTATCCTCGCAAACGGAGGACATTTTGAACATTTCCTGTAACGAAGTGTTTGAAGTCACGCTGGTACGTTCTGTTTCTGTGTGTTTGCATTCCATGATTAATGTGATTTGAAGAGAAGTAATAAAATGAGTTCTAACATGGAAATTAAGCATTTCTGGAGACATGTCCACATAACATATTTTCTTTCTCTGTGTGTGAGGAATGTTTCCTGAAAGTTTGGCTGTACCTTTTTGTAACACCCTGTATATATATTTCATTACGGAAATTTTTACTACAGGTAAAGAGGCACCAGACTGATGACGTTTTATGAGTACTTCATATCCAGCCCTAAAGAAATTTCGTTTCATCTTAGTGGATTAAAATAGTGAACAATCCAAGCTAGTTTATTTGTGTACATGAAAATATCAAACAATGAGTTCTTAATATATAGTTGAAATTAAAGATGAACACAAATATTTCCAAGTTTTGGGTAAGGTGAGCGTTAACAGCCGTCGTCGTTGTTGTGTGGTTTTCAGTCCCGAGACTGGTTTGATGCACCTCTCCACCCTACTCTATCCTGAGCAAGCCTCCTCATCTCCTCATAAGACCTGCAACCTACATGTCTGAATCTGCTTACTGTATCCAACTCTTGGTCTTCCTCTGCGGTTTTTACCCCACACACTTCCCTCCACTGCTAAATTAACGATTCCTTTATGTCTAAGGATGTGTCCTACCTATCGACCCCTTCTTTTAGTCAAGGATTGCCAGAAATTCCTTTTCTACCCATTTCCATATCGTACATCTTCATTAGTTACGTGATCCATCCACCTAATCTTTAAATTCTCTAGCACCACATTTCAAAAGTCTCTATCCTCTTTCTGTCCACACTGCTTATCTTCCATGTTTCACTCCCATACAAGGCAACACTCCTCACACAAACCTTCAGAAAGGACTTCCTTACACTTAAATTAATATTCGATGTTAACAAATTTCTCTTTTTCATCTACGCTTTCCTTCCCATTGCCATTCTGCATTTTATGTTGATTTTCGTGTGTTTTATCCATAAGATTTGATGAACAATACTTACATTCTCCTGTGTTGGTTGTTAAACGCCATTTCTTCATCATTTAGATGGTTCTTACGGTTTTTAATGTTTATCTTGCATACACACATATTGTAGCATGAGCCATGTGATTGACTGACAGTTTTTGTTTATATTGCGGTCAAAGATCTTAGTATAACTATAATATTTTGGTCAGAGTTATATTTTATTTATAGTTTACTAACATCACTGATTTTGGTTGAGCTATTGCTTTTTAACATTTTAATTGTGATAACATCATGTTGAATTACTTACAGTACACCAATTTGAAAATTATAAATTATCATATTACTTTATATACAAAGGGAGAATATTACTTATTTTACGTACATTGGGAGTCTTTAAAAATGGATAATATATAGAGGAAAACTATATTTACATTTTGTTCACTTATTTTCTGAAATTTTGTTTGGCTCAGGTTATATTTTTAATATGAGGTTTGGTGAGTAAATTTTGGAGGTTAAGAAAAATTCTGTTTGGCAGTTCTGTTTGGTCATTTAGTAAGTCAAATGGGGATGCACATTTATGGGTATAGATTTCAATTTCCTCAAGGAGACTCATCCATTTCTCTTTTTTGTTGGCTAGGTGGAGTATTTTTAGGTTCAGGGATGCTCTTCCTCGGTTATATGTTGAGCAAACGTGGATTTGTTCAAGTTTTTTAAACGAAGAGCATCCATACGTTCTCAGAAACGTTTTCTGAAAGTATAGGTTAAACAAAAGCAGAAGATGTTAGTAAATTATTAGTAAAATATAACTCTGATCACAGATATTTTAGTTATACTAAAATATTTGACCACAATGTAAACAAAAACTGTTAGTCATCAACCAAGGAGGTTAGAATACAGGGAGACGCCCTTACGCTGAAAAAGTGAAGCCAGCTTTCGCCATATTGCTAAGTTTTACATAAGTGCTCGTATGGTAGAACTATTGTTTTATGTCACTTGAAACAGGGATAAAACGTCCGACGCTTTTGCCGTAATGCACAACGTGTCAAAAGAGTGCAAATTAGCCGTTAAAAATTAAGTTTTCAAATATATTATAATGAGTATTTGTAACTATTTATTCAAGAAAGTATGTTGTTTGAAATTACATACTTTGCAGTGACTGTCAGTTCAATTCATTAAGAGTAAGAGGGTCGACTTAACACAAAGTTTTAACAGAGTAATAGCATTCCAAAACTGGCCAAGATGGCGTACAGGCTTCAACTAACGTATTATTCTAATTTCCTTGTCATCAACATGCCTGATGCTACAGTGTCTGTGTGTGTAAAAAATAAAGCGTATGAATCACCTAAATTACGAAGAAATTACAACCAACATACGATAATGTAAGTAGTCTAGTTTATGAAATCTTACGGATGAAACATGCGGTAATCAAAATAAATAACGAAATTAATGACCTTTCACAGGCAAGCAGCAGCATCCAAACTGAAGTTGACGCCGCCAAGTTGTATCCATTACAGAATAATGTACAAAAAGAAAAAAAAATCGCCCTGACGTGTTTTACGGCCCACTTTAGATTTGTAATTTTATAAGTTTTTGAAAACATTTTGGACCAAAATAATAATCTAAATAATAATTTTTTTAATAAGAGTGTCTGAAACCCTTTTTGGGAAACAAATCTAGCTAGTGGCGGGATCCGAACCACCGGCCTTTAGCGTCATAATCCAAAGCCTTTCCCACTACGCTACGACTATCAATCAAAATATCAGTCCTTTAATCTCATACTATTTATGGCCGTTGTTAAGTGATGCTACCATGGCATTTGTAGACACTACATTATCTTTTATCGTACGAAGGACGACATGTTTTTGTTAATTCTTCAGTGCGCCATTGCTTTGAAATGACAGCATGTAAGTTACAATAAGAAAAATCATCAAATACGCAACGCAAGATGGCGTATGGCACAGAGAGCTCTGGGCGAGGAATGTCACGTGTCATCTGCGAACGGCTGGTTTTCGTTAATTCAATGAAAGGTGTCAAAACTCCGTTATTTTTGCAAATATCTCTTAAACGATACGAGATATGAAAAAAATATATGGGAACAAAGTTGTAGAGAATTTTCTCCTCTGCAAATTCATTTATACCAGTTCGGTTTTACAAAGACTATTCTGCGACATTGGCCCCCTACTTAGCTTGCATTTACAGCGAATCTTTAACTCAGCGCAAAGTTCCTAGTGATTGGAAAAAAGCGCAGGTGACTCCCGTGTATAAGAAAGGAAAGAGAACTGACCCATACAATTACAGGCCAATATCGTTGACATCGGTTTCATATAGAATTTTGGAGCATATTCTCAGTTCGAATATAGTAAATTTCCTTGAAACGGAAAAGCTTCTTTCCATGAATCAGCACGGGTTTAGGAAACATCGTTCATGTGAAACTCAGCTTGCCCTTTTCTCACATGACATCTTGCGAGCCATGGACGAAGGGCAACAGGCGGATTGTGTTTTTCTCGACTTCAAAAAGGCGTTCGACACGGTGCCACACTGCAGACTCCTAACGAAAATGCGAGCTTATGGAATAGGTTCACAGATTTGTGACTGGCTGGAAGACTTCCTAAGTAATACAACGCAGTACGTTGTTCTCGACGGCGAGTGTTCATCAGAGACGAGTGTATCGTCAGGCGTGCCCCAGGGGAGTGTGATAGGACCGCTATTATTTTCTATCTATATAAATGATCTGATGGACAGAGTAAGTTGTAATTTGCGGCTGTTTGCTGATGATGCTGTGGTGTATGGGAGGGTGTCGTCTGTAACTACTGTAATAGCATACAGGTTGACTTAGACAAAATTTCTAGTTGCTGCGAAGAATGTAGAAAAATGTAAGGTGATGCGTATGAGTAGAAAAAACAATCCTATAATGTTCGAATACAGCATTAGTAGTGAGCTTCTTGATGCTGTCGCGTCGTTCAAATATCTAGGCGTAAAATTGCAGAGCGATATGAAATGGAACGAGCATGTAAGGACAGTTGCGATTAAGGCAGACAGCCTTCTTCAGTTTATTGGGAGAATTTTGGGAAGATGTACTTCACCTGTAAAGGAGACCGCGTATAAAACGCTTGTACGACCACGTCTTGAGTATTGCTCAAGTATTTGGGACCCGCAGCAGATCGGTTTGAAGGAAGACATAGAGGCGGTTCAGAGGCGAGCAGCTAGATTTGTTACCGGTAGGTTCGACCAATGCGCGAGTGTCACGGAAATGCTCCGGCAACTCAATTGGGGATCGCTGGAAGAAAGACGACGCTCTTTTCGTGAATTTCTGTTAAGTAAATTTAGAGGGCCGGAATTTGAAGCTGAGTGTAGTACGATCTTGCTGCCGCCTACTTACATTTCGCGTAAAGATCACAAAGACAAGATAAGAGAAATTAGGGCTCGTACGGAGGCATATAGGCATTCTTTTTTTCCTCGTTCAATTTGGGAGTGGAATAGGAAAGGAAATGCCTAGTAGTGGTACAGTGTACCCTCCGCCACGCACCTTACGGTGAATTGCGGAGTATGTATGTAGATGTAGATGTAGATGTAGATGTATTCAATTTTCGCGTCAGATGAACGGTTCATTTGCAATTAAAATTACATTACAAACGGCTTTTTTGTATTACTAACGTATTTCTTGTCCAAAATATTTCAAAAATCGAGGTTCTGGTCTCTGGTAGCCAACAATTATGTCTATAAAATTTGATGTCGAACGGTTGAACGCTTCGACCTAAAAAGTGAGAACACGTTACAGCCAGACAGACATCGTCAAATCGCCGTTATTTTTGCAAATATATCTGCAACGATGCAAGATATGAAAAAAAACGTAAGAGATCAAAGTTGTAGAGAATTTTCTCCTCTACAAGTTCGGTTACGCAATTTCCGTGTCAGATGAATAGCTAAGCCGTTATTTACATTTAAAATTCGAGCTGTCAAAGACGATCGCAAAGACCGACTTTTAGTGTTACTACCGTAACCTAAAGTGGTCCAATTCTGTTGGGAAGTTATATTTGGTCATTTAGTAGCTACGTCATTTATGGGTATACATTTCAATTTCGTCAAGGAGGCTCATCCTTTTCTCTTTGTTGTTGTCTCTTTGTTGTTCATTATTTTTAGCTTTTGGGATATTTCTGTTCCTTGATGTTCTCTCTCGGCTATATGTTGAGCAAATGTGGATTCGTTCAAGTTTTTTAAGCGAAGAGCATCCATATTTTCTCGGAAACGTTTGCTGAAAGCATAAGTTAACCAAAAGCAGAAGATATTAGTAAATTATAGATGAAATATAACTCTGATCACAGATATTATAGTTATACTAATATCTATGACCGCAATGTAAACAAAAACTGTTAGTCATCAACATGCCTGAAGTTACGGTGTCTGTGTGTGTGAAAGATAAATATTAAAAAGCGTATGAACCACCTAAATTACGAAGAAATTACAACCAACACACGATAATTTAAGTACTCTTGTTTATGAAACCAAAATAAATAAGGAAATTAATAATATTACCTGACATAGTCGGGTCTGGAGGCGATCTAATCGTTTTATAGTTTTCAAATTGACAAGCCAACATCGCACACTAACAATTTATTAAATGACGACTGGTTTCGGTGCACTGTGTCACCATCATCTGGTCACATATATGTTATAATCTGGTCATCTTGTTGAAAAAAATTGGGTATAAAATAACATGTGCAACATTGCACTTAGTCACTGTTGTTGTTGTGGTCTTCAATCCGGAGACTGGTTTGATGCAGCTCTCCACAATACCCTATCCTGAGCAAGCCTCTTCATCTCCACATAAGAACGGCAACCTACATCTGTCTGAATCTGCTTACCGTATTCATCTCTTGGTCTTCCTCTGCGTTTTTTAGCCCACACACTTCCCTCAAACGCTAAATTCACAATTCCTTGGTATCTAAGAATGTGTCCTATCAATCTATCCCTTCTTTTAGTCAAGGTATGCCAGAAATTTCTTTCTCCCCAATTCTCTTCAGTACCTCCTCATTATTTACGCGATCCATCCACCTAATCTTCAGCAGTCTTCTGTAGCACCATATTTCAAAAGCCTCAATCCTCTTCCTGTCCGAACTGTTTATCATCCATGTCTCACTCCCATACAAGGCAACACTCCATACAAATGCCTTCAGAAAGGACTTCCTTAGGCTTAAATCAATATTCGATGTTAACAAACTTCTCTTTTTCAAATACGCTTTTCTACCCATTGCCATTCTGCATTTTATATCCTCTGTACTGCGACCATCATTTGTTATTTTACTGCCCAAGTAACAAAACTCATCTACCTCCTTTAGTGCTTCGTTTCCCAATCTAATTCCTTCAGCATCACCTGATTTTCTTAGACTGCACTCCATTACCCTAGTTTTGCTCTTGTTAATATTCATCTTATATGCACCTTTCAGCACACTGTCCATTCCGTTCAATTGCTCTTCCAGGTCCTTTCTGTATCTGACAGAATTACTATGTCGGCGGCAAAACGCAATGTTTTTAATTCTTCACCCTGAACTTTAATTACTTCTCCAAATTTCTCCTTGCTTTCCTTTATAGCTTGCTCAATGTGTAAATTGAATAACAATGGAGAACGACTACAACCCTGTCATACTCCCTTCCCAACCACTGCATACCTATCATGCCCTTCAACTCTGACAACTGCTGTCTGGTTTTTGTACAAGTTGTAAATAACCTTACGCTCCCTATATTTTACTCCTGCTTGCTTCAGAACTTGAAAGAGTTTATTCCAATCAACATTGTCAAAAGCCGTCTCCAAATCTACAAAAGCTAGAAATGTCGGTTTGCCTTTTCTTAATCTATCTTCTAGGATAAGCTGTAAAGTGAGTATTGCCTCCCGTGTTCCTATATTTCTCCTGAACCCAAACTGATCTTCCCCGAGGTCGGCTTCTACAGCTTTTCCATCCTTCTGTATATAATTCGTGTTAATATTCTGCAACTCTATATATATAAAAAAACATAAGTATAAAAAACATGACAGCTTTCAAAATACTGACAGGTTTGAAGATTCTAGTTTCAGACCTGTCAGTATTTTGGAAGCTGTCATATTTTAAAATTTTATATATATATATATATATATATATATATATATATATATATATATATATATATAGTGACTAAGTATAGCAGTACAGAGGATATAAAATGCAGAATGGCAATGGGTAGAAAAGCATTCTTGAAAAAGAGAAATTTGTTAACATCGAATATTGATTTAAGCCTAAGGAAGTCCTTTCTGAAGGCATTTGTATGGAGTGTTGCCTTGTATGGGAGTGAGACATGGACGATAAACAGTGCGGACAGGAAGAGGATTGAGGCTTTTGAAATATGGTGCTACAGAAGAATGCTGAAGATTAGGTGGGTGGATCGCGTAACTAATGAGGAGGTACTGAATAGAATTGGGGAGAAAAGAAATTTCTGGCATACCTTGATTAAAAGAAGCGATAGATTGGTAGGACACATTCTTAGACATCAAGGAATTGTGAATTTAGCATTGGAGGGAAGTGTGTGGTGTAAAAATCGCAGAGGAAAACCAAGAGATGGATACAGTAAGCAGATTCAGACAGATGTAGGTTGCCGTTCTTATGTGGAGATAAAGAGGCTTGCTCAGGATAGGGTATTGTGGAGAGCTGCATCAAACCAGTCTCCGGACTGAAGACCACAACAACAACAACAGTGACTAACTGCAATGTTGCACTTGTTATTTTTTCAACAAGATGACCAGATTATAACATATATGTGACCAGATGAACGGTGACACAGTGCACCGAAACCGGTCGTCATTTAATAAATTGTTAGTGTGCGATCTTGGATTATCATTTTGAAAACTATGAAATTAATAATTTTGCACAGGCAAGCTGCAGCATCCACACTGAAGTTGACGCCTCCAAATTGTATCCATTGATGAATAATGTAAAGAGAAAAGAGAGAGAGAGAGCACCAACTGATGATGGGTGTAAACCCGAAACGCATTTGGGCGAAATAAATTCGTTTGTAACGATACACTGAGATGTTTTTATTTTTTGTTTATCTTTGATCAGCGATGCTTATCGCCTCCGGTTCCCTCTGACTTGTAATACAACTTAATTTAATTTCGTTCGTCATTTTTTTACTTAAAAACAAGCGAGAAGACGGAACCGAGATAGTAGTTTTACTCACTATCTTGTCTACGTTAATTCTGTACGGACGTCTTCAATTCATGTATCTATTCAGGTATTGTCATGCAAGTTGTAAAAATATATTAGTTAAATTTAAAATCAACCCCTTCCTTTGGCTTTTATTTAAATGAATCCCTCCAAGTCAAATACTTATTTTCTATTGCTTTCTGCTCCTCTACGTCCGTAATAGTTTAATGTTCAGACGCCATTACAATCGCTTCGCATTGTCTGCAAACTTTCAGACTATGCTTGATTTTAGAACCTGCAGTCATTTCTTTTGTAATTTCACGGAGTCCGATCTTTTTTTTTTTTTTTTCTTTTTTTTTTTTTTTTTTTTTTTTTTTTTTTTTTTTTTTTTTTTTTTGTCGTTACCAGTAACATCATGTTCCACCCACGGTCACACAACAATGAAAAGCGAAGTGAACAGTCTGAACATTGATCTCCTACGGAAATTATCTCGAACATTCACTTATTAAATAAGACATAAAAGTTATCATTTCCAGCTTCTACAATACGAAGTGCAGGATCCAGCTAGATGCTTTCCGTAAGTTTTATAACGTGCTGTTGCTTGTATGGTGCCCAACTTTAATATGCAATCCGCAGTTTATTTGGTTTAATGTTCATTTTCTGCTGTACTTTAACTAACTTATTTCAAAATTCAAACATTTGATACCATCAATTCTTTGTCCAAAAAAAATATAATCGCGGAATCTACTGTTAACAATTATGGCATCATACGAAGCAAGGGCAACGTTATACGTTGTTTTAAAAAAGTTGCTGGTTACTGTTATTTGTTGTTGTTGTTGTTGTGGTCTTCAGTCCGCAGACTGGTTTGATTTTTACAAAAATAAATGTTTTGTTAAGTGTTTACTTTGGAAAGGTGCAATGGCCTAGGACGCTGCCTTGGCCTGCCTCGCAGTGCTTAGTCTGGCTGCTCGCCGGCAGCAGGCAGCCTTGAGCAGGCATCGCGGCCCTCATTACAGGCTGCGCGCGGTGTCCCCGGCGGCTAAATTTTAATTAAAGCGGCACCAGGCAGCAGGCAGCCAGCCAGCCAGGGAGCACACCCCCTCACCCCTGCCTACGCGGGGGCGGCTCCTAATTGCGCCTGAAGCGCTGCTTCCCGCCACGTAGCCGGCTGACATTTCGCCACCCCCACAATAGGCAGCTGCACGCCGGAAAACGAAATTTATCTGCCGTCGCCGCTCTATTCAGCGACTCCCCTTTCCTGGAAAACTAAAATGATCCGTACAATAGAGTGTCCGTCTGCTGTAAGCCTTTTCCTCTTTTTTTGTTGTTGTTGTTGACATTTACTTGCCTCTTCTCTTCAGTCTCGTTGCTGTTGTTCCGCGAACTACTGACGGATATGAGACAACCTTTGACCGCTGGAAATCATTGTTTCAAACTGTACTGTTTTCGACGTATTTATAATCCCACGCATCATGCACCGGAACGACGTCTGTTGGAAGGATTGTGTAGCATTACCTTTAATTCTATTTTATTATTATTATTATTATTAAAAATTATATCTGCCAGTAATTCTCTGATTATTTTGGTTCATTAGAGACTTTCAAATTTTTTTGAACGAGCTAGGGAGAAAACGGAATGGCTTGTCGTCTTTCGTCTTCTTGTTGTCCTGCTGTTCCTTATTTACATAAACGATTTAGGGGAAAATCTAAGTAGCTCTCTTAGGTTGTTTGCACATGAGGCCGTCATTTACCGTCTAGTAAAATCATCTGAAGATCAAAACCAACTGCAGAACGATCTGAATAAGATATAAGTATGGTGTAAAATTGGCAATTGACTCTAAATAATGACAAGTGTCAAATCGACCAAATGAGTACGAAATAAAATCCGTTAAACTTTGTTTACAAGATAAATCAGTCAAAAGTGAAGGCCGTAAACTCCTCAAAATACCTAGGAATTACTATTACTTCAGACTTAAACTGGAAAGAAGACGTAGATAATGTCGTGGGAAAGGCGAACCAGAGACTGCGTTTTATTGGCAGAACCCTTAAAAGATGCAACAGAACTAGTAAAGAAACTGTATACACTACGCTTGACAGTCCATTTTTGGAGTATTGCAGCCCAGTGTGGGATCCTTATCTGGTCGGTTTGACGGAGGTCATCGAAAGAGTCCAAAGAAGGGCAGCTCGTTTCGTATTGTCACGATACAGGGGAGACAGCGTTACGGAAGTGACAAAGGATATGGGATGGGAATCATTACAACAACAGCGCTTATTGTTGCGGCGTGGGCTACTTGTGAAACTCCAGTCGCCAACATTCTCCTCCGAATGCGAAAATATATTGTTGACTCCTAGAAATGATCATCAGAATAAAATAAGAGAAATTAGAGCTCGAACGGAGAGATTCAGGTGTTCTTTCTTACCGCACGCTATTCGAGAATGGAATGGGAGATAAATAGTATAATGGTGGTTCTATGAACCCTCTGCCAGGCACTTAAATGCGATTTGCAGAGTATCCCATCTATATGTAGATGTAGAATAGATCGGACGTCTATCTTTTGATCTCTCCACATTGATCATGTAAGTGTGAGCTATAAAAACAATTAATTGTAATAAATTCAGTAATTCGTTTGGAATCAATACTATATTTAAACGGAAATTTTTCCCCATTTTTCATTTTATTTAAATCTTTGTTTCCAGCATAATTCGTAAAATGATGCATGGTCATTGTTGAAAATTGCTTCCCGATTGCGGAAGAACATTGCAGACACGAATTTCACTTCCACATCTACATCTACAAAGATACTCTGAAAATCACATTTACCGGCCGCGGTGGCCGAGGAGACTGAGGCGCTCCAGTCACGGTCTGCACGGCCACTACGGTCGGGGGTTCGAATCCCCCTTGGCATGGATATTTGTGCCGTCCTTAGTATTAGTTAGTTCATAAGTAGTTTGTAAGTTTAGGGACTGATGACCCCGTAGTTAAATCCCATAAGCTCTACAAACATTTGAACATTTGAAAATCACAATTAAGTGCCTGTCACGGGGTTCATTAACCACTTTCATAACTTTTCTCTATCGTTCCATTCTCTAATAGCGCGCAGGAAGTAAGAACACCTAAATCGTTCCGTTTTCGATCTGATTTCTCTTATTTTATTGGGATGGTCATGTCTCTCTACGTAGGTGGGTGCTAGCAAAATATTTTCACATTCAGAAGTAAAAATCGGTGATTGAAACTTCGCAAACAGATCACGCCGCAATGAACAACGTCTTTCTTTTAATGATTTCCATCCCAATTCGTGCAACATTTCCGCGACGCTTTCTCCCCCCCCCCCCCCGTAACGTGATAAAACAAAACGAGCCGCCCTTCTCTGAACCTTCTTAACGTCTTCCGTCAGTCCCACCTGGTGAGGGTCCCACAAGGGGCAACAGTACTCCAGGAGAGGACGCACAAGTGTAATGTAGGCAGTCTCTTTGGTGGAGCTGGTGTGTCTTCGAAGCCTTCTGCCAATGAAAAGTAACTTGTGGTTCGCCTTCCCCACAATATTTTCTATGTATTCTCTCCAGTCTAAGTTTTAGTAATTTTAACTCCTAGGTATTTGGTAGAATTACGACATTAAGGTTTGACTGATTTATCGCGTAATTGAAGTGCATGGGATTTCTTTTAGTTGTCATGTGTATTACTTCACACTTTTCTTTATATAGTGTCAATTGCCAATTTTCGCACCATGTAGAAATTTTGTCTAAACCGCTTTGCAGTTGCTGTTGATCCTCTGTTGACTTCACTAACAATAACGACAGCATCATCCGCGAACAGTCTAAGGGAGCTATTCAGATTGTCTCCTAAGCACAAGGAAGAGTAGGGGACCTATAACGCTTCCCTATGGAATGCCAAATATCACTTATGTTTTACTCGATGGCTTACCGTCAATTACAACGAACTGTGATAGGAAATTGTGAATCCAATCGCACAATTGGGGAGATATTCCATAAGCACGCAATTTCATTAGAGGCCGCTTGTGGGTTACAGTGTCAAAAGACTTCGAGAAATCCAGAAATATGGAATCGATTTGAGATCCCTTGTCGATGACACTTAACACTTCATGTGAATAAAGGCGATACTTTCTGAATCCGTGCTGACTATTGGTTAGTACGTCGTTCTCTTCGAGGTAGTTCATAATATTCGAACAAAGTGTATGTTCCAAAACCCTATTGCAAATCGAAGTCAATGAGATTGGCCTGTAATTTTGGGGATCACTCCTATTGCCTTTCTTGAATATTGGAGTAACTTTGACAACTTTCTAGTCTTTGGGTACGGATCTTTCGCTGAGTGATCGGTTGTAAATTATAGCTAAATACGGAGCTATTGCATCAGCATACTCCGAGAGGAATCTAGTTGGTATACAATCTGGCCCAGAAGATTTGTTTTTGTTTAATGACTTAAGTTGTTTTACTACTCCAGGAACATCTATTTCTAAGTTTTGCATGCTGGCAGCTGTTCTTGGATTGAATTCTGGAGCGTTCACTTCGTCTTTAGTGAACGAATTTCGGAAAGCTGTGTTAAATAATTCAGCCTTAGCAGTACTGTCATCGGTAGTATTACCATTGCTATCGCTTACGCACTTTTGTGTTGAATTTTATTTCAATGCCTTTTCTTTAAACGAAGTCCGATAATTTTGTAACTTTAAACTTCAGTCGTAATTGGAATAAAACACGGTCCTGAAACTTTAGTAATGGAAGCTTATGCAACCAAGCATCGGTTTACAGTAAAGAAGAAATTAATTACTCCGTACAGGCTCGACTCCAGTGTGTTCTCCTGCCAGGTAAAAAACGGATTCCGCCACTTCCTTTTGTAGTGATGCTTTCTGGTGTTGTCTTTATTCTAACTACTATTGCCGCTAAATACTGATGGCAGAATCTTTCATGTTTTTCTCAGTGTCTAGCTTTTCAAAATTAATATTCATTGTAATATTTCACAGTTTGCTAAATTTCAATAACGGTACTTAACTTTAATCTTGGCGAAAACACCAGCAAAAAAAAAAAATTAAATAAATAACTTATCATTACAATTGCTAGTAATTGTGAATGACAGCTATTAGACAACGTGCGACCTTATCACCACGCTGTCCTACACAAACTAAATACAGTAGAGTCGGGACCAAGGCTTGCCGTATTTTTAAAACTGCCGGGTTATCGGGAACGATGTCAAAAAGAATAGATGAGGTTTTGTTGTTATAAAATACTTTCTACTGTTACTTAAGAATACAATACAAATTATTGAATACAGTAACACGAAATTAATTTAAGACAATATCTTCCAAACGAAGTTCGTTACTTTCACTCACATATACTTCCACAAAACGCGGTTAAGAAAAGACAAAGGCTGCAGGCAGACTGAGCGGCAGAGTGGGCGTGGCCGCGTCACACGAGGTCACTGTTGTCTGCTGCAACCGAGTTCATTATTTGTCCATCACGCCTAAGCTGATTTTAAACGACGCTGTAAACAAATGCACTCCCGTAGTTCTGATTACTGATGTTTGTAATATGAAAACGCTTCTACATACCACAGTAATGAATAACAAAGAAACATCATCAACTCGACCTCTTGAGAAAAAAGTACAGGAGCGGAATATCAATGACAGAAATCGATATCACGTAAAAATTTGGGCCATTATTCAGATACTACGCAGATACTACCTCGTCAAAGTACAGCTTTTAAACTTTCGCGCGCTCAGGGTTGTTCCTCACTCGGCCCGCTTCACTGCGGCCGCTTAATGCTCGAACGTCTAGTAATGTGAGCAGCGACTAGGAAGAGGTTTGTGCTCGCGATGTAAACTAACCCACATGCTGTCGTGCGACATCTAGAGGAGTGGTACGGAATGATGACTAATCTGCATCGATTAAATGTCGAAGAATTAGAGCTCTTTAAAGTCAACATTCATAGAATATATGACATCAACTGCGATTGGGCAAAGCTGAAAATGTGTACCCAGCCGGGATTCGAACCCGGGTCTCCTGCTTTCTAGGCAGTTGCGCTGACCCCTACACCACTGGGGACACAGTGATCACCGCACCTGCAAAGACTACCTAAGCACGCCTCCCGTCAGATACAAATTACCAGCTTCGCCCTGCCCACAGTACACAAACTCGTAGTTATGAACTAATTCCCGTAAGAGTAAGGGCTTCAAACTTTGCCCACCCCTCCCCACTAACGATAGGATCATTGCCCGTCACCAGCAAGCATAATCATTTGCAGTTATTAGACGTTCTATACACGCTAAAAGAAAATACATGGCGCTTTCTTTATGCTTTTCCTTATATCTTTCAACTGCGTTGCAGATATCATAGACAGTTGCACTAATGAAGACGTGCTGGATAGAGAAGAAAATAGCGGGATGACGTCGATGATAACGACGCTGCCATTTCATCGCCGTCAGACTCGTTGAGCTCTTTCATTGTTTCGAATGTTCGAATGTTTGTATAGCTAATGGGACTTAACAACGGAGTCATCAGTCCCTAAACTTGCAAACTACTTATGAACTAGCTAATACTAAGAATGCCCGAGAGGGGATTCGAACCCCCGACCGTAGTGGCCGTGCAGACCGTGACTGGACCGCCTCAGTCCCCTCGGCCACTGCGGCCGGCTTTCATTGTTTCAACGGAGCTTGGGCATGGAATTGAGGTCGTCAGTGATGGTGAAACTTGCTTTGATGATTTTAAATCCTCGAAAACCACTTTGTCCGTCTCAGTAAGAGAAGAATATATCCAACGAGCCGTTTGTGTTTTATACAGCGCGTCACAACTGCAGTGGAAACGAATGAGATGGTTTATCAACAATCAGTGTAAAGTAATTCAATTTTTAATACCTTTCATGCACATCATTTTGTTATACGTAAAGCTGACACTATTCAAGCGGAGTGAAGTTGAAAGATAGTACATATGTTTCATTTTGTAATATTATTTCCTCCTCCACTTTCCTACTCTTCAAATTTCACATTTTCGGTAACTCGCTGTTGTCTCTTCATTGCACAGCACTTCGCGTTCGGGCATTAAGCGGCCACAGTGAAGCGGGCCGAGTGAGGAACAACACGAGCGCGCGAATGTTTAAAAGCTGTACTTTGATGAGGCCGTAACTGCGTAGTATCTGAATAATGGCCCAAATTAACACGTGATATCAATTTCTAGAGGTTATATCTAGCTCATGTATTTTTTTCTCAAGAAAATATGAGGTCTACTTGATGATGTTCCATTGTAAGGGCTCTTAAATAGAGTGTAGATGGCACAAGAAAAGATTATGTCTTGGCTCATACATAGCATACCCTGACAACTGCTACACGCTGCGATTTCACTTGTATCCTGTATTATGCGAGCACGTAATAATTCCAGGGGGTTTGTCGGGGTGCGGCAGAGTTATCGGGACTACTGTGTTACCGAGAGCCGAGTTTTCGGGACTATACTGTATTAAATTTTGTTCAAACCTGTCTGAAGAAAGAAGGTTCTTGTACGAAATTGGAATTTAAATTTCAAATGAACTGCCAAGATAAATCAAACTGTGATTTGATTCTTCAGTTTCTCTCGGCGTATTTGATGATCAAAATATCCACGGGTGTACTGCCGGTCTATAGTATCCAACGGGCACTATAGACCGGCAGTACGTGGATATTTTGATCAAACTGTGATTGTCTATTCCTTAAAATATCTTCAAAATATTTCGTCGTTGTTTTATAAACAACAGATACAGTTTATGAATGAGTTGGAAAATAAGATATCGACTCACAAACTCGAACACACAGTTTTCACATTATATAAACTGATAATGAGACCCTAAAACTATATAAAGTCTTGAATAAATCCTGTAATAGTCTTAAAACATATAATTCAGCACAATATTTAAATTTTCGGGTGTCTTAATAGCTGATATGACTCTTTTCAACACAGTGACACTTGAAGTAAAATTTTCAGTTTTAGTCCCCTTCACACAAATCAGTATAATAAAATATACACAGTCTTATAATATTCTCGTAGAGACCCAAGATAGCAACTGAAACTATTTTTTATATACATAACCAACAAAACTATCTTCTAAGACAAGTCGTAATATACGTATTGCTTCCCGTGTTCGTACATTTCTCCGTAAAATTCAGACATCCTCCCTAATGTAAGATTACAGCATTTTTTTCCCTTTGTCTATTAATATTTAGTATTTTGCATCCACGACTTATTAAACTAAACATAAATTTCAAATGTGAAAACATAAAAAGCTATTCCAAGTAGTCTTCGCGTGTCTCTGAAGCCATAAGAATAATTTTGATACTCAGTTGTTTTGTATTTCGAGTTATTTACTTAAAAGTTAACAAACATATTGAATTGTACAGTTTCTAAGGTGGCCTATGTTCTTCTTGAGCGTTAAAGCTATCTCCAAGGTAAATTTTATAAAAAACGTTTAGCGTTTTAGACATGAAATCATAACGGATATAACTTCTTTCGCATTTATAATATTAGTATGGCTTAGTAAAACAAACATCGTGTCGCCTTCTTTATATCAACCTAATCACGTAATTTTATTACTAAATCCAGTAGCTGAAGGCACCTACATTATAATAAAAAGCAGAAATTTATACTGCAAAATATTTGCAGCCTGCACCATTGTATTACGAAAGCGGTGTCCTCGTTTGCAGTTAAGTACAGCAGTTAGTCAAATGATTCAGGTTTTGTCAATTGATGTCTAAGAAACGATCGAAACCATGTTGTTCTCAGTTTATGAAGAGTAAAGTTATATTCTCTCTACGAGTTACTCATTGTCAGAGCCACAGCAGTACGATTGAAATGAAGCGCTTAGAATAATAAAATTCAAATGTTGGTAAATCTATGGGACTTAACTACTCTATCAGTGACTGGCTGACAAACTATATAAACTAACTTAAAGTAACCTAAGGGCAATACACGCACCCTTGCTCGAGGGACGACTCGAACCTCCGACGGGCAGTAATCGCGCGCTCCGCAACAAAGCACCTTAGACAGCTGGACCATTCTACCCCGGTTCAGAATAATAACGGCACATCCTAAGCAAAGCTGATTCTGAGAAAAATGACATTTTATGATTCCTTCCACAAAATGGGAAATTGATAACATTATGATTTGATGTTATCTGGGTCTTTTAAGTAAGACATTTTATGACTAAGTGCAAATTAGTTGTTCCGATTTCGTGTTCTTTATCTGAAAAAAATAATACAGAACAGCAAACAATCGAGTAATGCTGACGTTTCCTTCATTTGAAAATTACCAGCTCCGATCTATATATCCAAATCTTCACACTTTTCCCTTTTCCTAAACATCAACACCACAATGAAAAAGATTTGTATAGAAAGTATTGGGAGAGTTTCGGAAATTGGAAAGACGACATATTGACTACAACGCCATTGTTTAGAAAAATGAGAGCTTTTCCTAATACCTTGGATAGATCATCACATGAAAGGTAGATAGCAGGAGTGCACAGTCATGCCACTACCTCAAAATTCGAGGTCAGCTGGGATCTGTCGTTATAATTTTGAGTGTGTCCAGTTAATTTAATCTTTTGACTAATACAATTAAGGGTTCCATGAAATGTGTTATAGGTGTTAATTAGATTTGAAATAATTATCTTATTGTCAGCCCATAGATGCAATATTTTTCTTTACATTGTTTCTATGCGTCTGGGTTATCTTCAAAATCTAAAACTAGATAAATAAATATATCCTACCTGAAATTTTTACAATAATTTGATAGTAAAATGAATGATATTGACTTCGAACATTGTTGTACATAACTGAAGTGATTTACCTTGTAGTTGCGTCAGCAAGCCTTGTGGAATGGCCGCGTGGTCTAAGGCATCATGCTGCGGGATGGGCAGCCGTTCCTAGCAGAGGTTCGAGTCCTCCCTCGGGTCGGGTGTGTGTTGGCCTTAGTGTAAGTTAGTTTAAATAGTTTGTAAGTCAACTGACCAAGGACAGCAGCAGTTTGGTCCAGTAAGTTTACAAACATTTAAAGATTTGTCGTCTCTAACCCAGCTCTTCTATGTTGCGCATTTAAGTTTTCGTATATTGGTTTCACGTATGGGTAGGGGGACGTGGGGTAGGGAACAGATAGTGGAAGGGGGAAATGGGCGTAGCGGGGGAGGGGAAACTGCTGCGAGATTTATTGGAAGAGAGAAGTAGAATGTGGGGGAATGGGGGATGAGATTTAGTTAAGTAAGCTCTTAACTAGACTTATAAAACACCGGATACATAAAAATATTTGCATTTTTCTTAGAATATTCTAACCTGTTATAAAAATGAGGTAGGTAATTAAAAATTTCGCTATATTTTAAAACACTGAATGAGTAAAAAAATGAAATATGACATTTTAAAAGTCATATTATAAAAAGCTAAAAGTAAAAATGTATAAAATTCTAGGAAAATTTTCTCTTCTTATGCGACACGCATTTTTCCCGTGTGTAGGTAAGCAGTCTGCACGCAGTGTGAGCTGATACGCTACCGCTGTCAGTTCTCGGTGTGTGTGGCCGCCGCTCGGAGGCACGTTGCGTTCAGGAGCGAAGTTGGAAAAGGCCGTCAAAGTTTCTAAAAAAAATGCACTGTTCATAAAATCACTGAGCCGTAGTGGCTCTGTTGATTACCTCCTCTTTTTTTTCTTTTTTCCTCCAGTTTCCTTCTCTTCTTCCTTTTGGCCTCTTGTGGTGCGAAAGTTTTATTGCCCGCTTCTCCATGTGTCGGTGATTCCGCCTCTGTCCCTGACGGCGCAGGGGGATCTGCACTGAGATATTGGACAGACATGTTTAGGAAACATAAGGGAAGTCACGTGGAAAGCAATAGAGTAAGGCCGCTGGATGGACAACCGGGAAAAGTAACTTGTCGACTGCGGTCTTGGTGCTACGTAGTTTCCGGGCGGTCTGCGGCTGTGTGCTGGGGAGAGGCTCCCCTGTGGACTTAGTAGGGAGGCGGTACCGGTCGTGGTAGCAACACCTCCAGCGTAAAAGGGGTTATCTGCTAAATATATGGCAAATATAAGTTACTCTCTAAGTCGTGGATGATTGAAGCGCCTGTGTTTCTGTTCTCTCCTCTTGGAACTACCGGCGGCGCAGTGCACACAAAGTCAAGGTGTGTCCCCTATCTCGCAGAGTTGTTATGGTTCGGCGTGCGGGAGTGATGCAGATGCAGTGGACTTCAAGAAACTTAACGCCATTTAATTGCAGACCATTTCTTCTGTCTACTTTGTACCCTCTCGTGTCGGTGCTCCTACTCAGTATGCGGAACTAATTTAAAAACTGGCTCTCGTTCTGAGAGGTTCGGAGCAGATAGTGGCCGCGTGGCTTAAGACATCATGCTACGTACTGGGCGCCCACTACCGGCGGAGGTTCGAGTCCTCCCTCGAGTCCTTAGTTAGTTTAAGTAGTGTGTAAGTCTAGATACTGATGACCTTAGCAATTTGCTCCAATAGGTTTACAAACATATCATGCTAGTCATTGGGAGGTCCAGTTAGTGGAGAAGCGGCAAAGGCGGAAAAGGAATTCAGGGTTCCCAACTTAGGTGTTTTCCCCTAAATTTAGGGAGAATAATTATAGATGGGGGGATATTTAGAAGGATAAAATTCTAGGGGTATTTTTAGGGCGATAAGTGCTTCAGGGGAAGCTGGTTTTGAGGTCAATTTTATGGGGCCTTCCCCTTCCTTGACGGGATTGGCAGCATTCGGGAGACATCACACCCTAAATTATTTAACTGAAAGTTACAATTGCCCCCCCCCCCCAACAGACTTTTTTTTGTCGCTAAAAGTACAACTCATACTATTAGGGGGGATTTAGCGAGAATTCACTTACGATTTAGGTGGAAACTGTGCATCGGGGTTGACAACCCTGAAAAGAATGCCGATGGTCTCATCCGAGATGTGGAGGAGGCTCTGCCGGTGGCGATAGAGGGCACTGGCTGCACCCGGCTGCAAGTCGTCGTTCATGCTGGCACCAGTGACTGCCGCTCCCTATGTCCAGAGGGCGTCTTCTGCCCCTTCAGGCGGCTGCCGGCTTTTGGTGGGCAGCTACCCACGCTACTAGGTAGGAGCGGAACTATCGATTTGCAGCAACGTTCCGAAAACCACTCGCGGTCCTCTGGTTCTGAGCCGAGTGGAAGTCTTAAACCGTAGCTCCAGACGATCCTGACCTTGGGTGCAAATTTCTCTACCTCCGCTATTTGGTGGAAAAATATAGAATCCCCCCTAAATTGGTCAGGTGTGCACTACACACAGGAAACGGCTACTAGAGAAGCGGAATAGGTTGAAACGTGTCCATAGAAAATGTATATTGCTGAATTTATAAATTAATAAAATTCAGCAACCAATTGCTTGTAATTATTTATTTTAGACGACCGGTTTCGGACGCTTGAGTGCTCTTCTTCTGGTCTATTTTAGTATTGTTGCTTAATGAATGTAGCTACGTGCCATTAGGAGAAGTTAGGAGAGTGTTGACTCTCCTAATATCATGTAGCTACATTCATTAAGCAACAATGCTAAAATAGACCAGAAGAAGGGCACTCAAGCGTCCGAAACCGGTCGTCTAAAATAAATAATTACAAGCAACTGGTTGCTTAATTTTATTAATTTATGACCTTAACAGTTGCTGAAATGGATAAAGTACTTCATTGCTGAATTTGTAAGAAAATGTATAATATTGTGCCTCCTGTTTTGTGTCGAGTAACTTGCTTGCAAGAAAATGTATAATATTGCTTTTACTGTGTGTATCGATATGCGTACATAAATCTGTGAAGTTTCATCTTTGGCAAAGATTATGTATCGCATAGCATTGTAGCTCTTGCAGAGAGACAGAGAGTCAGACTTGTGGTTCAGTTCGCTTAGAGAGATGTGTATATGGCTCCGATGTAGAGCAGAGGCTACAGTACCAGCAAGTATATATGTATAATGCATTTCATATAATTGTGAAAAAGGTTGTACCACCCGTGGAATGAAAGTAATAGCATTTCATGTAATTATGAAAAGGTTGTATCATTTAGGTAATGTAATGGTGATTATTAATAATAAGTAACAAAGTTGACCTTTCTTCCCTGTTTCATTTTCGTAGTTAGAAGATTAACCTACTTCCTTTATTTGATAATTAGTTATTTGTGAAGTGCAGTATTGATTTTGGTAATCTTGTTGAACAGATTTCTTTATTGGTACCGTAGTAAATGACTGTTAAGCATTAATTGAGTATGATATTGAGTTTTCATAATCAGGTACTGATCTGCATAAAATTCTCGTAGTCGAACATTAAGATAGTGGTTTATGTTTTTAATATATTTCTCGCAGTCAAATTTTTAGAGTATAGTCAGTGTGTGTTTCATGCAGGTTGCACAGTTGTTTTGTTAAAAGGTCCGTTGCGCACATAATCAGTTTAATGCACTGTTTCTTATTTAACCGTATATACATCAATATCAGGGCCATAATTAAACCAAATTACTGTGCTAATGAACAATGTACGTGTTCAGTTAAATTTTGATGAAGTTATCTGATGACTTTGTGATCTTGACTGTTAACATCAGTAAATGACAACTATTTGGACTGCAACTAATACCAAATCTGGTTTTCAATGAATTACTTTAAAATAAACTACTTTTGTTGTCTCATTAAATGATAGATTCAACGTTAAGCATGGCGTACAACTGTTAAGGTGTAGAGTGCACTTACGGATCTTTTAGATAAGAGAAATCAGTCCACAGCCCTGTTAAGACGCTTACTGAGTCCGGTCAATGCAGCAATCGACACAACAAAAAATGTTTCAAATGTTTGTATAGCTTATGGGACTTAACTACGGGGTCATCAGTCCCTAAACTTATAAACTACTTATGAACTAGCTAATCCAAGGACGGCACAAATATCCATGCCCGAGGGGGGATTCGAACCCCCCCCCCTCGTTACAACAGAACAAAGAAGGAAAACATTTATATAGTAATAGTTATCTGTAGGAGCATCCATGGAAAGTTCCCAGAACTGCTCTAAACTTATATATAGTTATATAGTCACAATGCCAGAGTAGTTCTAGGGATGTACTCACACTAGAATATATAACGCAGAGGTAGTCTGAACGCTGGAGGGCGTTGTGTCAACTGAAATTATCATAGATCAGGAGTGTGAAATAGTTTGGGCAAAGATCAGGGTTAAAAGTATCTCGAACATAGTGATTAGATGTTTTATAGACAATCTGGTTCAGCAGCAGTAATGGCGGAACATCTGAGGGATAACTCAGACCCGCGCGGGAATGGCCGTGTGGTCTACGTTAGGGTGAAAATCATTAAAACAAAGGAGTTACACGTTACGACGAGAACAATTTGCTAAATTTCTTTCTCCAACTTCTCTTCCTAATGCGAACTGATTTTGTTAGCACCCATCGCATAGGAAAACATGATCATCAAAATAAGAGAAATCTGGTCGGAAACTGAAAGATTTAGGTGTTCCTTTTTCCGCGAGCAAGAGTGGAACCATGGGTGAGAAGTATGTGACATGCCGTAGAATAGTTAGTTCCGGGGTGTGGTGTGATGGTTGTAGTGGTTTCTTTCATTGATGCGAATGTAGTGGCGCGGGAAATGGGGATATAAATGAGGCTCACCAGTGGTTTTGTAGGATCTGTAATAGAGATAGGAAAATGATGGAACAGGAGTGGAAAATTGCAGCTCTTCAAGCTGAATTAGATAAGGCAAGGGAGACTGAGCAGGTTAAGGAGGGAGAAGGGTGAACAGCGGTGGGAAGTGGCAACAGGTAACAGGGGGAATAGGCTTAGGACAGTTTCAGACAGCTTTGTCATTAATGTGAAAAAAGGATTTGACCTGTTGTCTCAGTCAGAATCGGATGAGCCTCATGTAGCTGAAGCTGTAGAAAGGACACAACAAACTTTCAAAAAGGATTTGAAAAAGGTAAGGAAAACTGTGAAAAGAAAGAAAGAAAGTCTTGTTAGGTAGCTCCCATGGTATAGATGTTGGCCAACTACTGCAGGAAGAGCTAGGATCAGAGTACCAGGTCACAAACTTTTTCAAACCAAATGCGGGCCTGGGTCAGGTAACAGGATATAGATTACTTATGTAAAGATTTCACAATTGAGGATACCGTGGTTATAGTGAGTGGTCCGGAAACCAGCTGTGACAGAAACTGTGAATATTCTATAGAGTGTGACCTGGTGAAGATATCGGCAACGAAGCATAATAGTGTGAGGTTTGTATCTGTCTTGAGTCGCCATTACCGGCCTCATTAGAACTCTTCTGTCAGGGGAGTAAACTTGGAGTTGGAACGGCTATAAAACTCTTCTGGGTGTTGGACCGCATCGTCAAAATATCAAATACCTCACCGACGTTTCGGCCACTATTGCAAGTGGCCATCTTCCGCAAGTCCCACAGGCACCAAGGATTTATGGGGTTCCGAAGATCCACCGAGAGTCTTTTCCTCTAAGGCCTATTGTCTGCAGTATAGACTCACCGACTTACCGACTTGCAAAAGAACTAGTACCGAAACTCCAACATCTCGTGGGCCACACGGACTCTTACGTCAAGGACTCAACCCATTTTGTAGCACTTTTAGAAGAAAAACGAATCTCCACCACGGATTTGATGGTCAGCTTCGACGTGAAGTCCTTATTTACAAATGTACCAGTGTCGGATACCATGAGCATCCTAGAGGAACGTGTTCCACCCGACGTTTGCGATCTGGTGCGACATTGTTTAACGACCAGGTGGAAAGGGAAATTTTATGAACAGACGGACGGAGTTGCAATGGGTTCACCTCTCTCACCCGTTGCAGCCGATATTTTCATGGAGGCATTCGAGGAAACAGCTCTCCAGTCCGCACCACTACGTCCAGACTGCTGGCTGCGATATGTAGACGACACGTTTGTCATCTGGCCTCATGGAGAAGAGGAGCTGCAGAATTTCCATCAACACCTCAATCAACAGCACAACAAGATCCAGTTCACCATGGAGATTGAGAAGAATGGTGTGCTCCCTTTCCTCGATGTAGAGGTTTATCTGAAACCAGAGGGCAAACTGGGCCATCGGGTATTTATAAAAGCTACCAGCACAGGCAGGTACCTTCACGCAACTTCCCACCATCATCCTACGCAAAAGAAGTCCGTGCTCCACACTCTAACTAAGAGGGCTTACCGGATTAGTGATGAACAACACCTGAAAGCAGAATTAAAAAACATCAGGTCCACCTTCGAAGCAAACTGTCATGGGAAGAGGATGATTGAGCAAACTATGACACCTAATGATAGAAACAAAAGGGAAGAGCCAAAGGAAGGACAAACCATCGCCCTATTGCCATACGTAAAAGGAGTCACCGAACGAGTAGGCAAAATTCTTCGTCGAGAGGGCATCAAACCTATATTCCGCAACAACAATAAAATAAGAGATGTCCTAGGCTCACTGAAGGACAAAACGGATAAGTTGCACACAGCTGGAGTCTACGAAATCGGCTGTGAGGGCGGCCAGGTGTACATTGGAGAAACTGGGCGGCCGATTAAAACAAGGATAGCCGAGCACGAGAGGTACATTCGGCTAGGACAGCATACAAAGTCGGCAGTAGCTGAACACCAAGAAGAGTGCGGCAAACATATGGATTTTCCGTAAGTTGCTGTACTGGCAAAACAACCCTATACTTTGAAGAGGAAAATCAGGGAAGCAATAGAAATAGCTAAGCGACCCGGAAATATGAACAGGGAAGACGGGTATAGACTTCCCGCGTCTTGGTTGTCAGCAGTAGCAGCGCTTCGCGACGACACCGCGCGCAGTGCAGTCCATAGGGGCCCGCCCGCAGACAACAGCGGCCGCGCGTACACAGAGCAAACAGCACGCTCTAGCCGGCGCTAGGCATCACTGCTACGTCACTGCTACCACCGCTCCTCATTCGCCAGGTTCAACCAATGGCAAACATTAATATAAACACCAATCCTGACTTCCTTTTCCACCAATAGGAAGAAATAAAGTAAACACCAATGAAAGAGAGCTGAAACCACCAATAACAAGTAGCAACATTTAGTATTTAAGACACTAGCTTTCCGTCACCCAGCAGTAAACGTAACACCCAGAAGATGGCCACTTGCAATAGTGGCCGAAACGTCGGTGAGGTATTTGATATTTTGACGATGCGGTCCAACACCCAGAAGAGTTTTATAAACAATGACAACGGCCGCGGAAGCCTTCGTTTACATTGGAACGGCTACTCATGTCAGATATGGGGTCCCATATTGGTTTGATTCCTGTGGATGATATGTGTATGTTGGACTACACTAGGCATGGCCTTCACCTCAACAGGAAAGAGAAGGGAAAACTGTCTGGGTTGATTGCAAATAACTTACGGGGGGGGGGGCACTGTCACAAATGGTAAAATACCAATGGATACAGGTGTCAGAAGGATGCCTTTTTTAGGATAGGGAGGGGGAAAAGAAAGCCAGTTTTGAGAGAGCTTGGAAGACACCCTCAGTTTGGAAAAACAGATAAATAGGAGATAGATTTTAGCAAACAATGTTTAACAGAAAGTACTCAGAAACTTCCAGTAAATCTTAGTCAAACAGTATGCAATATCAGTTATCTTTATTACATCAAAATATTCCAGGACTCAGAAATAAACTTGATGAACTATTCATTTGTATTGCTGAAATAGATTCCTCTAACCCAATTGACATAATTTGCCTCTGTGAACATCATGTGGCCACTGGTATAGATATGTTAAACATTCCAGGAATTAATTTAGCTTCACACTTCTGTAGAGTAGATATGGAGGGAGGAGGAGTTGCCACATGTACAAGTTGTAAATAATCTTTCGTTCCATATATTTTACACTGCTGACTTCAGAATTTGAAAGAGTGTATTTCAATCAACATTTTCAAAAGTGTTCTCCAAAACTACAAAAGCTTCAGTAGCTCTCAGGGAATGTCATCTACTCCAGGAGCCTTGTTTCGACTTAGGTCTTTCAGGGCGCCGTCAAATTCGTCTTTCAGTATAGTATCTCATATTTCATCTTAATTTCTTCCTCTTCCGTTCCTATAATATTGTCTCAAAGTTAATTTTCTTTGTAGATCCTCTCTATATACTTTTTCTCCTTTCAGCTTACCATTCTTTACTCAGGACTGGTTTTGCAGCTGAGTTCTTGATATTCATACAGCTATTTTTCCTTTAGTTATACATTCTCTTACAGATTTACATTTGGCTTGTAGCCACTCCTGCTTAGTCCTCTTGCACTTCCTGTCAATCGAATTTCTTAGTCGTCTGTACTCGCCAACACCGACTACAGTGGTACAAGTTTATATGACAACTGGCTCTGCCGATGATGAGGAAATCGAAGAAAGGTGTGAGGAGATAAAAGAAATTATTCAGACCATTAAAGAAGAAAAAACTTGATCGTGATGGGGTACTGGAACTAAGTAGTAGGTAAAGGAAGAGAAAGAAATGTAGTAGGTGAATATGGACTGGGAAAAAGGAATGAAAGAGGAGATCGCTTGGTGGAATTTTGCGCAGAGCACAATTTAATAATCACCAACACTTGGTTCAAACATCATGAAAGAAGGCTGTATACGTGGAAGAGACCAGGAGACACTGGAAGGTACCTGATTGACTTTATAATGGTAAGGAATAGATTTAGGAACCACGTTTTAAATTGTAAGACATATCCAGGGGCAGATATAGACTCTGAGCATAACGTATTGGTTATGAACTGCACATTAAAACTTAAGAGACTGCAGATGGAACTTGGACAAATTGAAGGAACCAGAGGTGACAGAGTTTTAGAGGCACCATTAGGCATGAACTGTCTGAAAAGGGGGAAAGTAATACAGTAGAAGCTTTGAGAGATAGTGAAGGTCGCAGAGAATATAGGCAGAAGGACAAGGCCTAATAGAAATCCTTGCATAACAACGGAGATACTGAACTTAATTGATAGGACAAAATATAGAAATGCATCAAGTGAAGCAAGAAAAAGGGAGTACAGACGTCTGAAAAAAGAGGTTGACAGGAAGTGCAGATTAGCTAAGCAGGAGTGGCTTGTGGAGAAATGCAAACCGCAGAAGAATGTATAACTAGGGGAAAGATAGACACCTCCTACATGAAAATAAAAGAGACATTTGGAGACAAATAAAGCAGTGGTACGAATATCAAGAAAGAGGGAAAACTAATATTAAGCAAAGATTGGAAAGCTGAAAGGCAGAAGGAATATATAGGCCTGTACAAAGGAAATATTCTAGAAATGGAAGATGAAATAGAGGAAGATGAGATAGGCGATACGATACTGCGAGAGAAATTTGACAGAACACTACAAGATTTAAGTAGAAACAAGGCCCCTGGAGCAGATGATGTTCCGTATGAACTGCTATTACCGTTAGAAGTGCCAGTCATGATTTTTCCACTTGGTATGCATGATGTATGAGGCAGGGGAAATACCGACAGACTTCAAGAAGAATATAGTGATTCCAATTCTGAAGAAAGAAAGTGCAGAAAAATGTGAAAGTTAAAGAATTATCAGTTTAACAAGTCATGGTTGCAAAATGCTAAAACGAATTATTTACAGACGGGTGTATAAAAGAGGAGGAATCCGACCTTGGCAAAGATCAGCTTGGATTTAGGAGAAATGTGGGAACACGCGAGATAATACGTTAGGACTTTTCCCATAAGATGGGTAATTGAAAGGGAAACCACGTTTTTATCATTTGTGAATTTGGAGATAACTTTTGATAATGTTGACTGGAATACAATCTTTTACCTTCTGAAGGTATCAGGAGTAAAATATGGGGAGCGAAGATTTATATTCAACTTGTGCAAAGATCAGACGGCAGTTGTCAGTGTCTAAGGGCATGAAAGGGTCGCAGTGGTTGGGAATGGAGAAAGAAAGGGTTGTAGCCTCGCTGCGGAGCGCGCGGCTGCATGCAGTCGGAGGTTCGAGTTCACCCCCCGTACATGGGTGTATGTGTTGTCCTTAGGTGAGTTTACCTTAGTTAGCCGGCCGCGGTGGCCGAGGGGACTGAGGCGCGTCAGTCACGGTCTGCACGGCCACTACGGTCGGGGGTTCGAATCCCCCCCTCGGGCATGGATATTTGTGCCGTCCTTAGTATTAGGTAGTTCATTAGTAGTTTGTAAGTTTAGGGACTGATGACCCCGTAGTCGCGTCCCATAAGCTCTACAAACATTTGAACATTTGATTTACCTTAGTTAAAGTAGTTTGTAAGCCTAGGGACTAATAACCAAACAACTTAAGTGCCATAGGTTTACTAAAATTTAAACTTTTCCTGTACATTGCGCTAGCTATGAAGGAGTGCAAGAAGTTTGGAGAGGAAATTAAAAGTCCAGGGAGAGGGAATAAAAACCTTGCGGTTTGCTGATAACATAGTAATTTTGTCAGAGACAGCAAAGGACCTGGATGAACAATTAAATGAAATGGACAATGTCTTGAAAGGAAAATATAAGATGAATATTAACAAGAGTAAAACAAAGGTAATGGAATGTAGTGTTGTAAAATGTAAACTTTCACGGCTGGAAAGGTCAATATTACTAAAATTTTCCGGGCTATTATTCCGTGGTCTTATGGATTTATTATTCAAACCCAACGTTTCGTCCCCATCTGCGGAGGATCGTGGCACTTTTGTATGTCCGATGCACACCCTGGCTCGCTACTGACTGCAACCAAACGGCTTGCACGCAAAGGTGTGACGTCAGATGTTTTGGATATGCGCGCGAAATTGGTCGTTTCCGATTGTCGTCGTCCGTTGTTAATAGCGTCCCATGGTGGAAGACTTGTTAAATTTTTTCTTCACCACCGGAATCCAGATTTCATTTAGTTTCACGCCCTCCTACATCCTATTGAAATTATTGGGGTGTTTTTACAATGTCTATAGCCTCTCTGTACAGTCTTTCGTGGTATCCATTTGTGGCTGCTAAAACCTGAGTCTTATCAGATTGAATAAGGTGGTCCTCTGGTTGAAAAATATGTTCAGCAACAGCTGATCTGTCTCTTCCCTTCTACAGTTACCCTTGTGGTCTTCTAGCCGTTTTTTTGACTGATCTTTTTGTGGTACCCACGTATACGTCTCCACAGCTGCACGGAAACCTATAAATTCTTGCTTTTTCCAGCGGTTTGTGACATCCTTCGCTGTTTTCAGGTTATCCTGTATCTTCCGAGTAGGTTTGTAAATAACGGCAACATTTCGCTTCGTATAAATTTTACCGATGCGGTCGATGTTGTCCTTAACAAAGGGAAGGAAGAACTTAGATTACAAGGGTTCCTTTTCATCATTTGCAATTCTACGTGTCGGTCTCAACGCTCTCTGTGGACGAATAGCCGTTCTTAAGTAGAGCATTACTCAGGTTTTTCCTCAGCTGTAACTTTGTCTAAATTGCGAATACCCGCTCCTATATTGGCTATAATTTCCTCTGTAGGCACAACTCGCGGACTAACGGTAAAATTTCCGCCCGTGACATGCACCGATCACTCATCATCAGATAGCAAATGTCCCGATAAATTGATAACAGTGCGGCAATAATCAAAGTGAATGATAGTCGGTTTTGGACACAAATTGTCAATTTCTTCCTCTGTCTACTAGATGTTGTCAACGTGTTTGTTAATGGTATCGTATAATAACCTGTCAATTCCATCCCAGTCACTACTACACACACCATTACTGATGGAAATATTGTCGCGTTGAAATGGAAACAGGCTTGACTTCGAAGTCAACTAAACACAGCACTTACGCTGAAAGCACGTTTATTACGAACTCAACATACACGCAGCACTGACTGCCTCTCAGGCAGAGTGCTCTGCTATTTATACACAGACAGAATTTACCAGAAAAACAGTTAACATAATAAACAAGTAGAATTTACAAGTGAACATAAGAAAGACATAGAACCTTCTGGAATTGTTAATTACAAAGGCATAATTTTTTTGTCGGTGGGCGGGATTGAACCGGCGACCTGCACCGCAGTCCGTGACGCTATCCCCTGCGCCACGCCGGCACTCGGTGTTCGTCGTCTCTCGCGGCAATATGGACAGACAATAACTTACAGTTTGTGCTTCCAAGGCCCCGCCGGGTCTGTTGAATCCGCTCCCGTAGTAAATCCTCTTCCGTCCGTTTGTAAATCCGCTGCGCCTTGGCTGTGCTACATAATCGTTTCATCCTCAGAAATTTTGGAATAACACTGGCCGATCTGTAACGAGACAGAAATGTGAGGGAACACAAAAGTTGCACTCTCTTCTTCTGGGGACACTCCATGCGTCGCAAATTTCTTGACATTTCCTCCCCGTAGAGGCGTCTTATTGTAAAATGTAATCTTTCACGGGCTGTTATGCCGTGGTCTTATGGATTTATTACTGAAACACAGCGTTTCGTCCCGAACTGCGGGGGACATTTTCAAGGGGATCGTGGCACTTTTGTATGTCCGATGCACATCCTGGCTCGCTACTGACTGCAATTAAACTCCGTTTACGAGGGCTCGCGCGCACGGGTGGGACGTCAGATGTTTTGGATTTGCGCACGCAATTAGTCGTTGCCGATTTCCGTCGTCCGTTTTTAATATCGTCCCATGGTGGAAAACTGTTACATTTCTTCTTCAACACCAGAAGCCAGATTTCATTTAGTTTCACGCCCTCCTCCATCCTATTGAAATTATTAGGGTGTTTTACAATTTACAGTTTTTAGTGGTATCAATTTGTGGTTGCTAAAACCTGAGTCTTATCAAATTGAATAAGTTGGTCCCCTGCTTCAAAAACACGTATAGCAACAGCTGATCTGTCAATCTCTCCCCTTCTCTAGTTACCCTTGTGCTCTTCCAGTCGTTTCTTGACTGCTCTTTTTGTGGTACCCACGTATAAGTTTCCATAGCTACACGAAACTCTATAAATTCCTGCTTTTTCCAACGGTTTGCGAGAATCCTTCGCCGTTTGCAGTTGATCCTGTATCGCCCGAGTAGGTTTGTAAATAACGGCAACATGCCGTTTCGTCAACATTTTTACCGATGCGGTCGGTGACGTCCTTAATAAAAGGTAGGAAGACCTTAGATTACACAGGAACCTATTCATCATTTTCAGTTCTACTTGTCCGTCTCAACGCTCTCGTTATTTCTCTGGACGAATACCCGTTCTTAAGTAGAGCATTACTCAGGTGTTTCAATTCCGCGTCGGGTAATTTCGGTTTGCAGATGTTCCTTGCTCTGCCCGCCAACGTCTTCTTGAGGTTGGAGGAGCTGCAGCTTGAGATCTTTGTTCATTATTATCAGTGTTATCCTTGTTGTTTCTGCACACTGAAGATATACCAGGCTCTTTTTCTTTCCGAAAGTAGTTTGTTGCTTTCAGCGAATCTTGAGTCAAAGCTCGAATTTGTGGCTAAGTAATAAATATGTTCGCATTCAGCTGACTTGCAGCTAAATTTTCTTCACAAGGATTATCCTCAGCAGCTGAATCTTCACCAGTAACGTCACCTGTAGCATTCAGACGAGGAGTTAGGGTAACATCTAACCGATATTTGGAAAATATTCATTGCTGTCCAATTCATTTAGTGTTATCCTTTATCTGCAAATAAGTAGGAAGGATGTCACATAATCCTACGATCCTTCTGGAAGAATGTCGAAAAATAAGATACTAAAAATACCTATAAAATTTATCGTAGGTCATGTTTTTACGATTACATACAAGATAAAAAATTGAAGATGTTTTTAACATAAAGATAATGTCAATAATGACCAACTGTTCTCTACGTCTACATAGATTGCAAATCACATTTAAGTGCCTTGCAGATGGTTCATTAACCACTTTCATACCTTTTTCTCCACCGTTCCATTCTCTATTAGCGGGAAGAAAGAACATCTAAATCGTTCCGTTTTCGATCTGATTTCTCTTATTTTATTGGGATGGTCTTGTCTCCCGAAGTAGGTGGGTGCTAACAAAATATTTTCACATTCCGAAGTAAAAGTCGGTGATTGAAACTTCGCAAACACATCACGCCGCAATGAATAACGTCTTTCTTTTAATGATTTCCACCCCAATTCGTGCAACATTTCCGTGGCGCTTTTCCCCGGTAACGAGCTGCCCTTCTCTGAACCTTCTCAATATGTTCCGTCAGTCCCACACGGTGAGGCTCCCACAATGGGCAACAGTACTCCAGGAGAGGACGCACAAGTATGATGTAGGTACTCTCTTTGGTGGAACTGGTGCATCTTCGAAGCCTTCCTTACAATATTTTCTATGTGTTCTCTCTAGTCTACGTTGTTCGTAATTGTAGCTCCTAGGTATTTAGTAGAATTTACGACCGTAAAGTTTGAATGATTTATCGCTTAATTGAAGTTCAGCGGATTTCTTTTAGTGGTCATGTGTATTACTTCACACTTTTCTTTATTTAGTGTCAATTGCCAATTTTCGCACCATGTAGAAATTTTGTCTAAATCGCTTTGCAGGTGCCTTTAATCCGCTGTTGACTTCACTAACCGATAACGACAGCATCATCCGCAAACAGTCTAAGGGAGCTATTCAGTTTGTTTCCTAAATCGTTTATAAACACGAGAAAGAGTAGGGGACCTATAACGCTTCCCTGTGGAACGCCAGATATCACTTCTGTTTTACTCGAGTTGGTCTGTTCATCCATTGCTGTAGAAGAGTGATTTTTTAAGCACAACACAGACGACTTTGGCACCAATATTACTCTGTTTAGATGAACTGTGTCAATAATGGTCTTCAAACTTACGTTTCATTTTCGCAAAACTGATCCGGAACTCGAAGAATGGTAGTTGTATTAACTCTTATATTCACGTTCTAACGCGCGTAACTTTGCTGTGGTGTAATCTTGTGCAAACTTCCAACTGATTTTGTTGCGATAGCTATCTGACTGTGTACCCATGGTGCCTGTATGAAAGAACCTAACAGCAAGTCGCATAGAAGTCAGAGAGATTAAGATATGTTTCTGCAACATTACTCAACCCAATACAGATACATCACCTGTAATCTATATCTAAACATTGTTAGTAAGGACAAACAGTGTACAAATTTGGCGTTACTACCTACTGAAAGTAAACACGATTTCTGTGTAAGTACTTAATTTATTTAACCAAAAAATTGTGTATTGAAGGAATTTAAATTTTAAAAGAACTCCAGATTTTTAATTTGGATAGAAAGCAAGTGGTTTTGGAAGAATAAACAGAATTTTTAACTGAACTTTAAGGTAAAGAAAATTGCACTTGCCAAAAATGGCTGAAACAACGTACCTAACTTTATTTTAGATGAATAAACAAAGCTGCAGATATGCTCGAGGCTGTCGCACTGTGTGATCTAAGCATAAGCATTGCACACAGTACCGTTTGCTGAACTGGCTGCAAGCTGATGCGCTGTCGCTGGAAACAAACCTAACTTGTGTGGGTGGATAAACTTCTGTTGATCAAAACATTTCCTACGTCTCAATGATGTTGAGAACCCCAACAATTCCAAGTCTCGCTAATGATTGCATAAATCAACCCACCACGATACCACTGCAATTCGCCACCATGCGTTAACTATTTGTGTGTATTCACGTCAGACAAGAAGTGGCTGACCAACATAGCGAATATCGCACAATCTGATTACTCTTAATAAGAGGTAATTTCAGATTTGCTTCCCACAGAGCTGCTCTTTCAGTAAAGCACTGAAAAAGAGTCTTTTCTCTCTCTCACTTGGTCCACACTCGTAAATGCGCAAATCGCGCCCACAGAGTACTCACTCGCATTCGACACAACCTGTCACAGCCAGGCCAAGCGCCAGAGTGTTCACTGCCGGTGTCGCTGGCCGCAACAAACGTTCCCCCACACTCTCGCCACGTCAGCGAACTTTCGCCTACCGGGGATATATGCTTTTTATCTCGGCCTTAGGCGCTCCCACGAACCGGCCAATAACGTACACGCTAACATTGCGTTTTGGCTCGCCCACGCCGTTAACGCAGAGACACGCGCTCGCGCATAACGAAATATTGCACCATAATTTGTAAGCATCTGAAATTGTTGCCAAGTACTGTTTGCAATGGTATTTTAACTGATAAATTGGAACCAACAATATAGCCTCAGTGTATGAACTGTAACTTGCTTCAGCCTCGAGGAAAGCTAGTTACCGCACTCGCGATTTAATTCTGTACTTCGAATAATAATTTGTTTCCAAGCAATAAACAAAGTAATTAACATATCATATACTCCCAGAATGAAACTTTCACTCTGCTGCGGAGAGTGCGCTGATATGAAACTTCCTGGCAGATGGCTAAGCCATGTCTCCACCATATCCTTTCTTCCAGGAGTGCTAGTCTTGAATGGTTCGCAGGAGAGCTTCTGTGAAGTTTGGAAAGTAGGAGGCGAGGTACTGGCGGAAGTAAAGTTGTGAGGCGGCATCGTGAGTCGTGTCTCCACCATATCCTTTCTTCCAGGAGTGCTAGTCTTGAATGGTTCGCAGGAGAGCTTCTGCGAAGTTTGGAAAGTAGGAAGCGAGGTACTAGCGGAAGTAAAGTTGTGAGGCGGCATCGTGAGTCTTTTTGGGATAGCACAGTCGGTAGTGCGCTTGCCCGCGGATGTCAAAGGTCCCCGGTTCGAGTCCCGGTTCCGGCACACAATTTTAATCTGCCAGGAAATTTCATATCAGCGCACACTCCGCTGCAGAATGAAAGTTTCATTCTCTAAACACAAGGTTGTGTATGTTAATTTTCGTAGGTTTCAAATACCCAACATAATGTCTGATTTCCGCCGAGTAACGCAAATGCACGAGCTGAAGTGTAAAACTGGAGGCGACCTTAGCGTTCCGCGGGTCGTTTGAGAGTCTGGCGATTTGTCGAACGAAGGCGGGCGCCACGAGAATGAAACCCCTGAGCCCGGGCGGGCGCACAATGCGCGCATTAGCCGAGGGCCGGGGGTGTGGAAGGGGTGCACAAAACGCCAATTTTTGGGCGCTCTTTCTCTGGCGGCGCAGACGGCGGCAGCCGTTCACAGGACGTCGATTAATCTCGGAATGCGATTAAAGGCGGCCCGTATTGTGCCACCAGAGCCCAGCACCGCGCGGCCAATCCGGCCGCCAGCGCCGACGCGCGGACAATCCCATCAGCGCGCCTGCCGGCGATCCGCCGCCGGCCGGTTAGCGTTCGTTTACCGAGGGACACCCGGCCCGTAATGGCGGAAAAATAAAACTGTTGTGAAGGGCGACACAGTACCGCGCTGACTGAAGTCCATCACAGTTCCCAACACTGGCAGTGCTCCTTCTTTGTCAGCATGTGGAGGGGGAAGCGCTTCCTTTAACAATTGTGTCCTGGAAAATTAACCCAGTTGACCCTACGATCCATCGAGAAGGATCGTATGCATATTGTAAGGGGTCAAGTTATTTAGACGCATTGTCCTACATATTCGTACCTGTAAGACAGTATTTGTTGCTTACAGGTAATATCTGATATGAAACTTCATGCCAGATTAAAATTGTGTGCCGGAACCGGGACTCGAACCTGGGACCTTTGCCTTTCGCGAGGAAGCGCACTACCGACTGTGCTATCCCGACACGACTCACGATGCCGCCTCACAACTTTACTTCCGCCGGTACCTCGCCTCCTACTTTCCAAACTTCACAGAAGCTCTCCTGCGAAACTTGCAAGACTAGCACACCTGGAAGAAAGGATATGGTGGAGACATGGCTTAGCCGCAGCCTAAGGGATGTTTCCAGAATGAAAGTTTGGAAAGTAGGAGGCGAGGTACTGGCGGATGTAAAGTTGTGGGGCGTCATCGTGAGTCGTGTCGGGATAGCACAGTCGGTAGCGCGCTTGCCCGCGAAAGACAAAGGTCCCAGGTTCGAGTCACGGTTCCGGCACACAATTTTTATTTGCCAGGAAGTTTCATATCAGCGCACAGTCCGCTGCAGAGTGAAAGTTTCATTCTGGAAATAGTCTAGTCAAATCGTGCACAAAAAGGACTCAAAGTCGAAAAATTTTGGTGTAATTGTTTTTAGTGGCTTATTTTATGTTTTTTGGGGGTGCTGAATACGAATCTGAAGTTTTCCAACAAAAATTCCATCGGCAAATATCAGAAATCATAAAAAAACGACCAAAAATCACAATTGTCAGTGGTTTTCAGCTTATAACTTGCAAAGCAAGCTATTTACACAAAAGTGACCCAGTAATGAAATGAAGAAGATAAAATTACCCACAATTTATGTCTGTAAATTATTTTTGTATGTCGTATGGTTTCCACGTAAAGCAGCGTTGAAAAAGTGGCGAAATCAGTAAATTTTGGAAAAAAAAAATTGCATGTTATTTCGGGTGGATTATTTCATCAGTAGCTCCTTGCCTTTCACCGTGTTTACCTTGCGAACCATGGAAGCGGCTCTTCTTTTTGTCCTTTGTGACCGTGCACTCAGCTGCCCGCCCACGCTGTCCGTCTACCTGTGGCTGCTGCCCGCCCCTCCGTCCCACCTTTGCGGCCGCTGCCATTAAATTTATGACAGGCAAAGAGGGTCTTCCTGCCAAAACACCGAACTGTCCTCAATTCTCCAATTTGTATACGTTCGCTGCCGTGATCGTGTTACTTCCCTTCCTCTCAAAGAAGTGAAGCTATGTTTGAATGTTTTCGTTGAGATATAGCGCAACAACTCTGGCGCAATGTCGAGTGATAAGTGTTTTATTTGTGAAAAAGGTTTAGGTGAGGGTGCAGTGATAGTGGTCAAGGAAAAAGGAATAGAAACTTTACGTGATGCTCGTAAAAAAATAAATGATAGGAAGGTGGCTGTTTTAGTGGGTAAAATATCTGTCAGCGTACATTTTTCATGCCAGAAAAGTTTCATAAATGAAAGAATGATAGCTGCTTACTTGAAGAAAGCTACTGAACCAAGCACATCTTCAGGAAAATTAAGATCATCCTCTGACTATTTCCACTGGAAAACACATTGTTTTGTGTGTGGAACAGGTATTCCTGGATATTACGCAAGGTCACAACAACCACTGCCTCCTCATAAACGTAATTTGGTGCATCTGGTGACGAAAATCGAGATGAAAGACACAGTTATGAAATAGGCTCAACTACGTGGAGATGATTTCGGTGCAGCAGTTATTAACAGGATCCAGCCGATAACAGACATGGTGGCTGCTGACTGTAAGTACCATGATAAATGTTTAAAAAATCTTTACATTAGTAGGTCTAAGGCTGATAAAAAGAAAATCGTTGGCCCTTATGCTGAAGAGATTCAGAGGGCTATGAATGACATTTTCAATTTTATGGAAAGGAATGACAAGGAATGTCAGTTTTCATTAGATCAGCTAATAACTCAGACAGAGAGCAACTTAATTCCTGGAAGAAGAACAGTAATACAACATTTATTGGATAGACATGGGAAAGATATTATCGTATCAAAGATCAAACAGATTACAGTAGTATGTTTCAAAAATAAAGGCCATAAGATTCTGACTGAAGTCTGGTACAAGGAAAGACGTTCGTCAGAACGGGAAGAACGTCTTCGATTAGTTGAGACAGTAGGTGATGTAATTCTTGAAGAGATACGATCAGTAACGTATGATATGGACGACTATCCTCCTCCAGACTCTTTCATGGACAAAAATGAAAGCCTTGTCCTGGAGGTTCTCAAAGTTTTCTTGGAAAGACTGTTACTCAAGAAGAAGTGAACAAGCACTGACAAGTGGGAAAAAAAGTTTTAGCCATTTCACACAGTGTTATTAGTGCTGTCAGGCCAACTTCTTTCCTTTCCCCATTACAAATTGGGCTATCAGCTTTCTTTTATAAGAAGTACAGATCACGAAAACTGATTGATGTTGTTCATCCTGGGGATTTTGCGCCTCTTATTCCGAAGCTGTTCGTCTTGAAGTGTCAGCAATCATGTGGCCACCACTACAAATAGATCCGACAGCTTTCCATCAATTTGTTGATGGCAACGCTGATTTTAACACACGTACGTCGGATGGATATAATACCTTCCATGCAATGGGAGGAATACATTTGATTACTCCTAGAAATGCTATTGCTCCGGATCAAAGAATTGTCCGAGTAAAGAAACCAATACCAGCTCCACTAATTGATGAGATGGGAGCTGTTTCCTTAAAACATCTTGAGAAGACACGATCTCTTGGGTTAAAGAATATCAACACTGAGGATCTCAAACAGCTATTTGTGTCACCTGATTCAATATTACCCTCTTTATCAGATCTACTTTGGCTTTATGGCAATTGGAAAGATGTGCCTGGATTCCAGGATGGAGTGTCTTCATGGAGCAAATCACAAGTAGTCTCCCCTTTCATACAACCTATGTTGCTTGTCTACCATTTATGAACGTTCCACCATCTGATCACAATACAATATATACAGCTTTAGTCGCATCCATAGAACAGAGCAAATCAATGAATCTGTGAACACCTTCGACCAGCCTCTATACCTAAAGGCAAGATTTATTGTAACTTGCCAACAAGGAGATCCCGAATTTGATAATGTCATCATTAGAACAGGTGGTCTCTTTCATAAGGATTTACAATAATCCTTCATTTCATGAAATAAAAACTATATATTAATGTTCTTTTTTGCTGTTTTCAACAAATGACTGATTTTCCTGATATTTTACTACTGTTTTTGTGGAAACCATACGACTTACAGAAAAATGTTACAGACATAAATTGTAGGTAATTTTCTCCTCTTTATTTTACTACTCGGCCACTTTTCGTGTAAATAGCTTGCTTTATGAGTTATAACGTGATAATGGCAAAAATGTGATTTTTAGTGATTTTTTGTTAATTTCTCATATTTGTTGGAAAACTTCAGATTCGTGTTCAGCACCCAAAAAATATAAAATAAACCACTAAAAACAATTACACCAAATTTTTCGACTTCGAACTACCATTTGACTGGACTAAAACATCCCTTAGGCTGTGGCTAAGTCATGTCTCCACCATATCCTTTCTTCCAGGTGTGCTAGTCTTGCAAGTTTCGCAAGAAAACATCTGTGAAGTTTGGAAAGTAGGAGGCGAGGTACTGGCGGAAGTAAAGTTGTGAGGCGGCATCGTGAGTCTTGTTGGGATAGCACAGTCGGTAGTGCGCTTGCCCGCGAAAGGCAAAGGTCCCAGGTTCGAGTCCCGGTTCTGGCACACAATTTTAATCTGCCAGGAAGTTTCATATCAGCGCACACTCCGCTGCAAAGTGAAAGTTTCATTCTGGATTTTCGGCTTATTAGGCCATCATCAGACATTTACTGAAGTTCAGTCAAACAATTTGTGTTGTTAGTAAAGCAGATGATACATACAGAAAAGAAAATTAACTACTTTGATGGGGCAGTTACAGTGTAAATAAATATTTCAATGAAATCTGTAAATTAGCAGTACTGAATAAAGGAAACAAATACCATACATAAAAAACAGTACAAACATAAATTCTTACAACATAACAACAGTGAATAAAAAAATTAAACAAGAATCTGATGTTTTAAGGGTTGTTCAAAACACAATCTAACACAAATATTAGAAACATGGCACACTAATATAACTAAACAAACAAATAGACAAAAAATATAGGGGTGGGATAGGTGGGGTGCATTGGAGAATTGAGAAGCTTAACAAATCTGAGGTATGCACTCGAACTGAAAAATGGTGAACATAAACATATTCAATTACAGCGTTCACAATTAAATAAAGAATTACTGTAAGGACAGAGTACAGTATAATTTGGAATATTAGTACTAACAAAGAAAGATACAAAGCTGGTGTGATACATTGGAAAGCTAGACTGGTATTAACATAGAAAGTACATAAACAGTGGCTGTAACAAATTTAAATTCGATTTACAGCTTCATATCAGTAAAGTAATTGTTGCACAATAGTACTGGAAACTATTACAAACATATGCTGACTCCAAAGTAGAGTAATGTAAAATTGAAAAGGTACAAGAAGTGGAGCAATAAAATGGAACAGGCCTGGATATTCTGTCCATTAGGGTGGGTTCAGAAGTGGTGATGTATTGAGGACTGTTTGATCATTTAATATTAAGCCTGGACTGTGAGCCAGATATTTGTTTATTTCTATTGCTGGCTAAGTGGAGTATGTGCGACTGTTGTAGAACAAACACAAAATTCTGTATTCTAATATTCACAATGAATTTTTTCTACCAAGAAGCAACGTAAGAATCAGTTAACATGTCTGAAACCTGTTCTGTAGTACAGGGCGTTTCAAAAAGAATATACGTATTTCGAATACATGTCTTTATTAAACTTTCCGACATACTAATATGAAACTTCTAACACTACGCCGAGATTGTGGCAGTACTATTACCATGTTTTAACCATTACAAAACTTTTTTGGCGAGGCAGAGTTAATTTTATTAATTTTAAATAAAAAAACAGATAAAAAATTATTTGCATAGTTAGAAGTCGAACGGTAAAGGGGTCAGAGCATCTCATATAAAGGAATTGCTTTGTCTAAGACATTTTATAAATACAATTAGCAGATACGTCTCTGCTAACTTTTTGTTCGAAGCTCCTTTATGTTCTAAGCTCCTTTTTGTCAGTGTCTCTTGTCTGTTCGCGTATTCTTTCTCTTCCCGTCTACTTTCTATTAGAGGCAGTTCTCCTAATTAGGGCAGATAACGGGGTCAGATATTCTTTAAATATATGATAATCTGTGAATAGATTTTATCATAATGTTAAAAAAGTACATAAATGTGACAATTTTATTCGAATGTATTAAATATAGTGTTGTTAGTGTGAACTGAACACCAGTGCTATTGAAAATACTTTAACGTTCTCAGTGACAAAAATTTATTAAAATTTCTTTTAACAAAAAGAAACAAGATTATCTCTGACTTTCAAATCAGTATTACACATGTGGGTAGGAATGAAGTGTATAATTGAAATATTGGTGTTATCTGTGAAATAATAATCAATGATTCTTTAATTACGAAATATCTTATCAAAGGAGACTTTAAAAGAAATATTAGTAACACTTTAAGATACAGTTAGGTCAAAGATAACAAAACTTTTGTAACAGGCTTCTCCACAGATTAGAATTAACGTGAATAATTAACATTTAATCGTTACGTAATACTTGTTATCATAGACTTCAGCCCTGAGAGAACGAAGTGCTCATAAATCAGAGTAGTGTCAACTCTGCAGCATTAATTCATTAAAATAGAATAACCAGAAATAGATGTGAAAATTATAATTGAAAACCTGCCTGCTAGAGATTCTATAATATTTTAAGCAGTAAAGCAGGGTACAACTCAAAGAGACAATCCAACTAAAATTCAGAGCCCACTCATCCTGTATGAACTGAAAACAAACTGAAGAGTAACAAGCTCGTTATAAACTTTACAAACATTTTAACGAACCTCTCACCCTCAGATTACAGATGTTCAATAGTCATCCATCAGCGACACGGACAATATCATATCTATACTCAAATTCCTCACCTACTATGGCACGCTTGTCCTTTGCCACTAACGTTATGGTAGTACGGATCCGGTTCTTCACTCTTCCAGGTTCTGTGGGAAACCCCACGCGAAGAAGTCACAAGATATCAAATCCGGGGACCGAGGAGCCCTCGTGAGAAATGATAAATCGCCGGCTCTTTCACGACATATCCAACGGTTTGGTACAGTTTGATAGAGTGCCCCGTCTTGTTCAAAAATGGTCTTCGTGACCCCTCTGAAACAACCAGATTTTTAACGTAGCAATTTCTAACCGTTATCCTAGTTTCCATCAATGAACAATGGGCCGTAGATGATCGGGAAGTCGCAAGTCAAACACATTGACTTTGAGCGAATCTCTTACATGTTAAACGACTGCATGTCATTCTATATCCCCCAAATTCTAACACTGTGTTTGTTGACCTGATCACTAACGTGGAAAGTCACTTCATAACTTATCACAACGAAACTCTTTCTCGAAATTGGACTGAAAACCCAAAGAGATTTTGGTCATAAGTTAAATATATTAGGGGAAAACACAAACAATACCCTCACTACGTGATAGTAATGGCGATCCTGCCGATGACAGCGCTACTAAAGCACACTTACGAAACATAGCTTTTAGAAGCTCATTCACCAAAGAAGACGAAACCAATATTCCAGATTTCGAATTACGAACAGAGGCCGTAATGAGTAACGTAGAAGTAGATATCATCGGAGTAGTGAAGCAACTAAAATCGACTTAACACGATTAAGCCTTCTGGTCCGGACTGTATACCTATTATATTTCTATCTGATTATGCTGAAGCGATATCTCCTTACTTAACAGTCATATACAACCGCTCTTTCAGAGAAGGATCTGTACCACAAGATTGGAAAGTTGCACAGCTCACACCTATATTCAAGAAAGACAGTAGGAGTAACTCAATAAACTACAGACCTATTTTATTGACGTCAATTAGCAGCAGGGTTTTGGAACATATCCTGTATTCAAATATTATGAATTATCTCGAACAGAATGATCTATTGACCCAAGGTTAACACGGATTTAGAAAATATCGTTCGTGCGAAACACAACTAGCTCTTTATTCACACGAAGTGACCGGTGCTATCGACAAGGGTTCGCAGATCGATTCCGTATTTCTTGATTTCCAGAAGGCTTTTGACACCGTACCTCATAAAGGCTTTTAATCAAATTGCGTTGTTATGGTATGACGTTGTTGTGGTCTTCAGTCCGGAGACTGGTTTGATGCAGCTCTCCACAATAAGCTATCCTGAGCAAGCCTCTTGATCTCCACACAAGAACGGTAACCTACATCTGTCTGAATCTGCTTACTGTATCCATCTCTTGGTCTTCCTCTGCGATTTTTGCCCCACACACTTTCCTCTAATGCTAAATTCACAATTCTTTGATGTCTAAGAATGTGTCCTACCAATCTATCCCTTCTTTGAGTCAAGGTATGCCAGAAATTTCTTTTCTCCCCAATTCTGTTCAGTACCTCCTCATTAGTTACGCGATCCACCCACCTAATCTTCAGCATTCTTCTGTAGCACAACATTTCAAAAGCCTCTATCCTCTTCCTGTCCGCACTGTTTATCGTCCATGTTTCACTCCCATACAAGGCAACACTCCACACAAATGCCTTCAGAAAGGACTTCCTTGGGCTTAAATCAATATCCGATGTTAACAAATTTTTCTTTTTCTCTACCCATTGCCATTCTGCATTTTATATCCTCTGTACTGCGACCATCATTTGTTATTTTACTGCCCAAGTAACAAAACTCATCTACCTCCTTTATTGCTTCGTTTCCCAATCTAATTCCATCAGCATCACCTGATTTTCTTACACTGCACTCCATTACCCTCGTTTTGCTCTTGTTAATGTTCATCTTATATGCACCTTTCAGCACACTGTCCATTCCGTTCAATTGCTCTTCCAGGTCCTTTGCTGTATCTGACAGAATTACTATGTCGTCGGCAAAACGCAATGTTTTTAATTCTTCACCCTGAACTTTAATTCCTTCTCCAAATTTCTCCTTGCTTTCCTTTATAGCTTGCTCAATCTACAAATTGAATAACAATGGAGAAAGACTACAACCCTGTCTTTCTCCCTTTCCAACCACTGCATCCCTTTCATGCCCTTCAAGTCTGACAACCGCTGTCTGGTTTGTGTACAAGTTGTAAATAACCTTACGCTCCCTATATTTTACTCCTGCTTGCTTCAGAACTTGAAAGAGTTTTATGGTATATCGCCCCAAATTTGCGATTGAATAGAGGATTCCTGTCAGGGAGGACACAGTTCGTAGTAACAGATGTTAAGGCATTGACTAAAACAGAGGTGATATCGGGTGCTCCACAGTGTACTGTTATTGGTCCTCTGCTGTTCCTTATTTACATTAACGATTTAGGGGAAAATCTAAGTAGCTCTCTTAGGTTGTTTGCAGATGACGCCGTCATTTACCGTCTAGTAAAATCATTTGAAGATCAAAACCAACTGCAGAACGATCTGAATAAGCTATCACTTTGGTGTAAAAATTGGTAATTGACTCTAATTAATGAGAAGTGTGAAGTCGTCCACATGAGTACGAATAGAAATCCGTTAAACTATGTTTACAAGATAAATCTATCAAATGTGAAGGCCGTAAACTCCACTACATACCTAGGAATTACTACTTCTTCAGACTTAAACTGGAAAGAACACGTAGATAAAGTCGTGGGAAAGGCGAACCAGAGACTGCGTTTTATTGGCAGAACCCTTAAAAGATGCACCAGAACTACTAAAGAAACTGCATACACTACGCTTGACAGTCCTTGTTTGGAGTATTGCTGTCCAGTGTGGTATCCTTATCAGGTGGGTTTGACGGAGGACATCGAAAGAGTCTAAAGAAGGGCAGCTCGTTTCGTATTGTCACGATATAGGAGAGACAGCATTACGGAAATGATACAGGATCTGGGATGGGAATCACTACAACAACCGCGCTTATCGCTGCGGCGTGGGCTACTTACGAAACTCCAATCGCCAACATTCTCCTCCGAATGCGAAAATATATTGTTGACTCCCACTTTCATAGGCAGAAATGATCATCAGAATAAAATACGTGAAATCAGAGCTGGAACGGAGATATTCAGGTGTTCTTTCTTCCCGCGCGCTATTTGAGAATTGAATGGGACATCAATAGTACAACGGTGGTTCGATGAACCCTCTGCCAGGCTCTTAAATGCGATTTGGAGAGTATCCCAAATAGATGTAGATGTAGATCACTGAACACGATGCATTGTGTGAAAGTGTTATCATTGTCAATAGCATCAAGAATCTCGTTACAAAATTCCGCACGTTTGCGTTTGTCATCACCACGCAAAGCTTGCAACTTGTACAGCTTCATAACGAACCGACGTCTCAGAACACGCCTGATATTTGTGTTGGCAATTGAAATTCCCTACTGGTACATTCTGTCTGTGTATAAATAGCAGAGCTCTCTGCCCGAGAGGCAGTCAGTGCTGCGTGTATGTTAAGTTCGTAATAAACGTGCATTCAGTATAAGTGCTGTGTTTAGGTGCCTTCGAAGTCAAGCCAACTTCCATTTCAACGCGACATTGTTTGGTGTAGGCGCCGGGTATCCTGTGCAACAGCTGCATCACAGTGGCTCCGATTAAGAAACGTAAAAGCCGTCGCTTACACGGACTGGAACCGTAATACAAGGGATACACCGAGTACATCGTTCCAAAAGTGCGTATCATCAGAAAAACCATGGACACTAAATCAGCGGTAGGCCAGCTGTACATCGGACACCCGTCGGTGTTCTCTGGAGACGCTGGACAGGACCCCAACAAATGCCTAAAAGGGTTCGACCGAGTCGCCAAGTAAAACAGGTGGGATCATACAATGTGCTTGGCCAACGTTTATTTCTACCTGTACGGAACAGCCCAGCAATGGTTCGAGAACAACGAAGACAAGTTGAATGACTTGGAGACGTTCCAGGAGGAACTTAAGAAGACGTTTGGAGACCGCCAGCGACAAATCCGCTCGGCGGAAGAACAACTGAAGAACCGGGCCCAACGACATGGTGAGCCGACACAGTCGTACATACAGAATGTTTTGGCCCTGTGTAACATAGTGAATCCGAATATGACTGAGGCCGACTATATCACGTACCTACTGAAGCGTATTGCAGAAGACATGTACCAAGCTCTTCTGATAAAAGACGTCGCTACGACGAAAGAGTTCATTAAGTGGTGCCAGCGTATTGAAGAGATGCAACAAAGGAGGGTTGGACGAAAGAAGTATGACAGACCTCCTGAATGTAGTCCCTATGGCAGTTGTGGAAGACCAGCATGACTTCCTCTCATACGACAAATTTTGAGAGAAGAATTACAACAATTTACAGCAGCCGGGACTATTAGACCGAGCGAGCATCACATTATGGCCATGGATGTAAGCCCTGTAAGTGACGAGGGAGCCGACGCCGCTGAGGAAGAGGTATTTCAGACATTAGCCCCTGTCTGCCCCGTCAGTCGCACCCGACGTGAAGAATGGCGTCGTCCTGCTATGACTTACGCCGCAACCGCCAAACGGCAGCCTATGAACCGGCTGACGTGGCCACAACAAACTCCCCCGGTAACTATGACGTCCCGCAGAAGAACAGATGTTTGGAGGACAGCAACATGCGATGGGGAGCGTTCACAGAGGCGGAAGAGGTCCTGTCTCAAAACCTGGAAAAGTTTAATAATTACAAAGTCGTAAAAATAAAAACTATGGCATGCAACCCATAGAAATGTCGCAGGTCGCAGCAATTACGGTCGGATAAAAATTTCAGCTCATCCGCTCCCACCTCCTGCTGCCTGCGAGCCTGAGACGCTGTCGTCAATGATCATCTGTGTGGGTATGGTGACGCACTTGCTTGAGGGTTATATGAATCAGACTTGTTGGATTCTGTCCCTTATTTTATTCTTTTGAGATCTGCCTACTTACTCTGGGGAGCTTAGGGCTAACGATAATTACAAGCCCCTGTGTAACCAATCTAATAGCATTCTGTTTTGCAAAACCTCCGACCTTTGACTCAGCCAGTCATTTTTTTGTGTCTCAATGTTTTAAAATTTGTAAAAGATTGTGTGAATACCATTATCTGTTGTACATGATAGGAAATGTCATCTGAATGTTTAATTATAATAAATTGATTTTGAGCAGATCGTCTTTCATTTAAGAACGTTCCTTTGTCACTATTATGGAGGGGAAACAAAATAGTTAAATTCCACAGTTTACCAAAAATTTTTCAAGTGAATTTTTTGTTTGGTACAACTGATACATTGCAATAGAGTAGGAATATTTATTATATGTTTGAATCTATGATCACATCATAGCTGATCAGTAACATATTAATTTTCCATATTTTGAATAAATATGGTGGGACCTCATTGTGTAAAAGATGTCCGGTTGGAGGTCGTCAAAAATGTCAAAATCATAATCCGTAATGATATGCTGTAGTAATAATAATTTCGTTATTGAATGTTACAGTAAATCACAAGTGATGGGTCGCAACAACACTTTCGCAGTGAAAGTTAAATTTTTGAATAAATAAAAAATTTATATTAATTAACCTTAAACAGTCACTGTGGTAATTAATTAAGCTTGGCCCTATCTGACTTAGCATTGACTACAGCCTCCAACTAGCACCTCTTACGATTCACGAACAGCACAACTTCACTAATAAATGTGTCATAATTCATGTAGTGGTGAGGGCGTGTCCGTGTTATAATCAGAATCGTAATAGCTGATAGACTCTGATGGCAATGATAATAGCTCAGTACTATTAAACTCCGTGGTGCAATGAGCTTCACAAATACTCCAGTCAAAGTTCCCAATAATTTTGATAATATTGTTTAAAGCATTCAAGTTCCTTATAAAACTTTACGTGAACTTTTTTTATTATTATTAATTTATTCCAGGGCCTGGGTAGCGTACGCGTGTAACTGGCTGTGCAGAGTCTGGCATTTAACGTATTTCATAAAAATTACTTTCGTCAAGTCTGGTTAATCAACTATAATACTTTGACTACTGTTAGTCTGGTTACTTTCTATATAAATGAAACCAACTTCACTTTACGTGCAAACTCTCTTGTAAGTTAAAATCTTTGGCATAATAATTGATTGCAAAACTTAGAACAGCACTGCACATTAATTACTAGTCTCTGTGGATGTAACACGTTTAGCAATTCTTTAACTCGTCTAGCAATTTCTTTAAAACTGATCATAATTACTTTGAAAAATGATTGAACTTGTTAGTCAATGTACAGGCTTGCATAATCAACATAATCTAATAATGGTGATAATGTGGTGACTACAACTACATACAAAATTAAGACTGGTTTCAAAATAAGTCATATATAATTGAACCAAAATTCTGATTGGGTTGACACTACATATGCATGCATACAAAATAAAATGTTACAAAAGTACTCATCTGCTTTCGTCGTCTTCGTCGTGAAGTCCATACAAGACAGATATGATTACAATAGATACTCTTACTGCTGGTTCAAAAATATTTTTATCGACAACTCTTTGATCAGCTCGTCTGACTGAAATCTCCATGCATTTATATCACCACGATACACCTTCTAATCTCCGTAATTACAGCAACGATCACTCTCGGTGACAATAGACTTGATAACCAAACAATTACATTTCTTGCACACATGAGAAAACATTACACTGATCACTTTCGAGTATAAATAAACTTGTTTCGCACTTCCTTCAATACATTAAACAGTACGCTTCTCAGGCTTATGGCAATTACGTTAAACTCGCGCCACACTGCGCCTACCGTGCCTCTGTACCATCAACAAAACATTTATTTGTTTACTTTGGCGAATCCGCTCCGCGACTGCTTCAGCAGCACGACACTCACAGCTGCTACTTCTGTACCAAAGACAGACTTTAGAACAGGTTCAACATTTTCTCTGGCGCATTGCCAACTTGCAGCATAAGAATGTCCGTGCATTCATGCGGGTTTACACACACAGTACATGTTTATACTAAATGATTCAATGTAGGAAATGACGTTACATAAGAAATATATCTAGCATACAAGAAATGAATGTACGTGAAATGAACAAATTTAAGACAATATATACATTACGTTAAATCAAACTGCAAGATACAGCGACAGGTGTACTCTTACAATTGTCGTCTGGAATTGCGCCTTGACTGTTCAGTGGTACACAGACGAGATCCTTCGACCTTTTGTTGTGTGTTATGCTGGTGCCATAGGATATCCTTCTGGTGGACGTTAACGCTCGTCCTTACAGATCTGTACTGGTGGACATCGTGCTTGAAGCTGAGGTAATTAAAAGAATGGAGTGGGCAGCTTGTTCACCGAACTCAAACCCGATTGAGCGTTGTCTGAGATGCATTTGGCAAACGCATTGCAGCCAGACCGGCACCTGCCATATGGTTGCAGAGCTGAATATTGCACTCATGGAAGGATGACAAAACATCCCACAACAGCTGATTGATAACCTCTTACTCTCCATGCCACGCAGGAGTACTGGTCGTCCGAAGTGACCAAACCTCATGTTAGGGAGTAACTATAATAACACTTTCATTATTACGGTACCTCCATGGTGTCTCGCTATAAGTAAACGCCATGTAAACCTCAAATAAAGTATTGATACAGTAAAATATCGTACTGTATCACACAAAAATTACAATTGTAACTAATATCTGAATAAAATACGTTACCTAGTGCCTGATATCTTGCCTGATCTGCTAATAGTTGAGGAGTGTATATTGTAATTGATAGCTATAAAACCTTCATTTATTAGAATGCAACCTTGTAGCCAAATTTCAAAGAAATCTGTCAATGAAACAAACAAACATTAATATTTTTATTAATATTGATGTTGATAATTCTTGGCAGATTAAAATTGTATGCCGTAACCGGGACTCGAACGAGGGACTTTTGCATTTATTTATTTTTTTATTTTTTTATTTATATATATATATATATATATATATATATATATTTTTTTTTTTTTTTTTTTTTTTTTTTTTTTTTTTTTTTTTTAATTGTCTTCAGGTGGATCTATACTTTGCGCTCGTTGATTCAGTTCGTTCTTTCTTCTTCGTAGAATATTTGGCTCACCTTTTATTTTTATTACAGAGAGCGTTTAGCCTCCTGACCTGGCGCGCTGAGCCACGGCGCCCAGCACCACTGAGCTACCCCGACACGACTCACGGCCCGTCTTCACAACTTTACTTTTGCTAGTACCTCGCCTCCTACTTTCCAAACTCTCCTGCGATCCTTGCAGAACCAGCACTCCTGGAAGAAAGGATATGGTGGAGACATAGCTTGGCCACAGCATAAAGTATGTTTCCAGAATGAGACTTTCACCCTGCAGCGGAGTGTGCGTTGATATGAAACTTCCTGGCAGATTAAAATTGTGTGCCGGAACCGGGACTCGAACCTGGGACCTTTGCTTTTCACATGTAAATATCCCAGGTTCTAGTACCGGTTCCGGCACACAATTTTAATCTGCCAGGAAGTTTCATATCAGCATACACTCCGCTGCAGAGTGAAAGTTTCATTCTGGAATATTGATGTTGATGAAATTTCCATTTAAAATATTCTTCATCACCAGTACATTATTCAGTAGTCATAATGCTGGCAATATTGATATGCTATCGAATAATGCCGTTACTGGAATAAGATCGATCGCGACTTGTAGAAAATAAATTGATGTTAAATCCCAATAAGTACAATAATACTTAGTTTTTCTAAAATTTTAAATATCGCAACTATTGTCAGGGACCGTTACAACGTTAATGGATAAACAAGCAGCCCTCTGTCGGAAATTAAAAATTATTTTACCAGATTTTGGCAATGACTAAGATTGCCTTCATCAGAAAAGATAAAACAAAACAAGTTACATAATAAAATATACTATTCAGCTGTATAGCTTACTTTGTGACGTAAGCTATACAGCTGAATAGTATATTTTATTATGTGTCTCGTTTTGTTTTATATTTTCTGATGATGGCAATCTTAGTCATTGCCGAAACCTGGTAAAATAATTTTTAATTTGCGAACGAGGGCTGCTTATTTATCCATTTAGTTTTTATAGTTTCTAACATACAGTTCGACAAAACTGACAGTTTGATTATACAGAATGGGCACGTGGTAAATGCGACTGAACAGTTAAAAGATCTATATGTTCAAATAGGAAATAAGCTGTCACGGAAACCCCATGTTCAGTATCTTGTTAAAAACTGCGTTGTTTGTTATTACAACCGTTTCTTAAATAAGTGATGGTTCAACACGAAAAGTAATCTACTTTGCGTATTTTCATTTGCGCAGAAACGGTCTGTACGAGCAATATGTGGGGTAAGCTGTAATCTGCCGCATCCATTTTTAATAAGCTGCCACAAGAATACAGCCAGCTTAGTAGTAATCCACGCACTGTCAAAGCTGAGCTCAGAAGTTTCCTTATGGCTCACTCTTTCTACTCTGTCGACAAATTCCTGGAAGAATTTAAAAAAATTAAGGTACTTTCTGTGTTACGTTGTTGCTTCTTTTCATTTATGCTTAGACCTGCCGTCTGCTTAAAATTGCGACACGTTTCGCTTTATCAATTACTACCGGTAATCCTTTGTTATAATTTGATGTACTGACTCGTTACATGACCTTGGTGGCTTGCTCCTCGATTCGGTCCTGCGCAACATGATGAAATATATAGGTAAAACTAGCTGCTCCCCGCGGTGTTACCCGCGGTTCAATATTCAAACATTAAAGTGCCAAGAAAGGGCATAAATAACTACATGACTGTTTGCGACATTGTTAGCACGGAATATATAATTGTCTTGGAACGGATGGAGAGCCAAAAATCTATTGCAATACGTCCCTGTAAACGACGTTTCGAGACTTCTTGCTCTCCGAGTATACGTAGAGATTTCTAGCTCTCGATACACGGGAGCAGCCTACGTAGAACTGTCTGTGCGAGAAACATGGGGTGGCCACTTTTAATGTTTGTCCTTGACTCTTGTTTATAGTAATGGAGATATCACAATTTAATACACATTATGCGTCCTGAGAAATATTTTCATTAGTGTAATACTGCCTGCCATCTGTTGAGTGCATTTGCTACGACTTTCGTTGCAGTTGGCCGGAACACACAACGTTTCATATGTTAACTGCAGCGTACCGTCTGCCATCTGTTGAGTGCATTTGCTACTACTTTCGTTGCAGTTTATGTACGCTATTTATACGTGGCAGTTCTCGCTTTGTACACAAAATAGAGCTTGGTATCTAGATCCCATTCTACACAAAACGTCATTTTTTTCTTGCCGTTGTACTTAGGGCATATTTTATTTAAAGTCTTCAATGTATATACATACTTCCTTCATTTGTTACAACAATTGAAAATGAATGGGGCATAAACGCCAACATTCAGATTTCTTGTGTATGTAATTATATGTCAGTTAAGCCGTTTTGGCAGTATGACAAAATCTTTTTGTACACTCTTTGACAAAAAACCTGGCCGCCGGCCGGCCGCCTCTGAGCCTAAGTCCGAGCCGATCGCGACAGGGGACAATAAAAGTGGCCGCGCTGATTCGCTCTAAGTCCAGCTATCTGCACAATCTGGCAACACTGCAGACTGCGGGAGTTCATACAGTACTTCTTGTGTGCAGTTAGAAAACAACTGCGTCAGCTACATCCGTGGTCTTGCGGTAAAGTGCGCGACTTGCATGTTCAGTATTAGCGATCAAAACCGGCTGTTGACAAAAATTTTAAATTTTTGTCACTCGTGCATGCTGATGCCACATGTGTAAGGGGAACATATGCGTAACGTATTTCATTTTTTGGTACGCTGGTAATAACATTCCGGCCCAATAACATCGCCGCCTCTGGCCGCAGCACTTGGCAGAGCTCTCCGCGGCCCACTCGCCGGCAGCAGCGGTGGCGGCGCTACACAGCGCTGCCTCGCCCTCTGCCCACAGCGCCTGCCGCCGCTCATCGCCCTGGATACGTAAAATGCTGTAGTGTTGCTAAGTGGTGATCCACAGAAAAGGTTGCGATTCGTATTTCACACGGGATATAACGAAGCAGAACACCTATTTTGAATGATGAGCATATAATACATTAGACACGCAAAAAATTTTCATTGTCCAATCCAATGGCACTCTACGATGGTTAACACTTATTTGTGGTTTAAATCTCGATCCTTTTCCTTTCAGAAAAGCCTTTCATGTAATTTGCTATTGTCATCAGTTCATATGTTTTCATCCATTTCCATAATTTGAAGTCAACCTTTCTGAAAGATTGTATAAAGCTTTTCTTATGATTCCGTTAAAGAGTTTCTTCTGGCAATCTGCAGCGAATAAAGTAAAATGAAACAAAATAAAATGAAATTCCATCCCTAAACGCATTTTCTTCAACCAGGATTTTTTTTTTTTTTTTTTTTTTTTTTTTTTTTTTTTTTTTTTTTTTTTTTTTTTTTTTTTTTTTGTTCTCTGGGTTGTTCTCTTCGTTGCGGACGCTGATCGTTTTTGTTCGAGGTTGTTCGTTGAATGTTTGGCTCAGCTTTTTTTTTTATTACAGAGGGCGTGGAGCCCCCTGACCGGGCGCGCTGAGCCACAGCGCCCGGCTAATTTGAACAGCCGTCTCACACCCGGCTTGCATCGTAAGACACAAGCAGAACCACACGGCCAACCACACACGGCTGCATATTGCCCTCAGTCCCTCACATATTCAATGCTGAGCCTCTAACGCATCCCGAAAGGTAACCTGAAAGTCACCTACACAAATAACTACATTCCTTGAGTGCAAAAGTTAAATTTCTGTCTCTCATTTCACGTGGGCATTACACATCATGAGTCATGAAAGTAGAAGAGGAATGTCAAGTGAACTTAGTGAGACAATTCAGTACCACTTGCGGAAGTAACTGTACTGTCACAGTGTTGCCAAATATCAGCAACGATGTTGCCAGTTCTTAGCTGTACTAGGAAGACCTGTGTAGCGATAAGCGACGCGAAATCGCGTACGTCTCATGCGGGGTTCTAGAGGGGAGTCTCCCAATTTGGTTAATATGCGGTGCTCTCTCCTGATAGTTTCCGTCGTCCCATTTAGGATGCAAATATTTAATTCGTCCAATGAGGCCGAAACTAGCGTTTAATTTTTTGAGGCTTCCATGCATTAGGATTTATTTTCAGCAAATGACTAGAGAAGTTAAAAATACGGATATTGTGCTTGCAACATACGGCAGGTTAAAGACTAAGATATATAAACTTCCATCACGATTTCAGTTCCACCCCCCCTCCCCCCAAAAAAGACTAAAACAATTACTTTTTTAGGTATCTACAAAACCTATTTTTTATGAGTTACTGTAAATGAACGTTGCATAATCCGTCACTAAACAGTAAGGTATCAAACACTTCACATCTTGAATGCGACAGCCCACAATATTCTCAATCCTACTAGCATCTGGCCTCAACTGGCTTTTAGCCATGCATTGAGAAGAAGTGCTGATGAATTGATAACTTTCCCTCATCAACTTTCAGTGAGAGCATTTTGTAACAAAACGAAAACGGAATGCGTACCATCATTTTCTCCAATGATACTAGGCACTGTTGTCCGAAGATGGACTGTATCTACGTTGAGTCTTGTCAAACGCGTCTCACATTCAAGGAATATTACCTAAACGAATTTCGTCCTCATGAAGCTGTAACAAAACAGAGAATCTGGGTGATTGTGCATATTCGTAAGTTTTCTTACTTTGCTGTAATAGTTGATGCAAAGATGAGCAAAATACAAATCCATCATCTATCGGTTTCTTCGATTCTTTGGGCAGTCTTCTTTGGTTTGTACTCCTTCACTTCGTCGGCGATCTACTGGTTTTATTGTAAATACAGTAATCAAAATTACGCGACTATTTGTCCCACATTTTAATGTCCTTGGTTTTTATTCTGAATGACAGTGATGATTTCTGTTGGACTGGTTCCATATATCGGAGCCTAATTAATGAAATTTTATTCCCATGACAGATGAAAGCAATTAGAACGTTGTGTCTCTATAATGAATTTTATTAAAAATTAACACCTGAATAGGAGTCTTTAAAAACGTGAAAACGGTCGTGGACCTGTAGAGCAACGTTCTTAAAAAAAAAAAAAAAAAAAAAAAAACAGCTGACGCGGCTTCAGAATTTATTATTTACTTTATGGGATGATTGAAGTGATTTCCAAATAAGTTGTTCTATCTATATTTAAAATTTTACCATCATTTTAGAACAATTGATAAATTCATTTAAGAAAATGTTCTTTCGTTTTGTTTGTGATGTCACTTGATATTCTTGAAGTAGGTGGCTACAGCATCTGCTATGAGGTTTTCAGGAGACAGTTGGCAGGGTGATTTTGTTTGACAGTAAGCGGATAAATTTAAGACGTAACGAAACGAAATGATGAGATCCAGCTTTGCAACAAAACGCACCCGATTTCTAAATTGGCTAGGTTTTCAGAAAGTGACTATTATACAGCTAGACATTACTGCTATAAACCCTATCTCATTTATTTACTCACAGCTGAGGCAGATTGCTCGCAACGTGGAAGAGAGTAGGAGTAATTAATGTATGAAACGACCTTCTTTAACACAAATTCAGTTAACTACTACAATGCGCATTTTATGATGTTAATTTATCAAAATATTTAATGCAGGTGACAAGAAAAAGTCAACTGACTGCAGAATTACAAATCAGACTCACATCTACATGATGCCGAAGTTGCGAAACAATAGGCCCTACTACGACGTTGGAAAATCTTGATTACATTGATGGCCTGATGAAAGAGTTTTTGTAGTTGGCGTCCTGCATGTTAGGATCCTTATCCGTAATTCCACTCAGGCTATAGATACTGTGCTCTCCAAATTGCACATATGTTACGTGGCCAGCTATTAATTAAAAAAAATCAATTAATACCTCATTGAGCGTATTACCAGTTTTGTTTCTCGGTTTATGGTTGATTCATATGCAGGACTTATAGTTATGTTTACTATACTCCAGTAACTAACAATAAGACTCACAATTTGTCGCAGAAAACTCTTCCTAAAAACTCAAATTTTGTCCAGTTTCCTTCGAGTTTGCTTCCTGATAAAATAAAATGTCCGCAGGTCAATATGGAAATTACAAGCGACCTGTTACTGACAGAATATCTTGCTACGTTAAATAGCGTTCCATTTGAATTTTTTAAGCACGTTCCTTGATGAGGTGCTCATTGGATTCCTAGTTGATTTCATAAAATGTTACGTAGTCTCATGGCCGGATGCGATGCAGGCATAGTTTTAATTGCAGTGTGTTCATTACAGCGCGGTGATAGGTTCCAAAGTACAAACTTAATGGCGACTTTTAGGTGCCAGGTATCTCACGTCGATAGATTATCATTCGATCGGTGTCGTCGCAGATAGCGGACGACATTAATTTACTAACCGTTGCAATGTTCAATGCAATTCGTGAATTTCATTTATTTCTTATGTTACAGTCAAAACGCGTAAGTTCAGGGAGGTCTACCGAACATCTGTTAGACTCTGTTTGATGGCTTCGTCTATTCAGAGCGACAGCTATCCTTTCCCTCCAGCAGGCGCGCTCCGCCTTCTCCGTTTCCAGACGCGCGCGCCTTCGTTCGCTTGTTGTGCCGCATTTACCAAAACGACCGTGGCTACCCCCACCGCGTCATACCTCTTATCGATTTCAGAAAGGTAATGAAATAAATTACCCTTCAAGTTGGTGGCCACTAAACGCTACTGTTAGCATTACTCATGATGCAAGAACACTTTATGTTCCAGTGTTACTATGATGTCTGACATAGCTCTTAAAAATTCGAAAATTTATTGGAACTATCCGTAACGCGTTAGCAATTATCGAGTGGACAAAAGGTACTTTATACGTCTTAGTCTATTTTAAAACCACCTTTATATGCATTTTCCATTTGAATGATTATTTTACGCGTTTCAAATTTTGTATGTGTGAAAGTTTTCATTCACTTTCAAACATTTTTATGAGAATACAACAGAGACATTTGATACATTTGTTTTATTTCTATTTCACCTAACCCGTCTTATGTATTAGTCACGAAAAGATCGCGATGGTAAAAGATAGGGCAATATGAACTCTTACCAGAAATAGTTTTAACGGCGAACCATTCACGAATGGAAGAGAAACAGGCGGAAACAGCAGTTGTATAAAAAGTGCCCTCCACCACACACCAATTAACAAATGGCGTTAATGAAGCAGTGTCAACCAGTTCTAAGTTAAGTTGAAAGTTCAAGGTCTCTTGTTCAGAGGGAAGTTGGTTTGAAATGAACTGCAAAATTTGTACCAACACACGGAAACATGAACAAAGCAAGCTCTATTGCACACGAGAAAGGGTATGAAAGAAAGAAGCAAGGTTACGATTTAACGTCCCCTCGACAAGGGGGTCATTAGAGCGAAGCAGAAGTTCGGATTGTTATGATAAGGATGTGTAAGGAAATCGGCCGTGCCCTGCCGCAGGGACCATTCCGGCAACATGCCTAGACTGATTTAGGAAAATCATGGAAAACTGAAATCCAAATGGTCAAAGGCCAGTTCGATGCGCCGTGCAGCCCAATATGAGTCGAGTGTGTTACCACTGCACTAACTCGCTCCGTAGCAAAAGCGAATGCGAGTAAATATTGCATTATCACGCGGTTCTGAGTTACGTTAATCAAGTTTCTGACCTATCGTTAGTATAAAATCAATTGTAAAATTTGTAACAAATACACAATAGACAATAAAGCGACCTAATAAACACGTGTTACAACGATTGAAATTGATCGATGAATTGTGCCATGGTTTAAAACAATATTAGGGAAAGCAATTGCACTGTTGCTTGTTAAAAGATAGTAAATAAAAGTATTGACGTATCTCGTATTCATTGATTTTGAACAGATGCCGAAGAATGCGCAAGGCTGTAATTTTACCGCTATTATAAAAATTAAGTTCAACCACTTCACGAGGAGAATTATAGGGAAAATATGTGTTTAACAATATTAAGGAGATGAACAGCAAGAGCAAACTGTTTACGGTTACGAACAATATTCGTACAAGTAAATATACCAACGGTGGAATTACGACCGCCTACTGCGAAATGAATTATGTGGAGCACATGTTTTCTTTCGACATGAAATCTGGGACCGGCAGAGACAAAGTATTATCCATCTAGAGACAACGGAAAATGTAATGCGGTCGGAAACGCCTTTCGTGGAGATATTTCAGATGAAAGCGTTCTGCCCATGGACGATAGACCTGAAATAACCAAACGGTTTGGTTTATAGGACAATTTCACTTTTGGCGGTTGCAATTACTTTACAAATAATAGATCGAATGAATGGAGTAATTTGAAGGGAAACGAATTATTACAATTACTTTGAATCACCTGCAAAGATAAAAATATTTAAGACAAAAAATACTTCGGAAGCAACATTAAACACTAACATTATAATTCACCTAAACAGGGGCATCACTATACGAAGAAAACAGTTTCTTATTGGGAAAGGGTATGCGGATGTGATAGAAGTCACTATATTCTGCAGCAAAAGCCGTCTGGTCAATTTTATGATTATCGGTAAGAACTTGCGTAATAGCTGCTCTAGGACGGTACCCGCCAGATGCTCATTTTAGTGATATTCCTGAACTGTGAGCCGCGTATGACAAGATTGAACGTATATACGTCCAATTTGGGACAAAAATGCGTAGGACCTTTGAAGAAAGTAGTTATTTCACACTTTATCCGTTTGGTTAAAAGAAACTCTCCCCGGAAGTTGATGAAGGTAAGTCACCTATTCATCAGCATTTTTAATGATGTTGTCTGCTTTCGGACTGAAGCCCTACTTAGAATGAGCTTTGGCAACGCAGCATGGATAAAAGCCAGTTGAAGCAAGCTGTTTGTAGGAATGAGTATATTGTGGAATGGCCAAGAAATTCTTCCAATAGCTTAGTAGTATTGGTTACGATGCTAGGCAACTCTGATCGTTCCCTTAATTCCAGAATTCGAGGTATTTTCCAATATTCATGAGGATATGAGATTAGTCATTGCATTTAAATGACTCTGTTATCCTGAATTAAATTTTCGACCGCAGAAAGGTCTACCCCTGCTTAAATTGCAAACAGTTTTGTGTTTTATGTCGGGACTGTGTGTGTTAACTGCAAACAAATGTCAGATAACTGAACTAGTAATCTCATTTTAACTCGGTGGCGCCATTCTCGTTTTCTGATCTACAGCAAGCATAGTTGATTAGTGAGGTATCGTTGTACTACTGATGTGTGTGGCTTCAGGTCTATTTTTCTCCTCTGGAAAATGTCATTAATGGTATTCAGCAACGAAATACCAAAACTCATTGCAGTCTGTCAACCAAGAGATCGGCATTTTCTATTGTTATTGTAATCTTTATCATTTTGCTGTAACGCCATAAACATCATTGATTACTATCTTTATTACCATCATTATTATCATTAATTCAGTTCCAAAAGTGTTCTTTCCCATGTGGCCAAGAGACCAGAAATAATGTGTGGTTTGACGAAAAATAGGACCATAGGAAAAAGTAGGTAAAATATTTGTAACAAAATCTGTTGATTTAACATCGCGACCACAGATACTAAGCAACAACACATGCAAGTTGCAACGCTCCAAAAATCCATCAGACACATGGGTTCGGATTCTCATCATCATTTGTTGGCCCAACAAGACTATAACACTACGAAATAAAAAGCTGCTTAGTAGTCTATAGATTATATGTATATGTTGGAAGAGGAAAAACCTCAGAATTGCACATTTCCCACATATACAGTTTAGTTTCTGTGTTCATGGCCGTAATTTTAAATATCCAGTCTTCTGAACACTCAAGTGAAATAATTACTGTGTTGCATAATTAATCAGTTAACTATGTTTCATCTGGCTTTCAAGCAGACCAACACATTTATGTATTCACGTAGAGGACATTAAATATTACTTGTACAGTCGTAAGGCTGTATTTTAAAACGCAGTCGCTTTCAAGTTGCAAAGTTTTTCGAGACATATGGGGCATCATTGGTTTCCAGTAACTTTTCATCAAAAAAATTAGCTTTTGTCGAAATGTAATAAAGCAATTCTTTTGGTCTCTTTTTTTGGGGGGGGGGGGCTGAAATCGTGATGGAAGTTTATATATCTCAGTCTTTGACCTGCCGTATGTTGCAAGCACAATATCCGTATTTTTAACTTCTCTAGTCATTTGCTGAAAATAAATCCTAATGCATGGAAGCCTCAAAAAATTAAACGCTAGTTTCGGCCTCATTGGACGAATTAAATATTTGCATCCTAAATGGGACGACGGAAACTATCAGGAGAGAGCGCCGCACATTAACCAAAATGCGAGACTCCCCTCTAGAAGCCCGCATGAGACGTACGCGATTTCGAGTCGCTTATCGCTACACAGGTCTTCCTAGTACAGCTAAGAACTGGCAACATCGTTGCTGATATTTGGCAACACTGTGACAGTGCAGTTACTTCCGCAAGTGGTACTGAATTGTCTCACTAAGTTCACTAGATATTCCTCTTCTACTTTTATGACTCATGATGTGTAATGCCCACGTGAAATGAGAGACAGAAATTTAACTTTTGCACTCAAGGAATGTAGTTATTTGTGTAGGTGACTTTCAGGTTATCTTTCGCGATGCGTTAGAGGCTCAGCATTGAATATGTGAGGGACTGAGGGCAATATGCAGCCGTGTGTGGTTGGCTGTGTGGTTCTGCTTGTGTCTTACGATGCAAGCCGGGTGTGAGACGGCTGTTCTAATCCTGGTTGAAGAAATTGCATTTGGGGAAGGAATTTCATTTTATTTTGTTTCATTTTACTTTATTCGCTGCAGATTGCCAGAAGAAACTCTTTAACGGAATCATAAGAAAAGCTTTATACAATCTTTCAGAAAGGTTGACTTCAAATTATGGAAATGGTATTAGATGTCTTCTTTGCTTCACCACTCGAACACCTTCGAAGAAATTCGACTTCACCTCCACTGATGCGGAATATTTCCAGTAGAAATGAGACATGAAGACACGAACCTTGCAGTGTGCCTGTGTTGCTTTAGAACGTGCACTGAAACGTATTCACATAATTTAGCTCATACGTTTACCGTAAGGAATGAAACAACGACACTAAAACATTTTAGCGAGTTACATACTATTGTGTCTTGATGAAAACATATGAACTGATGACAATAACAAATTACATGAAAGGCTTTTCTGAAAGGAAAAGGATCGAGATTTAAACCACAAATAAGTGTTAACCATCGTAGAGTGCCATTGGATTGGACAATGAAAATTTTTTGCGTCTCTAATGTATTATATGCTCATCATTCAAAATAGGTGTTCTGCTTCGTTGTATCCTGTGTGAAATACGGACCGCAACCTTTTCTGTGGATCATCACTTAGCAACACTACAGCATTTTACGTATCCAGGGCGATGAGTGGTGGCAGGCGCTGTGGGCAGAGGGCGAGGCAGCGCTGTGTAGCGGCGCCACCGCTTCTGCCGGCGAGTGGGCCGCGGAGAGCTCTGCCAAGCGCAGCGGCCAGAGGCGGCGATGTTATTGGGCCGGAATGTTATTACCAGCGTACCAAAAAATGAAATACGTTACACATATGCTCCGCTTACACATGTGGCATCAGCATGCACGAGTGACATGAATTTAAAATTTTTGTCAACAGTCGGTTTCTATCGCTAATACTGAACATGCAAGTCGCGCACTTTACCGCAAGACCACGGATATATCTGTCCCAGTTGTCATCTAACTGCACACAAGAAGTACTGTATGAACTCCCGCAGTCTGCAGTGTTGCCAGATTGTGCAGATAGCTGGACTTAGAGCGAATCAGCCCGGCCACTTTTATTGTCCCATGTCGCGATCGGCTCGGACTTAGGCTCAGCGGCGGCCGGCCGGCGGCCAGGTTTTTTGTCAAAGAGTGTACAGTCGAAAGTAAAAAAAAGATAACAATAACAAAGAAAAAAAATTTCACTATAGCAGCAGACGAACCTTTGCCCAAGATAACGAAAGTTTCTGACATTACGCGTTAACCCTCACGGCTAAACACGACATAGACTACAAAGCACCTCTGCTGCTGTATTAGAAGCTTCTTACAACCGTTACTACTTCTGTGGATATATTTCAAATAAATAACTTGTAATAAACATTTTGAAAAGTAGCCTATGTCTTAATCCAAGACATATGAAATCTCTCCACCCCCATGAACCACAGACATTGCCGAGGTGGGGTGGCTTGCGTGCCTCAACGATACAGATAGCCGTACCGTAGGTGCAACCACAGCGGAGGGGTATCTGTGGAGAGGCCAGACAAACGTGTGGTTCCTGAAGAGGGGCAGCAGCCTTTTCAGTATTTACAGGGGCAACAGTCTGGATGATTGACTGAGCTGGCCTTGTAACGTCAGCTAATGTGGCTTTGCCACACAGCTACTGCGAATGGCTGAAAGCAAGGGGAAACTACAGCCGTTACTTTTCCCGAGGACATGCAGCTCTACTGTATGGAAATATGATGATGGCATCCTCTCGGGTAAAATATTCCGGAGGTAAAATAGTCCCCCATTCGGATCTCCGGGAGGGGACTACTCAGGAGGATGTTGTCATCAGGAAAGACAATACAGGCATTCTACGGATCGGAGCGTGGAATGTTAGATCCCTTAATCGGGTAGGAAAATTAGAAAATTGAAAAAGGGAAATGGATAGGTTGAAGTTAGATATAGTGGGGATTAGTGAAGTTCGGTGGCAGGATGTTCAAATGTTTGTTAAGCTTATGGGACTTAACTACGGGGTCATCAGTCCCTAAACTTACAAACTACTTATGAACTACTTACGAACTAGGACGGCACAAATATCCATGCCCGAGGGGGGATTCGAACCCCCGACCGTAGTGGCCGTGCAGACCGTGACTGGAGTGCCTCAGTCTCCTCGGCCACCGCGGCCGGCACGGGGTCATCAGTCCCTAAACATACAAACTACTTATGAACTACTTACGAACTATGACGGTACAGATATCCATGCCTGAGGGGGGATTCGAACTCCCGACCGTACTGGCCGTGCTGACCGTGACTGGAGCGCCTCAGTCAGCTCGGCCACCGCGGCCGGCGGTAGCAGGATGAACAGGATTTCTGGTCAGGTGAGTACAGGATTATAAATACAAAATCAGTTGGGGGTATCACAGGAGTAGGATTGATAATGAATAAGAAAATAGGAATGCGGGTAAACTATTATGAGCAGCGCAGTGATCGCATTATCATTGTCAAGATAGATACGAAGCCAACACCGACAACAGTAGTACAGGTTTATATGCCAACTAGCTCTGCCGATGATGAGGAGATCGAAGAAATATATGAGGAGCTAAAGGAAATTATTCAGACAGTTAAGGAAGAGGATAACTTAATTGTGATGGGAGACTGGAATTCGGTAGTAGGAAAAGGAAGAGAAGGAAAAATAATGCCTGCCGCGGTGGCCGAGGGGACTGAGGCGCTTCAGTCACGGTCTGCACGGCCACTACGGTCGGGGGTTTGAATCCCCCCTCGGGCATGGATATTTGTGCCGTCCTAGTTCGTAAGTAGTTCATAAGTAGTGTGAGATTACCGCCCAATAGAAATACTGGTAATTAATAGCATTTGATAATTAAACAGTATGAAGTTCACTGCAAACATTGACCATGCCAATGCACTAAATGTTAACAATTTTAATCTTATTAATTATGGTAGCAATGTATGTATACAGTTGGGTGACAACATTTATAGTTAGGCCATAGGTAGAAATTCTCCACGTTGAGATTTGCTGTGTGCTTGTAGCTGACGGGAGGCCAGCGAGCAGGCCGATGTTGGTGGCTTGTTCCAACTTAGGATTTTACAGTTCGTTTCCGGTGAGGGGAGAGAGGGACAATGGCGAGTGCCAGGCACAGTGCAGTGCACAAATATTGTAATACTACTGGCATTTGAAGTAATACGATGCAGTTAGGGACCTTTAAGGCCCTCATTACAAAATAGCCTGTTGATAAATAAACAATACATTAGCTGATATAGTCACATCTAACGTAATATGTTTAATTGACAATGAAAAGTAATAAATTACCAACGAAGACAAGACAGTTACACAACTAGCATGGCAATGTTTGTTTATAAAAATAATATATTAACTATTTTTCATTTTATTTTCAATCAATCTTTTGTATTTTTACCTTGAAATATTCAGTTAAATCAGTTATCTGTGATATAAGAAATTGCACGATTATGATAAACAGTACAAAGGATGTTTATACTAATATAAAAACGTAAGAAAATATTTGTTTAATGTGTAGTGTAATTATTTTGATTTTAAGTAAAGTTTTAGAAATGCATTGGCTGAGCGCTGTACGTTGGCAAATCGGTTAGAACAGCTCGCATGCGGAAGTTGAAGACGTAGGGGAAAAACCCCGGCAGTTGAGTTCTGGCGCGCGCGCGCGAGGGCAGGAAGTGAGGACTCCAGGCCACGTGGTGTGGCTGGTCGGGCGGCGGCGCTCTGCCTCAGTCGGCATGTGGATCTCGAGGTGGTGACTTGAGATTTGTCTGTGGCAATCGCCACGTGTGGTTGCTCGTCGTAGACTGCACCAAGTTAAATCGAGTGCTACTGTGTGTTTGTGAATATTTAGCCGGTGGACCAAGGTGTGCATCGCATTGAATTAAAGTGACTGTGATTTGTTAATATAACACGTGTCGTCGCATAGGCATGAACATAAACGGTGTTTGAGACAGCCACGTGGTGTGAAAACAATTCACGACAAATATTCATTTTGTCTGGGGGCTCACGAGCTATAACTTTATTTGGTAAATGTGTCGACGTACAGACGTATCAGCCACAGGATTCAAGTATTGTGAAATAAACAACATAAAGTGAACTTTCACGTGTTTTCAAAAATAGTAGTTAGTACACCCTTCTCTCTCATGAACTTGAATTTATTATGAATTTGTTTTGTTAATCATATGCAGGGAAGGAAAGCTGCAAACGTGTGATATCATCCCCTAGAAAACGAGTCAAACAGTCGCAATAACAGTTCCAGTGTTTTTGCATGTTTAGGAATTTGGTTCGCAGGTGGTAGTTGTGAGTTTCAAAAATTAATCTTTCCCTATTTTAAACTCTCACCCCGACCTTCACCCTCGCATTTGGGGGCTCGTCCTGGATAAGTTCACGTTGGACTTGCTCGGACGGAGAGATTAGGGTGTGTATAGGACAGTGAACAGTTACGAACAGTTGCAAGCAGATACGCAATCGCGTCGCGCGGTTAACGACGGTTAGTGACGCAGAGTTCGGGCGCGGGCACCCGTAACCGGCGATCGACGGCCCTTCGGACCGGCAGCAGTGAGCGGTGGCGCGTGGGTTCAACGCACTCAAATTTCATCTTCTGCAACGGACGGCAGTGATCGTGGGGACTTCGCAAGTCGCCAACGGAGCGTCAGGGCCCAGCAGCTTCGATTCTACAAAGGATAAGGGATGCAGTGAGGACATATTCCAGCCACAGCTTCTACAACAGACGGCAGCGAGCGTTGGGGACGTCGCAGCTCGTTGCAGCAACTTCTGGATTAAAAGATAAGTAAAGCAGCTGGCGCTATAAATTCTTGTGTGTTAATCAAGCTTTCTTGTGATACCGATAATGGATAGTGTTTTTAAGAGGTCGCCAAGCGACGTAGAGTCAGAGAGTAGCATACCAGAAAGTCCAGAGAGGGTAAATACTGGGGGAATGTTGTTGACACCGAAGATGTTAGCAGCCATGTTAGCGAGTTTTAGCTCAAATTTAGAATCAAAAATAGAAAATTCATACTCAAATTTAAAATCAGAAATAGAAAATTCATACTCAAATTTAAAATTAGAAATAGAAACTGTAAAATCAGAATTGAAAGCAGACTTTAAGGCAGACATTGGGGCACTACAAAATTCAATGTGTGCATTAAAGGCAGAAATAATCACAAACATTGACAAAAAGATAGGAAGTCTAACAGAACGGTTTGATAATAGGGAAAAGGAGATACATGCCAGAATTGGTGCTATTGAGACTGAGGTAGGAGACAAGTTAGATGCTGTGAAACAAATATGTGATCACAGGATTGAGGGCACTATGCAGGCGTTGGCTGAGGTTGACAAGAGGATGGTGGCAGGTATTGAGGAAACAAAAACTTTGTTGTCAGGAAAATTAGAGAATACAGAATGTAACTTTAGGAAAAAGATAGAACAAGTAGTGACAGTAAACAATACTGAGATTGAGAAGGTGAACACTAGAATAAATAATCTAGAATTGGGTACTGCATCAGGAAACACTAATTGGTCCATGGTGCAGACACCTAATGGCAAAAAGTTTTCAGGAGTGGGTAATTATCATCCAGTAGATTCTTTTGGCTGCATGCAAGGACCAATTTGTGCCTGGTATGTCAGACCAGTGTAAAGTGAAGTTAGCAAAGAGAATGCTTGACTGTTCTGCTCAATCTTGGGCAAATCAGTGTGCTGATAAATTTGTTAGTTTTGAGGCGTTTGAAAAATTGTTTTTAAATAAGTATTGGGGGGAGGCCAAGCAAGCTAAGATACAAAATGAATTCTTGAACGGGCCAAACTATGTGAAAGGGTAACAGAGCATGAAGGAATTTTGTCAGGAGGAACTTGAGAAACTAGTGCATTTAGATACACCTTTGAGTCTTTTAGCAGTAATTTCCACTTTGTGTAGGAGGTTACCTGCAGATTTGCATTGGCAGTTAATTCACCATCCCACAGATTCAGCTGAGAATTTCATTGAATTTGTAGAAAAGATAGACCAGGGTTTAGTTATGGAACGACAGCTCAGGGGAACACAGCATGTGAACCACAATGAAAACAGAGGCAGTAGAAATGTGGGTCACAACCAGGGAAACCACAATAGAGAGAGGAATTTAAATGAAAATTGGAGAGGTAACAATAACAGAGGAGACAACTGGGAGAATAGAAGCCAGAGGGAAACATGGGAAAATGATTGGAGAAATCAAAGGCAGGAAGGTGGAAATAGGAATGGGGATAACAGTAGGAGAGAAAATCAGAGACAGAATCAGGGAAACTAAGATTTGTTCCAAATGAGGTCCGCTTTGGGACAAGGAACTATTCTAATAACAGGACCAGAAGATGGGATATCAGGGGATCTAATGACCATAATTACAGTAGGAATAGATATGGGGAGAGAAGGGAGGAAAAACTATGTCACATGGACAGAGATGATGATAGGAGAGAGGAAGTAGGAATTCACAAGGGCAAGGATAAAGAAAAGAGGGAAGAAAACATAAATAGAGTAAACAAGGAAAGGGAGAAAAGACAGGAAAGTATGTGTCAGATGGATGCTGTTATAGGTAGTGAGGAAATTTTTGGGGATTGGTTTATGCAACATGACAAAGAGAGGCAAACAGGAGGAGAAATGATAAAAACAAGGACAATAAAGGAGAGTATGATGTGGGAAGTTTATTTGATAACAACATTAAAGAGGTTAAAAACAGTGTTGGGTTAGCCATAATTTTGGATAGGTCAGAGGCACAAGTGTTGACTGAGTGTGAAAGTATGAATGTAAATATTGATGATACTCTAGCCAGCATAGATGTTGTGGAATGTATGAGTGAGAGTGAATGTTTTTCTAAATTAAATGTAAATAAATGTGGTCAAGTAGAGACAATAAATGACAATGGACCTACTGTAAATGAAGGCCAAGTTGACAGTGTAGATGCACAAACCAGAAATTTAATTGGGAAAATAAACTGGATTAGGAAATGGGCACCAGATGATTGGCTATTGCACAAATACGATTACTTGGACAGACTAGGCAAACAATATAATAGGGACCAGACTTATTATAATGTGTTGAAAGAGTTTGTGAATGGGGACAATGAGTATGATCAATTAAGGGGATTAGGCATGTGTACCTTAGATCATGATGAGATACGTGAGGTACATGAACTTGTACATGAGGGGTTAGGTGATGATGAGGAGAAAATACAAGTTTTTATGATTCATAATAATGAACAGTGTCATGAAATGGATATTGATGGGTTAAAGTCAGGTTGGGTTAATAAAGAAGTACATGAGTATGGGCAAGATGATTGGATCCAATTCCTCAAATATTTAAAAACAGTAGAGCCAGTGGCATGGGGAAAAGAAAATTATGCTTTTGAAAGAAAAATAGGGGTGTTAAATGCAGGGAACTCAGAATTTGAAGTAATCAGTGAGGAGGAGCTGTTTATTCAAGATTTATTGGTGATGAAAGGTCTATGTTTAAATCTAGTGTTGGGAATTGATTTTCTGTGCAAATATGAAGCTCAGTTGGAATATAAGGATAAAGTGCTAGAATTAAGTCTGGAGGGGTGCATGAAGAGAGTGAAATTCAAAAATGTTGTAAGTGATAAAGATTTAATTGCATGTTTACACAAGTAACTGTCATGAAGTATGAGATTCAATGCATTGTAAATAGTAGGTTAAGAATTTGTGTATATTTATTCTGTGGTCTGTGTTAGTATCTACTTGTGTGTTTAGATTTAAGCATTGGGGTCAAGTTTACAAGTGTCCTTTGCAAATGTTTTTCTTTTGTTGTTTGTGTTAAAACATGTGCTTGTATCAGATTTGCAGTTCAACAGTGGTACATGAGGTAAATATGTATGTATGTATGCCAACACTAAAGGAGAGAGGAAGTGGGAGTATACTGTTTATATGTGTATATATGTGAGCAGGGCTGAATATGTGGTGCGAGTTGTGGGGTGACTCGGAGAATGAGAAAGTGGTGGTCATTGATGCAGGCAGTGGGGTCTGTGGCTTAGATAAATTGTGATGAAGATATCAGCTGACAGTGTTGCATATGTGGGTGTGACTGGCCATATGGATCAGAAGTGAGGAATGTATGTTTGTTGTGGCTGTTTTGACTAAAGGTGGGTTGGATTGAGAAATGTTTCAATGAGAGAAAGTGTTTGCTCTTTAATGTCTGTCTCTTTGAGTGTTTGGTAGGTAATGTGTGTAATAGGGAATGCTCTGTATTGTTATATTAAACTGATTCTGATAACACATTTTGGTTTCTTTAATGGTGCTCAACTGTTGACTGAACAATTTCTGCAATAACAGTTGATGAGAACTATTTTTCTGTCTAGCCTGAGTATCAATAGGGTTTGGTGATACTTCATTTTAAAAAATGTAGATGTTTTGTGATAAACTAATTTTGAAATTAGACTTGAACCTTAGATAGTTTATTGTGGGGAGTACTTGTGGAAAGCACATGAGACTGATGACAGGGATCCAAATTTAATCTCACACCTGCAAAAATAATTTTTTTTGGTGCGAGGGGGTAGGATTTGCATTTATGTTTGTAGGTGTCATTATGATGGAAGAGAAAATTATCTATGATAACATTCTTTTGGTAGTATTATTTGAGCCTTAAGATATATTTGACATAGGCAGGTTGTTGTTTTTTTTTTTTTTTTTTTATTTGATGGAGTAATACTCAAAGTAGGCCACATATTCTCTTGTCTGTTTCATCTGAAGCTATGGCTGCTGAGAGTGCAGGCATGGTGGTTTGGGTTGATCTGATAATGACTAACACAAACCACTTTGAGTTCTTAATTCTGTTGATTTGCATGTTACTGTACATGTCTCAATGCTCAGTTTCAATTGCACCAAGTCTGGATGGCAGAGGGGTGGGATACAAATCCAACCGAATCCTGGTGTCCAGACAAACTTTGTCTATGTTGACTCATGAGTGCCTTCTGCTCTTCCTGTTCCATGTAGGGTGCATATGACGTGTGTGAACAAGAACGCTTGATCCAGTGCCATGAATCTAAGCTGCAACAGCATGTTGGTTGAAATGACGGAGACATAGGACCGTACACCATGGACCAGAGTTGCTGCAACGATGACTCTGGGGTTCTCAGTGTCAAAGTGGTGAGAGATTTCCTTCAAACAAGTGGAGTGTACACCGTTAAAAGTTTTTATAGTGACAATTCTAGTTTTTCCATGTAGGACAAGGTTCTCTAAAGACTAAAGTTTAATATTATAAATTTGGTGCCAATTCTGTATATAAACAACAGGCACACTTAAAATTCATGGATGTAATTAGTTATAAGGATCCTTTTCTTAAAAATATGCACACACTATAAGTGGTCTTAATGGTACAAATATTGGGAAATTATCTCACTGCCCTGTTTATTTTTTTTATCTATTTATTTATTTTTTGCATTAGTTGAGGTCATAATTGGCATAGTGTTTGAGCCAATCCGATTCAATAATTTTGTAAATTAAAATTTTTTTTCATTTGAATGTATTAATTTTGGTGCTACTTGCGCCATCCTGCACATGGTTTGGATGCCGCAAGTGGGGGTATTGTGAGATTACCGCCCAATAGAAATACTGGTAATTAATAGCATTTGATAATTAAACAGTATGAAGTTCACTGCAAACATTGAACATGCCAATGCACTAAATGTTACACAATTTTAATCTTATTACTTATGGTAGCAATGTATGTACACAGTTGGGTGACAACATTTATAGTTAGGCCATAGGTAGAAATTCTCCACATTGAGATTTGCTGTGTGCTTGTAGCTGACGGGAGGCCAGCGAGCAGGCCGATGTTGGTGGCTTGTTCCAACTTAGGATTTTACAGTTCGTTTCCGGTGAGGGGAGAGAGGGACAATGGCGAGTGCCAGGCACAGTGCAGTGCACAAATATTGTAATACTACTGGCATTTGAAGTAATACGATGCAGTTAGGGACCTTTAAGGCCCTCATTACAAAATAGCCTGTTGATAAATAAACAATACATTAGCTGATATAGTCACATCTAACGTAATATGTTTAATTGACAATGAAAAGTAATAAATTACCAACGAAGACAAGACAGTTACACAACTAGCATGGCAATGTTTGTTTATAAAAATAATATATTAACTATTTTTCATTTTATTTTCAATCAATCTTTTGTATTTTTACCTTGAAATATTCAGTTAAATCAGTTATCTGTGATATAAGAAATTGCACGATTATGATAAACAGTACAAAGGATGTTTATACTAATATAAAAACGTAAGAAAATATTTGTTTAATGTGTAGTGTAATTATTTTGATTTTAAGTAAAGTTTTAGAAATGCATTGGCTGAGCGCTGTACGTTGGCAAATTGGTTAGAACAGCTCGCATGCGGAAGTTGATGACGTAGGGGAAAAACCCCGGCAGTTGAGTTTTGGCGCGCGCGCGCGAGGGCAGGAAGTGAGGACTCCAGGCCACGTGGTGTGGCTGGTCGGGCGGCGGCGCTCTGCCTCAGTCGGCATGTGGATCTCGAGGTGGTGACTTGAGATTTGTCTGTGGCAATCGCCACGTGTGGTTGCTCGTCGTAGACTGCACCAAGTTAAATCGAGTGCTACTGTGTGTTTCTGAATATTTAGCCGGTGGACCAAGGTGTGCATCGCATTGAATTAAAGTGACTGTGATTTGTTAATATAACACGTGTCGTCGCATAGGCATGAACATAAACGGTGTTTGAGACAGCCACGTGGTGTGAAAACAATTCACGACAAATATTCATTTTGTCTGGGGGCTCACGAGCTATAACTTTATTTGGTAAATGTGTCGACGTACAGACGTATCAGCCACAGGATTCAAGTATTGTGAAATAAACAACATAAAGTGAACTTTCACGTGTTTTCAAAAATAGTAGTTAGTACACCCTTTTCTCTCATGAACTTGAATTTATTATGAATTTGTTTTGTTAATCATATGCAGGGAAGGAAAGCTGCAAACGTGTGATATCATCCCCTAGAAAACGAGTCAAACAGTCGCAATAACAGTTCCAGTGTTTTTGCATGTTTAGGAATTTGGTTCGCAGCTGGTGGTTGTGAGTTTCAAAAATTAATCTTTCCCTATTTTAAACTCTCACCCCGACCTTCACCCTCTCAGTATTTTTTAAGTTTAGGGACTGATGACCCCGTAGTTAAGTCCCATAAGATTTACAAACATTTGAACAATTTTTATTTATTTATTTATTTATTTATTTATTTATTTATTTATTTTTTTTTTTTTTTTTTTTTTTTTTTTTTTTTTTTTTTTTTTTTTTTGAGAAATAGTATGTGAATATGGACTGGGCAGGAGGAATGAAAGAGGAAGTCGCCTGGTAGAAATTTGCACGGAACATGATTTAATCGTAACAAACACCTGGTTTAAGAATCACAAAAGAAGGTTGTATACGTGGAAGAGACCAGGAGACACCGGAAGGTATCAGATAGATTTTATAATGGTAAGACATAGATTCCGAAACCAGGTGATAAACTGCAAGACACACCCAGGGGCAGATATAGACTCTGACCGTAACTTGTTAGTCATGAAATGTAGGCTGAAACTGAAAAAACTGCAGAAAGGTAGGAAAATAAGGAGATGGGACTTAGATAAATTGAAGGAAAGTGAAGTTCTGGAGAATTTCAGAGGGAGATTTAGGCAACAATTGACAGAAACAGGAGGAAATAAAACAGTAGAAGAGGAATGGGTAGCATTGAGAGATGAAATAGTAAAGGCAGCAGAGGACAAAATAGGTAGAAAGGCAAGACCTACAAAAAATCCTTGGATATCACAGGAAATACTAAATTTAATTGATGAAGGAAAAAATATAAAAATGCAGTAAATGAAACAGGCAAAATGGAGTACAGACGACTAAAAAATGAGATTGACAGGAAGTGCAAAATGGCTAAGCAGGAATGCCTCGAAGCCAAATGCAAATCTGTAGAAGAATGTATAAGAAGGGGAAAAGTAGATACCGCCTACAGGAAAATAAAAGAGACATTTGGGGACAAGAAAAGCAACTCTACGAATATCAAGAACTCAGATGGGAAACCAGTTCTCAGCAAAGAAGGAAAAGCTGAAAGGTGGAAAGAGTACATAGAGCAGCTCTACAAAGGAAATGAACTTAGAGACGATGTTGTAGCAAGGGAAGAGGAAGTACATCAAGAGGAAATAGGAAATACTATACTGAGAGATGAATTTGACAAAGCCTTGAAAGACCTAGGACGGAACAAGGCCCCGGGAGTAGATGACATACCCTCAGAGCTTCTAAAGTCTCTGGGAGAGCCAGCCATGACACGACTATTTGAACTGGTATGTAGGATGTATGGGGAAATACCCTCAGACTTTAAGAAAAATGTAATAATCCCCATTCCAAAGAAATCAGTCGCAGACAGGTGTGAAAATTACAGAACCATCAGTTTGATAAGTCATGGTTGCAAAATTTTAACACGAATTATCTACAGGAGCATGGAAAAGCTGGTAGAAGCTGACCTCGGGGAAGATCATTTTGGATTCAGGAGGAACATAGGAACCCGGGAGGCAATATTCACTTTACGTCTTATCTTAGAAGATAGATTAAGGAAAGGCAAACCTACATTTTTAGCTTTTGTAGATTTGGAGAAAGCATTTGACAATGTTGACTGGAATACACTCTTTCAAATTCTGAAGTCAACAGGGGTAAAATATAGGGAAAGGAGAGTTATATATAACTTGTCCAAAAGCCAGACCGCAGTTATTAGACTCGAAGGGCGTGAAAGGGAAGCATCAGTTGGGAAGGGAGTAAGACAGGGTTGCAGCCTTTCTCCGATGTTATTCAATTTGTACATCGAGCAGGCGATGAAGGAAAGCAAAGAAAAATTTGGAATAGGGATTAAAGTACAGGGGGAAGAAATAAATACATTGCGTTTTGCTGATGACATTGTAATTCTGTCAGAGACAGAAAAGGACCTGGAAGAGCAGTTGAATGGAATGGACAGTGTGTTGAAGAAAGTGTATAAAATGAACATTAACAAGAGCAAAACAAAAATAATGGAATGCGGTCTTAGAAAATCAGGCGATGCTGAAGGAATTAGATTAGGTAACGAAACAATGAAGGTGGTAGATGAGTTTTGTTACTTGGGTAGTAAAATAACATGTGATGGTCGCAGTACAGATGATATAAAATGCAGAATGACAATGGGAAGAAAAGCATTTTTGAAAAAGAGAAATTTGCTAACATCGAATATTAATTTAAGTGTAAGGAAGTTTTTTCTGAAGGCATTTGTGTGGAGTGTTGCCTTGTACTGGAGTGAAACATGGACAGGAAGAGAATAGAGGCTTTTGAAATGTGGTGTTACAGAAGAATGCTGAAGATTAGATGGGTAGAAGAAATACTGAACAGAATTGGTGAGAAAAGGAATTTTTGGCATACCCTGGCTAAAAGAAGGTATCGCTTGGTCGGACACATTCTTAGACATTGGGGAATCGTAAATTTAGCATTGGAGGGAAGTGTGTGGGGTAAAAATCGCAGAGGGAGGCCAAGAGACGCGTATAGTAAGCAGATTCAAGTGGATGTGGGTTGCCGTTCTTATGAGGAGATGAAAAGGCTTGCTCAGGATAGAGTAGGGTGGAGAGCTGCATCAAACCAGTCTCCGGACTGAAGACCATAACACACAAGAAATCTCTATATGAAATTTCATCTAAATCAATGCTGCAGTTTTAGCGTGATGCGGTAACAAACATACAAACTTTCGCATTTATAATATGTATAGGATAAGAAATGATTGACCCAATGATTCTATCGGCTCTTAAAAGAATCTTTGTCAGACAGCGAGTCTGTCGGTTTTCTAGTGTTACTGATTTTAACTTCTTGCTGCCACACTTCCATAATCAGCCCTAACACTATCTACAATCTCCTGACTCCACGTTTTATCAATTACCTTCTCTGAATTTAACTTACCAACTAAAAATTATGAAATTAGTAGAAAACGGAAAAATAAAGGTTTTGCAGACAACACGGTTGAGTAACTTTTAATTACGTGTAAGAAGTTTAATTTAGCAAGGCGACAAGGTAGTTCCTCACTGAATGAAACATATAAACTTCAACCGAGTCCATCTTACGGCAGCAACGCGCAAAAGTAGCCATATTCGACAAATATTCTACAAATATTGTTATGAATCAGATTTTTCTTTTATAAGTTCAAATTTTCAATAAAAGTGCACCACAAGACGCGCATCAGGAAGTTTAAAAAGCAAGAAGCATGTAAAGCGAAAGAAAGCACTGGCGTCCGTTACCTTTCGCTCTGCGTCTTGCTAATTAATAATTTTTTCGTGTTTTAGTAGCAGTGCTTTATTTTAAAAAAACCAATTTTTAGCCCTCAGGATTTCGCAGAGGTATTTAACATGAAACGCAAACAAATACAATACTATTACATCTTTATATAATCGATCGAGAGCTACGCGTTGTTTACTGGATTGATGTATTACTTTTCAGACTTTTTTTGCTAAGGAAATTAATGTAATTGGTTATCTGTTTCTAGAGCTGCTGTGGGCATAGTTACAGTCAAGCAAAATATTCAGAATTCAAAAAGAAAATGAAATAAATCCAAGTAATTGACCACCATTGGAGAAACAGTACTTCTATTGTGACGAGGCAAGAGTTATGAATGGACCGTGAAGCACATTAATTCTTTTTCCTGAATTAATTTGATATTCAGGAGGTGAACTTCTACACCATTTATTTAGTCAGTGAGAATACTTTCGTGTGACTGGAGCGAAAGCACGTCGGCGAGATTGTTGGAGAGGCCGATGACTGACTCTTCAATAAGGCCATCGCGATTAAATTCAATGTTAATTGACTCTAAGAGATCGGACCCAAATCTCAGGGAGCTATAGCTTTGGGAATGATATACACAATACTGATGTTAGTTGCAACCTTCTTCTTGGAAACCTCTTGACCAACCACTAGATACAAATTCTCAATTTCATTAAGGTTCAGAGAAGTTGACGGCTACGGAAATCCACTGAAAATTCTAAAGATCCTAAAATGATAGATTTGGATAATATGTATAAATAATAACAGTGGAAATTGAATTAGAAACATAAAATAACTAGACCTAGCATTTTTTTTATGTGTAACATTGAACCAGGTGCTATTGGATAATTCCCTACGCAATCGGGAGAGCATTAGATGTAGTGAACAACAGTAGACACCAAATCGCAACGTCGTATTGATCGCTGCCTATCGTTCCCTGCTAAAAGTACAGCCTTGAAACAGCTTCGTTAAGTCCCTACTTCCCACTTCATTATTCACTCAGTATGTTCTACGTTTCGCACGAAAAAGTAAAGATCCATCTTTTCATTTGATTCACACTGCATCATGGCTAGCCGGGTTCCCTGAAAATACCACGGCTCCCCACTGTTCCTGTGCAGTCTAGCCCATGTAATCTTTTTCATCACCACATCTTATATCAATGGCTTCTTCACTCCCATTTCCAGTGTCTTTTTCTAGCATCTAATATGCTGAAATTTACTCCTACCATTCTTTAGCCAGTTCACCTGAAGTAGCACTGGTGTTTTTCCAGCTTAGTGGAAAATATCCTCTTATGGTGAAGAAATGCGTGGGCTTCCGCATCGTGGTGGCTTCTTCACTCCCATTTCCAGTGTCTTTTTCTAGCATCTAATATGCTGAAATTTACTCCTACCATTCTTTAGCCAGTTCACCTGAAGTAGCACTGGTGTTTTTCCAGCTTAGTGGAAAATATCCTCTTATGGTGAAGAAATGCGTGGGCTTCCGCATCGTGGTGGCTTCTTCACTCCCATTTCCAGTGTCTTTTTCTAGCATCTAATATGCTGAAATTTACTCCTACCATTCTTTAGCCAGTTCACCTGAAGTAGCACTGGTGTTTTTCCAGCTTAGTGGAAAATATCCTCTTATGGTGAAGAAATGCGTGGGCTTCCGCATCGTGGTAAATTTTCGATGTTTCCTGTGGTCCAGTTCCGGCATGATTTCGATTCCAAGCTGAGTTTAAGTGTCACTTAGGCCTTTTTCTTCCTGGCTGTTAAAGTTTTCTCCACGACGGGAAAACCACACACGTACAATACGAAAAATATTAAATAGTTTAAAGTTAAATCATTCGGCGATGTAGCATGAGTCAATAGTCGTAATAGTCTACAACCTTTTATTTTTAAAACTCTGGAGGAATACTGAATATTCCAGTAAGGTACAGGTGACGTGGTCTATCTCTAATGGTATGTACTGAACATGAGCGTCATTCTGAATCGGCCGTCTTCAATCTAAGTCTATTTTTGTGAAAATTACGTTGTTTGAAGTATCAGTTAACATAATCATTTTCTGAAAAGTGCATTCGATGTAGCAGTTATGGTTCAAAAGTTATAACAAATTTATTGGAGGTACACACTGGACTATGGTTCATAAAGAACATTCATTTAATATGTTCAACATCTTGGTCGTGACACATTTGAAGGTGCTGAATCCAGGCGCCTGCATTGGCAGACGTTTTTCCGCAGAAGTTCTGACACATGTCTCCTAAATGCGTTCCTCGAAATGATGTCTGTTTGTTATTTCCTCTGCATGTACCATTTGCTTTAAATGGCACCACAGATGAAAGGCACAGAACGTCAGCCAATCCAATGTACATGAAATTGACTGTCTAATCATTGAGGACCAACAGCTCCGTGGTTTGGTGGATCCTTATCTTGTTGAAAGTAAAAGGGAAAGAGGCCATCTTCTTCCAGAACTAAGGGGAACATAACTTCTGACAGAATTTGCAGGTAGTTTTATCCAAATTTTTAGAATAAACAGCAGCCAACCAATTGCGTTAAAATGGGTTAAATTAAACCCTTTACCTAGGTTTCGACAGAATTAATTTTGTCTTCTTCAAAAGTCTTACTAATCATGTAAAAGTTGTTGTAAATAAAAAAATGCTCTAATGAAGCGCATAATTACTCTGTGTCAAACAGTTAACATGTAATAAGTTAAACTACACATGTCAAATTTAAAATTGTGCAGTAATGCCACAAACACTCGCTTCATGCGTTTCATTAGAACATTAGTTTTTGTTACAACTACTTTTACATGATTAGTCCTATTTCTGAAGAAGACAAAATTAATTGTATATATACATGTGGCGTCTGTCTGAAGGAACAGACGTCACTTCTGATCCTGCAGGTATTATTCTTTCATATTCACAGAATATATGACATCAACTGCGAGTGGGCAAAGCTGAAAATGTGTACCCAGCTGGGACTCGAACCCTGGTCTCCTGCTTTCTAGGCAGTTAGTGGGGAGGGGTGGGCAAGTTTGGAGCCCTCACTCTTACGGGAATTAGTTTCAGAACTACGAGTTTGACTACTGTAGGCAGGGTAAAGCCTGTAATTTGTATTTGACGGGAAGCGTGCTTAGGTAGTCCTTGCAGGGGATACGATCACTGGGTCCCCAGTGGTGTAGTGGTCAGCGCGACTGCCTAGAAAGCCTGAGACCCGGTTTCGAGTGTCGGCTTGGCATATATTTTCAGCATTGCCCATTTGCAGTTGATGTCATATATTATGTGAATAAGAAAAAAACAAATTTTGTCGAAACCTAGGTACAGGTTTTAATTAAACCCATTTTAACGCACCTGTTTGGCTGCTATTTATTCTAAAAATGTATACATTCTACCGTTTCTGAACTGCAGCCATGTCCAAGATTTTTAGCTTTGAACATTTCGGTTTTGGTCAATGAAAATTGGTGCAGTTATACGGCTACCCCATATTCCTCATCACACCATCACCTTTGAAGGTTCCATCCATTGTGGATTCCGGTCGCCCCAGTACCTATGGTTATGACAGATGACTTCACCACTGGCAGTACGTTTGCCACATCACTGAAAAAAGATACCTTGTGCAAATCAGGGATCGTGTTATGACTATTGAACCAAAATTGCTAAGTCGAATTTTACTGGAATGAACTTGTCAGAAAATGTCGAATATATATATAATATTCGACATTTTCTGACTATATATATATATATATATATATATATATATATATATATATATATATATATATATATATATATATATATAAAATCACAATACCGCTTTTTCATAAGAAATAAATAAATAAAAAATTACTCACCTTCAAGACAGCTAATTTCATGAGGTGCACGATAGACAGCCTCACCCCTACCTTACTGGAAAATTAAGGTTTCCCATTTCCTGAAACGCCTTTGAAATAAAAGTCTGTACTGCGAATTTTCACTCACCCTGTACTTTCAGCCAGAACTAGAGAACGCCAAACCTCATTTAATGCAGAGCACTTAGGTTCTGTTTAGGAATATTCCACGTTTAGAACGGTAATTTCTTGAAGAAATGTATTGTATTTAATATAGCGTATCAATATCATGTTGTATAACCATTTGAATTAATAATTTTATAATTCATTTTTCCACCTGCCATCAACCAACAATTTCAAAAGGCTGGGTATAAAACCTACAAAAAGAAAAAGAAAGTCCTGATTCGAGCTTCCACGTGTCCAATTTTGCGAGTTTTTGTCCGGTACACCTTGCAATTTGCCGAGTCCGCTAAAAAGAAGTCACAATTTGTGATGTCTAACATTTTTGCAGATTATTCGTAGGGCCCTTGCTTTCGAAGCCAACATCCTGATAAACTCTTCCAACTACGCACATATGACTTTTTCAAAGTGAAGTGGTTCATCATCTTACAGAAAAAAAGGGGAAAAAAGGGAAAAAAAGGAAAAAAAAACTTCGATTTTATTCTATGCACATACAGGTGTAACAAACATTATTTTCAAGCATCATATTGCCGTTGTTGTAAAAAGATATTGGTTTGATGCATCTCACCAAACTACCGTATCCCGTGCAAGCTTCTCATGTCTGGGTAACTAATGCAACCAGCACCCTTTGTAACCTGTTTGCTATACTCCACTCCAGACAATCACGTTCTAAAAAGAATTCCTACGAGAACTGTATACGATATCAATAAATTTATTTTCTTAATAATTACTTTTCGTGTCATTGCTTCGGCAATCGTCAGCTATTTTGCTGCCCAAACAACAAAACTCGTTTACTGCTTTTACACTCCCTCAGCTTCGTCTGGTTTAATTCACAACTTTGTTTTTTAAATTCGTAGCCTGACACTTTGCCAATGAACCACCGAGGAGCGCCAAAACTATAAACGTAGGCTTCCCTCCGCTTGACCAGTCTAATATAACGTACAAGGACCAAATACTTATAAACGATTTAGGAGACAATCTGATTAGGTGCGTTAGATTGTTTGCAAACGATGCCTCGTTGGTCCTTGAGAAAAGTCTCCTGAATTCAAGAGAAGTTGCAGATATCTGCATTGGGCGAAAACTGGCAATTGGCCCTTACTAATGAAACGTGTGAAGTCGTCAGTATGAGAAAAGATATCAGTTAAACTTCATTTACACGATAAATCAGTCAAATAAATTCTAGGAATTACAATTACGAACAACATTAATTGGAAAGAACGCACACAAAATGTAACGCGGAGCACGAACCAAAGGATACGTTCCGTTGGGAGAACACTTAGAAAATGCAATAGTTTTGCTAAAGAAATTGCGTACACTACACTTGTCCATCCCATTTTGGAGTACTGCAGGAAATTATGTGATTTTCACAAGGTGGGACTGAAGCAGAACGTAAAAACAGATCAGAGAAGAGTAGCTCGAGTTTCATTATCGCGACACAGGGGAGAAAAAGTCACGAGAATGATGCACGACTTGGAGGGGAAATTATTAAAACGACAGCTTCATTGATTGCGGCTGGATCTATTTGGGAAATTTTTCAACAACTTTCTGCTGCGAATGAACTGTCCTTCATACGTTTCCTAGGCTATAAGCCACATTCTTTTTACTGCTACAATGCTGAAAAAATAAGCAATGAGTAAGGTTTTTGGTTTGGTGTGATTTTTAAAGGGACTAATCGACTACAGTTATCAGTCCCTAAGGAGTATTTTCAATATTTTCTATTTGTCTCTCTTACTCGTTGTAATATATCAATTCAGCGAGCATCCGTGTTGTCTTACTTAATGCGCTAAACGTTTCCTCCCAGTCTTTTAGCGTGTTTTATTCACTTGCAGCTTTGTGCTCCCACTGGAACCGAGAATTCTGAGGCGAATCGTTGGAGGGGGCAAAGACAGAACACATCGTATGCCTTCTTTGTTTTATATCATTCGCAAAGCTATAGCTCCCTGAGATTTGGGTCCGATCTCTTAGAGTCAATTAACATTGAATTTAATCGCGATGGCCTTATTGAAGAGTCAGTCATCGGCCTCTCCAACAATCTCGCGGACGTGCTTTCGCTCCAGTCACACGAAAGTATTCTCACTGACTAAATAAACTCCAGAATATCAAATTAATTCAGGAAAAAGAATTAATGTGCTTCACGGTCCATTCATAACTCTTGCCTCGTCACAATAGAAGTACTGTTTCTCCAATGGTGGTCAATTTCTTTGATTTATTTCATTTTCTTTTTTAATTCTGAATATTCTGCTTGGCTATAACTATGCCCACAGCAGCTCTGGAAACAGATAACCAGTTACATTAATTTCCTTAGCAAAAAAAAAAAAAGTCTGGAAAGTAATACATCAATCCAGTAAACAACGCGTAGCTCTCGATCGATTATATAAAGATGTAATAGTATTGTATTTGTTTGCGTTTCACGTTAAATACCTCTGCGAAATCCTGAGGGCTAAAAATTGGTTTTTTTTTAAATAAAGCACTGCTACTAAAACACGAAAAAATTATTAATTAGCAAGACGCAGAGCGAAAGGTAACGGACGCCAGTGCTTTCTTCCGCTTTACATGCTTGTTGCTTTTTTAACTTCCTGATGGGCGTCTTGTGGTGCATTTTATTGAAAATTTGAACATATAATAGAAAAATCTGATTCATAACAATATTTGTAGAATATTTGTCGAACATGGCTACTTTCGCGCGTTGCTGCCGTAAGATGGACTTGGTTGAAGTTTATATGTTTCACTAGCACTATAAAGTGTTTATAATACGTCGAAAGAACCAGCCGCCTAAATGAATGAGACATTCGATCGCAAGATAAATGATGAGAACAATGCTTGTAAAACATCTTCCTGATGTTGGGCCTGCAGTGAAGTAAATATCGTTAAAGGATATAACTGTATACGCTTCCGCGGCCATAATCAGATGTGATAAAAGTGTTCTGGGTGTAGTATCCCGTCATAATGGATGATGGGTATTACTTTAATAACCGACGTTTCGGCCAACGTATACCCAGAAGGAGGTCACTGTAACATTGGCCGAAATGTCGGTTATTAAAGTAATAGCCATCATCCATTATGACGTGGTAATACACGCAGAAAACTTTTATGTCATCATTAAAGAACATTGTAATGAAAGTTCCAGTATCTCTGCTCTTTATTGCGTAAACTGTTTTAGCTATTCTCAACCGCGTCTATAACGTTCGATTTTCGTATATAACAGCTGGCATTACTGCCATAATACACTTCATGAATTAATCAGGGATAACCAAATTCTACATGTTTTTGCTGCTAGAGTATTCTCCAGCTTGACGAGGTAGGATGTTAAAATTATATATGTATTATTTACTTTATGGTTACTTAGTATTCTTACATCGTGCACTGAATGAAGGTACAAATGTTACTGATTCAACGAAACGAGTGTACTTTCGATAGGTGGTGCTATAAGCAAGTTTATTTACATTTTATAACAGTTGAAAGGTCCAAGTTTTTGGATCATGACACTGTAGATCTAGGAGGAATGCGTATTGTGTACAGGGGTGAGACAATTTTTTACTTATTTATTTTTATGTTCTTTAACGCTCTCGACTCTGATGTACAGAGCGGAATAAATCACCTAACGATTCGCCATGTGAATCGTCGTCTATGCCGACATGTGTAGACGTAAACAACTTGAAACACAGCAAGATCAAACAAGCACTTAAAACGCTTACAGACGCACCATACCGAATTAACCGCTGCACAGCAGGTTGGTGCGAACCGTTGCAGGCGGTACTGACGTCAACAGACGTGTTCTGAGAGGAAGGCTCAGATGTTCAAATGTTTGTAATCGTAAGGGACCAAACTGCTAAGGTCATTGTTTCCTAGAATTACAAACTACTTAAACCAACTTACGCTAAGGACAACACACACACACACACACACACACACACACACACACTATGGAAAACTGGAAACTCCGGTGAGAGCGGCCGCGCAGTCCGTGATGTGACACCTGTAGATTCAATCCGGTAGGGCACAAGTCAGCTTCATGTACCCGAGTGGAAGCTACCGCTGTAGTAAACCTAGACGATGGAAAAACATATAGAAATTCCAAATGGGTGTTTTCGCAGCAATCAGTCGTTATTTGTAAGAACATTTCTTATGTTTAAACTTCCTGGCAGATTAAAATTGTGTACCGGAACCGGGACTCGAACCTGGGACCTTTACCTTTCGCGGGAAAGCGCACTACCGACTGTGCTATCCCGACACGACTCACCATACCGCCTCACAACTTTACTTCCGCTAGTACCTCGCCTCCTACTTTCCAAACTTGACAGAAGCTCTCCTGCGAAACTTGCAAGACTAGCACTCCTGGAAGAAAGGATATAGTGGAGACATGGCTTAGCCACAGCCTAAGAATGAAACTTTCACTCTGCAGCGTAGTGTGCAGTGATATGAAACTTAATCTGCCAGGAAGTTTCATATCAGCGCACACTCCGCTGCAGAGTGAAAGCTTCATTCTGGATTTCTTATGATGTCATATTATCAATCACATCTAACTGTGGAAAACAATGTATTACAGACCATCTATGAGGATGATACAATGCACATGTATAACATGCTAACATAAGAAATGTATGGTAAGTAAAGAACATCTTATTGACTCTTCTCAAATTTGTCAATGTTATATTTCGTATAATGTATGTACACAGACAATGACTTCTTGTTAACTTAGCATTAATAATGGCAAGTCACTTGCCGAAATCTAGATCTGCAAAATAAAGCAGTTTCTTACAAATAACGACTGATTGCTGCAAAACACCCATTTGGATATCGTAAATACAGTCGTGGGCGCAAAAAAAAACATTTTTTATGGAAGGTAATCTGATGTAGAAATTCTTTCCTAGCGCGGTAGCGGCGATACAAAACATAGGGACGAAATTAAACATAGAATACGAGACGACACGTTTCTTATTCTTCGTACTGCCGAAGCAGCAATATCGATCCTCGTCAGAGAAGGTATTTGAAATCACGACCCTATACCGTAACGAGGGTCTCACATGTGTGGAATATCATATCTTTCATACGATGAAGATGAGAGGCCTTCACCTTCATTACAAACAGCTTCGTGGATGACCACCGGTGTTTGTTTCTGTTCTTAGTATGGCAGGGAGGAGAAAAGATAGTAAATAATGTGATAGAGTAGTTGATTGAAAATGTCTCCGTTATTTTTTCCTCCTCCTGCTACCTCCTCTGTGTTACCACAGGTGCCGAGTAACTGTATTCAGTTGTAACGAAAGTGCAGTGCTCACAGCACCCGTGAGGTGCCTAGAAGCCGTGGCAGCCCTGAGTAAAATGTACAGTCTCTAAAATAAATAAATAAATAATAAAAATAAAATTAATTGCGGCCTCTGTTCTCTTGGACATGTCCGAAAGAACAGACGTAGCTCTGTGATGCTACAGCTATTGTTCATATAATTCGACACAAATTTTCAAACCGTCCATGTTGTACATTTACAAGCCCCACTTGTAAGGCAATATGAAACGTTCAACAATCTTCTGTCTTCCCAATTGTTTCCCCAGCGCAGAAACCGACACGTAGGGCGTTAATTCTTGGTTTTCAAGCTTTTAGGTTACCGTAGTGCGCCTGGTTGCACAGTGGTAGAGTGCCAAACTACAAATCCAAAGGTCGCGGGCTCGATCCCCGCCAGGTCCTAGGATTTTTATCTGTCACTTTCCACTTCTTTCGCCTCTGGCAGTATTGCTCATGTGAAAAATACCGAGTAGCACCGTGGTTCGGAACCCACGTTAAACTGTAGGTCCCACCATAACTGGCAGGGTAAGTCAGGTCGGAGGAAGGCAACGGCATACCACCTCCAAACAAGGACCATGCCTAGTAAAGCACGGTGGTGTTCAAACCAATCTTCGGATTGTTGACTGCTTTACCTTAGGTTACCGTAATTAGTGAGGAACTTGTGGGTGAAAGTATTATACGACGCGCGTCCAGAAAGTACCATTTGGTTATATAAAACGAACGGGTACAGATACAGAAAAAAATATTGATTGCACAAAAATCTACAACTGTTAAACTACTTTTCTACAAAGCTTCCGAAAATTTGTAGGCAATTGTCATAGCATGGCACATGGTTTTGTGTGCCTTTTTCATAGAATGTTGCCGCCTGTGTATTCAACCATGTGGTAACATGTTCTTTCAGCTCGTCATCATCGTTGAAGTGTTGTCCACCAAGGACAGATTTTAGGTGTAAGAAGAGGATTACTGTCAAAAGATTTTTTTTTTTTTCACGATAATGCCTGACCTCACACACCGAATGTGACCAAACGATTCTTACGGAAATTTCAATGGGACCTGTTTAATCATCCTCCATACAGCTCGGACATCTCTCCTAGCGATTTTCATCTCTTCTTACACCTAAAATTTCTCCTTAGTGGTCAACACTTCAACGATGATAAAGAGCTGCTACCACATGGCTGAATACACAGGCGGCAACCTTCTCTGAAGGATGCATGCAAAAACATGCGGCATGCTATGACAAGTGCCTACAAAATTTCGGCACTTATGTGGAAAAGTAGTTTAAGAGTTGTAGAATTTTGTGAAATAAAAATTTCTTCTGTATTTGTGTACAATTTCATTTTATTACCAAACGGAACTTACTTTCTGGATGCGCTTCGTATTGCTATTTGCGGACACTACTCTCCTTTTTCTATTAATTAATGGAGAAGAAAACAAATAGTACAATTAACACTCTACATTTTCATTTGAACTGTACTACTTGGTCATTTACACTCATATATGATCAATAACTAGCTTATGAACGACGGCAACGGACGTCGGGTGTTGCCCCTCATGACTGCTGAAACCGCAGTTACTGGACAGCGTAATCCACCTCAGACAGCAGGCGTGCCAACCCGCACCAAAAGATAGCCGGAGCATTTTGTCTCCCTTTTCGTATTTTCATTTGTCTATGTAACTTTATGTTCAAATGTTTGTTGAGCTTATGGGACTTAACTACTGGGTCATAAGTCCCTAAACTTACAAACTACTTATGAACTAGCTTATACTAAAGACGGCACGAACATCTATGCCCGAGGGGGGGGGGGGGGGGATTCCAACCCCCGATCGCAGCGGCCGTGCAGACCGTGACTGGCACGCTGCAGACCACTCCGCCACAGCGGCCGGATGTAACTTCATGATATTTAATGAACCTAGAGAACAGAATGGTAGATTGCTATTGACTTCTTATAAAACTCAGGTAAATATAATGAAAAATATACTGCTCCATTACGGAAACAGGTGAGATATACACAATATACATATGGTAACGTATTTTATTCAGATATTGGTTTCAGTTCTAATGTATGTGTGATACAGTACGGCCACTACGGTCGGGGGTTAGAATCCCCCATCGGGCATGGATATTTGTGCCGTCCTAGTTCGTAAGTAGTTCATAAGTAGTTTGTAAGTTTAGGGACTAATGACCCCGTAGTTAAGTCACATAAGCTTAACAAACATTTGACCATTTTTTGATATTTTGCTGTCTCATTTCCTTACTTGAGATTTACATGGTGTTTACTTAGAACGAGGCACCATGGGGCTACTATAATAGCGGAAAAGTTCATTCTCGTTGCCCTCTAATATGGTGTGTGATCACATCGGAGAGCCAGTACAGTTGCACATATGCGTGGCACGAACAGTATGAAGTTATGAATCAGCTCTTGAGGGGTATGAGTGCAATATCCAACTCTGCAACCTTAGTGGGAGATACTGGTCTGGCTACAATGCGTCTGCCCAGTAGAACCCACACGTGCTCAATCGGGTTTAAGTCTAGTGAACAAGCTGACCATTCCATTCGTTCAATTCCCTCAGCTTCAGGCATGTTGTCTATCAGTTCAGCTCTGTGTGGACAAGAGTTATCATCCACCAGAAGAAACTCATCTCCTATGGCAGCAGCGTACAGTACAAATAAATGTTAAAGAATATCGTCTCTATATCTCTCAGCAGTCAAAGGGCCTTTCTGAACAACATAGAGGTCCGTACTTCCGCCAATACTAACTCCTGTCTTCACCATTCATCCACCACGATGATATGGTAATGTCCCCTGCACATAAGCAGGATTTTTACGAGTTTTACGTTCTCTCGATATGAGGAACTGACGATTTTCCGACTGAGCACAAAAATTTGTGAACAGAACCCGGCACCATCCGTTACGACTTCAATCCTGAGGTTCCTCCGAGCAATTTTCGTGGGTTAAGCGGTTTCGTGGTTTTAGTGGGACACACTCCGTGCGTAGTAGCCACATTCGCGAAGGCGATTTCGGACTGTTTGTGTTGATATTGCACGTCTTGTTGCTGCCTGGATGGTGCGTTGCAGCCTCTTGACGGGCTGTTAACCGGAGATAACTGTCATCTCTTGCTGATGTTACCCATGGACGTCCTTGTCCCTGCCTGCTTTTAACAGTTCCTGAGGTGCTAGAAATTGCACTTTGCAACACTCCAATAGCCGCAGCCACCTCCCTCTGTGTCTGTCCCGCTTCCAAGCTTCCTATGGCTCCCCATGCCACGCCTTCAGGTAAGTCACGTTGTTGAAGCAGTATGGGGTTATAATATAGTCGGCTGGCATTTCCCCCAATCTTTCCTATATTTACCTCACTCACTATTTTAGTGTGTGATTCTGAATATCCCAAATATAACAATGGATATCAATATAACAATTGGAAGTAGGGAGCAGTGGGAGAAAATAGTTCCACACCGTACGGGGGATATTGTCTGGTTCACTGAAGGGTCGAAATCAGACCAAGACGTTGGGGCCTGAGTGTACGGGATGCAGCCAAGACTGGAGGGCGTCATCTCTCTAGGAAAACTGGCCTCAGTATTCCATGCCGAAATCACCGCCATCACGGCGTGTGTGGAGGAGAATTTGCATAGGTGCTACAAAGATCGTAGCATCTATATCTATTTAGACAGCCAGGCAGCCATGAGATCACTGGCAGCTCCTGCAACAAGGTCTAAAATTGTTGCAGAATGTCACAGGGTTCTGGCGGAGCTAGGGGAAAGCAATACAGTAAACCTATTGTGGGTCCCTGGCCACTCGGGGATCAGTGGCAACGAACATGCCGACAGATTAGCCAGGATGGGGAAAGAGACTCCATTTATTGGACCGGTACCGGTCCTGACAATCACCAAGGCAATGATCAAATTGGAGCTACGTAACTGGCTCAGAAGACAGCACGTAGAATATTGGACCAAAGTCCATCAACAAAAACATGGCAAGGTAATGATGCCAAAGCCATGTTTTAAAAGATGCTCTGCAATCCTGGGTTTGAACAGGAGAGAGATTAGACTCATGGTTGGATTGCTGACAGGCCATGGGAATTTCAAAAAGCACCTTACGTACAATGAGAATAACAGAAGAGGACCGTAAATGTAGGATCTGTGATGATGGTGATGAAACTGCATCACATCTGATCTTCGAATGCATTGCATTGGAGAGTAAAAGGCACAGAACATTTGGGACAACCAGACCCGAAGAAATTGTGTCTAATAAAGAACTGGTAAAGGGACTCCTTGCACTGTTCAAGGGCATTGGTTGGCTTTACTAGATATACAGGGAGCGACACCGCACAATAAACTTAGTTTCGGTGCGGGCAGTGGCGGGTTGGACCAAGACTGTTTTGGCTTCCCTGAGAAAATCAAATCAAATCAAATCACGTTGTTGTTTCTTTGCACTACCTGCGCACTGCACTGCCCGAACCCAACTGCTTATGTAATTCGTTTGGTAGGGTGAACACAAGGCAACATCTTTCCCCTCTGCAGAAATTTTCTGTTATTATCACTATCTCATTTGCTGTAACATTCTTGTCTCCACTCCGTAGAACCGATAGAAGGACGTCGAACCATTTTAGTTTATTCTACCAATGACAATACTTCAGAACCTAGATAAACTGAACTAATCCTCTAATTATTTTGACTAAAGAAGCGCAGCCTCCAAAGTGCACTGCCCAATTACAGCGGAATACTAGAATTTTGAGCGGCCACTCCGCCATTCCCGCGGGAATAGTACCGACTGCCCCATTATTATCGACACTTCCCACGACCCTGCGTCAACTGTAACAGCTATCTTTCTATCTTGCTCTGACAAATGTAAATTTGCTGTCTGCAGGCTGGAAATATCACACTAGTTCACAGTTGCAACTGTAATAACCGTAATGAACATGTTTCCATTCTTTCTTATGTTTTGTGTTGTTACTGTATGAGGCGTCCTACCAAATAAAATTAAATACCAACATTGCTGTACTGTTACTTGAACTAAAATTTGCTGAATTATTAAATTCTGATGGTGATATCCTTTTCATTGATAACAGAGTGCATTAGCGAAAGAACTTATTTTAATAAAATATTTAAGGCTTTATGTTTACGTAAGTATTACGTGAAAAGTTTATAAAAGAATATATTGAAAAATAATAAAATAAAAAGTTTCACTAATCACTGCCTAGAGTCAGTCGCTGGCCGCGGTGGCCGAGGAGACTGAGGCGCTTCAGTCACGGTCTGCACGGTCACAACGGTCGGGGGTTCGAATCCCCCCTCTGGCATGGATATTTGTGCCGTCTTTAGTATAAGGTTGTTCATAAGTAGTTTGTAAGTTTAGGGACTGATGACCTCGTAGTTAAGTCCCATAAGCTTAACAAACTTTTTTTTTTTTTTTTTTTTTTTTTTTTTTTTGGGTCAGTCTGTAATAATAAGCGTGAGAATTGCCTATCAGTATTATAAATGATGTTCACCCGCGCTTCTATGAATCCCTTCAGTTTGGTCAGTAGACCTACTCATGTAAATTTCAATTAGATGTGAACCATTACAATTTATTCAACCACCGTTCGGGATCGTCGACCAAGCTGAAAAATAATTCTTAAAAGTCCTATTTTATTGCAACACCGTCCCTGAATCATTAACCAATCATTAACGAGAATTAACTATGAAATGGCGGCCGATAACTGCAGTTCAGCGGCCGTTGTTTAAGATGCTTCAGCTGGGGCTAGAATCCTGAAAATTTTTAAAATATTTGAATGGGTGCTGTTACTGTGAAGAACACGATATACTGTTTAACATTTCTATTGAAGATCATATCTGACATTTTACAATCAATCAACAGACCTTGATTGCTATTGTTGAGAAAAAGCAGTCTAACTGCGACTCTCGCAAAATTATAATAGTACTGTCCTTTCAAATCACGACATGACACGTACAGGAACAAGACAAGAAAAGAAGGATTACACGTTGTACAATTTTTTAAATAGTACTCGAACGAAGAGCTGAAATAATATTCACGACTATATTAAAATTTCATTGTTGTAAAAAACAGTTCATTGACGTCCTAGGTAACACTTTATCTTTGATATCACTGCACTTACGTTTAGGATTAGAATTGAATACGGCGTCACCTACTATAAATATCGTTTCACCAGGGGACGCTAGGAAAATGTTCCGGATCGTGCACTGCTGTCTGCTTTTCCCTCGTTTCGAGGTCTGTACTAGCCTGAAAGTTTGATTCTTCTCTACTGAAGCCTGTTGTATACCTTGTTTCTTTCACAAACAGTTCTTCTATTGACCTATTTACAACAGTTAAAAAACATTAGATACCAGAGAGGCAGGAGATAACAATTTAAAATACATTCATATCTAATTGTTTGAAAGAGAACTTAATTCGTTAGCAAACATTACTACGTAGTTTATCTACGAACTACTGCAAGTTTTACCAAGTCGAGGAATCGTGGACCTAATATCTAGTATGCTTAGTGAAAGACGGCAGCACGAAAAGCCACAAACGAAAACTAAATAACGGTCTGCCACAGGGATTTGTCCTAGCACCAGTGTTCTTCAATTTGTACAAACACGATATACCAACAGAACATCAACGAGTTCATGCAGGCTGACGACATCGCACCGATAGCACAGAGTAATAACTTCGAATACGGCCAACAAATTCTTACAGAGAATCTCAAGAAGATGTCAGCTTTCTTTAATACCTGGAGATTGATCCCCAGGACTACAAAACCTGAAGGTTCTTGCTTCCATCTAGCGAATCGTGCTGCAAACTATAAAGCAAGAATACTATTCAATCGGCAAAAGCTGAGGTACAATCTTTTCCGAGAATCCTTGGAGTCTACTAAAATTTCTGAACATAGCTGCACTATTGCTGAACTATTCTGCGGCGTTGGCCCCCTACTTAGCTTGCACTTATAGCGAATCTTTAATTCAGCGCAAAGTTCCTAGTGATTGGAAAAAAGCGCAGGTGACTCCCGTGTATAAGAAAGGAAGAGAACAGACCCATACAATCACAGGCCAATATCGTTGACATCGGTTTCATGTAGAATTTTGGAGCATATTCTCAGTTCGAATATAGTAAATTTCCATGAAACGAAAAAGCTTCTTTCCATGAATCAGCACGGGTTTAGGAAACATCGTTCATGTGAAACTCAGCTTGCCCTTTTCTCACATGATATCTTGCGAGCCATGGACGAAGGGCAACAGGCGGATTGTGTTTTTCTCGACTTCAAAAAGGCGTTCGACACGGTGCCACACTGCAGACTGCTAACGAAGATACGAGCTTATGGAATAGGTTCACAGATTTGTGACTGGCTGGAAGACTTCCTAAGTAATAGAACGCAGTACGTTGTTCTCGACGGCGAGTGTTCATCAGAGACGAGTGTATCGACAGGCGTGCCCCAGGGGAGTGTGATAGGACCGCTATTATTTTCTATCTATATAAATGATCTGATGGACAGAGTAAGTTGTAATTTGCGGCTGTTTGCTGATGATGCTGTGGTGTATGGGAGGGTGTCGTCTGTAACTGACTGTAATAGCATACAGGTTGACTTAGACAAAATTTGTAGTTGGTGCGAAGAATGGCAGCTAGCTCTCAATGTAGAAAAATGTAAGGTGATGCGCATGAGTAGAAAAAACAATCCTATAATGTTCGAATACAGCATCAGTAGTGAGCTTCTTGATGCGGTCGCGTCGTTCAAATATCTAGGCGTAACATTGCAGAGCGATATGAAATGGAACGAGCATGTAAGGACAGTTGTGAGTAAGGCAGACAGCCGACTTCGGTTTATTGGGAGAATTTTGGGAAGATGTACTTCACCTGTAAAGGAGACCGCGTATAAAACGCTTGTACGACCACGTCTTGAGTATTGCTCAAGTATTTGGGACCCGCAGCAGATCGGTTTGAAGGAAGACATAGAGGCGGTTCAGAGGCGAGCAGCTAGATTTGTTACCGGTAGGTTCGACCAATTCGCGAGTGTCACGGAAATGCTCCGGCAACTCAATTGGGGATCGCTGGAAGAAAGACGACGTTCTTTTCGTGAATTTCTGTTAAGTAAATTTAGAGGGCCGGAATTTGAAGCTGAGTGTAGTACGATCTTGCTGCCGCCTACTTACATTTCGCGTAAAGATCACAAAGACAAGATAAGAGAAATTAGGGCTCGTACGGAGGCATATAGGCATTCTTTTTTTCCTCGTTCAATTTGGGAGTGGAATAGGAAAGGAAATGCCTTGTAGTGGTACAGTGTACCCTCCGCCACGCACCTTACGGTGAATTGCGGAGTATGTATGTAGATGTAGATGTAGATGTCAGCGACCGTTACAACGTCAAAGGATAAAAATGCAGTTCTCGGTTGCAAAATTAAAATTATTGACCTGATTTCAGCAATAACTACCTTTGCCTTCATCAGAAATTATAAATTAAAACAAATCACATAATAAAAATTACAACTCGGCTATAAAGCTTTCGTCACAAAGTTTAAAACATAATAAAAATTACAAGTCAGCTATAAAGCTTACGTCACAAAGTTTAAAACATAATAAAAATTACACGTCAGCTATAATTTTACGTCACAAAGTTTAAAACAGTTGTTACGAACTTTATTTTTTTATTTACTGTTTTAAACTTTGTTTAAAACAGTTGTTACGAACTTTATTTTTTTATTTATTGTTTTAAACTTTGTTACGTAAGCTTTATAGCTGTGTTGTAATTATTCCAAAAATTCAAATGTCTGTAAATCTATCGGACCAAACTGCGTGGTCATCAGTCCGTAGTTTACAAACTACTTAAACCTAGGTAAACTTAAGGACAAACACACACACCCATGCCCCAGGGAGGACTCAAACCTCCACGGCGAACAACCGCGCGATCCGCAGCGAGACGCTTTAGACCGCTCGGCTACTCCGCCGCGGCTGTAATTTTTGTTATGTGATCGTAGTTATTGCCGAAACCAGGATAATAATTTTAATTTTGCGAGCGAGGGCTGCATTTTTATCCTGCATTTTTATAGGAGAAGTTGTAGTGTTACATGTGCCTCAACATACAAAACAATATTTATTTGCCCATATTTAAAGTAATTATGCTTATATTTTTTTTTTTTGTAATTTCGTATCATTTTCAATGTGTCACTAAATTTTTAAAGACGCAATATTCTTTGAAAAACTTAAGTCAAAGACTAACTCTTAACAAAGAGCAATTAGACTAATACATATATTTAACTATTGTTTCTTTTAAAAGAAAGGAGTAGTGACGCCATTTTACTCTTCTGTATTATGCTCTCGTCTAGTAAACTTCTCTTCCACATTACGCTTATATATGAACTGATGAATTGCGAAAATGTCTGTACGATATATCTGGATGAGAAAGCTTTAATTGAAATGATGTACTGAATTTATGACATGATCTCGACTGTATGATTTTAATGAGATTTCACAAAGGTAACTGAACTTTGAATGTGATGTATACGTAGACTTGCTTCATTTATTTGAATAATGATTGTTTCGTGAGTTTACCGAAATTTGTCAGAGTACTTACTTGTAGTGAGATTGTAACTTTATTTTTTCCTTTCACATTTTTCATTTAAGTGTGATGCAATTTAGTTTTCAGGACAAAAGAATAATGAATTACACTGATTTACGAATCCAATTGTTGGGGATGTGTACAATAGGGCCCATTTTTATCACGTTTATTTATTAAATAATTATTCTAACTATGACCCTGAGATTACGAGCGACTTACCATTTTCGATTAGTAACAGATCAACTAGCCGCAAACTTAGTTACAAAATTTGCAATAGTGCTAATGTCTCCAACAGTTAGGTTCACGTTGCTTATCAGTATCAGCCAGGTTAGAAAAGGATTTTAACTACTTTCTTGGTGCGTAGCTCATTAATTTCTCTAAAAGTACAGCATAGTAGATTCATTTCAATAGATAGATGTTGCTACGTAACCAGTATCGAAATATTTCTCCCAACAACTCTTTACAGTTATTCTATTTCGTGCTCACATTTACTTGTAAAAATTTATACTGACTTAAAAATTTAAATTTAAATAATAAAATTAAGGGAGGAATATTTCAAAGTACTAACTCAAGACTTGAATAAATAAGTACCCGGGCAACACCGGGTTTTCAGCTAGTATTGTATAAAATTACCATACGATTACATAATAACTACGCAGCTGTAAGCTGTAAGCAAAGGAGTGGAGTTGTGGCGAGACTGCATAGAGCTGCAGAGAGAGAGAGGTAAGCATGGTTTACAAACGAGCTCCGAGAAACAGAGGTTTGGGAGAACGAGTCGAGTGCCCTCCTGCGGAACACAGCCGGCGCGGCCGGCCGCTCAGCCCGGTGGCTCGTGTGGAGAGCGCGTCCGTACACTCTACTCGTGCACGCGCCTGCCAAGCAAACGCAGCCCAGAGGGCGGAAATTAAAAGTCTCGAGTGGCCGGCAGCGCGCGTGACCCACGGCGCGTTCGTTAAACCCTCCCCACACTGCAGGCTGCACCCTACTCTGCAAAAAAACAGAGTTGAATTTCGTAACGAAAAACGCATTCTCCGTAGGGGGTGGTACATTTATTTGGGGAGTCCGATCGAAACAAGATTTTTGACCGAAAGCGAAACCCTAACCGAATTCCTGATTGCTGAACCTGCAGTGTCATAAATATCGTTGAATGACATTGTAATGAAACTTCCGGATCACTGCTGATATTTTATTCAATAGCGCTACAGCTGTTTCAACATTTTGTCATTATCAAGCCCCTGCGTGTATAAGAATTACATTAATTAATTACAAATCAAATAATACTAAAATATGCATAACAATTTTGTTATAAATTTTCCTTATAACTTACTTCTACGATGTTTGGACGTTATATTCTAACATCTGGTGTGACTGTTGTATAAACTGTATTGAAATATTCACGTGTTTCGCAGTTGGATACTTTTTTTAGCCGCCATGTTTATGCAGCTTGTTACGCTAAAACGTTAAATTAAAGAAAACTTTTATATTTTACGTAATTAACAACAGCTCTGCCAAAGAGATTGGGACAGATCGACAAATCGGCAGTGGCGGAACATGTTTTCACGGAAGGAGATCACGAAATAAAATTTGGTGAGACAAGTGTTCTGGCGAGGACGTCACACTATTATACACGTATTTATAGGGATGCAATTGAAATCCACAAACATCAATACAATTTTAATCGTAAAGAAGAAGGATTAAAAATGGACAAGATATGGCTAGCGACGTTGCATCAATCACGTGACAATCGAATGCCCGCAATCGAGAGGACAGGCGATAGCCAGAGACAGCCACACATCGAAATCACGTGACGTGAGGTGGCGCCCTCTACGATCTTATGTAAGGACCGGCCTCAGCCCCCGGTAGCCAGTCGTCGACTCAACCTCGGAAGATGTTCTCCGTAGTCGAGAACGAAACGTGAGGTAGAGGAAGTTTTATAGATCGACCACGCAACTCAGCCCGGAAGTGTTTACTGATGGGGTCTGCCAAAGACGTTTACATACATATAGTAATCGCACAGCCATATTACTAGACTGGCAATGCCATATACCGTATCTTTGGTATCAGTGAAGTCTCGCCTCCATATTTCTATACTATAACGTGCGAGCAGTCGTGTGAGTTATCACAGAAAACTGTCGTAAAAATACGGATGAACTGACGTAACTATGCTGTCCTTAGAGTTTTGACATGTAGGAAATTCGTGTTTTGTATGTGGCTGAAATTTTTTAAGCTCGAGTAAGCTTCAACACATACAGTAATGAGTTGCATTGATTTGCTGTTATTATTAATCTGTAACCAATTTAATTCAACTTCGGATTATCTTTCAGTAGTATGGTCATTATAAAAGTGTACCCTTATTCTTTCGAGAGTTCTTACGAAATCTATAGTCTGCTTTGACGCACATACTAATGAGTCGCGTTTTCTGTTTTTATTAATCTGTTTCCAGTTTCGATCAACTTCGGTTTTTCTCTTAATAGTATGACCGTTATAAATGTGCTATTTGTCGTGGATAACACATGTCTTTATTCTTGTTAGTGTTTTTCAGATAACTACTTCTGCTTTAACTGTAAGTAACGGTAAAATTTTACCTATCATCCCGCCGACCTCTCATGATTATGTTGGCAACACAACAAAATGGTAGAAAGTCTTTGCCTAGATGTTAATGTTTAACCCATTGATCTCTGTACTATCTGGATGTTGAACTTCAGCCGTCTTAGCGTGCCATGTAAAGATATTCATATTTAGTTTCTCGCCAAATTCAAACATGGCTGCTAAGCAGCATTTCAAGAAAAAGAGAAGAAACCATGTTTCGATTGCACTCCCATATCAATCTACAACATCGAATATTGAATTAAATTCAAAATCAAGAGGTAAGCAAGCAATTCTTTGTCACGTAATAACTGATGGAAACTCGTTTGCCAAATTTAAACATGGCGGACGATGTGAAATCGTGTGCAAAACACATGCATGAGCAGGCACGCTGCAATTATATGTTCAAACACCGGAGTTATACATCCAGTTTGTATAGAGACACTGGTTTAACCGTACAAAACATGTTCTTCTCATAAAACGATTCGAAAATGTGGAAGTATTAGCTCAAATTCAAACCATGTTCAAACCAACTAGTAAACCTTACAACGTCATATCGCGTCAGTAGATCGTAGTAGTACCGTACGGAAACTTTTTGGCGTATCAAACTTCAGTCACAGATGCAAGTTTGTCAGTTTAGTAATGTATGTCTGTGAGTAATCGACTAAGTTATCCATTAAGCTCGTTGAAGTTATCAGAGACTTTTTACATAGAGTAGACTTTTTAACGTTGACATTGGTCAGAGAGGCTTATTTCGTTTTTAGCTACCTCTGACCAATGTCAACGTTAAAAAGTCTCTGATAACTTAGTCGATTTCTATATGTATGCAAACATCTTTGGCAGGGATGTTGTTAATTACGTAAAATATAAAAGTTTTCTTTAATTTAACGTTTTAGCGTAATAAGCTGCATAAAACCTGGCAGGTAAGAAACGTACCCACATGCTAAAAAACGTATCCAGCTGCGAAACACGTGAATATTTCAATACAGTTTATATAATAGTCACGCCAGATGTTAGCATATAACGTAACTTATAAGGAAAATTTATAATAAAATTTTATGTATATTTTCGTATTATTTGATTTGTAATTAATTAATGTAATTCTTATGTACGCAGGCGCTTGATAATGACAAAATGTTGAAACAGCTGTAGCGCTATTGAATAGAATATAATCAGTGATGCGGAACTTTCATTAGAAGGCCCTAACCGAATATTCGGCTGCTCTTATAGTTTCGTCCGAAGCCGAAACCGTAAGCGAAACTTGCGTAATTTAATTAAAATTTATGTATTTTTACGTTACACCCTATTTCACTAGGACTTCCACAGTTTTCAAAATCCCTTTCCTGTACTAAGCCTAATCAGGAGTTCGTAGAAGATGACATGGAAGGCGAACAATTTTAGACAAATCGACGGTACTTTTATTAAATTACTGCCAAATCGGGTTCTTTTCTCCTGGTTGTGACATTTTCTAACTAAAAAATAAAATAAAAGGAAGTAAACTGAACTCAATACAGTGGACTCTTGATGTTACTAGTCTCAGAATTACAAGAATCCTACAAATTACGAGCATCATGAAACTAAACAATAGCTGCGGGTACATTTACGCTTCACAAAAAAGGCGCTGCACCATTATATTGCGGAGTAAATAGTGAAAAGACTTTAAAACCTTTAGGTTCCAATGTAAATGACTACCTAAAAACTTTGTTTTAAAAGTTTTTTTTTTCTTTTTTTTTAACATTTGTATTCTTTTCAAGGTCGATTTTCTTCTTTTTCACACGTATATTTCGATAGTTCGATGTGATAGTGATCCCGGTCCAGTTCACGTCGAACTAACGAGACTACTGTATGGAAACCACAAATTCCACACTTCTGCATACCTGCTTTAGTCTTTAGGTACGCAACAAACATGTGAAATAGATACTACGGAATTTCAGAGCCTCAACATGACTACCACAATTCAAAAAAAGCAAAAGTAATCATTTCTTTGCTTCCATAAGAAGCCTTTATGATTTTTGTTGTTGAGATCGCTAGCTTTATGTTGACATCTTCACTTCCGTCGTTGCGATCGACAAATAACTTTACACGTCTCCTTCTTGGCATTCCTGAATACATAGGGGCTTCAATCAGTGCTGAGAAGTATTTCGAAAAATAAAGTCATAGTTACGAAAGAAAGTATAATTGTGGTCAGTATAAATTTACTTAAACTGGACAGGTTTAAAAACAATACAGTCTATCAACGATTATCAAGCAGAAAGTAGACGTCGATAAACTTTTCAATCAACGGCCCTTATGAAAGTTTTTTTTTACAATTTGTTGTGATCTTCAGACCGCAGACTGGTTTGATGTACCTCTCTCCATGCTACCCTCTTCTGTACAAGCCTCTTCATCTCCTCATAAAAACGGCAACTGAACATCCTTTTGAATCTGATAACTGTATTCGTTTCTCGCTCTTCCTCTACGATTTCTACCCCTTACGCTTCCTTCTAATGCTAATTAGACGTTCCCATGATGTCTCAGAAAGTGTCCCACAAACCTATCCCTGCTCTTAGGATATGCCAGAAAGTCATTTTCTCCTTGATTCTGTTGAGCACCTCCTCATTCGTTGCGTGATATACGCATCTAATCTTCATTATACGTCTGTAGTACCACATTTCAAAAGCTTCTATCATCTTTTCACTCCCATATAATCCTACATACCATCAAACTACAGACCGATTTCACTTTTGCCAGCATTCTCAAAAATTCTAGAAAAGGTAATGTACAAGCAGCTTCTCAACCACCTGACCACGAATGACATATTGTCCAAAACACAGTTTGGATTTCTGAAAGGTCTTAGGCCCATTGCTTTTTCTTATGTACATTAATAACCTCTCATCAGTTATACTACCAGAAGTAGAGTTCGTTTTGTTTGCAGATGATACAAGTATTGCAATAAAAAGTACGTCAAGCATAGTTATAGAAAGGTCTGCTAATGATATTTCCATGAACATTAATAAATGGTTTAAAGCCAACTCATTGTCATTAAACTTTGAGAAGACTCACTACATGCAGTTCAGAACATGTAAGAGACTTCCCGCCAGCATATGCATAAAGTCTGAAGAAGAGCAGATAGAAGAGGTTGACAGTATTAAATTCCTGGGATTACAGCTTGATAATAAATTTAGTTGGGAGGAGCACACCACAGAACTGCAGAAACGACTCAACAAATCAGTATTTTCAATACGAGTGTTATCAGACATAGGAGACATAAAAATAACAAAGCTTGCATACTTTGCTTTCTTTCATTCCCTAATGTCATATGGTATAATATTTGGGGGAACTCTTCATGTCAGTCAAAAGTGTTCAGAGTCCAAAAGCGTGTAATACATATTATTTGGGGAGTAAATTCACGGACGTCCTGTAGAAGCCTATTCAAAGAAATGGGTATATTAACTACTGCCTCTCAGTATATTTATTCCTTAATGAAATTTGTCATAAATAATATATAAATAATAAATAATAAATAAACAGCTCAGTTCATACATACAATACTAGGAATAAAAATGATCTACGAAAGGACTTAAAAGCACTTACTTTAGTTCAAATAGGGGTCCACTACTCTGGAACACATATTTTCAATAATTTACCATCAAGTATAAAAAATTTAGCTACAAATAAAGATCAGTTTAAGAGGAGCCTAAATAACTTTCTAGTGGCCAACTCCTTCTGCCCCATTAGTGAATTTCTAAATTGTACCAAATGATTTATGTATCGGTATTCATACTATATTAGTATTATTATATTATCATCTAATAAACACTTAAAATCTGTGTATCTGTATTTATATTATTAGTATTATCTATTATTCAGCTTGTAAATTTTGTCTCTTGACATGTTCCACATCCACGAGGATTCCCCCAACATGGATCTACGGAACGAAAAACTAATCTAATCTAATACAATTCAAGACAAAAGATTTCAGAAAGGATTTCCTGACGTTTAAATTAATGTTGGATGTCAACATCTTTCGCTTCTTTAGAAAAGCTTTCCTTCCCATAGCCATTCTGAATTTTATATCTTCTTTACTTCGTCCATTGGCAGTCATAATGCTACCCAAATAAAAAATAAAAAAAAATAAAAAATAAAAAAAAAACTCATCTACTGCTTTTATTGTCTTATCACATAATCTAATTCCTTCGGCATCGTCTTATTTTCTGACACTACATTCCATTACCCTTGTTTACTGTTGTTAACGTTCATTTTATACCCTTCTTTCAAGACACTGTCCATTCTGCTTAACTGCTCTACCAGGTCCTTTGCTGAGTGATAGAATTACCATGTAATCGCCAAACCGCAAAGTTTTTATTTCTTCTTCCTGAACTTAAATGCCTCCTACAAATTTCTTCTTGCATTCTACACAGCTTGCTCAATATACAAATTGATCAACATCCGAGAAGGGCTGCAACTCTGTGATACTCCCTTCCCAACCACTACGTCCCTTTCATGCCCTTCATTACTTTTGTAACTGCTGTCTGGTTTTTCTGCAAGTTGAATATAACTCTTCGCTCCCTACATTTTACTCCTGATACCTTCAGAATTTGAATGAGTGTATCCCAGCTTTCTCTAGATCTACAGATGCTAAAAACGTGGGTCTATCTTTCTTTAACCCATCTTCTAAAATAAGTCTTAATGTGAGTATTGTCTCCCGTGTTCCTACATTTATCTTAAATGCAAAGTTATCTTCCACAGGGTCGGATTCCACCAGTTTTTCCATTTTATATAAATAATTTGTGTTATTTTCCATCCATGATTAATTAAACTGGTAGTTCTGAAATTTCCATATTTGTCTGCACTTTCTTTCTTTGTAATTTGAATTATTATACTCTTCTTGTAATTGGAGAGTATTTCCCGTGTCTCATACATCTTTCATACCAGATGCAACAATTTCTTCAAGATTGGCTCTTCTAACCAGTTCAGACGGAATATCATATACCTACTCCACAGGCTTGTTTCGACTCAAATCTTTTAGTATTCTGTCAAATTCTGCTCACAGTATAGTATCTCCTATCTCATCTTCCTCTACCTCTACTTTCTCTTCTATTTCTAGAATACTGCCTTCATTATCATTTCCTCTGTATAAGCCCTCTATATATTATTTCCGCCTTTCAGTCTTCCCTTCTTTGCTTAGTACTAGTTTTCCATCTGAGTTCTTGATACTCATGCAGCTGCTTTTCTTGTCTCCAAATGTTTCTTTCATTTTCCTGTAGGCAGTATCTATTTTTTCTATGGTCTTACATTTTTCTTCTTGCTTAGCCAGTCCGCACTTCTTGTCAGACTCATTTTTGACAACTTTCAATTTTATTAACAACTTTCAATGCAGTCTCGGCTTTGCACCAACCGGTTTCACGACATGATCGAGCGAGTGGGGAAAATTCTTTTGGAGGATCCCCGAAGTACTGTAGAACACATCGCCTCCTTCGTTATCATTTTCGTGGGATCTGTGTATACAATCCTGTATCAGGACCTGAAAATGCAAAAAGTATCCTCCAGGTGGGTGTCACGAATGTTTAGGTTCACCACAAGCCTGTGTGCATGGCATGTTGTCAGACGGCTTGCCCAAAATAGAGCCTCAAATTTCTTTGGCACTGTTCTGCTAACGTAAAGCCGCGACGTTGTGCAGCGTAGCCAGACCAGCGAAGAGTGTGTCGTATGATGAATGCAACCACGAGACCACAGACAGCTCTTACTAGGGCACTCTTGAAGACATCGAAGCCGTGTGCCCGAGCGTGAACTACAGTTGGTATCGACGAAATACCTCGTTTGTCGGCGTTCACTAACTGGTCTTTATGTAAATGGTTTAGACATTCAAAAGCCAGGTAGTAGATCTAGAATTTTGGTTTCTTATCAGTTCCAGTCAATCACACCATTTTCAGACATAAACATCCTTGATGGTGGACGGTGGTCTATGTCTGAAAATGATCTGCATTGACCGAAGCTGGTAACCAAATAAAATTTGAAATCTGCGATCTTAAATATTGTAATTTTAACCTTATATTAGTGCAAGATCGCTGTTCAACTCCATAATGCTTTCAAAAATAACTAAGCCAGTATTTATTACTTCGGTGTATTGTACTTGCAACATGAAATAAACTAATTGTGAAATGATCAGAAGAGTACTCAAAGATCTTGCCGATTTTTGCAGTTAATTCCGTCTCAATTATACATGTTGAAATGAAACATGTATGTTCCTCCATAATTTTTTTTAATATTATGGATACATATCTAATTCCGTTATTTTAAAACTAGCAGATACAGGCCACAGCCAATTCTGAAATAAATTTAATCGTGTGTGGAGCGATGTACTTTGGTCACCGAAAAGTTTATTTAAGCTGATAATATTACAAATATAACACAATCAAAGGAATAAAAATCAACAGAGCCATCTAGACTCTTGAATAAGCTGCGGCTTAACTGGAAATTGAACCAAATACATTGCAATGCGCCGGAAACCTGCTGTAATTAATTTCAGCTGGTATTCCTAGTAAATTATTTTGAGTTCCACCAAAAGCGCATGACAATGATATATTTACACACATTATTTCTGTTGATATTTGCGGTTCTGCTTTTAATCGCTTTGTTCCTCATTACTCTTTCGTCTTTCTCCAAAACATGTTCACATAACTTTTATCATACTCGAAGTAACCTTTTCATTCCGTTTCAGCATTAGTCCCAGTTACTATTTTCCTACTTCACTCCAAAAATTGTTTATCCATTGGCCATCAGTTCATACTGTTCATTAGCCTGTACCTGCGAAAATTGTTTCCTTACATTAGCTCCTGGTAAAAACTTCAGTAAAATGATTTTGTCACAACTTTCTTTACATTCTCCACTCTTTTAATAAGCAGTAGTTCAAAGTATACTATTTATATATCAATGATTGGGATTCGACCAGCGTTCAGACAAGAAAGGCAGTAATATATAGTATTTAGTTGTAGGTTGTTCTGCTCTTCAGTCCAGAGACTGATGTGAGACAGCTGGCCATGTTGCTTTATCCCGTGAAATCCTCTTCAACTCCTCAAAAGAACGGCAACCCACATAAATTAGAACCTGGTTACTGTATTTGTCTCTTGATCTCTCTCTGGTATTTTAGCCTCCACACATCCCTCCAATACTAATGTGTGCTATCAGTCTATCGATTCCATTCTTAATTCACAATTTTGCAATCATGATTTTTTAAACTGATGACTTTTCACACCGGTCTGCACCTGGTTTCTTTGATATTGGATTTGTTACATTCTTCTTGAAGTATGGGGGTATTTCGCCTGTCTCAAACATATTGCATACCCGATGGAATAGTTTTGTCATGGCTGGCTCTCCCAGGGACTTCAGTGGTTCTAATGGAATGTAGTCTACTCCAGATGCCTTATTTAAATTAGGTGTTTCATTGTTCTCTCAGTATCGTATCTCCTACCTCATATTCATATATTTCCGGTTCCCTTTCTACAATGCCACCACGAAGTTCATTTCCAAAATAAAAATCTTCAAATGTTGTAAAACTCTGATATCAAACTACTGAGGTCATGGGCCTCTGGACTTAGAATCTACTTAAAGCAAAACAAAGCAAAGTTCACACTTGAGCGAAAAATTTCTAAGTATCGCGCTGGCTGTCCAACGATAATAATTTCATGAATGTACGATCAAAAATTTCAACTCTGTAACTTAGCTGAAAAATTACAACTTCCTCGAGACTGCCTCGTCGCCCATGAAACACACGTCCTCACTCTTTGAATGACCAAAACTGACTGTTCCACCCACCGAAAATGGCCAACCTTAAGTACCCTTCTCAAAAAGACTCTGAAGTCATATCAAGTTTCATGCTATAGAAAAATACTTCTTTTAGCACTTGATATTAATAAGAAAAATACACAGAAACAGAAAGTTTCCACTGAATGCGGATTTGTCATCACAAATTTTGTACAGGATCTAATTTTTATATTATTAGAAAATACGAAATTTTCAATTATGATTTACGTAATTGATATTGATTTCAGTACCTGAACCGTACATATTATTATTGCCTTATGCATTTCCTTATGCCTAATTCATCATATTGGCGCTAAATATGTAGTTCTCATTTCAAATTCAGGTGTTTAGGTACGAAAACCACGTTTCGGTCCCTTATTTGAATTTTCTGGATTTGTGAAACAAGTTATATACATATCTTAAGACTACTCACTGAAATCTTTGATTTGACACATCATATGTGAAAATTGCTCACGGTGTTGCGAAAATTAATTGTAGGTTTTCTAAGATAGTTTGTTGCTGTATTTAATTTACTGTAGTTGAAAAACTGATACAGTGACTGGAAGCGCGTTCACATAGGCGCCTTCGTGCCATCGGCCACCATTACAAACCAAGGAGGTTAAAAAAAGGGGAGAGCTGCTACTATGCAAAGCTTACCTGTCGACTGAAGCCAGTCGGCCATCTTTCTGAGCCAATGAAATGTTTTCGGATTAAAGATCTGTGTGGCTCTTGTCCTGTTACTTTTCATACATTTGAATGACTGTCATTCTCAATACATATTTGATATTGTATGCTTTTGTGGAGAAATACTGACCTTCCAGATAGCTGAATTGTGATTTATTAAGCAAAATCTAATTCTATAACTATGACTTACATATCTGGATAGTACCCGAATGCTTTACGATAACTGAAATTTTCAGTAGTTGTAGTAGTTTACAGGAAATACGGAACAAGGTTTCTCCGTTCATTTTCGTAAGTTGTATCATTTTCGTAAGTTCAGTTCTGAAGAGACGATATTTATGCTGAATGCATACGAAAATTCTTTCTACAGGTTCTACAACATTACATATTCACACTAAAATTATGTACCACAAAGTCTTTTAAAGGAACTTACATCTCGTAAAAATGGTAATTAAAAGTCACTGAGGAATAAGTACCAGAACAAACAGTAAGATTAATTTAGTAACAAAATATTTTTGTGCTGACTTTCTTGTTCTGTTTGCACATCAATAGGTAATGCAACTAACCCTTTATTTTTCAATTATTTTTAGATAAAGTACCGCTTTCAACTCAGAATGCAATGAATACACACTCGTCACAACAAATGTTTTTGACTCCGTAATATGGCGATAATGGCTTCACTTCTTTGGCGTTAAGGGCCTCTCCCCTATTCTAACCTCCTTGTTACAAACAGCCGGAATTTTGAGCACGTAGCCACACAAAAAAATCATGGCATCTGTCGCCCAATGTTTGAACTCCATCGATTGACAGATGTCTACGGTACCTTATCTTTAAAAATGTCAAAACACATGTCGTTCGACCTGTCCTGATTTTGCTACATAATAGCGGTCTTCGCCCCTCCCTCCAAATAGTTTCCTTTCACACCATGACGCATTCGTATTCTTCTGCGACTGGGCTGACTGTTTGATTTCCTTATCTACGAGCCTGCCGAACCCGTCCTCTTACCTAAACCTCATCTGTACGTTAACTGAGGTTGGGTACGTGGGGGAACATTATTGGTCGTAGCAAGTGTTCTACTGGTCTGCCTTGTCACTTACGAAGAGGAGGTGAGTTTTATCTCCACTGTTGAAAGTGGGGCGTAGGTTATTGTCAAGTGGAAGCTACTGCGCTTGTCAAGACAGCTTCCTCATGTATCTTCACCTCTGCACAGCCCTAGACATCGCCGATGCTGAACACTTTTTACCGCGGTTTGCGACGTAATGCGTAAACTCAGGAAAGGGCACTGTGCCACGTCAGGACGACCTCATGATCCGTGACATTAGCCTGAGCTCCCAGTGCGACGACCACAGCCCGTAACTTCATAAAACAGAGCGCATTAGCGCGGTCTGCAGCGTCAGGTTTAAAAGGAGAAAGGTCGAGCAGTATTATCATTCATAAACTGACTGAATGAAAGTACCAAAGAAGGTAATACTTCGTTCCATGTGTATTTTAGATGAGCAAACCACTCGTTGAGATATCATCCAGCCTTTGACAAACACCTGAATTTGTGTCTTGTAGGGCAGTAAATTACTCCTGTAAATAGACAGTATATAAAACATAGGATGCAAACTCATGGCTCAGTTCTTCACCATTCAAATGTTACAAGCTATGACATCGGAATTTCGTATCTGTATGTGTGGGGCACTTCTTTGTCATTGTCCAGTAATAAATTAACTAGTAGGTTGTTTACATCGCGAAATAAGGGTATTACCTTAATGAAAGCGTTGTTAGTGTCTATTGTTTCATTCACGCAAGAAATATGAGTGATAGTTTCCTTACAGAAAAGAATACAGCAGCTCACCTGCATTAATTTTTGTTAACAGACTGCATTCTAATCTCATCTGCCACAACGGTTACTATTATGCCCTTTTAATATCGCTAAGTTTTGCAATAAATTCAACTAAAAACTAACGAATAAATTGCATTGTTCTGACAGTTTATATGTGTAATTTCATAAGAAACAATGGGCAAAAGTATTGACTTGCTTAACTTGCCCATTAGGAGTATCAATCAATGTATCTATTTCTTCCAGAAACCTATGATATTTCAATACTGTCTCATCTTGACAAAGCAATGAGTAAATTTTCTGCAATTCGTTGACTTTTGCATGTCTTCCATCATAAATCTCTAGTACATATTGGAATAATGCACTAATTACTTTGGCTAAATGAAGTGCTGAGACCGAGCGGTAGGTTCCCAGCGTTATGTCATGATGGGCGTGAAACCTTGTGTAGCGCCAGAGGATGCTATTAAAACAGTATTAGAGTTTACAAGTTTATTCACCTGAATACAAGATTCTGCGGTGTAGAAGCTTGTTCGGCAGGAGCTAGATCAGGCGTCGCCTTCGGCCTCGTTAAGGCGGTATTACACGACACATCTATCGTACACAGGTCGGCACCAGCGCCCCAAGCGTATAAGTCTGGAATCGCCTAGGTTTTCGTCCGTTGTATTACACGACAGACCTGACGTGTTCAAGCAACACCGCCTAGAAGACAAGGCCTGACAACTGGTCGTGCCTACATCACACTGAGAAGCTGACTGGCCAGCTGCTACGAGGCGGTGGGCGTGCCCCAGCGACCAGCCAGTCAACTGGCAGACGTCGCCTCTTGGTGTGACGTAGGCACGGCTAGTTGTCAGGCCTTGCCTTCTAGGCGGTGTTTGTTAAAGTCCGGATAGGCGCCTCAAAGGTACACGTACAGAAATGCGGGCTTGTTTACATGTTTATTCGTTGCGAGGGATAGTTAACCTCTTTGTCAACCTTTTATTTGGTCGTATTACATGTTCGCTGCCGTTCACGCTCTGGCGCATGTAAACGTTACTTGAGTCAGGTGCCGCTCAAATGTGGAGCCTGGCCGGCCGCGGTGGCCGAGGTGACTGAGGCGCTCCAGTCGCGGTCAGCACGGCCACTACGGTCGGGGGTTCGAATCCCCCCTCGGGCATGGATATTTGTGCCGTCCTAGTTTGTAAGTAGTTCATAAGTAGTTTGTAAGTTTAGGGACTGATGACCCCGTAGTTAAGTCCCATAAGCTTAACAAACATTTGAACATTTTTTTTGTGGAGCGTGCTGCGACCTAGCATCCTATTATGGGTTGTTGTACACTGGCATCGTCTAATAAAGCTGTATACTTTGGTAGGAACTCAGGGAATAAGTGATACGCACACGTACGTGCTTCCAGATTTCCGCGTTTTCATTACCGGCTACGAGACACACACGCTTGTCATGATATCATGATACATATATGTACTGTTTATATTGTTCATTTGTTGTTTTCACAAAAATAGAAATGCAAATAAAAAACCATATAAAAAAAACCTGAAAATTAAAACCAAAACGTTCAGTGGCACAAAACTATGAAAAGATACTGTCAAAATACGATCACGCGCCAGAGCGTGAAGTGGCACCTAGCATCATCGCGCCAGAGCGTGAACGGCAGCGGACGTGTTAATCTTTGAAGAAGTCTAGGTTCGTGTTTCTCAAGCAATTATTGTTCTCTTGTGTCGGTAGCATGAAATTACGGTACCGTTACAGGGAGTTGTGAACTAAACTGTTTGTTGGTGTCTTATTAATACAAACAAATATTTATGTTTACGTTTCTCTTGTGCAGCTATGTTGGAATTTCGTTATGATTATGCAGAGCAATTAACTAAATATTTCGTTTCACATCAAGCTGGTTCAAGCAAATGAGTTCAATTACGTTCCTCCCTGGCATAAATTTTCATTCAAATGTTCGCCCTATAGTCAATATCTGATTATGTTTTTCTCTTGTGCCTTTAGCTTGGAATTTCGTTATTATACAGATTAATGAACCAAATAGTTTTATATCAAGCTGGTACAAATTATTATTATTATTATTATTACGTAATCCTCGTGCGCCAAGCATGAAATACGTTATGATTATCATTAACTCACGGAAATTCTGAGAGTTACAAATTGGACAACTTCTGTAAATTATTCTGGCTTCAACTTTCACTCATTTTGTACTAAGAATTCACACATCGTTCATTGAAATTTTTGGTCTCTACCAGCTCTCTAAGATGTCTGATCCAGGGCAAACATGACAGCCACTATTTAAAGCCCTCGTATACCTTTTGAAAAATCCCATTACCTTTACACATTTAAAAATAATCGTCTTGCGACAAAAATATATACCCCAAATCAATTTCAATTGAAATTATCTCAGATATACAATGTTGTCCTTGAGTGTTCCTGTTGAAAGACGGCTGTCTGCCGTCTTCCATTGGTTTTGCTAAACGAGACCCCTCTCGTTCGGAGGCATGAGGAATAGCATTTCATGTTTTTAAATGATAGTTTCTGTAATATTGCTGGGATTTTATTACGCTAATAATTTATCTTTGTTTTATTAATGTGGCAATATGAACGGTTTCTCCGTGACGCCACTTTCCCTGTGAGAATCTGTAATTGCTTTATTCTGTATGTGCATGTATGAGAATCTTTAAGCATGGGAGACTGACGGTAAGTATGGGAATTTTCGTCCTCGGCTGCTAGCTGCGCGCTTTGCATCTCCAGCTTCGAGTCGATAGGTAGTCGTTACGAACCTCTGCTTTCGATGCTACCACAGAGGTTCCTCCACCCTTTGGTCACAAGTTGGGTTGGCAATGTGCAGTTAGCGAGCCTCGGTTGGACGCACGAGTTTAGGCTCCCCCACAACTGCGGTTTTTCCAGGGGGGTTTTACCGATTTCCGGTCGATTTCTGGTCGCTGGTAGCGAGGGTCTCGCGGGCCGATAGGACATTCGGTAGCTTCGCTTCGACCTGGTAAGACGTTCTGATTTTCTTTCCTCCCTTGAGATGATAGCGTTTCGACGTCTAGTTTGTTAGACTTCAGATCTTAGGTTCATTTTTCGGGATAAGTTTCACCGATCACGTACGGAAACGTATTCTATTTCATTTTGGTGATTTTGCATAGGTAAACTCGGTGAATATGCAGCTAATTCGGATTGATAACGGCTGGGAATCGGTAACCTGTGTGAGACTAGCTGGTGGCTATAAACTCTGTTTAATTTCTTTCTAGCTTTGTGGAATGCGACTAATATGTGGGAAAATTTTTATTCAGTGTGGTGCATGTGTAATATTTCTTTCCGTTTCCTCCTTCCATGATTGATATGTACTCCACGTGGTGTGTTCTTAGAACAAAGCCTTCAGCTACTCCTGTGTCTGTTTCTAGGCCCTTCAGGCAAGAAATCATGTATGTATTTTTCTGATTTTCCTTATTACATGGCGATCTCCTCTCCGTCTATTTTAAATTGCTGTTTTGTTTCCACTTTGCATTCACACTCCCCCAGTAACTTCCCTTCTAGCCTTGTGCAACCCCCTTTATTAGCTTGCTTATGAAATACTACGTATTTCTAGGGGCTGCATGCCGTATTTCTTAGTTGATTTACCCCCGACTTTGAATTTATTCCACTTTCCCAATCGCGTCCAACTGTATTTCTTTAGCTTCCTTATGATATCTTACGCATTTCTAAGGATTGCATGCCGTAGCTATCTTTCTTTATTTTTCGGAAATTGACTTTTTATATTTTACTGGTTTTCGGAACCACATGGCTCCCAACTCCGACTTCAAGGCTTTATAGCTAGTCACTCGAGTTCTCCCCACTGCTCACACACCATTGCCTTCCTATTGTGTATTCTTGCTTCGTAATCTGTGATTCCGCTAGTTTTCGTTGAAATGAATGCGATCTTTAAGCACTTCGCCTTCAGTGGGGTGCAAATATGTAATGTTGTAGACACGTGTCGTGTGTCTCAATAATTCTGCACGCTCACGGTTTGATTGAATGAAATTTAATCTCGCTGTTATCGCTTACCATCTCAAGTAAAGAAGGACAGGCCAGAGCGTCCTGCGAAGTTTATTTTTTCTTGCGTTGTGTGGTACATCCTGGTTCGCTGAATTTCGCATACGATAGCGGCGCCTGCTTCTGCTTCGTATCAGCACGCTGAGTTGGGTGAGTTCCGCTTTGCTTCGCGCGTGTGTGTGGCTGAATGCTTGTTGGTTGTTAATCTCTCCCCCGACGATGCTCAGTTCAGATTACTTTAACGTTGTAGTTCAATGGGATGCGTTTTTATTGTTTAACAAAATTGGTTCCCCTATTTGCTCATGTTTGAACTGAATAAGTAATTTATTGTCAGAGAAATTTAGTCTAATTATAAATATTAGTTTATGAATACCCTCCCTTTTTTATTTAATGTTGTTTTTCACCAGTGCTGAGAACAAACTCTGATGCAAATTATCGTGTTTTAATTCCGTTGCGCCATAAATGTTCTCACAATCACCTTCATGAAATGATTTAGTTCGGGGTGGCTTGTATATTAATGATATATTCTCGTGATCTACGACGTATGTTGGCCACCGTCTCTTTGACTTCCTGCTGCTAAAATAAAATTTGTTCTAAATTTTGGTCCAGGGAACAAGATTGTGTTGCAGAAAGTAGTCACTAGTTCACGCGAATCTTTTAGCTGGTTTACGGCCAGAGTTATATGTTTAAGCTTTTAACTGGCTCCTTTCAGATAGAATTAATTTTACAATTAACGGTGGTCTTTCACTGTTTAGTCCTGAGGCTGGTGTGATGCAGCTTCCTTCGCTACCCTGTGCTGTGCAAGTCACGTCATCTCTGATTAAGATCGGCATCCTACGTCATTTTGAACATGTTTGCTGTATTCGTCTCCCTGTCTCCATCTGCGATTGTTACACCACACACCTCCCTCCGATTCTGAATTGACGATGTCATGATGCCTCGGAATGTGTCCTCCTCTTATTCCTTTCCTCCCTAATTACGATGAGCGCTTTGCGATTAAGTTACATGATCCACCTAATCTTCAGCAGTCGTCTGTAGTAACACATTTCAAAATCTTTTATCTTCTTATTATCTGAACTCAATATCCTCCTCGTTTCACTCCCGTGCAATACTACATTCCAGGTAAAGGCTTTCAGAAAGGACTTACTAAAATTTGAATTAATTTTGGATGTCAACATATTTCGCTTCATCAGAAATGTTTTCCTTCCCATATCCATTCTGTATTTTCTTTAACCACCAAAGTTACTTTGCTGCCCAAACAACAAAATCGTCTACTACTTTTATTGTCTCATTACCTAATCTAATTCCTTCAGTATCGCCTTCTTTTCTTACTCTACATTCCATTACTCCTCTTTCGTATTTGTTAATAATCATCTTATAACCTTCTTCCAAGACGCTGTCCTTCCGACCAATTGCTATTTTAGACCATCTGCTGTATCTGACAGAATTACAGTGTCATCAGCAAACTGAAGTATTTATTTCTTCTTCTTGAACATTAATTCCTTCTCCAAATTCCTCCTTGATATTCCTCGAGGTCTGATTCTACCAATTTTTCCATTTGTCTGTAAATAATTCGTGTTTGTATTTTCCAAGCATGACTTATTAAACTGATAGTTCTGATTTTTCACGCTTGTCTACACTTGCTCTCTTTGGAATTGGTATTATTATATTCTTCTTGAAGTGTCGGCCGCGGTGGCCGAGGGGACTGAGGCGCTCCAGTCACGGTCTGCACGGCCACTACGGTCGGGGGTTCGAATCCCCCTCGGGCATGGATATTTGTGCCGTCCTTAGTCTTAGCTAGATCGTAAGTAGTTTGTAAGCTTAGGGACTGATGACCCCGTAGTTAAGTCCCATAAGTTCTACAAACATTTGAACATTTCTTGAACTTCTTGAAGTGTGAGGTAATTTCCCCTGTCTCATATATTTTTCACATAAGGTGGAACAGTTTCTTAATGTCTGGCTCTCCCAATTATGTTAGCAGTTCAGAAGGTGCCTTGTTTCGACTCCAATATTTCACTTCTATGTCAAATTCTTCTCAAAAATGTTCATATTTTTTGTAAGCTTAAGGGACTTAACTGCGGGTTCGTCAGTCCCTAAACTTACAAACTACTTATAAACTACCTTATACTAAAGACGACACAAACATCCATGCCCGAGGGGGAATTCGAACCCCGGCCGTAGCGGCCGTGCAGACTGTGACTGGCGCGCCACAGACCGCTCGGCCACTGCGGCCGGCGAATTCTTCTGATAGTATCGTATCTACAGCCTCACCTTCATCTACTTTCTTATCGCTTTCTTCACTACTGCCTTCATTTTCCTTGTATATTCCCCGAATACATTTCTTCAACCTACAGCTTTCCCTTTTTGGCCCACTTTAGGTTACGGTAGTAACACTATAAGTGGGCCTTTGCGATCGCCTTTTGACAGCTCGAAATTTAAATGAAAATAACGGCTTAACCGTTAATTTGACACGGAAACTGAATACATGAAGTTTTAGAGGAGAAGTTTCTCTACAAATTTGCTCTGTAATGTTTTTTTCATATCTCACAAAGTTTCGCAGATATTTGTTAAGGTAACGGCGATTTTGTGATGTTTGTCAGTTTGTCTGTCTGTCGGTAACGTGTTCTCACTTTTTAAGTTGAACCGTTCAATCCATCAGCACCATAATTTTAGGTCAACAGAGACTAGAACCTCCCTTTTTCAAATTTTTCGGACATAAAAATACGTTGGTAATACTAAAAAAAAAAAAGCCGTTCGTAATGTAATTGGAAGCGAACCGTTCATCTGACACGAAAATTGAATAACCGAAACTCTAGAGGAAAAAATTCTCTAAAACTTCGCTTTTTTTTCGACCTTGCGTCGATGCACAGATATTTGTAAAAATAACGGCGATTCGGCTATATCTGTCAGTATGTAAGGTGTTCCCAGTTTTTACGTCCAACTGTTCTTTCTGTCGGCACCAAATTTTGCAGTCATAATTGTGGACCGCCAGAGACCAGAACCTGGCTTTTTCAAATATTTCAGACAAAAACTACGTTAGTAACACCAAAAAAATCCGTTTGTAATGTAACTTTAATTTGCAAATAAACCGTTCAACGTACACGAAAATTGAATAACCGAATTTCTAGAGAAGAAAATTATCTACATATTTCCTCTCTTATGGGTTTTTTTTTCGTATCGTTTGAGAGATATTTGGAAAAATAACGGCGTTTTGACACCGTCCATTGATTTTACGAAAACCAGCCGTTCGGAGATGTCACGTGACATTCCACGCCCAGAACTTTGACATACGCCATCTTGCGTTGCGTATTTGATGATTTTCTTATTATAACTTAAACGTTGTCCACGTCGTTCTTCGTACGATGAATGATAATCTAGTGTCTAAAAATGCCATATTACCATCAGTTAACAACTGCCATCAGTAGTACAAGATGAAAGGCCGAATCTTGTAATTGTTCGCCCCAGTGTAGTGGGCAGCGCGTTGGATCGTAATGCACACAGTCAGTGTTTCGGAACCCCCCTACCAAACATTTTTTCTCTTTTTTTCTTAGAAGGGTATCAGGCACTCCTATTAATTAAATAGAACTATGTTCTCAATATTTAGAGTTGTGCATATGTAAGAATGCTCCATCTAAAATGCGTGTTCGTTCTATTTCATGAACATGCCGTGAAATACATAACAACGAATTGAACAATGGTCTTCCGAAGCATATGCACGTAAACCGGGAGGATGCTGTAATAATGAACATTCTGAACAACGTGCTGACACTGGTAGTTTCGTATATAAAGGAAGTCCTAGATTTCTGTGGCAAGTGTAGTTCTTTAATGAAACGAAAGGGAAGTATGGACATTGCAACAAATTACCTTGTTTATTTTTTCTAAGTAATTATTCGTTATTTGTGGAATTTATTGAAAGTCATTAATTAGAATCAATACATCTACTAAACTGTTTGTCTTTGACATGGTTGTTTTGGACGCATTTAACGTAGATGGTATTATCTTTCCTCTAGTTCAGGTATAACTTCGTTCATGTTACTTTGTTCTGCTCTAAAATAAAGAGCAAATATTCTATTTCAAACAGTGATTACGTTTTCTTTTAGAGCTAAAATCACAAAAGGAATAAGTGGGGTAGTAATGAATTCCACATAAATTTAGTACTTAATATATATACAAAGTTTGTACTATCATTAAGTCATTTACAACAGTCATTGTAACACTATCTCGCTAGTTTATGTACATGTTTACAATTCGTTGTTCAAAAAAAGTTTCTTAAGCTTATGGGACATATTTGCGGGGTCATCAGCCCCTAAACTTAAAAAATACTTGTAAACTAACTTATACTAAAGAATAGCACAAACATCCATGCCCGATGGAGGATTCGAACCCGCGACGGGGAACGACCTCGCGCATCGGAGCATAGTAGCTCAATGCGCTCGGCCACTCCGCCGCGGCTCAATTCGTTTGTATGTATTTCATGGCATGTTCTCGAATCAGAACAAATGCACTTTTCAGAGAAAGCGCTGTTATCTTTGAACAACTCGGAATATTGCAGAATGTTTGTGTTCAGTTAACAAGAGTGTTCGAAATGCTTTTAGGAACCAGTTGTCTGTGGTGTGTATTCTTCAGAGAGAGTGATGCTTTGCGGTCGTTTCTTCATTTTCGTTCTGGGTTGTTCATTGAGAATATTACTCACTTCTCATTACAGATGGCATTGAACCAACACCGTCTGAAGAGAAGGCCTGTGCACTGCTGTGCCACGCCACGTCATGCAGAGTAGATCGGGCTGGCTGCCTGATGGGGCACAGTCCACTGCCTCACATCGGCTAGCCAGTGAGCTACGCGATCGCTACCTACTCTGCGTGACGTGGCACGTGAGCGCACAGGCCTTCTCGTCAGAACGTTGTTGGTTGAACTCTCTTTCTTTTTCTCTCTTTTCATTGCTTCTTCGGTTTGATCGCTTCACCCTGCCCACAGTATTCAAACTCGTAGTTATGAAACTAATTCCCGTAAGAGTAAGGGGCACAAACTTGCCCACCCCTCCCCACTAACGAAAGGATCATTGCCCGTCACCGGCATATTATATATATACAAGAACAGACGTCACTTCTGACCCTGCAGTTGTTATTGTTTCGTATTCGCAGAATATATGACATCAACTGCGACTGGGCAAAGCTGAAAATGTACGCGGCTGGGTACACATTTTCAGATTGTGGCCCTTACTCTTACGGGGATTAGCTCCATAACTACGAGTTTGAGTACTGTGGGCTGGGTGAAGCTGGGAATTTGTATCAGGCGGGAGGCGTACTTAGGTAGTCCTTGCAGGTGCGGTGATCACTGTGTCCCCAGTGGTGTAGGGGTCAGTTCAACTGCCTAGAAAGCAGGAGACCTGGGTTCGGATCTCGGCTGGGTTCACATTTTCAGCTTTGAGCAAGTCGCAGTTGATGTCATACATTCTGTGAATATGACACAATAATAAAGTCGTAATCGTATCACTGTAACTTTTTATTATTTACATCATTATTTTTGTCCAAAGTGTTTTCAAGAAATTATAAAACTACAAATCTGAAGTGGGTAATAAAACACGTGAGAGCGATTTTTTATCCTTCACTTTGTTTTCTTACTACTATCAATCACGTTTTCCTCTCCCTTAAATGTCCGAATAACTCATTTTTCGTCATACCTTTTTTTTTTCTTTTTTTTCAGTTTCCTCATCACCGGCAAAGCTATTTGACAAATAAATCTGTATTTGCAAATGATTGTTAAAGGAAGGGAAGTAAGAAGGTTAGGAAAGAAAGGATTGACAGTGGCCGCATTTGGGCATTGATATTAAGCAATGGCGACAAGTGAAAATGTGAGCCGGACAGGGAATCGAACCCGAGTCTCCCGCTTCGGGCCAGCGGTCGTCTTAACCACTTGGCCACCCGTGCTTGTCTCCCGTCCTTCTCAAATTCCCACAAGTTACACGCTATGTTTGTAGCGCCCCTGTCGTCCATGCCGTCTTACACTCGCCATTACGGATTCCCGCATCTGCGGTGAAATAACTGAAGCTAACGCCGTCGTCGCGTTCAAATACTTATGATATTGGTGTGGTGTATGTTCTTTCGGACGTCCGAAGGAACAGACACCACACCAATGTCATAGATCTGTATTACTGCGGTCGGTGTTATGCCGGAATTCAGTTGCCTCTGAAACTCCGGCAGACCACCATACAAAATAGGGAAGCGGGCGGCCTACACTGTCAGGGGTCAGGAGACTTTTAACCACAAGCAACAGCCTTGGCACTCCATCACAACATTGGGTCACGAAAACAATGCAAGACAGAATTGACTGCAGAACAGCGCACTTTTCTTCCCAGAGAGTGCTTCACTGATAGGGAGGCTGCTGCGGCCAATACTGTGAGTATCCGGGACTGGGACTGGTCGTAGCCCTGTATAAAGTCTCCGACTGCGGCCCCCTTTAGCAGTCTCATCGCCGACTCACCTCATGAGGACTGGCTTCTACTCCGGACTGCTCCACGACGACGACGACGACGATTTCAGCGGACGCCCAGTAGGACTTCTCGTTGCCACGGCAACTCTGTTGGTTATTAGTTAGGGAAAAAACCTGTTTTCCTCAATCCTTGAAGCCTCCTAGAACTGCTAAAGCAGAGGTGGTATTTTTTGTTGTTGATTGTATTGTGCCTGCTTTAGAAATAAAGTCGTGTTGTACGTAAAAGTGGATTTCATTGCTCAAAACAGTCGGTGTTGCCTTAATGTCTACCTTTGTGCTACAATAATGCGTTCACTATGCTGTTTGTACCCGCATTTCCATTTCCTTATTCATTACTATACCTACTCCTGCGTCACCCCCACCCCCCTACAACTGATTTTGTGTATATATATACCTCAAACCAGAAATCCTGTGCATCCAAACTTCGGTAATCCCCACCGTATATTTTCAAAGTTTCAAAATTACCCATCCGATTAAGGAAGAGAACATTCCAGACTCCGATCCGTATGATGCCTTTTTTGTCTTTCTTCATTACGACATCCTCCTAAGCCGTTTCTTCCAGCAGATCCGAATGCAGGACTATTTTACCTCGGAAAAGTTGTACTCAAGAAGACGCGATCACCATACTGTAGTTTCCCCTTGCTTCCAGAAATTCGCAGTCGCTGCGTGGCAAGCCGCATCAGCTGATGCTACACGGCGAGCTCATTCGACCTGCTGCCGCTCTTCAGGAACCACGTGTTTTTCTTACCTTTCCACAGATCCCCTCCGCTGTGGTTGCACCTACGGTATGGCTAACTGAAAGACATTTGACACTGTACCGCATTAGAGACTGCTAACGAAGGGATGGAATAGGTACACAGATGTATGAGTGGCTGGAGAACTACTTAACTAATAGAACCTCTTGATAAAGGTATGCAATCGTCATAATCAAATTTTAATAATGATTCTAAAGTTGTTTATAGGTTGCTTGAATAATCACTTAGTTGTTATTAATAGATTATTTATAGTAAATACACAACATGTTTCGGGCTCAGCCCCTCATCTGGTGACCAAAAACTGTCTTGAGCAGTTAAACCGGCAACCCATACGCAATGGAAATATTTTAGACCTTATGGCTAGGAAAAGGCTTGGCCGTATTCACGATGTCAGTGTTGAGACAGGAGTAAGTGACCATGATATCGTCATAGACTAACACCCTTCGCCACGCCTTCTTACTGTTTTAAATGATGAAAAACATGATTATTACTCTTTTACAATGTCTTATTGCGACCTTCCTACCGGTATTCATCAATAAGAATTGGGCAATACATAACTCGCGGTAGTAAAAGGTTTATGGCTCGTTGTCTCTGTTCATAGGGGTGAGTTATTTATATCAGCTTCTATGCCCTAAACAGCTACCCAATCTGTTTAAACAAGATCAATAATTAATCTGTAGTTTTGCCAGTCTTCAAGCTGCATATGATGACGCGAAAATATATTTAAACAAACATAAATTAAACCTCTGAATAACCAACAAAGTGGATTCTAAGATAAAAAAGCGAATCACTCACGAAGTAATATATATATATATATATATATATATATATATATATATATATATATATATGTGTGTGTGTGTGTGTGTGTGTGTGTGTGTGTGTGTGTGTGTGAATGTTTGTCTGTATGTCCTCTGTGTGTTCAAAAACCATTCATTCAATTGCAGTGAAAATTTGGTGAACTGTTCACCGTACGCCCACGAAGGTTTATGAGCCAAAAACAAAAGAGCAGGACACATAGCTCAGGAGATATGTCGTCATAATAATGAAAGGCCACCGCGTGAGACTACCCAGAATTATGCGTCAATGATTAGTAGTTAGGGGCCTGAAACAAAGTTTTCATGTAATTTCGGACGTTTATGAAGGGTTTTGTAGCTGCCACCCCTCTCTCCCACAATATGATGAAACGAGAAGAGGTCTACCGCTCTCAATAGTTTCTCTGTAGATACCGTAAAACTGTTGCGTCCGGTATGACCTTGAATCAAAGAAAGTTAGCTTTACAGATTAGCATGTTACCATTTATTTTTGTCTGCAAGTCTCCCTTAATTATCTTGCATCCAAAATTAAGCAATGTCTTTTTCTTAATCTCTATCTACATAAAAGCGAAAGGACACTCACTGACTAAACACGAAATCTCGAAAACTACTTCACCTATGAAGCTGAAATTTGGCAGCAATGTAGTTTATACATAGAAAACGTCAGCTAAGAAAGTATTTTCTGATTGGTGCATGGCGGAGCATACTTCTCCTGCAGACACACGAAATCTACAGTTTCATTCCGATCTTCACGCAATTTCGCACGCTTGACCTTAAAAACAAGAGGAAGGTCACCGTATACCTTAAGTTTCACACGTTGCACGGAGGAGGGTACTTTGCAACATAAAAATGGATCCCTAAACAGTCGCGCCATAACCTGAGAACGTTTCGACCGATTTCACAGATCCTTTTTTGTTGTTGTTTTTGTTATTCTCAGAACAAGGGTTGTATGAAATAAAATTGGAATATTTGAAAACAACAAAGTGCGTTTTACAATGTGACCCTGCGTTTCTATAGCATAGAAATCTATAGTTTTGTTCCGATATTGATGAAATTTTGCCCACTCTACCTTAAAAACCAGAGGAATGTCACTGTCTGCATACAATTTCGTTCGGTGCATTGGGAAGGGTACTTAACTTACGGAATTTTACAAAATGCATAGTTTTGCTCCAGTCTTAATGAATTTTTGCACATATCACCTTTAAACCAAGAAGAAGCTCATTGGGTAGATTAATGTTTGTATGGTACATCTCAGAGGCTACCTTTTAGAAAACTTTGCCGAGGGAGGGAAAGGTGGAAACTAACAGAGAGATGGGAGAGATAGTGGTGGATGCAGAGAGAGGGGGAAATGGATGTGGACTACGAGAGTGTAGGATAAATAAACACCTGGGCAACGCCGGTTTTACAGCTAGTTCTTTGTAAATGGAGTTTATTATTCTTTTTTGACATGAAAATGCGGAGGTTGTCCTACTTCATACATCAGTAAATAATTGAAAATTTCCCCAACTATTGTTCATCAGAGGCACAATAAGTATCACACGCTCTCGCGAGTAAAAGTTCCATATTATCACTTGGAAATTAGTTAAGTCCATCGAACATTGTGCAGTTCCAATTTAATCCGCGATTAATTACAGTATTTGTTATAAAACACAGTTTTTCATTACACGAGTACACGATTGCTGAATTAGCACAGTTCCACAGCCATACTACCGTGCATAGTTCACCACTTTACAGCAGAGACTAAGTTCTGCAGTCACAGTCCCGTAAATTTAAGTCCACACATGCCTATCTCTTCAAGTCACAAGTTCGTAACGTGGCTTCAGACCGCCTAGCGTCACAACCTTTCACCACCAAGTCCAAGGTACGAGTCCCTTCCCAAGCGTTCGAAAGCGTGCTCTACTTGATTACAAAATTGTATCCTTTCACGCAACCTAACGCTTCGTCTTTAAAATACAATTTTCCTTCCAAAATATTATACATATTAATATCACAGAATTAAATGATTTGGCCACTTCCCTAAAAATGTTGTTTACATTTAACAAACAAATACATATTTAACAATACTAAAATCGGTTGAGACTTAATATCTTTACTCAGCTAGCTATTAAGCGTGGCATCTCACTGTTCAAATATACTGCTGCCGTCAAAATATAGTTACACAATTAATATTTAATTTATCTTTTTTTTTCAAATATATTCAGTTCTTGTCCACAAATTCATATAATTGTTTACGTATAAATTATCTGCTGCATATCTCCTACTTTTAGTCGGGCATGAAATATTTAAGTGGCAGTCTACAACAAAAAACGAATGTTACTAAGAATAATATTATAGATAATAAAGTACATATATAAACCTAATGCGCTTTGCTGGGTCCATGTTTTGTGTTTCTGTGGTGGAATCTATGTTCTGACATAAGAATATTACTACCTCAACGAAAAACAGAACAAGAGAGTAAAATAAAGTTTATTGTAAGAATATGGAAATAACGCGGTACGTATTTTAAGAAGCAATGCTGCCCATTTGCTTCTTAAACTGTTAATGACAAACACTACGTATCAATAATTGTAAATATAAGTCCTATAATATTATTATTACAGTACTGAAATTTGTCAGCTTTTTATCTGTGAGGGATATTGAAATTGTAATTACGGAGTTTGATTCTCCCAAGTCTTCTGAATCCACTCATATAATTATATTTGCCGTATGATCGTTTCCTGATTTTATATGAATTTGTAGAATAATGTGTGTGGCTATATTGTATTTCAGTTGCAATCTGGGAGAGCCGCTCTCGCTCAGCCAAGAGCGTCGTTTCCGGTTTCCGAGCAGTTTAGGATTCCCCTAACGACCTGTATTCTATTCACTAGGTCCAAACTGTTAGCCGGCCGGCTGGGAAACCCAACAGCCTAACAAATCCCGCCTTTCACGTGGAAACAATCAGCTTCCCCCTGTATCTGTAATGTCACATTATGACAACATGGATATTATTGCATTACATAGTTTTATGATTGACTTACAAAATGATTAACTGATCCTATACATTATTACACTTTACAGAACCTATACCCCACAGTCAACCCCCCCCCCCTCCACAATAGTATAAGCCCTGTAATAATATTACTGTTGAGGCCTTAATCCACTTGTCATATTCGGGACTATTTTTATGGAAGTACACAATCCATCATCCTTGCCTTTCCCCCACTTCTTTCCCACCCGCTCTACAGCCCCTATGCCCCATTTTGTTTTAATTTCACAAATATATTTATTTTTTGTGCTTTAACGTTAGACAGTTTCATTATCGTAGTTTTTTATACACTGGCTTCCCAATCGCCTGCTAAACAGAAGTGTTCGTATCTGTATGATTATCACAGGTGACAATATTATTAGTGGAAATTCGGTACGGTGTAATACTTAAGTGTACATTGATAATAATACAGTCAAGGCACCTTTTGCTGTAATCATTCTACATTAACCTTAACCATGGCATTTGTTACGTATATGTTACATTACTCTGCAAACCCATCAGATATTTTACTACCGTCCCTATGCGGATTACAGTTAATTACTTATTTTATAAGCATTTAGTTCAGTTAACTGAAATTCTATCATAGGGATATGGTTTAGAAATGTAATTAAAATCAGATTTATTTTTCTCTAATTTCTTCTATAATTAAGAGAAACAATTTTCACTGAAAATTCAATAATTTAAAGAACCTTTATACAACTGACATTTAATCATGATTGTGATGCAGTATATACGATCAGAAACACTTTTCTTCTCGGTTACACCTGGTATGCTTTTCATATGTTTTAGATTGAAAGATATATCGGTACGAAGAATTTTTGCAAATCATAGTTTCCTTCTTTAACTGCATTGGCATGCAAAGTGTTTCCTTACTTAGGTCTTTACTCGTAGCTGTTTCTTGACCCTGAGTACTAAGATACTGACGTCTGCTTTTTTCTTCTTTTTTGACGGCAGCTGCGCCAGTATGTCCATTATTTTATTACATTGCATTCCTATTTTGTTTCTATCATTTGCTATGATAATTACCATCAGCAGGCATTATATTTGTCAGTAATTAGTGAAGCTACGCTAGTACTTTTGCAATAGTTGAACTTCTTAGTGTCTAATGCAGGTTGAGGAATCGTCGTTCCTAGCATCATGTATGGTTTTGCAGTGGGCTGATGCTCCACAAAGCGCTGGAAGAAAGTCCCTGACGGTTAAAAAAAAATATCTTTGCACGTCCCTTCTGGCTTCGCCGATCATATTATTCAGTAGTAACAGGAATTTTAGCTGTCATGCTTGCTACAAAGTTTACTGAATCAATTGTAATGACGATTATTTGAGATCGTTACATTCTATTCGCCATGCAAGTAATGCCTGTATTATTAAAAAAAAATTACCCACACTTTGACAAATATTAATATTTAAAAGTTATTTCATTACAATCAACTGTATCTTTTTTTTTTAAACTTAATATTTTATACCATACATCTATGTTGCTGTTAACTATTGTTATTCAGAATGAAACTTTCCCTCTGCAGCGGAGTGTGCGCTGATATGAAACTTCCTGGAAGATTAAAATTGTGTGCCGGAACCGGGACTCCAACCTTTTGCGGGCAAGCGCTGTATCGACTGAGCTACCCCGACACGACTCACGATGCCGCTCCACAAGTTTACTTCCGCCAGTACCTCGCCTCCTACTTTCCAAACTTCACAGAAGCTCTCCTGTGAAACTTGCAAGACTAGCAAAAAAAATGTTCAAATGTTTGTAAATCAATCGGACCAAACTGCGTGGTCATCAGTCCGTAGGTTACAAACTACTTAAACCTAGGTAAACTAACCTAAGAACAAACACACACACACACACACACACACACACACACACACACACATGCCCTAGGGAGGACTCGAACCTCCACGGTGAGCAAGACTAGCACTCTTGGAAGAAAGGATATGGTGGAGACATGGGTTAGCCACAGCCTAATGGATGTTTCCAGAATGAAACTTTCACTCTACACGGAGTGTGCGCTGATATGAAACTTCCTGGCAGATTAAAATTGTGTGCCGGAACCGGGACTCGAACCTGTGACCTAAGCTTTTCGCGGGCAAGCGCTCTACCGACTCAGCTACCCCGACACGACTTACGAAGCCGGCCCACAACTTTACTTCCGCCAGTACCTCGTCTCCTACTTTCCAAACTTCACAGAAGCTCTCCTGCGAAACTTGCAAGACCAGCACTCCTGGAAGAAAGGATGTGGTGGAGACATGGCTTAGCCACAGCCTAAGGGATGTTTCCAGAATGAAACTTTCACTCTGCAGTGGAGTGTGCGTTGATATGAACTTCCTGGCAGATTAAAATTGTCCCAGGTTCGAGTCCCGGTTCCGGCACACAGTTTAATCGGCTAGGAAGTTTCAACTATTGTTATTATCTGAAGAAGAGAATAAAGTATTCTCGAAACGTTGTTGTTAACTATTGTTATTATCTGAAGAAACTAGCAATTAAAAGTCCAAAAATAACGGCTGAAGGTTTTCATTTTTTACATATTGTCCATTTGTTACATATTGTCCTTTTGTTGTCGTAGCAGCAGAGACTAGTAATTAAAGTGCAAGATAGTTTGCCAGTAAAGTAAAGTTGGTTTCGTTTATGTAGAAAGTAACCAGTAGTCAAAGTATTATAGTTGATTAACCAGATTTGACTGAAGTAATTTTTTTATGAAATACGTTAAATGCCAAACTCTGCTCAGCCAGTTACACGCGTACGCTACCCAGGCCCTGGAACCAATTTACCAAAAAAATAGTTCATGCAAAGTTTTATAAGGAAGTTGAATGCTTTAAACAATATTATTAAAATAATTGGGAACTTTAACGTAGTATTTCTGAAGCTCATTGCACCACGCAGTTTCACAGTACTCAGCTATTATCATTGCAATCAGAGTCTATCAGCTATTACGATTTTGATTATAACACGAACATGCCATCACCACTACACGAATTCTGATACATTTATTAGTGAAGTTGTGGTGTTCGTGAATCGTAATAGGTGCTAGTTGTAGGCTGTAGTCAATGCTAAGTCAGATAGGGCCAAGCTTAATTAATTACTACTGTGACTGTTTTAAGTTAATTAATATCAATTTTTTATTTATTCAAAATTCTAACTTACACTGCGAAAGTGTTAGTGAAGTTGTGGTGTTCGTGAATCGTAATAGGTGCTAGTTGTAGGCTGTAGTCAATGCTAAGTCAGATAGGGCCAAGCTTAATTAATTACTACTGTGACTGTTTTAAATTAATTAATATCAATTTTTTATTTATTCAAAATTCTAACTTACACTGCGAAAGTGTTATTGCGTCCCATTAGTTGTGATTTGCTACAACATTCAATAACAAAATTATTATACTAGAGCATATCATTACGCATTCTAAATTTTGAGATTATTTGACGACCTCCATCGGGCAATCTTCTTACAGTGGTAGTGAATATGCGAAGCATTATTTGCATATTGTAAATACGGGAATCCCGCCGATACGTGCAGTGAGCGAGTATTAGAGCAGCGAACAGAGGGGGTATGAAATGACCACAGCCGGCGCGGCTGGCGGCGCATCCTGGACACGGCACCGCGCGTGCCGCGGCTAATCTGCTTAGCGGCGCCATTGTGCGCAGCTTCTAGCGCCCTGTTCTCTGCCGGCTGCAGCGCGAAAGCGCGAGGAAGCGAGCACAACCAGCCGGCCGTTGCACCGACACCGCCTGAAGAGGAGGCGTGTCACGTCCAGGGAGGGCGGAGGAGCTGGCTGGATCCCGGCATCCAGACAAGGCGGCGAACCACCGTCCGCTCCAAGGTCTTTCCCATACAGTTAGTGTGGTGCAACGGGGACGGGATAACTGCAATGGTTAATGCAGTTATTCATGTTCATCTTCAGTCGCTAATCATGAAAGTATATTGATCCTAGAAAGGTTTCATCAGTTGATAGGACGTTGTTGATTAGTTATTTACAGTCCCCTAGCAACACCAACTGTCACAATCTAACCGTCCAAAATTTCAAGACGTCGTCCGAAGTGTCCTGCACCACAATATAAATCAGAAAATATAGGAATAGCTCCTTTAAATAGCTCACAAAAAATAAATTAGGCTCTTGTACGAGCGGGGTAAGGAAACTAGTCTGTGGGCGTTACTGAAATTTTATCGAAATCAAACACAGGCTCTACTGTGATTCCTGAGTTTCTCCCGGCGTATTTGATAATCAAAATATCCACGGGTGTACTGCCGGTCTATAGTGTCCAACGGACACAATATTTCTGCGATCATACATGTCACCATCATCAGGTGAACCGACGGACTGAGCTCCTGGAAACGCGCCGGCACGGAGATCCTCACGCTACGGCGGCTCGAAGGGAACTGGGTTCTAGCCCGGTAGCGGGCGATTTAAGTACCCTCGGCCCGCGGAGCGACCCCTCCGTGGTCCGCGCCCCGCGCCGCGGTCGCGCAGTGGAACCGATTGCGACGGCGTCTGAGATGACGTTCATGGCACCCTGGGTCATGGTGTATATCGGAAGACAACGCACACTGATCTGTATTTACACGCAGACAGCTGTCACCACCCTTCACAGAGGTATGGGGTACTTAAAACTCTAGTACATAGGGCGCGCACTATCTCCGACGCAGAAAGTCTACCCCAGGAATTGGAACACCTAAGAACTGTATTCCGAAAAAATGGGTACTCAGAGTGGCAGATTCAGCGGGCTCTCCGCCCAACCACTACAACACAACCTGTGGAAACGGATGAAAACACGAGGCAGGAGGTAGGCATTGCGTTTATTCCATATACCGGCGCACTCTCGGGGAAGGTCGCCCGCATTTTGAAGAAACATCAGGTTGGAACTGTCTTTTGTCCGCCAAATAAAATTCTTGCACTGGTGGGGAGCGCCAAAGATTATCTCGTTTTGAGGAAGGCGTGTACCATATACTGTATCAGTGTGGCAAGTCATATATTGGACAGACGATGCATACCGTCGAGGATAGATGCGTTGACCACCAGAGGCACACACGATTCATGCATCCGAGCAAGTCGGCGGTCGGTGAACATTGTTTGTCTGAGAATCATGCGATGGAGTATGAACGCACTAGGATTCTGGTACAGACGTCGAGATACTGGGACTGCGTCGTTAGAGAAGCCATTGAAATTCGCGCAAGTGACGACCTCATAAACCGTGACTGTGGCTATAATCTTAGCAAAGCTTGGAAACCAGCGATTGGGTTAATTAAGAGCAAATCTAGCAAACGTAAAGAAGTGACGACCACGGTGGACAGAGTCCTCACATCAACGTCATCTCCGACGCCGTCGCAATCGGTTCCACTGCGCGACCGCGGCGCGGGGCGCGGACCACGGAGGGGTCGCTCCGCGGGCCGAGGGTACTTAAATCGCCCGCTACCGGGCTAGAACCCAGTTCCCTTCGAGCCGCCGTAGCGTGCGGATCTCCGTGCCGGCGCGTTTCCAGGAGCTCAGTCCGTCAGTTCACCTGATGATGGCGACATGTATGATCGCCGAAATATTGTGTCCGTTGGACACTATAGACCGGCAGTACACCCGTGGATATTTTGATTACAGGCTCTACTGTTTGCTGTCGCTAACTTGTGCTGAAAAAATTAATATTCCACCGCCTGCTAAACACTGTTTTTCCACATGTAATATCACATTCTAAGCCATACCGTAATAAATTCAATCAGTATTTCAATTGTTTTCTAAAATAAGTATTAGTTCTTCATGAAAATCAAATAACTCCTTCCATAATACATTCTTGATTATAAATAAATTATGAGGCAGGGGGTCGCGGTGAAGTAGCCGACCGGTCTAAAGCGTTTCGCTGCGGAGCGCGTGGTTGCTCACCGTGGAAGTTCGAGTCCTCCTTGGGGCATGGGTGTGTGTTTGTCCTTAGGTTAGTTTACCTAGGTTTAAGTACTTTGTAAGCTACGGACTGATGACCACGCAGGTTGGTCCGATAGATTTACAAACATTTTAATTTGAGACGGGGCAGATACCCTCCGACTTCAAGAAGAATATTGTAATTCCAATTCCGAACAAAGCAAGTGCAGACAAGTGTGAAAATTACAGAACTATCAGTTTAATGTCATTGGTGCAAAATACTAACACGAATTATTTACAGGCGAATGGAAAAACTTGTGGATTCCAACCTCGGGGAAGATCAGTTTGGATTTAGGAGAACTGTAGGAACACGAGAGGCAATACTCACATTACGACTTATCTTAGAAGATAGGCTAAGGAAAGGGAAACCTACGTTGTTAGCGTTTGTCGATTTGGAGAAAGCTTTGACAATGTCGACTGGAATACACTCTTCGAAATTCTGAAGGTATCAAGGGTAAGATATAGGGAGCGAAGAGTTATATTCAACCTATACAAAACCAGACAGCTGTTATTAGAGTTGAAGGGCAAGAAAGGGACTCAGAGGTTGGGAAGGGAGTAAGACAGGGTTGTAGCCTTTCCCCAATGTTGTTCAATCTGTACATTGAGCAGGCAGGGAAGGAATGGCAGGAGAAATTTGGAGAGGGCATTAAAGTGCAGGGAGAAGAAATAAAAAAAATTGCGGTTTGCCGATGACATAGTAGTTCTATCACAAACCGCAAAAGATCTGGAAGAGCAATTGAATGGAATGGACAGTGACTTGAAAGAAAAATATAAGATGATCATTAACAAGAGTAAAACGAAGGTAATGGAATGCAATGTCAGAAAATCAGGCGATGCTGAAGGAATTAGATTAGGTAACGAGACAATAAAAGTAGTAGATGAATTTTGTTATTTGGGTAGCAAGATAACTTCTGATGGCCGAAGTAAAGAAGATATAAAATGCAGAATGGCTATGGGAAGAAAAGCGTTTCTAAAGAAGCGAAACTTGTTAACATCCAATATTAATTTAAATGTTAGGAAGTCCTTTCTGAAAGCTTTTGTCTGGAGTGTAACATTGTATGAGAGTGAAACGTGGACGATAAGGAGTTCAGATAAAAAGATGATAGAAGCTTTTGAAATGTGGTGCTACAGACGAATGATGAAAATTAGATCACGTAACTGGTGAGGTGCTTAACAGAATTGGGAAGAAAAGGAGTTTCTGGCATATCCTGACTAAGAGAAGACATCAAGGATTTGTCAACTAAGCATTAGAAGGAAACGTGTGGGGTAAAAATCGTAGAGGAAGACCCAGGGACGAATATAGTAAGCAGATTCAAAAGGATGTAGGTTGCCGAACGTATTCTCATATGAAGAGACTTGTACAGGACAGGATAGTGTGGAGAGCCGCATCAAACCAGTCTGCGGACTGAAGACCACAACAACAACAACAATAAATAACTCTTCATAAATGCAAGATACTTTTCCCTATTAACAAATATTTAGCAATAGATCTAACCTGTACAACCAGCTTGGATGAATCTCAAACAATAATAACTAATGATTTAATGTTATTTTCTTCTTTGAAACGATTGACGCGCGGCAATAAAGAAGGCGCAGCTGCATTCGTAGCCCCGTAGCCGTCGGTTAAATTATGCTAGCGGTCACATACCACTTCAAGGTTGGCTGCGGCGGCGACGACGCTGCCCTTGTTGAATGCGGAGCCTCGATCGTACATGTAACATACAGAAAATGAAACATTTTAAGAATCATATTATAAACTTACAATACTTACATGAACATCAAATATGTAAACATTTTAAATAAAAAGTTTCGTTTTTCCTATTTACAATTTCAAAACAGGGCTGATATAAGAAAAATGTAGTATGACTACCTTGTCCAACTACATTAGCCCCGGCGCACACTTGACGCAGCACAGGCAGAGGAGAGGCAGAGGATAGGTCGCCAGTCGTCTGTAGACCATGCTTTCCAATGGGACAGCTTGCCGCACACTTAGCGCAGCCGAGACAGAGGACAGGCGTTTCTTCGGTCAGGCCTCTGGTTGTCCGAGGCGCACATTTTTCCTGCGCCTCTGTTCCACCTCCGCTGCAAAGTGAAATTTCAAGTCATCCGATATTGGCCGGCTGCAGTGGCCGAGCGGTCTGCGGCGAGCCAGTCACGGTCTGCACGGCCGCTACATTCGGAGCTTCGAATCCTCCATCGGACATGGGTGTTTGTGTTGTCCTTAGTCAAGAAATTAGTGTGTAAGTCTAGCGACTGATAACCACACAGTTTCGTCGCATACGACCTCACACACATTTGAACATCCGATATTTTTCAAAAACATTGTTTGATGTAGATGAATATAATCTTCATCCTTCCCTGTATATAGTTTCTATGTAACACTTTTATTTTCTGTGTAAAAAAAATTGAAAACACTATTTTCGGATTTGTGCGTGTTCTGCACTAACGCAGTTTCCTCAATCCATTTTACAGAAACTATTCGCTAAAAAGAAAAGAAAAAAATATTTTTCTGTATCTTATGGCCAAAAGCCAACACATGATGTTGGACAGGTTTTCGTTATTGTACACAGTTACTGTTATAATAAAAAAAAAGTACAACGCCACGCCCATTTTGAAGAGTTTGCAGTGAAAAATGTAGTCGCTGGCCAGTTTGCGTTTGGTGCGTTTTACGCCATACAGTACTGCGTACATAATGTAGCTAACATATCGAAATTGTTTTTAACGTTTGAAGGAGAGCCATATCTCTTTCCATTCTCGAGAAAATACGTGAGATACGTTTGACGCGACGCGGTCGGCATCTACGCGGCACACGCACGGCTGTTGCCGCCTGCTGTGCCGAGTGCGGAGCTGCCTCGTGTCTCTCTTCTTCGTACGCTGCCGATACAGACCCAAGCTGGAAACGAACAACTTACTGAAATAGAAAGGCACAGAGATTTATAATCCGTAGATGCTGGTTATGTATTTTTCGGTATATAGTCTCTGGTTTCAGTAAACCTCTTAGGAAGCATTACAGCACTATGTAAGCTAAAATTCCTGTTACTACTGAATAATATTTCTTGAAACACAATGTCCACCGCTTTGTGGAGCTTCAGCCCACTGAAAGACCATACACTACTTTCAGAAATTCAACAATTGCAAAAGTACTACCATAGCTTCACTAATTACTGACAAATATTACATCGAAACTTCTCACCTATCACTTAAGAGTACCTTTCATACAGTGACAAATATTGTACATATCGAGTATTTTTATACGATATGAATGTACATTACTTTTAGCACTAGACTACAACATGTTTTAAGGGAAACTCTAAGTGACAGTCACGTTTTATAATATAAACGCTCTAAGCCAGTTTTGGGATAGATGTTGGTCAGCACCATCTGACGACTGTACTTATTATTACAGCTACTTTTAAAATCGAAAACACTTGATTTTATGATTTTGACTGAACAAAATTATTAACAGGTCATCAATTTTAAAAAATGATTTTAAAACAATTAATATATATATATATATATATATATATATATATATATATATATATATATATGTGTGTGTGTGTGTGTGTGTGTGTGTGTGTGTGTGTGTGTGTGTGTGTGTGTACATATAACTGGTACACATTTTTACCACAAATTATATGTAAACAGTAAACGAGACTCACTAATACAGAACAGTTTAAAGTAAAAGTTCCTATTAAAATTATAATAAAACTTAACTGTTTCTACCATAAACATACCAAATACAACTTTGTTTTTTATATGTGCAACTTTAGTCATAAATGACACATGCTGACGTCAGTACGAACGCAACCTTCAACAACATGGAAGTCGAGATGTTTTAAGTATTTTAATTGTTTTAAGGTGTGATTTTTATCATTGACTGTAACTGAAACTTGTACGATTGGCTTACAACGTGACATGTATGTTATTCTAACTGATTCTTTTGTATTTATTTCAGCACTGATAATGAGCACACAGTGGTCGAAATCTAGATTTGATTGCTGAAAAAAATTTCCACAAGTCAAATACAGTCCTGGAGCACAAATTCCACCATGTAATCAAGACTGATAAAATATAATGCCTGCTGATGGTAATTAGCATTAGAAATGATAGAAACAAAATGGGAATGCAATGTAATGAACTACTGGACATAAAGGCACAGCTGCCGTTAAAAAAGAAGAAAACAAGCAGACGTCAGGAGAATGGAAGAGCTAAGAGTAAAGACCTAAGTAAGGAAACACTTTGCATGCCAATGCAGTTAAAGAAGGAAACTATGATTTGCAAAAAATTTTCGTATCGATATATCCTTCAATCTAAAACATATGAAAAGCATACCAGGTGTAACCGAGAAGAAACGTGTTTCTGATCGTATATATTGCACCACAATCATGATTAAATGTCAGTTGTATAAAGGTTCTTTAAATTATTGAATTTGCAGTGACAATTGTTTCTGTTAATTATAGAAGAAATGAGAGAAAAGTAAATCTGATTTCAATTACATTTCTAGAGCATGTCCAACATATGACGTGTCACACATTATTTTGGTTTTCTGTTAAGTCTTCCTTATTCAGCATGTGACTCTCTTTGAAATGTCATCTGTTTAGTCGGAATAGCTTAAGAGCTTATAATGAACTTCCATAGACCAGACAAGTTCACCATATATTCGTCACTTTTGCGTGTTGCTCAACAGGCCTTTTACTGATCTTATACTCTATCATTATACTGACACACACACACACACATACACACATACATACATACATACATAAATTAAAATAATTGAGTTTTGAAGGAGATTCAGGAATTAAATGTAATTACACCAAGAGGTTTGCAGTGGACATGCAGCACCTGCTGTGTTGGGTAAGCGTTGCAAGCTGTGCTGCGTGAAGTGTGCGCCGGGCCCTGAGATAACTAATTAGGCATGTGCGGTCTTTCCCGGATTTTAAAAGAGGAATTATAATGACCTCCATCCACGAGTCGGGGAACTGGCCTGATGCCCAGATGAAATTAAAAAGTTTGAGGAGGATTACCTTATTCTGCCTTGTGAGATGCCGTATCATAGTGTAGTACGAGGGCCATCCGGAAAGTGGTATCCATTATAGTTGGCGTCATGTAGGAAGGCGCTTCCACGTGTAGAGTTGGAGCGATAGGGGAAGCGTGCAGGGGAGGACTACGGCCGAGCGCCAACAGTGGAGCCTGCAGCAGAAGAATTGCGTAACTCGCGGCCAGCCACACGCCTAGAGAATGAATACTATTGGCTGCCAATGCGGTAATGAAGGGGGATGAGCAGAACGTCTGAAAACTGGGCCGCCTTCTAACGTGATGCCGACTATAGTTGCGCATTAAGCGCTGACGACTCGGATGCGGTCTTCGATTCGGGCGTGTAATGGTGGACCCACGTTTCATCCCCCGTCACAATCAGAAACAGAAAGCCATTGCCGTATTCATGGTCGACCTCTACCCATTGCTGCATCGGTGTGTTGCACGTGCGCGTTTACCTGCTGTGCCGTCTTTCACCCATAGCCGTTCAATGCTTCTTCCGGAAGCAACGCCCTGATTTTTTCCAAGACGCCGTTTTGAAGCTTATAAAGCATTTTGAGAAATGTCTCAATGTACTTGGAACTTATGTAGAAAAATAAAGAGATGTCTTATTTTATTTGCCGCGCGGTTGTTACCGAGCGGTCTGGAGCGACACATTGCGGATAGCGCGACCTCCAGCGTCGGTGGTTCGAATCTCCCTCGGACATGGGTTTGTATTGTCTTTAGTATAAGTTAGTTTATGAGTAGTTTGTAAGTTTAGGGACTGATGACCCCGCAGTTAAGTTCCATAAACTTTACAAACGTTTCAACATTTCATTCTATTTTTTACCTTTCATACACAACTCTGACCACAGTCGACAGGGGAAGCTTATTTTCCATCTCCCCCTCATACTCGTATTTAGTTTCGCATTCATACGTTGGCATGCATAAAATTATCGTTATTATTATTTTTTAATGTTTGGGTCGCACTGTTTTTATTTTATCATTACGCGTTTCGATAAATCATCATCAGATAACTTTTTTTTAAAAACGATGGTAATTAAAATACACCCTATTGGACATGACTAACTAAAATATAAACCACCCTCGTGGAAGTTTTGTCAAGCTGTGTCGACTAGAATCTCATGCCAAACTGTCTAGTCCACACACCTTGACTAGACATCCACGATGTTGGTTTATATTTTAGTTAGTCATGTCCAATAAGATGTATTTTACTTACCATCGTTTTTAAACGTTATCTGATGACGATGTATCGAAACGCGTAATGATAAATTAAAAACAGTGCGACCAAGTCATTTCAAAACAATTTTTATGCATGTTAGCTGATGTTACAAGACCAGCTCAATCAATCATTCAGACTCTTGTCCTTCTTCAGGAACCACACGTTCGTCTGGCCCTACCGTTGTGATTGCACCAAGTAACGTCTGGATTTTAAGGGGGGTGGTGTACCGAGAAAATAAAAGTGGTATATAACTTTTTTTATTTAAATGAAGAATGGCTATGGAAAGAAAAGTATTTCTGAAGAACCGAAATGTCACTTTTGAATGCATTTGTCAGGATTGTACCATTATACAAGAGTGAAACGCGGACGATAAGACGTTCAGACAGAAAGATAAAAGGTTTTGAAATGTTGTGCTACAGACGAATGCTGAAGATTAGATGGGTGGATCTAGTAATGAATGAGGAGACATCAAGGAATCGTCAATTTAATATTGAAAGGAAATTTGTGGGGTAAAAATTGGAGAGGCAGACCGAGAGAGGAATACGGTAAATTTTAAATGTGTTTATTTCCGTCAACAGTTGCTATAAAATTGTTTCATAATATGTTTCGATCACTTGGATCATCTTCAGATCTTATAGTTGCGTCCGCAACTCGTCTGGCTGAGTACTAATTGGTACCAATTAGTACTCAGCCAGACGAGTTGCGGACGCAACTATAAGATCTGAAGATGATCCAAGTGATCGAAACATGTTATGAAACAATTTTATAGCAACTGTTGACGGAAATAAACACATTTAAAATAACGTAGTGCAGTTGCGGACTCTCTATAATCGACCATGTCGACTATAATGAATACGGTAAACATGTTCAAATATATGTGGATTGCCATTCGTATTCAGTGATGAAGAGGCTTGCACAGAATAGGGTAGCATGGAGAACTGCATTACATCAGTCATTCGACTGAAGACCGTAACTAAAACATTTTTAAGGTGCATAAAAACAGTCAAAATCGCTACAAACACAGAAACTAAAACGAAATATTAATGAAATTACAGCATGCTAGGTTGTTTACAAACAGCAAATTCTTTACTCTTTACATTCACAATTTTAAAAACAGCCAAAGTTTCATAAAATTTTTGTTTTAGTTGACGACTATTAACGGGCTGGCATGAGCCCATTCTCAATCCCTGCAAGTCAGTGTCATCTTCAATATATAAGAAAGCATATCATCAAATTTACAGAAACAATATGTATTATTCTCCGTAGTTGATGCCTGTCTTTATGGAGCATAATACCTCTTGTCTCTGTAGGTATGATGATATGCTTTCTTGCATATTGAAGATGACACTGACTTGGAGGACTTGAGAATGGGCTCATGCCAAACCTTCAGTCGTCAATGAAAACCACCACATATGAAACTTTGGCTCTTTAAAATAGTGAATATAAGATGAAATGTGTTGCACGAAATCCACAGGTTGTAATTTCTGTGAAATAAGAAGGCAACATTCAGACCTTTGTTGTTCAAAGAGGTAACTGGTTTGAAGACGCTAGGTTATCGAGTCTGTATAGATTAAAACTATATGAAACACTTTGGAGATGGAAGTTTGTTAAAACATATGAACTCAAATCATACGTCTGCAGTACAAACACGCAATTTCGCCGTAATGTGTGGGCAACAGCTGCTGTGGCGAATAGCGTCACGTTTCAGATGCAACGTACAAGGGACAAACTCGTAGTACTGTGAATAGCGAAAGACAGCCACGCTGGCAGAGGTGCAGCAGACGCGCTCCTGAAAGACTGCGAACTCTGCCCTGTCTGGGTATGTGGGTCACGATAAGGATGAACTTTCCGACCGCGATAAATTATTCTTCTCTCTGTTTGATTGTACAAACGGAAATCAACAGCTTATTAATGCTGAGCAGTAAGGTCTACTTTAAGGATCAAGCTGTTCACTTTGCATCCCTTGATGGGTTGTCAAGAGGCCTGCAATATTCTCTTATGTCTTCCCAGATATTTCACCGTAAAGCTGTTGCCTTATTCTGATATCAGTGATTTTAATGAACAATGTGTCAACTGAAATCTTTTAATGTCATCTTAAAATACATACCTTTCAAAACGCGATCAATTATAGTACATGACAGTGCACGTTACTAATATCTTTGGAAACAATGTGTCCGAAAATGAGAAGTCTCGGGTTCTATTGATCAGAGATAAGGGACAGCGTGTTTAGGAATACGCTTAAGCTAGCGACCATTTTTAAACGTATCGGAAGTGTTGGTAAACAATAACTATCCTACTATTGGCTCAGACATCACGTTTCTGGCAGGAAAGACGAGCTGGTCGTCTTTATATTATATGGCTTATAAAATCACCGTTTGTTAGTTGGCGGTTCCTGAAAATACCACAGAAAACTAAGATTTTTCGGTACCAGGAATACAAATTGTGGAGATTCCCACATATATTACTTCTGTTCACTGCAACGTGTAAGATATCTTTTCTATATGTTCTTCATGTATTAGGTTTAGTTAATACACTTACGCACAAAATGATATACACAGGATTTTGCTGTTTACCCACTGTATGCCGTAAATATTTAAATAATTAATTACAGCATATAGCTCATGTATTTGAATATTGAACTAAAACTTTTTTTTTTTACCGATATGAGATATACCCGAAAAATCGTGATGTATGTTTACATAAAGTATCTTTTGTGGGGATAGTCAATTCAGTAATTTGTATTCGTGGAAAACTTTTTGACAACACTATCCGTTACCACGAACCAGAGGTTCAATGTTACATGACTTATTCCCTTCGCTGCTAAAGGCTTTTCCTCGGCATTCATAAGTGAGCGCGAAAGCGTTTATTTATTGAGCTCCTCTGCCAACGAGTCATCGCCCCGAGCGCTATGAATTTTCATCCCATATTAAAGAAACTACTCGGCAGAAAAGTCTGAGTTTTGCACATCTATTATATATTACTGCTCTATAAAGGACTGTATTTTCGTTGTTCATCATCGTTACTGTGAAACATCTCATTTAGTAAACTTTCACACAAAACTTTTAAAAAATGTTCACAGGTAAAAGTACATTAATTTAGACAACATTGTCGATGAAGGAGAACAGCGATCTATTTGGTACAATTAATAATATGAAAACAGTCTTGATCGCAAAAATTAACAGTTTTTATCGACCGGGTTCGACCTGATGTAGACATTGTGTATGTTTCAATTTCTCTCATATACAGGGTGTATCAAAAAGGATGGCGCAAACTTACACAGTTGGAAGCACACGATAATAGAAGTAAAAATGTCGCAGTAAACATGGGTCAGCAAACGGGCCGTTCGCGAGATAATTACGAATGTATGGATCCAAGCTGTCACTGACGCCATTGCAAACATCGTCCTAGTTAGCACACATTAATGTGAAATTTAGATTTTACTATCAGCTTTTACATCACATTTCACTGACATCGTCCTAGTTAGTTGGAGCTGCGGCACATTTTGCTGCTGCTGTGAGACGGCATCTAACGCGCAGATACAGCCCATTGAAATAAATTCAAGAACGAAGTTGAAATTTTATACTGGCCCGTGCTTCAAACCCACATTTTCCGCTTCGGGGCAGTAGTCGGTGGTTAAGACGAAATGCAAGTTCAAATCGCGGCACACCACGAATTTTCAACTACGCCACTGAATTTATTTTAATGCTACGCAACTGTCGAGATGTTTGAATGTTTCTAATCCAATAGAATGCTAATCAACGTTGTTGCCTGCACGGAAGCCCCTTCGAAATGATACTTGATATGCAACACAGCGAACCCTCCAACAAAAGAATTGAGATGGAAAGGAATTTTCTGAAGATCAATTGTATAATGGTTTATTTAATTGTATCACCATTATTCTGTCCACAACCCTACCTACGCAGAATGTCAGTAAGTAACGTTCACACTTGTCTTCATTCATGAATGGGTGTGGTCGTCAATCCGCTCCAGTTCCGTAACGACAGAAAGTCTAACACATGTCCATGCTACTTTTTTCTGTTTACTTTCTTACTTAGTATAATCACCTCACAGATTACGATATTCCTCTTACATCGTTCTATGTACGACGAAAGTAAAATTCCGTCAACTAGCTGCAACTGGGCGTTGAAATATGTCCGGGGACTTAAACGAGAATTTCTCGGTTTATGCGAGCGATCTCCTTAAGCGCCTCTGACGTCTGTGAATGATTACATCTGTCCTTAATTCTCATACGCCGCACATTGCTGATGTGTCCCATCGTCCACTTCCCCCTTATGTCGCAGTTTTCATCTACATTCTTCTATATTCCTCTAATGGATCGAGATAACGTTGTGAATTCACGCTGAAATTATCTTCGCGCTGTTGAGGAGCCATAGATGATTTCAGTGAGAATGCAGGATTTACATTCGACCTCTTACGGGCATACAGGTAGAAGCTGCGGGCAAAGCGGAGTATTGTAAAAGCATTCTGGAATCGTATTAGACAAGAAGCGTTCACAGACAGCCAAAACAGTGAAGGAGACCACGAGCGTAAAATTTGCACATGTCACGGTTGCATTTATTTCATCTACTTGTCGGAATTCCTCTTTCGTCATTTATTATATCTATCGTTACAAACTCAATAAAAGTGTAAAATTCTCAAGTAATAGGGACAATGTTAATATGAACCACAACATTGAGTATAGGTAGTATCCACTACAGTTCAAAGTGTCACATACACATGACACTGTCATTCAACTAATTTACCTGGCCGCGGTGGAGTAGCCGAGCGGTCTAAGGCGACTCACTACGGAGCGCGCGTTGCTCGCCGTCGGAGATTCGAGTCCTCCCTGGGACGTGGGTGTGTGTATGTTGTCCTTAGTTTAGTTTACCTTAGTTTAAGTAGATTAAAATTGTGTGCCGGAACTGGGACTCGAAACTGGGACCATTGCCTTTCGCGGGCAAGCGCACTAACGACTGTGCTATCCCGACACGACTCACGATGCCGCCCCACAACTTTACTTCTGCCAGTACCTCGCCTCCTACTTTCCAAACTTCAAAGAAGCTCTCCTGCAAGCACGCAAGACTAGCACTCCTGGAAGAAAGGATTCTGGAAACATCCCTTAGGCTGTGGCCAAGCCATGTCACCACCATATCCTTTCTTCCAGGAGTGCTAGTCTTGCGTGTTTGCAGGAGAGCTTCTGTGAAGTTTGGAAAGTAGGAGGCGAGGTACTGGCAGAAGTAAAGTTGTGGGGATGCATCGTGAGTCGTATCGGGATAGCACCGTCGGTAGTGCGCTTGCCCGCGAAAGGCAAAGGTCCCAGGTTCGAGTCCTGGTTCCGACACACAATTTTAATCTGCCAGGAAGTTTCATATCAGCGCACACTCCGCTGCAGAGTGAAGTTTCATTCTGGAAACATCCCTTAGGCTGTGGCCAAGCCATGTCTCCACCATATCCTTTCTTCCAGGAGTGCTAGTCTTGCGTGTTTGCAGGAGAGCTTCTGTGAAGTTTGGAAAGTAGGAGGCGAGGTACTGGCAGAAGTTAAGTTGTGGGGCGGCATCGTGAGTCGTGTCGGGATAGCACAGTCGGTAGTGCACTTGCCCGCGAAAGGCAAAGGTCCCAGGTTCGAGTCCCGGTTCCGGCACACAATTTTAATCTGCCAGGAAGTTTCATATCAGCGCACACTCCGCTGCAGAGTGAAGTTTCATTCTGGAAACATCCCTTAGGCTGTGGCCAAGCCATGTCTCCACCATATCCTTTCTTCCTGGAGTGCTAGTCTTGCGTGTTTGCAGCAGAGCTTCTGTGAAGTTTGGAAAGTAGGAGGCGAGGTACTGGCAGAAGTAAAGTTGTGGGGCGGCATCGTGAGTCGTGTCGGGATAGCACAGTCGTTAGTGCGCTTGCCCGCGAAAGGCAAAGGTCCCAGGTTCGAGTCCCGGTTCCTGCACACAATTTTAATCTGCCAGGAAGTTTCATATCAGCGCACACTCCGCTGCAGAGTGAAGTTTCATTCTGGAAACATCCGTTAGGCTGTGGCCAAGCCATGTCTCCACCATATCCTTTCTTCCAGGAGTGCTAGTCTTGCGTGTTTGCAGGAGAGCTTCTGTGATGTTTGGAAAGTAGGAGGCGAGGTACTGGCAGAAGTAAAGTTGTGGGGCGGCATCGTGAGCCGTGTCGGGATAGCACAGTCGGTAGTGCGCTTGCCCGCGAAAGGCAATGGTCCCAGGTTCGAGTCCCGGTTCCGGGACACAATTTTAATCTGCCAGGAAGTTTCATATCAGCGCACACTCCGCTGCAGAGTGAAGTTTCATTCTGGAAACATCCCCTTAGGCTGTGGCCAAGCCATGTCTCCACCATATCCTTTCTTCCAGGAGTGCTAGTCTTGCGTGTTTGCAGGAGAGATTCTGTGAAGTTTGGAAAGTAGGAGGCGAGGTACTGGCAGAATTAATGTTGTGGGACGGCATCGTGAGTCGTTTTGGGATAGCACAGTCGGTAGTGCGCTTGCCCGCGAAAGGCAAAGGTCCCAGGTTCGAGTCCCGGTTCCGGCACACAATTTTAATCTGCCAGGAAGTTTCATATCAGCGCACACTCCGCTGCAGAGTGAAGTTTCATTCTTAGTTTAAGTAGTTTGTAATCTACGGACTGATGACCACGCAGTTTGTCCCGATAGATTTACAAACATTTGAATTTAATTTACCTGGTCTCTGCAAACAACGGTCGGAACGTTCAACTTGTTCCTCAGTTACTCTCTGACAAACATCAGCTTCAGGGACACATTCAAAAAACACTTTATCATCTTCTTTCATAGACTGCGACTTCCTACCTTCCTTGGCCAATATCTTATTATCTTCTATGGTTGTAATTACAACGTTTTGTTTACACGAAGCACACTGTCCTACGTACTTTTATTTTGGAGTTCGTTATAAGTTTGACTGCGATTTCAGTGCCACAACGCGGTGCAGTATTATTAGTATCACAACAAAATTACCTCTGTAGAAAACTGTAAACATACGTCTAACATTGTACCGCACTTCTTGTCTACCGATCCTAGTATGAAAACGCACGTATAACTTACTTTCTGAAGTCTATGTCCACATCTGCACACATATTCCGCATTCCACCAATAAAATTCATGCTAGAGGGCACCTCATACCATTACTAATCATTTCGCTTCCTATTTCACGCCAAAACAGAAGCAGAGAAATGTGACCTTTTTTATCCTTGTGCCAAATGTGAGTTGGTAGCGCTATAATCGTTTTACAGTAAATTTTAAATGTCGGTCCTGAATTTCCTCAGTAGTCACAGACTTACTTTGGGCATCCACAGCTGAAATACATTGTTAAGAAATTCTAGAAAGTAATTCAGACGATTAAGCGAGGATTCCTTTTCATGAATTATCGTAATCCGTCTTAACTGTCTTATAAGACAGCTAAGGCGGATTACGATAATTCATTGAAAGGAATCCTGGCCTAATCGTCTGTATTACTTTCTAGAATTTCTTTCCTCAGTAATGTTCCTCAAAAAGAGCGTCATCTTCCGTGCAGATATTCCCATTTCATTTCCTGAATCATCTCTGTAACAGTTACACGCCCATTAATTGCATCTATCTTTATTTAAATCCAAACAATCTAGCAGTATTCCAGACACGTCACACCAGTATTTTGTATGCAGTCGCCTTTACATATGAACCACATCTTCACAAAATTTTCCCGATAAACCCATGTAGACCATCCGCCTTCCCCACAACTGCCCTAGATATTTAATCGAATTGTGTCTATGTCAAGCAGCTTACTATTGAAGCTGCACTCGAAAATTACGGGAATGTTTTTCCTAATCATATGCATTAACTACTAGTTTTGCTTACATTACAGATAGCTGCTGTTAATCACCAAAGTAATCTTGTATCGTACTGCAGTTACTCTATAGCGACACCTTCCCGTACACCACAACCTCATCGACAGACAGCAAGGCAGTGCTGCTCACCCTGTCCGTCAGACTATATATGTGCCTAGGAAATGATAGTGTCCCTATCACACTTTCCTGGTGCGTTCCTGAACATACTCTTGTGTCTGGTGAACACTCGCCATAGAGGGCAACTTACTGGTTTCTATTATTTAAAAAGTGATAGCCTCACATCTCTTGGAACCTACTATATATTTTCGTAAGCAGTCTGCAGTGAGCCATCGTGCCGAACATCTTTAGGAAATTTATTACATTTTACACGAACGCATTTGAATGTAGTACGATATTCAGTGTTTAGGTTCACAAGACACAAGAGGTAAGCGATTGAAAAGAACTATACCAAGGCAGTATTTATCACTAGTTATGCGCGTTGGCATGGCTTTCAATCTTAAGAAATATGCATAGCAGCACTGTGGGTGCAACCGCAGCGAAGGTGCATTTGCAGAGACACCAAGCTAACCTGAAGGGAGCCAGCAGCCTTTCTAACAGCGGCAACAGGGACCGATTTCTGCGTAATTGGTCTTGTAACATTAGCCAAGGGAAGAACAGCCATTATATTTCCTGAGGCCATGCGTCTCAACTGTATATCCTGAGTATAAATAGTCCGTTGTCGTCGGGGAAATATTGGAGGATATTTTCATTAAGAGAACGAAAATGTTGTTCGAAATGTTCAAACATTTCATCTGTTACAGGTCAGTGAAATGAATTCAATGTCGAAGTTGAAACTTTGTACTGGACCGGAATTGAGTCCTATTCTAGCGTTTTGCGCCAAGGGTCGCCTTAAACAATTAGAGTTTTCAGGTAGGCTTCGCATCCCGCTTCTCACACACTGCGAATGTAGTGCCGCCTGACCATTACTACCTCTTGCTCACAGCCGCACAAGTTATCATTTATATAGGGGAAAATGGGGGGAAACGTGCGCACTAAGCGGAACTTCTTAAAAAAATTTGATTTCGATAAATAAAACTTATTTTATATCCAAACTTAGAGCAAGTATTCTAGTATCTATAAAGAAATTTACCCAAAATATTCAAAAATAAACACACAAAAATCAAAATTTCAAGACACTATCTTAGCGCACGTTTCCCGAACGTCGGGGATACTTGCGTATCGGATGGGGTAATTGTGTGCATGTCAGAAGAACTGATACGCAATAATACCCGGAGAGGGAAAAAAACAATACAAGGTTTGTTCCAAAGATTATATTCATAAGGCACATATTAGAGTAGGTTAAACGTAAGTTTTAACCAAATTTTACAAAATTTAACATAGTTCAGAACTACTGGTTTTCAAATAAAATGCAAAGTTTTCTTTGGTGTTAGGGGCCTACAGATTTAACAAGTTAGATAAGTCCTTCACTGCACATATGATATATAAAATCTTTAGCAGAATCATTTGTGGCACTAGCTGCATGGTACCATCTTCAGCACAAAGTCCATATGTACGACAGTTCCCTGTCTCTACCATGGTCTCCACAAAGTCCGCAAATCTCGTCGTCGGCTCCTTGAAGTGCGCCAGGGTCAAACAGCTCCATGTCGATATCATCGGACTCATCGTCATTACACAGTGGAACTTCGTCAACATCTGAATCGTCTCATTCTTTTTCAATCATCTCCTTTTTCTTTACCTTCTTTTGTGTTTCTTTCCAAAAGTCTGATTATCCTCTTCCTTGTTCTGAAGTCTCTTCTTATTCATACTTTCTTTTGCATTAGGCTTAGGCCTACTGCCGAGATTAGGCTTTCTAGCAACTTTTATGTTTTGGTATTTAACTACATGAGGGGGAAACGTGCGCATCGGTGCGCACCTGTACCCCATAGTGTCTCGAAAATAAATTTTGGCTACAATTTTCTTAAAACTAATTAAAACCAAAAAGGACTCACGTCAAAACAAACCCATAACATACTGGTTTTAACTATATCACAAGTAAATTTAGTCAACGTAATAAATAGAGACTCACCGTCTTAAATCTCGAGGATTGCAAATCACAATATCACTTTTCATCATTTGCAAACTCACTGAACGCGAAACTGTAATGATGACCCAGCGAACAGACGAAAGTAGTTCGCTAACCTGCCGCTAGGTGTAGCACTACTTACAAAGTTCAACAAAGCTTTTAAATCAGAGAAACAGCGATGTGCATGTTTACCCGCTACGCACGTTTCCCCTACTTCCCCCTACATGTGGCGTCTGTTCAGAAAGAACTGCGAATGGACAGAGCTGAAAATGTGTATCCAGTCGGGATTCAAACACGGGTCTCCCGCTTTCTACGCAGAGAACTGCATCTATTTATATATATAATATGCAGGTGACGGGCAGTGACCCTTTCGTTAGTGGGGAGGGGTGGGCAAGTTTGTGGTACTTACTCTTACGGGAATTAGTTTCAAAACTACGAGTTTGAGTGCTGTGGGCAGGGTGAAGCTGGGAATTTATATCTGACGGGAGGCGTACTTTTGTAGTCCTTGCAGGTGTGGTGATCCCTGTGTCCCCAGTGGTGTAGTGGACAGTGCAAATGCCTAGAAAGCGGGAGACCCGAGTTTGAAACCCGGCAGGGTACACATTTTGAGCTTTGTCCATTCGCAGTTGATGTCATATATTCTGTGAATATGAAAAAAAGTTATTATTTGGCTGTTGCAGGCATACATGCAGTTATACAAGGATTGGAACTTAAATAGTGGCAATATAGCTGTGGAAACACGCTGAAGGCACACGTTGTTGACATACCTACCTTACCTCCGAGCAAATGGACTCGCCTATTCCATGTCAACGGCGTGCACACAATCGAGGGGAACACAGTCACTTCTAGCGAGCGGACTAACGTATCGGTGCCATCATAACGTATTACGTTCCAGCACGACAGACCGCCAATGCACAGTATTAGTGTTAGTTTTTGGAGCATCACCTGCGACCAGCTTTGTGAAAGAAGCGGCAACACATTCTGCGCAACCCATCCATCATTTTGCACGACAATACACGGCGCTGTGGCTGCTCTGTTCGGTCTGTGGGACTGGAAAATACTGTACCATCCATCATACTCCCCCGACTTAATCAATGTGACTCTGATTTGATACCGAAGATGAAGGAACCACTTCGTGGCATTCGCTTCGAAACTGTTCCAGAGATTCGACAGGCACTAGACCGCCCCGTTCGCACCGTCAACAGAACAGGCTCTCCTAACGGTATACTATGCCTTCCACGTCGCTGACAACGGGTTCTTCACAACTCCGGTGGCTACGTTGAAGGACAGTAACAGGTGCAAACGTGTAACATTTTTGTATCTGTTGTGAATAAATACTTGCCATTATTTAACTTCCAACCCTCGTAAATATGGTGTTAAGAAGGACGTTCAAATGAAAAGGTACGACACGACATAGTGTGTATAATTCAGGTCTCTATTCAAAAATAATCACCAGAGTCTTGAAGTACAACTATCCTACTGTTTAAAGAGCTGAAGGATTACCTGTTCCCAGAATGTCTGTGACAAGATACAATCCTATACTGTGTCCGTCGTCCAAGTTCCAGCGCTTCCCTTCGAGATTATTTTAGAGAACGAAACAGAAAGTCGCAGGGCGACATGTCTGAGCTGTAGGGTGGATGCTCAAGCTTTCCCCTCCCCCCTACGTGTAGACGCTCCTTATCATGTAGCAGTATCACTCCCTCCGTGAGAAGCCCAGGCCGTTTGATCTTGATGGACTTGCGTAGGCTGCGAAGTGTCTCACAGAACACGTCGCTGTTAATGGTTTTTCCGTGGCCGAGGAATTCGATGAGTATCGGACCTCGGACGTCGGAAAAGGCGGTGAGCATCTGCTAGCCTGCTGAGGGCACATACTTGAATTTTTTAGGGGGAGGTGACGACGCATGCTTCGCGTCCCTAGATGTCCCAATACTTTATCCCAAAGGATTGATTCAAATTTCAACCGGTTTGGTTGTTTATATGTTTCGTGCCTTCTCATTTGAACTGCCTCATATTTCTGAGGTGACAAAAGTCTCGGTATAAGGATGCTGTTAGTGTGCCGTACACAAGGTATGGTATGGTGTGTTGGCAGAGCGTTCACTTGTACGCCGGTGAGTAACGTGAAGAAGTTGCCGACATGATTATGGTTACGCGATGGGAATCAACAGAATATGAAAATGGTACTTGGAACTACATGCATGAGACATTCCATTTTGGAAATCGTTATGAAATATAATATTCCGAAGTCCACAAATCATCAGTGTGCTGAAAATACCAAATAACCTCCCACCGCGAACAACGCTTTTGCCATCAGCTTAACGTAATGACCAAGAGCAGTGGAGTTTGCGAAGACTTGTCAGTCATCACACACAAGCAACACCGCGTAAATAGCTATCGAAATCAACGTAGGACGTACGACGAAAGTATAATTAATATTGGTTATTACTGCTAACAGTCACTATAGCTTTTATTTAATTTAAAACATTGCAGCGCGTTTCCAGCATGTTATGCTCATCATCATGCGTTGTAAAGACAGAAATTGCTTACACAAGTATATAAGGAACTATATTAATGTCCTTCTTTGTTGGGGTGGTACCTGCGCTTTATAAAATATATTTAGTGAAGACGACGCACGTAAGCAAGGAACTAAAAGAGAAGGTAATGATAAGAAAGAGTAATGGGAATAATGGTAAATGTGGAAGAACAATCCCAGGAAAGAATTACGGTTATATTAGAACATACAGGTCACGCACAATTTTACATGGCCCCTCTGCGATCGGCGGAAGTCGGCTGAGTCCCTGTGTCTGGGCCCTACGGAATGTTTATGCTCTTTACCAACCTTTCCTCGTAATAGGATTGTACACCGTATACATCTTCAATGTATTGTTGATTTGTGCTTGGTATTGATTATTGTCTTACACTTTGTAATTTGCTAAAATAAGTCCACATACTTCGATAACTTCTTTTAGAAAAAGGAAGTGGTGTGAGGAATGCTAATTCCGATTGTTATTCAGTTACACAATAAAAAGAGGCAGAAAGCGGTGCTACACCCGCTTAATAAGTCCCTTAAAAATGTTGATATTTCGTACATATACCTTCCAGTTTTTTATTAGTCAAACATTAAAGTGATACTTAATTGCATGTTCCATCTGGGACGCTTTAACCCCTTACACGTTGTTTCTTTTAAAACATGTAAGCCATACGTCGTAATCTGGCAGCACTAGGAGAAAGAGGCGGAGCTCGTTGTAACAGCCAATGCGCTACGAGCTGAATGCAAGCTTCTACTCCAAACATTCTCCGATCCGTTTTACTTCTGACATGTTGCGACGCTCAGCCTGCACTATGGGCAACCCGCCAAGCACAACGAAGTTGCGGGTTGCCAGCCGATCAGGCGACGTGCTTAAGCAAGTCGCCAGACTGCATCAGCAGCACCGACAAACGGCATGCTCACAGCGGATTACTTTCCAGTCGCCACACACGTGATCAGGAAGCAGTTAAATTAGGAATGCTACGGCCATTACATGCTGCAAGGGTTTTGACTGATTTACGCAGCTTTGGTTTCCTGAGTATTAAGACCAACGACTGCGCAATGTATCAGAGGCACCTTTATTTAGTTGCAGACAAACACCACGTCCTGCAATAGTAACACTAACTTGATAGACAGACGTTGTACTGTAGAAGAGTTCTGTGATTACACTTGACAGCTAAAATTATGTTGTTCTGCGCTATTAGTTTCTCATGGAATATGGAACAGGCACCGAATGAGATACTTTTGTGAGTGGATAATTGAAATAGTTGTGTTACATGTCTGTAGCCATACTAACTGCACGTGTCCACAGATTCCACAGGAAAAAAACATATCGGCTTGAATTGAGCGGAATACATGGCATTTGCAACTTTTATCACAGCAAGGGCAAGATCAAACGCTGTGAGCATGCTGTGAGATTTATTTACACTGCTATCTGAACCAGGCCCGTTGCGGGCAGAACATGTGAAGCGGTGACCCTGACTCACAATGTAACAATGTGACCTTATGGTTCCCCATGTTCAGTTTGAAATGAGACTTCACGTGTCAGTAGTAAGGCATACTAGACACAATATTTCGAGAAAACAGGTTCTAAGGCTTCATGGGCAGCTCAGGTACTGATAAATTTGGATGACCTGGCAGCACAGTGAAAAGGGCTGAACATTTACAAGATGATTTTTATACGAGGATATCCAGGTTCGTCATAGCTTCCATAGCTTTTCATTTTTTAAATTGTATTAAAAATGTTAGCAACTTTCAAATATAGTTAATGACCTAAAATACTATCAATTATATCGTAAATAATTAAAATCTGAATGACACTTAAGTTTTCTTTTTAAATAGTTGAATAATTTCACACGCATTTATAATGTCTGTAAAGCTTTCATTAGCACTATAACAAAATATACATAACATATGCACAAAATCGTTTTTGTCAATTTCGTGTTTTACACACAAGCGTCAGAGTGATATTATAACAAAAACACTAAAAACAAATATTTTCACTTGTTTAGTTAATTTACGCAAACAATGGAGAGTTTTCTTTGATCATACAGCCTGGAAGTGTCTATTTCATAGAAATAGACGATAACATTTAACGATCTTCTTGTTCAAACTTGTGACAGCTAGATATGTTCGTAAACAGGTTAAAAATCTAATAAACAGTATACTACATTATCCTTCTTTCATCGAAAATAACAAATACCTATGAAAACTGTACAAAAATACAATCAACCGTGCAACAACAGCTGTCATCGCCAATTGTTAATGAAATGATTCGGTATTCCTGGTATGCTTCCACACTTTCACCTTATGATTTAAGTAGTAACGTTTCAGGTCATTAACTTTGTTTTTCTTTCAACAACAGGCATAGCCGAAGTGGGGTGGTGTGTGTACCTCAACGATACAATACCTGTACAACCAAAGCAGAGGGATATATGTGGAGAGGCTAGACAAACGTTCCTGAAAATGGGCAGCAGCCTAGACTTTTCGATAGTTGTAGTGGCAACTGTCTGACTGAGCTGGCCTTATATCATGAGCTAGCGTGGCTTGCCATGCAGCTATATCGTGTACGGCTGAAACCAAGGGGTAACTACTGTCATTACTTTTCCCGAGGACATGCAGCTCTATTGGGTAAAATATTCCAAAGGTAAAACACATTCTGATCTCCAGTCGGGGACTACTCAGGACGATATCGTTATCAAGAAAAATGCAGGCATTTACGGATCGGAGCGTGGAATGTTATATCCCTTAAGCGGGTAAGTTATACATTCTGAAAGACAATGATAGCTAAGTTCGTTCGCAGAATGCACAGGGTTTCAAGTCGGGTGAGTACAGGATCATATATACAGAGTCAATTGGTGGGAGCGCAGGAGTAGGTGTAAAAATGAATAAGAAAACAGAAATGCGGGTAAGTTAGAATCCACAGCATAGTGAACGCATAATCGTAGCAATGGCAGACACGAAGCCAAAGCGACCACTATAGTACAAGTTTATATGCCAAGTATCTCTGCCGATGAGGGGAATATTATAAAAATGCATGATTACATAAAATAAGTTATTCAGGAAGTTAAAGGAAGGGGGATTGGACCTCGGTAGTAGGAAAAGAAAGGAGAGGATAACTAGTAGGTGACTATATACTGGGGAAAAGGAATGAAAAAGAAAGTCACTTTGTAGAATTTTGCGCAGAGAACAATTTTATGATCACAGTAACGTATAAAATATTTATTGAACAACTGATAATTTTGTTTGACTTCAGCATAGGTTAACTCTTTCAGTCACACTTTTACAATAGGAACATAATTACCAATGTCTGTTCACACTTGTACAATAGGAACATAATTATCAATGTCTGTTCATTGAAGCAACTGTTACAACTGAAATATCACAGCCAATAGAGGAATCATAATATAAGGTATTCAGTGATTGTGAACGTTATTTATTAGACGAATCATCATTACAAACATGCAAAACTAACAAAAACAAATTATTTTTTATTAAAATCTGCAAAACATGTTTCACCTTTGCGTAAGCAAAGAGGCACTTTACATGTACTACACTGCCATACAGTACGCACGGAAGATATTTTAGTGCTAAAATTGCAGCATCTTCTTGATGTGCTTCTTTCAGGTTGATGCTGACTGGATTCTAGACGAATTTCCTGTGGGACTGCAGGTTTGTGGCGTTTTATAAATGCAGGTCCTGGAGATGAGGCCCCGGAATTACGGCTGCTGTTCACTGAATCCGGCCCGTGTTTGTCTCTGACATATGCTGGTGCCAGTAGGCCCCGATATACTTCTCTCCGAAAGTCTTTCCGAATCAGCTTGTCGAGGTCTGGGCGTGAAGAGGACTGCGTTGTACCCGTTGTATTGATGTTTTTATCAGACACTCGAGACAAGGTACGTTAGCGCTATATTCAATGCAACTGGTATGCACTGACATTCATGCAATTACCCGGAATCTGTCATTTGTTTTGAAGCACAGTCCTAACAGACATACTAATTCAACCGTTTATCGCTGGATGGCGTGGAATAGAAGTACCGTGATCGAAAAGAGGTGGTTAGTAACACTAACCACCAAGACTGAAAGAGTTAACATGTATCGTGTAATAATTTTATTAAAACCTGTACAACGTGTAGGCGGCTAATTTGTACTCGACGTCATCACAAATAGTTGGATTAAGAAGGCTGAATACAAGGAGGTACAGGAAGTAAGAAAATTGACTTTATAATGGTAAGTCACATATTTCAAAACGATCTTTTAAAGAGAATAATTAAATTAAATGTTTGTAGAACTTAGCTTACAAACTACTTATGAGCTAGCTAAGACTAAGGACGGCACAAATATCCATGCCCGAGGTGGGATTCGAACCCCCGACCGCAGTAGCCGTGCAGACCGTGACTGGAGCGCCTCAGTCCCCTCGGCCACCGCGGCCGGCTCTTTTAAAGACATAGCCAGAGACAGATATAGACACTATTCATAATTTGTTATGACCGCTAGAGAGAACTTTCATATCATGTAGGTAGAAGGACAAGGCCCAATCTTCGATAACAGAAAATGTACTGTACTTAATTGATGAAAGACAAAAATATAAAAATGTAACACCTTAAGCAAGCAAAAGGGAGTACGGGTGGCACAAAATTAGGTTGACAGAAAGTGCAGACTGGCTAAGCAGGAGTGGCTAGAGGACACCTGCAAGTCCGTAGAAGAATGTTTGACCGCCTACAGGAAGATAAAGAGTCATTAGACCAGAACGTCAGCTGCATAAATATCAAAAGCTCAGATGGAAATCCAGTACCTAGCAAAGGTGGAAGGAATATATTGAGGGCCTATACAAGAGAAATATCGAAGGGGAAGAGGAATTAGAAGTAGATGACGATACTGCGAGAAGAATTGGACAGAATACTGAAAGATTTGAGTCGAGATGAGGCCCTTAAAGTAGATGGCATGCTATGCCCTCTGAACTGTTGATATCGTTGGGAGAGCCAGTCATGAAGAAACTATTCCACATGTGTGTAAAATGTATGTGACACGGTAAACCTTCAGACTTCGAGAAGAATATAATTATTACAGTTACAAATCAAGTAAAAAAAAAGAATTTGCAAAGTATTCACACGAATTATTTACAGCCGAAGGGAAAAACTGGAAGAATTCGACCTCAGGGAAGATCGGTTTGGATTTAGCAGAAATGTAGGAACACTTGCGGTAATACATTACGATGTATCTTAGAAGCTAGTTTAAGAAAAGGCAAACCTACGTATTTAGCTTTTGTAGATCTAGACAAAACTTTTAACAATGTTGACTGGAATACACTCTCTGAAATTCTGAAGTTTCTGTGATAAATATATGGAACAAAATCAGTTATAAAAGTCGAAGGGCATGAAAGGGACTCTGGTTGGGACAGGAGTAAGACAGGGCTGTAGCCTTTCCCGAATGTTATTCAATTTGTACGTTGAGCAACCTGTGAAGGAATACGTAGAGAAATTTGAAGAAGGAATAAAGTTCGGGGAGATGAAATAAAAAAATTGCGGTATGCAAAAAAAAAAATCCAATGTTTGTGAAGCTTATGAGACTTATCTGCGGGGTCATCAGTCCCTAAACTATTTTATACTAAAGACAGCACAAACATCCATGACCGAGGGGGATTCGAACCCCCGACGGGGAACGGCTTCGCGCACTGCAGCATAGCGCCTCAATGCGCTTGGCCGCTCCGCCGCAGCTGCGGTTTGCGTCATGACACTTTAATTCTGTCAGAGACAGCAAAGGAGCTAGAAGAGCTATTGAACGGAATGGACCGCGGCTTGGAGGGAGGTCATAAGGTGAACACCAACAAAAGCAAAACAATGGTAATGGAAATTAGTCTGAGAAAAAAACGGATGCTGAATAATTAGATTAGGTAACGAAACAATAAAAGTAGTCGTCATACGAGATGTGTTTTGTTATTTGGGTAGCAAAACAACTTCTTATAGCCGAAGCAAAGAAAACATGAAACGCAGAGTGACTAAGGGATGAAGATCATTTCTGAATAAGCAAAATTTGTTGTCATCTAATATTAATTCAAATGTTAGAAAATGGTTTCTGTTAGCTTTTCTCCGGTGTGTAGCATAGTCCAGATCCAGCTCCCACAAGTTTCACATCTTAAGAGCTCTAAGTATCGAAATTTAACTTCACTGCCTTTTCATTACTAGTCAATGTCATAAATTGCGTCATTGCTTCTGTCTCCTTAGAAATTTTATTCTCGCGTATTCGGTAAATAGTGTTGTGTAGAGTTTTCGTCTGTAATGTGTATATTTCAGTGACGGTTGCTTCAGTTTGTTAGCCAGTCAGTCCAGAGCCAGCTACCGCCATATTCACACCTTACGAGCTTTAAGTAGCAGAAATTAATTTGCTTGGTTCTTATTACTAGTACAATTTCTTAAAGTTCTATAGCTTTCTTTCTTTTTGTTTTGTCGATTTAATTGTTCGGGTTATGTATACTGCAGCCCCACAAAAAACGCAAAGTCGACCTCCGAAGAGCTAGACGTTGGATTATAAAGAGAAGACAAAAGTAAGTTAATGTTCGTAGTAGAATTTTCCTAAAGCAGCTTTGAACGTTCTCATTTGCCTTTGTTTTACGTGTATTTAGGTTAAATACTAATAGCTGTATCTTTTTGCTCAATAAAAGTTCCTCACATGTTATATGGAATTTTATTGCAATTCGTTTACAGTACCACCGCCTAAAAGTTTTACTATTTCTCCTTTATGATCTGTAGAGCGTTGCCAGACAGGTTATATACAATCAGGCCCAAAGGTAAGGAAATGAGAAGCAACCTGCTTTAGACGTAGCGACGCTATCGACTGGAAGTTAAGCCGTAATCTTTGTGACATTACAGATACTGGGAGGAGCTGATTGTTTCCATGTGAAAGGCGGGTTTTGTCAGGCTGTTGGGTTCCCCAGCCGGCCGGCTAACAGTTTGGACCTAGTGAATGGAATACAGGTAGGTAGGATTTTCCTAATCTGGTCGGATACCGGAAACGACGCTCTTGGCTTAGCGAGGGCGACTCTCCCATATTGCAACTGAAATACAGCATAGCCACACACACTATTCTAAAAATCCATACAAAATCAGGGAATGATCATATGGCAAATATAATTATATGAATGGATTCAGGAGACTTGTGAGAATCAAACGCCGTAATTATAATTTCAATATCCCTTACAGATAAAAAGCCGACAAATTTCAGAACTGTAATAATAATAATAAGACTTATATTTACAATTATTGATACTTAGTGTTTATCAGTAACAGTTTAAGAAGCAAATGGGCAGCATTGCACCACGCTACCTATCTTAAAAGACGTACCACTTTATTTCCATATTCTTTCAATAAACTTTATTTTACTCTCTTGTTTTCGTTGGGGTAGTAATATTCTTGTGTCAGTACATAGATTCCACCACAGAAACACAAACATGAGCACAGCAAAGCGCATTACATTTATATATGTATTTATTATATTTAATATTATTATTTGTAACGTCGTTTTATGTTGTAGACTGCCACTTAAATGTTTCATAGCCGAAAAAAAATAGTAGACATGCAGAAGATAATTTATACATAAACAATTATATGTATTTGTCGACAAGAACAGAATATATTTGCATAAAAAGCCATGATAAATTAAATATTAATTGTGTAACTGTATTTCGACGGCGGGTGTATATATTTGAATAGTGAGACGCCACTCTTAATAGCTACGTGAGCAAAGAGTTTCAGTCTCCACCGATTTTAGTATTGTTAAATATGTATTTGTTTGTTAAATGTAAACAACATTTGTAGGGAGGTGGTCAAATCATTTAATTCTGTGATATTCAAATGTTTAGTATTTTGGAATGGAAATTGTATTTTAAAGATGAGGCGTTAGGATGCGCGGAAGGATAAAATTTTGTATGCAGGGAGAACACGATTTCGAACGCTTGGGAAGGGACTCGTAACTTGGACGTGGTGGTGAAAGGTTGTGAGGCTGGGCGGTCTGAAGCCGCGTTACGAAGAGATAAGCACGTGTGCACTTTGAATATTTACTGGAGTGTGACTGAAGAACTTAGTGTCTGGTGGAAAGTGGTAAACTATGCACGGTAATAGGGCTATGGAACTGTGATAATTCAACAATCGTGTACTCGTATGATGACAAACTGTGTGTTATAACAAATACTGTAATTAATCGCGGATTAAATTGGAACTGCAATGTTCGAAGGACTTCACTAATTTACGAGTAATAATTTGGAACTTTTACTCTCGAGTGCGTGTGATACTTATAGTGTCACTCATGAACAATAGTTGGAGAAATATTCAGTTATTTACCGATGTATAAAGTAGGACTATCTCCGCATTTCATGTCCAAAATGAGTAATAAACTCTATTTATAAAGAATTACTTCGTGAGTGAATCACTTATTTATCTTAGCATCCATTTTGTTGGTTATTCAGAGGTTTAATTTACGTTTGCTTAAATATATTTTCACGTCATCATATGCAGATTGATAGACTGGCTAAACTACAGATTGATCTTGTTTAAACAGATTGGGTAGCTGTTTATGGCATAGAAGCTGACATACATAATTCACCCCTATGAACAGAGACAACGAGCCAAAAACCTTTTACTACCATGAGTTATGTATTGCCCAAAACAGATAGGTAGGTCGCATCTTCCTTGCTTCCTTTCATAAGTAGCCAGGAATTTCAATTAGCCTTTACCATTTTTTAGACTCTTGCTCTTTGTGCTACCTTATTGTATAAAAGTTAGCCGTGAACTTTGTAAGTGTAGGGTAAGGGGTTGTACCTTGGGACATTTTTTACATTTTAATTTTTATACTATAATTTTTTTGCAAGAAATTTGAAAATTTACCCCATCACAGGCACCAATTTTAGGTAATATTGAACGAACATCAGTTTAGGCTAGCTCCAATATTTACACAATTACTCACCAATAAAGACTTTTGTGACACTTGTCCTAAGGTACAACATATGGTTTCACCTTGGGACAGTGGTGGTTTTAACTTGGGACACTGTGAGTTATTTCAATTCCTTAGTTTTATGAATGAAAAATCGCATTGGAATTAGGCAGTACATGTTTATTTGTTAGTCCAAATCCACAGCCACACCATAGTTGCAATGCACAGCCCTTACTGAATAAGAAAGAAGTTCTTTCTCGTGCTCTGTGGAGAAGACTTTTTGTGTAGCACTGCTGGCTTCATATTTGAAATGAGTTTGACCAGAAAATTTTGGATGTTCCTAGGAAACGTACTTTTCGACACTCCATATACTTCTGCCACTTCTCGTATAGATAGTTTCTGTGTAATAACCTCATTGGCAGCTTCCTCCATGTACTCCGCATCTGGTTTTTCTATTTTCCTTCCCACCTTACTTCTACCCATCTAAAGATAAACGAACGTAAGTTAAACTGTACACGAAATTTCCCAAGGTGCAACAAGAGAAGTGTCTCAAGGTAAAACGAAATACAAAATAACAGAAAACAGTATCCTAAACTATGTACACATTTATATCTTTATAACTTATGGTATCAATAGTTTACGTAAACAATGCCCTACAACACTGTATTTAAGAAATATCAATAATGATGCTTAGCTTTTATTTATATCTTCTAAAGATAGTGGCTAAATTTTACTTTCAAACACGAAAACGTAAAACTCGTCCTCAGATCTCAAACATCATCCAACATGGCCTCCTATTCCCTCTGAAGTCAGAAGGGGTAAAATACAGGGAAAGGAGAGTTATTTACAACTTGTACAAAAGTCAGACCGCAGTTATTATCATCAGTTGGGGAGGGAGTAAGACAGGGTTGTAGCCTTTCTCCGATGTTATTCAATTTGTACATCGAGCAGGCGGTGAAGGAAAGCAAGGAAAATTGTGAATAGGGATTACAGTTCAGGGGGAAGAAATAAAAACAATGCGTTTTGCTGATGACATTGTAATTCTGTCAGAGACAGCAAAGGACCTGGAAGAGCAATTGAATGGAATGGAAGAGAGCGTATAAAATGAACATTAACAAAAGCAAAACAAAAATAATGGAATGCGGTCTTAGAAAATCAGGCGATGCTGAAGGATTTAGATTAGGTAACGAAACAATGAAGGTGGTAGATGAGTTTTGTTACTTGGGTAGTAAAATAACATGCGATGGTCGCAGTATAGAGGATATAAAATGCAGAATGGGAATGGGAAGAAAAGCATTTTTGAAAAAGAGAAATTTGCTAACATCGAATATTAATTTAAGGGTAAGGAAGTCTTTTCTGAAGGCATTTGTGTGGAGTGTTGCCTTGTACGGGAGTGAAACATGGACGATAAGCAGTGCGGACAGGAAGAGAATAGAGGCTTTTGAAATGTGGTGCTACAGAAGAATGCTGAAGGTTAGGTGGGTAGATCGCATAACTAATGAAGAGGTACTGAACAGAATTGGTGAGAAAAGGAATTTTTGGCATACCCTGACCAAAAGAAGGGATCGCTTGGTAGGACACATTCTTAGACATCGAAGAATCGTAAATTTAGCATTGGAGGGAAGAGTGTGGGGTAAAAATCGCACAGGGAGACCGAGACGCGTATAGTAAGCAGATTCAAGTGGATGTGGGTTGCCTTTCCTATGAGGAGATGAAAAGGCTTGCTCAGAATAGAGTAGGGTGGAGAGCTGCATCAAACCAGTCTCCCGACTGAAGACAATAACAACAACTTTACTTCGTAGTTCTTAGAGTTGCCACTAGAGTTTACTGCTTTTATTAAAAAAGTGTCCCAAGGTAAAAACGTCCCAAGGTACAATCCTTTCCCTATGTAAAAATAGAAACATTCTCACAATGTGTTGACGCCCCCACCAGCCCCACTTTCTTGTATTATCGTGTCAGAATATCTCTAAGGAGCAGCTTAGTGGCAAGTGTCACCGGCCTGAGCACGCTACTGAAGCGCATTTGAGAGACGCCTGACGATCGCCGCTCAGCACGCGAGCACAACGTGGTGCACGCCAGCCATTATCTGCTGACAGCCGTCTGACTCACGATGACGAACTCCCTTTCCAGTTCCCTTCAGAAAATGTGTTTGGCTCCACAGTCAGTATTTAAGGGTAATGCGTCAGGACAGGCAGGAGCCCAGTAGGCCTACCAACATGATGACAATACCGGACGGATTTACCTGTTGTTGATTGTTCAATCTCAAGTACTTCACAAAAAAAAATAATAGCGGATTTCAGTAGGTACCAAGCCAGCAAATACAATAATATCAAAATGAAGTGCGAATTGTGTATAAAATAACAAGTGCAACATTGCTTCAAATCTGTCAGCATTTTGTAAGCTGTCGTGTTCTTAACTTGTGCAATGTTGCACTTGTTATTTCATACTCATTTTTTTAACACGATGACCAGCTTGTAATATGTATTTGACCAGATGATGGTGACACAGTTCACCGAAACCGGTCGTCAGTAAATAAATTATTAATGTGCGATCTTGGCATTTCATTTTGAAAAACTATAAATCGATCAGATCGCCTCCAAACCCGACTATGTCAGGAAATCTTAGATGCAATAAAAATGTTCCATAGTTTTTTTTTTTTTTCATGGAATGATCTATAAGTACAAAACTTGGTACTTTCAGGAAAGTTCGACCAGTTTAATTTTTTAACAGTAATAAATTCGCTACGTTCATGGAGTCATCAGTTTTCTCCTGTTAATGTTTTTATCTCAAAATTCTCCAAAGTGTGTTTATGAAATGTTTTAGCTACCAAAGGGCGGGAATCTCGAGTGATTCCACATAGTTCAAGACATTTTCTGTTTAATTAAAAAGGTGAGTTAACGGAACGTCGCTGTGCAGTAGAGTGCGGGGGTGTTTGTCAGCCAAAAGACCCTGTAAATATAGATATTCTTATCTTGAAAGATTGGAATATCACAGTATACTCAGCACAACCATATCTCTATACTTATAAGACGCATTTATTGTCTATCTATCTGTTCTCTTATAACTCAAGATCAAGACAATCAAATAACGTGAAATTTTGTACACGTACACAAAATTACATGGGGAACGTTCTTAATTTTTTTTTTTTTTTTTTTTTTTTTTTTTTTTTTTTTTTTTTTTTTTTTTTTGGAAAACCAACCCTCCAGACAATTTGAGAAAAAGTGGAAGTGCGTTTTCAATGTGTCCGTGTAAATCTATATCTTTGCACTGATCTTGATGAAATTTTGATTTTGCACAATTGACCTTCAAAACAAGTGGAAGGACACTGTCGACATAAAATTTCGTTCAGTGCATGCTAGAGGGCACTTATGGATTTCGCCAAAATCCACAGTTTTGCTCCAATCTTGATCAAATTTTGTACACTTGACCTTCAAAACTAGATGAAGGTTACTGTCTATATCAAATTTCGTTCGGTTGATGGGAGAGAGTACTTAGAGACTTCGTTTGCAATCTCTATACATATGACGCATTTTTGTACGCTTCTACAGAAAACGTTATTTTAAACCCGAGCAAAGCCGGGTACTTCCAGCTGGTATACAATAAATGACAATACATGCTACCTGAAGAAATTCTCTACTTTGAAATAGTCATAAGAACTAATACCGCCATATTTCGTGGCAGATTAAAACTGTGTGCAGGACCGAGACTCGAAATCGGGGCCCTTGCCTTTCCCGGAAATGTGCAATATCGACTGCGCTACCCGGGCATGACTTAACGCTCCGAACTTACAACTCTTCTTTTGCCAGTACCACGTCTCCTATATTCCATCACAGAAGTTCTCTCGAAAGCCTTGAAGTACTAGCATTTCTGGAAGAATGGCTATTTCTGAACATGGCTTAGCCACAATTCCGGGAAGGGAGTAATACATCTTAAAACTTCTTGTGACAGACGACAATTTTAGACTCATTTAGCGCAGAAGGGGAAATCCGTGTCAAAAGAAAAGATAAAAAACATCGCTGAGGACAACTATAAATACAAATGGAATGAAAAGTGCGAAGATCTTCCTGTTTAACAAGAATGACAAGATACAGTTCTTAATCTGTCAGAAGGGGACCTACCACACGAAAATTGCATCATCACTAACATTAACGGACAAAGATAAAGAATATCGTACAATATGATTTAGACATGTATGTGCCGAATAAATTAACAAATTTAAAAGTAGCCAAAAAACTATAAGATTCCAAAATTCTTGTAACAAGAGCGACAGTATTGTGAAACGTGCAACGTATTCGAAAATAAAGTTCTCTGCACCGACTTGACAGAAATTCTTAAAAACGTTCGTCTTAAGCTAAATCAGTATACGGATCAAACTCGTATGTCCAGACTCTGTGACTATATTGGCGTCGAAGGAGACGAAATATTCATTCTATGCACTGTAGTTCATTCTATAAATCGACACAAGAACGAAAAGACGTCAAAAATAAATGACCAAGTGGAAGATGTAGTGGGACATGTATTTAACCATCCACTATTTTCCTCATAAAGCTCAATTTCGCAGTTATTCAGTAATTAATTACGGAATATATTGTTTTGAATGTTATTAATGTTTGAGTACATATACTTGTGTGAATTTTATTCGCCTTTGTTTGTTTCGTGTGTAACGACGGTGCTGCAGCAGTACGCAGTGATGAGTTCTCCGCCGACGTCAGCGAGAAAATGCTGGTCGCTATCGTTGATTAGCCGAAGGTCGGCGCGTTGAACTATAAGACATTGCCTGCTGTTGCGGACCGCGATTGACATTTTTTTAACATTAACAATGCATATAAAATGTAAATGAAAGCCGGCCGCGGTGGCCGAGGAGACTGAGGCGCTCCAGTCACGGTCTGCACGGCCACTACGGTCGGGGGTTCGAATCCCCCCTCGGGCATGGATATTTGTGCCGTCTTTAGTATAAGGTAGTTGATAAGTAGTTTGTAAGTTTAGGAACTGATGACCCCGTAGTTAAGTCCCATAAGCTTAACCAACATTTGAACATTTTGTAAATCAAAAATGTGAAGTCCTTTTTCGTATTCCGTATTGTGATGAAGTCTCGTTGCAATAGTGATTTGTAATACTGAATTATGTGATATTACTTACGTCACATATATTTAAAATAAAAAATTTAAGAAGAAGTTACTGATGAGTGTCTACGATTTCTAAATATTGAATCAAGATGTGTAAATGATTTTTCTCAAGTGGTGATAATACTGAAGTGAATTTTGAATGTGGTCTGAAAGATTTACACAAACGTTGTGTGTCATTAAAGTGGCACGATTATTGATATTAAGATATCGACAACAGTTATAGACGAGCTATAAAATAAACAGAATAGCATAGCAACTGAAATTAAAAGTTTGACTCAGGGTTTGCCAACCTATTAGATGTTACTGTGGAATCTAATTTTGAGTTAATTCATTTATCAATTTGAGAAACGATATTACGAAGAATATGAAGACTCGTATTATAAATTTTGGTGCTGGGATGCTAGTTAACTTCGGTTACTAAGTCACGGACATTCAAGAAGCTGTTTGTTTATTATATCTGAAGTTACTTAAAAGCTAGTACCAGCACAATGTGGCTATAAGGCGACAGGGCACAACTGGAACGATATAAATTCTTCAGTTGCCAACGGACTTGCATAGAAAAAAATCGACGGAACAAGAAGATTGCTGTTTGAGGCTACGAGGGCTATCGACGTTCTCAAGTTCTGTCAAAAAAAAAATGTTCAAATGTTTGTTAAGCTTATGGGACTTAACTTCGGGGTTATCAGTCCCTGAACTTACAAACTACTTATCAACTACCTTATACTAAAGACGGCACAAATATCCATGCCCGAGGGGGGATTCGAACCCCCGACCGTAGTGGCCGTACTGACCGTGACTAGAGCGCCTCAGTCTCCTCGGCCACCGCGGCCGGAAGTTCTGTCAACAACGCGACTATCTGGTGTAGTGCAGCCAAGGCGGACGGACTCGCAGTTTTGAACGAGGCTACATCCTGTCGAGCGGAGCAGCAGATTGCTGTTCCCGAGAAATTTCTTTCCTTTGTAAAAACAGGCCCTGTGCGACCGCAACGTAGCTACCGGGCGTACGAGACGTCAACGTTGCAGCCGGTTGAACGAGTTTCCGGAGTTGCAGCCGGGCGAGGGGGAGCCAACAGATACCGCCACAACCAATCGACCATCGAGCTGCACGAGCCATCTGACGCAGTACCACCACAGCGCAACCTCGCAGTTGTCTCCAAATTTGCCAGCAGCAGCAGCAACAGCAAATAATTGCTGTTGATCTACAAACAGCGAAACTACTGATTAAATAAATTTATAAATCCTGTGAGTTATTTTCAAAAATGTGAGAATTGACAATTTTATGAATTCATAAAGTATCTATTGTTATTTTTGTTTAATTTTGGTGTTAATTATTATCTTATCGTGTCTAATGACGAAGTGTCAGAAGAGGATATACCTCTACAAACTAGATTATTGCAGGATGTATTACTGCAGCTTAAAGAAATGAGAGAATCTCACAGTTCTGATATGTGTAAATTAAAAGCTGAATTGATAGGACAGATAGCCGATGATAAGGATAAAATAGGTTCTGATATGTCTGAATAAAAAGGTGAATTGTTAGGACAGATAGCTGATGCTAAGGATAAAATTGGTTTTGATATAAAAGATCAATTAGATGCTAGCAGAACAGAGCTTATTAATAAAATTGATTTAATTGATACATAGAGACTTTTCAAAGAGAAACCCGTAATGAATTAGTTAGCCTCAATGCTAGACTAGAGGAGCATATACAAAATTCTAAAGAGGAGAAACAGCTAATGAAACAGGAATTTATTAAAAAGATCGACAATATTAATATCTTTGTTAATGAAGAAATACAGAAAAATAATGAAAAAATCCAAGAGGAAATTGTTAGGCGGATGAAGGTTGTTCGCAGCCAAATGTTAGCACACCTCCAAGAAACGTCTGTTAATTTAGCGGGTTCTCCTCACATTAATAAATACTACTTTGAAAAAATTACAAAAAGGTTAGACGAAGGTCAAGTAGAAAGAGATACATTAAAAGATGCTATTAATGACATGTATACTGTGTTAGAAAATATAATAAATCAGATGATCGAGCAAAGGATTTACATTGTGACACCGATAAAGAAACTTCTCTGACTGATAGAATATGAAACACGGAACTGGGTTCGCAGCAGATTACAAACTGATTATCGACTTTTGCTAATAATAATAAAGAAGGGTTTTCTAGTGAAGTCCTGTGTGATGATACTATAAAAACTAATAAGAATGATAGTCGAACCATTTTTGTTTGTGGAACTAACAACAATAATGAAATAAATACTGCAACAAACAAAGGTGATTCGACTTCATCTATGCAAGAGTCGATAATACGTAAACCCATATCAGCCGATGGCTGGGAAGAATTTAATGTGATGACTAATTCTAATATGGCAAAAAGGTTTCTGGTATTCAATCCGAATGGGGAACTTCACCCTATAATTTTCATAAAATCATTTCTTAATGCACTTCCTCCAAATTGGAATAGCAATAAACGTATACAATTTGTAAGAGGGCAACTCGAAGGCGAAGGTACAGAGTGGGCTATTTTACAAAAGAGTGAATTTAAAGATTGGGAAGACTTCATACAGCAGTTTAAATATAAATTTTGGTCGATAGGAGAAAGGAGAACAACAAAGAATGGCTTTAGAAATATTGGTTACTCGTCCATTGTCTAAGTGTAGGAGAGGTTATCGTAAATACTTCAAGTGATTTCTTAATGGAATAAAGCTAATAGATCCACCTATGAATGTAGAGTGCTTATCAGTAGACTACAATACTATATGAAAGAAGTTCTAAATAAGATAAAGTATGCAAAAAGTTTTTTTTATTATTGTTTGAAGGTCCTTATGTGGTCCACAAGATTTTACATCCAAAGGCTTTCATACTTAAAGAACCGTCTTCAAGAATTATTAAAGGGTTTTACAATGTTGATCAAGTTAAGGTCTTTGTACCTCGCATTAAATAATTACGTTTATTGTACCATATTAGGGAAATTGACGGATAATAGAAATACTTTGAAGAATGACGGATAACGAATGACCTAGAGTTGTACTCTTATTCTTAGGGCTTGGGTCCTTGAGATAACGCTACACCGTCCGATCTGTAGTGGGTCCACGACAATCTAGTTTGACATTATGTGCCCTCCGGTGGTGTAGTTCGTTTATCAAAGGGACATGGGTGTCCTGAAGTGGGGGAAGGGAAGGGTATCTGTCTTTGGGGATCTATCTTCTATCCTTCTTCGACATCGACAAAATACATCTTCTTTCATTTCCTTTCTTACTTCTCCTTTTAGGAGCACCATGCTATCTGTCCCTCTTTTCACATTAAATAGTTCTATTGCAGAACCATACCCAGTTATATTCCGTCATTACGAAGTCTGTTCTTACAGATTAGCCCGGGAGTAATAACTCAGGACGTGACTTAAAAAAAATGTTCAAATGTTAGTAGCTCTATCGGACCAAACTGCAAACTGCGTGTTCATCAGTCCGTAGCTTACAAACTACTTAAACTAAGGTAAACTCACCTACGGACGAACACACACACCATGCCCCAGGGAGGACTCGAACCTCCACGGCGAGCAACCGAGCGCTCCTCAGCGAGACGCTTTAAACCGCTCGGCTACTCCACCGCGGCGACGTGACTTAAGACAATGACTTAGTACTAATAATATTTATTTAATGGAGAGTAACAGAACGTAACATTACTTCCGTATAATCAAACGTAAAGCATACTTTAAACACTTTGAAGCAGCAAAAATAAACAATACTCCAGAGTATTTAAAAAAATGTTGTGCGGAACTCTGTCTCCCTATAATAGAGAGAATGCTGATTGCTATCGCTGATTAGCCGAAGGTCGGCGTGCTGAACTGGAAGACATTTCCTGCCGTTGCGGACCGCGATTGATATACTTTCTTAAAACATTATCAGTGCATATAAAAATGTAAATGGCTGTAACGGATCGTGCAACCACGTTTTGATCCCTGAGTCAACAGATGGGGACGTTTGCAAGACAACAACAATCTGCACGAACAGTTCGATGACGTTTTCCAGCAGCATGGACTATCAGCTCGGAGACTATGGCTGCGGCTACCCTTGAACCTGGGTGCACGAATGGTAAAACGACATTTTTTGGGATGAATTCAGGTCCTGTTTACAGCATCATGATGGTCGCATCCGTGTTTTACGCACATTGGAAGCGTGTATTCGTCATCGCCATACTGGCCTATCACCCGGCGAGATGGTATGGGGTGCCATTGGTTACACGTCTCGGCCACCTTTTATTCGCATCGATGGCATTTTGAATAGTGGACGTTACATTTCAGATGTGTTACGACCCGTGGCTCTACCCTTCATTCGATCCCTGCGAAACCTATATTTCAGCAGGATAATGCACAACCGCATGTTGCAGGTCCCGTACGGGCCTTTCTGGATACGGAAAATGTTCGACTACTGCCCTGGCCAGCACATTCTCCAGATCTCTGACCAATTGAAAACGTCTGGTCAATGGTGGCCGAGCAATTGGCTCGTCACAATACGCCAGTCACTACTCTTGATGAACTGTGGTATCGTGTTGAAGTTGCATGGGCATCTGTACCTCTACACGCCATCCAAGCTCTGTTTGTCTCAATGCCCAGGCGTATCAAGGCCGTTATTACGGCCAAAGGTGGTTGTTCTGGGTACTGATTTCTCAGGATCCACGCACCCAAATTTCGTGAAACTGTAATCACATGTAAGTTCTAGTATAATATATTTATCCAATGAATACCCGTTTATCATCTGCATTTCTTCTTGGTGTAGCAATCAGTGGCGGCTGGTGGGCCATTTATTAGGAGGGGCGGCATGCCTCTTCAATTGTACTCGACATTTTGTCCCTTCAGAACATTTCTTGAACGGGGAGAATATAGCATTAATTTTATTAGCTAGTTACGTAAGTTAACCATCTAACACGACTTTTTCCTCCTATACCAAAATACGAACAAATTTACGCACAAATATGTCGTTTTTAATATTTTCTGCAGGCAATGGAAACCTTGTAACTCCATTTTATTAGCTTTCACAAGAGACCCAAAACTGTACCTTAAAATAATATAAAGTAAGAAGTAAATTCGTTGTGTGTGTAACTATGTAAGTGTTGAGAGAACACTAATGCTTCGTTACTGAAATTAGAAGACTGTCACCAACAAATGTAGTAATACCATTGGTATGCTTATATATTGGTGTGTTTATATGAAGCAGGATTAAATTTCCTAGTGAAACTACTTTTGCTTTTGCACACATTTTGTGTCTGTACAATGTTCAAATCATGTCTCGGTGGTGCTAACCTTTTTAATTCCAACTTTTCTTCAAAAGTCAATTGTTTACTACCAAATGTTAAAATGTAGTTAACGCTATTTATATTATTCATTCTAAATAGGGAACTAGAAAAACAGGCAACAACACGCACCTTCACAACAACGATACTACTATCACACGCAGGGCACCTGTTAGAAACTGCCTGACCGGTGCCGGTGCGCCTTTGTATATTTCGCGCCCTAGGCTCGGACGCCGTCCTAAGCGCCCCGGTTCAGCACACTACCCCCACCCAACCCCCAGTACCCCCACTCACCCCAAGCGCCCGTAGCCAGCCTTTAACGGCGCGGACGGATCGCGTAGAGTCCGACAGTCAGTCCATTCTGAAAACATTCGGTGAGCCTGGCTGGCAGACTACCTAGACTAAAAACATTGGTCATTCACATACACGGGTTGCTGCTACACGAAAATTATTCAAGTCGATTTGTGATTAACGATTGGTACGTATTCCGTGTTGGATATTTTTGGGAGGGCGCCGCCCCAGAGTCCTTAAGGAGTAGCCGCCACTGGTAGCAATTTTAATGGCCAGTAGTGTATCTTGTCCAACAAGATCTCTGAGTCTCATCCCTTTAGATTTATACCTATAGTGATGTTTGAAAGGAGATGTGTACAAAGAAGAAGTAAACACAAGAGCCGATTTGATCCTTAGGACTATGAATAGAGGAACATCGCAAAGACGACCTCAGAAAAGCTACTCGTAGTGGAACGTGAATTTATGTTGGTGAAGTTTTGGAAAATGAACTCTACATGAAGTTTGTGTTACTAAAAATTGTATTTCTGTACTGCATAAATATTGCACACATGTTATATGACATTTTTATTGCAATTTGTCTATACTACCACATGCTAAAATATTAACTATTTATACTGTAGTAAATAAATATGGTAACCAGTCACAAGATTTTTGTAAATCAATTTATTTCACCGTTACTAGTTTCGAGCCTCAGCCCATCCTCAGACGGTACTGTTGATTTCAGATCTACATTGGTGTCCTGAAATAACATACTTCTGTGAATCCATAGGTTAGAAAATTTATATATTTATGTCCTACATATAACGACGTCTTCTTGCTTGTTTTGTTTACCCATCAATTAAGGTTACATCTATGCTTATACACTTACTTCATAAAGGTCTTCTTTATAGGAGATATATATGAGTTTTTGTATCGCTCCTCGTTATCTGTGAGGTACACTAAATTCAAAATACAAAAACACTACTATAATGTCTCAAGAAGACCTTTCTGTAAAGTAAGTTCAGTGTATAAGCATAGATGTCGTCTTAATTCATGTATAAACAATACAAACAAGATAACTGTTATATTTAGGATACAGATATATAAACTTTGTAACCTATGGATTCATACGACTTTGTTATTTTAGGGCACCAATGTAGATCTAAAACCAGTACTAGCATCTGATAATGGGCTCAGGTCCGAAACTAGTAACGGTTAAATAAAGTTATTTACAGAAATCTTGTGGCTGGTTGCAGTTTCTATTTATTACAGTGTTATTACGAAAATCAGCTGCGGTGTTGTCAAACAAAAAACGGATGAAATAATGTATTTACTTACAATGTAAACTTTCACGGCCGGCGTTTTCTTCAGATAAAACTTCCGGTTTGAGAGGCCGTGGTCCTTGCATAAAACTTCTTATTGACGTTTCGTCTCCATCTGTGGGTGACATCGTCTGAAGTCTTCCGACTACCGCCAATGTGGCTGGAGAAGGTCTCGCACTAATATAGAGCATAGAGGGCGCCAACTATAATTACGTATGTATGTGGCTATCTCTGGATGTTGTCGTCATTCTAGATTTCTTTTAATCGATTGTCGTTTTCTTGGCGTATAGTCGATATCCATATTTTGTGTCACTTTAAACATCTTTTCTGTTAAAATTGTTCTGGTCTTTTTGAATCTCAATGACTTTCCTATAAATGCGTGATAATACGCTCGTCTCATTAAATTTTATTTCTTGATTTCCATCCTGGAAAACACGTTCTACTGCGGCAGATTTTTCGGTGTGTCTCAGGCGACAGTTCCTTTTATGTTCTGTTAAACGGGCGTTGACGCTTCTTTTCGTTGTACCAATATATACTTGACGACAACTACGTGAAATTTTACATACGCCAGGTGTTGCTAGGGGGTGATAGACGAAATATGAATGTCGACTACAAGTAAAAAAAAAAAAGACAATCGATTAAAAGTAATAAAATGTTCAAATGTTTGTACAGCTACGGGGTCATCAGTCCCTAAACTTACAAACTACTTATGAACTAGCTAATTCTAAGGACGGCACAAATATCCATGCCCGAGGGGGGATTCGAACCCCCGACCGTAGTGGCCGTGCAGACCGTGACTGGAGCGCCTCAGTCCCCTCGGCCACCGCGGCCGGCTAAAAGTAATCTAGAATGACAACAACATTCAGAGATAACCAAATAACCGGTATCACGTGATGACCGTTGGCGTCCTCTGTGCTCCCTATAAATGTGAGAGCCCCTTGAGACGTAACAGACCACTTAGGGAAACACCTAAAGATTGTATATTTGCATGTAGGCAACACCAATACAATTTGTAACTCTTGTAAGAAAATCCCTATGTATTACCCCAATGCTGATCTACAGATATCAGATAACTTTGGTTTAAGACTGTTACCAGATTATAAACACACCACAGAAACTAATAACTGCTCAGTTAATGTTCATCCATTGGTAGGAGGCAGAGTTATTGCATATTAAAGCTGTATTCCGGAATATAAAGTAAGCACATGTAGAATTAACAGATAGTAACAGAAAACATATTAAATGATATTAGATTCTCATCAAACTCAGTACATGGACTTTAAATGCCGTCTGATCCATTAATGTAATACTGGCAATAATTTATTATGTGAATTCCGAAGACTTAATCTGAAACCAACATGACCACATGGTCAGCTTTTAAGCATTAATTGGAAACTATGATATTTATAGAACTAAAAGAAAATATCAATAGTTAAGCTTGCAAAAACATAAATCTGTACATGTTAGGAATTATATTCATGACATAATTCTCGCGTTATTAACGTCTTTATGAATCATCATGTATTGCTTAATTGTAGTAATTCTTATCAAAGTGATCGTATTTAAAAGAATAAACATTTAATGCTCTACTTACCAATATTGTGTATATCTTGTAACAAATCCGTTGTTAATGATAAATGTATAACTTCCTGGTTCTAACAATAATATGTATTGTTGTCACATGTCAAAATAGTATATAATGATCCAAGCAGAGAGATTCGGGGCGTCATTATTAAGGCTGTCTTTGGGCAGTCAGTATGTAAGTCAGTATGCAGATCGATTCCAACTATGTAATGTATCAATGAGTATAGTTTTATGAAAAGTGCGACTTGTGTTTTGAGTTCACATTAAGTGATGTAGGTCTGTAAGATATCACCCAGCACGCAACCTTAACCCGAATTTCAGGCACATGGAGAAGTTTACAAGCGAAGCATTCTACGAGATACACCCAACCTACGACAATCTGGTAATGTGTTGAACTTAATAATTTTGTAATTGTAACCTTGCTACGTGAAAGTGACATTTATTTAGCATTAGCTTATGGAAGCTATCAGTTTCTAGCAGGTACGTTACAGCCTCCAGCAACACTGGCAGCGCCTCGACTACGGCGAACTTCTCGACGCCAGTGGTCACGCCGTCTACTCCCTCAGTGGATGGAGGCGGTCATGGCCGCTGTGGAGGTGCTGTCAAGACCTCTGCAACGCCGTCGCCGCCTTTGCGGCCGAGAGGGAGGCGTGGAAGTCTGAAATTGCCGCTGTCCACCGCCAGCTGCAACGCCTGCGGACCGAAATGCAGTCCATCAAGGAAGCGTCCCTCCCTGCTCCCCTCTCCAAGGGGGTGCGGGCGGAAGTGGACGTTGCGACTCAAACGGAAGCCACTGCGACGCCTGCCCCACGTCGAAGTTCGGCCTTTGACAGTGCAAGCCGCCATGGACTAGTGCTTGCCTGAAGAGGAGCTGCCGGATGCGGCCGCCCCCTCCCAGGAGGGACCGTCGGCAGCTTCGGTTGCTTCGGCCGACGTCGAAGACGACGAGGACGAGGAGGCAGGTGAAGAATGCCTGCTGCTGCCCCGAGAGCACAGCGTCCCTCAGGCACTCGCCATGATCTCACGTTCAATTGAGGTTGGCACCTATCCCCACTGGGACACGCAGATTCCCTTCACACCTCGCTACGCTTTCCCTCCCTCTCCGTATCTGCGTTGACATCAGTTGTAGTTTCTACGGATGTATTCAAAGCTGGTTAGTGCACCATAACCTTGCTGTCGACCTTGAAGTTCTGGTCGATGTCCTGTCTTCACCCACGAAGAGTGGAACTCCCTCTTCCGGGACCTCCTGTGTGTCGCCGGCATTATGGTGAAACCTTCAGTGAAGGTTGTGGAGCCTCTGAGGCCTGGCAAGTTCATGTACTCCAGGTGGGCGCCGTCGAAGACCCGCCCGGCACAACAGGAAAGGACGACGCCACGGAAGAATACCAGTTGGCGGAAGTCGTCCGTCCTAGGGGAGGCCCCTGCCCGTCTCCCACCACTGGTGGGGGGGAGGAGGAGGGGGATTGGTCACCACCTCCTGATATGGTCTCATCGGCCGACCCGCCGAGACGCCCTAAGGCATGTGACTGATCTGGGAACATGGCCCCTAGTGGGTTAATACTACAAGTACACCATGGAATAGTAAGCCCTCAGTACAACCCCATACTGCTTCAACAAGCCTTTCAATATAATAATTGGAAGTAGGGATCAGTGGGAGAAAATAAATCGACACCGTACGGGGGATATTGTCTGGTTCACTGACGGGTCGAAATCAGACCAAGGCGTTGGGGCCGGGGTATACAGGGTGCAGCCAAGACTGGAGGGCGTCATTTATCTAGGGAAACTGGCCTCTGTATTCCAAGCCGAAATCACTGCCATCAGGTCGTGTGTCGAGCAGAATTTGCATAGGTGCTACAAATACCGTAGCATCTATATCTATTCAGACAGCCAGGCAGCCCTGAGATCACTGGAAAATCCTGCAACAAGATCTAAAATTGTTGCAGAATGTCACAGGGTTCTGGTGGAGCTAGGGGAAAGCAATAGGGTAAACCTATTGAGGGTCCGTGGCCACTCTGGGATCAGTGGCAACGAACATGCCGACAGATTAGCCACGATGGGGACAGATACTCCATTTATTGGACCGGAACCTGTCCTGAAAATCACCAAGGCAATGCTCAAATTGGAGCTACGTAACTGGCTCAGAAGACAGCACGTAGAATATTGGACCAAAGTCTATCAACAAAAACATGTTTTAAAAGAACCTCTGTAATCCTGGGCCTGAACAGGAGAGAGATTAGACTCATGGTTGGATTGCTGACAGGCCATGGGAATTTCAAAAACAACTACATACAATGGGAATAACAGAAGAGGAAAATGTTCAAAAGTTTGTATAGCTTATGGGACTTAACTATGGGGTCATCAGTCCCTAAACTTACAAACTACTTATGAACTAACTAATCCTAAGGACGGCACAAACATCCATGCCCGAGGGGGGAATTCGAACCCCCGACCACAGCGGCCGTGCAGACCGTGACTGGCACGCCGTAGACCGCTCGGCCACAGTGGCCTGATGTAACTTTATGATATTTAAATATCCGAAAGAACAGAATGGTAGTTTGCTATTTACTTCTTATAAAACTCAGGTAAATATAATGAAAAATACACTGCTCCATTACGGAAACAGGTGAGATATACGCAATATACATATGGTAACGTATTTTATTCAGATATTGGTTTCAGTTCTAATGTATGTGTGATACAGTACGATATTTTGCTGTCTCAATTCCTTACTTGAGGTTTACATGGCGTTTACTTAGACCGAGGCACCATGGGGCTACTATAATAGCGGAAAAGGTCATTCTCGTTGCCCTCTAATATGGTGTGTGATCACATCGGAGAGCCAGTACAGTTGCTGAGGGGGGATTCGAATCCCCGACCGTAGTGGCCGTGCAGACCGGGTGACGGTGATGAAACTGCATCACATATAATCTTCGAATGCATTGCATTGGAGAGTAAAAGGTACAGAACATTTGGTTTTATGAATGGACCACGGCCTCTCAGCTCGGAAGTTTTATCTGAACAATGTATTTACTATTCCTCCTGAAACACCTTGTATACTTGCTGTAGTCACTGTCTTTGTTTACTTGTCCAGGGAGCACGCTCTCCGCAGATGGAGACGAAACCTCAGGAAAAAGGTTTTATGAATGGATCACGGCCTCTCAGCTCGGAAGTTTTATCTGAAGAATGTATTTACTATTCCTCCTGAAACACCCTGTATACTAGTTGTATTTGTTTACTTGTCCAGGGAGGACGCTCTGCTGTGTGCGCGCTGTTTTCGGTGCTGGTGAGTGTAGTCGGCGCTGGAGGCAGCTGAAGACTGTCAGCCGGCGCGGCGTGCGCCGCGGGCAGACAACAGAGGCCTGTCTTCGCCGTCTCCCCCAGGTGCTGCCGCGCCGCGCCTCGCCGCCACAAAGGAACTGCCTGACAGCGGCACACACACACACACACACACACACACCACGACAAACTACACCGCCCTACGCGCCGCATTCCGCCGCTTACTCCCCTTGCCGCGCTCTGCTCTGCACAGTTCCTGGAACCCGCCTTCATGAACCTACGCGAGCTTAATCGGATATACCGCGCTACCCAAGCGTGCCTTCCTCCGTTGACGTTAATTGATAACAGACACCGCAACCGTCGAAAGGCTTGCCTGAGCAGATCAGATCTACACCGACAAAGACCTTGCAGATCGTTAGGACAGGCGAAAACTGAGACGCGTATAGCACTCGCGGCGCAGTGCAGCACAGAGCGCAGTTTTTGTGACTGGCGTATTGTAATGGCAGCGCGCAGATTACTGGCGTGCCTGCGCCTGCGCCGGGCTGCGTGGCGCTGTGGCTGACTGGAGCCACCGAGGAGGTCACAATACAGTAGGGATGGGAAAAACCGACCGGTTAAAACCGATACCGGTATTTTAGTTTTGAATAACCGGTTTTTTCGGTATTTATTTGGTGTCGGCTGTAACCGGTTTTTTTAGTTATTGCCAAGAACCGGGTAAAAAAACCGGTACGACTGCTTCCTGTAGCAGTGATTCAAAATGAAGACTGACTAAATGTGCTGAAAGCGGCCATTTTAATAAATGAGTTTTCTTGACTGCTTTTACTATTGGATATTAAAGAACAGAGTGTTGTTAGCTCCTCAACACGTTGGTTAAAACTTTAAATGTTTTATACTGCTATGCTAACAAGTTTTATTAATGTGATTTCTTGAAAATGAGGGGCTTTTTTAATAACCAATATGGGTTTAGGTAACATTAATCATGTGGTTCCTCGCGAGGTAGCCGCGCGGTCTGAGGCCCCATGTCACGGACTGCGCGGCTGCTCCAGTCGGAGGTTCGAATCCTCCCTCCTCCCTCGGTCATGGGTGTGTATGTTGTCCTTAGCGTAAGTTAGTTTAAGTTAGATTAAATAGTTTGTAAGTCTAGCGACCGATGACCTAAGCACTTATGTCTCTTAAGAACTCACACCCATTTGAATATTCTTTGGGCATGTGGTGTACAGCTTTTCTGGTTCAATTTGCTTAAATTTACACTGACAACAATCATACTGTTAGTCGGAACTGTGATTTCATTTTTCAAAATACTTCTGCAGCACTGATTGAAGTTCATTTACTGACTGTAAGTTATATAACTAGCTATTCATATGCGATGGCTCACAAGTCCAACATAAGGAGTGGTTGGCTCAGTATTCGCAACTGCCGGATGGAAGAACTAGGCCAGTAAATCTGTATGCTTCGTATATCGTCTTCTACGGACTCCTGGCTAGGCTTACACACACTCAAGATGGCGAGGGAGGGGATGTTGCAAAATATGGAAAGACTAGTGATTTGTCGTATAATGTAAATTTACCTAAATTTTAACTAAACTTCCTAAGTTTCGTTTTCGACCGAAACTAGAAGAACCTAAAATCGATTACGGTTTCTGTTTCGGCTGTCAATTAAGTTTTGGTCGAACTTTGCTTGAAATAAAAATATAAAACCGAAAACCGGTTATTTAAAAAAAACGGTTATCTTGAGCAGTTATAACAGTGCGGTTAAACTGGTGAAGAAAAGAACCGGTATAACCGAAAACCAGTTGTTTCAGAGATAATCGCCATCCCTACAATACAGGGAGACGCGCTTGCACTGAAAAGGTGACGCCTGCTTCCGCCTTGTTGCTAAGTTTTGGAGAAGTGTTCTTGTTTGTAGATCTAATGCTTTATATAGCAATGCATTGTCTCGCGGCGATAACTTTGAATAAAAAGCTCTCGTGTTTCCGTCCGCGTCCGGTGGTTAAAACTCCACGAGCTTTCGGCCAAGCACTGTACCGTGTGTGGTCTCGTCGTGGCTATGACCTGCTTCCGATGGTACTGCAAACCTAAAATAAATAAATTAAAAAAAAAACGTGAATAACTTTGCCAAGACTGTCGTCAAACAGCCGGTAAGTTCCCTGACTATCTTTCCCTAGTCTACTAGTAATTTGGCGTGGTACACGGGATTCCGCCAGTCCATAGTTGGGTCCTCAAAATATTCTCGAAAGCTTTAACTACTCGAATGGACCTACAAAGTCCCAAACACTGAAAGCACTGACTGAAAACCCAAAGAGATTTTGGTCATATGTTAAATATACTCGGGGCAAATCACAAACAATACCTTCACTACGTTATAGTAATGGCGATCCTGCCGATGGCAGCGCTACTAAAGCAGAGTTACTAAACATAGCTTTTAGAAACTCATTCATCAAAGAAGACGAAACCAATATTCCAGATTTCGAATTACGAACAGAGGCCGTAATGAGTAACGTAGAAGTAGATATCATCAGGGTGCAGCAACTATAATGACTTACCATGAACAAGTCTTCTGGTCCGGATTGTATACCCATTAGATTTCTGCCTGATTATGCTAAAGCGATAGCTCCTTACTTAACAGCCATATACAACCGCTCTCTCATAGAAGGATCTGTACCAAAAGATTGGAAAGTTGCACAGGTCACACCTATATTCAAGAAAGGCAGTAGTAACGCACTAAACTACAGGCCTATTTCATTGACTTCAATTTGCAGCACAATTTTGGAACATATCCCGTATTCAAATATTATGAATTATCTCGAACAGAACGATCTATTCACTCAGGTCAACACGGATTTAGAAAATATCGTTCATGCGAAACACAATTAGCTCTTTATTCACACGAAGTAATAGGTGCTATTGACAAGGGTTCAAAATTCGATTCCGTATTTCTTGATTTCCAGAACGCTTTCGACACCGTACCTCACAAACGGCTTTTAATCAAAATGCGTGGTTATGGTATATCGCCCCAAATTTGCGATTGGATAGGGGATGTCCTGTCAGAGAGGACACGGTTCGTAGTAATCTATGGTAAGGCATCGACTAAAACAGGTGATATCAGGCGTTCCACATGGTACTGTTATTGGTCCTGTGAGATTACCGTCCAATATAAATACTGGTAATTAATAGCATTCGATAATTAAACAGTATGAAGTTCACTGCAAACATTGACCATGCCTATGCACTAAATGTTACACAATTTTAATCTTATTAATTATGGTAGCAATGTATGTACGCAGTTGGGTGACAACATTTATAGTTAGGCCTTAGGTAGAAATTTTCCACGTTGAGATTTGCTGTGTGCTTGTAGCTAACTGGAGGTCAGCGAGCAGGCCGACGTTGGTGGCTTGTTCCAGCTTAGGATTTTCCAGTTTTCGTTTCCGGTGAGGGGAGAGAGGGACAATGGCGAGTGCCAGGTGGAGTGCAGTGCACAGCGTGAAATAAAATATTCTAATACAACTTGCATTTGAAGTAATACGATGCAGTTAGGAACCTTTAAGGCCCTCATTACAAAATAGCCTGTTGATAAATAAACAATACATTAGCGGATACAGTCTCATCTGGCGTAATATGTTTAATTGACAATGAAAAGTAATAAATTACCAACCAAGACAAGACTGTTACACAACTAGCATGGCAATGTTTGTTTATAAAAATAATATATTAACTATTTCTCATTTTATTTTCGATTAATCTTGTGTATTTTATATTGAAGTATTCAGTTAAATCACTTATCTGTGATATAAGAAATTGCACGATTATGATAAATACTACAAAGGATGCTTATACCAATATAAAAACCTAAAAGACCTTTATTTAATGTGTAGCGTAATTATTTTGATTTTAAGAAAAGTTTTAGATATGTATTGGCTGAGCGCTGTACGTTGGCAAATCGGTTAGAACAGCTCACATGGGGAAGTTGATGGCGTAGGGAAAAACCCCGGCAGTTGAGCTTTTGGCGCGCGCTCACGTGGGCAGGAAGTGACGAGGTGGGAGCACGTGGGGTAGCTGGCGGGCGGCGGCGCTCGGCATCAGTCGGCATGTGGATCTCCAGGTGGAAACTTTAGATTTTTGTGTGGCAATTGCCAAGTGTGATTGCTCGTCGTAGACTGCACCAAGTTGTATCGAGTGCTACTGTGTGTTGTGAATATTTAGCTGGTGGAACAAGGCATGCATCGCACTAAAAGTGACTGTGTTTTGTTAATGTAACACGTGTCGTCGCATAGGCAAACGGTGTTTGAGACAGGCACATGGTGTGAAAACAATTTGCGACAAATATTCATTTTGTCTGGGGGCTCACGAGCTATAACTTTATTGGATAAATGTGTCGACGTACAGACGTATCAGCCACAGGGTTCTAATATTGTGAAATAAACAACATAAAGTGAACTTTTACGTGTTTTCAAAAATAGTAGTTAGTACATCCTTTTCTCTCATGAACTTGACTTTATTATGAATTTTTTTGTTAATCATATGCAGGGGAGGAAAGCTGCGAACGTGTGATATCATCCCCTAGAAAACGAGTCAAACAGTAGCAATTACAGATCCAGTGTTTTTGCGTGTTTAGGAATTTGGTTCGCAGTTGGTGGTTGTGAGTTTTAAAAATTAATCTTTCCCTATTTTAAACTCTCATCCCGACTCTCATCCTCTGCTGTTCCTTATTTACATAAACGATTTAGGGGAAAATCAAAGTAGCTGTCTTAGGTTGTTTGCAGATGACGCCATCATATACCGTCTAGTAAAATCATCTGAAGATCAAAACCAACTGAATTAGATATCAGTATGGTGTAAAAATTGGCAATTGACCCTAAATAATGAGAAATGTGAAGTCGTCCACATGAGTACGAAAAGAAATCCGTTAAACTTTGTTTCCAAGATAAATCAATGAAAAGTAAGGCGGTAAACTCCACAAAATACCTAGGAATTCAGACTTAAATTGGAAAGAACACGTAGATAATGTCGTGGGAACGGCGAACGAGAGACTTCGTTTTATTCACAGAACCCTTAAAACATGCAACAGTACTACGAAAGAAACTGTATACACTACGCTTTTCCGTCCATTTTTGGAGTATTGCTGCCCAGTGTGAGATCGTTATCATTTGGGTTTGACGGAGGCCATCGAAAGAGTCCAAAGAAGGGCAGCTCGTTTCGTATTGTCACGATACAGGGGAGACAGCGTTATGGAAATGATACATGATCTGGGATGGGAATCATTACAACAACGGCGCTTATCGCTGCGTCGTGGGCTACTTATATATCGCCAACATATATTGTTGACTACCACAAATGATCATCAAAATAAAATACGAGAAATCAGAGCTGGAACGGAGAGATTGAGGTGTTCTTTCTTCCCGCGCGCTATTCGAGAATGGAATGGGAGATAGATAGTATAATGGTGGTTCGATGAACCCTCTGCCAGGCACTTAAATGTGATTTGCAGAGTATCCCATGTAGATGTAGAAACACGATCTGCATGTATCGTAGACAGACGAGAAGCGTCCAACTCAGCACTTGATACCGCTATGCTTACAGCTCGCCCTCAGAGCACACGTAAGACTCGCTTTTTATGCCGATCGCTATGCGTCGTTCCGTAATTACGGAAGTACCGCATGTAATGTAGCAACAAGTGCACTACAACGCCTGCAGACAAAAGGTCTGTTTCTCCGACGACGAGCATAAACTCGGCCGCCGAGATACAGTGCTGAACCTCTAGAGAGAGAGAGTGATCCCTACACGATGAGTCGCTGGGGGTATATCTAGATGTTACTATGCCGTAGGAAATTCAGAATCACTTCCGCCAATGAGAGGACTCCACGTTGGCCGTGCTTCACACGCCCTCAATCAGTGTGCAGCAACTCTAGAACTCCTGTCGCCAAGTGGACGAGTCCACTGTGATGCCTCCCCTCTAAAAAGCCGCGCCCCGTGCGGGCAGAGGAATGTGCGTTCTCTCGGCTAGGCGAAAAACTGACGAACATAGGCAGCCTCGCTAACGTTACTGTATGAATTTATCGCAATAAAATAAATGTGATGATGCTTGCCACCTTATAGAGGGTATTATCTCCATCAGATAGCGAGGGTTGGTAGACAGTAGGTTTTGGACCCACCCTAACATTTGGTACGGCCAGGCGTGTGGCCTTGCTGCAACCGCCGATGTGAGTATTTCATCGAATCACGCTGAGGGGATGGCATTCATTGGTTAATACTGAGAATTTTATTTAAGTAATGCTTTCGCTATCGAGGCAAAGTGGTTCTTATTTTTAAGAACTAGAGTAATTTAGTGTAAATTTAGTATTTGTATTTTCAATCTGGTGATCATTTTTGTGTCTTGTTTCCTCAAGTTAGAATACACGTGTGTGGCCTTCAGCCTTTTCGTAAACTTAGTATGTGTCAATTCCTTGCTGCTTTTAACTAAGTTTTCAAGTGGTGTCTGTTTCTGCGAGCATGCTATATTGTCTCTCGAAATCTCGAAATTTCTGGATTTATTCTGTCTTTCCTACCTTGGTATGACCGATTGCACAATGTCCTTTCTTGTTGGTTATAACTTCGGCCTCCAGCCATGCTCGTTATTGATAATAGCTTTCTTCTGTTGAATTCTCACGTGAGCTTTACTTCTTTATTTTAAATTAATTTCTTTGTGGAAATTCTATGTAATTCACCATGTTCATACACCACTTGGTACTTATGGATAGTGATCTGGGGAACCAACAGCGAGTATGTACAAGATCAATTACATACCTTAATTGTAAATATCGAGAATTATGGAATGAAATTCATTGTGAAAAAAATGAAGACTATGAACTAGAAGAGACAGAGAAGGCAAGGGAGAAATCAATGTTAATGGCCAGGATTCAGACAGCAGACAACTTAAAACATATATGAGCGCTATAATGAAGACTGCACTAATGGAGGTACAAGTGAGAAAAAGGATAAAAATGAGCAGTGTATTTTGGGAATGTGTGGGGGGTTAGTCTGGAAAAGGGAAGTGCCAATGAAGTGTACAAGAAATTTTTTGTATCCATGTCACCGTATGCATCAGAGTTCTGAACAATGTAATGATATTTTTAAGAAGAAAGTTTGGGAAAACAAGAAGACACGGAGTGAGAAATTAAGATCTCAGGAAAGGAAAAAGAGAAGCTGAATTACTGAATCGAGAAAAATAGTTTGGAGATAAAAAGAATAATGCCGCAACCTGGCCTGAGAACGAGCGAAGACGATAAGTTTTCTTGAGTCTTCTAGCATGATAAGTGAAAAACATAAATGAGATAAAAATTCTACCTTCAATAGGAAGACTTCAAAATGGTTATATCTGGATACCAATAGGACTCATTTCCGGCTAGATAATAATCATTTTTCTGTATTTGATTCTTATCTTCATTATCAAGTCTATTCCTTTAAGAAAGAATAAGTTCATAACGTTTCGTTCTTCGTACAACACTACTGTTACTAACTACTCCTGAGTGTTAACGGGAACAAAAATGACTCGAATTCCACGGACAACGTCCGTTTCATATCACACGTGTCACGTCACTACCCAAGCATCTGATAGAATTGACACCACCTGAAAGACTACTCGTATATATCATCTATTTAAATTGTAAAGCGTTAATTTAACTCTTCCGCCCGTCCATTTTAGTTTATAATCGCACCAGGTGTAATTTACGACGCCATTAAAGCGAGCCTTCTTCTGGCCTGTAAGCCCCTCACGTCTTATGTGACAAATGGCCTGCCAAGGGGTTGGTACCTTAAGTCCTCTCCACCATACGACTACGTCTAAACGCGTACACAAAACAGCGTCGCCTGCCGTATTTAACGTGGACTGTCACAACAAACGTACTACACCTGTTTAACACTCACATATTAAATGCACACAGGCAGCCGACGCAAGTCACATAATAAGAATGCGACCATCTTTTATGAGATGTAATAAAAAATGGAAAACCACACCTGCCGCAATGTAGAGAACAAATACTCAAATGACAGAAAATGCAGCAATTCATCCTCGTGCTGATGAAATCATCCCTGAACTTTCCGAGCTATGTGAACAGCTTTCCTTTCATCTTGAAACACAGAATGAGCATTTGTTAACATACATTGTACTGTGGAATGTTTCTGGTTAACCCAAAACTTCAAATGACCCCTATCAAACAGCCATGATATGGATGCCCGAGGCATCAGCCAAGTTCCACCATGAGTGAAGATATTCTGTTAAAGACGCGACAGTGGATGTAAACTTAGGATGAATGTAAAATGAGTGTACTCTCAAAATAATTCAGATGTATATAATTCTATGGGACGAAAATACTCTGGTCATCGGTCCATATTGTTGTTGTTTGATGAAGCTCTCCACGCTACCCTGTCCTGTGAAAGTCTCTTCATCTGAGAATAAGAACGGCAACCTACATTTTCTGCTCATTGTTTTCGTCCGTCGTTCTCCCTGTATGATTTTTACCCCACACACTTTCTTGTAATCCTAAGCTGACGATTCCTTGATGTCTTATAATGTGTTCCATCAGCCTATCCCTTCTCTTAGGATATGCCAGAAACTCCTTTTCTCCCCAATTTTCTGTTGAGCACCTCCTTATTAATTACCTACCCATCTAATCTTCATCACCATTCCTCTGTAGCACCACATTGTAAAAGCTTCTATCATCTTTTTGTCTGAACTGCTTATCGTCAACGTTTCACTCCCATACAGTGCAACACTCCAGACAAATGCTTTCAAAAAGAAAATCATTATACTCGAACATAATACGTGTTACAAAATTCTATAACTGACCAACGTTAGAGAAATAGGCCTATAGTTCTGCACATCTGTTCGATGTCCCTTCTTGAAAACGTGGATGACTTGCGCCATTTTCCTATCTTTTGGAACGATCCGCTCTTCTAGAGACCTACGGTACACCACTGCAAGAAGGGGGGCAAGTTCATTTGCGTACACTGTGTAAAATCCAACTGGTATTCCATCAGGTCCTGCGGCCTTTCCTCTTTTGATCTATTTTATTTGTTTTTTTGTTTTTTCTTTTATCCCTCTTTCAATTATTTCGATGTCTGCCATTTTGTCATCTGTGCGACAGTCTAGAGAAGGAAGTGCACTGCAATCTTCCTCTGTGAAACAGCTTTGGAAAAATACATTTAGTATATCAGCCTTTAGAGTAGTGAACTTGTTTTCCACTAGTCATTTGGTAACGGTGATAAATCAGTTATCAGTTTCTGGAAGTATATTAACAAAGGACGCTGCACAGTTGTCAAGAACCTGGAGTACCAACACCACATTTGGAACTTTGTTGATAGTGCATTCGCGATCCTCCTCGTAGTTAGCTTATCCATGTCCCCTGTTACCAAATTCTGATTGATCCCTTCAACGGAAATGCACAAATCGTTACGAGAAGACGTATGCGGATAATCTGCTGACGTATCGCCGCCGTTTGGGTTTTCTCGTGCTGCTTATCTAAAACGATGGCCACTATTATGAGGACCTGCTGGTCCGATGGAGTCATTTTATATAACGTTAGTAATCAGATGTCGCAGCTATTGTTATGTTAATGCTTGCAGGGGTCCTTCGTTTAATATTTTTTCCCATTCTTCTTCTCCTTATTTGTTCGAATAAAGATCTGAAAAATGCAGCTGAAGTTTTCCACTATAAAACAGTTGTTAAGCCTGTCGGGCTTGACTAGCATTTGTTGGGTCACCATCCGAGTGTGAAAGCAAACTTGCTCTCCACTATGCACCGAGGGAGTTATTAAGTATACAGAGGGGAAAATTGCTGAAGCTGAAGCGATACTAGCACTCCAAGCGGCCAGTAGGGAATAACAGAGGAGTGGCACGCTACTGAGAAGTTGCTGTTTTTAATGTTCTTACTTTCATATTTCCTAGTCAATAAACGTGATTGTAAATGTGCCAATATAAATATGAAAGTGTCGTTAAAGTAATATCACTGCTTCTGTTAATGGCAGTCTATAATAGCGAAATGCGAGTGCAGTGTAATTCGTACGGATCACAATAGCTGAGTCGTAACCGTATCGTCCAATAACGTTTTTAGGGCAGAAATGAATTACCACCTGATGAGATCATGTTCAGAAGGAATTAATTATGATTATATTCGCGTGTTCGGTACGTACTATTCGGTACGTAATGTTTTCAAAATTAGACACGATTTTAACTTTCCTGGGCACTAGGCCTCACATCTCCTTATAAACATTATTTTTCACTCGTCCTTTCTTCTGTGTCTTGCGCGTACTTATAGTGATTATCAGCTACTTGGCAGAACTGAATATCTTCAAGAATGTGACGTGCATATATGAACAATTTAAAAACAGACATGTATATTTGTAGCTACGCGATCACTTTTTCAAACTGCTAGGTAACCGCCAAAATACATCTGTATAGAGAGCTATAATTTTTGTGAAACTTAGGTACGGAACTGATATTGTTGATTAATTGTGATCGGAAATAGCCAGACGTTACTTTTATGCAGCAGTAATATTTTGAAGTAGTAGTTCAGCATATGCGATTCTCAATAAAACCCGAAGTTTCGAAGTGAATTAATATTGAAGATTTTCGTCAATGCTTAAAAATATAACTAACCACCGTACATTAACATTTTTCTCATACTTCTCAGCATTCTTTGCATATGAGAGATTTCCGGACTATATTTTGATAGCTGCTACTCGTACAATTCATAGCGCCACAGAAGCTCATAAATACAAGGGGTATTTTGAATCTGTTGCACTCGAAATACTCATTTGGTGCACAATCATTTCGCGCTATATATTTGTACGACCCAACGCTGCAGTTGCGAAGTTGCAGAAAATGACTGGGAGTTACGTGGCTCAGGGTCTGGTCACAGTGATCATGGTCACGTAGAGATGGGCTATGAGCGCGCTCGAGAAACGCGTGACGCTCGTGTACTCTCGAGAAGTTGGCCATCTGGAGGCTAAGCGAAACTACTGTACAACGAAGTATTCACACAGAGCAGTCGCAATCGTTGTCCTCCGTACGTGCAAGTTAGAAGTTGTACTTTTTACACATTGGTGTCAAATTCCAAATTTCGCACTGAATTAGTAGTAGAATTTTGATGAAGAAAAAATCATAGGAATGTTAATTAAACACGTATCTGACGCGAAAAAAAACTTCATTAATTTCTTCAAATTATGAATTCCGCATATATTTGTACTTAAATGAGAGAGAAATTCTACTCACCACCCTAGCAACCCTCTACACCTACATTCGCCACGAAGTTGCTACCCCTGCCAATGGAAAATTTCCCGAGTACTCTAAATTCCTTAAACGTTACAAACCCCCCTCCGATGCCTCCTCTTAACGTCCAAATTTGGCTCACCCCGGTATTTAGCAAGGTCTTCGAATCCATCCTATCCCGTTGCATCAATCTCCGTCTGCGTCTTCTCCTCCCTGACCCCCAATGTGGATTTCGTCCTTCCTTCTCCACTGACGACCAACTCCTTTGCCTTATCCATCTCCTTTCCCTGTAGCTCAAATATCATCATGCTGCAATCTTTGTAATCTCGAATGGGCCTACAATCGGGCATTCAGGCTTGCTCTTCAAACTCAAACATGTTCTTCCCATCAACCTTGTCTGGGTCATTGATTCCTTGCTTTCCTACTTATGTTACTCTCCACAACACCGACTCGCATCTTTACTATCTCTCTGCTGACGTTCCCCAAGGTTCCGTCCTTTCTCCCCTCCTTTATCTCCTGGATACCGCAGATATGCGTAAGCCTACCCCTCCCCCCTGTCCCATATACCTCTTCCAATATGCTGCTGACACCACTTTCCTTGCCTTAGCTCCCATCCTTCCCGCTTGCTCTTCTCCAAGAACACCTTGACCTTTTCACCACTTGATGAAACCTGTGGCTCCTATCCATAAATCCTGCCAAAAACTCAGATGATCATCGTAGATCACACAACCACTTCCTTATACGCCAGTGATATCTATTTCACCGTCCATCACCGTTCCATCTACCTCACTCCTCTATTGATCGCACCCTCTCCTGGACTCCCCACCTCCGCACCAACCTTTTCGGTTGAGGTGGTTTTTTAGTGTGTACAGCATGGCTCGCTCATCCGTTTTCATCCTATTGATCAGCCAGCCATTGCATTCTGCTGTGAAATTGTACTTTTATCCCTTTTGTGCACTCCTCTGTGTATAAGTGAAGTGTTTATCTTCGTTTTACACTCAAGGAAATCTCTAATCCTTGCTCTCTCAGTGTTTTCGTTCTGTCACATGTTACATCACTGTTTGGAACAGGGACTGATGACCTTGTAGTTTGGTCCCCTATAAACAACAACAACCTGCTTTCGCCTCCTCAAACTCCTTGTTGGCCAACCTGAGGCCTGAACCCTAACAGTCTATACATACAAATCCCTCATCTGCCCAATCCTCTGCACTTCCCATCCTGCCTGGATCTCCGCACCGCGGCGGAGCGACCGAGCGCATTGAGGCGCTATGCTACGATGCACAAGGCAGTTCCCTGTCGGGAATGAATGTTTGTGCATTCTTTAGTATAACGTAGTTCATAAGTAGTTTGTAAGTTTAGGGACTGATGTCCCCGCAGTTAAGTTCCTTAAGCTTTACATTTGAACATTCTTTTTTATTTCTTCCGCCCCCCCCCCCACTCCCAAATCCATCTACAAGTCCCTGGGGATCCGGGAACGCCACACCGTCCACCTCGCCTTCCGTATCCTTTCCTACCCCCCCCCCCCACCCCCATCCGCCACGTGGCTCCTCTATAACTTCATCCCTTTCTCCCATGTCCGCTTCATTGAACACCTCCACTTCTGTTTCCTCTACTGTAAACTAGATCTGCCTCACCCTATTGTCTACCTCCTCCTCACCAATCGCAGTCCGTTGCCGCGCCGTTACCAATGTATCCCTCCCACACTCCTTACCCCTTCCTGTGGCAATTTCCACACCCTCCCCCTCCCTGACACTGCCCTTCGCCCAGACATCTACCCCACTTATCAGTTCTGATCCTTCCACCTCACTCCCCCCTCCCTTCCTCTCTCTCTCTCCTTGATCGCCCCTTGGGGGCCCACTTCGTTCCTCCCTTCCTTCTCTTGCTGGTCCCACTGGTGGTATCCTCCCCCTCCCACTTCCTTTCAGCTTCCTGGAACATGCCACCACCCCTTCTCTCTCCCCTCCTCCCTCCGGCCCCCTTCCCACTCCTTTCCCCTCCTCCACTCCCTCTTCCCACTCCATACCTCCTCATTATATTCATTAAACATCCGCGTGTGAATCGTCAGTGTTCCGTCGGAGTGAAGATCATCAGTTAACTGGTAACGGCCATCCCGAAGCCAACGCCTGTGTATTTAAAATGTCCATGTGCATCAGTTGTACAATGTTGTGTTTCTCTGTTATCTTCCCCATTTATGTTTATGTACTCTTCATGTCACTCCATTCCACGCAACATCACCTTCATTTTTCCGCCGTGTTATGTGTTTTGTTTTGCTCCTGCTTTCTACTCCTTTGTAATTATTTTTTTCTTCAATTTTTTTAACATAGCTGATTTTGTCAGCGACCGTTAACAACGTCAGTGGATAAAAAAGCAGCCCTCGGTCGCAAATTAGTAATTGTTTAACTTGGTTTCGACAATTACTAAGACTGTCTTCATCAGAAATTATAAAATAATACAAGTTACATAATAAAATATACTACTCAGCTATAAAGCTTACGTCACAATGTTTAAAAAGAAGTTTTGAGAAAAGGCTAGCCACTTTTGGCTGCAAGCCTGCACGGAGGCATATTTCTTCTTGTTTATTGATGTCACTCTGTAGGCTGAAGACCGCTTTAAGCGTTGCCAGCCCATCCAATCGGGATGAAATAACAGTAAAGGAAATAGAAGGTAAATTCTAAAACATATATCCAAAATATCCTTGCATACATTTACTTATAGTGGAAAAAATTCGATAGAACTTAACAGTATCGTCGGTTTTTGCTTCAGTTGTAATGATTTTTACCTTAAAGCTGTGCTACTTTCTGAATACAGTTGCCACAATTTACAATTACAATTACGGCTGTCTGTTTTTCTATCCTCATATTGACTAAAAGTTCGGAAAGTGTAAATTTTGATGCGTGTTGTATGCCGTCAGAGTTAAATTAAAATTAGTTTTCCAATATTGGTGGACTGTTTTTGGAACTATACAACTTTTTTTTCTTTTTCTTTTTTTTTATCGAATTTTCTTGTCATACGGTGTGAATGGATAACATATATAAGACCTTGAGTGTTTTGTCTGACGTTCATTAATAGAAGAATGCACTTCTCTATCTTGGATGTATGTGTTTGATTGTTTTTTTTTTTTTTTTTTTTGTGGTTTTAGAGCGCACAACTTCTATGGTCATTAGCGCCCAGCAAAGAACATTGATTCGCTATGATCTCAAAAAAATGGTGACTGTCAGAACATCAGCAAGAGGCTAAAAACGAAAGATAAAAGACAATTAAAAGGGTTAAATATCCTTGGATAGGTTGGCCAAGTTCATAAAACGCAAAACCCGAGCAGCTGCTCGTGTGTCATCAGCTAAAATTTCCTCCAGAGTAGACGGAAAGTGAAGGGCTACACGGAGATGATTAAAATTAACACAAGTCAGTAAAACATGTCGCACTGTCAACAGTTCACCGCAGGAGCATAGCGGTGCAGGTTCGGCGGATAGCAAGTGACGGTGGCTGAAACGGCAATGACCGATCCGCAACCGAGCCAGGATGACCTCCTCCCGCCGAGAGGGGCGTGAGGATGTCCTCCAAGCGGTCGGGATCGGTTTGACAGTTCGCAATTTATTGTTGTACAGTGAAAGCCACACACTGTGCCATTGCGACACGATACTCCGGCGAAGAGCCCGTTGAACATCGTCCGATGGGACGCAAAAGGTAGCCATGCGAGGTAAAAGAGCTGCTGCCTTGGCTGCTGTGTCGGCGGCCTCATTCCCGGGCACACCCACATGGCCAGGGACCCACAGGAAAGAAACGTGACAGCTGTCATCCGCCAGCAACTGGAGGGAGCGTTGGATCCGATACACGAGAGGATGGTTCGAGAAAGGGTCCTTAAGACTCTGCAGGGCACTAAGGGAGTCAGAACATATGGCATAGATAGGTTGGCGGTGGCGGCAGGTATACAAAACGGCCTGGTGGAGGGCGAAAAGCTCAGCCGTGAAGGTCGAGCACCGGTCAGGGAGCTTGTATTGGAACCGGTTGTCCCCGACGACGAAGGCAGATCCGACACCGGCAGTGCTCTTGGAACCATCAGTGTAAATAACTACGGCATTATCGAACCGCGAACGGAGATCGACAAGCCTCGAGCGGAATACAAAATCCGGAGTGCTCTCCTTGGGGAGCGAACTAAGTTCGAGGTGTGTGTGAACCTGGGCCTGATGCCACGGTGGCAATGGGCTTTCGCTCAACCGAAGGGTGGAAGGAAGGGTAAAATCGAGCCGCTGTAGCAGGCGGCGAAACCGAACTCCCGGTGGAAGCAAGGCAATCGCAGACAACTGATATTGGCGATCGAGTGAGTCGTCAAAAAATAATCTGTAAGAGGGATGGTTGGGCATCGACCGTAGGCGGCATGCATACCGACACAAGAGTATGTCACGTCGAGTGGTCAAGGGTAATACAGCAGCCTCGGCATACAGACTTTCAACAGGGCTGGTATAAAATGCACCGGTCGCCAGACGTAATCCACGATGGTGGATAGAGTTGAGACGGCGGAGAATCGACGGCCGTGCTGAAGAGTACACAAGGCTTCCATAGTCGAGCTTCGACTGAACAATGGCCTGGTAAAGGTGAAGCAGGACGGTACGATCCGCTCCCCATGACGTGCCACTGAGGACACGAAGAACGTTAAGGGATCGGGCACAACGGGCAGCCAGGTAGGACACATGTGTGGACCAGCAAAGTTTCCGATCCAACATGAGTCCCAAGAATTTCGTAGTCTCCACGAAAGGGAGAGCAACAGGGCCGAGACGTAGAGAAGGTGGAAGAAATTCCTTGTATCTCCAAAAATTGATACACACAGTTTTCTCAGTGGAGAATCGGAAGCCGTTTGCGATGCTCCAGGAATATAGACGGTCAAGACAGCGTTGGAGAGAACGCTCCAAGAGACACGTCCGCTGGGCGCTACAATAAATTGCGAAATCGTCAACAAAAAAAGATCCGGAGACGTCGGCTGAAAGGCAGTCCACGATCGGATTGATTGCAATGGCAAAGAGCGCCACACTCAAGACGGAGCCCTGCGGTACCCCATTCTCCTGGCAAAAGGTATCTGACAAAACAGAGCCCACCCGTACCCGGAACTTGCGATCCGCCAAAAACGCTTGAATGAAAAGAGGAAGGCGGCCCCGAAGGCCCCATGTGTGTAATGTGCGGAGAATACCCGCTCTCCAACAGGTATCGTATGCCTTCTCCAAGTCGAAGAACACGGCTACTGTTTGACGCTTCTTTAGAAAGTTGTTCATAATGAAGGTCGACAACGTAACGAGGTGGTCAGCAGCAGAGCGGTGTCGACGAAAACCGCATTGTATATTAGTCAGGAGGCGGCGAGATTCGAGGAGCCAGACCAACCGAGCGTTAACCATGCGTTCCATCACCTTACAGACGCAGCTCGTCAGAGAAATGGGACGATAACTGGAAGGAAGGTGTTTGTCCTTCCCTGGTTTGGGGATGGGGACAACAATGGCTTCACGCCAACTTGTGGGAACATGACCTTCAGTCCATATGCGATTGTAGGTACTAAGAAGAAAGCACTTGCCCGCAGGAGAGATGTTCTTCAGCATCTCAATATGAATGGAATCGGGCCCGGGAGCAGAGGACCGGGACAGGGCGAGAGCACGGTCTAGCTCCTGCATGGTGAAGGCGACGTTATAGTTTTCACGATTAAAAGAGCGGAAAGAAGGCGGCCGTGCCTCCTCTACCTGTTTGCGAGGGAGAAAGGCAGGGTGGTAATGGGCAGAGCTCGAAACCTCCGCAAAGAAACGACCCAATGCGTTTGAAACATCAGCTGGGTCCACGAGGACCGCGTTCTCCACGGTCAGGCCAGGAATCGGGGAGTGGACCTTGATGCCGGACAAACGGCGTAGGCCACCCCAGACAACCGTGGAGGGAGTAAAACGGTTAAAAGAACTAGTAAAAGCAGTCCAGCAAGCTTTCTTGCTGTCGTTTATGATACGACGGCACTGCGCTCTCATACGTTTGTAATTGATGCAATTCTCCAAAGTTGGGTGGCGGCGGAAGGTGCGTAAGGCACGGCGTCGGGCTCGAAGCGCGTCGCGGCAGGCTGCAGTCCACCAAGGGACCTGCACACGACGTGGAGAAGAGGATGTACGAGGTATGGAACGTTCAGCAGCAGTGAGAATAACCTCTGTGAGGTATTCGACCTGACTGTCACAGTTGGGAAAATGCTGATTGTGAAAAACAGCCATGGAAGAATAAAGCCCCCAGTCGGCTTTAGAAACGTTCCAACTGGTGGGACGTGGAGATGGGGAGTGATGTAGGAAGTGGATGATACAAGGGAAATGGTCACTCGAGTACGTGTCAGAAAGTGCATACCACTCAAACCGACCGGCAAGCTGAGGAGTGCATATTGCGAGGTCTATATGGGAATAAGTGTGTGTTGTGTCAGAAAGGAAGGTCGGTGCACCGGTGTTGAGGCAGACAAGATCGAGGTGTTGGAGAAGGTCCACCAAAAGGGAGCCTCTCGGACAAGGTGCCGGAGAGCCCCATAGGGGGTGGTGGGCATTAAAGTCGCCTACCAACACGAAAGGTGAAGGGAGCTGGTCAACAAGGTTTAGCACATCTGCCCTAGTAAGGGCAGATGACGATGGCGAATATATATTACAGAGGGAGAAGGTAAATGTGGATAAGGTGATGCGGACGGCAACTGCCTGTAGGTGAGTGTGCAAGGAAATGGGATGGAAATAGACGTCGTCTCGAAGGAGCATCAGAACCCCTCCATGGGCTGGGACACCTTCCACGGGTGGCAGGTCGAACCGCACAGAGGTGTAGTGTGGAAAGTCTGCACGATCACGTGGACGCAACTTAGTTTCCTGGAGGCAGACTAGAAGCGGGCAGTGCAATCGAAGGAGTAATTTTAACTCCTCCCGATTAGAACGAATGCCGCGAATGTTCCATTGAAGGAGCGCCACGATAAAAATGAGAGAAGAAATAAGGATAAAAACCAAGTAGCGAGCGGGGTCACCTCGACGGCCGCTGAGGACCGGATTTCGAGGGAGCACTGCTATCGCTGTCCAGGGGCAAAGGGTCGTGGTCCATAGGTTCGACCGACGCGCCTGCCACCTCCCTGAGTTGATCAGGAGGGGCAGTTTCCACCGCCGGTAAAGGGCCGGGCGCCCGGCAAACGGAGCGTCCCGGTGAAACAGAAGACGGCCGAGGCCGGCAACTGTTGGACGGCGCGACAGATGGGTCACGCCTCGGCGGGGAAGGAGAGGAACTCTTTTTCTTGTCAGCTCTTCTGGAAGAGTGACGGCGGGAAGAGGCAGTTGACGGTTGGGAAGCCTGAGAACGCAGAAAATCCTCACGGACGGGTTCCTTTTTCAAGGTCCGGGCATCTTGTTTAGGTGCCCGCGGTTTACTAGATGTTGACGAAGACTGTACCTTAGAAGCAGCAGGAGGAAGCGGGGACGTGGAACGGGCAATCTTCGGGCTGGCGGATCGCACAACTGTGTCAGCGAAAGTGAAATCACATGTCTGGGTACTGGAATCTTTGGTAGGTCGAGGTGAGGTGAGTACCTTACTGTATGTACTCGCTGGGGGGACAGTGGGCTTTCGACTCGCCAACAACTTACGAGCGGCAGATGTCGATACCTTCTCCGTAACCCGAATTTGCTGAATGATTTTTTCATCCTTATATACAGGGCAGTCGCGAGAGGAAGCCGCATGGTCGCCGTTGCAGTTAAGGCAGTGAGGGGACGGAGGTGGGCAATCCCCCTCATGAGCGTCCCTACCACAAGTGACACATTTTGCTGCATGTGGGCAATGTTCACGGGTATGGTTGTACCTGTGGCATTGGTAGCAGCGCGTTGGGTTTGGAATATAAGGGCGGACTGAGATAACTTCGTACCCTGCTTTGACCTTCGACGGGAGGTCAACTCTGTCGAATGTCAAAAACACAGTACGAGTCGGTGTCAGCTGGTTATCTACCTTTTTCATCACCCTGTGGACGGCTGTCACACCCTGATCGGACATATAGGACCGGATGTCGTCATCAGACAACCCGTCAAGGGATCTCGTAAAAACTACCCCACGTGACGAGTTGAGTGTGCGGTGCGCTTCGACCTTAACTGGAAACGTGTGCAATAACGTAGTCCGGATAAGTTTCTGGGCTTGGAAAGCACTGTCCACTTCCAGCAACAATGAGCCATTGCGCTGACGCGAACAGGTTTTAACAGGGCCAGCAATTGCATCAACACCTTTCTGTATAACGAAAGGATTGACAGAATTGAAGTCTTTTCCGTCGGTGCGCGACACAACAAGAAATTTCGGCAAATTAGGCAGAGTCTTCTTTTGCTGAGGCGAGTCTATCTTACGTTTCTGGGTCAATGTCAGTGAAGAAGAGAAGGAAGTCATTGCGGAAGTGTCCCCCGTGATTACCGGCGTCTCCGATGGCGCGCTCCTTCCTAGTGGGGGCCCTCTCCGAGGGCTTACCCGCCTTAGGTGATTGTTCACACCTCAGGTCACACCTCCCGAGAACTGACGGAGGGACCAATTGGCATGTTCGGAAGGTACCAGCTCGGGTAATCACCCCTCCCTGGGCCTGGCCTTTACCAGGGGGTACGTACGTGCCCTACTTGTCTACCCGGGGCGGGGAATTACGCGTTACCCCGTCACCTGCTACGCATGATAATGCGTGGGTCGGCCTTCAGACACGCACAGGGAGGAAAGAAGAAGAATAGAGGAAGTGAAGAGAAAGAAGGAAAGGTGTCTCAAACGCCGAGGCGGAGACTAATGAGGAGAAGAAGGCGAGGAGAGGACAAGGAGAGAGAGACAGAAACAAAGGGTAAGAAAGGAAGGAACCAAGGAATAAGAGAAACGACAACAAGAAAACACCTGAACTCGTGAAATACGCCCGTCTCCAGGCGAAGGCATAAACCGGGAGGGAAAGTGAAGCAGCCTGGGGCAGAAGAAAGGCTTCTCCGGCTCGGGGCCCCGTGCGCGCCACACACGTACCCACAAAAGAACTGTGGGCCCCCTGGGGGGGGGGGTGTTTGATTGCTCGATATATTGTTTGATTTCAAATGCCTTATCATGCCTGTTGCATTTTTTGCTACATTAAGAAGCTTCAGAGAGATATATCGCAACGAACATTTTCTTCATTCTCCGTACAGTACTGCCAGCGCCAGGATTTTGGTTTTCGTGTATCGGCGTTTGAATGACAATCACAGCGGGCGTTGTCTCAGCGTCAGCAGTCAGTTGAGATAACAAGAGCGAACGGCGCCCGGACCAGTGGCAGCTGGCACACAGCGACACGCGCCGCAGCGCCGCGACCTTCCCCTGAACTTCTCGAGAAACAGCTCGAGAAATTCTCGGTGCGTTCGAGTCACCGCCCTACACAGACCCATTCCTAAGGTCACAGGCAAGTGCGGACGCGTACATAGGCATTGCTGCTCTAGACAGATGGCGCTGGGGCGGCCGTCGGTAGCGCATACTATGTCTGTTCACACGCTTATTCTCACAAGCGAATGGTCAGACTTGTTATGTCGAAGCCTGTGTTGCTATTTTTACCACTGTCAATTTACATTGAAGGAAGTCTGTGTGCAGACTGTTAGCTGCTGACATGACCTGGAAGTCTGTAAAAACTTTTATGAAGTATGACATTGTCGCATGGTTTCCGCGCTTATAACTGCCTGTTGTACAACCCAGTGAGCTCAATACTAAACTGGAGAGACTACTGCACGAAACAGAACCGTGACGCATGACGTCACGGCAGCCACGTTTAGTAGGGGGCAACAGGTCAAGTTGTTCTGCTATTCATAATAAACACAAATACTGTTTATGGCTAATATACGACGCCCACTTAATTAACTGAACGGTTCACCGTTAACATTACTTTGTATTTGCTAATCTTTCCCTTCAATATATGTTTCACAGTTACGCTCCTCTACTTACGTTCGTAATTTTTACCTCACCAACAAGTATCACCATTAAAGTTCCGTAAAAATGTTACTTTTCTGTAAGAGATTTTTAGCTACAATCCATTCTGTATTTTATTTCCTGACTAAAGAGCCTACACGAAAGGAACAGAACAGTCACATTATTTATACGGACCCTGCCAGGAGGAGAGCAAACTTTCCAAACTCATTTGATGCCAAATGAATCGATATGGCCGGCCGCGGTGGCCGAGGTGACTGAGGCGCTCCAGTCACGGGTAGCACGGCCACTACGGTCGGGGGTTCGAATCCCCCCTCGGGCATGGATATTTGTGCCGTCCTAGTTCGTAAGTAGTTCAAAAGTAGTTTGTAAGCTTAGGGACTGATAACCCCGTAGTTAAGTCCCATAAGTTGTACAAACATTTGAACATTTTTTGAATTTTTGAATCGGTATAACTAGTGAAAACATAAATTTGTGTACAAGACGTTATGCAATGAAGTTGCTAAATCATTCCATTGTTTTTCATTTCAGGTATTATTTTCACTCCCTGAAACCAAAAAATCCGTAAGTAATAATTAACAAATATGGTATTTCGCCCTCATACAAGAATATATAATTTTATTGTTAGTGAAATAGATAAGTTACCTCAGAAACTATAGATTTATTGGGAACAAGTTGCCTTCTCGGCTTTGTTTTAGTTTGCAAAACTGGAGGAAAACTGAATACTATTGGTACAGCAGCATCATCTCTCAGCAGCTGTGTACCGGCTCCTGGTCGAAATATGTAACTGTCCTTCATAAAGTGTTCATTACAAATGAAACTATATTTTGTAGGACTACAGTTTTGTCTTCGTACTCGTATGGACCCATTTGTTCATTAGTGCTGCTTTCGAGTGAAGAATGTGGAGAGATTACCATTAGCAGCACTTGCGTTTATCGAAATCACTTTCTTAATATTTTGCAGTATGAGTAACTTAGCTATGAAACTGAATGCCACTTCCAGTCGTCCATAGGTTATTACACCCGTACACAAAAGTACTTTTCACTTCTGCGATTAAAATAACGAGAATCTCTACATAACAGCAAACAGAAACTGAAACAAATGCCCCCATCCACTATGTCGACTTCAGAAAGTAGCGTCACGGTTTCCTAGGCAAAGATGCCTTTGAGTAGTCACTCCAGTTTATTGTTGAGCTCACTGGTACAACCCTGACCTCTCGCTACGTTATACCAACGCCATCTAGGGACAGGTGGCGTTAGCTTCGCGCCGCTCTCCTGCCACAGCAGTGGGAGAGCTGATTCGCCCAGTGAAAGCGATCGTACGATAATTAATAAATACGCTAATAATAAATTCGTTGACAAATGTAGCTGATATGTTATCTACAACATTCTTTCCAAATAGCTATGAAATAGACACAAATACATATACGCTTTAGAACACGTCTTGTAATTACCGCAAAAATGCGAGATATTAACGTTCAAAACATAGGTTTTTTTTTTTTTTTTTTTTTTTTTTTGTATACCAAGAACATATAAGCAAAGACGACATATGACAGCCTTGGGAATCACAGACGTTGTTAGACGTCCGTAGCCAAACTCGGCCGCTGTTAGGAAGGAATCAGGCCTAATATCAGTATATTTAGAGGCGTGCCACGCATATTTAATCACATTTTGAAACCTTGGGGAGGAAAACTGATTGCAACTTGAGAATACTGTCACGGTGATAAACAGGAAACTGTAGTGATGTGCACCCAATAATTTTCTATGTTAGTTTTTGTATCCCATCCTCGTCGCCACTTTTGTGTCCCGACTTCGTCGCCGCTTTTGTGTCCCAGCCTCGTCGTAGGTGTCGGTGGCCGGGTGGATGAGACCGACACAGGAATATAGATAGCACGCTGGTGCAGGTACGGAGGGGAGCAGCCAGAAACTATAAACACTCGAGTAAATTAGAAAGAGATATATATTGCACAGAATGTAACAATACTTAACTTTTACATAGTACTGCAGAATGTTGATACATAGTTGTTAGAGGCCTGCCTAGTGCCTGTACAATAGCAAAGTCTTCACTGGTGCCTATCTGATTACGAAGGTCCTAACTGGTTGCTATCTCAGTCCGAAGTGCCGATGTCCTTCAGTGGTGGCCACGAGCGGAGTTGTCACAGAGGGCGCTCGTTGCTGTCGCCGTGAGAACGCCGCGCCGTGCGTGCATGGCGGCGCGCGGCGAAAGTAGGTGGCGCGCACTTTGTACTTGTGCGACACCACATTAGTTTTGTGTAAAATGCCTTCCACTGGCGGAAAAATTCTCTGTCTAACAGTTCAATTACGTTCGTCGTGCCGGGTGGAATCTGAAGTATCTTTACTTCTTTGTCAGGTGAGCTCGAAATACAGCTTTTAATGAATCAGAACTTTTATGACGTGACCACGAATCTAGAAGGAGAAGAGTTTTGTTCCCGCAGAACGGAAGAAAAGCATGACGCATGAAAAGTGTAACGTTACCATTTCCCATTTTTCCAGTCTTCGATGCGTCTACCACAAGACTGTCTGCGTAGAACATTGTTTCTTTGACACGTGGTCCAAAACGTCCTGTTGTTTCTTAAAGACACACATATAGTTTAGGCAGCAATGAACCATCCAGAATAATTATTGGCATTATAGTGTATGAATGGGTGAGTGCAGTCGTGGACTGCGCAATTGCCTCAATATGTTTTTCCCCTTTGAATGATAGTGTTCTTTTCCCACGCATTTCTTTTTTTAACCCTGACTGATTTGCATTGTAAACGTAAGATTCACTAAAACTGGCGATCTTATTTTTTGCAGTCGTAAGAAAAACTTCTAACATTTCCATTTGAGTCACTTCATTTTCCGACCTGTTTCTCAATACAGTTGTTATTTTTCGTGCCACAATTTTATGTGATCTTTTGAAGCGACTAATACAACTATGAGATGCTGTAGAGTCTTTAGCGCCTATCACGTTGGCAATCTCTAACGCCCAATCACGCAAAGTTGTGTCGCTGACACTCAATGACTGTCTTCTAGCATCGGTAAATTGCTCAAAAAGTCGCGCATTTTTCTACATCGCAATTTCCACTAGACTCTTACGCCGTCCAGCGACTTCCTTTTTCCATCTATACAATTCATGTTCAGAACGGACAAAGCGATACCTATTTCGAACACTACTGACACGTAGACGTTTCTTACCACTTTCGTTCAGCCAATACTTCACCGCTTTTTCTTTGTCTGATAATGTAATTGTAGTTGCTGGTGTTGCTTTCGGAGATAATTGATGGTACGTGACACTATGACTCGAAGAGTCTTCATGTGTGCAACTTTCTTCCGTTTCTTCGCCGTCTGTAGATTCACAGTCTGCAATATCGAGTGATCCGTCGTTTCTAGCCACATGTCTGCGCTATTTACATGCTCGTCTAGAAGCACAGCACATAGTCTTCACGCGTATTTTCTGTTGATTGCTTCATTTAGCGTCTGTGGTATATCTCCGTGACAAGCATAAAAACATTTACAGGGTTTGCCATTAGCTGTGAGGGGAGATTGTTCACAGTAAAGTGGCAAGTGTAGATGTACAGAATATCTTTCACATCTCAAACCAGTTTCAGAACGATATGTTACGAAATACAATACAGAAATGAAAAGGAAGTGCATGCCACAGAAACGAATATTCGTTTCCCCTTTCCACCAAAACCGTGCAGTGATATTCCTCTTTAGTGAACTCCGCAATAAGACGGCCACACCTCCCGACCATGCGCACAACGCTCACCATAACAACAGCTCGCGACTCGCCATTTCCGAAAGCAGCAAGCAGGAAAAACAGCCATTTTCTTGATTGTTTAGGTGACTTCCAGGTCCTGTCAGCAGCTAACATTCTGCATACAGACGGTCAGTTGCAGTTGCAGTAGTCACAGCAACATCCAAATTCTCGCCCTAGACCCATATTTAAAAGAAGCCCGTCGGGAAAACATCAAGCAGTCAATCAATCAATTCCCGGGCATTGTCTAGCCACGGCGGTGCTGCATCCTGCAGAAACAAACAATCAAAACATCAAGGTAGCAAAACCAAAAAAAACAAAATTGGCCGTAATTCTAAGAGAAGACTGGTGAAAATATCTATCAGTTCCAGGTAGTGTATCAAAAGCTCTGCTACCATTTGTGACCTGATAGTTACCGACCAAGCAACTTACACTATTAATTAGAGTTAATAAGGATCTCAGACAAGACAAGGAGGTGGTACCGATAAATGTTTTCACCAACAAGATGCAATATAATTTATTTTATTGAGGCAATATATTTTTCATTAAGCTAACCATGATATAAATTTAAAGAACTGGTGATCACGCAGTATCAGCAGGCAATGACTAAATCTTTTAAAAAACCACTAATCCTTTAAAATTTGAGAAGGTACAGTAATTTTTACAAAGAGACAATCTGAAGCCATAATAACGTTAGACTTTTAACACCTCAACTACAGCACTTTTCAGACCTCTCAATTCAAAGAATTGATGATCATACAATAACAGCTAACAATGACAATATCCTTCAATGCAGCAATATTTATTTAACATGCATCAAATTCCCGGTGTTAGTTATTCACAGTCTCAAGTATTTATAACTATTATTCACTCAACAGGCCTACCAATTTGAAAAGGTACAATAATTATTATCTAAACCCGTAAATAACGTTAGGCTTTAACACCTTAATTACGGCACTTTCCACGTCTCTAAATTTAAAGAATTGATCATACATTAACAGCAGACAATGACAAAATCTTTTGAAACAGCAGTAGTCCTTTAATAACATCAAAATTCGACTGTCTCTTACAGTTTCTTACTCAGCACGAGTAGACTACAATTTAATGACATTCATTCACAGTTAGTGCTCCACTATATCGGTGAACACTGAATTTACGCCACCAAGTTCAAGAGTAATAACAGTGTGTAAGAGGAACAGGACAGAATGGCAAACTAAAAGACTCGATTAAGAAATAGATTTAAAGAGTAAAGGAGTCTACATATGGTCTGAAGCTGTGTGGTTTAAAAACGGTGACGTTTAAACATCCGGCCATTGGCCTGGCGTAATTTATTGGGACACACAGGACGCGGGTTCGGGTAGTGTCGCACTAAATGTCTAATGCGTATCTAAAGCACGCTTGGGAGTTGTCAGAACCGTCACGGTTTTGCCTGCCATGTGACAGGAACACTATGCTTGCTCGGAGTGACGAGTTGAACTGAGACATGGAAACAGCACTAACGCATTGAGCTACTTAAAGTAATTGCTCCCAAGATACAGCTTGATTAAGGAAATACAAAGGATCTAATCCCTTTGATAATAATTGATATCAATTTCAAAATTTTCAAATGTTTGTAAAGCTTATGGGACTTAACTGCAGGGTCATCAGACACAAATATCCATGCCCGAGGGGGGATTCGAACCCCCGACGGGGAACGGCCTCGCGCATAGCAGCATGGCGCCTCAATGCGCTCGGTCACTCCTCCGCGGCGATATCAATTTGTTTTCAGGCAAAGCAACATCTAATGCTTGTTGTTGTTGTTGTTGGTTTTTGAGGGGACTAAACAGCTAGGTCATCAGTCCCCTGTTATTAACTGAGAGTCACCTGTCAATATCGAAAAGTGAAACAAAGCTCTAAAACTGGTCACGCATATAAGGTACACGTTGACAATGGACAAACCACTGATAACGGAAAACGAAGACACACAGGATTGGCTACCCATGCCCAGAGTCTCGTCAATCCTTCTCTCCCCTCCTTTCTCTCTCTTCCCTCCCCTCCCCCCCTCCCCGCACTTGGCTAGTGGAGTACCTTGGCTGGCTGATCACAAAGAAAAAAAAACAGGATGAGCCAGCCATACTGCATACACTAAGAACCCCTAAGGGTGTTAAAAGGTAAAAAGCTGGATTGGTGGTGGCCTAAGATGTCAGGCCACAGCACCTATCGTTAGATCGAGTCATAAAAACCAGCAGCGCGGATAAAACGTAAAACTTTGTTAGCCATAGAGGCGTCGTCACCTAAAACTAAGGATAGTGCGTCTGGAAGATTAAAATAATGCCGCAGGTTGGCTAAAAGCGGACAGTCCAACAAAAGATGGGCCACTGTCAACACAGTGCCACATCGACACACGGGTGGAGCCTCGCGCCGAAGGAGATACCCGTGGGTGAGCCACGTATGTCCAATCCGGAGGCGACAGAGGACAACTGACTCTCGGCGCGTCGGCCGCAGTGAAGATTTCCACAAAGCTGTGGAGAACTTCACTGCCCGAAGCTTATTCGGTGCAGTCGCCGTAGCCCACTCGGTACTCCAAGCTTCGCGTACCTTCCGGTGCAACACCAGTTTAAAATTCTGTTCCGTGACACCAAATGTGAGAGGTGGTCCCATAGTGGCTCCCTTGGCCAATCGATCAACATGTTCATTCCCTGGTATGCCAACATGGCCCGGGGTCCACACAAAGACCACAGAACGGCCTGATTGGCATAGGGAGTGAACAGTATCCTGGATCGACCGCACTACTGGGTGCCGAGAGAAACACTAGTCGATCGCTTGTAAGCCACTCAGGGAGTCAGTACAGATGACGAATGACCCCCTGGGGCAGGCTTTGAGATGTTGTAGAGCTCTGAGCATGGCGACCAGCTCGGCGGAGAAGATGCTACTCTCACAGGGCAGAGAATGCTGTTCTACGTGGTTGTGATGTAGAAACGCATACCCAGCACGGCCATCTACTATGGAACCATCTGTGTAAATGGCGTCTGCGGCACGGAACGGCTCCAGCACTTGCAGAAACTGGTGACAGAGATGTACGGGAGAAACGGAGGCCTTCAACACACGGGACAGGTCCAGACGGAGCTGCAAACGAGGAATGGACCAAGGAGGGGTGTGAAAGGAATAGTGGAAAGTGGTAGGAAGTGGATAGGATGTGAGAGACGACACGGACCGAGATCGGGTAACCCGACATGGGTCGCCGTGGAGGGATAGGTAGTGCAGCGTCTGGAAAAAGGAGCCGGCGGTTCGGGTGGAAGGGTGAGGCCTGAATACGAGCAACATAAGATGTTAACAGCTGTTGCCTAAGGAACCGCAGCGGGAGGACTCCAGCTTCGACAAGGAGGCTTGTCACAGGGCTTGTCCGAAAAGCCCCTGTCGCCAAACGGACACCACTGTGTAAAATTGCCTGCAGTGCTGACGGCGCAGCCGAATCGTAGACTATGCAGCCATAGTCTAGGCGCGACTGAATGAGGGCCTTGTAAAGTTTGAAGAGCGTTGGGCGTGAGGCTCCCCAAACAGTGTGGCTGAGACAACGAAGGATGTTGAGGTGTCGCCAGCACTTTCGTTTCAGCTGGCGAAGGTGAGACGGTTGTCGAACAACATGCCTAGAAACGTGTGTGTTTCTACGACACGTAGCAGATCTCCAGCTAGATAGAGTTCGGGCTCCGGGTGTACTGCCCGACGTCGGCAGAAATGCATCACACGGGTCTTCGACGCAGAGAACTGAAAACCGTGGGCAAACGCCCAAGACTGCGCCTTTCGAATGGCTATTTGCAACTGACGTTCAGCAACACTGATGCTGGTGGAGCTAAAATACATGCAGAAGTCATCGGCATACAAGGAAGTGGATACCGATGACCCCACGGCCGCCGCAAGGCCGTTGATAGCGACTAAAAATAAAGGGACACTGAGAACGGAACCCTGTGGGACTCCGTTCTCTTGACAATGAGGTGAGCTAAAACAAGAACCAACACGAACTCTAAAAGAACGCAACGCCAGGAAATTCTGAATGAATATGGGAAGTGGACCCCATAAACCCCAGTCGTACAGCGTAGACAGGATATGGTAGCGCCAGGTAGTGTCGTATGCTTTCCGCAGGTCGAAGAATACAGCAACCAGGTGTTCGCGGCGACTAAATGCTGTACGGATAGCCGACTCCAGTGACACAAGATTGTCAACAGCGGAGCGACCTTGACGGAACCCACCCTGTTGTGGCACGAGAAGTTCCCGGTCCTCGAGGATCCACATGAGCCTCCGACTCACCAAGCGTTCGAGGAGCTTGCATGGAACGTTGGTGGGGCTGATCGGGCGGTAGCTATCTGCCACCTGCGGAACTGCCCCAGGCTTAATCACCGGAATGATAATGCTTTCCCGCCACGAGGACGGAAAACACCCTCCAGCCATATCCGATTAAGCAGGGCGAGAAGTTGGCTCTTGGCATCCGCTGATAGGTGTCGGAGGAACTGACTGTGAATGCGATCGGGTCCAGGGGAGGTATTGGGGCATGCAGTAAGGGCACCTTCAAACTCCCACTCAGTGAATGGGTCGTTGTATGCTTCCCAACGTCGCGTTCGAAATGAAAGCAGATGTCTCACTGCTCGCCCTTTAAGGGCGTGAAAGTCTGCGCCATAAGCAGCAGTCTCTGAGATGCGTGAAAAATGATCTGCCAGGTGCTCAGCGACGGCGACAGGGTCAGTACAGAGCGTACCCTGAACGCTGAGACACGGAATTCCCGCCGGTGGGCGGTGCCCAAAGAGGCGTCGAACCTGCGACCACACCTTGGAAGGAGAAGCGCGGGATCCAATGGACGCGACATACTTCTCCCACGAGGCTCTCTTACTATATTTTATCAGTCGCCAGGCCCGTGCCCGGAGACGCTTGAAGGCTACAAGATGGTCGACAGAGGGGTGACGTCGGTGGCGCTGTAGTGCTCGCCGACGTTCCCGGATGGCCTCAGCAATCTCCGGTGTCCACCAGGGCACCGACGGACGATAGAGCGAACCGGATGTGGTGGGAACAGAGTTGTCGGCTGCAGAAACGATGGCGTCTGTGACCTGCTGAACGGCGGCATCAACATCTGCTGGAAGCGGAGAGGAAATCACAGCAGCTGAAGAATAAGCTGGCCAGTCAGCTCTACGGAGGGACCAGCGAGGTGGACAGTCGGCAGGCGAACACTGTGGGAGTGACAGGAAGATCGGAAAGTGGTCGCTACCACACAGGTCGTCATGGACCCTCCAGGTGAGATGTGGAAGAAGACCAGGGCTGCAGACAGACAAGTCTATTGCGGAAAAAGTACCATGCACTGTACTAAAGTGGGTAGGAGCACCGGTGTTTAAAAGACAGAGATAGGAGAGACTCAACATCCCTACCCCGGGCCGAGGTCTGTGCGCCACCCCACAGATGGTGGTGGGCGTTGAAATCCCCCAAAAGAAGAAAGGGTGGGGGAAGTTGGGCGACCAAGGCAGCGAGGTCGACGGGAGAGATGGCATCATCTGGTGGAAGGTAGGGAGAGCAGATGGTAAAATCCTGTAAGAACCGGAGCCGTACAGCGACTGCCTCCAGAGGTGTATGTAGAGGCACTGCAGCACTGGGGACAGAAGTGTGGACATAAACACAGACGCCACCGGAAACTCTGTTGTAGACGTTTCGGTTCTTAAAGTAGCCCCGATAGCCTCGGAGGGCTGGGGTCCTCTCGACGGGAAACCACGTTTCCTGCAAGGCAAGACAGATTGCAGGGAAGCGGCAGAGTAATTGCCGCAGCTCGGGAAGGTGGCGGAAAAAACTGCCGCAATTCCACTGCAAGATGCTGTTTGCAGTCTGCTGAATAGCCATAATTCAAGTTGTTAAATGGTCATTCAGCAGGGGCACCTGCTGTCAACTCCGCAGACTCTGCAGGATCCAGAACCAAAGATGCCTCCTTCGCGTCCTTTTTTTTGGCTTCTTTTTGCCCTCTCGCTGGCCCTTTGGTGTTAAGGGCTGGGAGGGCTTCCCAGAAGTGGCATCAGTGACCGTCAAAGAGCCAGAAGCCCTTCGACCAGCAGGTTTTGGATCCTTCAGCCAAAGGCTGGGATCTCCTGGCGCACCCTGGGACTCCCCAGAAGGGAGCATCCCGAAGGACCCCTTCCGAGGGAGAGGTGCCGGAGGAAGCTGTTGATTCTCCGGCTGGGGGTTGGGGACTGGTGTCCCTGATGGTTGTGGGGTAATTGCCCTCACAACAGGTGCTGAAGCGGCAGATGGAGCAACGCCCCCACCTAAAGAGGGGGCAGTGGTAGTTTTGTGGCCTCTAGGGCCCACAGGAGGAAGCGATACCTTGGTAGGTGTCGTACACGTAGTGTGCGGGGACGACGTTACTACAGCATAAGAGGTGGTCATGTTTACCGGATGGAGCCGCTCATATTTCTTTCTCGCCTCATTGTTCGATAGTCGGTCCAAGGTCTTAATCTCCATTATTTTTCGTTCTTTGTGGAGAACTTTACAGTCTGGAGAGCATGGTGGATGCAGCTGGTTGCAGTTCACACAGACGGGAGGTGGGGTGCAGGGAGCGTCCGGATGAGATGGACGTCCACATTCCCTGCACACAGGGCTAGAAGTGCACCGGGAGGACATATGCCCGAACTTCCAGCACCTGAAGCACCTCATAGGGGGCGGGACGTATGGTGTAACATCACACCGGTAGATCATTACCTTGACCTTCTCAGGCAGTGTATCGCCTTCGAAGGCTAGGATGAATGCACCAGTGGCAACCTTCTTATCTCTTGGTCCCCTATAGACACGTCTGACAAAGTGAACACCTCTGCGCTCCAGGTTGGTACGTAGCTCGTCATCAGACTGCGACAGCAAGTCTCGATGGTAGATACGGCCTTGGACCATATTGAGGGTCTTGTGGGGCGTGACACTGACAGGAATATCACCCAGTTTGTCACAGGCCAATAATGCCCTGGACTGGGCTGGGGATGCCGTCTGTATCAGAACAGCCCCACTTCTCATTTTCGAGAAAGACTCCACCTCACCATACTTGTCCTCGAGATGGTCAACGAAGAACTGCAGTTTGGTGGACAAGAAAGAGTCTCCATCAGTCCGGGGGAAAAAACAAGGTATCGCGGCGAATATGGATCGGAACTGTGTAAAGCTTTGCGCTCTTCCCATGGCGTAGCCAGAGAAGGGAACGTCTTAGGGTCATATACCGTTGCATCAAAATCGGACTTTCCTCGCTTAGAAACGGCGTTTTTGCGACCGCCCACGCTATTTATTGCTCGTTTCATTTCCGTCCCACGAGCAGCTAGGGAAAAGAGGTCCACCCAGACAGAGCCCCGCTTGCCTGGGTAAGCCTTATACAACTGAGGAGCGGCAGGTTCCTCAGAGGTTGCTCGCTAGCGGCTGTTCAACCTCAACAGCCATGCATCTCCTCGGCACGTAGCACACCTTGAGATTGGGGGATTTTTTATAGTGGTTTGTGCCGTCCTCGCGACCTGGGCGATTAAGCCAAGATCCCCGGGCTCTGAAACGTACAACGTTCCACCGTCGCGCCGAACGATGGTCGTTGAGGCACGCACAGAGCTTACGGTGTAGCGGACTGTTGGCGCGACACAGCCCACAGCTCAGGACCCCGGGTTCGCCAAGCCCGTGCCCAGCAAATTAATGCTGAGCCCCTGAGGGGCATCTAATGCTACAGCGGTGATTTTAACTCTTTGAAAGTAATCTTGCAAGTTTTCTTGACTATCTTGCACCTGCCAAAGAAACCTATATTCCAATTCATTATGCATTCTAGCAGACAACGAAATTGTTTAATACGTTCTCAGTAATAGCACGCTGAATGGCGTCGCTGAGTTGACTTTGAGCAAGGGGGTATAACAGAACCAAAACCAAGGAATCAGAAATTTTAAATGCTTCAGCATGTTGTTGGACACATACTAATAACCGAAGGAGTTCTTTAATTTGGTGAATATCATCAACAGCCAAAAGGGGAATATCTTTAAGTAGTAGCATAAGTGGGTTGCACAATTTAGCAAAAGGTGAAGATATATGAGAAAAAAACAGTCGCATTCTGGACAAAAAGACTTTCTCTTTACATTGTTTGAGAAAGGGGAAAGATCGTCCTCGTAATCCAACCCTAAACCTGCTGCCTTGGTTGGTAAATGATTTACCGGAGAACAAATGTTTGCAATGGTTTGCTTGCGCTCGCCCTTGGAATAAAAAAAGAGCTAAATCAGATGCACGAGATACAAGATGGATTAAATCACGAACCCTATCCAAATATTTCTGAATGGGCTGATCACCATAAAAAAGGCGATAGTGGCAGACACTTCCTTAAGGGAATTACTAATAACAGTGATTACTAATATCACCCATATGACTCACGGCGTTTGTCACCGGTTCGGTGAGAGCCATACGTAGTCGAACGCGCAAATCAGCAACACTTCCCTCAGTAGGCTGGTCTTGCATGAGTAACTCGTGTGAAAGGTGATATTTTCTCAGGAAATCAAATCCCGGACATTGTCAAGCCTTGTCGGTGCTCCATCCTGAAAAAATAAACAATCAAAACAGCTAGGCAGCAAAAGCAAAAGAATTTTCCGTAATTCTAGGGGAAGACTAGTGAAAATATCTATCAGTTCAAGGTAGTGTATCAGAAGCTCTGCTACAATTTGTGACCTGATAGTTACCGACCAAGCAACTTATACATTTTAAAATCACCGTTTTTAATATCCATAGTATTTTAACAAATCATCTCAACCATAGTCAAATTCTATAGGATCTCGGACAAGGAGATGGTTCACCAACAAGATGTAATATAATTTATTTTATTGAGACAATTCATAAGTTTTTAATGAAGCTAACCATGATATAAATGATAATATAAGAATTGATAATTACACAATAACAGCAGATAATGACAAAATCTTTTAAAGCACCTATAGTACTTTAAAATTTGAAGAGTTACACTAATTTTTACAATGATAGAATCTAAACACGTAAATAACGTTAGGCTTTTATTACCTTAATTACGGCACTTTCCACGTCTCTAAATTTGAAGAATCGATGATCATACAATAACAGTATACAATGGCAAAATCCTTTAAAACAGCAATAGTACTTTAAAAACATCAAAATTCGACTGTTTCTTACAGTTTCTTACTCAGCACGAGTAGATTACAATTTAACGACGTTCATTCACAGTCAGTACCCCACTATATCGGTAAAAATTGAAGTTATGCAGCCAAGTGCTAGAGAAATAATAGGATGTAAGAGGAATCACAGGTCAGAAGACAGACTAAAGGAACCAATTAAGAAATTGATTTAAAAACTAAAGGAGTCGACACATGGCCTGGAGCTGCTACCCGCAATCAGAACATTCCCAAACCGTTCACAACAACAAATTGTGGCTATGTCGTGGGGAGGATCCAGGGCTGACAATCAATGAGGGGCCCAAAAAAGAATTACAATAAGCACTTTCCGTTTCCCACTTCAAAGTTGGGGGCGAGAACTAACAGTAAAGGGCCAATATAGCTAACACATATTATGAACAATGACTAGATCACACAGAAAAATACACTACAACAGAAGAACTGCAAAATTACCACCCGCCGTTGGCAGCAACAACGACGAGAGGGAAAAGGCCAAACCATAACTTCCGGCTATGCCTGCGGGCGGCAACCAAGTCGAAGAAGGGCAAAACGCCACATAAATTTCGCTCGTTGTACTTTGTACTAAGGGGTTAAGAATTATTCTCGCATCACAGGCGAGATATTTCAAGAGTCAAAGTAATGATCAGAGACAAGGGGAGTTGAACTTAACAACAACACGCAGGAAGCAGCCGACACCGCTTAATGCCCGTGCGGAGAGTGTGTTCTGAGCGCCGGCCTCAGCACCGGCCACAACGCTACCGCCGACTGCCGAGCAGGCGGGAAACGAGACGTGGAGTCGCCACAGCAGGGAGGACCATCAAGGGAAGAGCGGCGCGTCAGTTTCAAACGAGACGAACCCACGGCTCATTAGCACTGGGCAGATGTCGTGCATTTTACATTATGAAGAGAAACTCGTAAAGTTTTTATTACATGCGAACTATGAGTTACCTGGCGGACGTCAATACAGTAATCTAATTCTTTCCGTATTCTCTTGCAGAGTTCTGCTACATCACGTGATAGAGGCAGTAAATACACCAGATCTTTAATGTGTCCCCACAGAGAAAAGTCACTAGGTGTGAGATCTGGTTATCAGGGGACTTCAATGCTTTTCATTTTCTATGGTTTCATACACAGCTTCTGTCGCAGGACTTTCCACACTACCACTGGAGCCATTTAGCGTTCACGGGATGTACGACGCACCGATTTTTTTTTCTTTGTTGTTATTTTGATGCGCGAACTGGGCACGCAGGCAGCAGCATGTTACGCCGCTCTTAGGCCTACATAATTTGACAGTGGTTGAGATGAGTTGTTAAAGTACTATGGATATTAAAAATGGTGAATTTAACATGGATATGGCGAAATAGTGAAGATTAAAACATAGTACATAGGCGATAAAATACATGAAGTCTTTAAAATTAGGGCCATGCTAGCTTAAAAAGACATTGATGGACATATACAGTAGTATCATAGAACAGAACAAAGACACTAGTTAAAACACACTGACGACGCTTGTGCTTATGGCGGTGGTCGTAACTAGTTAAAGACTGAGCATAGATGCGCGGCACGACACTGTGGACAGTGCACACTTTGAAACCATTGCACTGTGGGCCCCACAGGGGGGAGGGGAGGAAAGGGGGAGGAAGCGTGGGAAGGGGGAGAGGAGAGGAGGGGAAAGAGGTGCGTAGCACTCCACAGAAGAGAAAGAAATTGGAGGCCAAGCTGGAAAAGGTGGGAGAGGAGGTGTTGCATCCCTGGGGAGGGAAGTGGGTAGATATCGGGACGGTGTCATCCGGAGGGAAAGGTGGCGAAAGTGAGCCTGGTAAAGGATATGGAGAGTGTGAAGGTGAAGGTAGAGAGAGATACAGCGGTGAAGGCGTCGCAGAGGACCAGGATTGCAGAGGGTTCCAGAACTGTATTTTATGGGAAGTGTGAAGGATACAGATATGTTCAAGGAATTGTAGCAGGCGCGGGAAAGGCAGGTCATAGAGGATCCGTCTGGGGGCGAGAAGGACGTATCGATTTCTCGATGTCTCGTACGTGGTCCACATTCACTTCACTCACACTGGGACGTCCGTATCTCTTTGCCAGACACAAGCAACCTATTGTAACAAATTTGTTGTGTCAGTTGTAAATAGCCTTCCTGGTTCTAAACATCCTTTAGCCGTAGCACATATATTTTTGTCGAACTCCAACAGAAAGTTCGTTCTGCAACTGAACTCTCTTTGTTTGCGACTAGCGCTGACTATCGTCAAATTAACAAACTATACTGTGGCGGTATACCTGAATAAAAACTTTCACGATTTCTCTTCAAAATGACATATGTATGATATCTGTATATGCTTGGTTTTTGTGCGATATATAATTGAAAATGTTCCCGGACTTTACATACACCCTGTGTTTACATTCTGAAATATCGGGAGGTTGTCTGGAATTTATATCTCGTTGAAACAACGATATCAGTAATCTTCCCGGCACTGCATCCTGGAAGAAGATTGAAGCCAACGAAACGTTGATAAGGTACGGTTATCGCAAATCGATCAGCTAATGCAAGGTACAAGCTACATTGTAACAAGAGTTCGTCAATACCATATTCCCGTAACTACGTCACATAGCAGAGTGCGAGCACTAGTTTCGATATTAAATTGACACTGTACCCCACAAGCGGCTTCTAATGAAATTGCGTGCTTATGGAATATCTTCCCAATTGTGCGATTGGATTCACGATTTCCTATCAGAAAGGACACAGTTCGTTGCAATTGGCGGTAAGTCATCGACTAAAACAGAAGTGATATCTGGCGTTCCACAGAGAAGCGTTATAGGTCCCCTACTCTTCCTCGTTTTTATAAACGATTTATGAGACAATCTGAATAGCTCCGTTAGACTGTTCGTGGATGATGCCGTCGTTTATTGGTTAGTGAAGTTAACAGAGGATCAGAAGCAACTGCAAAGCGATTTAGACAAAATTACTACATGGTGCGAACATTGGTAATTGCCACTAAATAATGAAAAGTGTGAAGTAATACACTTGACCACTAAAACTTCAATTACGCGATAAATAAGTCAAACCTTAAGGTCGTAAATTCTACCAAATACCTAGGACTTACAATTACGAACAACTTAGACTGGAGAGAATACATAGAAAATATTGTGGGGAAGGCGAACCAAAGGTTACGTTTTTACGTTTCTTTGGCAGAACGCTTCGAAGATACACCAGCTCCACCAAAGAGACTGCCTACATTACACTTGTGCGTCCTCTCCTGGATTACTGTTGCCCCTTGTGGGACCCTCACCAGGTGGGACTGACGGAAGATATTGAGAAGGTTCAGAGAAGGGCAGCTCGTTTTGTTTTATCACGTTACGGGGGGAAAGCGTCAGGGAAATGTTGCACGAACTGGGGTCGAAATCATTAAAAGAAAGACGTTATTCATTGCGGCGTGATCTGTTTGCGAAGTTTCAATCACCGACTTTTACTTCTGAATATGAAAATATTTTGCTAGCACCCACCTACTTAGGGAGACATGGTCATCCCAATAAAATAAGAGAAATCAGATTGAAAACGGGACGATTTAGGTGTTCTTTCTCCCCGCGCGCTATTAGAGAATGGAACGGTAGAGAAAAGTTATGAAAGTGGTTAATGAACCCTCTGACTGGCACTTAAGTGTGATTTGCAGAGTATCTATGGAGATGTAGATGTAAATCACTTGAGGAAATCGAAGAAGTGTCTATCGTTACAGAGAACTTGCAGTCAGATGTATATTATGGCAATGACTGTTGACGACTACTTTGTCCGCCTCGCCTACCGCCTCCGTCTCCTTGCTCCACACGGATCCTGCATTGCTTCATCCCGTTCCCCCATCTCCTAGAGTTTCTCGAACACATCCGGCTCCTCTACATATCCCGCAAAATAAAATCCCGCAAACCACTGGTCTATCCCCTCTTCACCAACCCTGGGCCTTTGCCACGCCTACTTCATTGCATCCCTCCTTGCCTCCACCTGCACACCCTCCACATCCTATCTCGGGGTAACTTCCGGCCGGCCGCGGTGGCCGAGGTGACTGAGGCGCTCCAGTCACGGTCAGCACGGCCACTACGGTCGGGGGTTCGAATCCCCCCTCGGGCATGGATACTTGTGCCGTCCTAGTTCGTAAGTATTTCATAAGTAGTTTGTAAGTTTAGGGACTGATAACCCCGTAGTTAAGTCCCATAAGCTTACCAAACATTTGAACATTTTTTTTTTTTTTTTGGTAACTTCCGCCACCTCCCTCTTCCATATGACGCCCTCCATCCAGGCATCTATCCCTTTTACCAACCTTGACCCTTTCCCTGTGAATGCAATGCCCCTTCCCCTCCCCTTCCGCTGCTTGATTTTCCCTTCTCACTCACCCCCTCCCTAGGAATCTACGTTCCCACCCCATCATTCCCGCCCGCTTCCTTGCCGCGGCGGAGTGGCTGAGCTCATTGAGACCGTTCCCAGTCGGAGGCTCGATTCGTCCCTCGGGTATGGATGTTTGTGCTGACTTTAGTATACGTTGGTTTGTATGTTTAGGGACTGATGAGCCCGCAGTTAAGTCACATAAGCTTAGCAAACAACTGTTAAAAACAACACCCTTCCTTTCCCTCTTCCCGCACTTCCCAACCTCCCTTCCCCTGCAGCGTCCTCCTGTTGATCAAGTTTTAATCAGTACTTCGCACAATGTTGTATCTTCAGTGTGCGTCAACCGCATTAAGTCTAGTGTCGCTTTCGTCAGTTTTATCAGTCTTTAAATGTTCAAATGTTTGTACAGCTATGGGGTCATCAGTCCCTAAACTTACAAACTACTTATGAACTAGTTAATACTAAGGATGGCACAAATATCCGTGCCCGAAGGGGGATTCGAACCCCCGACCGTAGTGGCCGTGCAGACCGTGAGTGGCGCGCCGCAGAGCGCTCGGCCACCGCGGCCGGCTTTTATCAGTGTCTCCGTTATGTTCATCATGTGCAGTGCTCTGTTTCGCAGTGTGTTTTTATCGTCGCCGTGGTACAGATTTTAATCATACTACATGTATTTTGCATCTTTTATGTTCAATGTATCTTCAACATTTTCTACTTGCTCAAGTTTTAAAAATCTCACAAATTTTAACTCCTGTATTTACTATTTTTATTCTTCATGTCCTTTATGTTCTAAGCTCGCAGCTGAAGTGCAGTGTATGAGGCTGCTGCCAGACTGCCTGTGGTTGTACCTGGGCTTCAAAATTACAGTAAAGAAAAAAATAATAAGCACTACTTTGTGCTGCAGGAGTCAGATACATTGTCGAGATGATTAATATGTCTGACATTTCAGCAAAGCTTACTGAGACTATGGGGAGTGGAATACAGGACTCATCTCTGTACTAAAGCAGTCGTAGAGTTTCCTGGGCTGTAGCGGCGCCCCATACTGGCAGCTCTCCACACACGTGCAGCGGCACGGCTGGTGGGCACGTGAGTGGCGCGGATTGCAGCCCACGTGTTTCGCACAACACTGCTCTCGCGAGATGCGGCTCTCGGTAATTGGCTGCCTAACGCTGATGAGAGTCCCAGGTTGGTTGCACGCTTTCTCTCTTCTTCGTGGTGCAGTAGACAAAATCTATATCTATAAATGTGAATGTCTGTTCGGTGTACGTTTATCACGTCTGAACCACAAGACATAAAGAGCTAAAAAATTGTACAGTTACTAATGTCTACACGGGGAAGGCTTTAGGTGCGGTTTTATGGCGATCGGATAGCTATTTATATATATTAATGTGAATGTCTGTTCGGTGTACGCTTATCACGTCCGAACGACAAGACGCAGATACTTAAACATTTGTACAGTTACTAATTTGTACCTGAGGAAGGTTTTAGACGCGATTTTATAGCGATCTGATAGATATTTACTATAACGCGAAATGCGGAACAATAATTACTCTTTGAAAATTATATTTACTCTTTGGAAATGGTTTTATTGGTTGCATTGTTCCTTGAGGATTGATAATGATAAAATGGTGGAGAATATTGGTATGGAAAGTTATCGGTGTATATAAAATTCTACGTGTGTGTGTGTGTTAGTATTTCGCCCTGCAGCGAAAACTACAGAACGCAAACTAATGGTCTGTTTGTAATTGTTGTCCGAAGTCTCCCGTTGTACACCATGCCGATAGCTATAATGCGGTGGAAGATATAGTGGTTGAAAGTCAAATTATTAAAAAAATTCGGACTGAAGGCCAGCGATGACGTTTGTGACTCTACAGCAAGGAGGTTACATACAGCGAAACGTGATGCCACAGGCCACATCTTTGGTCTATGCGTGCTACAATGTCTTCAGCTCTTTCTCTGTAAGGATAAGGATGCGAATAAGGAAATATAAGAATAAATAAATAAAGCAGTAATAAAGAAATTTCTTTTAATACTTGCAGAACGACATATTGACCATAGCTGTTTATTTTTTCTCAATGCTACCAGTTTCTGTCAATTTACCATTATCAAGCGTTAGCAGAGACTAGCTAATAATACTTCTCTTTAAAAAAATCGATTTGACGTTTCGCGCATTACATCAAGTGGTCGATATGTGACATTATGACAATCATTATTGTAGAATCTCGTGATTGGATTCTTCGAAACGAGTGCATTTTTACGTGCGATTTGATCTACGCTACTTACTTGATTAAAACTGTTTGTTTCTAAAGAAGGTATTATATTTCATTTCATCCTTCAGAACCAGTCTCATAACACACTACTGAAAGATATTTTATCTATCATAATCAACCAACACGCGAGCGGAGCCGCGGGTTTAAGCTAGTAGACATATAAATCTTTTTTCAAAAAAATATCAGTACTCGTATGCTTTCATCATTTCCTCAGTTGCTTATAATAATGTGCAGATATTAGTAATCGTGAATCCGTCAATGTTTCTGAACATTTTTTCTGATCATATGTGTTACGTCTTCTGTTTATTTCCAAGGCATCTCCAGTGGCTTGTAATATGTTCATGTACATCTCTTATTGTAAGATGTAAACTTTCACGGCCGGAAAGATCGATATTACTAAAAATTTCCGAGCTATTATGCCGTGGTCTTATGGATTTATTATTAAGACCCAACGTTTCGTCCCCGACTGCGGAGGAGAGCGTGAAACTAAATAAAACCTGGATTACGGTGTTGAAATGTAACAGTCTTCCACCATGGGACGTTATTAACAACGGACGACGGCAATCGGCAACGACGAATTGTGCGCGTAGACACAAAATATCTGACGTCACACCTATGCGCGCGAGCCCGCGTAAACGGAGTTTGGTTTCAGTCAGTAGCGAGCCAGGGTGTGCATCGCACGTACAAAAGTGCTAGGATCCCTCTTGAAAATGTTCTCCGCATTTGGTGACGAAACGTTGGGTTTAAATAACAAAGCCATAAGACCACGGAATAATAGCCCGGAAATTTTTAATAATATTCATGTACATGTCTTACACTATTTCGATTTTATATTTTTGGAAGTTTAAGTTGTAAACAGTTCTGGCGGTTTTTTTTTCTGTCTGTGACTTCCAGTATTTATATTGTTTTATTCGATATTTTTTTTATTTGATACTTGTAGTTTTGCAGATGATGTCTTATGACCCCTCTGGTTGACCGTTTTTCTTCTTTTTTGTACCACGTGAATATTTTTTAACAACTAGTCACAGACGAATTAGTTTACGTGATGTTTTTGTTCTGATGGTGTTACCAACTGTTGAATTTTTTTGTATGACCCACTGTCGAATCTGTGTGTGTTTGTGTTAAGCAGAAACACATAAATATAACAGGCCGCTGGAGACGTATGGGTAAATAACGAAAGGCTAAATGCCAATGGCAAGAAATACTTGTTTTTCTTTTTATTATTATTATTTTTTTTTTTTTTTATTTCATCGACAGGTCCAAACTAACAAATGCTAGTCATTGTGTGACCAAGTACTCAGCTTCTTCATAATCTTATTTTATTTCTTTTTTTTTTTTTTCTGGAAAAAATGTCAGTAATGGGTACATCAAGACAATTCTGCCAACACCGCAATGGAAGTCTTCGAGAATTGATGTCTACATTCACAGCTTCTCGTCTTCTGTGGTAGGTTATAACTATTTTATTTCAGAAATTTAATAAGAAACTGACAAGTATATTTTAATAATATACATTTGCAGACCACAAGTTGGAGCGACAATTACGATATCTGAACTCCGTCCGCTTCCGTAACCCAGCTTGAAAGGCATCAATCAATTGCTAGACCCTTTCGTGTTGAATCCCAAGAGCTTATCACTTCATCGCTTCCTGATGGTGCTGCATGCCATATTTAATTGCTTTAATTCGACAATCTCTATCTATATAAATGCGAAAGGACACTACTTCAGGAGATACGACGTCATAAACAATGAAAAGTTCTCCGTCTTGCGGCACATGATAGTGTGACTGTTATCAGTCACTTAGCGATTTACAACAAACTTTGCCGGCCGCGGTGGCCGAGGGGATTGAGGCGCTCCAGTCACGGTCCGCACGGCCACTACGGTCGGGGGTTCGAATCCCCCCTCGGGCATGGATATTTGTGCCGTCCTTAGTTGTAAGTAGTTCATAAGTAGTTTGTAAGTTTAGGGACTGATGACCCCGTAGTTAAGTCCCATAGACTCTACAAACATTTGAACATTTTTTACAACAAACTTTAAACATATTTTCAAATCTCAAGAAAGCATTTCTCGCTGACAACCGTAGCAAATGATAAAGGAAAAAAGCTTCTCGCTTACTACTTTTCCGTTGTTCACGGAGTAAAACTACGGCATTTGGTACAACGTTGCAATGTATTATCTCTACACTATATATTGTATCCGCGGTACATTTTACAAACAGTATACATACAGCTGAATGTACCTTCGAAATTGTATCACAGTACGACACGTAGTTAATGAAACACGAGCACATAAATAGTAACGTGAATGGAAAACCGCCCCATCACGTACCAAGTTATTTCTTCTTTACTAACTGTATTCGCAACAGATTTTACATACTTACAGCACTTATACAAATAAATTTATACCTGAAATATTACACAATTGTACAACATATAACTCAATAAGCATGAGATCATATATACTGCGACGGGTAAACACTTTTCACATCAGGCACCACGTTCTGTTACATTTCTTATTTACTGCGAAGACGCTCCTGTATTCCTGTGAGCTTAATGAAATTCCTGAAAGATGACGGTGCTATTGAGAACTTTTCAGAAACTTTGAACTGTGAAGCGCATACCGCTGTAGGAAGAAGCAACAGACTTATATAGAGCTGCAAGGGAAGGAAGAGAATCAAAGTGTACATCTGACGAATACCCATTACTTCCGACAGATCTGGCTTTTAACTTTAAGAGACTGTAGTTTGCAGTGACACTTGCACATTCTGTTATCTATGATAATAATAAATCTGTAAATGTAGGCCTGTCGCTGTTCACTTAACCTTCAAAATTAAAGGACGAATCTTCATTCGGTTTTCACAGGAAACATGAGAAAAGTTTGGGTCAACATATAGGCATAATTTTATCAAAATTGGATCACAGAAAAAAGATATCGTAATTTTAAGTGTTTTCAATAACCGTCGGGTCTGTTTGTTCAGCTATTAAAAACCTCTTCTCCCCAATCGGATCGCGAAAAAAAAAAAAAAAAAAAGGAATACCGTAATATGAATTTTTTATCTACGACCGTCATGTCTGTCTGTCCTTTTGAACACGTTTATCTCCAAAACTACTTGACGAATTTTCATGGGGTTTTCACACGTAACTTGAGCATATCGCCGGCCGCGGTGGCCAAGGGGACTGAGGCGCTCCAGTCACGGTCTGCACGGCCACTACGGTCGGGGGATTCGAATCCCCCCTGGAGCATGGATATTTGTGCCGTCCTTAGTGTTAGCTAGTTCATAAGTAGTTTGTAAGTTTAGGGACTGATAACCCCGTAGTTAAGTCCCATAAGCTATACAAACATTTGAACACTTTTTAGCATATCGTACTGTTACATAAAGGCTTCAATAATTAAAATCGGATTAGAAAAAATAAAGATATTTGTTTAAAAGCCATCGTGTACGTCTATTTGTTGACGATAATCTCTAGAAGTACTACACCTGCCACAGGTACGTTGAGAATAGTTTGGAGAGTATCTTCATTTCATCAAAATCGGATCAGAGGATGGAAACAAATCGTAATTTGAAGTTTTATGTGTATACTACGCTTATAAGTATGGGGTAGTATAGCAAAACTCCAGGAGTACTATACGAACTTTCATGGGGCTTCATAGGTCAACAGAGAGTTCTTGGGGCAACATATAAGCTTCATTTCATCAAAATCGAATCAAGGGAAGAAATATCGTAATTTGTAGCTTCTGGTGTATGTTATGCTTGAATTTCAGCGTGGTATAGCAAAGATCCGATAGAGACGCTGTTACATAGTGTACCAGTTAACTTATAGATGGCGATGCTGCGTTTTTTATTCACATAACTAAGGTATAATACACTGAAATAAGGGCTACGATTTTCCTTACGGCAGCGGTGTAGTGTACTGATGTTGACAACGGCCGTTGAATCCTATTTGAAAAATCAGTCACGTACAATGAGGGGAAAATTCTTTTGTTGATAATGAAATAAATGTTAAATGTTGTTTCGATCAATAAATACCTGATCCCCCTAATGCGAATATTTCGTTGCCAACGTTAACATACTGAACCGCTGCTACTGATAAAATAATAAATTTATTAGCTGTAACCCGCAAGCCTTGCAATGCCATGGAAAGAAAAAAAAAGTGCTTCTATGCACGGGTATCATTTGAATTTAAAACATAACGACGTTCCTTCGCGCCTATCGATGTTTTCATTTACTAAGAATTATTTGCAAGGAAGCACGAATTTATGTAGTTTCCTTTCTGATTTCGGTGTGTACTTATTACGCCTTGAGTCCATTCTGTTTACGAATGCCTAGAAAACGGTTAGTACAGTACAGAACAAATAGAGACCCTCTTAGTTACGTAGTGCACCAAAAGAAGTAATAGTTGGCGCTGCTGGATTTTTTAATTTTTTAATTATTATTTCTTTTCGATGGTTATGCCACAGAACAGCAACGAACCAGTAAAGGTGTTGTTGGTTTTGTAGTGCTGCAAAGAAAAAATACATGATTGTATTGTGCGTATTCCCTCAGTAGCAGAAGTATTTTTAATTAAGAGCCGCAATCTTATCTCTGCAAATACAAACTAACATTGAACAACGATGTGCTGCTTACACGTTATATATTCACAGCTTAACGACCTTTCTTTGCTTCTTCTGAAAGGGAACATTTAAATTTAAACATAACGTCATTCCTTCGCGTCTATCGATGCTCTAATTTACATAAGAATTCTTTGCAAGTAAAATCGAATTTATGTAGTTCCCTTTCTGATTTCGGTGTATCTTCAATACATTTTGAGTGCGTTCTGTTTAGGAATGCCCCGGAAACACCAAATAACTAATTATAGCGTTGCTGCGGTATTTTTTCATAACTATGGTGTAATAAGCTACAAAAAGGGGTACAATTTTACTTACGGCGGCGGCGTTGAGTAACAGCCGTTGAATACTGTTTCAAAAATCAGTCATATAGAATGAGGGTAATAATTCTTTATGTTCACAATGAAATAAGTAATTTATGCTGTTCAATTCAGTAAATTAATCATCCTTCTAAAGCTAATAGTTCGTTGCCAACGATAGCTAAATAAACCGCTGCCACTGCAAGTAAATTTTAACCCAGGCAGGACATAACAATTTTTTTTCTTCCTAGCTCTATCCCATATGCTTTGCAATATCATGGAAAGAAAAGAAGCGCATCTTACGACGGGTATAACCACAAAATTGTACATAGAGTAGAAATATCTATGGAGTGAGCATTGCGTTCTGTGCATCTTCTCAACATTAAGCTGGAATTTATTTACAGTTACAGTTGGTTTGTACCTCACTGGCTACAAAGAAGCCCCACCTCCTTTTCGCCGGGCAACCACATAGCATAAAATATAATCTAAATAAAATGATCATCGTAATAAACTTGTAACAGAAACCAAGACTGTGCTGGAAATATTTAGGTGTTTCTTTTTCCTAATTGTTATGCGATAGTGGAACGAAAAAGAAACTGAAACTGTTCTTATCAGCCCTCTACTATTTTCTTGAGTGTGAATTGTATAACAATCGTGTCCATGTGAATGGATATGAAATGGATATGAAATATTTTGATCTGTTAATCTAGTACTGCTTTACTGTACATTCGATTGACAGTTTATTTTGCCGAGTAGCCCAAGAACAAAAGAGTGAATGAGCAGTATTTATTCATTACACATCGTCTTTTAGTAAATAAATTGCAATCCCCATTGTGAGACGGGGGCTGTAATTAGTCTATTTTTCATACTAACCTTGTGTTACTGTACCTTTCTCTTTACGCTAATTATTGAAATATGTAACATTTTTCTTTGTAGAACTTTATTCATTTTGATTTTTGTGCCTTTGGGGACCCATCAGGGATGATAGACTCCTGGGATTGTCGTACATTCTATGTTCATATCAAAATTTCGGGATTTTAATGTTTATTGGCGCAGCTTGGCTGCTAAAAAGTGATTTTACGTGTTGGGCACGGTCAGGCCGTGGCAGAGCAGAGACGCTCTTGGGGGTCTCGCCCTCCCATCAACTTTCGCTCGCCTTCGGGGAAGGACGAGAGGGGCTGGCCTGACCTGTGGCGCCGACGCTACGGGCGGCGGAGTATGTGGAATGCTTTACAATGCTGGCCCGCGGTTTACGGTGGGCGATAGCAGCGACTGCCTTTTTAGGCATTCGGCCGTTTCGCAATAGAAGAAAGCTTTCTGCCCGTCTGGCGCCCCAGGGGTTTGGCTCCAGCGGCTGTATATATAGCACAACGTTAACATTTTTAAGTCGTGTGACCGTAGCTAGGAGCAACGTGAAATTCCTTGCAGACCATTCACCCTGGGAACGGTGAAATGCGCGGGAAGCGTTGATGGCATGGGTGGAGCCACTTGGCAGCCGCAGAGAACGCGTCCTGATTCGGCAGATTATTTTAGTATGACAGCTAAACAATTTGTCAACGGCGCTACGCCATCCGATTGGTTTGACTATTAGCCGTTAGCAGATATTGGTGCGTCTTTTCGCGCGTGGGTGTGGCCGCCCGGTGCTTGCTGTGAGCTGCGGCAGAGCGCGAGGACGTACGAGGACTCGTGTCTGAGCGTCCAAAGTGCATGGCCCTAGGGAGACTCCTGTGTGAGCGTCCGAGGGGTAAGGACCTCGGACAGTCTCTCGTGTCTGAGCGTCCGAAGTGTACGGACCTTGGGAGACACTTGCGTAATAAGATGCCCGTGTGGGTGAACTCAAAGAGGAATTATCGTTAGTCAGGCAAGAACTTGTTTCTATCGGTAAAACAGCGACTGAAGCAAAGGATACGGCAATAGAGGCAAAGAAAGATGCCAGAATTGCTCGCTACGAAGCAGCTGGTGCAAGAAAGACGACCGAATTGGCCAAAAGAGTCGCAGTAAAGTCACGGGTTGACATCGCTAATGTCAAGACAATAGTTGCCACATTACGCGAACAAGGAAAGGAAATTCTGAAGCAAACAATAGAAAAAATCACAGAAAATTCAAAAGCGATCGCTGAGATTACAAATCAGCAGACAGAAATAGCGGAAATCAAAGAGGCACAAGCTAACATTTCTTCAGTACAGAATGAATTGAGTCGCGATATAAAAAGAACTCGCGGCGATGTAGAGAGATTTGCGGCATTGTCGTCAGCGACCACAAGTACGGGAAATGCGGGAGAAAGTGCGGATCGTGTACCACGCGAAATAGATAGACCCACAGAACCACGACAGGACGAAAGAACTCATGTCTTCCGTCACCATTCGCCAGTCATAGAGGAATCAAACACTCGGGTGGACATTTCACACAGTGTACCCACACGATCCAAGGCAGATGATAAATGCTGTCGTCTACGTAGGACAGACTCCCACCTACACGGATCTGTTGTTTCTGAGAGGTATGCTCCAGTTGGCAATAATCAGCAGAGCATGAGAACGGAAGGGCACCCACAATACGGCGGTGGAGCCACAGCATATAAGCCATTCGATCTGATTCACTTCCTGTCTGTTCAGAATTTTCAGATCTATCGTGAATCGAACAATGTACTGCACCCGAAGTCGTTCATTGCACAGTTTGATAGAATACCCCTCCAGAGTGGCCACTTCAGTATAAATTTGAATTCATTTGCGGCCATCTACAAGGGAGCGTGGCGGAACACATGCGCTCTGTGGCGGAATCTTGTACGTCATATGAGCAGTTCAGGAAAACGTTTCTTGCTTCGTATTGGCCTTCACAAGTGCAGGAGCGAATCCGAGATGAAATTGTTATGGGATGCGACATGTTATCCGCCGGTTTTAAGAACCCAGTCAAGTTTCTGGATTCACTAATAATGAAAAACAGAGTCCTTCATAACCTATATTCGGACAAGGAAATTATGAAGCACTGCTTTACCAAGCTCCCTAAAGGATACCAGAGGAGCATGATAGGAAAATGCGACGGAAGTCTTGATCAATTTATTTCCGCGCTTAGAGAGGCAGAATACGTAGAAATCCGACACGGGAGGCGTCCTCAAGATAACAGGGTCGAAAATCCTCCGCAAAATAGTTCAGGACAGGGCCAAAACAATGCACAATGGCAAAATAACGGTCCACCCCGTTTCCGGAACCAGAGTAATGGTAATTGGCAGTCACGCAGCTCTGCTGGAAACGATAAAGACCAAGAAGTCTTTGGGGGTGCACCACGTCTGCCAGATTAAGCCTTTTATCGAATAGACTTCTATTTTTTGTATGTACTGTAGATATATATTTCCTGTGTGAATATATGTTTGTATTTGTACTTTAATTTGCTGATTGTTAATGTGGTCCTTTTGTTTTTAGAAATAAGTTGTGCGTAATCAATTGACACATTTACAGGTTTTCCTTATGTTGGTTTATGGTCGTATTTCAGCCTGTAATTTGGTTTTGTAATAGGGATTGGATTATCTCGACTTGCGTCCTTGAACACCTTACAGCGGCTTTTTGTTGTTTAATTTCAGTCTTTTTCTGAGGCGTCAGCTGTCCAACTTCTTCGTCATGTTGTTCTGTGTTTATCGTTGTTTATCTGAATCGTAATCGCCAGGTAATTTATTAATCTCTAGGCTGCGTCAGCGTTGCTGACTGCGAGTGCCATTGTATATGTCGTCTTGTGTTGGTTGAGTCTGTCTGTGTAGCGACTCTGCGAGAGTGGATGGATAATTCTAGTCGTTGACGTAATTTCTTTTCCTCAGATTGTTTTTGTGGGTATTTGATTTCGCTGTGTTTTTGTTGCGTCTGTGAGCGCAATTCGTTGTGAATAAGACTTGATGGAACGGCTACCCACGAGTGATTTGCCTAGTCAGTCTTTGGGATCCGTAACCTTGACATAGGTGTGGGGTTACGCGTCTTTTTCGTTGTGATTTCATGGTGTCTGCGCATATGGCGTGTTGACATTTTTTTTGTATCGTGTAGTGTACTGCACGATATTTTTGCTGTGTTCGGTAGTGGCTCCCACAATATTGAGGCGAAGTTACGTTCATATCGATTATACTTGGATAGGGCAACATTTTTCCCTTCGCTATAACCATGGCTGTTTATTTTCAGGGTAAACTTCTACAACATGTACACTAACATTAATCTACTGTTTCAGACTGACCGAATTGCATTGTACTCTTAAGCCCATAACAGCATGATGGGAAGAAAACTGGAGAATCTAAAGAAGACTGCAGTAAAAGGAACTGGTCAGGGGGGTATAAAGAAATACGTATACGTTCCCAATAATCCAGGATGCCTACACCTTCCATTTGCACGTCGGTAGTACGAGCTCGATAGATAGTTTCCTTGAGCATGCACTTCAGCAAGCTTGGTAATTAACAAAATAATGTTTGTTTGCATGGACACTAAAGCATGTACTAACGAACTATGAATAATAATAATATCATAACCATATTATTGAAACAATTATGTTAATATTTTGATTAATTTTTACTAGTTACTAAAGAATTAAACAATTTAATATGTAAATTTTTTATAAAGGTACAGTGGTACCATGATAACATAAGAAGATTTGTTTTTATTTAAAGGAACTTTTAAAAAAAAATTGAATAGGATCAATATAATTTTGTATTGTATTTGTGTTCTATTCCTGTCTTATATGTGAATGTTTGTATGTCCAGACACATTCTCAAGGCACATGGGGGCCACTTCAGGCAGCTGGTGGTGTGCAAGAAGAGACATAATCCTATACATATTATAAATGCGAAAGTTTGTATGTTTGTTACCGCATCACGCTAAAACTGCAGCACTGATTTAGATGAAATTTCATATAGAGATTTCTTATGTCTTGGATTAGGACATAGGCTACTTTCCAAAAAGTTTATTACAAATTACTTATTTGAAATATATCCATAGAAATACGTAACGGTTGTAAGACGCTTCTAATACAACAGCAGAGGGAGCCTGTATTGTATGTCAAGTTTAGCCGCGAAGGTAAACGTGTCATATCATGAACTACTATTATTCTGGGCAATGGTTCGTGTCCTGCTATAGGGAAATTTTTTTCTTTGTTATTATTATCTTTTTCACTTTCGAATATACAAAAAGATTCTGGGATACTGCCAAGACGGCTTAACTGACATATAATTACATACACAAGAAATCTGAATGTTGGCGTTTATGCCGCATTCATTTTCATTTGTTGTAACAAATGAAGGAAGTATGTATATAAATTGAAGACTTTAAATAAAATATGCTCTAAGTATCATGGCAATAAAAAACATTGACGTTTTGAGTGGAATGGCATCTAGATACCAAACCCTATTTGTGTACAAAGCGCGAACTGCCACGTATAAATAGAGTACGTAAACTGCAACGAAAGTAGTAGCAAATGCACTCAACAGATGGCAGGCGGTACGCTGCAGTTAACATATGAAACGTTGTGTGTTCCGGCCAACTGCAACTAATGTATTTTCGGTGTACGCATATCACGTCCGAATGGCAATACGCAGAGACTTAAGTATTTGTATAGTTACTGATTTATACCTGAGGAGGGTTTTAGGCACTGTTTTATAACGATCTCATAGATATTTAGTAATTTGAAGAACATAAAGCGAAATGCGGAACAATAATTACTCTTTGAAAATTATATTTACTCTTTGAAAATGGTTGCATTGTTGCTTGAGGGTTGATAATGATAAAAGGGTGGAGTATATTGTGATGGAAAGTTATCGGTGTATATAAAATTCTACGCGTGTGTGTGTTTATATTTCGCTCTTGCAGCGAAAACTACAGAACGCAAACGAATGGTCTGTGTGTAATTGTTGTCCTAAGTCTCCCGTTGTACACTACAGCAGTTCCATGCCGATAGCTATAACGAGGTGGAAGATATGGTAATTGAAAGTCATCAAATTATTTTAAAAAATCCGGACTGAAGGCCAGCGATGACGTTTGCGACTCTCTATCAAGGAGGTTACATACAGCGAAAGTGATGCCACAGACCATGTCTTTGGTCTATGCGTGCTACAATGTCTTCAGCTATTTCTCTGTAAGGATAAGCATGCGAATAATTTCATTTTTTTTACTTCAATGTTGATTAAATTGTTTGTTTCTAAAGAAGGCATTGTATTTCATTTCATCCTTCAAAACCAGTCTCATAGCACACTACTGAAACATAGCTTATCTATCATAATCAACCAACACGCGAGCGGAGCCGCGGGTTTAAGCTAGTTCTTCATACAATGTCTGCTGCTGGTGGTGGTGTAAGCGGGCCGACGCACTGACGCGCCAACGCCGTTTGCTGTCCACGGCTTCAGCCCCGTGCTATGTCCGGGACCGTACTGCTGTACTTGTACTCGTAAAAGCGGCAAATATGTCACTCGCGCCGGCGGCACAATGGGCGCCCGCTGTCGAGAAAAGAAAGAATGCGGAACGCAGCGCTCGCCACCAGGTCGGCCAGGGCCTCGGCCCGCCCCGTCTTCTGGCCTGGAAACTGGTTCTCTATCAGCTGGGGGCTGCTGCCCCAAGGCCGAGAGAGGCATTGCATTTATAGCGAATCTTTAATTCAGCGCAGAGTTCCTAGTGATTGGAAAAAAGCGCAGGTGACTCCCGTGTATAAGAAAGGAAAGAGAACTGACCCACACATTTACAGGCCAATATCGTTGACATCAGTATCATGTAGAATTTTGGAGCATATTCTCAGTTCGAATATAGTAAATTTCCTTGAAACGGAAAAGCTTCTTTCCATGAATCAGTACGGGTTTAGGAAACATCGTTCATGTGAAACTCAGCTTGCCCTTTTCTCACATGACATCTTGCGAGCCATGGACGAAGGGCAACAGGCGGATTGTGTTTGTCTCGACTTCAAAAAGGCGTTCGACACGGTGCCACACTGCAGACTACTAACGAAGATACGAGCTTATGGAATAGGTTCACAGATTTGTGACTGGCTGGAAGACTTCCTAAGTAATAGAACGCAGTACGTTGTTCCCGACGGCGAGTGTTCATCAGAGACGAGTGTATCGTCAGGCGTGCCCCAGGGGAGTGTGATAGGACCGCTATTATTTTCTATCTATATAAATGATCTGATGGACAGAGTAAGTTGTAATTTGCGGCTGTTTGCTGATGATGCTGTGGTGTATGGGAGGGTGTCGTCTGTAACTGACTGTAATAGCATACAGGTTGACTTAGACAAAATTTCTAGTTGGTGCGAAGAATGGCAGCTAGCTCTCAATGTGGAAAAATGTAAGGTGATGCGCATGAGTAGAAAAAACAATCCTATAACGTTCGAATACAGCATCAGTAGTGAGCTTCTTGATGCTGTCGCGTCGTTCAAATATCTAGGCGTAACATTGCAGTGCGATATGAAATGGAACGAGCATGTAAGGACAGTTGTGAGTAAGGCAGACAGCCGACTTCGGTTTATTGGGAGAATTTTGGGAAGATGTACTTCACCTGTAAAGGAGACCGCATATAAAACGCTTGTACGACCACGTCTTGAGTATCGCTCAAGTATTTGGGACCCGTAGCAGATCGGTTTGAAGGAAGACATAGAGGCGAGCAGCTAGATTTGTTACCGGTAGGTTCGACCAATGCGCGAGTGCCACGGAAATGCTCCGGCAACTCAATTGGGGATCGCTGGAAGAAAGACGACGTTCTTTTCGTGAATTTCTGTTAAGTAAATTTAGAGGGCCGGAATTTGAAGATGAGTGTAGTACGATCTTGCTGCCGCCTACTTACATTTTCCGTAAAGATCACAAAGACAAGATAAGAGAAATTATGGCTCGTACGGAGGCATATAGTCATTCTTTTTTTCCTCGTTTTATTTGGGAGTGGAATAGGAAAGGAAATGCCTAGTAGTGGAAGAGTGTACCCTCCGCCACGCACCTTACGGTGAATTGCGGAGTATGTATGTAGATGTAGGAGAGACTCGCCCCCAATCTGCCTGATGTGTCCGCCACCTGGGGCCACTTACGTCACCAGCGATCTCTGCGCTGTGTGTGTGGGGGAGGGGGTGTCTGTGGCATTCGACGGAAGGGTCGTGCACCTTGGCGCGTGCCTCGTGTCCCACTGACCCAGTCTCGGTGTGTTTATGGCGGAACAGGCTGTCTCTGAAGGGACAGCCACAGCGACGGACTGTGAGCCCTCAATGTCTATGTGATCCACTGAGCGACCATCAACTACCTGTGTTGCTCCTCCCACACTCACTACACCACTATTAAGACCCATTAACAGTTTTTATGCACATCCACTGTCCTGGAAAACGTTGCCAAAACAGGGCATTTTCTAAGTTGTTTAATGTGATTATACTTTTCAACACAATTATGATATATTATGTTATTTGTTTGTCTATGATGTGTTAGTAGTTTTAAGTCACAATTTGAATAATTCTATTGCATATTTTTCTCTTTATTTCATTTTTTGCATTTATTAGTTAGGATGTTTCTTTCTTATTTACTTGTTTTTTTTATCATTTAATATTCACAGAATATATGACATCAACTGCGATTGGGCAAAGCTGAAAATGTGTACCCAGCCGGGATTCGAACCCGGGTCTCCTGCTTTCTAGGCAGTTGCTCTGACCCCTACACCACTGGGGACACAGTGATCACCGCACCTGCAAGGACTACCTAAGCACGCCTCCCATCAGATACAAATTCCCAGCTTCGAGTTTGAGTACTATGGGCAGGGCGAATATTAAATAATAACAACTGCAGGATCAGAAGTGACGTCTGCTCTTTCGGAACAGACGCCACATGTATATATCTTTTAACATTGTTTATTAATAACATAATAATTATAAAGATTCTAAACACTTGTCTCACTGCCTAGAACTGAATATAATGTCCTTTGTTTATTTAAATCTGAGTCTCTTGTTCACTTAAAATCAATTTTTTTTATTTAGAATTTTATGTTTATTTATTTTTGATGAATGAAAGTTGTTTTTGTGTCATTAATCATAAGTATGGTAGGGCCAAGGCATCTTAATAGTACAAGTGGTCAGACAAGGGATAGTTTGTTTCTGTTTGGGGTTGGGGTTTTGGAATGATCATAGAGATCAGCCCCCATGAAAAGATGACCCAACTAAAAAGATAGGGAGAGTGATTGGGGCCCTAGTGTGAATGAGATTAGTAAGAAATTCATTGATCGTATTATTATTTCTTACATATTTATCTGTTAGGATCTTAAATTTTAATTTTATGTACAAATGACTGGCTATCCGTATATACATATAGAATTTCTCCTGCTTCGTTATCATAGCAACTTTCTAGCTATGATACTCCACACTCGAAATTTTCAGCAGGTGTGGGGTGTTGTGAGACGGGGGCTGTAATTAGTCTATTTTTCATACTAACCTTGTGTTACTGTACCTTTCTCTTTACGCTAATTATTGAAATATGTAACATTTTTCTTTGTAGATCTTTATTTATTTTGATTTTTGTGCCTTTGTGGACACATCAGGGATAATAGGATCCTGGGATTGTAGTACATTCTATGTTCATATGAAAATTTCGGGATTTTAATGTTTATTGGCGCAGCTTGGCTGCTAAAAAGTGGTTTTACGTGTTGGGCACGGTCAGGCCGCGGCAGAGCAGAGACGCTCTTGGGGGTCTTGCCCTCCCACCAACTTTCGCTCGCCTTCAGGGAAGGACAAGAGGGGCTGGCTTGACCTGTGGCGCCGACGCTACGGGCGGCGGAGTATGTGGAATGCTTTACAATGCTAGCGGGCGGTTTACAGTGGGCGATAGCAGGGACTGCCTTTTTAGTCATTCGGCCGTTTCGCAAGAGAGGAAAGCTTTCTGCCCGTCTGGCGCCCCAGGGGTTTGGCTCCAGCGGCTGTATATATAGCACAACGTTAACATTTTTAGGTCGTGTGACAGTAGGTAGGAGCAAGGTGAAATTCCTTGCAGAGCATTCACCCTGGGAACAGTGAAATGTGCAGGAAGCGTTGGTGTCATGGGCGGAGCCACTTGGCAGCCGCAGAGAACGCGTCCTGATTCGGCAGGGTATTTTAGTATGACAGCTAAACAATTTCTCAACGGCGCTCGCCATCCGATTGGTTTGACTATTAGCCGTTAGCAGATATTGGTGCGTCTTTTCACGCGTGGGTGTGGCCGCCCGGTGCTTGCCGTGAGCTGCAGCAGAGCGTGAGGACGTATGAGGACTCGTGTCTGAGCGTCCGAAGTGCACGGACCTCACGAGACTCCTGTGTGAGCATCCGAGGGGTAAGGACCTCGGGACAGTCTCTCGAGTCTGAGCGTCCGAAGTGTACAGACCTCGCTAGTCTCCTGTTTGAGCGTCCGAAGTGTACGGACCTCGGGAGATACGGAATACTCCGTTTAAATTCGCGGGGAGGACATCGTCTTAAACGGTCCTCTTGTTAGACTTGTGTGTGATTCCAAAGGTTCGGACCTTGTAGAACTTGTGTTTACTTCGCGGACGTTACATTGTCCTGTGGTTACGCTGTGAGCGGCCACAGTTTAGTTTTTGTTTTGCTAGAAGTCTCTATTTGAGCATTTGCGCCTTTGCGAATCGGGCACTGTTTTTACAGATCTTATTACGCAAGTGACTGATCGATTTGTGCCAAGTGGCCTTTGTGTCACCTATGCTACGAGCGTGATAGAATCGCACAGCAACGGCCTAGCGACGCCGACGCCAGTGACGCTGTGTTAAGTTACATGTAGACCCTGCTTAACAGGTCGCAGCAATTACGGTTGGATTAAAAAAAAATTCAGCTTATCCGCTCCCACCGCCTGCTGCCTGCGAGCCTGAGACGCTGCCGTCAATGATCATCTGTGTGGGTAACGTGACGCACTTGCTGGAGGATTATATGAATCAGACTTGTTGGATTCTGTCCCTTATTTTATTCTTTTGAGATCTGCCTATTTACTCTGGGGAGCTCAAGGTTAACGATAATTTCAAGCCCCTATATAAACAATCTAATAGCATTCTGTTTGCAAAACCTCCGACCTTTGACTCAGCCAGTCATTTTTTGTGTCTCAATGTTTTAACATTTGTAAAAGATTGTGTGAATACCATTATCTGTTGTACATGATATGAAATGATATCTGAATGTTTAATTATAATAAATTGATTTTGAGCAGATCGTCTTTCATTTAAAAACGTTCCTTTGTCACTATTTTGGAGGGGAAACAGAATAGTTAAATTCCACAGTTTACCAATAATCTTTCAGGTACAATTTTTTTTGTTTGGTACAACTGATACATTGTAATACAGTAGGAATATTTATTATATGTTTGAATCTATGATCACATCATAGCTGATCAGTAACATTCAATTTTCTATATTTTGGATAAATATGGTGGCGGCCCAACATAATTAATTGCTGTCCTAAATATATATAAATATATTAATTGCTATAACTAAGGACATAGTTCACACTTGACAACTCCAGCCATACAATTCCAATCGACTAGTTTACACCGTTCCGCACAAATATTTCCTCTGCCTCTTTTGTTTATGTCATAGCCGGGCTGCGACGTGTTAACTACCCTAGAAATCATGGTAACTAAAAATATAAAAGGTATTGCTATATTATAATATCGTATTACCTTCCTAGAATGAACTCCATGCAGACCGAATAAGTAGTGCTTGAATTGAATTCACAGTGATTTCCTAACTACATGACATGAAGTATACCACACTTACCTTATTCATTGTTGTTCGATAATATTTCCAGCTGCAAGTCTTAACTAGAGGACCCGTGCGAATACTTAGCGCCGTTAGTGGAATGACAAAATAGTTGGGAATAAGTGGAAGTAAAGTTGAATCTCCATGCATAACTTTCTTCAGATTCAATGTGAGTGTTTAAAAGCGCAAATGAAAGAGCTTGATCCGCTGAATGTTGTTAGGTCAAGAAGAACGGCGTACCTTAATTAGAATCGAAGACACCGTAAAACAAAGCGATTAAAATATTCAATGCAAGGATAGAAGAATACCGGAGGAGGAAAGAACTATGGAGTTTAATTTCCCGACGACAGCGTGGTCACTAGAGACGGAGCTTCCGCTCGGAAGGTTTGGTTAAGGATGTGGAAGGAATTCGGCCGTGCCCTTTCGAAGGAACCATCCCGGCATTTGCCTGGAGAGATTTAGGAAAATCACGGAAAACCTAAATCAGTATGGTCGGAGGTGGATTTGAACCACCATCGTCCCGAATACGATCCAGTATGTTACTAAGGATACCGCGTTTGAATAAAACTAACGGATGGAGAGACTTTAGTTAACTCCAATTTTTTTAATGTAGACATTTAAACAATGTACTTATGTTCCACAGTCGCTATATTACTTATAATATTTCTCTATTATGTACAACCAGTTTCAGTGAAGCTATGTCACCATTTTCAAGTACTTCTGTATCACAGATATTTTTTAATCCTCTACAAAAAAAAAAACCTCTTCCCAAAATTATTGTACTGACTCTATACTAATACAAATGATTATAAAAATAATAAAAATGTAACATCCTGTCTAAAATAACGTATTCCTACATTACATCAGGTTGTTACATCATTCCTGTAATAAGAGAACATGTCTGGGCTAAATTATTATAAACTTTGTTCCTATGAACACTTGTTAGTTCTCTTGATAAGTGTTCATAGGAAAAAATTTTATAATAATTCAGCCAAGACATGTTCTCTTATTACAAGAATGATGAAACAGCCTGATGTAGTAAATCATTATTTTAGACAGAATGTTTCATTTTTATTATTATTATTATTATTATCATTTGTGTTAGTATAGAATAAGCACTTTAATTTTGGGAAGGGGTTTATTTGTAGAGGATTAGAAAATGTCTTAAATATATAAGTACTTGAAAATGGTGACATAGCTTCACTGAAACTGGTTGTACATAATATCTCTATTATGTATATATATTATAAGTAATATAGCGACTGTGGCACATAAGTACATTGTTTAAATGTCTTTAGATTAAAAAACTTTTCCAGTCGCCTTCCTCTTAGACAATGTCTCATGTTACAAGTGTTAATTCTGATACTTGATGACAAATCTGCGAATGAGTACCTTTCGTTTTAAGCAAAAATGATGGAAATCGGTCGGATAGAACGACCTGACCGACTGCCTTTAGTTTACTGCAATGACATTCACGTAAAAAATATACAGAAGGAAATCGCGTTTGAGTATAGAAAAAGGAAGGCGAGACTTGCGTAAATTCTGATACCAGATGAAAAAGTCTGGGGATGAATAACTTTCGTTTAAAATGAAAATGAAGGAAATCGTCCGGGTAGTTTGGTCTGGTCGACTGACTTTAATTTTCGTATATTATTTTAATATATAAAATTACTATGCAGCGCTTTGTGTTGTCCACATCTGTTCCTCCCACAGACACTCAGTGTCCCGATGCAACGTTACCGTCACCTGCAGTTTTAGTCTGGCCGGGGTATGCAGTGATTAAACACAACATTATAATTAAACAGGTGTTTAATCGCTGCTTCCCCAGTTTCGCGAAGAGTCACAACGAATAATAAGAAGGCTTATTGTGGGCAAGCTGATCCAAATCTTCCCACACTAGGTGGCAGATAATGTGAATGCTTACGTAGTCTTCTCAAGGTGGACAGGTTTTTGCGTTTGCTCGACAAACAGGCGTAACTGCTGCCCAGACATTCCGCTATTGCATCATAGTCAGGTGAGCGCGCATGAGCCGAACAGCCAAAGTAATGTCATAGTTCATACTAAGACTATTAAGTTCATATTAATACCGTGTCACCATGTATTTACAGCCAAATCATTTTGTTTCCAGTGATGTCATTCTTACAATTCACAATGCGTTTCTTCAATTTACAACGTCCAACGACACTTGGATTACAATAACAAAACAAAATATGGCACTTGGTTGACCTTTACTAAATATGGAATGCAGAGATGGTGCTTAGATAAGATCCTCTAGATGCTAGCACACTGGAAATTTTGTTTCAATAAATTTTGGTAAATTACAACACACCTGACCGGAACCAGTGATGTGCTTATCCAAAATTTCCCATTTTTGCGCTTGGATCACTGTTGCTAATCATTATTCAGTTAATGATTAACTATGAAATTAAGTATCGCAGCCCAACCCAAAGAATTCCAGGTGAAAGATTAAGCAAACATTTTGATTTTGTCTATATAAAACTATATTGGCAATAGATTTATGCACTTTTTGTTCGCCAGAAAGTTTACATATCAAATCGACAAAATTTAAAATTGATGTCTGATCACTAACAACTGTAGAAGGATAATCTTGTAAGATGTAATATAAATTGGCATTTTTATGGGGTTTTCATTGGTGCGATTGAAAAAAAAAAGTGATACAAATGTGAAAATTACAGAACTATCAGTTTAATAAGATATGGTTGCAATAATATTAACACGAATTATTTACAGACGAATGGAAAAACTTTTGGAACCCGACCTCGTGGAAGATCAGTTTGGATTTATGAGAACTGTAGAAACAGGGAGGCAATACTCACATTACGACTTATCTTAGAAGATAGGCTAAGGAAAGGCAAACCTGCGTTTTTAGCGTTTGTAGATTTGAAGAAAGCTTTTGATTGGAATACACTCTTTCAAATTCTGAAGGTATTAGGGGTAAAATATAGGGAGCGAAGAGTTATATTCAACCTATACAAAAACGAGACAGTAGTTATTAGAGTTGAAGGGTTGGGAATGGTGTAATACAGGATTGTATTCCCCAATGTTGTTCAATCTGTACATTGATCAAGCAGTAAAGGAATGCAAGGAGAAATTTGGAGAGGAAATTACAGTTCAGGGAGAAGAAATTAAAACTTTGCGGTTTGCTGATGGCATAGTAATTTTGGCAGAGATTGTAAAGTATATGGAAGAGCAATTGAATGTAATGGACAGTGTATTGTAAGGAAGATATAAGATGAACATTAACAAGAGTAAAACGAGAGTAATGGAATTTAATCAGGCGACGCTGAAGGAATGTTATTAGGGTAGCAAAATAACTTCTGATGGCCGAAGTAGAGAATATATAAAATGCAGAATGGCTATGAGAAGAAAACCATTTCTAAAGAAGCGAAACTTGTTAATATCCAATATTAATTTAAATATTAGGAAGTCCTTTCTGAAAGCATTTGTCTGGAGTGTAGCATTGTATGGGAGTGAAACATGGACGATAAGCAGTTCAGATAAAAAGACGATAGAAGCTTTTGAAATGTGGTGCTACAGACGAATGATGAAAATTAGATGAGTAGATTAGGTAGCTAATGAGGAGGTGCTTAACCGAATTGGGAAGAAAAGAAATTTCTGACATCCTGACTAAGAGAATGGATAGATTGGTAGGACACAGTCTGAGACATCAAGGTATTGTGCATTAGAAAGAAGTGTGTGGGGTAAAAATCGTAGAGGGAGGCCGAAGGACGAATAGGGTAAACTGATTCAAAAGGATGTAGGTTGCCGTACGTATTCCCAGATGAAGAGACTTGTACAGGACAGGTTAGCGTGGAGAGCTGCATCAAACCAGTCTGCGAACTGAAAACCACAACAACAACAACGAGTATTAAGCGAGGTACAACATATGCTGCACTGCATAACATTAACTTGTCGCTACCATGTAACATCATGTGTACACTACCATCATACAATAAGTAAGACTGTGATAGCACTTTGAATAATTTAACTTATAAATGACTAAGTAAGTTAAATTTTTCTTAATGAATACCAAATTTTTACAATAAGAAAACTAAAATAGTAATAAATCTATAGGGACGAGAGATAGTAATTATGATTAATTATACATCTGTGCTTGAATCAGGTAATAGATATTAACTTTCTTATTAGATTATCAATTATTCAAAGTGAGAATCTTACTGGTCTGAACTGAGAACAACTGCGGGGGGAAAATCCAATAGCTCTCTAATATTGAATGCCAGAAACATGAACAGAACACACTTACACTACATTTTGACTTCATACCATGTACACTGAGCCGTAATTTACGACCTCGGAACGGAACTGCAAACTCAATTAATTTGTAATTTGAGGTGAAGCAATTCAACACGAGACTGGTATTTCCTATGCAAGGAGCAGATATTTGACTACATCTCTCTTATCCATTAGCCTCTCTATTTACATTTGTAGTTCATAAGCCGCTTTCGGTGCATGGTGAAGCAAATGTCAGCCATTATTAATACCACCATTTCCTGTTTAATTCGATATGCAGTACATCTCTGTGTGATTTTAACTATGGCCGTCACAACTAAACAAGTAAAATGTCTGCTCGGCATGCTGTTTGAAATTCTTTTATGTTATGCGATCCCACAGTGAGTTTTTGTATGAACGAATCCGAAGTTTAATTTCTTAATACTGCATCAGTGAACTGGTTGGACTACTTCACCTATGGGTGCGTAGTTAGTTTATGCTACAAGGCCAGCGCAGTCAGTCATTCAGATTGATGCCACTGTGCTTCTAAAAGGCTGCTGCCCTCTTCTCTTTTTGTTGAACATTAGCTGGTCTGATTTTATCATTTTATTGTAAATTTTAATTGTAAATTCAAAATCTAATACTTGGTAAATGTTGTCAATTACGGCTGCTTTCGCGCACTTCTTCGGCTACATGAACATGAATGGTATTCGTATGTTTGTTCTATGTCAATACTCCGCAAGCCACCTCATGGTGTGTGGCGATGGGTACATGCGTACCGTTGTCACTCCCTCCTATCCAGTCGCGTTTCGTTCGTGGGAAAAATGATTTCCTTTATGTCTCAGTGTGGGTTCTAACCTGTATGATCTTATCCTTGTAGCTTCGTGAGACATACGTAGGGGGAAGTAATGTTTTGGTTGCCTCTTGATGAAACGTTTGGTGTTCGAACTTTGACGGCAGATCGCCTCTCTTGCAGCGCCTGTCAGTTTCCTAGTCACCTCCGTGACGCTTTCGCACTTTAAATGTACCCGTAACGAAGAGTGCTGCTCTCCTCTAGATCTTCTGTACGTTTTCTATTAACCCTACCTGGTATGGATCTCACACTGATGAGCTTCCTCAAGCGACAAGCGAACGAGAGTTTTGTAAACTACTCCCTTTGATGAAGGACTACAGTTCGTGAGGGTTCTTCCAATGAATCAGTCTGACATCTGCCTTACGCGAGACGATGGTCGTTCCGTTAAGAATGACATGCTGCTTTCTTTTTACTAAGAACGTATGCTCGCACTTTGTTGATCAGGCGACGGTGTGAAATGGTATCGAACGCCTTGCGGTTCAAGAAACACGACATCTACCTGGGATCCTGTCCTTTGGATATGGTTTGTTTCCGTGAACATACATTTTGTCGCCTTGCCAAATTAATATAAACTCTTATCATAAAGAATAGCTACATTTATTCTTGTTCTTGTGCTTACAACAATTTTTAAAACAATTTACAACCAAAAGAAACAGATGGAGACTCGCGTTCTTCCTCCGATGTTCGGTAAGTCTGACAAGATCTACGGGATGCCGCGTTGTACTTGGGACTACGACGCCCTCTCTTCCCGCTGCTCCAGTTAGCGTTGTAGCTGCTTTGGCTTCAGGCACCACCTCATTTCATATATTTCTGAGGTGCGTCAAGCGTCTTAGTACAATCTCGTGTATCTTCGAACTGTGCGTAACTTCACCACAGCATGTCCAAGTCTTTGGCAGCGATGATACTGCTCTGCTTTCTTCTCTTGCATCTTCTTCGCACTGTCGTCAGCCATTTCCGACATTTCCGCTGTGACGTTCAGCATAATGGCGGTAAGAAAGCCAGGCGACCAGGTGGACTTGAACAGTGCCACTGAATGACAAGAGCAAGTTAGGGGTCGCCAAATCGTTTTATATACGTCGTTTGGACCTAGTGCTGCTTCCCAAGACTTGCTTTTATTATAACCACTGTCCCGACTTATTGTTCCTCGCGCTCATTTCGATTATTTCTAACGAGAGACCTACTACATGTAAGTCTCCCAAGCCCGAACCCCACTCCACCAATTTCTTTAAAGTGTTCCATTCTAATGATATTGTAGTTTTATAATTAGAACAGTCTATTTTCTAACTTAAGTGCTGTAACTTATGTAAAATTGACCTTCTGATAGACACCGTACCTCACAAACGGCTTTTAATCAACTTACGTGGTTGTGATACATCGCCACAATTTGCGATTTGATAGGGGATTTCCTGTCAGAGAGGACACAGTTCGTGGTAATCGATGGTATTACATCGTCTAAAACAGAGGTGATATCGGACGTTCCACAGGGTTATTGGTCCTCTGATGTTCCTTATTTACATAAACGATCTATGAGACACTCTAAGTAGCTCTCTTAGGTTGTTTGCAGATGACGCCGTCTAGTAAAATCATCTGAAGATCAAAACCAACTGCAGAACGATCTGAATAAGATATCAGTATGGTGTAAAAATTGGCAATTGACTCTAAATAATGAGAAGTGTGAACTCATCCACAATTGTACGAAAAGAAATCCGTTAAACTTTGTTTACAAGATAAATCAATCAAAAGTGAAGGACGTAAACTCCATAAAATACCTACGAATTACTATTACTTCAGACTTAAATTGGAAAGAACACGTAGATAATGTCGTGGGAATCGCGAACCTGAGACTGCGTTTTATTGGTAGAATCCTTAAAAGATGCAACTGAACTACTAAAGAAACTGGATGCACTACGCTTATCCGTCCATTTTTGGAGTATTGCTGCCCAGTGTGGGATCCTTATCTGGTGGGTTTGACGGAGGACATCGAAAGAGTCCAAAGAAGGGCAGCTCGTATCGTATTGTCGCGATACAGGGGAGACAGCGTTACGGAAATGATACAGGACTTGGGATGGGAATCATTACAACAACGGCGCTTATCGCTGCGTCGTGGGCTACTTACGAAACTCCAATTGCCAACATTCTCCTCCTAATGCGAAAATATATTGTTGACTGCCAGTTACATAGGTAGAAATGATCATCAGAATTAAATGTGAGAAATCAGAGCTCGAACGGAGAAATTCAGGTGTTCTTTCTTTCCGCGCGCTATTCGAGAATGGAATGGAAGATGAATAGTATAGTGGTGGTGGTGGTTCGATGAATCCTCTGCCAGGCACTTAAAAGTGATTTGCAGAGTATCCCATGTAGATGTAGATGTAGACACAGTCGTCGTTTGCAGTCGTAGTTTACATTCCTCTGACGCTGCTAATGGAGTGGTGGTGACGCATGTTGTGGAACAGGTAGTGACGCCGCAGCCGCCGAGGAGTGTGGAGGGGCGAGGTAGGGCAGGCGGCCGCAGGTTTTCCGGTACGTCACGCACGGCAGCTTAATTAGCAGCTGCAGCGGTCAGCCGCAGCAAACACGCAACCGCTTGAGTAGGTGCAACGACGACCGCAGAGTGAGTCTCGTTTTGAGTCAGCAACTAAACTCTCGGCGAGGTTTTCTTTAGAGTTTTGGAGCACATCCATGAAAGTCGATGAACGATCGACATATTTGATTCAGTCTATTTTAGGTTTTCGTAGCAACTATTTTCGTGCATTTCAACCAAAACGTAAAACCATATAAAAAAGAAGCGGATATAATGACACGGTTTCCTTTCCCCGATATTATCAGAGAACATTTTGTATTTCTATATTATTTCGGCATGTAAAAATAATTATCTTTGAATACCAGAGTAATAATTTAAGAACATCACTTTCAATATTTTTTAAGACAGAAGGTACTCTTGCTTTGTACTTCGTAGCGATAGTATATTGCAGACGGGAGCTGTACTTTATTATTTTTATGTGGTCGCTGTTATGTACATTCAGGTAAATATATGTGCTGTGCGCGTATCTTAAATTTATAAATAAACCCCACCTCTCACTTAAATTCCCGCTTATGAATTTTTATTAATAATTTTGCCCTATCCTCCCTCCGCCCATAACGTCGTTTTCAGCCTTGTTGAATCACCGCAACAATGGATGGCACAGTTTCTTGGTTAATATTTAATGGTGATATTTCGTGTAACCTGCCACTCAGGTTTCAAAATTTATTCCATAATATTATCATTTACTGGCAATAGAATCTTTCTTGTAAATTTTTAGAAGTCCGATGTGTTTGACTTACGTAATATTCCTATCCGATTTATATCATGTCACTTATCTTACTTTACGGTTTGCTACACGAGTCGTAGTTTGATATTGACGAACTGCCATCCACTGTTCGGGGAGTGGTTATCATATTACTAAAATTTCATTTACAGTCAAATTTCAACCACCGATGGATCTCTTGTTAAAGGTAACTGCTTGTCGATTCTTTTTGTGATGTTCTGCCTGCACAACACTCCACCATTAATTAGCTTGCCATTTCATTTAAATGTATTAATTAATTTTTCCAATTTTTTTTTCTTTCGAAATTTTCTGATTGGGATCTTTCATAGCTTCTAACAAGAAAACCTCTTCCTTCTGTAAATTTTTTAATCTCAAAAATTAATAGCCAGGCTGGAACATTATACGGATACGTAATGCCAGCAAACGAATGGAAGACAACGAGCAAAACAGAACACTGCAAACTGGAAATACTTATTATGTCCGAAAGGACAGACACCACACCTGCTTCACAGCCATATTGCATTTGCCCGGCTCACATTTTAATACGTGAATGGCGACCAATGATAATTTGTGCCGGGCCCGAATTGGAAACCCGACTTGCCGATTTGAGCCAACGATTGCCTTAACAATTTGGCTACTGGAAGCACGTCTATCGTCTGCTCGAAATCCCCGCAATTCCCAATGGAAGTAGCGCAGCTACTGTCCTTCTTGATGTTTGCCATACGGATTCCCACACGAAATCGAACGAAATTACTGCATTTACAGTGAAACAATAACTCATTGCGTAGAAATACATATAAACATACTATAGAGACTATTCTGACATGTCAGAAATAACGGATACTACACTATCTTTAAACGTGGAAATGCGTTGTCGTGCCATGCAAATGTTGTTTCAAAACGAGAAAAGCTGTAAAACGTAGATACTCTTTCAGAATTTCAAATGGGAAGGTGACTGTATTGAAGCAAACAATAATCTGATTACGCCAAGTAACTCAGCACTCTACAGATGAGCAAAATCATTATTATCTGATATTAAATAGGAACTGAATTGGAATGAGCTAGCGCGTTTTCGTGAATCACCACTCATCAAATTAAAAAAGAAGTCGCCTTTTAATTAAGGTCGATATATGCCCTATCTGTGATGAACTGCAGCAATCGTCTTTAACAAAACGTCTAACAAACATAAAGCATCCTAATTTACGTAAATATGGTAAAATACAAGCCACAAAAATAAGGTTAATATAAATGGGCCATATTGCGATAAGCCTTAAAATAATCATGTGTTGCTGATTAAACCTTATACCCACAATTCCTAGGCTATCATTCATAAGATGTTCATTGGACAAAAATCAGGCTTAAGCCTAAAATAAAATTAAGCCCTTGTATAACCTTGTGTACACACTACTTAGCTTTTGGGCCCGTTATCTTACACTTATCAGTGGAACAGGTTGTGAACCCGATTCCTGGGAGTGTCCTCGCCCCAGTAGTCGCTAGCTGTCCGTGGGCATGCGCCTGTTGTGAGGCCACAACACTTCCAGAGTGGACGCTGTTTCTTGCTCAACACGTTCTCGTGAAAACAGGGTAGGTCGTTGACATTTCTGTTTAAAAAAATATCCTCTCTGTGCCATTTCGTTTTCTCTTAGGTTTAAATTGAATGAAGATATTATGACTGAAGTCCTAAGAATCTTCGGATAATTTCTTGTCAACAGTATGTCATTATTTTAAGGTAAGATCTTGTACACATACTATCATGTTTAATATCGCCAGGATTTTACAATGAAGGAAATTTATTTCTTTTCGTTTGTATTTTCCATACTGCATGCACTTCATATTATTTACTCATATTTCCTATCGGTTTTCTTCGGTTTTTATCCAGGATGTAGCTATAATGTTATGAAACAGGTAGTGCTTGTTATAATGTACGTAAACAGGGACAGCGTTTTGTCCATTTAACATGTAGTTTTGTACTATAGCGATAAGGAACCCTGATGCCTAAGCCAGCAGTTGCCTCTGTGCAGAGCTCTTCCGTTGCACAAACTCACATTATATATCACTCCTGGGCATACCACACGACAGAAAGGTCATCATATTCTCTGTTATCCATAGTTCAGCTCTTCTTTTGAGCACCTCCCACTCCGTATTCATATGGTTGTCCAAGGATAACATGTCAAACACACCACCACTCAGAATCGACACGTAAATACCTCACGATAGCATAAAGGCAGACTGCCTTGTTTGGGTCCGGGGCAATTCCGGTAATGCCAACGATTTTTCCTTGGTGGCAGGACCGTAACTGAGGCCAACTGAGAAGCAACTAATTAGTAGTCCAAGCTGTTCCAAGGTTAAGAACGTCGACAACGATCTGGAAAGTGGAGAGATGACAATAAGCCTCTTCACACAGCATCCGTTGAGACCACTGTCACGACATGCCAGTCTGTCTGGTTTGAGCAGGAACACGGAGCTTTACCTTTTATATGCAATTTTGCTGCCGCGGTGGGTTGGCCGAGCGGTCTAACGCGTCATGCTGCGGAGGGCGCGGTTGCTCGCTGTTGGGGGTTCGAGTCCTCCTTGGGGCATGGGTGTCTGTGTTGCCTTTAGATATAAGTTAGTTTGAGTAGTTTGTAAGCTTAGGGAATGATAAGCACAGACGGCAAGTCCCATAAGATTTACAAACATTTGAACATTTTTTGAACAATTTTGCTGATTACCACTTCTACTGTGAATACGGCCCACTATTTCATGTAATTTATGGGAGAAACAGACGCATGGAAAGACTTAGTTATGCATTTATTCTAAAGAAGAACAGTAAATAAACAGAAAAAGATTAGATGTAATAATATATATTTCAGCTTCGTGGCTATGACATAAAATATTTATTTTAAAATATATCGTATCTACATTTTCCATTCCTGTGGGCCCGCTGAGTCATTTATGTCTTTTAGAGACTTTTAAAGGATGAATTATACCAAGGACTCTGCTATAAATAAGTTATTTATTTCGACAGGCCTGTTTCGGGTTTGCCATCGTCACGATAATAAATTGTAGCTTACTGTAAAATACATGGATAGTTTTACTATTAAGTGTAACTGAACAATTTCAACTGATACATACATCACCGATACATACTTTGGTCTTCTTCTCCTTGTAATATATATTAAAATCAGCCATACATTCAAATCTTGGAATATATAAAATTCAACGTAAGTAAAATTTTTATATAGGTCAGACTGGAAGGAGTTTCAATAATCGATATTTAGAGTACGTTATAAATGATAATAGCAACCAGTCGACTTCTTTCCAGTACTTAAAGAGAAAATAACACGTAGCAGACGCTATACAAGCCATGGAAATTTTGCATATTACACAAAAGGGTGCACTAATGAACGTTCTTGAGGAAATAAAGTGAAGCATTGAAGTTTGTGATGCAGCCGGGAATCGAACCCGGACCTCCATGCTTACAAGGTAGACGTCTTACCACTAGACCACCGCATCAGAAGCGATTAAGGCGCCTCGGAATAGTCTGAGTACGACTTCCCTCCACTTCGGAAACTTTAATTGAGCTTCTGTGTTCACAAATTTTTATTCAATGCTTCACCTTTATCTTTAATGTCTTTAAATGTTCGAGACGAAAAACAGACTCAGGTTTAGTACATTTCTGTTTACAATTTCTTGAGGAGATTGAAATTTATTCACACACACTCACAGATTTACCCTGGGCTTGAAACTACACTGAAGATATTCATTCAATGAACGGAATCGATATGCAATAATTTCAAATCAATGTTTTATATCATAGCTACCAAACTGAAATTCGTAGGGGACTTAAAACTGCACTGAGGATTTCATTCAATGAACGAAATGGATAGGCTATATTTTAAAATAAATATTTTGTTTCATAGCCACTAAAGCTTATGTTTGTATTATTGTAGTGGTTTGGGCACAGGACTCGTAATGAAGTCTTTATACATAGATAAGATGTGAAATATATTACCGAACATATTCGTTTCCTTGCTATTTTTGTCATTTCATTTATAATACATTGTGTCCTTGGTACACGACTGCAGTCTGAGCTGTGTTTGAAGGATTTAATGCAAAAATTGTATGAAATAGTATAGAAACATGTATGGCATGTTGCAATCACGCCTAAAAATAAAAGCAGCTCGAGACATTCCTCGCTCCCTCTCTCTCTCTCTCTCTCTCTCTCTCTCTCTCTCTCTCTCTTTCTCTTTTACGCCTACACACACCTGCAGCAAACACAAAATCCGATCTATGCTTGCAACTGGGGAATATCTGACATCAAAGGCCACCTGTCAGCCACAAAGAGACTTCTGTTCGAACATTTTACTTTTTGGCAACACCCCATTCCAGGATCACCGATGTTGACATTGCGAGATGCTTTAGTGAAGTAGCCTATGCAGTGTACGCACAATGCAACAGTCGTTGGGCAACGTACCCAGCTACCCACTGATCACGGGAGCCAAGGGAGACACTGTATTCTCGTCTGCTGCTGAACTGTTTCGACAACTCCCACTGATTTCGCTAGAGTTACTCCCAGCGTCTTCAACACCACATTCGGCACGTTTTCTCAAAATCTGTACTTCAAGTTAGTAACTTGCACGTTGAGAAATGTATTTTACTTTTGAAAAATGTTAAATGTGAGATATCATCTTGCATACTTGCAAGTTCGAAAGAAGAAACATAGGATTTAACGTCCAATCGACAAAGTTGTCATTAGCGATGGAGCAAATGCGTTTTGATAAGGATGGGGATAGAAGCTGACCGTGCCCATTGTAACGAACCATCCGTCCATTAGCCTGCAAATCACGAGTAACCGAGGTACGGATGGCTGGAGCAGCCGGCCTTCCGCGAGTTCAGTGTCCTAAGCACCGCACCACCTCGCTCGGTCACTTCAAGAAGTTCTCTGAGGACTTTTGCGTGTCAGTTAAAATAGAAATTTAATTTTTTATGATCTTTTGGAGGCACATTTTATTTTTTAATTCTTGTTGATTATTCAGGATATAAGCAGGCTTATTGTGAATGTGAGGGTGTATTTATATTTTTTGTGTCCCAGCCTCGTCGCCGCTTTTGTGTCTCGTTTCCGTCGTAGGGGTCGGTGGCCGAGTAGGAAGACCGACACAGGAATATAGGTAGCACATTTGTGCAGGTACAGAGGTGAGCAGCCAGTGGGACAGCAGAAACTAGAAACACTAGAGTAAATTAGAACGAGATATATATATTGCTCAGAATGTATACAATACTTAACTTTTACATAGATCAGTACTGCAGAATGCTGATACATACTTGAGTTAGAGGCCTGCCTAGTGCCAATCCGATAACCAAGTCTTCACTGGTGCCTATCTGATTCCGAAGTGTTAACTGGTTACTATCTCAGTTCCAAGTGAACGATGTCGTTCAGTGGTGGCCACGAGCGGAGTTGTATCAGAGGGCGCTCGTGGCTGACGGCGTAAGAACGCCGCGCCGTGCGTGGATGGCGGCGCGCGGCGAAAGTAGGTGGCGCGCACTTTGGACTTGTGCGACACCACAATATTCCTTCCAACAAATTCTTTTGGACTCCTTTCTCTGCAAAATGTAATATTTCTAGGTTTCCTTCAGTGGTTATCTTTCTGTTTTTGAGTTGGGCGAATTGAGCAGCGGAAGCTGATTTTTTAAGGGTACTATGCCCGAGGTCATCAACGTGTTCTTGACATCGTATACTAAAACTCCTTCCAGTTTGGCCAATGTTCCCTGTGGTCCTGAATGATCAACTACAATAAAGAAACCAAATGTACCTCCAAAATTTCATTTGTATAATTTCAATCCATAAAAATAACATTTAACTGACAGAGAAATGTTTATTTGGCCGTCAAGAGCATTTTTCTAATGTAAATTAGAAGTTACTTGAAGATGGCCTAAAACTGTACACCAAACAAAAATACATGTCTCGCTCGACACTCTAGCATGTGTAGAAAACCGCTTTTCTCTATGTGTAACCGTTCACAAAATAAAAGGGTGTTACATCTTGCGTGACTCACCATGTATATAAAAAGAAGGCCCCAATACTGACCCTTGAGGTACCCCACAGGTGATTCAGCATTTATCTGTTATTTTGAGTGGGTATGTAAATAATCATCTACAGATGTAATGCACAAATTTTCCTTTCGCTCACTAAGAAAGAAGCGAATCCATTGATTTGATAATCCTCTAATACCATAGCGTTCAAGGTCCTTTAGAAGTACTTTGTGATTTACAATATTTAGTCAGATTTAAATATATAACTTCCGTTTTCTCTTTTTCATCCGTAAGATTCTTCTCTGTATACCATCAATTCCTGCAGAGTATGCTGTTTTTAGATTTGTAACGGTCTTAACTGTTTCCTTTCTGCTTACATGAATCACGAACATTGATGATTTTCAGAGATTTGTCGTGTTTCCCATTGTCTGTTTCCATTGAAATTTTTTTTTTTTCAAGTTGTCAGCTGTTCCATTGAAGTAGCTGCTGGATATATTTTCTGTTTCTCTTGGTTCAGTAATCCTTGCTGCAGCGGAGTGGCCAAGCGCATTGAGGCGCTATGCTGAGATTGCGCGAGGTCGCTCCCCATTAGTATAAGGTAGTTCAGAAGTAGTTTGTACGTTTAGGGACTGATGACCCCGCATTTAACCCTTTGCTCCACAGTGATATTCTCACAATACCACAATTTTTTAGCTTCTCCACCTTTTAATGTCTTAGTGGTATTGTGGGAATACCATCCAAAATGTTGTAATTATGTGAAACAAATTTCTGAAAATAAATTTACATATAAACATCAGTGGTCTCTTTTGTTCCTTTGTATGGAACAATTGCAGATTTTGAGGAAAGCTAAATTTGATGTGCAGCAAAGGGTTAAGTCCCTTAAGCTTAACAAACATTTGAACATTTTTTGCAATCATTGTTCTCAAATGTAACAATATTCTCTTTGATTTTCTTATTCTTGACTGTCCCCTTCTTTATGATGTCCTACATGGATTTTTCTTGGAGAATTTTTACTGTACCTATAATTGTGCATTTCATTTGCCTGTTTTTTTGTGACTTAATGTAAAGGTTTTTTATATGCTTTATAGTAATTATTCATTTCTGCTAAGACATGATTTTCCTTCCAAATTTGGCACAGTTCTTTTTTTCTGGAAATAAGTTCTAATTACATTTGTAATCCAGCCATTGTCTATTGTATTATTTTCGATATGAAGAATTTTTAGGAAAAGCTGTCTCAAAACAGTATGTAAGGTTTTTTTCTTTATTTTTTATTTTATTTACTTATATATTTGGAAGTTGTTGAATTTCAAACCCAGATTTTGAATTTGATAGACTGCAGACCACCAATATTCAGTGTTAAATAAGAAATAGAAGTGGTTTATTTTTTTCTGAATGAATATCGTACGTTTGACCCTTAGTAATTTGTTTTCCTGCCCTCCTTAAACGTTGATTGCCATTATTAGGGCTTTGTATAAGAACTGATGAGACTGACTAGAGTATATATGTTTACTGTCGTTGAGCAAGTCATTTTCAAAGTAAAATAACACCTTTGTTTTACTTTAGTTCCTCAACTTTGTTTCACTTTATTTCAGAATCATTCCTTTTTTCTTCCAGAAACATATCCAAATGTTAGAATGGAACTATTATTAAGCTTAATTTGTTTGTTTTTATCGGTGCTATCTCCGTCTTTGTAACGCAGTGACTATGTGTAGCAATGAAAAACTTGTGGTAAGGCAACAGCATTCCTCCACACCAAACCTCCGATAAAGAAGAGAGAGTTATGGAAATAATGCTTGATTTCGGATCACAAATTATAAATACAAATTTAATTCCGAGTAAAGTAATAGCAAACCCAGAGTAATCCATTGAACAATTCATAATCCTTGTAACGTAACTGCATCATTAAAACTACGAAATTAATTTTCCCTAGTCCATACACACTAACGATGTATTGCTTTCATAGAGGAATGGTTTCCTTCCATGCTTTCGTTAGTGTTTTCAGAGAGAAAAAGTTTCAATGTTATTTAAATTAAGTGTTTAATTTGTTAGAAGTCGCAGTCATATAATGGGTGAATGAGGCCTCGTATCCAAGCATCATATTCTGTATGTTTTGCGACTCTCGTTGTTTACGACGTCATATCTTCTGAACTATGCATTGTATGTGGTTCTTATCCCCAAAGCTATTTTTCTGATAGTAAAGTAATTGTGTGCCAAGATTGGTTGAAATCGGTACAGTAGTATAGGAGGCGATGTCTAACATACATACATAATATGTAACGATTCATAAAATATTAAGAAGTTAGCTTTTCTCTCAGTAGTTCATGCTTTTAAAAAATACTCTTCACAAGGATAGACCAAAAAAATACCATTGTTTAACTCAAAGATCGAATTCAGAGCCTTTTATTTGTTTCTACAATTGTTGTCAGGCTTTTCTTTTAATATTTTTATGAAATAATTAATACTGCATCAGTCACTTTTTACTAATATTTAATTAGCACCACGGGTTTCGGCAGCATGCTGCCATCATCAGGTGCTGTATACAGTTATTTATACATGGTTCACTTTGTTTGCCAGAGAGGTTATGGATCGAACAATAGACATTTGGTTGGTATTTTTCTTATTTTAGCACACAGAGCACAAAAGCTTAATTTGGGTATTTGTGTTGCTGTGCTCTGTGTGCCAAAATAAGAAAAATACCAACCAAATGTCTATTAATAAGAGGTTTGCAGCCGAGATCGCTTTCTTCATTAAATTACATTACCGGTTTCGGCGTGCTAGACGCCATCTTCAGACCTGTAGTAATTTTTTTTTTATGATTTCACTGCTATTACAACAATTTTTAACATAGCTAAATGGTGTACATCCATATTGATGTATCATCAAAATAAAATTTACGCTTCAATAAGAAAACTTCTGTAGCCATCTTTCTTCAGAATAGGTATTGAACTTGCATTCTGAAGTGCCTCTGACTTAGACCTTAAGAAAGATGGGTACAGAAGTTTTATTATTGAAGCGTAAATTTAATTTTGAGGACACATCAATGTGGATGTACACCATTTTGCTATGTTAAGAACTGTTGTAATAGAAGTGAAGTCATGTAAAAAACGACTACAGGTCTGAAGATGGCATCTAGCACGCAGAAACCGGTTATGTGATTAAATGAAGAAAGCGATCTTGGCTGCAAACCTATTACACAATTGTAGATCGCCCTAATAATGTGTTCCGCATATAACAAATGTCTATTGTTCGATCCATAACCTCTCTGACACTCAAAGTGAACCACGTATAAATAACTGTATAATGCACCTGACGATGGCAACATGCTGCCGAAACGTGTCGTGCTAATTAATTATTAGTAAAAAGTGACTGACGCAGTATTAATTATTTCATAAAAATATTAAAAGAAAAGCGTGACAACAATTATAGAAACAAATAAATAGTTTATATTCTACACATTTGGGCAATAACAGGCTCTGGTTTCGATCTTTGAGTTAAACAATGGTATTTTTTTGGTCTCTCCTTGTGAGGAGCATTTTTTAAAAGAATGAACTGCTGAGAGAAGAACTAACTTCTTAATTTTAAGAATCTTTACATATTATGTATGCAGTGGCGTAAGTAGGACTTAGCTTTGGGGGGGATAGATCTGCTTGCCGAGCAAAATTTTAGTCAGTTTCCAGACAGACTACCATCTACCACTCCTGTTGAAGAAACTAATTCACTCCCTTCCAATGAAAGCTTATGGTAAAACACCCCAAGTTTCAAATCTTTAAATGTTTGTACAGCTTATGGGACTTAACTATGGGGTCATCAGTCCCTAAACTAACAAACTATTTATGAACTACTTACGAACTAGGACAGCACAAGTATCTATGCCCGAGGGGGGATTCCAACCCCCGACCGTAATGGCCGTGCAGACCGTGACTCAGCGCCTCAGTCCCCTAGGCCACCACGGCCGGCTCAAACCTTTACCTTTACCAGATAGGTGTCATACGATTTCTTTCTCTCTCTACTTTTCGGGTTCTGGGGGGGGGGGGGGGGGCTTCTATCCCCCTCACCCCGTCCCCCATAGTTACACCACTGTATGTAAGACATCGCCTCCTATACTACTGTACCGATTTCAACCAAACTTGGCAGACAATTACTTTACTATCAGAAAAAAATAGCTTTGGGGATAAGAACTATATACGATGCATAGTTCAGAAGATACGATGTCGTAAACAATGAGAGTCGCAAAACATACATCATATGGTGTGTGGATACAAGACCTCATTCACCTATTATATGACTTCGACTTCTAACAAATTAAACACTTAATTTCAATACAGTCGCAGACCTCAAGATATATGACATGGATAAATTTAAGTTTTCTTGTAATGGCCAGCTTTTTGTGTTGGTCAAGTTACCCAGTGTGGACTCCCACGCCTGTTCTGCAGCAGCCAGCACCCAGCGAGCCGTCCGCCCACGTCGGCTGCCGTTGAATCACTGTCCTTGGAGGAGACAAAGCGGGCCCTGCTGTACGCCGACGCCGTGCACTGCTTCCCGCAGCAGATCTGGAGCGCTGCCAGACTGCGCATAATCACTCCCTGCTGACAACAGGGTCCTGGCATTCAGTTATAAACTTCCAGAATAATGACGTTTCTAATCGCAGTCAGGGTAGGATTCGTTGCACTAGTACAATGTCGTGACGTATCGTACGAGCAGAGGACATTACAAGGTACGCTCACAAGTGATATGGCGAATTCCTGTAAACGAATGACGTAATGAGAGAAGAACTAATTTACCTTGTAACATTTACATGCTATATAAGTAATTACATTTCATTCTACCACTTTCAAACATAATAATCATCTTTTAAACATTATGATGTAAGGGGGGCAAACCTACATTTTTAGCTTTTGTAGATTTGGAGAAAGTATTTGACAATGTTGACTGGAAAACACTCTTTCAAATTCTGAAGTCAGCAGGGGTAAAATATAGGGAAAGAAGAGTTATTTATAACTTGTACAAAAGCCAGACCGCAGTTATTAGACTCGAAGGGCATGAAAGGGAAGCATCAGTCGGGAAAGGAGTAAGACAGGGTTGTAGCCTTTCTCCGATGTTATTCAATTTGTTCATCGAGCAGGCGGTGAAGGAAAGCAAGGAAAAATTTGGAATAGGGATTAAAGTACAGGGGGAAGAAATAAAAACATTGCGTTTTGCTGATGATATTGTAATTCTGTCAGAGACAGCAAAGGACCTGGAAGAGCAGTTGCATGGAATGAACAGTGTGTTGAAGAGAGCTTATAAAATGAACATTAATAAAAGCAAAACAAAAATAATGGAATGCGTTCTTAGAAAATCAAGCGATGCTGAAGGATTAAGATTAGGTAACGAAACAATGAAGGTGGTAGATGAGTTTTGTTACTTGGGTAGTAAAATAACATGCAATGGTCGCAGTACAGAGGATATAAAATGCAAAATGGTAATGGGAAGAAAGGCATTTTTGAAAAAGAGAAATTTGCTAACATCGAATATCAATTTAAGTGTAAGGAAGTCTTTTCTGAAGGCATTTGTGTGGAGTGTTGCCTTGTACGGGAGTGAAACATGGATAATAAGCAGTGCGGACAGGAAGAGAATAGAGGCTTTTGAAATGTGGTGCTACAGAAGAATGCTGAAGATTAGGTGGGTAGATCGCAGAACTAATGAAGAAGTACTGAACAGAATTGGTGAGAAAAGGAATTTTTGGCATACCTTGACTAAAAGAAGGGATCGCTTGGTAGGACACATTCTTAGACATCGGGGTATCGTAAATTTAGCATTTGAGGGAAGTGTGTGGGGTAAAAATCGCAGAGGGAGACCAACAGACACGTATAGCAAGCTGATTCAAGTGGATGTGGGTTGCCGTTCTTATGAGGAGATGAAAAGTCTTGCTCAGGATAGAGTAGGGTGGAGAACTGCATCAAACCAGTCTCCGCACTGAAGACCATAACAACAACAACGATGTATGGGGGTTCTGCTCGCCGCAACATTATTCTCCTGGGGCGTCGTGGTAGATATTAATACCCGTTATGTACAATTTTTCACTTCTTTAATTTGAAACCAAACTTATTCTCCACCAAAACATTACAGCTTCAAAATATATACAAAGCATCACAACTTCGCTGGTAGTACTTCCATTTCAAGGCGCAGACTAACATAGATGCCAGTGCACTTTGTAAAAGCCAAAACTTGAACTCCCCCACGCAAGGCGATGAGGCAAATATATAACATCGACAATAATGACGTTACATTATCCATTGTTCTTAACAATTGAATATACTAATTTACAATTAACAAACACAACAGTAAAGCATTTCATTTATACAAAATAATCACAATATAAAATGAAAACTATAAATACAATAATTTTAGATGACACATTTGTTTTTGGATTGAAATCTCCGATCTTGCTGTTTGACAACAAAGTGCGATGTTAAATGTCAACTAATTTGTTAATGAGTACATCATACATGTTCCTAACATATATTGAGTTATCAAATGTCTTGGAAATTCTGAAAATAGGTTCAAAATCTCACGTTAGTCAATATATACAAAGAAATGCTATAAAGAAATTTCAACTATTATGTAAATTAACACAATTAGCTGATCAACACAACTTGTTTGTGAGCCTATCATATATACAATGCTATTTATTTTCATTTCTATTTGTTTTTCACAAAAGTTTTAACAATTCGTCTGTTTAAATCTTTAAATAACATACAATGATAAAACTATTGTTTATAGAACTATCTGGAAACGTCTTATACAAATCCCTGAATTAATGAAATCTATCACTTGTTTTAATCACAGTATCACCGAGACACTGTCCTACACTGATTCCTAGGCTGGCTATTTCGTTTTTAACTAACTTCACACGCAACATGTATCACTATTGAACCACACGATTCTGGATCCGACGCAGGCGGTATCGAACAATAACACTCAGATGAGAGGGCGGTTCGACGCAGACGGTATCGTAGGATAACATTGAGATGAGAGGGCCAGCAGTATCGTCACAGCCTACACTGCTGAATACATCTAGAATAGATCTGGGAAAGAATTATGACCGCCTTCCTCCGAGGAAGCTACTGTCAGATCTACAAAATTATTGAATAGGGGGCAAACTTCTGCAGGCACTTAAAGGTCTTTACGTAGACTGTTAGGCAGCAGTTACAGTTGACGGTAAATTGAATTCATGGTTCACGGTAGTTTCAGGGGTAAGCTTTCACCACTGTTGTTCATACTATTTATGGATCATATGTTGAAATCATTATACAGGCAGGGTGACATTCAAATAGGTGAAAAAATATGCAGTCTCGTATATGTGGACGACTTAGTTGTTATGCCATATTTGATTGAAAGGTTGCAATCTAATATTTCAGAGCTAGATCGGATGTGTAACTGTTAAGGTATGAAGATCAGCATCGCTAAGACGAAAGTAATGTCTGTGGGAAAGAGATTTAAATAGAGTGTCAATAAAGTTATATCAGGTACACAGTTTCAAGTACTTAAAATATATTTTTTCACAGAATGGCAACATAGTAAGAGAACTGGAAACAAGGTGTAGCAAAGCTAATGCAGAGAGTGCTCAGCTGCGATCTACTCTCTTCCGCAAGAAGGAAGTCAGTACCAAGTTAGCAGTGCTCCGTTCTTCCGAGCTACTTTGTTGTATGGGAGTGAAACCTGAATGGATACAGGGTAACCTTATTAATAAGGTTGACGTGACAGATATGAAAGTAGTAAGGATGATAGCAGGTACTAAGAAACGGGAACATTGGAAGGAGGGTGTCCATAATGAGGAAATAAAAAAAAATGTGAATGAATACCATAGATTAAGAAGTTAAAGCGAACAGGATGAGATGGTGGGGTCATGTTACAGGTATGGGAAAAGCAAGGTTGCCTAAGATACTCATGGGTTCATCAGTAGAGGCTCAGAAGATTCGAAGGAGACCAAGGAGAAAGTACTTGGATTCAGTCAAGAATGATTTTGAAGTAACAGACTTAACATCAGACGAGGTATCAATGTTAGTACTGAGTAGGATTCATGGAGGAATTTTATTAGGGGGACTATGCTAAAGACTGAATGCTGAAAGGCATAATCAGTCTCTAATGATTATGATGAATATACAGAAGGATCTATGCATTTATGCGTAGTACCTCCTGATCAAAACTTAGTGTACAATGACGTTTCATTTTTTTCTCTACGGAGGACTTTTAAAAAGAATTTTAAAAAATGAAGAAAATAGTAAGATTATATAAAACAGCTGGTTATGCTGCATACATCCGCATGTCACTGCTTTCTACTGCCACTTTCTCGTAAAAAAATATTCGCAGATATTAATTTACTTGAGAAATAGAAAAATCTAAGTTTCTTGGCTGTTTAAGGGTTGGTTGCAAATTTGCGTCGGATCGCGACTCGATAGCGTGGAGAGCTGCATCAAACAAGTCTTTGGACTGAAGACTACGTCAACAACAACATGACTCGAAATAGGACTACCGCTTGGAGCCAGAGTCACGTTAACCATTAGGCGATCCGGACATTCATCCTCTTGCTCGCAGCTTTATGCTCGTTAGAGATCGGGCGTTATTTGGCATGTGCACTAAAATGTCACCTGTCTTTTGAAGCAAGCCGCGGTGGAGTGGCCGAGCACTCTAAGACTCCTGATGCGGAGCGCGCGGTTGCTCGCCATCGGAGGCGATGCCCTCCCTGGGGCATAATTGTGTGTGTGTTGTGTGTGTGTGTGTGTGTGTGTGTGTTGTGAGTGTGTGTGTGTGTGTGTGTGTGTGTGTGTGTGTGTGTGTGTTGTCCTTAGTGTGAGTTCGCTTAAGTAGTAAGTCAAGGGACTGATGGCCATAGCAGTATGGTCCAATAGGTTTACAAACAACATGTTTAGGCAATTATACAAGGTATATTACTTCAATTTTTGTAATAATAAGATACTGAAAAACGATTATTACAGGCATGGCCTTAGGGCAGGGGCTTATGAAAGAAAATACAATAAGACATTCTATATATATATATATATATATATATATATATATATATATATATATATATATATATATATATTCAACACAAACTTGTATTTTTGATGGCAACCACATATTATTTCCTATGCAATCAAGAGCATGTAAAATCGCAATGAGAACGGCGTGGGTTACATCGCAATACGTCAATTACATTCCGAGTTACTGAGAAGCAAAGTTGACGCCTGAAATAAATGAAGCGCACAGTTAGAGCACGATTACCAGTAGCCTGAGGTTCCCGCTGAAGTCTTCGTATGTGCGCTAGCCGCATTCTTCATTTATTTCAGGCGTCAACGTCGCTTCTCAAAATCTCCAGATGTAATTGACGTATTTCAATGTAACAAACTTCATTGTTATTACGATTTTTCATGCTATTGATTACGTAACAAATAATTAGGGGTATTCATTAAAAACATGTTATTGTTGAAAATAATGTTTTACGTTTTAGAATGTTCATGTTGCTTACTTTTATCAAATCCTGCCATACGTTCACGCTTATGAAAGTCGTACTTCAATGTCTATTGTTGTTTTAAATATAGCTGGGGTGAAAATTTTATGTGGGACACCCGGTATAATATTGACGCGAACCTTTCGATAGAACGCGTGGGTCACTGGTTAGCATGGCAGATCGCTGGGCTTGCGGTCCCCAGTTCAAATCCCGCCACGGCCAGAAAAAATTATTTGTTTATAGGAATATTTGTAGAATGTTGTACACGTTTCTTATGTTTGATGTACTCGTAAGTTCCAGAAAAATCTTTCTGTGTAGCACTCCAATCAGGAGTCAGCCTATACTGAGTTTACGCTTGTGTTATCAATAAACGTGTTCTATGTGTAAAGTGTAGTGTTCTATTAACGACCAGCCTTCGAATTCCGGACCACCTTACAATATATATACTTTTATGACTTTTATGACAACTCCATAATGGGTTCTGTGCCCAGCCACCACTACAATACAGTAATAATAATAATTTTTCCTGTGGGTTGTATGATAAAAAATATTTATTTTAAAATATCACAAATCGATTTTATACAATGATTGGACATCATCAGTGCAGTTTCGAGTCCCAACGAGTCATATACACTGTATAAAAACTTTTATACAAACGACACACTAAGAGCGGGATTAATGGATCAAGTTTTACATAGAAAAACATCTCCGGTAAGCTCATTCAACGACACCTTGAGCAGTTATTCTAATTCCATACTGTGAAACAAATCTCTTTGACTACAAGTTCTTTGCTATGAACAAAAAAATAGAAATGTCCAGTAAATATGAGCTCTAAAATGCATGAATTAAAAACTATGAGCACTTGTCTAGCAAAAGAGGTGTGTTTTATGGTATTGAAGATGAAAAAGGGCTCACCGTTCTTAACGTATGCAGTTTGCAAGCCATGTTTACTGGACATTATTTCTTTTTTCTTTTTTTTTTCCATAGTATCCGCTACCAAAATACAAAACCCAAAAATTGTGCTCATGGCGTTACTGGATGACATTTACCGTCATGGGTTCCTATGTAAAACTAATCTACTAACTCCTCTCTACAACCCCTCGAAATTTGTCGCTGCACTTTAGAAACACCTGCATATATCTTCAAAAATAGTCACAATCATAATATTAAGATGGAATGCCAAAATAGAAGTACCGATTTTTAATTTTATGTGTTAAATTAAACAAAAATACTTTGTCATATGCGTGCACAAAATAAAAATTGAGCGTGTGCGCAGCCTTTAAGAGTAATTCGATGTATTCATATGCATAGCCCTGTTATTACCTTCTCCAGTCCTTTGCATGTCAGTTTTGTATTTAGAAATGATGTTAACAAAACTGCTAAGACGAGTAGGTTTTTTAAACAGTAGCTACGTGGTATGTTTCCAGTATCATATGTAGATTAACTATGTGATGAGGTTTTTCTGTGTCATTACTATATAACTACTTTAATGTAAACATGATATCATTTTAATAAAGTTTTCAATGACAGTTTATTGTAGATTTTACTGATACTTAAGTTAACCTAGTTTCTTTTCTGACTTAATTCATGCTTATTACAGTTGCTAGTGACTTAACTCACCGAAACTAGTGATGTAAACCTGGACCACGTAAGCTATGGAGCTTTGGCAAGGTATACAGGGAAGGTACAACATTTGAATCCTTCCTCTCCGTGTCCACAAGGAGGCTCCAACTCTAACAGTTCAGATAAAATCAATTCAGTAAAAAAATCTCACAAAAATTGTCTTTTAAAACATCTTACTTCTCCATTTCATAACGGCCTTCTGCCGCTTCATGGATCCACATGAGTGGTCCCCTACACGTGCAACGTCTTCCACGTCAGTCATATTTTTCGCGAACAGCAACGCCCACGTCAACAAGATACTGGCCAACCAATCTGTTCTATGTGACAATGCGCTGGCCACAACAATAAGTGGTGCAGCTGTACAACAGATATATTAAAGTGAAGTTTAAAAATGCATTCTGTCGTGGCGCCACAACTTTTATTTGCCTTACTGAAAAGACTTCCTTTTGCAATCGGCAGTAATTGGACTTATCGCGATTTACACAAACTTCACCGATGGATTTATTGTACTTAAGTCAAATTTCGCACTGATTTAAAAGGTTCAGAATATCCCTTTCAATGAAAATAACACAATAGGTCGCTGTAGCACGCCGTGTAGAGTGAAAGTTCGCATCAAACTAATTTTTAACCGCGAGTGGACTTATCGCGGTTTGAAACGTCACTCGTCAGCCATATTTTGTTGAAACAGCACCTCTTTCAAACATAGTAAGTCCCAAGTAATCGAGTAACTGGTTAATGATTTGTTCCTTATTTGTGGTTATTTTAAACGCCCATGTACTAAAAACGAGTGTTTTGAAGATAAATAAATACGAGTATATGAAATATTAATTTTACTATACTAAATTCCGATTGTGTAATCGCGTTCACTCCGTTCATTTCTTTCAACAACTTCCGACCTGAAGGCGCGCGGGAATGGCCGTACGATCTAAGGCACGTTGCTACGGAATGCCCGGCACTTTCCAATCGGTGGTTCGAGTCCTCAAAATGTTCAAATGTTTGTTAAGCTTATGGGACTTAACTACGGGGTTATCAGCCCCTAAACTTATAAACTACTTATGAACTAACTAATACTAAGAACGGCACAAATATCCATGCCCGAGGGAGGATTCGAACCCCCGACCGTAGTGGCCGTGCAGACCATACTGGAGCGCCTCAGTCCCATCGGTCAACGCGGCTGGCTTCGAGTCCTCCCTCGGGCATGAGTGTATGTTGTCCTTAGCGTAAGTTAAAGTAGTTTGTAAGTCTAAGGACTGGTGACCAATGCAGTTCGGTCCCATAGCATTACAAACATTTGACTGGGATTGAAAATTAGTGGAGTTTGTCAATGACATCTTACAAGACTTTTGTGCTTTCTTCATTTCTAATACATATATATTTCCATTGTTTAGGTCATTAAACAAGTTCATATTTTAAATGTATTTTGCATTCTTCTTAAATAAGCGGATCAGTGACTTCGAATTTAAAAATTCTATAACTTAACACCCAACTGTTTCGACAGTTTGCATTTAGACAGGTTCTAATGTAAGGAAAAAACCTCCAAACTACCGTCTTTGCATAATTTAGTAATACGTTGATGCAACTGTTAAGTCTCGAATCCTCATAGTCCTCAAGAGATTATAGAATAAGGAAGATAAATTACTCAATAATAACTGAGAAGGTTACAATATTGACGAAAGGAGATTAAACAACAGTTGCTGTTTACATAGTTGAGAGAAAATGACACAAAACATCCTTGAGAAAAACATCAGACTTCGATTTAAAGGAAAGTAGTCTTATATCTTTATTAAACTTTGTATCTATACTGTTTTTTTTTGTTTTTTTTAAGTTCATCCACATAGTTGTATTTTTCGTAAAAACGCGACTTTCCAAAATTACATGCGTGATCACATGCTCGTTTGATGTTAAACTGTACGTCTTTGCGATGGGTAATGCCATTCTGTCACAGGACGTAGTGCCACAGTGCCAACGATGCTGCTCACCGCGTTTTCGAGGCTAACATGTCTGCTGTGATCCGATTATATATATATATATATATATATATATATATATATATATATATATATATATATATATATATATATATGTGTGTGTGTGTGTGTGTGTGTGTGTGTGTGTGTGTGATCACAGAAGATTGTTAGCCTCGGAAACGTGGTGAGCAACATCGTCGCCACTGAGGACTACGTCCTGTGACAGAATGACATTACCCATCGCAAAGAGGTACAGTTTAACATTAAACGAGTAAGTGATGACGCATGTACTGTGCATGCGACGACGACGTGACTGAGACTGCATGTGAGAAACAATTTCTGCATTTGTAGCCAACCTGGGCACTTCGAAATATCTAAGAAATTTTGGGCAAAAATATTTACTATGACAATGAACTAGGTACATTTGTGGTTATTTTCGTTGTAATTCCTGCGTAGGTAGTGTTGCAAAATATTTATATAACAATATCACTATGTAACAGAAAAAAAATCCCCAGGAACGCTCGGTCACGCGATATTCTGAACTAAATCAAATAGTATCGCAAAAGGACATAGAAAACAGACGTTTTTCGTGCTAGTATTCCAATCTGTACCATCACTATCCGTGACGACCAATCTCCAGGGACGTATTGACGCCATTCATCTTGGCTCAGATTTCTTTTATCTAGAGTAAGGTGGCCAGCATACCGCGGTTGGCTATCTGAAACATACGCGGTAGGAACTAGACGAGGTCCTTCAGTAATGTTAATTCTGTTATATAAATTAAGCAATATATCAAAACCATTAGCCCGCTCGTAATTGCAGGATGATGCAATCTACTGTGCGGGGCAGACCTTACTAAGTTCGTTAACGGTATCCCGGGGCGGCGCTACCGAATCTCGCTCCACAAGCCCTCCCACACAGCAAGCTGCGGCGACTGCAGAGCACAGACTGTGGAGATCCGCAGCCGCATCCCACAGAGAGGCAGTTCGCGTAAAAGCCAGCTCAACGGACGTGACGTTCTGCACTGCCGGAAATAGAAATTAGTTCATCCTCTTACAGTTTTCCGATACACTGAAGATTCATTACTTAATTTACTCATCATAGGGAGCGATCTTATTGTAGAAACATAAGGAGAGATGCCAAGATAGCAATTTTTTTTATCTTTTATTTATTTAAGACGCTCGTTTTCGACACTCTATGGTGCCATCTTTTGGTCTCCTACAATTGACATTGTGATGTTTCTTGGTTTTTTGGAGGGTATTATTGTATGATTTGACCGTGTAGTCCCTCTTCAATCTTGCAACACCACACACACACACACACACACACATACACACACACTATTCTTGTCTAGTCCGGTAAACATTTTTAGTTGAGGTCCTGGTTAACCAGAGCCTATATTATTCACTCTTCCAATAGTAGTCAAGGCCATTGCACTTCGTCACAAGTAATGAAGTTATGTCGAGAACTAGTTATACCAGAAGATAAATTGCAACTACTGAAATAAGAACTCTTCACAGTGCATTTCTTATAAACACATCAGGGTTTTATTTGACCCATAAGTACAGAATATTTGAGTCCAGCATCTGGTTTAGAACACGGTACATCCAAATGTCTTACAACTTTTTAACGTGTTAGCTCAGTCAGAACCAATCAACAACTATAACAACTGAATGACAATTCCATGATGCATTAAAGAAATAAAATGTCTATTTGGAATCCCTTATGAGAAAGGGGAGGTTTATTTTCAACAATTATCCTGTAAAAGATAACTTAGGACAGTAATAGTCCACAAAAAAACCTCCTACAACATATAAAAAATAATTCATTTGGATATCTTGTCCATCCAAGGTGAGCATGTAGTGTTTGAGACATTACATCATTTATGTGGAGCACTATAATAAGCGGATTAATGCCAATTGTAGGAGACAAGAAGATCACACCAGAGAGAGTCGAAAACGCTCCTCTTAAATAAATAAAAGATAAAAATTGTGATCTTGGCATCTCCCCTTATGTGAGGATTTGAAACAGTGCATTTGGATTATATGGATTACATTTACATGAAAATCTCGTGCAGTACTGAGGTACCAGGTGTCGATACAAGTTGAAACATCAATAGTACCATGTCGTGTACCCTCCATGGGCCTGCTGATTCTGGCATCGGTTCGATCACACAAATGGCAAATATTGTCTTTAGATACAATATTCCACTCCTGATCTACATATACATCTACATGGGATACTCTGTAAATCACATTTAAGTGCCTGGCAGAGGGTTCATCGAACTACCATTACACTATATATCTCCCATTCCATTCTCGAATAGCGCGCGGGAAGAAAGAACACCTGAATCTCTTCGACCTATGATTTCTCCTATTTTATTCTGATGATCATTTCTACCTATGTAATTGGGAGTCAACAATATATTTTCGCATTCGGAGGATGATGTTGGCGATTGTAGTTTCGTAAGTAGCCGACACCGCAGCGATAAGCGCCGTTGTTGTAATGATTCCCGTCCCAAGTCCTGTATCATTTCCGTAACGCTGTCTCTCCTGTATCGTGACAATACGAAACGAGCTGCTCTTCTTTGGACTCTTTCGATGTCCTCCGTCAAACCCACCTGATAAGGATCCCACACTCCAAAAAAGGACGGACAAGAGTAGTGTATACAGCCTCTAGTAGTTCTGTTGCATGTTTTAAGGGTTCTGCCAATAAAACGACATTAGCAACGTGTTCTTTCCAGTTTAAGTCTGAAGTAATAGAAATTCCTAGGTGTTTTCTGGAGTTTACGTACTTCACTTTTGATTGATTTATCTTGTAAACTAACGCGTTTCTTTTCGTACTCACGTGGACGACTTCACACTTCTCATTACTTAGTCTCAATTGTCAATTTTTACACCACAGTTATATCTTATTCAGATCGTTCTGCAGTTGGTTTCGATCTCCATATGATTTTACTAGACGGTAAATTACGGCGTCATCTGCAAACAACCAAAGAGAGCTACTTAGATTTTCCGCTAAATCGTTTATATAAATAAGGAACAGCACAGGACCAATAACACTACCCTGTGGAACGCCCGATATCTCCTCTGTTTTAGTCGATGCCTTATCATCGATTACTACGATCTGTGTCCTCGACCTGTTCACGTAGTCTGCAAGAGCTGTGTGATGATGAGTCGCACGTGGTAGTTGTCACTCCACTGTAACAACAGATGCTCACCGAAAACAAATCCAGAGATTGTGCTAGGCAGGAAAGTTGCTGCACCTACTTCAGAACACGTTGAGTGTGTTGGCAAGCGTTACCTATAGGACCACATATCACCTTCCTCTTGCAGGAATCGTCTTACAATTAGGCATGTACTGAGCTCAGGACGGTCAGCGTTCTCTCTACAAACAGTAAAGGAAAATGAGAGTTGTAGCTGTTGTGGTGTCGCTGTTCGCCACAACTCTGCAGGTCTACACACCTAGCTGCTCAACTTCAAGAAGAGGCGATAAGCCACTCGACCGTAGGCCTACTTCGGCCGCCGGGGGCGTCCGCAGTCTCAAATGTTCAAATGTTTGTTAAGCTTATGGGACTTAACTACGGGGTCATCAGTCCCGAAACTTACAAACTACTTATGAACTACTTACGAACTAGGACGGCACAAATATCCATGCCCGAGGGGGGATTCGAACCCCCGACCGTACGTCCGCAGTCTCGGTACCTCTCTGCCTGCTTCACGCACTGTCCAATAGGAAGAAGCAGGCTCGGCTAGATATGCCAGCGCACCACAGCTACGACAGTCCGTACAGGTGTACGGAAGAGTATGGAAGTGTCTGTCAGTACGAGGCAGCCCCAGGAATAGTACAGACCAAGACATTCATCATAGAAGAGCCATCCTTTTCTCTATGCACAAGCTGGCATAGTTTTCTGTGGCATAGAAGAACAATGTAATAGTACGAGGAATTTGTACCACACAAGCACATTAAAGTTGAGTATTTATCTCATTGTATTAATAATTCCTTTGTGGACGAATCTCTTCTTTAGTTACAGGCCTTGCCCACATCCTTGCTAGCCACGATCCACCTTTTGAACCTACAGCATACCGAGGTCACAACAGTAGCTTATCGCATCTCCAGACTACAAGGCATTGAATGGGACCCGTGTGTCTTGTATGATTGCACTCTAGAGACACAGCTCGCCATGTGTATGTTCTTTCATCTCTGAAAATCACGACCCGCCATCCAAGTTTTCCTCTGACGGCACCATGTCGATGCTGTGGTATGAGTGGATAATGAGCTAGAGGTTTGTAGTCCCATTACCAGTAACATGATGGCAAGAGTTCGTGTTAACACTTCAGAGCTCATATACCATAGCTGTACAATCTACCACCGCTCTCGTAACAATAGGATGACCTTAACGGACGTCTATGCTATGTGGATGTACAGAACCTCGTCTACAGGCGTGAGAATGTCCACATGGCTATTGATTAGATTAGATTACATGTACTTTTCGTTCCAGTAGATCCGAATTGAGGGAATCCTCTTGGATGTATAACATGTCAGAACAAAATATACAACATATACTTACAAAAGAGAGCATATGTGTTAATGTACCTTCCACAGACCCCAAATGTAATTGCCCTTGTGGATGTGGAATTGGTCAGGAAAAACAATTATCTTAACAATATTTACATTTTAAAGGACACAAAACTTATTTCTACTTACTAATTTACTAGGTGCATATTAAAATTCTTATCAATTACTTTTATTTATTTATTTTACACTGATTTACAATGATTACTGCACAAAACTTGTACTGAAGTCAAACTGAACACTGTATTCATATTTTTGAATAGTATATACAATAAGTTACAATCAATCACTTCTGTAAGAAATTCATCAATGGAGTAGAAGGAGTTGGCCACCAAAATATCTTTTAGACTCTTTTCAAACTGTACTTTATTGTGAGTTAAATTTTTAATGGCTGCTGGTATGTTATTGAAAATGTGTACTGCTGAATATTGGACACCTTTCTGAGCCAAAGTAAGTGACTTTAAATCTTTATGCAAGTTATTCTTGTTTCTAGTATTGATCCCATGGACTGAGCTGAAAAAAAGATATATTTTAACGACAAATTTCATTGGAGAATAAATGTATTGGGAAGCAGTAGTAAGTATCCCCAGTTCCTTAAATAGCCCTCTACATGAGGTTCTTGAGTTGACACCACAAATAATGCACGTTTTTGTGCTCTGAAAACTTTTGCTTGGCCTGAAAAGAGTTGCCTCAGAAAATAATCCCGTATGACATTATGGAATGAAAGTATGCATAATATGCTAGCTTTTTTATTTTTATATCACCTATGTCCGACAACATTCGCATAGCAAACAGGCATATACTGACAGGAAGCCTTTTACAAGTCCTAAACTGCAAATATTGTGTTTTTTTTTTTTTTTTCAAGGTTTAGCGACAGAGAATTGGCTAAGAACCATTTATTAATGTCCATGAAAATTTCATTAGCTGATCTTTCTAAGGCTACATTTGATTTACTATTTATTGTAATATTTGTGTCATCTGCAAATAAAACAAACTTGGCCTCCGATAATGTCGATGATGAAAGGTCATTGATAGAGCCTTGGGGGACCCCACATGTTATTAGTTCCCAATTTGATGAGGCCTGATAGTTCAGTACGCCTCTCTTTCCTGTTGACACCCTTTGTTTCCTATTGGAGATATACTATTTGAACCATTCTGCAGCACTTCCTGTTACGCCATAATATTCTAATTTGCTTAAAATTATATTGTGATTTACACAGTCAAATGCCTTTGACAGGTCGCAAAATATACCAGTGGCATGTAATTTATTGTCTAATGAATTGAGTACATTCTCACTGTGTGTGTAGATAGCCTTTTCAATATCAGAAACCTTTAGAAACCTGAATTATGACATGGATAATAGTTTATTAGTGGTAAGGTGTTTAAGAAGACGACTGTAGATTATGTTTTCTAAAATTCTTGAGAATGCAGGCAAAAGTGAAATTTGATGGAATTTCTTTATCTCCTTTCTTATGTAATGGCTTAACTTCAGCATATTTGAACCATTCAGGAAATGTTCTACTCATAAAAGACTGGTTACACTAGCATCATTGCTCAACTGACGCAGCACATCAAACTTGTGTGGCAGTTCCAAAAAAGGTCGCAATTTGGCCCCTTCAGAACTCGCTCAGTTGATAACACACTGATCCTTATGGCTATTAAAAGACACACACACATGGCACTCTGAGAACGAAAACGTTGAAATCATTCAAAAATGTTCAAATGTTTGTGATTCTATGGAACCAAACTACGTTGGTCATCAGTCCCTAGACTTACAAACTACATAAACTAAGTTAAACTAACCTAAGAACAACTCAGACATCCATGCCCGAGGGACGATTCGAACCTCCGACGGCCGGCCGCGGTGGCCGAGGTGACTGAGGCGCTCCAGTCACGGTCAGCACGGCCACTACGGTCGAGGGTTCGAATCCCCCCTCGGGCATGGGTATTTGTGCCGTCCTAGTTTGTAAGTAGTTCACAAGTAGTTTGTAAGTTTAGGGACTGATGACCCCGTAGTTAAGTCCCATAAGCTTAACGAACATTTGAACATTTTTTTGAACCTCAGACGCAAGATGAAACGCGTAATGTGGCACTCCAGACCGCTCGGCTACTCCCGCGGGGCCTTGAAATCATTATCAGTTCATCTATTAACCCCTAGGTGGCATCTTCCGGCATCGGATCAAAATCTAAGTCTCTCCAGGTGTACTATTTTTTTTTTCAGCATTGAGAGTTAAACATTAACGAACGAAGTGGTCAATGCTGAAGTCAGTCACAACTATAAGTCATTTATTGCATTAACCGCGGAAGAAGAAAGAGAAGATAAAAATATGCCTTACAAAGAAAGGAGATAATTATAAAAGGATTCTATACAATATTTTTAAAGTTACAAACGTACAAGCGGCACCTCACAAATAAAAAATAAATAAATAAAATAAAAACTGAGAAAACCGGACACTATAGAGAAAAAACAGGACAGAATACAATATTACGCAAGTTACACGGAATACATTATAAATAGAAACCTGAAAAAACAGGGCACTATAGTAAACCTCACAAAAAATGCAAAAAATGCAAAAAAAAAAAAAAAAAGTAAACGTAATGTCTGTGAGTCACAAGAGAGAAGGTACCTGCTGCATATGGTAGACCATCTTTCCCGGTCTCTAGATCATCCTCCACTGCTGCCGGTTTGAGAGTAGAGGAAGAAATCCGTCCGCTCCTAAGATGTGGCCCAACTATTGGAGACTCTTCTGCCCTAATATTCGTTCGATATGCGGTTTTCCAAACCAATGATGTGGTTCTTTATTTCTTCGTTCCCATTTTCCTTCCAAGGGATTGTAGACAGGTCCATAGATTTTCGCTTTCTTTAAAATGGACATATTAATTCTGTTGTTGCCGTTGTTTAGTACGGAGCCCACGTACTTTAACTCTTCAACTCTTGGAAAGGTATGCCCGTCGACAACACTCTAAAGAGGGAGGTCTCTGCGGCGTGACACAACAAGATGTTTACTTTTGTCCTCGTTCACCACCAGCCTAATCTTTGCATTATGGAGGAATCGGCATGGTATCAACGCGTACTTGCTCTAGAGTGTAGCCGAGGATCACAACATCGTCAGCAAATGCCAGCATAGTGTCTGCTCCCACCATCTCCATCTCTCTGGTTCGGCTTACTTTTTCCCAGATCAAATTGAATAATATTGGCGCCAATGGATCTCCTTGTCTGAATCCATTTTGGATAGTGAATTGTGATGATAACTGGTTGCCAAATAGCACTTGAGATGTTGACAGGGAGCATCAAGCTGCAATTAGACGGATGTATTTTGATACACCAGGATCCTCTCACGTTTCCCATAATGTAGCACGGTCAGTGTCTCGTTATGGACATTTAATTATTTTTGTGGTAGGTAATGGCCTAGGGTCGCGGGTTCGCAACCCGGTTGGGTCACGGATTTCTTCGGTCTGCGTTTGAACCCAGCCTTCACCTCCCCACGATGTGAGGAGTCTCCAGAAACGACGCGTGGTTCGCGTAGTTCGTTAAACTGTAGTTCCCCTTTGCCCGGTTAGATAACTGGGGTAGGTTAGGGATATGCAAGTCGCCGAAGTGGCATCCAATTGAAAGACATGCACTAGACCACTGAGCCACACGACATTGTTATTATACGGGACGTCATTGTTGCCAGATATCCGATAACGTCATTCATTGTTGACAAATTTTCTCCAACCCCCTGACATAGGCCAGTTGCCCATTATAAAATGGAAAAAAAATTAAGCATGGTAGAAAATGCAAAAGTACTGTGGTGCTCCTGCCCTGCCTATTATGTCGCTGTTGAAGTATAGCTGATATCTGAATTATTAACTGGCAGGCTGGAGCGTATTCGCCTAATGTCCGCAAACCGCTGGCACTGGACATTATGAAAGCTAGCAAGGAAGTAAACTTAAATGAAATAATCTTAAATATAAATGAATGAAAGGACACGCTGCCAGTAAATATAAATACATAGTCAAAGTTTTTGAGAAAACCATCGCTGAAACCAGCACTTTTAACATCCTATTACCGCCATCAGTCGTGGAGACATAGACTAACAAGATGCGAGTATCAATCATGTACATGCAGTAAAGAGAATTGCTATGGATAAATTCAAAATAAACCAATTCTAACCCTTTGTTGCTCACAAAAAGACAAATAAAATGATAGCAAGTTCCATTATTCAAATGAGATTTAATCATGGATATTTACGCATTTATCCTCACCAAACACATGTTTCAGTTAATACTTATTGTAAGCGTAATAGTGTAACGGTAGATGTTAATCTTCCTCTGCTTCTTCGTTCCAGAGCGCTCATTTAATTAGTGCCTTATGTTCTATACCACAAATACAGCCGACCGTATTCAAGTACTATACATTTGATACTTGTGCTGCTAGTCTGATTTCTGGACTTTTAGCTGTGGGTCGAACCTACCATAGTATCTACTATCAAAAGGAGTCTACTTCTTTCGACACTAATATTGTTTAGTGATGTTAGCAGGCTTTCAAATTCACTGACATAGGTGAGCCTGAAACTATTAAGTTAAAACAAATCAGCTGTCGAATGAAGAACTATTCGGTGGGACTAAACAACTGTCGCTCAGTAGCAAAGAGAAAACCTTAAACTTTCATGTTTCAGCCTTACTTAATAATCTGTTGGCTGCTTCACAGACGATTCTCGAAGTTCAACCTAACTTGCATTTTAAATCTGCTGTTGTGTCGTGCTGAAACCTTTTGTGAAGAATTACGTGGCTAATTTCTGAACTATTGTCCAACAATATGTACATGGTGTACTGTTAGTAACTGAAGAAGTACGTAATTTTGAGCCCTGATAACAATAATTAATCCAGAAATTATTACTGTATTATCGTATACTTTAACCCCTTTAAAAACTACTTCTTGTCACTGTCGGTTCAAAACCGATAATTTAAAATACTTTCTATTTAGGATTTGATAATTCTTGTATATTAACAACAATCGTGATCCGTAAGTGACCCTTTCCTTACTAAAATTGCTACTAAATTACAAAATTTTTGTGTTACGTATTTGCTGGTGGAACAGTATATATAAGACGTTTACGCAGTAATAAAATTGACAGTTGTGACTCCGTTTCTGTCTGTCTGGCGCGCCTGCAGATCAGAAAATCTCTCACTTCGTCAGTCTAACCTAGAGCTACCTGTCTCCGGCCAAACAATGACCTCCTCGATACAATGATATTGTCGCGTTGCAATGGAAGCAGGCTTGACTTCGAAGGCAACTAAACACAGCACTTATACTGAAAGCACGTTACACGCAGCACTGACTGCCTCTCAGGCAGAGTGCTCTGCTATTTATACACAGACAGAATTTACCAGAAATGAGAAGAACAGTGAACATAAGAAACAAGTAGAATTTACAAGTGAACATAAGAAAGATGTAGAACCTTCTGAGATTGTAAATTACAAAGAAATAAATTTTTGCCGGTGGGCGGGATTGAATCGGCGACCGTCTGCTCCGCAGTCCGTGACACTATCCCCTGCGCCACGCCGGCAGTTGGTGTTCGTGGTCTCTCGCGGCATTGCTCCCTCTCCTGGAGAAACAGCGACCCGCTGTTTTGATCCCTGTGCAGCCAGCTGCAATGTCCTGGATCTTGACCGTGTCATGGGTCCTCTGTATGACAGTTCAAGAGAACCCTTCCCTTCTCCGCGATTATCAACGACAGACGTTCCTGTCGTGGCTTCATCAGGAACATTACCGTCCTTAAAGTCCTTGAACATGAAGCCATTGTCGGCTACCTGCTCTTCAGGATCGTAGTAAGGCTTCATGCGCAGGACGTGAACAATGTCTCTTCGTTTTTGACGTTTCGACGACGGCTCATAATCCTCAACTTCGTATGTGATGTCTGATAGGCGGCGTATGACACGATACGGACCAAAGTATCGCTTCAATAACTTTTCTGACAGTCCAACCATCCGGACAGGGGTAAAAATCCATACCAGATCTCCTGGGCTGTACACAACAGGTCGGTGCTTGTCGTTACACCGCTGACGGACCTTCTCCTTGGCGTCCAGTGTCCGTATGCGAGCCAGCTGCCTTGCTTCTTCGACCCTGGTGATGAGCTGTTTAACATAGTCATCCTGAGTGTCGTCCGGTTGGAACGGGAACAGTATATCCATTGTCGTCTCAGCTTCACGGCCATGGAGCAGGAAAAACATAGTGAAGCCTGTGGTGTCTTGTCTTGCAGTATTGTAAGCAAATGTCACGACTGGCAGAATTGTATCCCAATCCTTCTGCTCAACATCGACGTACATCGACAGCATGTCAGCTAACGTTTTGTTAAAACGTTCCGTAAGACCATTTGTCTGAGGATGGTATGCAGTTGTCATTCTGTGGACAATGTTGCACCGTGACATTACCTCTGATACTAGTTTTGACTGGAATACTTTTCCACGATCAGATATCATGACACGTGGTGCTCCATGCTTCAAAATAATGTCTTCTACAAGGAATTTTGCGACCTCTGGAGCTTCTGCAGTCGGCACAGGTTTGGTGACAGCGTAGCGTGTGAGGTAGTCAGTGCAGACTATTATCCAACGGTTACCGGTTGTCGACTTCGGGAACCTCCCTAAAAGATCGATCCCAACTCGGTGGAATGGAGCTGCTGCCGGCGGAATCGGTACGAGATGTTCTGGAGGTAATTGCGGCACATGCTTCCGTCGCTGGCACTCTTTACAGTGACTCACATAGTGCTTGACAGATCGGTAGAGACCTTTCCAGTAATACCTGCGTCTGATTCTGTCTAGGGTCTTCACGAATCCCAGATGACCGGATATTGGAGCATCATGGAAATATTTGAGAATAGTTGGCTGGAGATGAGCTGGAACAACAAGTAACCATTTGGGGCCAGTGGATCGTAGTTGCTCTTGTACAATGTTCCGTTTATAAGTTGGAACTCTCCATTGATCGGTTATCCTTTCTCCAAGGCCTCTATCATTTTTAATAGTGTTGGATCTTCCCTCTGTTCAGCTGTAACGTCATCTAATTCAGTGAGAGTTGAAATTTCATTAATGCTGTTGTGTTCCACTAATGGATTCCTCGAAAGGCAGTCTAATTTCTGGTAAATTCTGTCTGTGTACAAATAGCAGAGCACTCTGCCTGAGAGGCAGTCAGTGCTGCGTGTATGTTGAGTTCGTAATAAACGTGCTTTCAGTATAAGTGCTGTGTTTACTTGCCTTCGAAGTCAAGCCTGCATTGTTTGGTGGAGGCGCCGGGTATCCTGTGCAACAGCTGCATCACCGTGGCTCCGATTAGTCAACGTAAAAGCCGTCGCTTACACGGACTGGAACCGGAATACAAGGGATACACCGAGTACTTCCTTCCAAGAGTCCGTATCATCAGACGAACTATGGAAACGAAACCAGCAGTAAGCCAGCTACACATCAGACAACCGTCGGTGTTCTCTGGAGACGCTGGACAGGATCCCTAAAAATGGGTAAAAGGATTCGACCGAGTCGCCTAGTACAACAGGTGGGATCATACGATGTGCTTGGCCAACGTTTACTTCTATCTGCGCCCGTTCTTGAACACCACTGTGACATCGTACTCTTGGAGTCTTAGTGCCCATCTTGCTAGTCGACCTGATGGATCCCGCAAGCTAGTCAGCCAACACAAAGAATGATGGTCTGTCACGATGGTGAATGGTTTGCCGAATAAATACGGCTGGAACTTGTTGATAGCCCAGATAATCGCGAGACATTCTTTTTCAGTTGTAGAGTAGTTTATCTCGGACTTTGAGAGTACTCTTGACGCATAGGCTATCACTTTTTCGGCACCTTCCTGAACTTGTACAAGCACTGCACCAATCCCATAGCCAGTGGCGTCTGTGTGAAGTTCTGTTTCTGCATTCTCGTCGTACAAGGCTAACACTGGTGCGGAAGTTAGAGCCTCCTTAAGTGCTCGGAAAGCTCTTTCTTTTGTCTCATCCCAGTAAAATTTGGCGTCTCCCTGCAGAAGTTCTTGTAATGGACGTGCCTTGTTACAAAATCCTTTTATGAAACGTCGGTAGTATGAGCACAGCCCAAGAAAACTTCTCACATCACGAATGTGCTGAGGAGTTGGAAATTCTGTGACTGCCCTTACTTTATCTGGATCAGGACGGACACCATCTCCGTTGACTAGGTGCCAGAGGATTTTTATCTCTTTGGCGACGAAGAGGCACTTCTTTGGATTGAGGCGGAGACCTGCAGCCTGAACACACTTCAACACAGTTGACAGGCGACTCAGATGTTCTTCAAACGTTTTAGAGAAAACGACACTGTCATCTAAATAGCAGAGACACGTCGTCCACTTAAGGTGTCGAAGCAAGTTGTCCATCATGCGTTCGAATGTAGCTGGAGCATTACATAATCCAAATGGCATTACTTTAAATTCATAGAGACCGTCAGGTGTAATAAAAGCCGTTTTCTCCCTGTCAGCTTCGTCAACCTCGATTTGCCAGTAACCTGTCTGCATGTCCATAGTTGAGAAGTATGTAGCTCCTTTCAAGCAGTCTAAGGTATCATCAATACGCGGCAATGGGTAGACTTCTTTCTTTGTGATACTGTTCAGACGCCTATAGTCGACACAGAATCGCCACGTGCCATCCTTCTTCTTTATGAGGACCACCGGAGACGACCAAGGACTCTCCGAAGGTTGAATAATGTCATCTCGCAACATCTTCTCCACTTCCTCCCGAATTATCCGTCTTTCAGCTGGCGACACTCTATACGGACGCTGGCTAATTGGCGGATGATCCCCAGTATTGATACGGTGCTTTATCGTTGGCCGGTTCGTCTGACTTTTCCCTGCTGAGGTGTGAATGCACCCGAAAATTCGCGTAGTATACCTAACACCTGCTGGCGTTGTTCCTTAGTCAGTCCAGGCCCTATTTGCAGTTCCACGTTTGTTTCCTCCAGCGTGTTGCCTGTACTAACAGCAGGGCATGGGTCTTCATTGATGACGTTGAGCTCACCGTCCTGGATTGGTTCAGCTGTCCCGATACACATACCCTTGGGGATAAGTTGTGACTGCTCGTGACAATTTGTGATCCAAATCTCTCCTTGACCACCGGTAATGCTTATGATAGCCGCTGGTATGTAAATATTTGTGAGCCTCATAAACTTTTTACTAACAACAAGAACTTCACAGTTTAACCAGTCATCTGTGTTTGTTACTGCAACTCTTCTCATTGTCAACGGCGGTATCGTTACATTGTCAACGACGAATAGCTTCCCAGAAAATTCTGTATTACGTGTATCCGGTGGAACAACTTCTTCGATTTGCAGCTCAGATCTTCCACAGTCAATGATAGCTTGGGATGCCAGAAGGAAGTCCCATCCGAGGATGACATTGTGACTGCATTCTGTTAACACGACAACTTCAAACGGCTGCGTCCTGTTGTTGATGGTTATTCTTGCGACACAAGTTCCTGCTGGATGGACGTACTTTCCATTCGGGACCTTCAGCACAGTTGTCCAAGTATCACACAACATTGTCTTCTTTAGTGTGCGGCTGTAATTATCCGACAATACAGAGAAAGACGCTCCTGAATCAACCAGCGCCCGGACAGGTTGGCCGTCGATTATGACGTCGATGAGATTTCCCGACATCTTAACGACTGTCGTCCATGGAGGATTTTCATCTGCGGCAGCCTCACCTCCGTAGATAGTCGCCTCCTCGCTTAGTTTTCCTGGGCGCGGCGGCTAGGGGAGCAGTGGTACCTCTATACGGCGACGGTGAACGGCTGCGGCGCATCGGGGAGCGACCTCGTCTAGGGTACGGCGATGGGCTTCTTCCCATAGGTCGACTGAATTCATCAGCAGGTGACTGCCTGGGATAGAACTGCTCCGACGGCTGACGTCTTGCGGCAAAATAATCATCGAATGCTCGCCTCCTCTCTCTGCAGTAGCGTACGACATGTCCAGGGCGTCCACAGTGGAAACACAGCGGTGTGTTGTCTTCTGTACTCCAGACGTCTGTTCTTCTGCGGGGCGTCATAGTTACCGAGGGAGCTGGCTGTGGTCGCGTCGGCCGGTTCATGGGCTGCCGTTTGGCGGCTGCAGCGTAAGTCATAGCAGGGCGACGCCATTCTTCATGTCGGGTGCGATTGACGGGGCAGACAGGGGCTAATGTTTGAAAGACCTCGTCCTCAGCCGCGTCGGCTACCTCATGACTTACAGGGCTCACATCCATATCTATAATCTGATGCTCGCTCGGTCTAATAGTCCCGGCTGCCATGCACTGTTGTAATTCTTCTCTCACGATTTGTCGTATGAGAGAAGCCAAGTCATGCTGGTCTTCCACAACAGCCATAGGGACTACATTTGGGAGTCTGTCATACTTCTTGCGTCCAACCCTCCTTTGTTGCATTTCTTCAATACGCTGGCACCACTTGATGAACTCTTCTGTCATAGCGACGTCTTTTATCAGAAGAGCTTGGTACATATCTTCTGTAATGCCCTTCATCAAGTGCGTGATTTTGTCCGCCTCAGTCATGTTCGGATTGACTATGTTACACAGGGCCAAAACATTCTGTATGTACGATTGTGTCGGCTCACCATGTCGTTGGGCCCGGTTCTTCAGTTGTTCTTCCGCCGAGCGGATTTGTCGCTGGCGGTCTCCAAACGTCTTCTTCAGTTCCTCCTGGAACGTCTCCCAGTCATTCAACTTGTCTCCGTTGTTCTCGAACCATTGCTGGGCTGTTCCGTCCAGATAGAAGTAAACGTTGGCCAAGCACATCGTATGATCCCACCTGTTGTACTAGGCGACTCGGTCGAACCCTTTTAGCCATTTGTTTGGGTCCTGTCCAGCGTCTCCAGAGAACACCGACGGTTGTCTGATGTGTAGCTGGCTTACTGCTGGTTTCGTTTCCATAGTTCGTCTGATGATACGGACTCTTGGAAGGAAGTACTCGGTGTATCCCTTGTATTCCGGTTCCAGTCCGTGTAAGCGACGGCTTTTACGTTGACTAATCGGAGCCACGGTGATGCAGCTGTTGCACAGGATACCCGGCGCCTCCACCAAACAATGCCGCGTTGCAATGGAAGCAGGCTTGACTTCGAAGGCAACTAAACACAGCACTTATACTGAAAGCACGTTTATTACGAACTCAACATACACGCAGCACTGACTGCCTCTCAGGCAGAGTGCTCTGCTATTTGTACACAGACAGAATTTACCAGAAATTAGAAGAACAGTGAACATAAGAAACAAGTAGAATTTACAAGTGAACATAAAAAGATGTAGAACCTTCTGGAATTGTAAATTACAAAGAAATAAATTTTTGCCGGTGGACGCCACGCAGGCAGTTGGTGTTCGTGGTCTCTCGCGGCAATATTATTGCACTGTTATCTTTCGCACGTAACAGCAACCTACTACCGAGTTAATTATAAGATTTTTGAAATTTATAGACAGACGTATTTCACGCCTGACCAGTTTCTGGCGTGTTATTTAGTTATGGTCGTAATATTCGCAAGTATCTGGCTGTCTTTACAGTTAAAATCCCATTTCAATTGCTGTTGTTATCCATATATATAATTAGCAGCTAGTTATGTTCTTGCGTCCGAACGTGCACCGCTCTTCTGTATATTATGTCTGTTGTGTTGATATGGCAAACATTTTTGTTTTCTCTGATGCTAGCGGGCTGCATCCCAGCGCTCGTTGATACTGATACGGTGGCAGGAATTTTAGAATAAATGGTAAGGTGCTAAGCCCAAGGTACAGTGTTAAACCAAAATTTATTTCACTTTAAATAAAACATATCAGTTGCCAAGAAAAATTTATAAGACTGAACATTTAAAACATAGGCAATTGGTATAGATAATTAAAATCCTTACTGACACCTTTAAGGTAATAAACAATGATTCCAGGTACTCAAAATCTAAGAATGAACACTTGAACATAGACAGTTAATACAGTAAATACAAATCCTGAAGACAATTTTTACCCAAGGAACAATTGCCTTATATCAACTACAATACACACCACAGTAAAAACGTTTTTTAAAAACACAGCAGGCAAACAAATTAAATGTGGCCGCTAAACAAAACAGAGTAAGTTAATGTCCTCAAAGCTGCAATACAAGCACCACGCCTGTGAGGAACATATGCTATTCAACACAATGGCGATGATAAAACAATCAGATATTACACAGAAACAATTTGGTCCAAGTTCATTGAACAGGCTATGGCCAGGTTAGACAAGAAATGGAAAATTTACTTAAAAACACGTTGCACGAACCGGCCTCAGTGCAACTGGTAAGCCCACAACTTCAGACTCTGCTTACTTCTTACAATTTATGCGAGATTTAGCATCTTTTAATTTCCTCGGACGGGCTTGTGAGCAACACAACATAGGCCACGACTTCTTAGTAACAACTCATGAACTCTGCAATGCTCGTCCGACTAATACAAACAATTCGTACATCAGCACGTTTTACACACACTTTGCAATTTTAGGACTTTATACGGAACCTGAAACAGAATGTGATTAGTGCCAGGCAGTACAACATAATAAATAATTTTTCATACTTCAAGAAGCAAGCGGGATGTACCCATACGGTCTGATATACAAAACTTAACACACCAATTGACCATGAGGAAGCTGGAAGGAAGCGCCGCGTCCCGTGCCGATGGGAACGGTCGACATAAACATATCATCAAGAAGGTGCAGTCCACAATCTAGGATGTAACTCGCGCACTTAAGGTCTAAATTCGGAGTCGTGTGCACGTAGCTCCTCAAGTTTTGCGGAAACTCAACACGACACCCACGACACGGTCGTAAAACTGTCGCAATTCCCAGAGCACCACCGCTCCTGCGCGGACCAAGTTCACGTCCGCCGTCTTTCGCCGACAACGACCAACAACCTTCCTCACTCGTCTCGCACGTGACGTCCCGCTCGGCCGCCAAAGGGCGGAGCCTACCCGGCGATAGTATCTCGATTTCCCCAGCGGTACAAACGCAATCTCTGAAAATCGAAATTGATCCCCTGTGCCACGCACGGCACAGATAGCTTCAATATTTGCTATGTTATACTTCACGTTCTTTGTCCCCATCCACTTGTTTGGTAGGAGGTTGACCATTACTTATATGTACAGAGAGGAACCTCTGAAATTAATAAACGAATGACGTGGAACAGTGGCAACACAACGGAATCGCATTCGGGAGGACGATGGTTCAAATATTCCTTTGGTCATCCAGATACAGGTTTTCCTAATTCACTCCAGGCAAATGCAGGGATAGTTGCTTTGAAAGGGCACGGACGATTTACTTCCCCACTCTTACCCAAAATTCTGATATCGAGCAACGTCTCTAATGACCAGGATGTTGATAGGACGTTAGAACCTAAGCTTGCTTCTTCCTTTGAAATTAACTTCTCAGGAATCCTGTATTTATGTAAACTTTTCAAGTGTTGTGAGATTGCGCGACCTATGCAGTTCATTACCGTGGGTGACAGACTGGGTCAGTGGAGAGCCTGTGTCACACGGGAGTGGCCGCTTGGTCTAAGGCACCTTGCTACGGTCTGCGCGGTCGCTCCTGCCGTAGGTTCGAGTCCTCCCTCGGGTATGTATGTTTGTCTGTGTGTGTGTGTGTGTGTGTGTGTGTCTGTGTGTTGTCCTTAGTGTAAGTTAGTTTAAGTAGTTTGTAATCCAAAGGACTAATGACCATAGCAGTTTCGTCCAATAGGTTCACAAACATTTGAACATTCGGAAAGCCTATGTCAAATCCATAGTCTGCACATTTCTAATCTGTGTGAGCATGCTGCACATAAGAGTAGGAATACCAAATAAATTCTTAAATTATTGGGATCATGGAGTACCAAAATATGCTACTACTGCCCTCATTGTCATAAAAATATAGCCGGCAACGGTGGCCAAGCGGTCTGCAGCGCGCCAGTCACGGTCTGCACGGCTACTACGGTCGGGGGTTCGAATCCCCCCTCGGGCATGGATATTTGTGCCGTCCTTATTATTAGCTAGTTCATAATTTGTTTGTTAGTTTAGGGACTGATGACCTCGTAGTTAAGTCCCATAAGCTCTACAAACACTTGGACATTTTGAACATAAAATTATAGAAGCAGAATTTACAAACTGAACATATATGTTCCCTACTTTATATATATGAGGCGTGTTTTCTTTCATGACTTTTGATCCTGCAGTTATTATCTATTTATATTCAGATACTGTATGATATTTGCGGTGTCGCACAAGTATGAAGTGCGCGCCACGTACTTTCGCCGCGCGCCGCCATGCACGCACGGCGCGGCGTTCTTACGTCAGCCACAAGAGCCCTCTGCTGCAACTCCGCTCGTGGCCATGACTGCTGCATCGGACACTTGGGAATCAGATAGGCACCAGTTAAGACGTGGCTATCGGATAGGCACTAGGAATCATTAGTAGGCAGGCCTCTATCTAATCTATGTATCAGCATTCTGCAGTCAACAACTATGTAAAAGTTAAGTATTACTAAGTCTCTATGAAATATATATCTCGTTCTAATTTACTCTAGTGTTTCTAGTGTGGTGTCGCACAAGTACAAAGTGCGCGCCACTTACTTTCGCCGCGCGCCGCCAGGCACGCACGGCGCGGCGTTTTCACGACGACAGCCACGAGCGCCCTCTGCGACAACTCCGCTCGTGGCTACCACTGAAGGACATCGTTCACTTCGCACTTCGGACTGAGATAGCAACGAGTTAGGACCTTCGTAAACAGATAGGCACGAGTGAAGACTTTGCTATTGTACAGGCACTAGGCAGGCCTCTAACAACTATGTATCAACATTCTGCAGTACTATGAAAAAGTTAAGTATTTTTACATTCTGTGCAATATATCTCTTTCTAATTTACTCGAGTGTTTATAGTTTCTGGCTGCTCCCCTCCGTACCTGCACCAGCGTGTCGGTCTCGTTCCACTCGGCCACCGACACCTACGACGAGGCTGGCACACCAAAAGCGGCGACGAAGTTGGGACACAAAAGTGGCGACGAGGAGTGATAGAACCTTGGACCAGCCCGCTTGCAGCAGCCAGACAGCAGCAGTCGGAGCACGCAAAAATTGCTCCCGCCCACCCACCCTTATTATAAGATTTTTGGGGGAACATTTTCAGTTACGTGTTTTGTGGACTTTTTTGTTGCAGAGCGTCCTCATTTATCTTGCATTTGTGTTTTGTACTAATTTACTTGTATACGCGGCGCCTAATCGGTCAGCATGTCCACTACCCCGAACCCAAACTTAATGGAAATTATTCAGTTACAGACGGCGCAAATTACCCAGCTTCTCCAGGCCGTGTCGCAGTTGACGACACAGGCTGCTCACCAACAACAACAGTCGTCACATCAGCAGCCCACACCTGCCGCCGCACCGCTTCCGACGTTCCGCCAGTACAACGAACGTGAGGAAGAATGGAGCGACTATTTCGCACAGTTTCAAGAACTCGTCGCGGCTCATCAAATTACAGGTCAGAGAGTGAAGAACCTTTTCTTATCGATTGTGGGCCCCAAGACTTTCGTACTATTGCAAAAACTTTTCCCTCTCGCATCTCCTCGTGATGTAGACTTTGAACAAATTGTAGATGCACTGAATGCTCATTATGAGAGAAAAGTTCTTGTAGCCGCTGCACGATACCGATTTTTCACACTTAAAAAATTACCGCAGCAGTCACACCAAGAGTGGATTACGGAATTGAAGGGCTTAACCCGCCAATGTAAATTTACTTGCTCTTGTGGACTTTCTTATAGTGACGTGATGTTGCGAGATGCGATTACGCAGAACATTCAGGACCCCAGAATTAGGGCAGCAATTCTGAAACAGTCAGACCCTTCATTAGACAGTGTACTGCAGCTTATAGAAGCACATGATACTTTTGACTTAGCAGATGTAGAAATGCAAAGCCACAGTGTAAATTCAGTGCGCCGCAACGGACGCTTTCCTAGCCGTAGTTCTCAGTATAGCACTAGTGATTCTTATTTTTCTACCGGCCGTGCTGAACAGACAGTGAACAGTAGCCAGTGTAAAAGTGCGACGCAAAGGTCGCCCCGTAGTGTTAGACACAGTAATTTGCAGAACGGGCGCCAACGCTCATTTCAGAAAAATGTACGTAAATCTTGCCCCCCAGTGTGTGTCTCGCCACAAGCGTGCTCATTGCCCTAGTCGCAACGCAACCTGTTATCAATGTGGCAAATCGGGACATGTGCAGTCTGTGTGTATGCAAATTAAAAACTCAAAGAACAGTAACGTTAGAAACAGTGCTTCGCAGAGTGCGAGAACAGTTCATTCTGTAAATGTTATACGGGCTGTGGAATTGAACAGTGCTTTAGTTGGTTCTCAATTACAAGAAAGTTCTTCTGCACCTATTGCAAAACTATATAGTGCACCACGTAGCAAGCGCCGACGAGCGCGTAAAACAGTGCAACGGAAAAGGGTTCGGGACAAGCAAAATGACTATGAACAGTGCATTCCTGTAGTGAAAATAGTGCCTTCTGCAACTACTAACTGTAATAGTGCCCAGTACTGTGTAGCTAGTGACAGTAGAATTGGTGTAGCTACTCAAAGTAATTTTAGTGCAGTAGCCTCGCATTGCGCGGACGCCGATCCGGCGGTAGTGTCATCTAGTGACAGTGTGGTTACTCCCCTGTGGGCCGAGTATGCGCCGCTTCCTACCGCACGCAACCCGCGCAAGCGCAGAAAACAATATGTATTAGACGTTGCCCACATTCGCGCACCGGTCGTGCGCCAGAAGCACAAGCTGTTTGTTACTCTCTCCATAGAAAATAAGACTGTGCAATTTCAGCTTGATACTGGTTCCGCTGTTACATTAATAAATAAAGATACTTATGAACTTCTGGGTTCGCCAAAATTGTCGCCGTCACAGCAAGTGTTAACAGCTTATACAGGTGAAAATATTCCCGTGCTAGGAACATGTAGCCTGCCCGCCTCTTTTCAAGGTGTAACGAAAACAGTTGCTTTTGTTGTTCTTCAGGCCAAATCTACGCAGAACATTTTTGGACTAGATGCTTTTGACTTGTTTGGTTTATCAATTCAAAGAGATGTGCTTCAAATTTCGTCAATAGTGCCTCAGGATAAAATCAATGCATTATGTGACAAATACAGTGACTTGTTTTCGCCGGAACTAGGTTGTGCAAAAGACTTCGTGGCACATGTAACTTTAAAAGAATCTGCAGTTCCAAAATTTCGTAAAGCTAGACCAGTGCCTATCGCAATGCGTGATACAGTTGTCGAAGAACTTAAACGTTGGCAAGATAATGGGGTGATTTCTCCTGTTTCTGCGAGTCAGTGGGCCTCGCCTTTAGTAATTATACCCAAGCCGTCGGGAAAACTTCGTCTCTGTGCGGACTTCAAATCAACTGTCAACAGTCAAACAATTGTAGACACTTACCCCCTGCCCAGACCTGACGAACTGATGGACAAATTAGGACAGTCTCGCTTCTTTTCCAAGATTGATTTAGCAGAGGCATACTTACAAATTCCGCTTGATGACGAGTCAAAAAAATTTTTCGTCATTAATACTCACATGGGCCTTTTTCAATTTCAACGCCTACCCTTTGGCAGTTCTTCCGCTCCCGCTATTTTTCAGCGCTTTTTGGAACAGCTGACAGTTTCGGTACCTTGTTGCTCGAACTATTTAGATGACATTGTGGTATCCGGACGTACAGTTGAAGAACATTTAGCAAACCTGGAGTGCCTTTTCAAAGTTTTGACTGCAGCAGGTCTACGTTGCAATAAAGCAAAGTGTTCGTTTTTTCAAACTGAAATAGAGTACCTAGGCCATGTGATTAATGCCCAAGGAATTCATCCCTTACAGTCACATCTTAGAGCAATCAAAGACTTGCCTCCTCCTAAGAATGTTCCTTTTGTATGGTCCAAAGATTGCCAGGTTGCCTTTGACAACTTAAAGTCTGCACTACTCAGTGATGCATGTTTGATTCCCTTTGACCCCCAGAAGCCTGTAGTGTTAGCAGTTGACGCCTCATCGTACGGTCTCGGCGCAGTAATCTCACATCGTATTGGTTCTCAGGATCGTCCTATTGCCTTTGCATCCAAGCTACTGACGCCGACGCAACAGAATTACAGTCAGATAGAAAAGGAGGCCTTAGCAATCATTTACGGCGTCACAAAGTTTCATCATTATCTCTATGGCAGAAAATTCTATTTGTTGACGGACCACAAGCCTCTCACGTCGTTGTTCTCACCCACAATGCCAATTCCGCCACGTACGGCACAAAAGCTTCAGAGATGGTCCTTGATATTGTCAAATTATCAGTATGAGATTTTGTACCGACCTACCACTAAACATGCCAACGCGGACACACTTTCCCGACTTCCGGTTGGCCAGGATGTATCATTTGATTCTTCAGAAATGGCATGTTGTCAGATAGACTCCAGAGATGCTTCCGCTGTCTCAGATTTCCCTTTGAACTCTCGTCGGGTTGCACAGGAAACAGCTGCGGATGCAGACCTAAGTGTGGTAGCACGTTTTGTTCGCTCAGGTTGGCCTGCCAGAGCCAAAGACATTGATCGGCCTCTGGTTCGACGTTATTTTGCACAACGTCATGCATTATCTTTCAGTCAGGGTGTACTGTTGTTGCATACCGACAACGACCAAGCAAGAGTGATTGTTCCTCGTTCCCTGCAACGAGAAGTGTTACGCCTCCTGCATCAAGGACATTGGGGTATTGTTAGGACAAAGCAATTGGCCAGACGTCATTGTACCTGGGTTGGTATGGACGCTCAGATAGAGAGCATGACGTCACAGTGTACTGTTTGTGCGGAGCATCAGGCGGCTCCTCCGCAACGTTTCTCAGACTGGCCACGCCCCAAGGGACCATGGCAACGTTTACATATTGACTTTGCCGGACCTTTCTGGAATACGCGCTGGTTAATCGTTGTAGACGCTTTCAGCAAGTTTCCTTTCGTGATTGCCATGAACTCAACGACGGCTTCTAGTACAATCAGTGCCTTAACATCAGTGTTTTGCATCGAAGGTTTGCCTGAAACTATCGTCAGTGACAATGGACCTCAGTTTGTTAGTGCGGAATTTCAACAGTTTTGTCGTGTGAATGGCATTCAGCATATTACCACTGCACCTTTTCACCCTCAGTCCAATGGTGAAGCAGAACGTTTCGTTCGAACATTCAAGTCTCACATGGAGAAGATGAAAGGTCAGCACTCCAGGCAGCAAGCTCTTCAAATTTTCCTGTCTACGTATCGGTGCATGCCACGTGACGGCCCGTCTCCTGCCGAGCTGCTACACGGCCGCCGTCACCGCACTCTCCTTCACCTGCTGCAGCCTCCCACGCACCGAGTCGGTTCGTATGGCGCTACGCGTTTTCAGGTTTCCACGCCGGTGCTGTACAGGGTGTTTGCTGGAAACAAGAAGACATGGTTGCCGGGCACCATTCAACGCGTGCTTGGTCGCAATATGTTTATTGTACGTTCTTCCACAGGGTCGGAGCTGCGGCGCCACGCAAACCAATTGCGCCTGCACAGGCCGCGCGATCCTGTCTCCGGTTTCTTGATTCCAGACCCAGTTCACCGCCAGGGAGCACAGCCACATCGTTCGTCCCCGGACTACGAGATCCCTATGGACGTCGACGTACATCCGACGCAGTCGTCGCCGCCGCTGTCGCCGCCGCAGATGACAGCGTCACCGAGAGGGACTCCGGGACCGTGCGGGCCCCCCCAGCTTGGGCCACGCACCTCAGAAGATGACCTGCTCCCTCTGGGCGGGGGCGGGCGCCCTTCCCCAGGTTTCGGCGGGTTCCCTGGAGGATCGCAAGGCGGATGCCGGGGCGCCGACGGCGTCTCGATCCCGGCCTCAGCTACGACGCCCGTCCCACCAGTAACGCCCCCGCCCAGGCCCTCCTCCCAGTGCCGTCGCCGTGGCCCTCAGCCCTACGCCACGACGGCGCGGCGGTTTGGGGGGGAGGGGTGTGGTGTCGCACAAGTACAAAGTGCGCGCCACTTACTTTCGCCGCGCGCCGCCAGGCACGCACGGCGCGGCGTTTTCACGACGACAGCCACGAGCGCCCTCTGCGACAACTCCGCTCGTGGCTACCACTGAAGGACATCGTTCACTTCGCACTTCGGACTGAGATAGCAACGAGTTAGGACCTTCGTAAACAGATAGGCACGAGTGAAGACTTTGCTATTGTACAGGCACTAGGCAGGCCTCTAACAACTATGTATCAACATTCTGCAGTACTATGTAAAAGTTAAGTATTTTTACATTCTGTGCAATATATCTCTTTCTAATTTACTCGAGTGTTTATAGTTTCTGGCTGCTCCCCTCCGTACCTGCACCAGCGTGTCGGTCTCGTTCCACTCGGCCACCGACACCTACGACGAGGCTGGGACACCAAAAGCGGCGACGAAGTTGGGACACAAAATCTAGTTTCTGCTGTCCCACTGGCTGGTCACCTCCGTACCTGCACACGCGTGCATCCTTTATTCCTGTGTCGGTCTCTTTCTACTCGGCCACCGACACCTACAACCGGTGGAAACGAGGCACAAAAGCGGCGACGAGGCTGTGACACAAAAGTGGCGACGAGGATGGGATACAAAAATATTAACACCCAGCTGGGGAATAGGGGAATATATATATATATATATATATATGGGCAATGGTTATTATTCTTATGGGAATCAGTTTAAGTAACTACGAGTTTTAATAAAGTCGAGAATTTGTATCTGACGGGAGGTGTGCCTGAGTAATCCATTGCAGGTGCGGCGATCGCTGTGTCCCCAGCCACTGGGCACCGTGGCGCCCTTTGTCAGAACAGAACCACCCCTAGAGCAAAACTGGCTTGAAGGCTGCTGAAGAAGCAGGATGCGTACACGTGATCTTTATCCATTCGCTGTTAATGTCATACATTCCGTGAATTTTTTCACTTGCTCTCACAGCTCTGAGCACAATAGGGTACAGTTTAATGTTAAATAAAACAATTATTAACGTAATATAGCTGTAGCACAGAATGACTGTAATTCCCATTAAAATCACACAGAATACAAAATGCGAATCCAGAAAGTACGTTTCCCTAATTTTAACGACAAAACAACATAGGTGCACAACATTGTCGGCAACAGGTACACCAATGTTTTAGCTATTTTTCGACGTAGTCGCCAAGCTGCAAGAAGAGAGGGAAATAGCTGATAGCAACACCATGACTGCACAGTAAATGAACTTTTGGAAAATAATTGCCATGCGGCGAGTTATATAGAGACGAGCATTGTCATGAAGCAGCACGACGCCTGCAGTAAGCAGTAAGCTTCGACGCCCTCGTTCTGAATGGCAGGTCTTCCGGCCAGCCTTTCGATAACGACGCAGAGCTGAAGATTTATGTCACTCGCCGCTTCCATTCAACAAAAACTAATATCATAAAAATACCTACAAAATTATTTTAATTCCTCCATCTCATGTTACTGTAAAGTGGTTAGGTGTACGGGTTCGCTATCTCGGCACAGCTTCAGGCTGAGGAACAACTCACTGGTGCAGTGGAGGGGGGAACAGGAGAGAGGAGAGAGAGAGACAGAGAGAGAGAGAGAGAGAGAGAGAGACGCGCACACCAGGAGCTGGAAACTCGGTGAGAGGTAGCAGGTGTAACGGGCATCACTCATGCACCTGTCGGAAGTGCCTCGTACACCTGATAGCAGAGAGGTGGAGAAAGGCTGTTCTTTGTCACCACTCGTGACATCTGAGACAGCTAACAGCCGAGATAACAGCCCCGCTGATAACTGGTGATGGCTGTAGCTTCTCGTGATTGCATCGACGCACAGATGTCGTAAGTGTACCACAAAAATGAGAAATAACAGTTTGCCTCCTGCAACAGTGGTACCAGCGTTAATAAGACCAACAGACTGGCCCTATGTAACTAGCAATCAAAACGCATCTCCACATACTCTCCTGCCATCCAAAGAAAAAAAAAATTGAATGTAAATAAATCTCTAATCTTTGTATCTCAGTGACAATGGTTCTTCCTTTTTAATCAGAAATTGATCCATTATCATATTCAAAGCCTCTTATTCAACTGTCGTGACCAGACATTTTATTTATGTAGAAATAATATATTGAGAATGTTTAAGGGTGAGACATTTAAACAATGTAGGCCTATTCATATGCCACAGTCGCCAGTGGTTCCGCCCAAAACATGGAATATGTATATTTTGTAATTATTCTGGCAATACAGAATCAGTATTTAAGTTTATTTTTGTGAAGTAAAGGAAATTTAGAAATTCATTATCATTGTTCTATTACAAAAAAATAGTTGAGAGTCTTGAGAATGACGACATAGTATCGCCGAAACTAGTTGTACATAACAAAGGCAAAAAATGAAAGTAAAATATCGACTGTGGCATATGAGTACATTGTTTAAATGTCTCCATCTTAAACAATTCTATCAATTGCTCTCCTTACTGACAATAATTTAACAATGTGTTGAGAAATAAATTTCTTTGTTACTTTCTATACCTTTCAGAGTGAAATTTAATGGGAAGAGGTCAATCAATTTAACAATGTATACTCAGATCTCATGTTTACATTAAGGTTTACAGAGATAAATAAGCACACTAGCCTGAAACACACTAGATAGCTAGTTTGTGTGGAATTTCACACAATAAAGGTAACAGTTGTTTAAGAAACAAATCAGTTATGTAAGTTCACAGGCTTCCAAGGCCAGTGTCATTTTGAATAAAATAATTTTGAGCATTAGGCAGCTTCGGTATATTAAAAAATGAAGTAACTTAATGCCCGTGCGTTGGACTACTTTGGAACATCTTCCCTGAAGTGGGTCGCTGCAAAGAAATCTAAACGTCAGCAATTCAGCTGCTTTAGTATCTTATAATGATGCTGCCCAACATCGGAAACAATTTTATTCCAAATACGAGGTATGTCCACAAAGTAAGTTCCGTTTTGTTACATAAAACTAACGTGTACAGATACGGAAAAATATTTATTGTACAAAAATCTACAACTGTTAAATTACTTGTCTACATAGCTTCCGAAATTTTGTAGGCACTTCCCATAGCGTGGCACAAGTGACATGTTCTTTCAGCTCGTCATTATGGTTTAAGTGTTGACTACCAAGGACAGATTTTAGGTGTAAGAAGAAAGTCGCTAGGAGCGAGGTCCGGACTGTACGGAGGATGATCAAACACGTCCCAGTGAAATTACCGTAACAGTTTTTTGGACACATTCGCCATGTGACATCCCGTATTATCGTAGAAAAAAAAACACCTTTTGACAGTAATCTTCTTCTCACACCTAAAATCTGTCCTTTGTGGTCAACACTTCAATGATGATGACGAGCTGAAAGAACATGTTACCACATAGTTAATAAAACTCTTCTGGGTATTGGACCGCATTATCAATATATCAAGTATTTTACCAACGTTTCGGCCGCTATTGCAAGCGGCCATCTTCTTACTGCTGGATGAGGGAAAGCTGGGGTCTTAAATATTAAATGTTGACAGTTATCATTGGTGGTTTCAGGGCTCTTATCATTGGTGTTTCTTTATTTCTTCTTATTGGTGGAAAAGGGAGTCCAGGATTGGTGTTTATATTAATGTTTGCCATTGGTTAAAACTGGCGAATGAGGAGCGCTGGTAGAAGTGACGTAGCAGTGACGTAGCAGTGACGCCTAGCGCCGGCTAGAGCGTGCTGTTTCCTCTGTGTACGCGCGGCCGCTGTTGTCTCCGGACGGGCCCCTATGGACTGCACTGCGCGCGGTGTCCTCGCGAAGCGCTGCTACTGCTGGCAACCAAGACGCGGGAAGTCTATACCCGTCTTCTCTGTTCATATTTCCGGGTCGCTTAGCTATTTCTATTGCTTCCCTGATTTTCCTCTTCAAAGTGTAGGGTTGTTTTGCCAGTACAGTGACTTGCTGAAAACATATCTGTTTGCTCAATCATCCTCTTCCCATAGCCGTTTGCTTCGAAGGTGGACCTGATGTTCTGTAATTCCGCTTTCAGGTGTTGTTCATCGCTAATCCGATGGGCCCTCTTAGTTAGAGTGTGGAGCACGGACTTCTTTTGCGTAGGATGATGGTGGGAAGTTGCGTGAAGGTACCTGCCTGTGCTGGTAGCTTTCCTATATATAGCAGTTATGATATTATAGCAAATTATAGCAATTATATAGCAAATTATGACATCTAATGACAGAAGTAAAAGGGAAGAGCCAAAGGAAGGACAAACCATCGCCCTATTGCCATATGTAAAAGGAGTCACCGAACGAGTGGGCAAAATTCTTCGTCGAGAAGGCATCAAACCTATATTCCGCAGCAACAATAAAATAAGAGATGCCCTAGGCTCAATGAAGGACAAAACTGACAAGTTGCACACTACTGGAGTCTACGAAATCGGCTGTGAGTGCGGCCAGGTGTACATTGGAGAAACTGGGCGGCCGATTAACACAAGGATAGCCGAGCACGAGAGGTACATTCGGCTGGGGCAACATACAAAGTCGGCAGTATCTGAACACCAGGAAGAGTGCGGCAAACAGATATGTTTTCAGCAAGTCACTGTACTGGCAAAACAACCCTACACTTTGAAGAGGAAAATCAGGGAAGCAATAGAAATAGCTAAGCGACCCGGAAATATGAACAGAGAAGACGGGTATAGACTTCCCGCGTCTTGGTTGCCAGCAGTAGCAGCGCTTCGCGAGGACACCGCGCGCAGTGCAGTCCATAGGGGCCCGTCCGGAGACAACAGCGGCCGCGCGTACACAGAGGAAACAGCACGCTCTAGCCGGCGCTAGGCGTCACTGCTACCAGCGCTCCTCATTCGCCAGTTTTAACCAATGGCAAACATTAATATAAACACCAATCCTGGACTCCCTTTTCCACCAATAAGAAAAAATAAAGAAACACCAATGATAAGAGCCCTGAAACCACCAATGATAACTGCCAACATTTAAGACCCCAGCTTTCCCTCATCCAGCAGTAAAAATAACACCCAGAAGATGGCCGCTTGCAATAGCGGCCGAAACGTTGGTAAAATACTTGATATATTGACGATGCGGTCCAATACCCAGAAGAGTTTTATTAACAATGACAACGGCCGCGGAAGCCTTCGTTTACATGTTACCACATATTTGAATACACAGGCAGCAACCTTCTATGAAGGAGGTATTCAAAAACGTGTGCCACGCTATGAAAACTGCCTACAGAATTTCGGAAGCTATGTAGAAAAGAAATTTAATAGTTATAGATTTTTCTACAATAAATATTTTGTCTGTATCTGTACACGTTTGTTTTATATAACCAAATGAAAATTTGTGGACATGCCTCGTATCACAGGACGCCAGCTGCGTAACAATAGGGCGGCAGAGCGGGCAAAATCCCAAGCCCCCCCCCCCCCCCCCCCCCCAAGAAGCGATGAGCGCAAGAGGATCCTAGCGTTTATTTCAAAAGTTAATGAAAGGATTAATTCTGTTACAAAGTGCGACGACGTAAGTATATTTTAGTTAGAGTAGGAATTATAGAAAAGAAAAAAATATTTCTAGCCAAATGTTTATTCTTATTTTCTCATATATTAAAAGAATCTACGAAAACTAAAGTCAGTCGACCAGACCACACTACCCGGCCGATTTCCTTCACTTTTTGTTAAACAAAAAGTTCAAATGTTTGTTAAGCTTAAGAGACTTGACTACGGTGTCATCACTCCCTAAACTTACAAACTAGTTATAAACTAACTTATACTAAAGATAGAACAAACATCCATGCCCGATGGGGGATTCAAACCCCCGACGGGGAACGGCCGCGCGCATCGGAGCATAGCGCCTCAATACGCTCGGCCATTCCACCACGGCTTTGTTTTAAACAGATTTGTTATCAAGTATCAGAATTTACATAACTCTCGCCTTCCTTTTTCTATACTCAAACGCGTTTCCTTCTTTATATTTCTTACGGGGATGTCCTTACTGTAAACTAAAGTCAGTCGGTCAAGCCGTTCTATCAGATTCCTTCAGTTTTGCTTCAAATGAAAGGTATTCATCCACAGGTTTGTTATCAAGTATCAAAATTAAGTCTCTCCAACCTTTATTTTTATTCAAACGCGGTATCCTTCTGTCCTTGCATTGAATATTTTAATCGGATCAACTTCTTTCATTTGCGCTTTTAAACACTTGCATTGATTGATTGATTCTGAAGAAAGCTATGCGTGAACATTCAACTTTACTTCCATTTTCCCCAACTTTTTTGTCATTTCAACAACGGTGCGAAGTATTCGCACGGGTCCTCTAGTTAATTGGAAATTCTTCTTCCGTGCTTTCTGTTCAGTAAAAGTGTCAGTGGAAAAATCAAAGTTCATATTACGAGACACAGAATTTACGATTTATAATATAGCAAAGTTGCGTAACCTTCACATCTGACACTAGGAGCGAAAGTAGCGCCCCAGTAACCGTAAGAATATGTTCACTTTTAGGCCAGTCGTCGCAGACAAAAAAATGGCTTTAGGTCCAAAAAAATTGCAGGAAGCTTAATTTTTGGTATGTTGTTAGAACATATTGGAGTAGTATTAAACCAAGTTTGCAGCTTCGAAATCCTTTAGCTTAACTTTTAAGAGCCATAAAACCTCAAAATTTTCGGACTTCTTTTCTGGTTTTCGCTTGTAACTCGTGAAAGGTAGTTTTTTGATGAAAAGTCACTCAGGCCTCTTCTAATGTAGATAAAATATTCTAAAATTTAAGCCCAACCTCACCTCTGTAAGTCCAATAGTTCCCGAGATATTGGATTTCAAAAATTGACTTATTTCTCCAAAAAGTTCAAATTTTCGATTTTAGTTATCTTTCGTCTAGAATATTGTAGATTTCTAGTTATCGTTAAGAAACTATAAGTTTGAAAAGTGGGAGTATCCAATAAACTGACCCAGATGAGTTGCAGACCTCTCATCCTATATATGTTAAAGAAAAAGGAGGAATTACTCATTGACGATGATTATTAATGCATTGTATATAAATAGGTGTAATTTATGTGTCGGTGCATACCAATATATTTGTGAAAGTAGGCATTGCTGTAAAAACAACGAAAGCTTCTCCGTTTTTGGGTATTGGTCAGCCATTAAGGGATTGGGACTTTTCGTTCGTAGCGAGGCCTTTTATTGTGCGGAGGTATCAATCCCCCTCCCGTCTCCCTTACTCAGAGTCGTGACTTAGCGGGTGTTCTGTCCTCCCAAACTTCTTGTCTCCGAGGTCTTCCCCACTACACCCAGTCTGCCCTCAGAAACGGCCGTATTCCGATCTGTGAAGAACGTTTCAAAAGAAAATCGTCTAAATCTCGATCGTGGAGCTACCCCCGTCGGATGTTTGTTTCTAGATCGTCGGGAAGTGCTTGGAGAGGGAACAGTGACGGTTAAATAACACGGGATTTAGACGCTGATAAAAATGGGTCTGAAAGGTGGGCTTGAAAGGAACATGAGGTTTTTGTGCAGTTTAAACGAAGTGACCGTACATGACGCATACAGCAAGAGACACACTGTGGAAAGTAATGTGAAAGCATTTGTCCAGCGACGAGGATATGTTTGATCTGCTTAACCATCATCTTCGCATGGGGAAAGGCTGAGAAGTGTGTCGGGATCAAGGCGTCACATCATTGGAGATTGTTGTTTCCTTTGTGTTGAAAAATTCTCCAAGGAAAATTTCGAGAAGCAGATAAAATTGCCCAAATATCTACGGGATGAACTCCATCAAGTGGAAATACTGGAAGTGAAAGAATCGATTGTGGAAAAAGCTAGACAAGCTGGTGAATTAGGACAACAGATTCTCCAGCGTCTTTCGTGTATAAGTGAACTTGTTGCTACTGAGGGTAAGTACCACAAACATTGCTACTGAAATTGCACTCATTGTCGCGATCTGCTGGTGTAGGAGATACACTAGGTATGGAGGGTATACCTTGCAGAAACAAGAGAGGAAAACCAATTTTCCATAAGTGTCTTGATTGCAGAAAACTTCAAAGGTGATTACAAACCAGCAGTTGAAAGTGTTCAAGGTCATCTAAAAAAGCGATATGGAGAAAAAAGCGATCCTGCTGAAGAGCGGCTTAGAGTTGTCAAAGCTGCAGTAGAGTTTATCCTGCAAGACATTCGTTCCCAAACATTTGACACTACTCAATCTCCCCCGTCAGAAGCATTTTTAAAAGCCGCAGAGGCAACAGTACCTGATTCTCTGCAACTGTTGCTTGAACAGATTCTCCTGAAAAACAAACGTTCTTCTCTCGAACGGTGGAAAAAGCAGTACATAGGATTTCCTCATGCAATCATGGCTGCAACGAGGCCCGAATCTTTCCTGCCCTCAAGTCAAATAAGCTTTGGAACCTATGTGTATAGAAAATTTGGATCGAAGCTTCTTGTTGAACTTGGCCACAGTATGGGAATTTCTTGTACATATACGGAGGCTATGCGTTTTAAAGTTCCGCTATCCTCCGTGGAGAAGTGACCTAAGTAGTTGACAAAGGAGCTTTTATGCAGTTTGTGTTCGACAATGCAGATTTGAACGTTAACCCAATTGATTCAGAAAATACGTTCCATGAAATGGGTGGTATAATGATCATGACCCCTGCCTGACTCATCCGTTCACCCAGACAAAAACATACCACATTTGAAGTCTGTTTCTGCAGAGTCTATCAGGTTCACACCCTGCCACACATATTAAACATTCTTTTGCGAGAAATAAACCTGGCTTGTCAGCCATTTCAATTATCAAAGTGAAAATCGCTGAAGACATTTTTCCAAAATCCCCAGACCTGCTGTGGTTGTTTGGAAAAGCAACTAACATGGCAGGCATCCCAGAATGGAATGGATTCCTGGAGCAAGTGACAGAAGACCTTCCTTACAAACTTTTAAAGATTGTATATCTCCCTTTTATCCATGTTCCCCCAACCGACTACGACACTGCTTTAACATCACTTTTGGAAGCCAGTTAAAGAACAAGCATTGATGGTCAGAAAACGTGTTTTGTGATCTACGACCAACCACTGTACTTGAAAGCCCGAGACATTGTGGAGAGCCACCAGCATCCTCAGCTCGTCAACATAGTGGTGAGACTTGGAGGTTTTCACCACCTCATGTCATTCATGGGAGCCATCGGTGCCATAATGGCAGGAAGTGGTCTCAAGGAACTTCTCTGTTCAATATTTTCTGAAAACTGCGTTGAAAAACTATTTATATACAGTGCGTTAATATTCATCGTCAATGAGTAAGTCTTCATTTTTCTTTAACATATATAGGACAAGAGGTCTGCAATTCGTCTGGGTCAGTTCATTGAATACCCTCCTTTTTTGAACTTTTCGTTTTTTATCGATAACTAGAAATCTACTGGGTCTATGGACTTCGTTCTGTACTTAGATTAAAGCTAAATAACTGCTCTATAACTCTTTTGTGTGTGCCTTTCCCCGTGGGGTGATCATTAGAGCCAATATTCTAGCCGAAAGATGACTAAAATCGAAAATTTGAACTTTCTGGAGAAATTAGTCAATTTTTTAAATCCAGTATCTCCGGAACTATTGGACTTACAGAGCTGCGGGCGGGCTTAAATTTTAGAATATTTTATCTACATTGATAGATGTGTGAGTGACTTTTCGTAAAAAAAACACCCATCACGAGTTATAAGCCTAAACGAGAAAAAGGTTCGAAAATTTCGAGGTTTTTTGGCTCTTAAAAGTTAAACTAACGGATTTCGAAGCTGCAAACTAGGTTTAATACTACTCTAATAAGTCCTAACAACATACCAAAAATTCAGCTCCCTGCAATTTTTTTGGACCTAAACATACCTGGTGACCGGCCTATTTGTCTACATCAGCGACAGGGCAAGAGTCGGAGGCTCTTTCGTAACGTGCTTAGGTTGGCAATACATTACATTTAGAGCTGCCAATGGCGTGAGATGCGAGGAACGCTTGAATGTGTTATGTTTATAGCGCCGGAATTAAAGGTACAGTTTGTTTTGTCTTTTGCGAGATATAATAAATAAATAATATTTCTTACGCTGCTGATGTGTCATTACTCTTTAAGATAAAATTTTACTTACGGAAAAGACGGTGTCTTTGTGTGCTAATGGTCGATTTCGAGGATAATTTACTGACCAGACAAACTTACATTCAAGAACCCGTCGACTATAGAGAAGGAACAACAATATTTATTTTATGATCAACACGAAATACTATGCACCTCATTATACGTGACAGCTTTCAAAGAGCATTCAACGGTCATTGCTAACATCAGCATTCTACAAGACCGCTGCCTTTTTTCAGTATCGCCTTATCCATTTACGTTCACCAGTCCACCTACTGAAACACACGATTTAATTTCATTCATCTTTTCATCTTTTGCAATTATTGGTAAAAAGTGTCTTTACTTCGTATAATTCAAACAACCATTTACGTCCACACAACCACCTATAGTGCCCCATGATTTAATTAAAAAATGCTATTCATTTCAAACTTCGCTCATTTGCAATGAAAACTGAATGTGTCATAACATTTTTCTTCACAACACCGTTGTTTCACTTGAAGCACATAAACAAACAACTGACTCTCGCAACTTGGTCATGTACGCACAGCGACGGCTGCCAACAATATAGTGTGGCACCACGTCACATTAAGTACCGATACGTCGCTGCTGCTGATCTAGACTTTTATAGTTTGTTTTTCATTATGTTTCTACTTAATTAAAGAAATACTTTTTATATTTTTGATTTTCAAGCCTTAGAACCTTGTCAAGGGTTATTAATGATCATGATATAAATGAGAAAAGTGGCGAATATCGCTGACTATGACGTAAGCTGCAACATATTCACTAAACTTTTTTTTTATTGCAGTACCATATCTCGAAAAGTTCTTGAGACATTGATTTGAAACGTTGACATAAAGCTGATTCTAATATAGGCGTTATTTGTAGGTACCTATTTCTGCTACAGTCCACGTGTGTATTCCAACGAAATTGACATACATGCTTGAATGACACGGGGTTTTATTAGAACAAAAAAAGTATTGCTATACGCGTGAAAGATCTCTGGCGTGCGTCGTTCGGTGATGATCGTGCGCTCAGCCGCCACTTTCGTCATGCTTGGCCTCTCCGGTCCCCAGACGGTGCCATTATTGGCTTTGAGGTTACCTGAAGTCGCAGTGCTATTCACAACATTATTCCTCGACTACAGCTATTGTTGAGGAATGATGGTTAACATAATGAGCATCTCCTGTAAAGAACATCATCTTTGCTTTGTCCTAATTTTTTATGCTAATTATTGCTTTTCAGATCAGATGAAGCGCCATCTGTCGGACATTTTTTGAACATTTTTGTTTTTTTGTTCTAATAAAACCCCACGTCATTCCAAACATGTGTGTCAATTTCTACCTCTCTATCTACATTATTCCGTTATTTATTAAGTTTTCAAATTTATATTGACTTTTTGATCAGCCGGTATTTTGGCGACTCCCTAACCCCTCCCTCCCGAACCATAACACAACTATATGTAGCGCTGATGATGATCTGGTGATCTTAAGTTACGCTGCTTTTGTAGAGTTGTCTGTCTTTGGAAATGTACCGGGTTAAAAGGTCATTTTGATGAAATATGCGAGGATGAACGTCTCCAAGAACCTGAAATCTTGTTTAAAGTGAACGTACTCCATGGTATGTTGTACATCATCATTAGTCAACTATGGGTATTTCAAGATGTAGAAGTACTGGTAGAATCCGACCTCTGAGAATATCAGTTTTCATTTCGGAGAAATGTTGGAACATGCAAGGCAATACTTCCAATTACTATTTATCTTGAAAAGACAGGTTTAGTAAGGAGAAATCAATGTTTTCAGCTTTTGTAGTTTTGGAGTATCTTTTGACAATGTTAACTGGATTACACTTTTTCAATTTCTAAAACTAGTAGGGGTAAAATATAAGGAACTAAAACGTGTACTGATTGCGAAGTGAGTAAGACAAGGTTGTAGCCTTTCCCCAACATTATTAATTCTGTACATTGAGAAAGCTGCGAAGGAATGCAAGGAGAAATTTTGAGAATAAATTAAAATTCAGTGTGAAGAAATAAAGATTTGGCAGTTTTTCCGATGACATTGTGATTCTGTCAGAGACAGCAGAGGACCTGGAAGAACAAATGAACGTAATGGACGTTATAAGCTGAACAATAGCAAAACAACGGTAACGGAATTTAATCTAAGAAAATCAGGCGATGCCGAAGAAATTAGATTATACACCGTTCACCGAAACGAGAGACAGACTGTAAACAGACCAGGGCGCGTGACCAGGGTGGACAAAAGCGGTGCGCTCGCTCAGTGTAACTACCTGTGTATCGAGCTATGTGGTTCCATGTTCTAATGGGATAGCGACTGCGGCTGTTAGTCGAGTTTTAACTCCAAACTATTAACTTATTCACCAACATCCGCAAAGTTTATGTTCTATTTAACGTCTAGTTTCGTCATTATATTATTTGTATGACATAGGTACAACACTGATTTGCAACTTAATTTGTATAGGGCCTGAAGATGGTATTAATGCAATACCGAAACCGGTCATTACATAAACTTTACGGCTGTTGGGGGATAGCCGCGGCGGAGTAGCCGAGCGCATTGAGGCGCTATGCTACGATGCGCGAGGCCACTCCTCGTCGGGGATTTGAATCCCCCCCCCCCCCCCCCCCGGGCATGGATGTTTGTGCCGTCTTTAGTATAAGGTAGTTTATCACGGTTGCGCAGTGGTAGAGTGCCAGACTACAAATCGCGACGGGTTCGATCCCCACAAGGGCCTAAGATTTTTATCTGTCACTTTCCACTTCTTTCACCTCTGGCAGTACTGCTCATGTGAAAAATACCGAGTAGCACCGTGGTTCGGAACCCACGTTAAACTGTAGGTCCCCCTATAACTGGCTGGGTAAGTCAGTTCGAAGGTCGGAGGAAGGGAACGGCATACCACCTCCAAACAGGACCATGCCTAGTAAAGCACTGTGGTGTTCAAACCAATCTTCGGATTGTTAACTGCTTTACTTTTTTAGTTCATAAGTAGTTTGTAAGTTTAGGGACTGATGACCCCGCAGTTAAATTCCTTAAGCTTAACAAACATTTGAACATTTAGCTGTTGGGGGATAAGTTAATAATTTGGAATTAAAACATCTGTATCAGGTGTAAAGCGGTGTGTGTTTTGCTATATACCAGTGATATGAAACGCCACAAATATTCAAAATTCATATCTTTTAATAATTCATAGAATCTCCCAAATTTGCATTTTCGTTTACGACAATAAGAACTATGTCAACAAAACAACAAATCATGTAATTTCGTTCGTATCACGTTTCTGTGAAAGTCATCAACACTTTCTGTAAGCTTCTGTCGTGATGTTTTTTGGAGACTTCAAAGAGTGTCTGGCCTTGTAATCAATTACCACATGATAAACTGAGGAACGACAAACACCGGTAGATGCAGCTGTTATTATAACAATATTTGTCATTTATTGTTCTGCAGAGAAAAGCTCCAGTTTTATACACTTTAAGAACTTTTTGATTTCTTCTTTGATCGCTTCTTGCGTGGTTTCAAAAAGTAAAATGACAATGACTTTACACTTGCGCGATACAGACGAGAAAGGAAAAAAGAGGTAAAATATGAAAGGTTAATACTTATGCTGCTATTCAGCAACTGGTCCTTTAACATGAAATTTCTAGCCAGCCTCTAATATAACCCTTCATAACACATACAAACGCTTTACAAATTGCCCGAGTGCCCCTGTTTTGTCCACCCCTGGTCACGCGCCTCGCTGTGTTTACAGTCCGTCTCTCGTTTCGGTGAACGGAGCATAGTTAACGTGACAATTAAAGTAGCAAATAAGTTTTGTACAAGGCTAGTCAGAAAAATTCGGTGAATGGTATCAGGAAATATAGAAAACAAGAGACTAACAAAATACCGTTACTGGCCTTCAAATTAATCGCCATTAGCTACAGCACAGCTGTTGGAAATTGGCAGCAAACGCTTCTTGTGAAATCGCTCGAAGCACTGAGGTCACTCGTTGTTGTATCTTCGCAACCGTTCCTTACACTGTCTGTGCTGGTCTTCGTCTTCTATCATTCTCAATGATCAGCCGTCGCACTCGTTCGATGTTGTCTGGGACTGTGAATGTGGACGCTCGGCCCGAACGTGGCTCTTTATCTACATCTTCCTTTCCGGCTCTACGGCGTTACGGAAATGATACAGGATCTGGGATGGAAATCATTTCAACAACGGCGCTTATCGCTGCGGCGTGGGCTACTTGCGAAACTCCAATCGCCAACATTCTCCTCCGAATGCGTGAATACATTGTTGACTCCCACTTACATAGTTAGAAATGATCATCAGAATAAAATACGAGAAATCAGAGCTCGAACAGAGAGATTCAGGTGTTCTTTCTTCCCGCTCGCTATTCGAAAATGGAATGGGAGGTAAATAGTACAATGGTGGTTCGATGAACCCTCTGCCAGGCAGTTAAATGTGATTTGCAGAGTATCCCATGTATACGTAGATGTAGATGTAGAAAGCGTACTCACTGCTTCAACACCATTCACGTGCACTAACATCCTATGGGTCTCTGTCCCCGTTTTGCATAACTGGAAACAAAACTCGATGTTAACGCGTTGGTTCATTTTGCGCTGCATGTTGCAGTGACACGAGTTCTTACACTGACCATGTTAGCTTGGTCGCACCGCTTCACTGCAATGTTTTGCACGATAGGGTGCGCTTGTTGTCCACTGTTGTTGGTTTTTGGAAGGGACTGGACTGCAACAGTTATCAGTCCCTGGCGCTTGTTGACATGCGTCTCAATGTGTATGCGCAGCTTCCTCATCCTAGCCAGCGCGGTTTGTAAATTATGGGACCATTCACCTAACGTTTCAGACCACCTTGTAATCTGGATAGCAAAATAACTTCTGATAACCGCAGTAACGGAGATGCAGAATGGGTGTGGAAAGAACGGTATTTCTAAAGAAGGAAAATTTGTTGACATCCAATATTCATTTAATTGTTAGGAAGTCCTTTATGAAAATATTTGACTGGAATGTACCATTGTACAGGAGTCAAACGTGGACGATAAGGAATTCAGACCGAAAGGTGATAAAAGTTTTTGAAGTGCGGTCCTACATAAGTACGCTGAAGATTATATGGGTAGATCACTTATCTAATGAGGAGATGCTGAACGGAATTGGGGAGAAAAGAAAAATGTTTTTCATATATGGACTAGGGGAAGGTATCGATTGTTGGGTCTTATTCCGAGACATCAAGGAACCGTAAATTTAGAGCTGAAGTATACGGGGTAGACCGAGTCACGAATACACTAAGCACGTTTAAAAGAATGTTGGTTGCCGTTCTTATTCAGTGAAGAAGATGCTTGAACAGGACAGGGTAGCGTGGAGAGCTGCATCAGTCTTTGGACTGGAAACAGCTTGAACAAAAACTACGAGATGGTACTGCCGTAGTACAGAATACTGCAGCACTCAACAATCTCCAACCTGGAAATGAATATTGTTGAATTTTTTAACAGAATGATAAAAACTGCATGTGTAAATACATTTTAATATTCAAGGTTCATATAAATCTCTAGATATTCTGCTGCAAATAATTGGAGTGAGATAAATGTAAATATCGTAATGAAAATGATTGATGTTCGTCTAATAATGAGCTTGTAAATACAATCATATTAAAATGATGGATGCACACGTTCAAAAGTTTAGTGTAAGTGAATGGCTGCTTTTTCTTATTATTACTATTATTAGTAGTAGTATTAGTATTACAACACCATTTCAGATATACTGCCAACCAAAAATATAATAACAAGCACAATTCTCAAACAATGCAGTGCCACAATATTAATGGTAGAAAATGTATCAGACGTGATAGCGATTATCTTTATAAACTACCAGTTAACATACATATCGATATGTACTGCTTGACAAAACAGTGAAGCAGCCAGAAGGCTTGGTTGGAAGTGAATGATAATAAAAGACCAGTCACTTCATTTAACTGATTACAATATGGGATGAAGAGACAAGTTGTCAATTTCAGGTGGAACCTTGGCACCAAGTCAGTACCGTTGGCACCCCGTTCTGGGAACATCACGGGGTCCGGTGGCGCTTGCCAAATGCACCATTCGAAGTATCGTACACTGGTTGGAAATCATGTACCGTACAGTGTACATCCCTTCGTGACGATAATGTTTCCCAACTAGAGTGGCATTTTTCATCTAGATAATGCATCATGTAACAAGGCCATTTAGCAGTGTGATGGAGCTGTTCAAGAAATACAGTGGCAAGTTTCAGTTGATGCGCTGGCTCAGCCACAGATCTCAACCCGGCAGAACACATATTCGATGTGGCGATCGCTCCTGTCCTGGGAATTTACGAGAATTAGGTTTTTTGTGTGCAGATGTGGGGCCAGCTCCTTCCAGGGACCTACCACAGCCTCGTTCTCGTTGCTTCCACGCCAAGAAGCGTCGCCACTGTTCTCCTTGCCAAAGATGCACATACCGGGTATTGAATAGCTGCTCAAAATTTAATAAGCGTTTTCAACCACAACATTAGTTAAAAGTACAAAAATTACTAAACTGCTTTTATCAACAGCTTCTGAGCATAATAATAGCAATAATTTCGTGTTTACCAAAGATACATTTTCTTATATGTGATGTTTGACATGTGTGAGAGCTGCCACAGATGGACCAGACGAAAAGTTAATGACAGCAGAATGAAGCAGGAACTTACACACTCAAAACACCATAAATAATATGAAACAGAACAAAAAAAAAACACTCTAAGATGGGAATGATTTCTCTAAAAGCGTCGTGATAAATAAATAAAAAATCGTGACTGGTAGCAGTACTGTTATTTATAAATAAATCAATTTAGTCTTTTTTTTCGTCCTGTAATAAATAGGTGGCGTGCAACCTAAGGGGACCGTAACCACGAAAAACCATTGTGGGGTTGAGGAAGATCTATGGTAGTACGATGTGCAGTGTTCGTTTTTACCGACGTAATCAATGTAAATGTCCTCCAGACATGCAGTCATGTTTGAAGGAGCGGACATTATGGCGACTACAGTTATCGAGAAAACAATAAATATATTCGCAACTTTCGTGTCCCTACCAATGGACGGTTGGGACACTCCGCAAACTGTATTGGTAATACAAGCACTCACAGAAAGTGGAAAATCCGGGTTCGAATCTCAGACCTATTTAAATTTTCATAAGTGATCCATCCTAACTTATGTTTTTGTTACGTTTTCACGACTAAACCACTGAATCGATTTACATGAAACTTGTTGACTTTTAAAACTTATCACATTCTTTAAAATACTGTTAATGGTTGATATGATGTACGTCATACGATTCAACATAATGAATGTAATGCTTATACAAGTGTTCAATCCGTCTTTTCTTAGTAATGTCTATCGAAGACTGTCTTGTCAATTACTCCCATGACAGTTCTTACCGTCTCACACTCCGATCGCCACTAGCGAAGATTCTTTTCTTTTATATGTCTACTTAATTCAACAGTTGGTATCATCTTTTTGCCCCCCAAGAATACGTAGATTATCAAGAGACATGAATGATCGCGAAAGAAATGCAAAAGTAGCCGAAACTCACTGATTTAGTGACATACGCTACAACAAATCGTGAAGAAACGCTATTGAACATTGTGAATGACTGCAGCTTATTATGCGGAAATCGATAGTATTTAAACACGGTTTTTTAATGTATAATAAGAGCATATTTTTGCTGCTGTTTTCATTGTGATGCAGTTTTTATTGACACTTAACAGTTTTTCAAGGATTATAAGTATCCTCACTTTATTACCTTTCTGTTTGTAATACATGAATATTTTTGTAAACACGACTGTATTGAAGTCTTGACTGCTCTTGCGTTTGTGGGTCATAGGTAGCAACAACTGCAGAATTATTTTCTTAAATGTTGGGAAAGTTTTATTGCTTTTGACGTTTTATCATCAGATCTGTGTGGTTTTCTCGTCAGCTACAGCTATGGTGGCTTATTCGATGCGTTACATAATGTAGGTACTACGTTCCACATTCGCGGTTTTCGCCGGAAGCGTAGCGAACAAATTTTGCATGTTGGGTGGATGTACCCCAGGCACCTTTCTGCAGGTCAAGTTTTAACCGTTTACTTGCCTTTTTATTGTTAAGTGAAAAAGACATTCTTAGTAAATATCTGTACGTTACAACAAAAAGGTAATGAAAGTTTCACGTTATGTTCCATTTCAATTCAGTAAGGATCCTTCGGGAACTTTAGAAAGACAAAAGTCTTGTCAGGTTTTTTAATTATTGCGAATTTTATGTCTCTAAAAAGTGGTCCCTTTCGTAAGAACGGTTGCAAATCAGTATTAACGATACCATTTGCGCTCATGAAATATCATATTCAGAAGTGTAGCTTGCTGTCCGTTTGGAGCGCTTCTATTGCTCTGAGTAAAAGTGAAATTAAATGTTTGTAAATCTATGGGACGAAACTAGTGTGATCATCATTTCAAAGACTTACAAACTACTTAAACTATCGTAAACTATCCTAATGACAGCACACACACACACACACACACACACACACACACACACACACACACACACACACACCTATGCCCTAGGGAGGACTCGAACCTCCTGCATTAACAGCCTCGCAGTCCCTGACAAGATGCCTAGACCCGCTCGGCTATTCCCGCGCGACAAAGCAAAAGTGTCACCACTGCGCTAAATAATAGAAAATGCGGTAAAAACTCTTTTTCACCACTAAACCTCGAACCTATTTCGAGGTCATTTGAATCCTGCATAATGTATAGCGTACACGTTAAACGAAGTATATCTACTCCAGTCAGCAGTTTCGTCGCGCAAATGTAACAGTTTGTTATCGAATTGAATATCTTGATTTTCATCTCGACAAAGGACAGTATTTTATCCCATTCTTCGCAAGGTGTAATATAGAAACTTTGGTTTCATTCTCAAGCGACAGCTTACGGATCGCGTGCACCCTCGCGTCGGAGGTTCGAGTCCTCCGACGGGCATAGGTGCTTGTGTTGTCCTTATTATAAATTAGTTCAATTAATTTGTAAGACTAGAGACCTATGACCATGGATGTTTGATCCTTTAGAATTATAACATTGGAACATCTGAATTTTGATTATTCAGCTCAGAAATTAAGAACGATGAATTTATTTAAATTACTGTATGGTGGCGATTTACAGTGATGAAATATTTTATCAGTTTTATTTGCAGTTGCGAATTTGTCTCAGCTTCACTGCATAAGTTATAGATGTTCTATCCAACGGTGACTCACGAAAATTTGTGCCGGGCCGGGACTCGAATCCGGGTTTCCCGCTTTTCGCGACCTGTCGCTTTACATTAGGCTAACCGAACACGACTCCAGAACCGTCCCAGACTTCCGTATGCCACACTGGCTACGTATATGAGTCAACTACATTCATCCCTTGGCACTCGCAGCTTCTACTGTACTTAAGCACCAGGGATAATAATAATATGGTTTTCTGTTCCATAGGACCCAATTGAGGAGTGAGACTCTATGGTCATGGAACAAGTCAGTACATGAGTTTTTCCACAAAATTGGTAATAGAAAATTTTTAAGTAGTCCTATACACACGACAATCTTAAGACAAATTGAAAAGAATCAATAAAGAAAAAACTTTTCTAGGAGTTCCTCGACAGAATAAAAGGAGTGAGCCATGAGGTAACTTTTCAATTTAGATTTGAAAGCGTGTGAGTTAGTGCTAAGATTCTTTAGTTCTTGTGGCAGGTTATTGAAAATGGATGCTGCAGAATACAGTACATCTTTCTGCACAAGTGTCAAGGTGGACTTCTGTCTAGTATTCACCGAGTGAAAGCTACTAACTCGTGGGAATAAGCTGATATTATTAACAACAAACGACATTAAAGATAAAACGTATTGTGACTCCAGTGTAAAAATTCTCAGACTACTGAAAAGAGGTCGACATGACGTTCGTGAACTTACAACACATAATGTTCGAACCGCTCGTTTTGGAGCCAGAAATATCCTTTTTGCATCAGGCGAGTTACCCCAAAAAATAATGCCGCACGTTATAAGTGAGTGAAAGTAAGCGTAATAGACTACTTTTCGTGTTGAAAAATCACTTATTTCAGATATTGTTCTAATGGTAAATATAGCAGAATTTAGTTTTGGAACAAGATCCTGAACATGGGCTTTCCATGACAGCTTACTGTCTATTTGAATACCTAGAAATTTGAACTGTTGTCTCACTTATCTTATGCCCATTATGCCCAAATGTTAGCTTAATTACGTGTTAGAAATTGTAAAAACTGAGTTTTACTGTCATTTAACATCAACTTGTTTTCTAGAAGCCATTATTTGATACTGTGTCAATATTACGAGCAACATCCTTCACTACCAAGCTGGTATCATCAGCAAACAAAAATATTTTACAGTCACCTGTTATACTCGAAGGCATATCGTTTATATAAATAAGAAACAGCAACGGTCCCAAAACAGACCCCTGGGGCACACCATACTTAATTGTGTCCCATTGGGATTGTACGTCATAGCCATTTTTACAGTGCATAGAATTACCTTCTGTTGTCTATTATTAAAGTAAGAAAACGAGGCTTTACCCGACGCTGTTAATAGATATCGACAAAATGTTTCATCACTGCAAATCGTCACCATGCAGTTATTTAACAATGCCTAAGGAAGACGATGACGATAACAGCATTAGTAATGCGTCTTTGTTTTCATTCTCCCTGGTGCAGAAATACAGAAGCTTCGAGTGCCAAGGGAAGTCTGGGTCGGTCCTGGAGTCGTGTTAGGGTAGCCTAATGGTAAGGCGACCGCACGCTAAAAGCGGAAAATTCGGGTTCGAGTCCCAGCCCAGCAAAAAATTTTCGTGTGTCACCGTTTGCTACGACATCTATACCTTACACAGTGAAACTGTGAGTAATTCGCAACTGCGAATAAATACTGAAAGAAGAAATTATTTGAATTTTATCCATTATGGATGTTGAACTCCGTGACTGTTCCTTATAGGTTGTGGAAATAAAATCCGCTACCAGTCATAATTATTGGCGGTTTATTAAAACACTACCGGTTTCGGGCTTGTGCCCATCTTCAGGTGTTTACATTCAGTGTTGTTGACTGTTTAAAGAAAACGTAAATTACTTTGTGCTTATCATACAGTTAAACATACGTAGGTATTCTATAGATATACATAAAACAAGTATGGTATGTGGTGGAGTGATTTGTGATAAGGCTATAAGTGTACTCACATATAAGTAAAGTATCCAGTTCATATTCGTACATTTCTCGCCTTTGCGAGGCCCCTTTCATTTTTTCAGTAAGGAAGAAAATGTTAAGTAAAATGAGCTGAATCATACATCAATTATACTAAAATTTTACTATAATATACCAGTATTACAGCAATGACAAAAATTACATTAAACAAACACAAATTAAAATAGAGAAACTTTTCGGCGTTTCGTCTCACTGAATTTTTTTTAAGATCACATCATAATTAATAATAGCCGCTATTTCGGCTTTAATTGGTAGTACTGACAACGCAGATAGTCTTTCTTGGCTCATTATGCTTCTCAAGTTAGCCTTAATCAATTTGAACTGTTTGAAGCTTCTGTCAGCCGAAGCTGTGGAAGTGTGAGCATGATTCTGATTGTTATATAAATATACGTCTTCCAAATTGTTTTCTAAAATGTAATGGAGAAGTTGTTTTGCAAGTATTTGACTAAAAATTGCATCACTGTTGCACTCATACGAAAATAAATAAGGACAACTAAATAGCTGCCGGCCGGGAATGGCCGAGCGCACTAAGGCATCATACCACGGTGCGCGAGGTCGCTCTGGTCGGCGGTCGAATCCCACCGTTGGGTACGGATGTTGTGTTCGTTACTTGGTTAAGCTAGTGCAACTTAGATGTAGGTCTTCGCTACATAACCTAGCAGTTGAAAAGCACCATTGACTATCAGATATTAAAAAAAGAAGAAAAAAAGCTAAAATTTTAACAATGTTTTGCGAGGCCCCCACAGGCGCGAGGCCGTCGGCGGTTGCCGACGTCGCCGACGCTTAGCGCCGCCACTGAGGATAGTTGCTAGCAAATTAGATTATGTAAACTGGTCATTATGAAATACAACGGCAATAAATTCGACTAGAGTGAAAAGTGCTCTTTACAATATTTTCGTTACAAAAGATTTGTATAAATTTCGTGCGTTTTTGTTTTTATGTATTTCTAATAGAGGCTGTTTCTGTTTTGTTCTGTGTTTAGTTGTGAGGGGGTAATGAGTTACAGATTTTGTTTGTGAATAATTCGTTGAAAATGTTCAGATAACGATTTATTTGCTAGCTCTACCTGTTCATTGAGAATGAGATGTGGCGAGTTGGAACTATGGTAGATTTCAAGCTCTTCAATTGTAGTTTCGATGGTCTTTGACACATATGCAAGCTGCATGATGGTGATTCATGCTCGCATTAACAGAGAGAGTTGTTGAAGCAGACCCAGCGCGGCCCAGGTGTAGTCGGAACAACAGCTGAGCGCTGCGGCGCATTCCGCGGCGGCGGCTGACGTCATCGGTTTCTCCACAGTCACGGCTGCGGCGGCCGCGGCCGGTACTGCCTTCTGCTTCCGGCTGAAGCCCCACAGCGGCGCGCACAAGCCGCTTTCCGCGGAGTCGACGCTTGCGTCACTGCTGCACGGCCCGCTGCCTCCGACTCACTCTACAGTTACACCACTGCCGATTTTCGCAGCTCCACCGACCAGCGAGCCATTCACAGAGAAGCTAGGACGAGCATCTTTCCCAGATTAACTCGTTTTAATTATTTATTTATTTTAATATTATAGATATGGAAGAGCAGTTGAACGGAATGACCAGTGTGTTGAAATGTGCATATAAGATGAAGATTAACAAGAGCAAAACTAGGGTAATGGAGTGCAGTCTAAGAAAATCAGGTGATGCTGAAGGAATGAGATTAGGTAATGAAGCAAATGGCAAACCTACATTTCTAGCTTTTGTAGATTTGGAGAAGGCCTTTGACAATGTTGATTGGAATAAACTCTTTCAGGTTCTGAAGCAAGCAGGAGTAAAATATAGGAAGCGGAGGGTTATTTACAACTTGTACAAAAACCAGACAACGGTTGTCAGAGTTGAAGGGCATGAAAGGGATGCAGTGGTTGGAAAGGGAGTAAGACAGGGTTGTAGTCTTTCTCCATTGTTATTCAATTTGTACATTGAGCAAGCTATAAAGGAAAGCAAGGAGAAATTTGGAGAAGGAATTAAAGTTCAGGGTGAAGAATTAAAAACATTGCGTTTTGCCGACGACATAGTAATTATGTCAGATACAGCAAAGGACCTGGAAGAGCAATTGAACGGAATGGTCAGTGTGCTGAAAGGTGCATATAAGATGAAGATTAACAAGAGCAAAACTAGGGTAATGGAGTGCAGTCTACGAAAAGCAGGTGATGCTGAAGGAATTAGATTGGGAAACGAAGCAATAAAGGAGGTAGATGAGTTTTGTTACTTGGGCAGTAAAATAACAAATGATGGTCGCAGTACAGAGGATATAAAATGCAGAATGGCAATGGGTAGAAAAGCGTTCTTGAAAAAGAGAAATTTGTTAACATCGAATATTGATTTAAGCCTAAGGAAGTCCTTTATGAAGGCATTTGTATGGATTGTTGCCTTGTATGGGAGTGAAACATGGACGATAAGCAGTGCGGACAGGAAGAGGATTGAGGCTTTTGAAATGTGGTGCTACAGAAGAATGCTGAAGATTAGGTAGGTGGATCGCGTAACTAATGAGGAGGTACTGAACGGAATTGGGGAGAAAAGAAATTTCTGGCGTACCTTGACTAAAAGAAGGGATAGATTGGAGGACACATTCTTAGACATCAAGGAATTGTGAATTTAGCGTTGGAGGGAAGTGTGTGGGGTAAAAACCGCAGAGGAAGACCAAGAGATGGATACAGTAGGCAGTTTCAGACAGATGTAGGTTGCCGTTCTTATGTGGAGATGAAGAGACTTGCTCAGGATAGGGTATTGTGGATAGCTGCATCAAACCAGTCTCCGGACTGAAGACCACAACAACAACAGTATTCATGTGGTTTTCAAGTTCATTTGTGGCACCGGGTCACAGCAATGCATGTCCCATTCACAAAATCCCACACACCAAGAAGAATATCGTAATTCCAATTCCAAAGAAAGCAAATGTAGACAGGTGTGAAAATTACAGAACTATCAGTTTAATAAGTCATGGGTGCAAAATACTAACACGAATTATTTACAGACGAATGGAAAACTTGTGGAATCCGACCTGCGGGAAGATCAGTTTGGATTTAGGAGCAATGTAGGAACACGGGAGGCAATACTCACATTACGACATATCTCAGAATATAGGCTAAGGAAAACTACGTTTTTAGCGTTTGTCGATTTGGAGAAAGCTTTTGACAATATCGGCTGGAATACACTCTTCCACATTCTGAAGGTAGCAGTGGTAAAATATAGGGAGCGAAGAGTTATATTCAACCTTTACAAAAACCAGACAGAGTCGAAGGGCAAGACAGGGACGCACAGGTTGGGAAGGGAGTAAGACAGGGTTGTAACCTTTCCCCAATGTTGTTCAATCTGTACATTGAGCAGGCAGTGAAGGAATGGAAGGAGAAATTTGGAGAGGGCGTTAAAGTACAGGGAGAAGAAATAAAAACATTGCGGTTTGCTGATGACATAGTAATTCTGTCAGAGACCGGAAAAAAATCTGGAAGAGCAATTGAATGGAATGGACAGTGTCTTGAAAGGAAGATATAAGGTGAACATTAACAAGAGTAAAACTAAGGTAATGGAATGAAATGTCAGAAAATCAGGATATGCTGAACGACTTAGATTAGGTAATGAGACAATAAAAGTAATAGATGAATTTTGTTATTTGTGTAGCAAGATAACTTCTGATGGCCGAAGAAGATATAAAATGCAGAATGGCTTTGGGAAGATAAGCGTTTCTAAAGAAGCGAAACTTCTTAACATTCAATATTAATTTAAATGTTAGGAAGTCTTTTCTGGAGCATTTGTCTGGAGTGTAGCATTGTATGGGAGTGAACCGTGGACGATAAGGAGTTCAGATAGAAAGATGATAGAAGCTTTTGAAACGTGGTGCTACAGACGAATGATGAAAATTAGATGGGTAGATCACGTAACTAATGAGGAGGTGCTTAACCTAATCTGGGAGAAAAGGAGTATCTGGCATATCCTGACTAATAGAAGGGATAGATTGGTTGGACACATTCTAAGACATCAAGGAATTGTCAACTAAGCATTAGAAGGAAGCGTGTGGGGTAAAAATCGTATAGGGAGACCGAGGGACGAATACAGTAAGCATATTCAAAAGGATGTAGGTTTCCGAACGTATTCTCAGATGAAGAGACTTGCACAGGACAGGGTAGCGTGGAGAGCTGCAACAAACCAGTCTGCGGACTGAAGACCACAACAACAACAATATTCATCACGAGCATTGCGGTGTGCCATTTAGCTTTACCCAGGGTGCACCACGTGAAGGCGGCATACGTTAGATAATTTGTGCTCAGCAAGCTGCCCTCCGCAAACATCGATCAACAAATCAACAATTGCTCCGCTTCAGTCAGGAAGTTAAAGGTGCCTTGGGTAACAGAAATACAACTTGGCCCACCCTTGTTGATTTTAAGGGTGCATATGACACTGTGTGGAGACTATAAATATTATCAAAATTTCGAAATTATAGTATTACTGGTAAAATGCTGAAATGTCTGTATTTGTTTATCCACCACCGATACTGTGCTAGTAGGTATAATAATGTTGTCAGGTTATAAATAACTGAAAAGTGGAATACCCCAAGGAGGTGTTATCAGCCCAATATTTAATACTATGATTAATGACTTACCAGGTGAGATACAAAAGGTCGAGGGCATTAAAACAGCTCTTTACGCTGACGATTTAGTCATGTGGATCTCATTGTCAAAGAGAAAAAATTGGCGAACTTCCGGAGGAAATGAATGAAGCCCTGAGTACACTAGCAAACTGGTCAAAAGAAAATTTGATGATAGTTAATACCGAAAAGATATTATTTCAAGTTTTCTCGCTGGTTCATTCAATCCCTAATATAAATTTACAGTGTCAGAATAAAGAATTAACTCAATGTGACAATCCAAAGTACCTTGGCACATCTCTGGACCGAAAAATGACATGGGTAAACTATATACAAATGCTGCTTAAAAGGTCTAGAAAAAACTGGACATTCTTAAGAGATTAACTGGAAAAAAGTGGGGCAGCTACCTGGAAGTTATGAATTCTACTAATAAAATTCATATAAAACCCAGTATTTTGTATGGATGTGAAGTATTACTCACAGCGAATGTATCTAAATTGCAGGTTCTTCTAAATCAAGCTCTTCGCCTGATTACAGCAGCAGTAAAAACAACACCAAATTTGGCTCTTCAAGCAGTGACTGTCATTCCACATCTAAAATCAGAAATTATGAGACTGGCACTACTGAAATATGAAAAATTAACCAGATTACCCAATGACACATACTGGAACAAATACCAACGTCATGCAATCTGGATGAAAACAAAGAAACGCGTTATGCAATGTATTGACAAGTAAGAAAAGACCACTGTCCACCGATCAGGAAAGGAAAGCAACTAGCGCTTTTTATGAACGTTCCTTTGCACACACACATTTTGCCTTCCCAAATACCTACATTTATGTGGTCGCTCCATTTCATATCGATGTGACGTGCTCAAGATGTATTCGCACTTATGATGTCGGATTCTTTCTCATCATCACAGGCATTATTTATACTTATCCACATTTAAAGAAACGCACCATTATATTGAAATTGGAATCAGGCAACGAATGATCTTCTGCATTCTAGCAAAAATTCTTTGGGAAATTCCAAATACAATGTTTTCTGACTTTATATCGAAATAAATTATCGCTCAACAGAAAGACAAGTGAAACTGCAGGTTACACATAAAGTCTCTCAATGTCAGCCACAGAAATGTAAGAAAATCTCAATTTGACAAGTAAAGAATAGAGGCACCTCAGAATGAGCGCTAAAAGGTAGTAATTTAAAGTTATTGAGGAACTTAGTAAATTCAAATAAGGGTGTAATCAAAACAAATCGATTATAGGATTAAATTATGTCACCAATACATGTACATACATTCTCCTCAAGCCACAGTGTGGTTCATGACGGAAGTCCCTTCCACAGCGACTGGTCATTTCCTGACTTTAATGTTTTACTGGGTACTGTACAGCGTAATACTGTAAAAAAGCTATTACTGGGAAACTAACGTAACGACTTCGTTTACAATGGCCTTCTTGGATCTTGTAATCGCAGACCTAGAGAAAGGCCATTGTAACCATAGCCGTAACGTTGGTGTGGAAGGGGTACTTTGTGAACCACTGTAACTTCCACATTTTCCACCTACGAAGGTGGAGCATTGCTAAAACAATGACCGCGGCGGAATAGCCGTGCGCACTAAGGCGTCTTGCTGCGGTGCACTCGACCGTTTGCCGTTGGAGGTTTGAGTCCTCCCTCGGGCATGGGTGTGTATGTTGTTCATAGGATAAGTTAGTTAAAGTAGTTTATAAGTTTAGGGACCGATGACCACTGCAGTTTGGTCCCATAAACTTTAAAAACATTTGAACATTTGTAAAACAATGGATTCGCATTCGGGAGGATGGCAGATCAAATCCGTCTCCGGTCATCCTGATTTAGGTTTTCAATTTTACTCCTAAAACCCTTCAGAATAATACCGGAACGGTTCCTTTCAAAGGGTTCGGGCGATTTCCTCCCGCATCCCTGACAAAAACTATCCGAGCGAATGCTCCACCACTAATGATCATCATGTTGACGGGATGTTACACCCAAACTTCCTCTTGCCGGCCGCAGAGGCCGAGAGGTCTGCGGCGCGGCAGTCACAGTCTGCACAGCCACTACGGTCGGAGGTTAGAATCCCCCCTCGGGCATGGATGTTTGTGTCGTCTTTAGTATAAGGTAGTTCAAAAGTAGTTTGTAAGTTTAGGGACTGATGACCCCGCAGTTAAGTCCCTTAAGCTTTACTAACAGATTTGCCAACCTCCCTTCTTGTCACCTTTTCCCATTCTATTCGCGTAGGGTTTCCGACCCTCCCTTCCCCCTTCCCTCAGAGCTGAGTCTATACTGTTTAAGTGAATGGCGATAGTGCGAGACTAATCTTCTATGTTTTGCGGTGAATCTCTTCCTTCTTTGCGTTCCCATCCTAATCCTTTTCTGGCATAGTGTGGCACGATTTCTAAGATTATCTGTGTAGTTTACCTCACACGACGTAATAAAGGAAGTGGTCAGATGGGAAAGTGCAATCAGATCTAAGGAAAGTCCATTCAGAAAGGAACAAAAACTGATTACATCGTAAACAAACGATATACATTGAACGGAATCTAGGGTTCTGGGTGCAAGCCCTGCCCCTAGCACTTTTTTTTATTCGTGGTTTTACAGAATACATTAACACCATCGGACCATAAGAATAAAGAAACTGCATCACAAGTGCAGCAGTTTAATAACACTATTATTATCAGAGTTATTACTATTAATTCTTCCACTCGTGCGATGCAGTTATTTTTTATTATTATTATTATTGTATTCAGATTACTTCTATTTTCTCTCTGAAGTTCGAACATACTCTACAGGTTTGCTACTTTCAATTAAACGAATCAAAAGCAAACTGCCGATAACCTTTGCTATAAAATCCGAACAGTCCTTTTGCATTTGAGAAAGACGTTACCCCATGCAACAAGTGCTAACGTGCTGCAGTTAAAAGAGAGAGTGCCATGGGCTGTGACTGAATCCAAGACCCTCGGTATAGCAAACTAACGCTCTAACAACTTGCTCACAAGAGCTCGACATGACAGGCCTTCAATGTCACGCTTTTGCTCTACCCGTAGGTCAGCTATTACTTATATTTATAGTTTATTCACGTTCTGCTGTATTACGGCACATATCATAAATTATGTAAGAGTTTTGGTTGATTATAGACATACAAGGCATGGTACCGAGCTGCCTTTCTGACAGCTGAAAGTTTGGGTGTCAGCGGCGTTTCTCCCTTCACGAGAAAATCAAATAACTTAGTTAACGAAATCGAAATAGTGAAATATTTCGACCGTTTCTGAGTGCTAAAATAAATTCAACGACAAAGCTGAAAATTTATGCTGGACCGGGATTCGAACCCGGACTTTAACCATTTTTCCCTCTACACCACTTTTCTTTTAGTACAAGGAACAATGAAAAAAGGTAAATAGGTGTACATTAATTAGGAAAGACAAGGGTTAATTTATTAGAAGGTTTGACAATTATTCTTCTAGAGGTATGTTTAAAGTAAAACTGTTCACCGTGTGCAAATCTCATGAAGAAACATAACTATCTTCTGCCATATCATAAATAAAACTTACACGCAGCACGGCGCAAAGTGTTATTCCAATTCCTTTGCCATTCCAGCGTCCGGGTACGCCTTCTCTTATGTTGGGTATCATCAACATAACGATACTACTTGGCTGGTTTTATACTAGCAGTCTGCAACGCCTGTTGTTCGAAAGACTCCATAAATAAATTGGCCACTGCTGGACTTAGAGCACTGCCCATAGCCTTCATAGTATGGACACACAGCGAAGAAGAATAAGATGCTTTCTTGATACATCTAAACAGTATGTACCCCAGGATACAATTTACAGTGGAAAAAGAACTTAATGGCCAGCTTAATTTTCTAGATGTGTCTGTGATGAAACGTGGCACGTTGGGCCACAAGGTTTACAGGAAGGTACGCAAACGGATTGTTTACCTTCATAAAGACTCCAACCACCACCCTAGACAAAAAAGAGGAGTTATTAAAACCTTAGTGGACAGGGCGCATGAAATTTGTGAACCGGTTTACTTAAAAGATGAGGTCGAACATCTTCGAAGGACCTTCAAGAAAAATGGTTATTCCACCAGAGAAATAGACCGAGTTCTTCGCCCCGCGACGAAAACTAAAAACTACAAGGAACCTCAACCATCTAAAGGGAATGTGTTCCTTCCCTTTATTAGTCATGTCACAGATCGCATTGGAAAAGTACTGAATAAACATGGGGTTGAAACTATTTTCAGACCTACCATGAAAATTAAAGAAGATTTAAGGTTTGTAAAAGATGCACGACACCCTTTGGATACACCGGGTGTGTATAAAATTCCTTGCAGCTGTGGCCAAGTGTGTTTCGTAACTACGAAAAGAAGTGTCAACACTCGTCTAAGTGAACACATGAGAAACTGCCGCCTGGGACATACACAGAAATCGGCCATAGCGGAGCGTGTTTACCAAGAGGGCGACCATCAAATTAAATATAACGAGACCAGTGTTTTATCAAAATAGTCTCACTATTATGCTCCCACATACAGAGAAGCCATTGAAATTTACAAACATCGTAATTAATTCAAGAGAAAAAAGGAAGTGTTAAATCAGACAAGATTTGGAATTCAACGTTGCACAAGCACGTTAATAATCAATCTTCCTCTAGTAATAAGGTTGGCATTACCAGAGATAGCTGCTCAGCCGACGTCACGTGATATACTGTGGTGCCCCCTACACTGCCTATATATGCGGGACTCCCTCGAGGCCCCATCGCAATTGCCACTAAGCCTCAGAAGATGTCTTCCACAGCTGAAGACGAAACTTTAGGGGAGAGTTTTATCCATCGACCATGGCCTACCAGCCCGGATATTTTAAGTGAAATTGACGCCGGCCGCGAAAGCCTACATTGTATGATGATTCTGACAGTTGTTAATCCCAGCCCTAACGATCAGTGGTTACTGCATCAAAATTGTCGTCAGTATGTTTAAATTTAAGTACCGTACAATCTTGTCACACACCGTGTCGTTGATAGTTTGCCGTAGACCACAGTGTTTATAATGGAGAAGTGTATTCCAATCATCTCACGTGGATTAATTTTAATTTCTTCCCGTATGAATCTTACCACTGCTAATGATTTTGGTCGTCAAAAAGTCAGTTGAAGACCTGGTAAAGAAAAGAAGACAACAAGAAACCAGAAGAGAAGCCCCGAAGGGAAAGACAACCCAGAGTACAAATGTGGTACCTTCTGACAAGGAGAGACATAAGTAAAAACGTTAGTTTGAACTTTAAATTGCGTTTCCTGAAAAGTTAGTTTTTAAAGTATATGTACTTTTTCCTCAGACTCTATGAATGCTAAAATAATGAAATATTGTACAGGTATTTCTGCAACCTAATAAACGTTGTCTCAAGAGAAAATTTTCAAATCCTGATTGCAAGCTGAGATATGAGGCAAAGTGCTTGGAATTTTGCATGAATTTAAAATTATATTTTTAGAATTATAATTAAAAAAATTATGAAAATTCTTCTATTTGACCTATTCCAAAAACCTCATGAGAGAATCTTGCACCATATAAAGAGATGAAACAGAGATATGTTTGTAGATATCTCTTGAATACTTTCTGAGAAAAAGGAACATACATTAATTTTTGAAAATAAAACTTCAAATTCCATTCAAAAATGTTGAATATATATAATCAAATGATTTTATATGTAAATGTGTCACTTTCATTTAAAGTGTAGTACAAAAATTTCATCATCCAGAAGTGTGGATTTGGTGCATTTTTTACATAGTATGTGTTTTTCATCAACGTCCCCCCTTAAAGCTGTTCTTGATTGTAGACTGTCGGTACGAATGAGCCCTTCTATGTCTTTATGAAGAAACACTACGAGAAGTAAACGACCGCTCACGCACGAGACACTGCTACGGGACATAAACAGTCCGTCCTCACCGCTGCGTTGTCAGAAGCAGACTAAACAATTAGGACATCCAGGGACGCTTCCCTTCCAATCCAAATCCTCACCCTGATCGCGCTACGATTGTAGTGCCACCTGCCAATTGGTTCCTCTTGCTCGCGGCTTATACTGTATTCCCGCAAGAGACCGAGCGTATGAATGCGTCTGCAATGAAATTGTGTTGCCTGTTGTAGGCATATTTACAGTTATTGATATGGTGTCTGTTCTTTTCATAACTCTGACGTTACGAACTCACTACCACCTGACCGGCCGCGCTTTACAGAGGACTGTGGAAAAATTACAGACGTTGGCCATCTCTCCCGTATTGCCGTCTGTCCCAGAATTGCCCTACGTTGTGTTTGGCCAATAGAGCATAGTTTGATCAACACATATAGACAACGTGAAGTGTCAAACAGAGAAAAAAATACTGACAAGGAAGGTTCACGGGCTCGAACAAACATATCTGTATGAACGTTTGGTTACAGGATCTCTACGTACACCTCAATGTGCCTTATCACTCGTAAATTAATGAAGTCCATCGAACATTGCAGTTCCAAATTAATCCGAGAGTAATTACAGTATTTGTTATAAAACACAGTTTGTAATCTCACGATTACACGATTGTTAAATTATCATAGTTTACCACTTTTCAACCAGAGACTAAGTTCTGCAGTCACAGTCCCGAAAATTTTTTAAGTCCACACATGCCTCTCTCTTCAAATCACAAGTTCGTAGCGCGGCTTCAGACCGCCCAGAGTCACACAACCTATCACCAACGCGTCCAAGTTACGAGTCCCCTCCAAATCGCTCTACCTGCTCCCAAAATTGTATCCTTCCGCTCATCCTAACGCATCTTTAAAATACAAATTCCCTTCCAAAATATTATACATTTGAATATCTTAGAATTAAATGCTTTGACCACCTCCCTACAAATGTTGTTTACTTATAACAAACAAATATCTATCTAACAATACTAAAGTCGGTTGAGACTGAAGTTCTTTGCTCAGGTTGCTATTAAGCGTGGTGTCTGTTCAAATTACTATACTTCCACCGTCGAAATATAGTTACACAATTAATATTTAATTTATCATGACTTTTCATGCAAATATATTCAGTAATTGTCCATAAATACATATAATTCTTTATGTATAAATTATCTGGTGCATGTCTACTATTTTTAGTCGCCCATTATATATTTAAGTGGTAGTCTACAACATAAAACGAACATTACAAAGAATAATATTAAATATAATGAATACATACATAAATATAATGCGCTTTGCAGGGTTCACGTTTTGCGTTTCTGTGGTGGAATCTATGTTCTGACGCAAGAATATTACTACCTCAACGAAAAGTATAATAAGTGATTGAACAAATGTTATTGGAAGAATACTGAAATAACATGGTGCGTCTTTTAAGACAGATAGCATGGTGCAATGCTGCCCATTTGCTTCTTAAACTGTTACTGATAAACACTAAGTATCAATAACTGTAAATTTAAGTCTTATGATACTATTATTATAGTACTGAAATTTATCGGCTTTTTATCTGTAAAGGATATTGTAATTTCCGCGGCGGATTAGTCGCGCGTGCTAGAGCGCCGTGTTGCGATGCGCGCGGCAGTCCGCCGTCGGGCGTTTGAATCTCCCCTCGGGCATGGGTATTGGTGTCGTCTTCAGTATAAGACAGTACATAATTAGTTTGTAAGTTTAGGGACTGATAACCCCGCAGTTAAGTCCCTTAAGCCTTAAAAACATTTGAACTTTTTTTTTAGTTGTAATTACGGCATTTGATTTTCCCAAGTCTCCTGAATCCATTCCTATAATTTTATTTGCCTTATGACCATTCCCTGACTTTATATGGATTTTTAGAATTATGTGTGTGGCTATATTGTGTTTCAATTGCAATCTGGGATAGCCGCCCTCGCTAGTCCAAGACCGCCGTTTCCTGTATTCCATTCACTAGGTGCAAACTGTTAGCCAGCCGGCTGGGAAACCCAACAGCTTGCCAAAACTTGCTTTTCACATGGAAACAATCAGCTTCCCCCTTTATCTGTAATGTCACATGGTGGCCATGGTGGTCACTTTCGACAGCTCCTGCAGTCAGATTAGTGGTGAATTCCTTTCCTCTGCTGTCTTTCTTTGTAACCTGGAACTTAGTTCTCTTGGACACTTATTTGCCCAGCCCTGTATTTAATATAAGTTTGGACAAGGTTGCCTGTGGGCATCAAGACTTGGTGGATTGTCCCGTACAAATCAGTGGAGGCAGTAGTATTTTCAGATGATATAACTGCAAGAACGTCAAGAGCAATTAAATAAGTCTTGTAAGAGGTGGTAGAAAAATGAAAGTGATAAAGGAAGGGTAAAATTATTCTATACCCGTTACTAAAATAGATTACCCTAATGTATTATCATTAATAGAGTGGTCCATATAATTGGGGTGTCGTCAGTGATGTTACTTATCCTGGAAAAGAAGTAATATTCAATTATTTATTGCACAAGAACCAACCATTATACAGAAATCATACGTATGTCATTTTGAAAAGAAACCATGAAAGGTTTTTTTTTATGTATATGATCATGGCGCAGTTTGGTAATTTGCCAACAGTCAGCCCTAGTCGGAAATATGGCGAATTAAATCGGCAGAGCGAGCTTTCTGTGTATGGTAGTTCGGCAAATCTGTTTAGAACCAAGTACGGTAATAAGCCACCAACAAAGAAGGCCATTTACCACTGGCACAACAAATTCTTAACGTCGGGTTGCTTGTGCCCAGCAAAGAGAAGCAGACTTCCCAGTGTAAGTGAAGTGATCGTGGAGCGCGTACGAGAGACATTCATAAGGAGTCCAAAGAAATTGGTGCGTCGTGCATCCCGTGAACTCGAAATGCCTATGAAACCATTCAAATTGGAACTAGTGCAGAAGCTCAATTACGACGACAAAGTTTTGTTCGCAGTTGCAACAACTGAACGAGAATGGTGATGGCATTGTTGATCGCTTAATTTTTAGCGACGAAGCCCCTTTACACACTAATGGGAAAGTGAACAGGCATCATTGTCAATGCATCCACAAGAATGTCTCCAATTTCAGTGTGATTCCCCAATTTATTTATTTATTATTTTTTTTTTTTTTTTTATTTATTTATTTTTTTTTTTTTTTTCACTTCGAAAACTGTACGGACCGAGAATGCTGTCACTGGATATTCTTACTTGTACATGTTGCAAAACTGGCTGATGCCTCAAATGCAATCGTACTCTCAGTTCATCTTTCAGCAGGATGGGGCTCTACCACTTTTTTATCGTGAAATTCGTTGGATCGGCCGTCAGAGGCCGACGTAAGAGGGAAGGCGGATGGGGAGGGCCGATCCGGGCCTCTCGTCTTTAGGGGCCTCCAAATACCTGGAAAGCACTGCTTTTTCTTTGAGCCTTTCGTTCTAAAACTCGAAAGCTATATATATATATATATATATATATATATATATATATATATATATATATATATATATATATATACTGTCCCGTGCCGCTCGTCCCACGGGGTGGGGTAGGGGGAGGGGCCTCCAAATCTCAAAAGTTAGTTTTTTTTATAGTGATACATGTATTTCAAAGAGGACGGGAGGGCCCTCATTTCGTTTCACCGACGCCGCAGGCCTCCGACAGCCTCAGTCCGCCACTGTCGGCCGCGCTACAGAAGGGGAAGCTGTTCAAGAAATGGCGTCCGCGATCACCAGATCTCACTCTGTGTGACTTTTATCGTGAGGACTGGTGTATGTAGCGCCTGTAACAAGTTATGTAGCAGAACTCCGCGAGAGAATACGGGAAGGGACTGCCACAGTCGACTAGGCCTTGTTGCTGGTACGGGTATGGCAAGAATTCCATTACCGTATTGACGTCTGGCGGATCACTCATGATTCACAAATCGAATGTCTGTAAAAAATAAAAGAATGCCGCGGTGGAGTAGCCGAGTGGTCTAAGACGCCTCGCTGCGGAGCGCGCGGTTGCTCGCCGTCGGAGGTTCGAGTGCTTCCTGGGGCATGTGTGTGTGTGTGTGTGTGTGTGTGTGTGTGTGTGTGTGTTGTCCTTACGTTAGTTTACCTTAGTTTAAATAGTTTGTAAGCTACGGACTGATGACCATGCAGTTTGGTCCGATGGACTTACAAATATTTGAACATTTTTGAAAGAAAAGAATTTTTTAAAACTTTCGTAGTTTCTCTTAAAAATGCAACGTCTGACATCTGTATAACGTTTAGTTCTTGTTCAATAAATAATTGAAAGTGTTCCCAGACTTTTTTACACCTTTATATCCCGCTCGGTTAGCCGTGTGGTCTAACGCATCGCTTTCCGAGACAGGGAGGCATACCGGCCCCGGTTCGTATCCGCCCGGCGGATTAACGAAGGGGGTTCGGAGTGCCGGCCAGCCTGGATGTGGTATTTAGGCGATTTTCCACATCCCCCTAGGTGAATACCGGGCTGATCCCAAAGTCCACCTCAGTTACACGTCGAAAACATTTCGTAACACTTTACACTTTCACACATTTAACACTATTTACTGACATTTGGGGTATACCGTGCTACCATTGTCTAAGAAAACATCTTAAATCTAATCTGCTGTTCGAGAATACTAACGTATCACGCATCACGTTTTGGCGAGATCAGTCGGCGTTAACATACGGTGGTGATACAACGACATAACAAAATTTGTTGAAAAGCATCTTGCTTCCTCCATTCGAAAGAAAGATCTGGAGAAAAAACATTCGGCCAATGAAACAAGATAATGTCTAGAGGAGATGTGTTAACTACGTGCTATATAATCTGTATGATGAATTAGACGTGTACTGAGAGCGAACGACAGAATAATTAAGAGGGTATTCACTGCAGTGCCAGAAACTACCAAGAAAAGTCAGAAGACGAAAGGAAGAAGGGGTCAGACGTGATACAAGAAAGATTGGAATTCAGAATTGGAGGAGTTTTTTCATGGTTATTATTATTATTATTATTATTCAGGGATCACAAATGGCCACTGATAATCATGATTCTGGGAGGAAAGAGTGCATGCAATGCTATACAGATAAGCAGTTCAAACGGGTGAATTGCAGTACAATATCTGGCATGACACATACCTTCTAAACCTATGATTTCAGTGCTTTGTCTTCTGCGTGCTACGCCCCACACCTTCTAGTTCCACGGAAATTATTCCCTTAGATAGTTAATATACGACCCACTACCCATTTGTCCCTTTTGTTAGTATTCCCTCATATATTCCATTTCTCTCCGACTGTGTATAGAACTTCCAGATTTACTATTTCGTAAGTCCTCTAAATTTTGGGCAGACTTGTGTAACACCTCACCTCAAAAGTTCCTCTTTATTTAGTCTTCTATGTAAAGTAAGCGGCAGTTGATAAGCTAGAAACACAGTACATTGCCCAGCAACAAAGTGCAGTTTGTACTGTGTTACAAAAGGTCATCTTGTCGTAAATAGCTTTATTAGGTCCATAAAAAATGTTTCACATCTTTTGTACACGATTTGGCCCTGTGACATTTAGTAAGAGCTGTGCCATGGATACAAGACAGAACGGTCACAACAATTTTAGCAATACGCAGTCTGATACAGCTCAATTGTTCACTATTGCCCAATCATATTTTTAATCATTGACAGTTTCATTTATAAATGAAAGAAGAAACTGAAATTGTTGGTATTATTGAAAAATTATTTCTGTTAGTGTCAGAGTGATTGCAGCAGAATCTCATAGTAAACGAACAAAGGATAGTTAAAAGACAGAAACTTCTTTATGCAGTTTTTAACGATGCTTTGAGAACGTTGCCCTGTTTTCCAGTTTAGGATGTAATCTTCCTTCTTCGTGACACAGCTGACATGTATCTATTCCACACGCAACCAACAGTAACGGGTCTTTTGCTTCAACGATGATATGACTCACCGCACAACCAGCTTTGTCCCTTGTTTTCAGCGCAGCATTAAACACATCTGTTCTGCGCTGCAGTAGCGTCTGCCAGGAAAAGCCTGCGCTATTTGCCTGTACACGCCTCGTACGCACAGTCTGACACACGTAATAAATTTCGTTCTGCGAAATTTCATATTGTCCAGTTTTCAGCCCGACAGAGTTTTTTCATTACCACGGGAATCCATTATAGCTCATAAAACAATTCAGATTTACAGCTGTAAAAATTCGACACGAAAACATCCCGAACAGTTGTTCACGAAGAATACGGAGCGCGCGAATCGTACGACACGAGGTAACTAGTTTCTGCCATTACGAGTTCCAACATTACTGCAACAAATTCGAATCGCGGACTAATAAACTTTAGAAAGATAAAAAAGGGTACAGTATAAATCACGACGTAGTTCTTACAACATGTGATACATACACACTGAACGACACATCATGGGACAGTGATATGCACATATGGATGGCGGTAAGATCGCTTATACAAGGTATGAAAGGGCGGTGGATTTGCCGAGCTGTCATTTGTACTCTGCTCATTTTGTCGAACGGTTTCGACATGATTTGGCCGCCCCACAGGAATTAACAGACTGGGCCGGCCGCGGTGGCCGAGCGTTCTGCGGCGCGTCAGTCACAGTTTGCACGGCCACTACGGTCGGGTGTTCGAATGCCCCGTCGGGCTTGGATATTTGTGCCATCCTTAGTATTAGCTAGTTCATAAGTAGTTTGTAAGTTCAGGGACTGATGAGCCCGTAGTTAAGTCCCATAAGCTCTACAAACATTTGAACCTTTTTTTAACGGACTGAGAACGCAGAATTGTAATTGTTGCTAGATGTACAGGAGATTCTATTTTGGAAAGAGTATGTCGCGAATAATTTTAAGCATTCTACATCTACATGCGAGGGTTGGAACTTAAGTAGTGGCAACTATTTATTCACAATCGATGTAAAAGCGTTACATGTTTGCATCTGTTACTGTCCTTGAAAGTAGTCACCAGCGTTGTGTGGAACCGGTTCCCAGCGATGTGGAAGGCAGGGGTGATGGGCTCCTGGGATTGTAGTACATTCTATGTTCATATGAAAATTTCGAGATTTTAATGTTTATTGGCGCAGCTTGGGTGCTAAAAAGTGGATTTATGTGTTGGGCACGGTCAGGCCGCGGCACGGGACAGTATATATATATATATATATATATATATATATATATATATATATATATATATATATATATATATATATAGCTTTCGAGTTTTAGAACGAAAGGCCTTCAGCGCCGTCTGTGTCCCCAAAGGCACCGAAATCAAAATAAATAAAGATCTACAAAGAAAAATGTTACTTCAATAATTAGCGTAAAGAGAAAGGTACAGTAACACAAGGTTAGTATGAAAAATAGACTAATTACAGCCCCCGCCTCACAGTGTGCTATCAGTGACAATAGTAGATTCCATTACGTAGTGTCTCTACAGCAGTGTTGCACTATTTAAATTCCAACCCTCGCACATATTCCACAATCCATCCAAAGGTGCGTGGCAGAGGGTACTCAGTACCAATACTAGTTACTTGCATCCTGTTCCACTCCCATGAAGGGAAACACGAATGTTTGTATGCATCTGTACGAGCCCTGAGCTCTCTAATTGCATCTTTGTAGTCTTTACGCGAAATATAGGCTGTCGGCAGTTGAATCTTTCTGCAGTCCGCTTAAAATTCCGGCGCTCTAAATTTCTTGAACAGTGTTTCTTGAATAGAACGTCGCCTTCCCTTCAACGACTACCTCTCGAGTTTGCGAGGCGTTTCAATAACACTCGCACATTGATCGCACCTAACTGTAACAAACCTAGTCACTTGCCACTGAACAGCTTCAATTTCTTCTCTAAAACTGTATTTGAATATTACTGGATTGTTTCGCCTACCCATCCGCATCACTTTTTTTTTTTTTTTTTTTTTTTTTTTTTTTTTTTTACATTAAGCGCTAGTTGCCACAGAAATTTGGTGCGAGTCATCCTGCATGCTACTACAGTCATTCAGTGACGACACTTTCTAACGTCCATCACCCCTTTTCGGAATGACTCAAACTGAGCCCTAATATTTTCTTGAATTACGGAAAGTTTTGTTAGTTCACAGTCTACAACAAAGTCATTCCACTGTAGGTGAAGTTGAACTTATCTTATATGCTGGCTGAAGTCCATTGCGTTGTGAGCTGTCTTCGGCATTCACTAAAACATTTGATTTTACAGGATCTTTTCGTAAATTAAAACCATTTCAGTTGATATGGAAACGATTTTATTTTCTCTTAAACATTGCACAATAAAAAAAAATGCAGCAGCAAGCCAACAGAGCTGCTTACAGGTTTCTGCCCAGTAGAATACTGAATAAAACATGGTTTCTCTCCAACATCTTTCTGCGTAACCGCGTAATAAGATTGATGACAAAGTTTTGTAATTCCCAATTAAACAGTATTTTTTTACATTAAATATGCCAAAATACAGAAATTAAAACATTACATTTAAGCTTTGACTATTTATGTCAATGTATGTACTTGTTTCATGAAATTTGTATTTAAATGTGGTACACAAATTTAAAGTCATCCTTTTGACTAGTGTTTACTGTGCTCAAATTATTTACATTATGTGTGTTTTCGAAGGGCGCACATATCTGTTTTGCCAATATTGTGTAGGCGTAATATTATTGTGACATGGAATTTTAATGAGTTTCACTTTGCGGTCAAATTATTTATTAATACGGATTTGTATATGGTTGTCGTAGTTTTGTTAATTTCGAAGATAGTTTCTTAGTACCAAACGGATTATTAATTTTAGTGCACGAAAAATTATCAGTATTTAATTTAGGATCCAGTGATATATAAAACATGGTCTGCCCTAATTTATTTAAACAAAAGGTAGATATGAAATCAAGTTGTGCAAACGTTATAACATGTGGTATTGTTGTTTTTATACAAATTAGTATCTATATAGGTTCAGCAATTTCCGAAACTAAGTGTAATGCATTTTTTAGTGTTTGCAGCTATTATTTACGAAAGTATTAAAAAATGAAAATTACGTAAAAGGTCAGCCAAAGTTATATTTAAATCAATGTAATATTTCTTAAAAGCGTTTTACTAATAGTGTTAAAAGAATTTCAAACTGAAGGCGAAAATGTAAATATCACATGTCCGGTAATGAAGTTTTACTTTAGGTGTCAGATATTTCGTGTTTCTATGTTGGCAACTGATTGTTAGGAGTTTGCAACATAGCAGATACGTTACAACTTCCTGTACACCAGAGCATCATCAGCAAGCAACCGCGTCACTCTCACCACGGACCACGCGGTGGCCGACGGAATGGACGTAATGACCGAGAGCGGCGGTGTTTGCTTAGAATTGTCAGTGTTAACAGAGAAGCGATACACTGAGGCGCAGTATGTTGTTAATGGTCTATGGCTGCAGGCGACAGACTCGCCACGACGTTGCGGGGTTACGACAGCGCCTGCAGATTCGTGAGTTACGAGAAATTCGCATATGCTATAAATGTTACATAATTGTTATTTGAGCTACATAGCAACTTTTGCATGAAAATGAAGCACAGCACTGTCCTGTTTAAGACTACCTGTTATTTTAGGCATGGTTTCGTGCTGTTCCAAGTGTTAAAAGGTGTCCCTTGTCATTGTCCCTGCTATGAAGATAGCGTGACATTTTTAACTGCTGGCTGGGAATGAATGAAAGTGCTGGAGCACACCCTCGCTCGTGCATAGAAAGATACCTGATCAATTCTCTCCTTAATCAATGAACTGGGACTACAGATGAGATAAATTAAAAAGAGGTGGCCGTTGACATCGGTAACCGCAAATTTCTTCGTCCTTATATGACGGATATCAAACGACGACTGATCAGTCAAGGACGAAGAAATTTACGATTACCGGTCTCAACAGCCGCCCCTTTTAAATGCGCTATTACTTGTGACAGTTACGCAATTGGGCCCTGAAGACGGTGCGAATATAGCACCGAAAAAGGTCGCTAAATTAACTAAAAAATCTAAATACAGCTGCTGGTACTTTCTTTCAAACTACACACATATCTGATTGGTTGTCTGGGACAGGAGGACCAAATTTCTATGGTCATCAATCCCCCAGTGGGGAGGCGAAGGAGTGCGGATAGGAAAGGAGGGGAAGGAAAAAGAAATGCAGTCCAGGAAAAAAATGGTACAAAGTAATTTAGAGAAATCCATTCAATGACCCCCGCCAAACCTTACAACTTTTACTAGAGACTTGTTTTGCAGAGTTGTGCCGCTTCAGACATATCCGTGGTTGTGGATTAAAATTAGACACCCTCTATTTGGGAGTATCTGTCTGTACAGAGTTTCGTGGCGGGGGGGGGGGGGGGGGGGGGAGGAGGTGGAAGAGTAACAAAACTACTGCTGCATCGAATAACTACTTATTACCTTTATTACAAAATTGACTCTAAATACCTATATTTGATGGCTCCATCATGGGGCACATACCGATAGTTTAATTATTACACACTGACAAAATATATATATCTGCATCATGAACCAATATCACGTATTGTTCCTCTTTAATTGGAAACATAAACCAAAAAGCAAAGTTTCAAATTAATATTAAAGCTAGGTTGTAGAACGCAGAACACTAACTGGAACACTGGTTACCATAGGTTACCATACGTTGTACACAAAATGTACAAGAAGAGGACAGCAGCTTTTGAAGTGATACTACAGACGAATGCTGAAGATTAGATGGGTAGAACGCGTAACTAATGAAGACGTACTGAATCGAATTAGGGAGAAAAGAAATTTCTGGAATACCTTGCTAAAAGAAGCGACCGATTGGTACGACACATCCCTAGACATCAAGGAACCCTCAATTTAGCATTGGAGGGAAGTGTGGGGGATAAAAATTGCAGAGGGTTCGAATAGATGTGGCTTGCCGTTCTTACGAAGAGATGAAGAGGCTTCCTCAAGATAGGGCAGCTCCTTTTCTTCTAATTAATCCGTTTTTATTTATGTAACCAATAGAAATGGGCTTCCCTTCAGTCGGTTATTCGCAATTCAGTATATGAATTAGCGTTACAATTTATTACTAACCTATGAAAATTTGTACCGTCATTTATGTTTGTCTGACGGACATTTGCATGGCTACATCGATAAACACGTACACATCGTAGGTAAAGCTATACCAAGGCATACGACTTTCGTAATAAAACGTGTCTTCCTGCGTAAGAACTACATCACTGAATGTACAGTAGTCTTGGACAATAAGCACTGTGTGGCATATCTATGTTTTGCTCCATTCGGGAGGCGTGCACAGGTAGCATAGTGATTAACTTGACCGCCCGTGAAACGTAAGAGATCTGTGTTGGGGTCCCGGTCCGGCATAAATTATAATTTGCCCCCATTACATCATTCAGCTGATAGTGATTCATACTGACAACTGCAACTAAATTTCTTAATAACCTTTCACTGTCGTGTCCTAACATAGGAGAGAGGAAAGGGGAGTGTGGGTCAGTCCCGAACGAAAAGGAGTGACTGCAGAAAGACAAGTAATAGGGTAATAGGTATCTACTAGAGATGCAGATCGTGGGACTCGATAGGACACTTGTTTTGGAGACTTTGTGAAATGGAAATATACTATTACACTGAAACTAATCATTTAGAGAAGAAAAAGAATACATCTGTTGCTGCAGCAGAAGTCAGTGTCTAGGTTCCCTGGGGAATAATACAGCTATGCTTCCTAGCAGCATTTCACAGAAAGATGCACTCCCCGCAAGAAACAGACTGTCGTGGAGCTTACCCGAGGATGGTTGCCAACGACACGAATCCGGCACCCAACTTGCTCGATGGAAAATCTCGGCGTTTTCAAAAAATGTTCAAATGTTTGGTAAGCTTAAGGGACTTAACTGCGGGGTTATCAGTCCCTAAACTTACAAACTACTTATGAACTACTTACGAACTAGGACGGCACAAATATCCATGCCCGAAGGGGGATTCGAACCCCCGACCGTAGTGGCCGTGCTGACCGTGACTGGAGCGCCTCAGTCACCTCGGCCACCACGGCCGGCCTCGGCGTTTTAAAAGGTAAGTGTGGGTGCATTATTTTTCCCCAATTACCTGTACCTAACAATTCCCTATTGGCAACCTCTCCGAGACCTCTAGTGAACCACGTGACTGCTTTTGGCATTAACAAACTCCTTACTTGGTAGCAACGATGTTTAGCTGAAAGAAAAGTCACGGTGTTCCCCAGTATGGTTCAAATGTTTATAAATCTATGGGACTCAACTGCTTGGTTATTAGTCCGCAGTTTACAAACTACTTAAACTAAAGTAAACTACCCAAAGGTCACCACAAACACCCATGCCCGAGGAGGACTCGAAACCCCGACGGCGAACGACCGTGCTTACCGCAACACGGTGCCCCAGTGCGCACGGCTAGATCGCCGCGGCCCCAGTATGGTCAACAACACCAATTTTTATTGTCACTTGGTCCAGCCTTAAGCCCTCCCCAGATTGGGAGGGGGAGCTACTAACTAGCAGTTTTCTTTATTTACCCTTTCACTTTATCCTCGTGAACCCACTGACGTTGCCGTTCCCAGGGACGCGTATCGTCTTTGCTACGTACGTTAAAACGTGCCTGTTGGCAACCAAGTACTGGAGTAACATCTCACAACAGCGCCTAGACGCTGTATGAAGTTATCTGTTTATTGTCCGAAAGAGAACCCTCTACCCTGGGACGGTGGCTGAGGGCGGCTGCAGTTCGCAGTGCTATTTCTGTGCTGCTTATTTCCTGTGACCTAAATGTGTCCCGTTTAGCCAGTTATCTGCGATGGGCTCTATTTGTCAGCTTGGAGTGCGTCCCTTTGGCTTCACACAGCCTCTTAGAAAATCAACCCATGACATCACCTACGTACACCATCGTGTCTTGTAACTATCAAATACTGAGGGAAAAATATTTTAAACGATTATATTAAATCTGCTAACACGAGGCGCGTCCAGAAAGGAAGTTCCGTTTGGTTATACAAAACGAACGGGTACAGATACAGAAAAAATATTGATTGTACAAAAATCTACAACTGTTAAACTACTTTTCTACATAGCTTCCGAAATTTTGTAGGCAATTGTCATAGCATTGCACAAGGTTTTGTGTGCCTTTCTCATAGAATGTTGCCGCCTGTGTATTCAACCATGTGGTAACATGTTCTTTCAGCTCGTCATCATCGTTGAAGTGTTGTCCACCAAGGACAGATTTTAGGTGTAAGAAGAGGATTACTGTCAAAAGATTTTTTTTTTTTTTCACGATAATGCCTGACCTCACACACCGAATGTGACCAAACAATTCTAACGGAAATTTCAATGGGACCTGTTTGATCATCCTCCATACATCCCGGACGTCTCTCCTAGTGACTTTCATCTCTTCTTACACCTAAAATCTGTCCTTGGTGGTCAATACTTCAACGATGATAAAGAGCTGTTACCACATGGTTGAATACACAGGCGGCAACCTTCTGTGAAGGATGCATGCAAAAACTTGTGGCACGCTATGACAAGTGCCTACAAAATTTCGGCAGTTATGTGGAAAAGTAGTTTAAGAGTCGTAGAATTTTGTGCAATAAAAATTTTCTCTGTATCTGTGTACATTTTCATTTTATTACCAAACAGAACTTACTTTCTGGACGCGCCTCGTAGTTTATTATTGCTGGTTAGCAACTTTATTATGACCATTTAGAATGTAATTTGTTTATCATTTTGAAGCACACGACTGTTCGCATTGAGTTAGATATGCCTTTTAATGGCAGGTAACCTGAAGCCGCTATTATAATGACAGCTACACGTAGGCTAGCATTGCTTACGAAATGTTTCTCCAGTTCCCAGAGTATCCGTACAACCTAGTGGTGCCGGCGGCGGTGGCCGAGGGGACTAAGGCGCTCCAGTCACGGTCTGCACGGCCACTACGGTCGGGGGTTCGAATCCCCCCCTCGGGCATGGATATTTGTGCCGTCCTAGTTCGTAAGTAGTTCATACGTAGTTTGTAAGTTTCGGGACTGATGACCCCGTAGTTAAGTCCCATAGACTATACAAACATTTGAACATTTTGAACAACCTAGTGGTGTCACCGTGTACTCAAAGCTCTGATGAACTCACGACGAGACACGTGCCGTGGCAAATTATCGCTCTTCCTCTGCGAATACGACCCCATAAACTGTGCAGTTCCATCTCCTTCTAGGAGGTGCAGCATAATTTTACTTTCTTTTCAAGAGGTTTGCCAGTGGAACACGTGATGGAACGCAATGAACATCGCTAGATGGTGACTGTATTTCACTGCTCGCACTGCAGTTGACGTAACGGCCTTTTGTCAACCGCTTCAGCTCTCGCTTTACTCTTCTTCGTTGCGCAGTGAACCATACATTACTGTCGTTTAAGAGTACGAAGATAAAAGGTGTGAGGTGTAGATTCATCTTCATTCTAGGAAGTGTGAAGACACACAATCGGCCATTCGCAGCATAAGGTTTAAGAGTGCCGTCAGAATGGAAGCTAAATTACGCTATAAACGTAAGTGAGGCACTCGGGGAAATGTCGAGAGTCCACGAGGCGTGAGGTGACACTATTCGGTGCGATCACGTGAAACGTAGCAGGAGCAGCCCTTTGTAGTGGGGCTCCCCGCGTGATATCGACTGTCTGCTATCTGGTGGCTATTCGGCGTGGAACGCAATGCCGTGAATAGCAACGACATAAAAGCTGTCCGCGTGAGGCTCGTTCCATCGTAGCTCTCGGGCATATTTTTACACTGCATCAGCGAGAACTCGCCAATCCGCGCGTATCTCCGCGTTGTAACAGCAGCGATTCAGCCCACTATCTCTCGTCCCATTTCTCGCAAAACGATACATCAGGAAGAGTAGGGGGGAAAAAAGGTAATACTGCATGCGCTGCGTGGGGGAACGGATACTGGGAAGTGCAGCTGAGTTGAACAGGAAATGCTGTTAATGGCGGACGGATGTTCTGTGTTCGCTTCGTTGGGGGTTTTGATTACGAGTAGCTAATGAGAAATACGGAGGGCGTTTGGAAACGCTTATGCAGACGGTTACCTTAATTGACGTAAGCCGGAGAATGTAGAAATATGAACAATACGTGATTGCTGTTGTGGTTAATGGAGAACAGAGGCTAGTTCTTAATAAACGGCCCTGATCCTCCCAGTGACTATCGCTTACAAACTTAAATCTACTCAGAAACAAATACTTCCGTAAGAACTACAAACGAGCTAACCGCAGGAAGTGATGAAGATTTAGTCTCTACAACGCTGTACCGCTACAATATTTCAGTTTTCAACCTAACAAAGAGTTCAGACAAAAAGATGATAGAAGCCTTTGAAATGTGGTGCTACAGACGAATGTTGAAAGTTAGATGGGTAGATCACGTAACTAATGAGGAGGTGCTTAACCGAATTGGGAGAAAAGGAGTTTCTGGCATATCCTGACTATGCGAAAGGATACATTGGTGGGACACATCCTGAGACATCAGTGAATTGTTAACGTAGCATTAGAAGGAAGTGTGTGAGATAAAAATCGTAGATGGAGACCGAGGGACGAATACAGTAAGCAGATTCAAAAGGAAGTACGTTGCCGTTGGTATTCTCAGATGAAGAGGCTTGCGCAGGACAGGGTAGCGTGGAGAGCTGCATCAAACCAGTCTGCGGACTGAAGATCACAAAAACAACCAAACAATTTCACCCAGCTTTAAGCTAACTACAAGACTACATAAAATATTAAATTAATTTTAAATGCAAATGTTTGTGAGAATATATACAAGGTGTACATAAAGTCCAGGAACACATTCAATTATTTATTGCACAAGAATCAAACATTGTACAGATATCATATACATGTCATTTTGAAGAAGCACCATGAAAGTATTTTTTCATGTATACCGCAACAGCGTAGTCTGGTCATTTTTCGATAGTTAGCGCTAGTCGCAAACGCGTGAGTTCAGGTGTTATAGCCGGCCGCGGTGGCCGAGGGGCCTGAGGCGCTCCAGTCACGGTCTGCACGGCCACTACGGTCGGGGGTTCGAATCCCTCCTCGGTATATGTGGCGGTATATATGAAAGAAAACCTTCATGGTTTCTCTTCAAAATGACATATGTGTGATATCTGTACTATGCTTGGTTCTTGTGCGATAAATAATTGAATGTGTTCCCGGACTTCATATAAACCCTGTATAAGAGAAGTAAATTATTTGGGAAACAATTGACATTTGTCTATTATGTTCCAGACCATAGTCAAAATCGAAACTGAATGAATTACACCTGTTATCAGAATCATCATATGCGTACAGTTTTCCATGAATCAAGGGTACAACTGAAAGATCGACAACAGAAATGTTAAACGTGTCATTGTATTGATATAGCCAGACAGTAAAATACATGGCACAGAACTGTAGCAAATGCTGCGGTGTATGGTGCTGTTAATAATTATTTACATCAGTACAAATTATTGTTCTTGACACGTGTTCCCAATACAGCATGGATCTAGGAGGGAATGCAATGCGCGTCGCATGTCCTGTCGACATTCCAAACACGCTCCATACACGGGACGGACCACGGAGTGGCAAACTTCCAAGCCACTGGAAAGAGGCGCAGGTAAATTTCCTTGAGACGGAAAAGGTCTTTCCGATGCATCAGCACGGAATTAGGAAGCATCGATCATGCGAAGCTCAACTTGAACTTTTCTCTCACGATAGCTTGCGAGCTATGGATGAAGGGACACAGGCAGACTGCATATTTCTTGATTTTCGAAAGGCGTTTGACACAATGCCACACTGCAAGCGAAGATACGAGCATACGTAATGGGTACTCAGATATGTGAGTGTCTAGAAAACTACTTATGTAATAGTATCCAGTACGCTGTCCTTGATGATCAGTGTTCATCAGAGACTAGGGTATATTCAGGAGTGCCCCAAGCAAGTGTGATAGGACCGTTTTTATTTTCTGTCTGTATAAAATGATCTGACGGAGAGAGTGAGTTGCATTCTGCGACTGTTTGCTGATGCTGTCATTGGATGACTGTAGTAGGTTGCAGGCTGTCTTGGACCAAATTTCTAGATGGTGTGAGGAATGTCAGCTAGCTCTAAATGTAGAAAAATGTAAGGCGATGCAGATGAGTGGGATATCCACTCCCGTAACGTTCGAATACAGCATTAGTAGCGTGCAGCTTGAGAGTTGCATCAATTAAATATCTAGCCGTTTCGCTGCACAGATAAGGACAGTCGTGGGGAAGGTGGATAGTCGACTTCGATTGATTAGGACAATTTTGGGAAGATGTTACTCGTCTCTAAAGGCTACCACACATAAAACACTCATGGAGACCGGAACTAAAGGATATCCTTGCATTCTCTAACAAATTGCTTGTCATCTCTTTCTAGCATAAACAGTCTCCTAGCCTCCTTCACTGATTTATTAACTTTGGTAACCATTGTCGCTATGATGATATCATAGACAATGTCAGGCATACGACAAATTTTAATACTTTCCTGTTAATACAGCTAAAAAAAAAAAGGCAGGAATGTTTGTAGCTACAATGTATAAAATATTTCCATTGCTTGTGGGCTGTTGACTTAGCTGTTCAAGATATTATTCGGACAACTTGTTCAAAAACAAGACTGCTGGTTTGTACTACCTGCTAGTGAAACCATAGACGTCCCAATCAATACCGGATATGGTAATATCGGTGTTAATTTATAATACATGCTCCGGGTACCTTCGCGTTACTGGAAGTAGACCTTCTTTTAATGAGCCTAGAATTGTGACGTTTGAACCAAGGAGGAGGACGGAGGGTTAAAAACACTCGACTATTATTGTTATTCTCCTATACCTCTTATACACGTCCAGATTTCACACTCATACTTCAATCTCGCTAGAAACAGTATTTTTGTCGAATGTAATGAACACGTCCCCTCTTATTGTAGTTTATCTATCCTTCCGATATACATTCCACACTTCGCTAAATATTTCAGAGCTTCCTGCTTCGGGATTCAGCCAACCCTCACTGCCGAGCATTATGTGAGCAAGACAAATTTCCTTCAACGAAGTAAATTCGCGGAGGACGTTTCCAATAGTTAAAAAAAATCTACTTTTATATGTTCATCATGACCCCACAATTCATACTTCAGTGCCTGACAAATGATTCATCGAATCATTTTGGATTGTTTGCGACGCTCTAACACCTCATTGGTAAAACGAACACCTAAATCTTTCCGTTCGAGCTCTGATTTCTCTTATTTTGTAAGGATTATCATTTCTCTCTATATCGACAAGGGTTGACACAATATTGTCGTATTCGGAGGAGAAAGGTGGTTCACAGAAACATTGCATAATTATCTCGCCGCAACGAAAAATGCCTTTGATTCAGTGTTTTCCGTTCCAATTCTCGTATCATATCTGTGACACACAGACTCTCTCTCTCTATCTCTCTTATTGCTTGGTAATACAAAACTAGCTGCCATTCTTATTACTTTTTTGTTGTTCCTCCGAAATCATATCTGTCAAAATATCCCACACTCGCTACATTCTCCAGAACCAGATATGGGGCAAGTGCAGTGTATGCTGACACTCCAGTGCCTTTCTTATACGAGGTGCGTTCTACATCCACTACTACATACATACTCCGCAATTCACCCAAAGGTGCATCAGTGCCAATGTTGGTTACTTGCTTTCCTCTTCCGCTCCCATCCGTACGAGCTCTAGTCTCTGTGAGCTTGTCTTTGTGACCTATACGCGGAATCCCGCTTCTCCTCACCTCTCCGGCTCTAGCAATTTCTTCAACATTCTCGAAAAGAACCCCACCTTCCCTCCAATGACTCCCAGTTCCCCAAGCATTTCAGTAACACTCGCGGATTGATCAAATCTACCAGTTACAAACCTAGCCGCACGCCTCTTAACTGCCTCTACGTCCTCCTTTAAAACGATCTGGTGGGGATCGCAAACTCTTGAGGAATACTCAAGTTATAACACCTACGCTTTTTTCTCACAGTGACATGCAAACTGTGAATTTTCCGTCACTTCTCGCCGCAATCTTCCTGCAGCCGTAAGTTTTTTCACAGCCATTCGCGAATGTTCCATGGTCTCTGCGAACGCCTTTTTAGAAGTCTGCTTTGTCCACTCGAAAATCGCGCTTCGTTTCAGTATTGAAAAATTGTATCCATTTGTCATCCATTGTTGCAACTAACGAAAACACGTTGATGACGTCATCACTCTTCAACATTGTCTGACAACATGGCAGGCGCACAGCCTCATGATCGTCCGTCAGCTTTCGCGGCACCCAAATTAAGAACACTTTTCATATTTCAGGTCCTCAAGCAGCAATGTGTGCACACATCCCACGCAAGTGATAACATTGGAGGCGCTGTGTTCCACGGGCATTCGGCGATCCTCCAAAACAATATTTTCCACTCGTTCGATTATGTCGTCAGATGGGCTAATGCGAGGACGAGATTGTGTGTTGCAACAAGGCGTTGAGGCTTCTCTGATCTGTCTCATCTACGAACACACTTTGGGCACACCCCTGACGCCATCACCACAAGGTGCAGCGGTACGACCTCTTCTTACATGGGACTAAATACCAAATTTTTAATGTGTGAAAGAAATTCTATCGCAAAATAAGGAAACAAAGTGCCCATTTTCCTTCTGTTTGTGCCAATAAAATGGAGTGCACTGCGTGAGCGATGAGATGAGACAGCGTGATTGTTCTCGGGGATTGTCACCGAACTCACAAACTTTCCAGCTAGAAATCTGATATGAGAAAAATGTTAATTTTGGATTCTGGTCGAAAATCTCAGGGATGAATAGCGTTTACCTAAAGACAAGACAATAATCCTAGCATTCGTATGCAGCCATTGTCCTTTTCAACAATCCGTCTATCTGCCTCGGGTTTCTCACTAACTCCAATGTAATGGAAATAAATACTAAAATTAAAGTATCTGGCCTGATGGAAAGGAAGGTTACGTGAAACATAACCCAAACATGAAACACAAAAGTAATGTTAAATACAAAAACGTATTTTTACCAAACTCATTTCAGCATCCGCTAATTATGCAGGAAGACAGCAGATTGACAGCTAGAAGAAGGTAACAGTAGAAGGTGATTTCCCATTCAGTCATTCCATAGATATTTCAACAAAACAACTCTGGATTAAAAGAAATTTCGTAGCATATTTTCGCAAAAATATTTTACCATCACTTTAAAAATTCACTAAAATAGATCTGTACAGAAAGGAGATGGATGATAACATTAAATCTTAAAAAATAAGTTAAAGGGAAAAATTAAAAATTAACACTTTACTACCATGTAATTTAATATTAGACGTTACAATTTTATGTTTTAAATGCTTTTCTTGTTATTATAAAGCCACATTTCATGTCATCTACTGAGATTATAGCTACTTGTTTTGCTGCTCAAACAGTAAAATTTATCCACTACTTCCTGTCTTTCAGTGCTGATCTGATTATTTCACAACAACCAGATCCACATTGTATTCCATTACCCTTTATTTTTGTGGTTTCTGATTATCTTTAAAACCCTTTTCTAGACAGATCTTCAAAGTCGTCTGGTACCTCTAATAGAATTACAATGTCTTCGCAAACTTCTATCTCGTCTTCTACATTCCAGCTTTCTCCATGGATTCAATAACTGCATACTCCATGTACCTACAGTATAACATAAAGAACAGTCTAAATTTAGGGGACACGTAAAATATATGGTCAGAAGAGTTGGTTAAACTTTGAACTTTAAAATTTTTGCAAAGTTATCTATAATAGGATGCATCAATAAGATATCACATTTTTTTCTTGTGAACCTGAAGTATGAAATAATAATGATGCTTCCACTTTCAAATGTTATTTTCGAACCCAAATTCAGAAAATAAAAAGCTCTGTTAAGTTATAGAATTTAGGAAGCAGAAGATCTAATACTGTGAATATCGTCCCCTTACACATGTCAAACGATAGGAACGTGTATCTGAATGTTCATCCGACGAAAAACTTCTCTCTTTCCTGTGAAAGGAAGGTAGAAGCAGAGACGTCCGAACAGAAACTGAATGTCAAATTTCTGGCGCCGCGCCAACTGTCCCTGCGACGAAAATGCCCCTCGCGAACTTTCCTCTCTTACGCTTTCCGCAAGAGTAGCGGACTCGTCACCCAGAGAGGACATTTTGTAGCTCAAAGTTTGGCAGGAATTGTGCCTGCCATTTGAAACGTTCTCGATAGGAAGCGTTGCGGCAGTTACGAAAAAAAATGTGAGTTCTCTACTCTCGCATGAGAGTAACAAAAACGGCGAAGGGATAATGCAACCATTTTCTGAGAACGTTTTACAAATATTTTTAGTGTTCCATCGAGCCTAAGTACCATGACAAACGAAAACTGCACTAACCTGAACGAGACAGCAGGTAAATGCAAAGTGTTTAGCGCGCATGTGTAACCATAGAAAGATAAACGGTCATCATTACAGCCCAACGTTCCTAGAATATTGATTTACCTTAACCCTTCAAATTCTAAGAATAGTCTAATAATAATAATAATAATTTGGTTTTCTGTTCCATAGGACCCAACTGAGGAGTGAGACTCCATGGTCATGGAACAAGTCAACACATGAATTTTTACACAAGAATGGTAACAGAAAATTTTTAAGTAGTCCTATGTATACGACAATCTTAAGACAAAGTGAACAGAAAACAAGTAAATTAGCTTAATTGTTTAACTTTTCTAGGAGCTCCATGAGATAACTCTTCAATTTAGATTTGAAAGCGTGTGGGTTAGTGCTAAGATTCTTTAGTCCTTGTGGCAGCTTATTGAAAATGGATGCTGCAGAATACTCTACACCTTTCTGCACAAGTGTCAAGGCGGTGTGATGCAAATGTAGATTCGACTTCCGTCTTGTAGTCACCGAGTGAAAAAGCTAGTAACTCGTAGGAATAAGCTGATATTATAAACAACAAACGACTTACACCACATATTGCTCGAACCGCCCGTTTTTGAGACAGAAATATACTTTTTGCATCAGGCGAGTTACCCCAAAAAATAATGCCGTACGTCATAAGTGAAAGCGTAATAGACTACTTTTGGTGTTGAAAAATCACCTACTTCAGATATTGTTCTAATGGTAAATATAGCAGAATTCAGTTTTGGAGCAAGATCCTGAACATGGGCTTTCCACGACAGCTTACTGTCTATTTGAATACCTAGAAATTTGAACTGTTCAGTCTCACTTATCATGTGTCCATTATGTGTAATCAAAATTTCAGCTTTCATCGAATTATGTGTTTGAAATTGTAAAAACTGAGTTTTACTGTGATTTAACATCAACTTGTTTTCTAGAAGCCATTATTTGATACAGTGTCAATATTACGAGCAACATCCTTCACTACCAAGCTGGTATCATCAGCAAACAAAAATATTTTACAGTCACCTGTTATACTCGAAGACATATCATTTATATAAATAAGAAACAGGAACGGCCCCAAAACAGACCCCTGGGGCACCCTACACTTAATTGTGCCCCACTGCGATTGTAGGTCATAGCCATTTCCTACACTGCGGAGAATTACCCTCTGTTGTCTATTATTAAAGTAAGAGTTGTCTTTAGATTAGCAGCCGGAGTTAATTCGTTACGTCCACCACATATTTTTCAGCTAAAGCAATAGGCGATCTAATTTTAGAGTACAAAACTCATAGGTAAGAGAGGAAAATTCGCCTTGCTTTGAGTCAAACAATTAGTATTACTGCTGCAGCTCGAATGTAACTTTCTTCAGTATTTTTACCATCTGAAATAAGTGAAATCGCCTGCTGCAAATGTCTCCTTGCACACAGTTCCCGCATCACTTGCTCTTCAGATACATCCATCTCACTTCCGTCCTTAGCCACCTAATTCTTCCACGGTCCACCATTTATATTACTTTAATTTGGCTTCTGAGGCCTCTGCTTCAGATAATCTTTGAATCTTTATCATCAAGCCGAAATCTCTACTAAATTCTTCTTTCCATTTGGACCATTACGGACTTCGTATCATCATGTTTCTTCCGACCCTCAAAGTTGTACAGTTTTCTTTCATTCTCGCAGCTAATCTTTTTTCTCCTGTATGCATAATATTCGATTTTAGAAATCAGCTTGTTATAAATTTATAAATCAATGAAATGCTTGTGGTTATTTATTTTTAACTTTAACGGCCGATTTCGGGCGCTTGAGTGCCCTTCTTCTGGTCTATTTTTGTACAGTTGCTTAATGAATGTACGTGCTAGTAGGAGAATCAACGCTAAGTGCACTCCTACTAGCATGTACATTCATTAAGCAACTGTAATGAATGTACGTGCTAGTAGGAGAATCAACGCTAAGTGCACTCCTACTAGCATGTACATTCATTAAGCAACAGTATAAAAATAGACCAGAAGAAGGGCACTCAAGCGCCCGAAATCGGTCGTTAAAGTTAAAAGTAAATAACCACAAGCAACTGGTTGCTGCATTTCATTAATTTATAATTTGAACAGTTGCTGAAATAGATAAAATACTTTACTTATAAATTTATGTTCATAGTATTCGCAGTATTCTAAAATGACAAATAACAGCTGTATCTGAAGGTAAATCTCCCCTGTAGAACTAACATCGTTGCAGTCAGTAAGTGTAATTACGTGTTTTATTGGTGGAATACAAACAACCAATTCTTCATCAAGAGTATATTTATGTAAGGAAAATTTCCGAAAAATATTCTCCTTTCTTACTTGTAATGGACAGCATCCTTCCTATCTAGCTATACTGCTTTTGTTTTCTTATACTTCTATAAGTAGTAACTCATTTTCTCCTCGTTATTAGATCCAATACTCTTTTCAATGTACGTGAATGACGTGTCATCTGTTTCGTACTTTTGTAAATACCGCAAGTATGCCAATGACCTACAGTTGTATCGAAGTGCAAAACCAAGAAACCCCAAGACAGCAAACGAGAATTTCAGTATTGACCTATGCTCATTATCTAAGTGGGCGCAGAATACAGGATTTAAGCTCATTCCAAGAAAAACAGAAGATATTCTGGTAATTTGTACTAGGCTCATTAACCAGAAATATCGCGAATATCGCGAATAATTAACATTAAATGGCACAAATATCTATTTTTCGCCCTCGGCAAAAAGTCTGGGACTAATAATAGAAGACAAACTAAATTGAACTGAGCACACAGCTGCAGTATGTAAGAAGGCATCGGCATCTCTTCATGCCCTACAGAAATATAAGGAGCACTTTCCTCTAGACCTTGAAAAGAAACTTGTACAACCTCTTATAATCCCAATTATTGATTACGCAATGTTGTCTTGCAAGATCTTTCTTGGGAACCTCCTGACGTTTGTAGTTAATCATAAACGCCTGCGTTCAATATATATGTAACATCAGTCGCTTTTTTTTTTTTTTTTTTCACCTTCTTATAAGCAGCTATCCTGGCTCCGCGCTGTGAAGCTCACAGATTTTTATACACTGTTTCTTTAATTCTCTTATCAACGTACACTGCCCCTTATATCTTTCCTCGACCTTACCACCCTTGTATGAACAACATAGCAGAAATACAGGTTCCTATCAATTCTTTTTGTTCCTTTCTGTTCCTTTCAGTTAGCGGCTTTCTCGAACTCCTTTCCAGTAGTAGGCACCAGACTCAGGTACAACCTCCCTCACTATATCAGAGAACCGATAAGACTGCTAGCTTCAAACTACATTTAATGAAACATCTACTAAAGCAATAATAACGCCACTATCTGTTCCCCTAAGTTATTGTTATAACTTCATATCCAGAACTCCTCCCAGATATTCTCCGATTGACATTGCTCCCGCCAGGTTCAACTTTCTTAACTTCCTTCTATCAGAATTCGCACAGTCATAATCAATTTCTGCATAATCAAAGGAACATTTCGTATGTGCCATATCAATGTTGTTATTTCCATTATTACGCCGACAACAGAAAAAGCTGTCTGAGTAGTACTACTAGTATTAATCTTATTACAGTGTAGCAATACTATTTATTTAAATTCTTTTTATATTCAATCCACTTAAATTAGGTTATTAATATCTTATTACTCGTTTATTTGTTAAAACCACTATTATAGTAAATGTAACTCAGACCTAAAAAGTTCTGTATGTGTAAAATCCTGGTCCGATGTAATGTGATTTGGCTAAATAAATATGCTTTTCTTCCTACAACTACTCTGGGTTTGAAATTTTTATTTTGGCCGTCATAAGTTTTTTACGGCTTACGTAACAAAATTAATCTACTATTTACGACTCATTTCGCAGTTTAATCCTTCCTCATCGTCTAATTTGTTTCTATTACATCTACATCTATATACAGGCTTCACAATCCACCCAAAGGTGCGTGGCGAAGGGTATTTATTATCATTACTAGTTACTTGCTTTTTTCTTCCACTCCCATTACAGAACCAGAGAAAAACGAATGCTTGTATGCACATGTACGAAACCTAATCTCTCTGATCTTATCTTTGTGCGAAATGTAGGTTGCCGACTTTAGAATCGTTCTGCAGTCCACCTCAAATTCCGGCCCTCTAAATTTCTTTAACAGTGTTTCTCGAAAATAACTCGCTTTCCCTCCAGCGACTCGCATTTGCGTTTCCGAAGCATTTCAGTAACACTCGGGAATTGATCGAACCTGCCAGTTACAAACCTAGCCCCGCGTCTGTGAATTGCTTCTTTCTTCGCTTAAACCGATCTGGTTGGGATTCCAACACTTGAGCAATACTCAAGACGGGGCCACAAAAGCGTTTTATATGCGGTCTCCTTTACAGACGAATTACCGGTTGATCAAAAAGTCAGTATTAATTTGAAAACCTAATAAATCACGGAATAATAAAAATAGAGAGGTAAAAAATGACACACATGCTTGGAATGACATGGGGTTTTATTAGAACTAAAACAAAACAAAAAAAATGTCCAACATGACGCTGGATAGCAAAACGTCAGTGACTGTGCATGAAAATCGTGTATAAAAGGAGCTCTAATGAGAAAGAGAATCAGATGCACCAGCAGTCGCAGCATGTTGACGTTACCTGAAAAGGCGCTTTTAGTGAAGCTGTATTATCAAAATGGGGAATGTGTTAGTTCATCGTTACGATCCTATCGCCATAGGAAGGGGATTCGAACGGGTAAAAGTCCGTCGACAAATGCAGCTGTGGTGAAAATGATTTCGAAGTTCGAAGCCACGGGTTGTTTAGACGGTAGACCCCGCAGTGGCCAACCGAGCACAAGGCGTAATGCTGCTGAGACAGTTCAGAAAGAAATGGAGACTGTAGCGGGTTCGTCTATGCATGGGGAAGTCAGCGCTCATGCAGTCGCACGTCGCACCGGCATTCCATACACTACTGTTTGGTTGGCAGTTAGGCGTACCCTCCGATGCTATCCTTACAAAATCCATCGGCATCATGTACTGTTACCTAGCGATTTAGTGACGCGAAGGTCATTTGTGGTGTGGGCGTTTCAAAAGATGACGGAAGATGACGATTGGTTGAGTAACGTGCTGTGGAACGCCGAAGCTCATTTCACGCTCCTAGGGTCTGTAAACGCCAGCATCGACTAAAACAGAGGTGATATCGGGCGTTCCACAGGGTAGTGTTTTTGGTCCTCTGCTGTTTCTTATTTACATAAATGATTTGGGAGAAAATCTAAGTAGCTCTCGTAGGTTGTTTGTAGATGACGCCGTCATTCACCGTATAGTAAAATCATCTGAAGGTCAAAACGAACTGCAGAACGATCTGAATATCACTGTGGTGTAAAAATTGGCAATTGAATCTAAATAATGAGAAGTGTGAAGTCGTCCACATGAGTACGAAAAGAAATCCGGTAAACTTTGTTTACAAGATAAATCAATCAAAATTGAAGACCTTAAACTCCACAAAATACCTCGAAATTACTATTATTTCAGACTTAAACTGGAAAGAACACGTAGATAATGTCGTGGAAAGGCGAACCATAGACTGCGTTTTATTGGTAGAACTCTAAAAAGATGCAACAGAACTACTAAATAAACTGCAAACACTACGCTTGTCCGCCCTTTTTTGGAGTATTGCTGCCAAGTGTGGGATCCTTATCAGTTGGGTTTGACGGAGGACATCGAAAGAGTCCAAAGAAGGGCAGCTCGTTTTGTATTGCCACGATACAGGGGAGACAGCGTTACGGAAATGATACAGGATCTGGGATGGGAATCATTACAACAACGGCGCTTATCGCTGCGGCGTGGGCTACTTACGAAACTACAATCGCCAACATTCTCCTCCGAATGCGAAAATATATTGTTGACTCCCACTTTACATAGGTAGAAACGATCATCAGAGCTCGAACAGAGAGATTCAGGTGTTCTTTCTTCCCGCGTGCTATTCGAAAATGCAATGGGAGGTAAATAGTATAATGATGGTTCGATGAACCCTCTGCCAGGCACTTAAATGCGATTTGCTGAGTATCCCGTGTAGATGTAGATTACTTAAGTAATGTAGATTCACATATTTGGGACTTATTCCATCAGCTCGTACCTCCGTTACCAGTGTACAGAGCGGCAACGTGTCAAACGCCGTCCGAAAACCTATAAATGTGCATTCTGTCTGTAGCCATTCATCCAGAGCTCGCAAGATGTCATGAGAGAAAAGGGCAAGCTGAGTTTCTCACTATCGATGCATCCTAAAGCTGTACTGATGTATGGACAGAAGCTTTTCCGTATCAAGGAAATTTACTATATTAGAAGTGAGAATATGTTCAAGAAATGTAGGGAAGGGAAGCTCGGTGTTTAACATCCCATCGACAGCGTGGTCATTAGAGGCGGAGTTCATGCTCGGAGTTTTGGGAAGGAATGGGGAAGGAAATCGGCCGTGTCCTTTCAAAGGAACCATCCTGGCATTTTCCTGGAGTGATTTAGGGAAATCACGGAAAACCTGAATCTGGATAGCCGGAGGTGGATCTGAACCCCTGTCCTCCCGAATGCGATTCCAGTGTCTTACCATTCCCCCAACTCTCTCGGTATCAAGAATTGCACAGCAGATATTGCATTACACTTGCTAAAGTTCATCTTATAGTCCACAAGGGTTCGCAAGTCGATTCCGTATTTCTTGATTTCCAGAAGGCTTTTGACACCGTACCTCACAAACGGCTTTTAATTAAATTGCATGGTTATGGTATATCGTCCCAAATTTGCGATTGGATAGGCGATTTCCTGTCAGCAAGGACACAGTTTTAGTAATCTATGGTAAAGCATCGACTAAATCAGAGGTGATATCTGGCGTTCCACAGGGTAATGTATTTGGTCCTCTGCTGTTCCTTATTTACGTAAATGATTTGGGAGACAATCTAAGTAGCTCTCGTAGGTTGTTTGTAGATTTAGATTCACCATGTAGTAAAATCATCTGAAGTTCAAAACCAACTGCAGAACGATATGAATAAGATATCACTATGGTGTAAAAATTGGCAATTGACTCTAAATAATGAGAAGTGTGAAGTCGTCCACATGAGTACGACAAGAAAACCGTTAAACTTTGTTTAGAAGATAAATCAATCAGAATTTAAGACCTTAAACTCCACAAAAACCTCGAAATTATTATTATTTCAGAATTAAACTGGAAAGAACACGTAGATAATTTCGTGGAAAGGCGAACGAGAGACTTCGTTTTGTTGGCAGAACCTTTAAAAGATGCAACAGAACTACAAAAGAGACTGCATACACTACGCTTGTCTGTCATTTTTTGGAGTATTGCTGCCAAGTGTGGGATCCTTATCAGGTGGGTTTGACGGAGGACATCAAAAGAGTCATCAAAAGAATCAAGAGAGAAGAGCAGCTCGTTTAGTTTTGTCACGATACAGGGGAGACAGCGTTACGGAAATGATACAGGATCTGGGATGGGAATCATTACAACAACGGCGCTTACCGCTGCGGCGTGGGCTACTTACGAAACTGCAATTGCCAACATTCTCCTCCGAATGCGAAAATATATTGTTAACTCCCACTTACATAGGTAGAAACGGTCATCAGAATAAAATAAGAGAAATAAGAGCTCGAAGGGAGAGACACAAGTGTTCTTTCAAATGTTCCCATGTATAGCTTATGGGACTTAACTACGGGGTCATCAGTCCCTAAACTTACAAACTACTTATGAACTAGATAATCCTAAGGACGGCAAAATATCCATGCCCGAAGGGGGATTCGAACCCCCGACCGTAGTGGCCGCTAAGACCGTGACTGGAGCGCCTCTGTCCCCTCGGCCACCGCGGCCAGCTAAAGTGTTCTTTCTTCCCGCGAGCTATTCGAGAATGGAATGGAAGTTAAATAGTATAAAGGTGGTTCGATGGACCCTCTGCCAGGCAATTGAACGTGATTTGGAGAGATGTAGATGTAGACTGTCAGTAAACTATGCTCTCCGTTCTGTTGCTCTTGAAGGTCTTTTTTGTCTCCGGCAGTGCCGACAGTGCTTTTGCTTTGGTTGGCAGCTATAAGAAGGGCGAGAGCCTGGGCGCGTCCCTCGATATTTTGCACATTAGGAGGCGTCGGCTGGCGGGAGGCCAGTTTTCGGTCTTACCTGCTGCCGGCTAAATGATAAATTGTGCGCGCCGGCCGAATGAATGTGGGCGTGCAGACAGCCGCATTCACGGGCCCGCCCATCCATCACGCCGGCCAGCCATGCAGCCGTCGGCCGGCGTGTAACGTGTCATTACGCCGCCTCATGCGTGCTTCGCCCAAGTTGGCCGCTCCGGATCCGCAACCACTTTTCACCGTCGAAAAACTGCGACGTGCGCCTAGCGGTCATCGCCGCAGAAAAGTTTGACGCGTGTGTAGATCGGCGGCCGGTCAGTCTGCTGCGCTAAAAAAAAAAATGTTAAAATGTTTGTAAATCTATCGGACGTAACTGGTCATCAGTCCCTAGCCTTACAAACTACTTAAGGGTGTGGGGCGGGGGCCATATGCGAAACGCATACTCTCCTGTTCAAGCAGGAGGACATCCTGCCATTCTCAAGGCACAACTGCACTCAAGGAAGCAATGTGCAAACGTATTTAATACCTCGGTTTGAAAAGGGTAAACAAGGAAGATAACACACACAGTATAAGTCACACCAGAGTCAACACAACCAAAGATGACCAAACATCAAAAATATCGATAGTGACTTAATCAACAGGTGAGGCAGCATTAATTTTATCCCTCTGTTCTTTGACGAGAGACAGAATGGAGAATGGAATACAACAACACGGAGATCCTGGCAGGCACCTCCACCTATTGGGATAGTGTTATTAAGGAAGCTGTTGAAATTAAACTAGCAAGCGACCTTATAAACAGAGATGGTGGTTTTTGTTTAAATTCTGCTTGGAATCCGGCACTGCCTCTCGTCAAAAAACAGAGGGATAAAATTAATGCTGCCTCACCTGTTGATTAAGTCACTATCGATATTTTTAATGTTTGGTCATCTTTGGTTGTGTTGACTCTGTTGTGACTTGTACTGTGTGCGTTATCTTCCTTGTTTACCCTTTGCAAACCGAGGTATTAAATACGCTTGCACATTGCTTCCTTAAGTGCAGTTGTGCCTTGAGAATGGCAGGGTGTCCTCCTGCCGAAATATCGGCGGTTGTCGACGACGTCACCCGGCAGCATACCCGTAAGTTGTTTGAACATTCATTACGCCGGGTAAAGTTAAAGTCTGGCATACTCTCCTGTTATCAAATGTGTGCCTAAGATACTGAAAATAAACAAGTAAATTTTTGTATGGTGATTATCAATAGCGCAAGCTACTTTAACTTCACTTTTCAAAAATTTTACTCTAATTTTGAAATTATTACAGAATTATAAATTTTAATACATATACAATCATTCATGTTCTTTTTCCTGGTAACTTATTTAACCAATCACTACCAAAATTTCACCGTGTTATGTTTACATCCATACAAATAATAAAACAAAAATGTTCAAATGTTGTAATTCTATGGGACCAAACTACTTTGATTGATTGATTGATTTTGTCAGGGAAGCCAAAACAGTTTTGGTCCAACCCGCCACTGCCCACACCGAAACTAATTTTATTGTGCGGTATCACTCCCTGTATATCTAGTAAAGCCAACCAATGCCCTTGAACAGTGAAAGGAGTCCCTTTACCAGTTCTTTATTAGACACAATTTCTTCGGGTCTGATTGTCCCAAATATTCTGTGCCTTTTGCTCTCCAATGCAGTGCAGTCGAAGATTAGATGTGATGCAGTTTCATCACCATCATCACATATCCTACATTTAGGGTCCAGTTCTTACCATTGTATGTAGGTGTTTATTGAAATTCCCATGGCCTGTCAGCAATCCAACCATGAGTCTAATCTCTCTTCTGTTCGAGCCCAGGATTACAGAGCTTCTTTCAAAACATGGCTTTGACATCATTGCCTTGCCAAGTTTTTATTTATCGACCTTCGCCCAATATTCTACGTGCTGTCTTCTGAGCCAGTTACGTAGCTCCAATTTGATCATTGCCTTGGTCTTTGTCAGGACAGTTTCCGGTCCAATAAATTGAGTCTCTGTCCCCATCCTGGTTTATCTGTCGGCATGTTCGTTGCCACTGATCCCCGAGTGGCCAGGGACCCACAATAGGTATACCCTATTGCTTTCGCCTAGGTCCACCAAAACCCTGTGACATTCTGCAACAATTTCAGATCTTGTTGCAGTAGCTGCCAGTGATCTCCGGGCTGTCTGAGTGAATAGATGTAGATGCTACGGCCTTTGTAGTCTTTGTAATCTCCTCCACACACGCCCTAATGCCAGTGATTTCGGCCTGGAATACTGAGGCTAGTTTCTCTAGAGAGATGACACCCTCCAGTCTTGGCTGCACCCCGTATACCCCGGCCCCAAAGCCTTGGTCTGATTTCGACCCGTCAGTGAACCAGACAATGTCTCCCGTACGGTGTCGAACTGTTTTCTCCCACTGCTCCCTTCTTGCAATTTTTGAAGCAGTATGGGGTTATAATATAGTCGACCGGAAACTACTTTGGTCATAAGTCCCTAGACTTACAAACTACTTAAACTATTTTAAACTAACCTAAGGACAACACACACATCCATGCCCGAGGGAGGAGTCGAACCTCCGACGCGAGAGGCAATTAAACAAAGACAATTTTGAATACCTTTACCAGATATTAATTTACAATATTTTACATATTTGTGGAGGAAACCGGTGTAATTTTTTCAAATAAATTTTCTATACATATCAGCTTAAACGGAATATTTCAATATTTAACTCTGTGTGTTTGTTTATTGCATTATGAGAAATGTATGAACGAAATATAAAGGCATTGTGTCACAAATGTACTGGAGCAAAGAAACATAATTGTCAGAATACATAGTTTCCGGGAAAAAGAATTTAAAGATCAGTCATATTTCTGAAATTATACCGTCTCAGAATGTTATAAGACAGTACTCAGCAACTTCTCTGTTCTCAAGACTTGTCCTGCAACTACTTTCCTTTTGCCTTGTTTATTTTATAAGGTCCTGCATAGATATTTCACCTCTTAAAAATGGGTAGAGTGAATGCACCATCTCTGAAGGTCGAAAGCAGTAACAATCATCAGAAACAATAACAGCGTCATATGTAGCAATCTTGACAACTGTATATGATGACAGTGTTGTCTTGGGCCATCGCGTTCAGAGACGCATTCAGATTGCGTGTTTTGCCATGGACACACTTCCTTAGTAGTTCAGGAATGCATTCATGATACATTCAGGAATACATTTCTTGTGGGTGGGGGAAAAGTGACCCTCTGGGCCTGCCGTCAGTAATTCATTATCATCTCCCGAACCTATGACAACGGTGGTGACATATTCAGTATCCCACACAACAAATTTATTATTCCTTCTATTCCGAAACCAATATAGCTTAGTCCAAATGACAGTCACAAAATTGATTCATTGAAGCATTTATGTTTTTAGAGTACAAATCAAAACAAATAATTCCACATTGCAGAGCTACCGATAGTAAGCTGATCTGTGATCTCCAAAGAGGCCAGAGTAATACCACAGTCTAACATATACAGTCGCGACACTCACTGCTGTGAAAGTTGTTACCAACTGACAGTTGCAACGACACTAGCGCTCCTAGCGGTGAGCAAGCCGCCGAAGGAGTGATGTTTGTTTATAATTATTTCCGTACGTAATTAAAGAAACAATTTCTAGAATTTATACGTTACAAGCATTACTAAAATATCAAGAGACATACGTAATCAGGAAATTAATGTAAAAACAGCCGAATTTCACTGAGCCAGTTGTATAAAGAACGACTTCGTCATGAAGAAATACTTACGAATATTGCAGCATGTTCCGCTAAATGTAAGTATAATATAAACATAAGACAAACATAAATTTTTATTACGGTCTCTTTTTCTATCACAGGCAATTATTTTACGCTTATTGATTCTGTATGGAGTCTAATGATTCGCTCGCTTTTACACTTCACTCATCTTTCTTATACGTGCATATGCTTTTGAGTATAATTATTGTAACTTAAAAAGCCTGTGTTTGAACGTATGTGGTTCAACTGTAGCAACAATTATGGAATTCGTTTATTCTTTGTTGGGAAACTGAGTTATTGCTTTTGCCGTTTTATTGCCACATCTATCACCTTTTCATTCAGCTACAGCTGTGGTGTCTGATTTGCTCCGTTAAATACTCTAGTTATTGCATTCTATATTCGTTTCCTATGTACCACGCTCACCGGTTTTAATGAAATTGTAGGGAAGAAATCGTAACGTTGCTGAGTAGAAAAGTGACGTCTTTCTGCCAGACAGCAGGTCTTCTGGTGTTTTCTGGGAATAAATGGAAATGGTGGATTATAATAAAAAGGGAATAAAAATTAAATTAAAACAAAAAGAATTAGAACGACTATAAGGGTGAAGATGGGCGGAGAATTAGAACGACTATAAGGGTAAAGATGGGCGGCTTCTTCGTTATAAAAAGAAGACGATGTTACCTTCAGTAAGTACCATCTCGATGTGCAATGACGGTACGTCCGGGATTTGTAATCAAATATTATACAATTAAAGGTACACACCGTCGTGATCGGGAATTGGACGTATTAAAATCTGTTATTATGCAGTGGGCCATGTGCTAAATTTCAGTTGTGGGCACCACGTATGCGGTTGACAAGAATGTAACATAAACGAAAAAATATTTGGACTTCGTTTTAAGAAATAGCTATACAAATTCGACTGCAGGTCCTGTAATCCTCACTGTCTTTTATGTAGGAAATATTGGAATATAAAAAAGCAATGAAAACGATTTAAAAATTACTGCACTGATAATTATTAGCCGTAATGACGTCCAATTCCTTCACACTTCAAGTTCACGCCACTCGAGTGAAAAAGGACAGTTAAATGAAAAATGACTGCCATTTAAAATTTTATATTGATGTATTTCAATTTAAAAATCATAATTTCCAGGAGCGGCACTATACTTACACAAAATTGAGTATGACCAGGGGAGAGTTGCATCGCATACGTCTTATCTCCAGAAAGGCGATACGAAGACAAAAAAAAAGTTAACCGCTGTTCCTTCTCTCCCGCAGTAACACAAGGGAAGGTGGATCACAGATAATTTAATAGGATAGAAAGAAAAAGGATCTTTGCCCTATTGGAAATTTCTCTGATTCATGAAATTAATTATTTATTTATTTATCTACGATTTATATAGTGTCGTTTCAGTACCCTAATGAAAAAGTATGTTAAAATTAATATAAATTTTAATTCAATGCTTCACATCTATCAATAATGTCTTTGACATATTTGAGACGTAAATCCGTCTCAGGGATTATTTATTCATATTAATAAATAATACTATTCGCACTAGTCCAAGAACGTATTCATAAATGTAGCTTGCCGACCGCTTGGAGCGCTGCCGTCGCCGTGTATAACATAAATCAGTGGGAGTGTCATGACTGTATTTGTTAGACTGTGGTAATACATCAAAGCATTTTTGTGGTTTTGTTGGAAGATTTGCTTGCGAAATGCACATAATAATTATGAAGATAGATTAAGGCAACAGAAAAAGTTGCGACTGGGGGCGTGGACGGAAAACATCAAGCAACGTATACATAAAATTTATTTATTTATTTATTTATTTATCTTATTTGCTCATATCCATTGCAACTTATAAAGTCAAACTTTGGAATATAGTTGTAAATAGATTTCACTATTAAATGCACCCAAAATAAAAAAGACATTTTTGTCAGTTAACCACACATCCCCCCTTAAACTAACTCATGCTGAGGAAACAAATACGCCGATGCCTGAAGAAGGACTCGAACCTCCGAAGGCGAGCAGCGGTGCGCTCCGCAGCTAGGCGCCTCAAACGCTCGGCCACCCCCCCCCCCCCTCCCCGGCTGTTGCGCCAACGTTGTCCTCCAGCCTTACAGGTTTACGAGGCTCAACAGCACGGCACAGAACTGATACTCGTTCCGCTCCATTCCACTCTACAGTTATCTTAACCATTTCCTGTTACACGTATCTCATCGGAAATATACCCACCACATTCCACATATACAGGTTAACCAATTGTTTTTGAAGTGAACCCTAGCAATGCCAAGGGGGAGAATGTGGTACATTATGCCTATTTTCTGAAAGTACTGACGCTCGAATCATTATGGGTAGCTCGTTAAAACCAGAAATAAATTCACCAGAATTTTTTACAGGGGATCAAATGGTTTCAGAAAGGATGCATTAAATAAAAAAAGCGCTGGCGTATTTTTTGCTGTCACAACTGGCTTATCTCGTAGCGAAACTGAACTAGATACATCCTCTGAGTTGGTATGGATAGAGGTTATACCTGACAACTGGAATAAATTAATAACTCAGACGATTCGATTGCAAAAATGGTCAAAGAAAGAATGGGGCAAGATTTATAGACGTGCCGAAAGCATACAAATTTAATTGGTGGCGACTTTAACTTACCCTAGATATGTTGGCAAAAATACATGTTCGAAAAGGGAGGCAAACATAAAACGCGGTCCGTAATTGTACTAAATGCATTTTCCGAAAAATATCTTGAGCAATTAGTTCATGAACCCACTAGCAAAGTAAACGGTTATCACAACATGTTTGACATACTAGCAACAAATAATTCGGAGCTCATAAAAAGTATCAAAACAGGTACAGGGATTAGTGAACACAGACGTCGTAGCGATACTCAGTATCGAAATTCCCAAATCCTCCAAAATTAGACGAAAAATTTATTTATTCAAAAGATCAGATAAACGTTCAATTAACGCTTTTCTGAGTGACAATCTCCAGTCTTTCGAAAGTAAAAATGTGAGTGTATATCAGATGTGGCTTACATTCAAAGAAATAATATCAACAGCTATTGAAAGATTTTAACCGAACAAATTAACAAAACAGGGTTCTGACTCGCCGTGGTACATCAAGTAGGTTAGATCACTCTTGCAAAAGCAAAGGAAAAAATCGTACTGACGTGTTCTACGGCCCACTTTAAATTTGTAGGTTTATCATTTTTTGTAAGTATTTCGGACAAAAATAATAATGTAAATAATAAAAAATTATAGTGATACGATCACGACTCTACTACTGTGATAATATCTATGCACCCAAAACGTAACTCTTTTAGGATAAAAGGAGAAAAAATATTGCATCACAATCCAACACGCTACCCACTACACTACAGCGAACAATTACGAAATTCGTCCATTATTTTCGTACTACTGATTTCAGTTGTTAACTGATGCTAATATGGCATTTTAGGCACTAGATTATCATTTGTCGTACGAAATAACGACGTATTTTTGTTAATTCTTCAGTGCGCCGTTGCTTTGAAATAACAAGGCGTACGTTATAATAAGAAAATCATCAAATACGCAACGCAAGATGGCGTATGCCAGAGAGAGCTCTGGGCGTGGAATGTCACGTGACATCTTCGAAAGGCTGGTTTTCGTAAAATCAAATGACTGTGTCAAATCGTCGTTATTTTTGCAAATATCTCTCAAACGATACGAGATATGATGAAAACATAAGAGAGCAAAGTTGTGGAAAATTTACTCCTCTACAAATTCGGTTATTCAATTTTCGTGTCAGATGAACGGTTCGTTTTCAATTACAATAATATTACAAACGGCTTTATTTGGTATTACTGTCGTATTTTTTGTCTGAAAATTTGAAAAAGGGAGGTTCTGGTCTCTGGCGGCCTATAAATATAAAATTTGTTGCTGATCGGTTGAACAGTTCGTCTTAAAAAGTGGGAACACGTTACAGACTGACAGACGAACAGACAGACAGAAGTCCCAAAATCGCCGTTATTTTTGCAAATATCTCTGAAACGATACGAGATATGAAAAAAACATAAGAGAGCAAAGTTGTAGAGAATTTTCTCTTCTACAAATTCGGTTATTCAATTTTTGTTTCAGATGAATGATTAAGCCGTTATTTTCATTTAAATTTCAGGCTGTCAAAAAACGATCGCAAAGGCCCACTTTTAGTGTTACTACCGTAACACCGCAAATTTTTAAACAGACAGAAAAGCTCCAAAACTGGCAATCTTATACAGAAACTCGAAATTTAGCTCGAACTTCAATTACTCAGGTGGCGTAAATGGCAAAGGATCTCTAATCGATTTCATATTTTTAGACTTCCGACTTTTAACACTCACTGTACAGAAGCGTCTTCTAATCAAATTGCATTTTTATGGAATATCACCACAATTGTGCGACTGAATTGGTGATTTCCCGTCAGAAAGGACACCATACGTAGTAACTCACGGAAAGTGATATTTGGCGCTCGCTAGGGAGGTTTCATCTTACAAAAGATTTAGGAGACAATGTAAGCATTTCCCTTAGACTGTTTGTGAATGATTCCCTAATTAATCGGTTAGTAAAGTCACCAGAAGATCAAAAGCAATTACAAAATGATTTAGATAAGTTATCTACATGGTGCAAAAATTGTCAGTTAACTCTACATAAGTCATCCGTATGAACAGTAAAATAAATTCTTTAAACTTCATTTACACGTCAATCAATCAAATCTAAAGGCCGTAAATTCAGCTAAATTCTTAGGAATAACAATTACGAACAACTTAAATTATAAAGAAGACATTGCAAATTTTGTAGGGTAGGCGAATCCAAGGCTACATTTCAATGGCAGAACACTTAGAAGAAGTAACAGTTTTACTAAAGAAACTGCCAACACTACAGTTGTGCGTCCTATTTTATAGTATTTCTGCGCATTGTGGGATCCACACAAGTGGGACTGATGGAGGATATAGAGAAATTTCAGAGAAAGGTAGCACGTTTTTCATTGTCGCGATATAACGGAGAGAGTATCACGAATATGATGCACGAGTTGGTGTCATTAACAAAAAGACATTATTCATTTGCGAAACTTATTTCACCAACTTTCTCTTCCGAATGTGAACATATTTTGTTAGCACTCACCTACATGGGGAGTCATGATCATTGTAATAAAATACGAGAAATCAGATCGAAAACGGAAAGATTTAGGTGTTCTTAATCCCGCGCGCTATTAGAGAATGGTTCGGTAAAGAAATAGCGTAAAAGCGGTTGGATGAACCCCCTGCCATGTAGACTTGCGCATAGTAGTTCGCGATCGGGAGCGCTTACTTAAGTTCGCGACTCTGTCGCGAACTAGTTCGTTCTTTTAGTTCGTCCGCTCCCAGTGATCAGTGATGGCTGAGCGGCATGGTTTGCACATGGAGGTGGAGGGAGAAGTTGCCCCACCTAGCTGCTTCATGCGCTTGCTGCTTGAGCCGCTAACGATTTCACGCAAACTAAAAGAAACAGTTTGTGGATAATTTCTCGTGATTAGAGTTATCTCTATATCTTGGCATTATGGAATTTATTAGTCAGATATTGCAGAGTGCAGAATACTTCAAAACAGAAATTTTGTAGCACTTAACTATGTAATCTAACAGCCAGACGCTCAACTCGAAATGGCTCTCATCAGCAGAAGGCAAACACGTGATTTTTATTCTGCTGCGCGCCCTCTCGCTATTGCCCGTCGGTCTTCGTAAAGAATCCAAGAAACTAAGAAGCGAGATACGTATGGCATAATAGTTAGCGACCGGTAACGCATGTTTTAGTTCGCGACCGATTGCACATATTTTAGTTCGCGACCGATCGCGCATATTTTAGTTCGCGACTGGTAGCTCGACCGCGAAGAAGGTCGCTCTTTTTAGTTCGTCCACTCTTTTTAGTTCGTCCGCTCTTTTTAGTTCGTCCGCTCTCTTTAGTTCGTCCGCTCTCTTTAGTTCGTCCGCTCTTTTTTGCTTTTGCTACCGCTACTAAAAGAGCTCTTTCTTTTGTTGTGACAGCTTTTTTACATAATGATCAGTGTTGCCCAAGCGTGTGCTATTACCCGTATTTTTGGGCAATTAGACATCAAATAAGCAAATACACGAGTTATTTACACGAATAGGTGATACAATGGTATTCAACTACTTTGCATACAGAGTACTCGTAGTATTTTATTTTTAAAATGTATTTCTTTATTTATTTAATCGGTCACTGAAGACTACTGCCATGCACTTCAATGTGGATTGCTGAGTATTCATGTAGATGTAGTTGTAGGTGTAAGGACTTGACGGATATCGTACTAGGCATTTAATGATAGCAGCAAAATTCCAGTACCAGAGAAAGTAAAGCCAAAACACTGTTATGGTACAGCAAAGCCAAATCTGAGCCAGTTTTGATATCCAGTAGATTTATTAATTATTTATTCCGCTCCCCATCTGAGACCTCTGACCTGTACGGAATTCGCGTCCACAATCTCTCAATTCCGAAGCCCCTTTTCCTTGTGGAAAACGTCTTGAGTATACGACACGAGTTAAATAATGGGAAAAATACGGCATATAAATGCAAAGCATGGAGGAGTGTCTCCATCACTCTTACAAAGAGAGAGAGATTAGGGTATAATGTCCCATCGACAGCGTGGCATTATAAAGAGAGAGATGAAAATTTCGGGATGTACAAGTCAGTACTCCTTTACAATAAATCCCCTAAGTGTCCAGGAAAGGAGACACAAGGATAAGAATCATATGTGGAAAATACGGCAACTATACAAGTAGTCATTTTGGTGCAACAATTTAAACATTTGAAGCTCCTCGATGCCTGTGCGAGCGAGTTTTGAGGTATGAAGGGCATTTGAGAATGAAACACACTTAAACTTATTTACAAGTCGAAACCTGTGCATCAGAATCGCAGGAAATAGATCTGAAGGGGAAAACATTTCACAATAGTGCATGTCAGTGTCAAATGTCCGTTAGTCAATTCCAGACAAGAAACATGTGGAGACCTGAGTGTGTGACACATGTGGCGCAGAGTCCGCTCAGATAACGGCCACCAGCTGTGCGATTGCAGCACGGCCAGCGACGAGTCACTCGACACGTGGGAGACTCCGGGTGCGGATGGTGGACTCAACAAAATAAAACCTTATGTATGCAACTCATTGTTCTTTGGGGCGATCTAAATCAATTTACACAGGTTTCCAGCCAAGATCTCGTTTTTTATTCATGGATGACCGGTTTCGTCGTTCTCAGACGTCATCTTCTGATCTTGGTATTACTTGCTGTTCAAGACACTTCTTATTAAAATCAATGTGCAACCTATATTTTGTAATCTTCTTTTGTAAATTAAAAACTTAAATACGTAGTATTTTTGTTCCGCAATATTATTTATTTGCTTGTTATTAGCAGCTTTCGGCTTCTTAGGCCATCGTCAGAGAACTTCATACTAAACAGATAGTCCACAAGTAACATTGAGGTCACATACACAAAGATGGTTTTTAAAAGATATGTGAACTACAAATTAATTATGTCTATGAATCGATACTACATAACAAACGTACTCCAACAAGCAAATGGATTTCCAATGAACATATCTTGGGCTACAATCGTATTACAATATTACAACTGTGTAATTTTATAAGAAAGCGTTGTCAGCAGGTGATGGTAGAAACAAAATGTGGGTTTATTATGAATAACTATGAATAGCACATAATAATAATATTAACAGAAAAAACACAAATGGGGTCCGAGTGGGTACATCTCACTCACTAAGGTTACAAATATTATAAATGTCCAGATGAGCGATGGATGATTGTACAAGCAAACTGTAAATAATGGCAAGGAGGAAAAAGGTATATGGAGTATTGGTATGAAACACATAGGACAAAATTATTGTCACACAGTGAGAACATAAGGCCTTTAAATAAGTTGACATTATTTTAGTAAATTCACTTTTACTAAAATAATGCCAACTTATTAATAGGCCTATTGTTCTCACTGTGTAGCCGACAACTGTCATAGCAACCGTTTGCTGTGAGAGGGAGTAATGCAGTATTATAATGGATGGCTAGTTTCGCATTACTGCATGGATCTTATAAGGGTCTGAAGATGAGAATAATGTAGTCTCGAAACATGTAATTAAAATTCCAAAAAAAAAACGGCTGAAGGTTTTTCATTTGTCAAATTAATACATCGCCGCCGTCCCATCACATATGTAATCGTAGTTATCAAAAGTTAGCACCAGTAGGTGTGCCAATCTACATATGTAGCTGCAGTCTCTTGCAAACAATTCAACTGTGGGATTGTTATTCTCCCCCCACGATATCTCACATCCCTGAATACACTTCCAGCTGGTCTTGAGTGAATTTATATGTGATCATCTAAGTCATTTCTGGTGTAGATCTGCTTGTAACAGCGACACATACAGTTGAATAGGTATATAGAGATTATTCCTTTTCTATATCCGTAAAACCAATTCTATTTGTTGAACCAGAACATTATTTTAATGTAAATATCTAATATTTTGCTTCTTTTACGCATAAGAATTACTGTAGGTGTAGCTCATAAAATAAAAATGTTTCTTTATAGATGTGGTGTCTGTTCCAAAAGAACAAACGTCACTTCTGATCCTGCAGTTGTTATTCTTTCATATTCACAGAATATATGACGTTATTGTTGTGGTCTTCAGTCAGGAGACTAGTTTGATGCAGCTCTCCACAATACCCTATCCTGAGCAAGCCTCTTCATCTCCACATAAGAATGGCAACCTACATCTGTCTGAATCTGCTTACTGTATCCATCTCTTGGTCTTCCTCTGCGATTTTTGCCCCACACACTTCCCTCTAATGCCAAATTCACAATTCCTTGATGTCTAAGAATGTGTCCTACCAATCTATCCCTTCTTTTAGTCAAGGTATGCCAGAAATTTCTTTTCTCCCCAATTCTGTTCAGTACCTCCTCATTAGTTACGCGATCCACCCACTTAATCTTCAGCATTCTTCTGTAGCACCACATTTCAAAAGCCTCTATCCTCTTCCTGTCCGCACTGTTTATCGTCCATGTCTCACTCCCATACAAGGCAACACTCCATACAAATGCCTTCAGAAAGAACTTCCTTAGGCTTAAATCAATATTCGATGTTAACAAATTTCTCTTTTTCAAAAACGCTTTTCTATCCATTGCCATTCTGCATTTTATATCCTCTGTACTGCGACCATCATTTGTTATTTTACTGCCCAAGTAACAAAACTCATCTACCTCCTTTATCGCTTCGTTTCCCAATCTAATTCCTTCAGCATCACCTGATTTTCTTACACTGCACTCCATTACCCTAGTTTTGCTCTCGTTAATGTTCATATTATATGTACCTTTCAGCACACTGTCCATTCCGTTCAATTGCTCTTCCAGGTCCTTTGCTGTATCTGAGAGAATTACTATGTCGTCGGCAAAACGCAATGTTTTTGATTCTTCCCCCTGAACTTTAATTCCTTCACCAAATTTCTCCTTGCTTTCCTTTATAGCTTGCTCAATGTACAAATTGAATAACAATGGAGAAAGGTTACAACCCTGTCTTACTCTCTTTCCAACCACTGCATCCCTTTCATGCCCTTCAACTCTGACAACCGCTGTCTGGTTTTTGTACAAGTTGTAAATCACCTTACGCTCCCTATATTTTACTCCTGCTTGCTTCAGAACTTGAAAGAGTTTATTCCAATCAACATTGTCAAAAGCCTTCTCCAAATCTACAAAAGCTAGAAATGTAGGTTTGCCTTTTCTTAATCTATCTTCTAGGATAAGCCGTACACTGAGTATTGCCTCCCGAGTTCCTACATTTCTCCTGAACCCAAACTGATCTTCCCCGAGGTCGGCTTCTACCAGTTTTTCCATCCTTCTGTATATAATTCGTTTTAATATTTTGCAACCATGACTTATTAAACTGATGGTTCTGTAGTTTTCACACCTGTCTGCGCCTGCTTTCTTTGGAATGGGGATTAAAACATTTTTCTTAAACTCTGAGGGTACTTCGCCTGCCTCATACATCTTACACACCAGGCGAAACAGGTTTGTCATGGCTGGTTCTCCCAGAGACTTCAGTAGCTCTAAGGGAATATCATCTACAGCAGGGGCCTTGTTTCGACTTAGGTCTTTCAGGGCTCTGTCAAATTCTTCTCTCAGTACAGTATCTCCTATTTCATCTTCATCTACATCCTCTTCCCTTCCTACAATATTGTCTGGAAGTTCATTTCCTTTGTAGAGCCCCTCTATATACTCTTTCCACCTTTCAGCTTTCCCTTCTTTGCTGAGAACTGGTTTTCCATCAGTGTCCTTGATATTCATAGAGCTGTTTTTCTTATCTCCAAATGTTTCTTTTATTTTCCTGTAGGCTGTATCTATTTTTCCCCTATTTATACATTCTTCTACATCCTTGCATTTGCCTTCTAGCCACTCCTGCTTAGCCATTTTGCACTTCCTGTCAATCTCATTTCTTAGTCGTCTGTACTCCATTTTGCCTGTTTCATTTACTGCATTTTTATATTTTCTCCTTTCATCGATTAAATTTAGTATCTCCTGTGATATCCAAGGATTTTTTGTAGGTCTTGCCTTCCTACCTATTTTGTCCTCTGCTACCTTCACTATTTCATCTCTCAATTTTACCCATTCCTCCTCTACTGTTTTATTTTCCCTTGTTTCTGTCGATTGTTGCCTAAAGCTCCCTCTGAAATTCTTAAGAACCTCAGGTTCCTTCAATTTATCTAGGTCCCATATCCTTATTTTCCTACCTTTTTGTAGTTTCTTCAGTTTCAGCCTACAGTTCATAGCCAACAAGTTATGGTCAGAGTCTATATCTGCCCCTGGGTATGTCTTACACTGTAAAACCTGGTTCCGAAATCTATGTTTACCATTATAAAATCTATCTGGTATCTCCCGGTGTCTCCTGGTCTCTTCCACGTATACAACCTTCTTTTGTGATTCTTGAACCAGGTGTTTGTTATAACTAAATTATGTTCCGTGCAAAATTCTACCAGGTGGCTTCTTCTTTCATTCTTTTTGCCCAGACCATATTCACCTACTATCTTTCCTTCCCTTCCTTGTCCTACTACCGAATTCCAGTATCCCATAACGATTAAGTTTTCCTATCCCTTAATTGTCTGAATAATTTCCTTTAGCTTCTCAAATATTTCTTCGGTTTCCTCATCTTCGGCAGAGCTAGTTGGCATATAAACCTGTACTACTGTTGTCGGTGTTGGCTTCGTATCTATCTTGATAATGATAATGCGATTACTGTGCTGGTCATAGTAGTTTACCCGCATTCCTATTTTCTTATTCATTATCAGTCCTACTCCTGTGATACCCCCAATTGATTTTGTATTTATAATCCTGTACTCACCTGACCAGAAATCCTGTTCATCCTGCCACCGAACTTCACTAATCCCCACTATATCTAACTTCAACCTATCCATTTCCCTTTTTAAATTTTCTAATTTTCCTACTCGATTAAGGGATCTAACATTCCACGCTCCGACCCGTAGAATGCCAGTATTGTCTTTCCTGGTGATCACATCTCCTGAGTAGTCCCCGCCCGGAGATCCGAATGGCGGACTATTTTACCTCCAGAATATTTTACCCGAGAGGATGCCATCATCATATGTTCATACAGTAGAGCTGCATGTCCTCGGGAAAGGTAACGGCTGTAGTTTCCCCTTGCTTTCAGCCGTTCGCAGTAGCTGTGTGGCAAAGCCACATTAGCTGATGTTACAAGGCCAGCTCAGTCAATCATCCAGACTGTTGCCCCTGTAACTACTGAAAAGGCTGCTGCCCCTCTTCAGGAACCACACGTTTGTCTGGCCTCTCCACAGATACCCCTCCGCTGTGGTTGCACCTACGGTACGGCTATCTGTATCGTTGAGGCACGCAAGCCACCCCACCTCGGCAATGTCTGTGGTTCATAGGAGTGGGAATATATGATATCAACTGCGATTGGGCAAAGCTGAAAATGTGTACCCATCCGGTATTAGAACCCGGGTCTCCTGCTTTCTAGGCAGTTGCGCTGACCCCTACACCATTGGGGACACTGCGATCATCGCACCTGCAAGGACTAGTGTGAATTTGTATCTGACGGGAGGCGTGCTTAGATCCTTGCAGGTGTGGTGATCGATGTGTCCCCAATGGTGTAGGGGTCAGCGCAACTGCCTAGAAAGCAGGAGACCCTGGTTCGAATCCCGGCTTTGTACACGTTTTCAGCTTTGTCCAATAGCAGTTGATATATATTCTGTGAATATGAAAAATGTTTATATTGTGTAATAACTGGACATTCTGGACACAACTTCTGTCAACTCATGCTTCCTTATAAACTGGTATTTACTTCTATTTCTGTGGAAACACCAAAGTAAAAGTTTGTAAAAAGAACTATTTTATACGTTCCACCTGGCCACACGTAAAAATTATAACCATCGAATTAATGCTGGGTTATCTCAGAGAAATAACGTAAACTCTACTAGTAAAGATGTAATAGAAATATACTAAGTAGACTTATTGTAACAATTAATGCTTGATTTCGGCCGTAAATGAGAAAAACTACAATCGTAATTTCCATTTCGCATTGCTCGTAATGACGAAAATACCTTTATGCACCCGAGTCACGGGACTTACATGCAGGTTTCGGTATAACGACGCAATGTGCAGTATGTTATGTTACATGTAATATAATATTTGTTTTTTCAGGGAATCTTTGTAGCTTACATTAAGCTTGTTTTGTATCGATGTTGCTTTAAAAGGCGGGTCCACACGCAACAAGCTGTTTGCGTAAATGTCTGCGGACACCTCGCAAATCGTTGGGTGTGGACAGCAAATATGAGATATGTGCAGACCTATAAGTTGGTGTTGGAGGTTTGAGCAATTTTGCTCCAATCTGTAGCTTCATATCATATTTGCGCAGACAAATTGGAAGGTGTGGACAGGAGATCGCTGTAAATTTGAGTCAGTCTAAACTTTTTTCGTCGTGTGTGTGCACAAGTGAACGAGAATGGCTGACATACGTCAGTGGTATGGGGAATTCACTGCCGAATTTATTGATATTTATCGAAGCCGTACTTGTTTATTGTAAGAGAAAAATAAAGAATATAATGATAGATACAAATCAAGCAGCTGCGTACAATTCTCTCAAAGAGAAATTACGATTGGTTATGTTAATTGATTCTTCCGTCGCTTCTTGGTAGAACATATTCATTATGAAAATTAAAATACACAATTTCATCTTTGTTCTACATGTTTGTTTATTTTGTGAATCGATTTTCGGCTTATTAGTCCATCATCAGACATTTACTGAAGTTCAGTCAAGGAACTTGTGTTGTCAGTAAATCAGAAGAGATGTTACATACTTCTTTGATGTAGCAGTAACAGTGTAAATAAATATTTTAATGAAATCTGTAAATTAATACTACTGGAAAAAGGAAACATAAATACCATACATGGAGAAACAGTGCAAACATAAATTCTTACAACATGACAACAGTGAATAAAAATAAAATTAAACAAGAATCTAATGTTTTAAGGGTTGTTCAAAACACAAGGTGACTCAAATATTAAAAATATTAGAAACCTGGCACACTATTATAACTAAATAAACAAATAGACAACAATATATGGGTTGTATAGGTGGGTATATGTTAGGTGCATTGGAGAATTGAGAAGCTTAACAAATCAGAGGCGAAAAAAAAAACATATTCAATTATAGTGTTCACAATTAAATAAAGAATTACTGTAAGGACAGAGTACAGAATAATTTGGAATATTAGTACTAAATTATTCTGTATTCTGTCCTTAAGTAATTTACAGAGAAAGGACTGGTTAAACTTTCTCCCCATACGTAACTAATTGACTGGAATGTAACTGTGAGACAACTGAAATGACCCACCCCACAGCCCACCGGTCCCCGGACGCTACCATCAGAACGACGTCTGGTCGAGGAGAACGTCCTGCTAGTGCTAGACGTCAATTGTGACGCAATAGCTCGCATTTTTTGTGTCATAATGTCGAAATGATGAGCAGATTCATAAAACGTATAAACTGCACACACAGATTAACCACAACTGTTTCTTTAGATTCAGTGGTAACAGCTTGATTACACAAACACAGTGAAAACTAAAAAAATTATTTTGATAACGATTGCTAAGAGATATAAAAAAATATTCATTACTGATTTCGGCAAACACTTGTCATCTTCAGGTCTATTTCGTAAATTTAATCAAGTCGGTGCTGTGAATATCAAAGTATATCATATTTCAACGATTAAATTACTTTACAGTCACTTTCTCAGTGAACAACATCCATAATTCTTAATCATTTGTGTGACTGAGTTTTTCATTAATCTTCTTCGCTTAACTTTATGAGCAATCTTTCTTTCTATCTGTCGCACACACACACACACACACACACACATACACATATACACACTCAAACAGGCAGATATTATAGATTGTGTCTGTAATTAATTTTATGATCTATTAAATTGGGCACCGCAGTAGTGGTCAAAAGTACCTTATGGCTACATCCTTCTTTCTGTGGTACACTAACTGCAGCTGTTACTTGACTGAGTTACTATTTCCCTACTTTACCTAAATTAGATCAGAAAAATACGAGAACAGTTTCTACTACTAGACAAATGTCATCCTTGCCCAAGTAGATTAGATTAGTACGAGTTCTATAGACCAATGGATACAACCGTTCGTTATTATGTGGCACGTGTCATTTTAATGAAATATATCTGTATTTGATATTAGAAGACATGCATTTTTATTTTATGTTTTGTACATTTATTTCAATTTTTATTTTATTGTAAAATTATTAATTTATATTTAAAGTGGGTGGATCGCGTGACTAATGAAGAGGTACTGGACAGAATTGGGAAGAAAAGGAATTTCTGACATACCCTGACTGAAAGAAGGGATCGATTGGCTGGATACATTCTTAGACATCATGGAATCGTAAATTTAGCAATGGAGTGAAGTGTATGGGCTGGGGGGGGGGGGAAATCGTTATAGGGAGACTAAGAGATTAATACAGTAAGCACATTCAAATGGATATAGGTTGCAGGTCTTATGAGGCGATGAAGAAGCTTGCTCAGGATAGAGTAGGGTGGAGAGCTGCATCAAACCAGTCTCCGTACTGAAGCCCACAACAACGACATCGAAACTCATCTACTGAGTAGAAGTAGTTTCCATTCAGAAATTCTTTCAATTTCTTATTCAACAGCAGTTAGCTATCGGTAGAACTATTTGTTACACACAGTTTATGCCTACGGTTCTCTTCAATATAAGAAATAATTTTTTTTAGATTCTTTTATTTTGCGTAATGCAGTATTTCTGTCAGTATGGTCACGCATTGTGTCGAACAAATCTGCATACTACTGTATTTTAATTATATGACGTTTCCTTAGAACCAGTTCAAAATTTTCAAGAATTATCTACTTTTTGAGGTATTGAAGATGGTTCTTTTGATGAAATACACCATCATCAAAGATAACTATTTCAGCTTCTTGGGTATTTAATGTCACAGCGTTCATACAGATCATCAAAAATAAATGACATTTAGATACCTCTGGAACACCTACAACGATTTTTCCTCATTTGACAGAATTCTCCTGTCGATCTCCGCAAGAACTAGATTAATGAGTGAAGATCTCTCGGGCGTGCAGCCGGATGGATTGATCGTTGTAGAACGAATTTTCGATAGCGTAACGTGCCATCATCATCAGGTTACTCCCGCTGACTGAGGCGCTGGACCGGCGGCTGTACTATATATACCTGCGGTCACCCCCCTCCACTGACCTCGAGTGCGGACACCGGGATGCTGCGGTGGTGGGGGTAGCTCCTGCTCTGGACTCGAGTGGCGGACCTCAGTCTGCGCTCTGCCTTCGCTGTGCTCGGTGTTCTGCTTGCGCCGCGATCGAAGAAATTTTAGTGCCGGATTCCATGCGTGGCTTAATTGAAATCCACTGTCCTTGTTTATGAGGTTCTCGCGTAGCCGGATTTCGATGGCCTCCTTATACAGACAGTCCCAGTACCGCGATGTATTGTGGAGAACCTCTGTGTCTTCATATTTCATCTTGTGTGTTGTTTCCAGACAATGCTCAGCAATTGCTGATTTTGTGGGCTGTTGGAGTTCGGTGTGGCGCTTATGCTCAGTGCACCTTTCTTCAATTGTTCGAATTGTTTGGCCAATGTACGCTTTCCCGCACTCGCATGGAATGTGATAAACTCCCGATTTCCGGAGTCCCAGATCGTCCTTCACTGTCCCTAGAAGAGATTTGATCTTTGCCGGCGGGCGGTACACGCATTTGATGTTTTGTCGTCGTAAGATTCTGCCGATTTTTCCGGATACGTTGCCTGCGTATGGAATGTAGGCAATTTTTGCCGGCGGATCCTCCTCGGGTGTTGGCTGTGGTGTGCTCTTATGTTTGAAAGCACGTCGGTTTTTTCGATCGCTATACCCGTTTTCCTGGAATACTTCCTTGAGATGGTCAAGTTCTGGTTTCAGGCTTTCTTCGTCGGAGATCACACGAGCTCTGTGGACCAGCGTAGTTAGAACCCCTTCTCTTTGGGACGGGTGATGACAGCTAGAGGCATGGAGGTACTGGTCCGTGTGGGTTTCCTTCCGATAGACACTGTGTCCCAACGTTCCGTCCGGTTTTCTGCGAACCAGAACGTCCAAGAAAGGTAGTTGGCCGTTTTGTTCAACTTCCATTGTGAACTGGATCTGGCTGTGTATGGAATTCAGGTGTTGCAAGAACACCTGAAGTTCATCTTCGCCGTGAGGCCAAATGACGAACGTGTCGTCGACATATCGGTAGAATATCGTCGGTTTTAGTGGCGCTGTGTTTAGTGCCTTGTCCTCAAATTCCTCCATGTACATGTTGGCAATCACAGGTGACAGGGGACTGCCCATGGGCACGCCATCAGTCTGTTCGTAGTACTCTCCGTCAAAGAGAAAATAGGTCGACGTGAGCACGAAATTAAATACTTTTGTGAAGGAGGGCCCAAATTTATTCTCTATGAGTTCCAACGACTCCTTCAGTGGTACCCTGGTGAAAAGGGAGACAACATCGAAACTGACCATGAGATCTGAGTTGGACAGTCTGAGTTGCCGTATCCGTTCCACGAACTGAGCCGAGTTTTTGATGTGGTGCTCACATTTGCCAACCTGCGGACTCAAAACTGACGTCAAGTGCTTCGCGAGTTGGTACGTTGGCGCTCCTATTGTGCTCACAATCGGTCTCAGAGGTATACCCATCTTGTGTACCTTTGGAAGCCCGTATAGTCTTGGTGGTGCGGCCGCACGAGGACGGAGTTTCTTAGCTGTTTCATCTGTGAAAGTACTCCGAAGAAGTTCATCTTGCGCTGTATTCGGCTGGTTGGATCCGTCGTGATCTTCCTGTAAGCAGGGTCATCTAGGAGCTTATACAGTTTCTCCTTATATTCCGCAGCTGTTAGCAGAACGGTTATGTTCCCCTTATCCGCCGGCAGGACGACGACGTCTGGATCATCACGCAGCGACCGCAGCGCGGCCCTTTCACGTCTGGTAATGTTGTGCCTGGGCGGCGCAGGCGCGGCTAGAGCGCGGCACGTTTCCCTCCGTATCTCCTCGGCTGTATCCGGCGGTAGAGTGGAGGCCACTTGTTCCACACCGCTGATGAATTCTGCGACAGGTAATGCTGCTGGTGTAGGGGCAAAGTTTAAGCCTTTCTCCAGGACTGATAACGCAGCAGCGTCTATATTTTTCCCTGTAAGATTCAGGACGGTGCGCCTCGGCTCCTGATTAGGCTGTTTCGATGCTAGCCTGTTGAATTTTGAAGATTGTTTCTTGGATGCATTCCTTTGTGCCCGCTCTGCTTGCGCCCAGGAAGATGTTTCAACCCAGTCCCAGGTGGTAGGGGCGAGCAAGGACGCCAATTCCAGGTGTAGAGAAAAGAGTTTGCGACCTGTGGAATCAAGCTGGCGGCGTGTGTCTTTGATACGTTCGCGTACCAAAGCCAGGCTGGCTTTGCCGCCGGCAAAGATCAAATCTCTTCTAGGGACAGTGAAGGACGATCTGGGACTCCGGAAATCGGGAGTTTATCACATTCCATGCGAGTGCGGGAAAGCGTACATTGGCCAAACAATTCGAACAATTGAAGAAAGGTGCACTGAGCATAAGCGCCACACCGAACTCCAACAGCCCACAAAATCAGCAATTGCTGAACATTGTCTGGAAACAACACACAAGATGAAATATGAAGACACAGAGGTTCTCCACAATACATCGCGGTACTGGGACTGTCTGTATAAGGAGGCCATCGAAATCCGGCTACGCGAGAACCTCATAAACAAGGACAGTGGATTTCAATTAAGCCACGCATGGAATCCGGCACTAAAATTTCTTCGATCGCGGCGCAAGCAGAACACCGAGCACAGCGAAGGCAGAGCGCAGACTGAGGTCCGCCACTCGAGTCCAGAGCAGGAGCTACCCCCACCACCGCAGCATCCCGGTGTCCGCACTCGAGGTCAGTGGAGGGGGGTGACCGCAGGTATATATAGTACAGCCGCCGGTCCAGCGCCTCAGTCAGCGGGAGTAACCTGATGATGATGGCACGTTACGCTATCGAAAATTCGTTCTACAACGATCAATCCATCCGGCTGCACGCCCGAGAGATCTTCACTCAGCATATTCGCCGGGAAAACCTACGAACACAACTTGATTAATATTATGCAGTATGACGTTTCACCAACAAAAATGATTCTATATACGTTGCGTCGTACAAAACGACGAGTGTGAGTAATGGTAGTTGTCCACAGGTATGAAGCGCTGAACGCTCTTTGTTATAGCGTGCGGAAGCGAGCACAATGCACAGCTGTTTTTTGTCTGTTTTTGCAGAGCTGAATAGAAGGAAGCACCTATTCTTTTTGTCAGAGTTACTAAATAACAGCCTTTCAGAGATGTACGGCGTATAGTGTGAAAAAGTGAACCGGCTATGAGTCCAATGTTTATCATCACATGAATTTGAAGGAAGGAAGCTTAAGCTTTACAATTTCTCCAACAATGAGATCATTTTAGATAGATCACAAGCTTGTTTTGGGATAGAATGGCAACGGAAATCATCTGTCTCTGTATCATTAGAAGTACATGCACTTGTCTTAACCGAAAAGTCTCGACAACCGGTAGGATAACTGAACACCACCCCTACCAATGCAAATTTAGTATCTTAACCATTGTGTCCATTCGTTCGCTTGACTGAGACTAGAAGGGATAAAATAACTGCGTTGTAGATAAAATAACGTACTGTTTTTTTGTTGTAGGGGAAACAATATTTTAGCATATTCATTCCTCTCATTTCGGTGTATAGTGACAGAGACATTGCAGTACTTAGACCTCGAATGAGAGCAATTACAGCATATTGTGTTGCTCTAGCTGCGCAGCAACTTAGAAAAATTCCTCTTTCGTAAAATTACAAATTGGTTATCATAATTTTCACACTTCTTCATCCTCCTTATGAATGTTTATCGTGGAAGATAATTTGCTTCATCCTTTTAGGCCATCAGATTCCAGATATTTCATATGCTTTTGCTCAAGTAATAGACTGGAAGGAAACCAGGACACTTTATAGTCGCAGATATTTCTAGAAGCAAACATTCAGTGAGAGTCGGACAGGGTATGTCCAGAGCTTTACGTCAGACCATAAAATTATGCAATCACTGTCGTAGCACGCGAAAGCATCTCCGCTCTTAATACCAACTTAAGTCAGACTATAGATCAAGGCATACCTCAACGATTAACCAATCTGGCATTGGAAGCCTCAGAGTAAAATGAATAAACGATTTTCTCATACGCCATCAAGGGGACTGACCATGTAAGAAGAAAATCTCCTGAACAAATGCTTCCGCATTAGGATATCAGTGACGTCTTTAGTAGTCCTGCTTCCAGATAATGTATTTCACGTACGTGCTGAGGATGAAGTTTGATTACTGTGTCACATCATACACTGAATGATACGGATGTCTGGTTCCACCCACTGCTATACAGTATTTACATCGCTAATATTCCGAAAAAAATTCAAGTGGAGTTAGTTTCTATGACGAGTGTTCAAATGAAAAATTTCGAAAAACACATCGCTAGTATAATTTAAGTACTTTTCCCTATGTTTTGAGGATGCCGTTTTCATTGCCATGGTTCAGGTAATGGAAGTCCGCTCCATTTCTTTGAAATTGTAGCACGTGGCGCCCAATGTAATGTCTAACTGTTATTGGAAGCTTCCGTGAGCAGCCATATCGTTTTTCATGTCGCAAGCGCATGGAGTCCTGGGGGCCCTTCCGACAGATGCTGCACTGTAGGTGGCGCAAGCTGAATTGACAATAGTCATTTCTTTACACGAATTCTGTAGCGGGTCAAGGTGGCAAGCATCAAGCGAAACGAGTGTTTTAGAACAGTATTCCACCAATTAAAAGAGAGAGAGAGAGAAAGACGAAGTACATTTGTTGCACTAAATGCAAGGAGCCTCTATTTCCGAATTGATCGAAATTTTCCATACGAAAAGGAAAATCTCACAGAAAAGATCGGGATCTACATCTACATCGGGTACTCTGCAAATCACATTTAAGAGCCTCGTAGAGGGTTCATCGAACCACCTTTATACTATTCATCTCCCATTCCACTCTCAAATAGCGCGCGGGAAGAAAGAACACCTGAGTCTCTCCGTTCGATTGTGAAATATGCCATCAGATACATAACTGAAAAATAGCTTCTTACCTTGTGAATACAGCAACCAGCCACTACAAAATTCTTTTAAGAATACGAAGTATGCCATAACTTTTCTTAACTAATGCATCTAACATTAGAATTAGGGTATCTAGCAAGAATATTAGCATTTTTAATGCTGTAAGCCAAATACCTTACAGTAGCGTGAACTGTTCAAAAGTCAACAACTACTGTCATAGGGTTCAACTTCACAAAGTGCATCCAGTGTAGCTATGTGACAGTCATATTTGGAACTATACACAGTTCTGAAAACCCCTTTCAATTGTTATACCTATATGTAAAGCAGATTACCTTTAAACTCTGCGTTACAAGTTGCTCATATTAATTTCATTAAAAAAAAAATTAAAAAAAAATAAAGATTCGAACTGCAGTGAGGCAACTAATTTCGTGACCCCAAAAGTTATTTTACACATTCATAAAATGCAATTTTTTGAACTTACTGTCCACCAATACTGCCTAAAGTAGCTCCTTATTAAAAGCTACCAGTATTGTTAAAGCCTGTTATTTATTTCATTCAGTCCTATATTGTCTTGAATAAAAGTCTGTTAAGCAAGAGTAACTGTCTCTGAACACAAGTAGTAGGGCTACTTGTATTCCTGAGAAATATAAATGGAAAGACAGTCTTCGATCTTTTTATTCGTTTCTTAAATTTATTTATGCATTTAAACGTTGAGCGACTCTTCACCATTGTGCTTCATGTACACTGCAATAGTCAAACAATACAGACGTGACTATCAATTGTGTATATATCCCGCAGTAGCTATGTAATACGCGATTTACCTGCTAACAACACTCGTATTTATCTGGTGCTTGCCACTACCATGGCGGCCGGGCAAAGGTTCAAATTATCCCGAGACAGCAGCAATGTTAGGCAGTCTAGTTGTTTTTACAAGGTCTTTAGGAACAGTACGCCTCCCACTCCCTCCCTCCGTTTGGTTTGCTACAGGGACCTATTCGCTTACTGCGGAAGTGCACTGCAGTCCGTTGGCCGAGTCTTGAAGTAACCTGGAGAGCAGCTCTCCAGCCGCATTCCGTTGCAGTTTCTAGAGGTCAACATCGCAAGGACGGCGTGCTGCAGTTAGCGTCACTTAGTAGCACGTGCTTCCCATTACCTCGGGAGCAGCCTGTGTTAGCCGTCCGTGACAGACTCGTGATGTATCGGGCTTCGATTTATCGATCTATACTGCTATCGCGACGGTTGCGATAGTGCTATCGCTGCATTTCCACCGTCAGATTCGAGTGCTGCAAACGGTATGTAGCGCGATAGTTGCCTTCATCCAACCCCTGTTTCTGTGATCGATGTGTAACCCATTGCTATTTCTGTTTCATCTATGAGCTCTCACAGATGTTTAAATCATATTATTATTGTCCTACAGAAAAATTTATTTCTCGCTCAATGGCTGTATTCCGTGAGAAGTCGTTAGGGCTGCCTCTGATATACGTGCCTTCTACTGAATATACCTTTCAGTCGTCTCAACCGACTTTCATTGTTTGCAGCTTTCCTTACTGCCCCAGACATACAGACCAACTCTGCCGAACATGGCCGATCTCTTGCTCAACACGCGCGCGGCCGTCCGCCGTCGGGGGTTCGAATCCCCCCTCGGGCATGGATGTTTGTGTCGTCTTTAGTATAAGGTAGTTAATAAGTAGTTTGTAAGTTTAGGGACTTATGAACCCGCAGTTAAGTCCCTTAAGCTTTACAAACATTTGAACATTTGATTTTGCTCAACCGTATTCCTCTTTCAACTTGCCTAGTAGCCGCGTTCTCATTGGTCAACGCCACTCGGGCCACCTACCAACCTGTTCACTCCCCTGTGACTGCCTGCTATCGACTTAGACCCCAAACTCAAAGAAACCTCTCTGCAGATCCTCACAAAAACAAGAAGTTGGAAAACCTTCCACAGATGCGCTAACTACCTGTGAGCAACCGATACTAACGCAGTCATGCCACCACGAATCTCACCAGATGCACACACACACACACACACACACACACACACACACACACACAAACACAAGGATAGGGAAATGGGTTTTGTGGATCCTGGCTCCTTGTTATTACACAGAGAGCTTGCAACAAGCATTCCACATAACTAGCGTAATAAACTTCAAGATTGTGAATAAATACATAAACTGCGTAAAATATGATTACAAACAGCACTGTAATTAAATGATTTTATTAAACAAATTGATTGGTGATTATAAAAAGCAGGAAAGGGTACCGTTTCAACGTGTCTGGCTCGTCCTATGTTCAACTGAGCCGTGATCTGTTGTCCTGCTGCCCTTTTGTCACTGTTGAGTGGCCCTCTCAGATATCGCCGGTCACGGTCATCGACGTAGGCTGGAAGGCCAGGAGGCTGTCTATTGTATATTGTGACACTCTCACACAACCATTTACGATACACTCTGGACACTGTTGACCGTGTGTGAAGTCGCATTCCTGCACCGCTTTCGAAATCGAACTTCCCAACCGTTAGGAACCGACCGGCATAATCTGACGACGTCGTTGCCTGTTACACAAATCACTTGCCCAATACGTCTTAGAACGTCATAAGAGTAGCTGATGCAGGGACAGTATCATGCGCAAACAACACACGAGTGCCATCTATGCCCACTATTACATGACATTTGCTAAGTCAATGTATCGTCAACTGTACCTCGAACTAATTTAAGTCTCTGTTCAGACATCAACTCAAGCCTGAGCCAAAACTATCGCACTGTTTCCTGGAGAGAAGTATTACCCTGTTTCCAAGATTCTCGACAGTTTTTTTAATTCTATTTAATTACTTTTTAAAGCAAATCAGGCACCTATAATTTGCAGGGCGACTCGTTCGGACCTCGAGCTGTTCCATCTTGAACTTCCCATTACATTTTGTGAGACCTTTCAGAGTTGTGGATACACGTTGCTGTGGAGCACCGTGAGTAGGCCAGTCTGTTTGCGCTTGATGGACTTGCCTAAGTTACGGAGTGACTCACAGTGAATGACACTGTTAATGGCTTTTCCGTGGTCGAGGAAGTAGATGAATATCGGACCTCTGACGTTGTAAAAGACAGTAGACATCACCTTGCTGGGGCCACAGCTCTGAATTATTGCGCTACTGGTCATTAGAGTTGCTACACCAAGAAGAAATGCAGATGATAAACGGGTATTCATTGGACAAATATATTATACTAGAACTGACATGTGATTACATTTTCACGCAATTTGGGAGCATAGATCCTGAGAAATCAGTACGCAGAACAACCACCTCTGGCCGTAATAACGGCCTTGATACGCCTGGGCATTGAGTCAAACAGAGCTTGGATGGTGTGTACAGGTACAGATGCTCATGCAACTTCAACACGACAGATTTCATCAAGAGTAGTGCCTGGCGAATTGTGACGAGCCAGTTCCTCGGCCACTATTGACCAGACGTTTTCAGTTGGTGAGAGATCTGGAGAATGTGCTGGCCAGGGCAGCAGTCGAACATTTTCCGTATCCAGAAAGGCCGGTACAGGACCTGCAACATGCGGTCGTGTATTATCCTGCTGAAATGTAGGATTTCGCAGGGATCATATGAAGGGTAGAGCCACGGGTCGTAACACATCTGAAATGTAACGGCCACTGTTCAAAGTTCCGTCGATGCGAAAAAGATGTGACCGATGTAACCAATGGCAACCCCATACCATCACGCCGAGTGATACGCCAGTATGGCGATGACGAATACGTGCTTCCAATGTGCGTTCACCTCGATGTCGCCAAACACGGATGCGACCATCATGATTCTGTAAACAGAACCTGGATCCATACGAAAAAATGACTTTTGCCATTCGTGCACCCAGGTTCGTCGTTGCTTACACCATCGCAGGCGCTCCTGTCTGTGATGCAGCGTCAAGGGTAACCGCAGCCATGATCCCCAAGCTGATAGTCCATGCTGCTGCAAACGTCGTCGAACTGTTCATGCAGATTGTTATGTCCCCATCTGTTGACTCAGGGATCGAGACATGGCTGCACAATCCGTTAAAGCCAAGCGGATAAGATGCCTGTCATCTCGACTGCTAGTGATACGAGGCCGTTGGGATCCAGCACGTCGTTCCTTATTGCCCTCCTGAGCCCACCGATTCCATATTCTGCTAAGAGTCATTGGATCGCGACCAGCGCGAGCAGGAATGTCACGATACGATAAACCGCAATCGCGATAGGCTGCAATCCTACCTTTATCAAAGTCGGAAACGTGATGGTACGCATTTCTCCTTCTTACACGAAGCATCACAACAACGTTTCACCAGGCAACGCCGGTCAATTGCTGTTTGTGTATGAGAAATCGGTTGGAAACTTTCGTCATGTCAGTATGTTGTAGGTGTCGCCACCGGCGCTAACCTTGTGTGAATGTTTTTTTATTATAGTCGACATGATGGACTGGAGAGTGTCCGCAACTGCGCTGTGTTATTTTAAATGTGTTTATTTCCGTCAACAGTTGCCATATAATTGTTTAGTAACATGTTTCGATCACTTGGATCACCTTCAGATCTAAACAAAAAAAAAAAAAAAAAAAAAAAGAAATAGAAATGTTCAATTTGATAAACTTACTAAGGGTTAATTGAACAATAGTTAATTTATACATAACTGGAGAGATTTTTCTTTACTTTATAGTTGCGTCCGCAACTCGCCTGGCTGAGCATTAATTGGTACTGAGTTTTACAGTTTGATGTAGGTATTTATAATTTGGTTACAGGTGGTGGTGGGGAGGGAAAGAGTTGGTTGGGGGCAGGGGGATCGGAGGGGATGGCTTGAGCCCTAATAAGCAAGGGTCTTATACCGCACAATTGTTTGAAATATAAGTATTTCCTAAAAGTGGGGTTCTTGAATATATCCAGACATGAAAATTATAAAACGTATGTGATACAAGTATAAAATATGGTAATATAATTAAAACATGCATACGGTGTTTTAAAACATTTGTACAGTCTCCACGGCAGGAGGCGTCTATAAACTTAAATGTGGAAACTGTACAAAAGTCTACGTAGGTCAGACAGGCAGAACGTTCGAAACACGTTTTAAAGAGCATTGCTCTCTTCATAATAATAAAACAGCGTTTGGAGAACATTTGTGACAGGAAGGCACACGGTCGGAACAATTAATACCAATTTACAAGTGCTACATAGGGAACCAAAAGGACGCCTGCTAACGACACTAGAAGAAATAGAAATTTTCTCACACCGGCTTCAAGAACATGAAAGTACACTCAACCAACAAAATAATTTTAATAACAGCGCATTTTTTAAAAACTATGAAGGCCTCTTGCAACCTTCGTCCTCGACCAGCGCGCCTTGGAGCTGCGGCCCCACTTCACTTTCCGGTGGCTGGCGGCGGCAGCGCGTCGGCCCGGACACCGCCCTAGCAGCAGGTCGGCGTGCAGACTGGCTTCCGAACGTACAAGAAAAACTGCGCGCCGCACAACGCCACCAAGTAGCGACAGAGGCAACTAACGCCCATACCATGCTATTTTATATAGATTTTAATATTTTAACATTTTAATGACAATTTTAACAAACTGACATTTAAACATTTAAAAGTAAGACATTTGTAATTTTATACATCTCTGTTTTACTCCTCCAATGATTTAAAACACTGTATGCGTGTTTTAATTATCTTACCATATTTCATACTTACATCACATACAGTTTTATAATTTTTATGTCTGGATATATTCAAGAACCCCACTTTTAGGAAATATTTATATAACAAACAATTGTGCGGTATAAGACCCTAGCTTATTAGGGCTCAACCTATCCACTCCAATCCCTCCCCCCCCCCCCTCCAACAAACTCTTTCCCTCCCCACCACCACCTGCAACCAAATTATAAATACCTACATCGAACTGTAATGAGATTATGCGTATTCTGTGCTCACATTGCTAAAGCCGACAGCCATGCGATAAGTATCGCCAAAAAGCGTCTACAGACCTCTAACATCCATATGATCGAAGGGTCCATTTTGCGGTCTTGTACTGTAAGGTATTGTGCCTGAACGTACAGCTGTATTACAGACATTGTACACTAGTGACTCCTACAGCCACTTCTACAGCAGCCACAGTACAGTGCATGGCGGAGAGTACACTAAACCACTGCAAGTCAATTCCTTTCTAAGTTGCATAATTTTTAATCAGAGTCGTTGCTATATGATACTTTTTTTTTATTTTACACGATGGGTCTGTTTCGGCCTACGTTGCCATTTTCAAGCACTCTGCGGTAGAGAGTGTGAGACATTTATGTTGTTCAACATATTGATGTTATTGTATAATACTATAACACTGAACCTAAAATCTACTTAGTTATACTATCACGCGCAAAAATATCCGAACGATCTGAATTGGGTTCTGCCTGATGTGTATGCAACCCAAATAACGTACATATCTTGCGGGTATTCGAAGCGCTTCGCGGTATAGTCGTTGGACTATTCAAAATGAATCCGCTACAGAAAACTGCTCTCCATGGCAATCATTGTAGATGTAAATTAACACCAAATTAACACTGGAACACACTAATTAGAGATAAACAAAATATGTGACATAAAACATTCAGTAATCCTTAGAAAACGTTTAGTATTATTATCAACAAAAGATTTTACGACAGAATAGGAGTTCCTAAAATTCTATAGGAATTGAAGTACTTACTGCCTGAATCACTTTCTCATAACTGCGACACTTTTTTCCTCTCGAGAGCGTTTTTGTATCAACGGTTTTGTTTTTGAAGTAACCAGATAATAAAAATGCAATCTAAAAAAATAAAATAAAAAAATTAAAAAAAAAATAAAAATAAAAAACATTTCACCGTTACGGGGTTTTGAAATAAATTCAACGACAAAGGTGAAAATTTGTGCTGGCCGGGATTCGAACCTGGATTTTCCGATTCGGGCCAGCGGTCGCCTTAACCAATTGGGCTATCCAGGCACGCTTTCGTTCCAACCTAAATTCTCACCTTGTAGCCCCCTGCCCATTTGATTCCACTTGCTCGCAGCCTATACTGGATTCCTGCAAGGGATCGAGCGTTTGAATGCGTCCGCATTGAAATTGTCATTGCCTGTTGTGGGCATATTTACAATTACTGATATGGTATCTGTTCTTTCGCACATATCAATAATTATAAATATCCCCGCAACAGGCAATGACAATGAGGAATATCTTGATGTAATATTTTCAGTCTATGTTACGTAGTTGTATGTGTTAATAACTTGAACACGTTTATTTCGTAAGTTTTATTACAGTAATTAAACACAATTACTGCATAACTGTCAAAGTACTGCAACTAAATTTAATCTTATTTACAGCAAATTTTCAAACCTAAAATACAGATACCTTGCTGTCTTATGCAGATAAGCTTAATTTCGTTCCGCAGGTCACTGAAAATGGAAATATGGGCCGAAACAGAGGTGTCGTGAAGAAATCAAGAAATATTGAAAGGAGTACGCAAAATAATTTTCACTTAATTTTTGCCTGTCATACAGCCTTGAGCATGTTTTGTTACAAAAACCTAACCTATAATTCTGTAGAAAACAAATTTATGTAATATTTTGTACCATGTCATTAATCGATATAACATACTGTACTTATTTTCATGTCTTTTCTGTAAACCAAAGACTTTGTTTTATCTTTGGAGTATGTCTTGCACCCGCAGTTTGGGGAGTCGGTGAAGGAGAGTCGATGTCTGATTATGTTAGAGTTGAGTCGATGAGTAGTGGTCTTGGAACTATTGAGTTAGTCTGTCTGTGTGTTAAACTCGAAGAGTAAAAGGAATTTCAGACAATTTTGAAGAGTCGCAGCCAAGTCTGCAGATTGTAATTTTTGTATGGAAATTAATCTGTCTCAAATATGGTAATCTGTACTTTTCTATTGTTATGTCTGCTGCCTGTATTTGAACTATTGTAGTTGGTGTATGTCTTTTTTGCTCATGAATACTGTTTAGTGCAGCTTGCATTTATCATTTAACCCTGAGTCATTTTACCAGTTCCTCGTTCCTTTCACCAATTTGAATTGCTATCCGTTCTGATCATTGTTTCTTATGATAGTGTTGCATAATTATTGTGTTTGTAAATTTATGTGCTAATTATAACAGTTCGGTGTAGGGATTTTCTCATGATAAATTGGTCTATTAATGAGAGCAGGAAGTAGTTTGTTCATAAATCCAGTAAAGTTCATAGTTAGAGATTTTCTCAGTCTTAATGAAAGTTCAGATTATTAAGTCAATTAATGTTAGTAACAGTTAAAGTGATTTGTCTGATCAGGAGAGAAATAGATCACGTAAAGAGATAAGAAATACTTGCTGTGTGTGATACTGAAATCTTTACCAGATTTGTAGAACATTTTTTATTGCGTTGAATCAGTATGGTAATTGTTGTACAGATAGGCACAATATCAAGCGGAGTGATTTTTGGTATCCAATTAATCTCAAATATCTTTGTTTGACATCTTGTTTATTCAAGTGACAAAATTCTCATAGTAGTAGCATGCTCTTTCTGTTAGCTCTCGCAGTCGAATTAAGTTACTGGTATATGGTGCATGTTAACAGATCTGAACTTCTCATTTGCTCACATTGTTTCTCACACACGAGATTAATGTGTACACCAATTACGAATTTAATTACTGTTAACTTATTAACTATTGTACAATTTAAAGTGTTATTCGCTGCGCATCAAACAAAACCACATTTACGTAACATCATTGCATCCCATGTCAGTTGCAATTCGTTCTAACAAGGCAAAGGAAGGTACTAAGTCTCATTGCTTAGTCAAATTATTTTGTAACCAAAACTAAAACAGAACATTTATTTGTGCATTTTAGCGGGGACGGTCTCTTAACACAAACAGTGACACGCTCGTTCCACACACATATTACCTTTAGCATCCTTTCATTCTTTCAAACACACACACACTACTTTTAATACCACTTGGCAACAAATTGGATTAATATTAGAAACTGTCACTCACTGTCCTGTGCTACGTGCAGGTGCTATGGTACCGAAAATTTCCTTAACATTTCCACTCAGTTGGAAAACACGACCATCTATTGGCTTGTGCCCCTATTTCCCTTGTCTTCATGATCCTTACGGAATAATGTACATTTCTGCTAGTATAAAAGTTTTGCAATCATCTTCAAATTATGTTACGTAAATTTTCTGAACAGTGTTACAAGGAGACGAATTCTGAGAGTCTACACACTACTTCACTACTCTGCGAGCTAGTGTGCTATATGCAGTGTGATCCCTACATCTGTAGACATTGTTGACTGCAAAGTAAGTGACGGTCATGAGGCACATTGCTAGGTTTAATCTTTGACACGAGGTATGTTCGATCAACATGCAATTTTGTACTCCTTTTCTAATGAGTTCGATGTCGACGGGACATTAAATCTTGTTTCTTCCTTAGTGAAATTCTCACTTTGCAGCGGAGTGTACACCTATATGAAATTACCTGGCAGGTGAAAACTGTTTGCAAGACCATTCAGTCAGAACCTTTGCTCATCTCGAAAGTGCAAGGTCCTGGGTAAGAGTCACGGTCCGGCACACAGTTATGATATGACAGGAAGGTTCTTTGTTTCTTCTCGAAGATCGACTTAGTTCCGTAGTTGTAAGTTAACAAAATTTTCGAATTATTATTCCGTGGTCGGATGGGCTTCTTATTTAGATCCAATATCTCGTTCAAGATGAATTTTAGCTTCGCTGTCAAAAATCAAATTCCGTTTCCCCGTGTTCCGGCGCAGACGCATAACGTTGCATGTTTTGAATATTCGAACTCAATTCGCCAGTGTCGACTGCGGTCGTCCGCTGTTGCAATCGTCTCTTGGTGGTAGACTGGTACACTTCTTCTTCAGCATAGGAATTCAGCATTGTTTCACGCCCTCTTCCTTCTTACTGATATTCTTGAGATGTTTACAGTGCCTATGGTCTCTCTGTACCGATTGGAGTAGCTGTGAGATCTATCGAACTAAATTTGACGGTCTCTTGGCTGCCAAACATATTCCGCAACGGCTGTTCTGAAAAACTCCTCCCTTCTGCCACTGCCTTCTGGTTTTCTAATCGTTTTTTAGTTCTCGATGTAGTCCCACATGCTCGTCCTCACAATTAGACGTAATCCTGTATATTCCTACTTTGTACAGCGATTTGCGAACATCCTCCGCCAATTTTGCATAAGCCTCTATCTTCCAGGTGGGCTAGTATGTTACATTTATTCAAGTTTTTAATTTCCTATGCTTTCCGTCCACTCCCATGAACCACAGACTTGACGAGGTGGGGTGGCTTGCGTGCCTCAACGGAGGGGTATCTGTGGAGAGGCCAGACAAACGTGTGGTTCCTGAAGAGGGGCAGCAGCCTTTTCAGTAGTTACAGGGGCAACAGTCTGGATGATTGACTGAGCTGGCCTTGTAACATCAGCTAATGTGGCTTTGCCACACAGCTACTGCGAACGGCTGAAAGCAAGGGGAAACTACAGCCGTTACCTTTCCCGAGGACATGCAGCTCTACTGTATGAACATATGATGATGGCATCCTCTCGGGTAAAATATTCCGGAGGTAAAATAGTCCCCCATTCGGATCTCCGGGCGGGGACTACTCAGGAGGATGTGATCATCAGGAAAGACAACACTGGCATTCTACGGGTCGGAGCGTGGAATATTAGATCCCTTAATAGAGTAGGAAAATTAGAAAATTTAAAAATGGAAATGGGTAGGTTGAAGTTAGATATAGTGGGGATTAGTGAAGTTCGGTGACAGGATGAACAGGATTTCTGGTCAGGTGAGTACAGGATTATAAATACAAAGTCAATTGAGGGTATCACAGGAGTAGGATTGATGATGAATAAGAAAATAGGAATGCGGGTAAACTACTATGACCAGCACAGTGATCGCATTATCATTGTCAAGATAGATACGAAGCCAACACCGACAACAGTAGTACAGGTTTATATGCCAACTAGCTCTGCCGATGATGAGGAAATCGAAGAAATATATGCGGAGCTAAAGGAAATTATTCAGACAATTAAGGGAGAGGAAAACTTAATTGTTATGGGAGACTGGAATTCGGTAGTAGGACAAGAAAGGGAAGGGAAGATAGTAGGTGAATATGGTCTGGGCAAAAGGAATGAAAAAGGAAGCCGCCTGGTAGAATTTTGCACAGAACATAATTTAGTTATAACAAACACCTGGTTCAAAAATCACAAAAGAAGGTTGTATACGTGGAAGAGACCAGGAGACACCGGGAGATACCAGATAGATTTTATAATGGTAAGACATAGATTTCGGAACCAGGTTTTACAGTGTAAGACATACCCAGGGGCAGATATAGACTCTGACCATAACTTGTTGGTTATGAACTGTAGGCTGAAACTGAAGAAACTACAAAAAGGTAGGAAAATAAGGAGATGAGACCTGGATAGATTGAAGGAACCTGAGGTTCTTAAGAATTTCAGAGGGAGCTTTAGGCAACAATTGACAGAAACAAGGGAAAATAAAACAGTAGAGGAGGAATGGGTAAAATTGAGAGATGAAATAGTGAAAGTAGCAGAGGACAAAATAGGTAGGAAGGCAAGACCTACAAAAAATCCTTGGATATCACAGGAGATACTAAATTTAATCGATGAAAGGAGAAAATATAAAAATGCAGTAAATGAAACAGGCAAAATGGAGTACAGACGACTAAGAAATGAGATTGACAGGAAGTGCAAAATGGCTAAGCAGGAGTGGCTAGAAAGCAAATGCAAGGATGTAAAAGAATGTATAAATAGGGGAAAAATAGATACAGCCTACAGGAAAATAAAAGAAACATTTGGAGATAAGAAAAACAGGTCTATGAATATCAAGGACCGGATGGAAAACCAGTTCTCAGCAAAGAAGGGAAAGCTGAAAGGTGGAAAGAGTATATAGAGGGGCTCTACAAAGGAAATGAACTTCCAGACAATATTGTAGGAAGGGAAGAGGATGTAGATGAAGATGAAATAGGAGATACTGTACTGAGAGAAGAATTTGACAGAGCCCTGAAAGACCCAAGTCGAAACAAGGCCCCTGGAGTAGATGATATTCCCTCAGAGCTACTGAAGTCTCTGGGAGAACCAGCCATGACAAACCTGTTTCACCTGGTGTGTAAGATGTATGAGACAGGCGAAGTACCCTCAGACTTTAAGAAAAATGTTATAATCCCCATTCCAAAGAAAGCGGGTGCAGACAGGTGTGAAACCTACAGAACCATCAGTTTAATAAGTCATGGTTGCAAAATATTAACACGAATTATATACAGAAGGATGGAAAAACTGGTAGAAGCCGACCTCGGGGAAGATCAGTTTGGGTTCAGGAGAAATGTAGGAACTCGGGAAGCAATACTCGCTTTACGGCTTATCCTAGAAGATAGATTAAGAAAAGGCAAACCTACATTTCTAGCTTTTGTAGATTTGGAGAAGGCTTTTGACAATGTTGATTGGAATAAACTCTTTCAAGTTCTGAAGCAAGCAGGAGTAAAATATAGGATGCGTAAGGTTATTTACAACTTGTACAAAAACCAGACAGCGGTTGTCAGAGTTGAAGGGCATGAAAGGGATGCAGTGGTTGGGAAGGGAGTGAGACAGGGTTGTTGCCTTTCCCCAATGTTATTCAATTTGTACATTGAACAAGCTATAAAGGAAAGCAAGGAGAAATTTAGTGAAGGAATAAAAGTTCAGGGGGAAGAATTAAAAACATTGCGTTTTGTTGACGACATAGTAATTCTGTCAGATACAGCAAAGGACCTGGAGGAGCAATTGAACGGAATGGACAGTGTGCTGAAAGGTGCATATAAGATGAACATTAACAAGAGCAAAACTAGGGTAATGGAGTGCAGTGTAAGAAAATCAGGTGATGCTGAAGGAATTAGATTGGGAAACGAAGCAATAAAGGAGGTAGATGAGTTTTGTTACTTGGGCAGTAAAATAACAAATGATGGTCGCAGTACAGAGGATATAAAATGCAGAATGGCAATGGGTAGAAAAGCGTTCTTGAAAAAGAGAAATTTGTTAACATCGAATATTGATTTAAGCCTAAGGAAGTCCTTTCTGAAGGCATTTGTATGGAGTGTTGCCTTGTATGGGAGTGAGACATGGACGATAAACAGTGCGGACAGGAAGAGGATTGAGGCTTTTGAAATATGGTGTTACAGAAGAATGCTGAAGATTAGGTGGGTGGATCGCGTAACTAATGAGGAGGTACTGAACAGAATTGGGGAGAAAAGAAATTTCTGGCATACCTTGACTAAAAGAAGGGATAGATTGTTGGGACACATTCTTAGACATCAAGGAATTGTGAATTTAGCATTAGAGGGAAGTGTGTGGGGTAAAAATCGCAGAGGAAGACCAAGAGATGGATACAGTAAGCAGATTCAGGCAGATGTAGGTTGCCGTTCTTATGTGGAGATGAAGAGGCTTGCTCAGGATAGGGTATTGTGGAGAGCTGCATCAAACCAGTCTCCGGACTGAAGACCACAACAACAACACAACACATGCTTTCCGTAACGACATTAATGAAAGCTTAATGTATCTTGTACATCGCCCCGATTATTACGTGACATTCATCACGCTCTTTGGATCTTAGTGGACAAAAACCTGATCTTGAGCAATCCATTGGTGAGGTTTTTTCAAATCCGCGCCTAGTAGATCCTTGTTATATCCACGAACATCGTTATGTTGCACGCTTTTGTTGCGGTGGTGACTTGAATCTAGTCGTAGGTAATTAATTCCGATGAACTGTGAAACCCATACTTCAAAAAAAAAATTCAAATGTTTGTAAATCTGTAGCACTCAACTACAGTACTGTGGTTATCACTCCCTAGGCTTACAAACTACCTAAACTAACCCTTTCCAGAGGGAGAACTCAAAACTCCGACGGGAAGCAACCGCGCGCTCCGCAGCAAGACGCCCAAGAGCGCTCGGCCATTCCACAGCCGTCCCAAGCTACAATCCTCCTTCTTGAACAATAGCACATGAAAATTTATTCTTCTGTCTGTCTCCTTCTTCATGACGACTCTTCGGATTATTCTCGTAGAGTAGCTGAAGGAAACTGTCTAGTTCGTCTCTGCCATATCCCCACAAAGCAAACATGTCATCTACCTAACGGATCCAAATGTTTGGTTTTTTGGTATCTAAAAATTTGATATAAGCTGCAGATGTTCCTACCTGGCTTCCCTGAATAGAGCTCTGTATTGCAGGTACTGGGTTAAGCTTATCTGGCGATACTATTTGAGGAGCACCGAGCGAGGAGGCGCAGTGTTATCACACAAGACTCGCTTTCATGACGAGGTCAGTTCAAACCCGCCCCTGGCCATGTACATTTCTGTCTTCCGTGATTTACCTCAGTCAAGAACCATAAAATCATTACCACAGCCGTACATTAGCAAAAGATCTTTCCGAGAAACCGAAAAAATTCTGGTCCTATATAAAATCGATAAGTGGGTCAAAGGCCACTATCCAGTCACTCGATCATTCCGGGGCAGTAATAGAAGAAAGCAAACGGAAAGCTAGTTGTAAATTTAACCTTTAAGAAATCTTTGACGTAGGAGGACCGCACAAATGTACCATCATTTGATCAGCGTACTAATTCCGAATTGGGAGACATTGTGATAGATATTTACGCTGTAGAGAAGCAGCTGAGAGAGCTGAATACAAAAAAGTCTCTTAGTTCGGTTGGAGTACCAGTACGATTTTACAAAGAGTATTCTGCGGCATTGGCCCCTTCCTTAGCTTGTATTTATCGCGAATCTTTAATTCAGCACAGAGTTCCAAGTGATTGGAAAAAAGGTGATTCCGATTTATAAGAGAAGTAAAAGAACTGACCCACATAATTACAGGCCAATATCGTTGACATCAGTTTCATGTTGAATTTTGGAGCATATTCTCAGTTAGAATATAGTAAATTTCCTTGAGACGGATAAGCTACTTTCTATGAATCAACACGGGTTTAGGAAACTCTGCTTGCCCTTTTCTCATATGACATATTCCGAGCCATGGATGAAGGGCAACAGGTAGATTGTGTAGATTTTGCTTTTCTCGATTTCAAAACAGTATTTGACGCGGTTCCACACTGCAGATTTCTAACGAAGATAGGAGCATATGGAAAGGGTTCGCAGATTTGTGACTGGCTGGAAGACTTCCTAACACAGAACGTTGTTCTCGACGGCGAGTGTTCATCAGAGCCGAGTGTATCGTCAGGCGTGCCCCAGGGGAGTGTGATAGGACCGCTATTATTTTCTATCTATATAAATGATCTGATGGACAGAGTAACTTGTAATTTGCGGCTGTTTGCTGATGATGCTATGGTGTATGGGAGGGTGTCGTCTTTAATTGACTGTAATAGCATACGGGATGACAGACAAAATTTTTAGTTGATGTGAAGAATGGCAGCTGGCTCTAAATGTAGAAAAATGTAAGGTGATGCACATGAGTAGGAAAAACAATCGCATAATGTTCGAGTACAGCATTAGAAGTCAGATTCTTGATGCAGTCGCGTCGCTCAAATATCTAGACGTAATATTGCAGAGAGATATGAAATTCAACGAACATATAAAGACAGTTGTGACTAAGGCGGACAGCCGACTTCAGTTTATTGGGAGAATTTTGGGAAGATGTATTTCATCTGTAAAGGAGACCGCGTATAAAACGCTTGTACGACCACATCTTGTGTATTGCTCAATTGTTTAGGACCCGCAGCAGATCAGTTTAAAGGAAGACGTGGAAGCAGTTCAAAGGCGAGCAGCTAGGTTCGTTACTGGTAGGTTCGACCAATGCAAGAGTATCACGGAAATGCTTCGGGAACTCACATGGGGATCGCTGGAGGAGATTCTGTTGAGGAACTTCAGAGGACAGGAATTTGAAGCTGAGTGTAGAACGATCTTCCTGCCGCCTACGTACACTTCGCGTTAAATCAGAAAGACAAGAAAATTACGACTCGTACAGAGGCATATAGACATTCTTTTTTCCTCGTTCTATTTGGAAGTGGAATAGGAAAGGAAATGCCTAATAGTGGTACAGTTTATCCTTCGCCACGAACTTTACGGTGGATTTCGGAGTATATGTGTAGATGTGGATGAATCGTTTCACGCAAATGTCGAGTTGATTCCTTTCAAAAGGCACAGCTGATTTCGTTCCCCATTCTTAGCAAAGACACTCTGTACTTGTGTTCCGGCTTTAATGACCTTGTGGTCAACGGGACGATAAACCCTAATATTCCTCCTCCTTGGTTAATGAATTATATAGCCTGAACAATGTAATGCGAGAGCAGTAAGCAGATATTTTCTAGATACGCCGCACATGTGTTGCCGGCTTCATCTCTGATTTCCATTCCACATTAATTTAACTCCTGCACACGCGTTTCCAACATGCGAAGTGTTAACTGGTTGTGCATATTTAAAGGCTTGGTATCACACCATTCGCTGTCACACTGGTTGTTAATATTTTATTACTTATTAATGCAGTTCGTGCATTGCGCCTCGCAAATGCCTTTTCATTATTGTTATATATATACGTATGTGTGTTTGTGCGTGCGTGTGTGTGTGTGTGTGTGTGTGTGTGTGTGTGTGTGTGTGTGTGTCCCACATCTCCTAAATTACTGGTCCGATTTCAGACAGACTTTGTACACTCGTATTCCTTATTATCAGAATAACAATCGCTTTGGGGTTCAGAATCATTTACGAAACATAATTCAGGAAATATGAAGCCATAACAATTAAATTGGCGAAAAAACTGCAATATCGTGTGGCAGTGTCTCAGTTCTCAATTGATGGATTGATTCTAACAAAACGTAGCACAAATATTCTTTAACATCAGAAAGCAATTGTTTTGGGGTAAGAACAACCTTCGATGTATAGTACAGGAGATAAGCCGCCGTCAACAATGAAAACTGTCCCATCATGCAATGTGTCAATATCAAGACTTCATTTATCCACTGTCGGCAAAATTTACACATAATTTCAATCCTTTGCGAGACTTTTTCCCGCTGACAACCAAAGAAAAATGATTAAAGAAAAGAAGATTATCGCTTACTACTCTTCCGCTGTAGGCATTCGCCATCACGCATTTCTACATTGCTAAAAGCATGGCCAAGACATTTTACAGACATCATATAACCACCTATTCATATAGTACGACAGATAGTTCATGAAATATGAGGTTATAAAGAACTTAGTTTATGAAAAGACGCTCAATTATTTACGAAGTACCGATTTATTGTGTCTTTACTACTAATTCTATTCGCGACATTTTTGTAGACAACATGTGCATATACCACTGAATGTACAGTACCTTCGAGATTATGTCATAGTAAACAGTTCAGAAGATATGACCTCACAAACAATTAAATGCATGAAAATCTGCCCCAATACTCATTATGTTGTAAGTTATTACGTCTTTACTACCAATTCCATTCGCGACAATTTCCACATACAGTTACCTAACATTCCATTCCATGAACCTGGAACACACAGTTCAGGAGATAGACACCATAAGGATTGAGGTGCATGGAAAAGAAACAAATGGATAGATAGTAGGGTAGAAATCGGTGGCCGGAGAGGGAAGAATGAGTTGGACTAACAAAGGAATGAATACATAGTTTCGAGCAAGGCTTGTAACTAACGCTAGTTGTCTTTAAAGGTATTTTATTATCTTTCGAAGAGCTGATAGAAGATAGATATAACTAAAAATAGATATCTTAGTGATTCTATTTCAAAATATCTTTCCGTTTCTTTGTCGTATTTGGGAGAAGACGGGAAGACGTAGAAAGGCAGTAAACAGCATTCAGCAATTCCGTTACAACACGTGTGTAACGCCTCGTATCTGCACGAGAAGATGAAAAAAAAGAAAGAAATCTTAAATGCTTCGTGAAAATGTTTTTAAGTACCCGTTTTCAAGAATTTCACTTAGCGACACTTGATTATTTTCTTTACTTCAAACTGTATTCTAATACACCTTCTCCGAAAAGACGTAGTCTGCTTCCGGTGTCTATCATTACCAAGGATTCTCTTTCTCAGCGCTTAGGCTGAGGCCTACACACGTAAACAGGAGGATGTCGTTAAAGCAAGTTGTAAAAACAGTTTCATTAGCCAACACAGTCTAAGATTGTAAGGAAGATGACAGTGTTACGAGATTTCTGAATACCTCCAGTTTGGGTACTTCAGCCAACGCCATGTCGCAGTAGCAGTTCATGGAGTGTTATCTGCGATTTTTGTCACCATTTTTGTTAACAATAGCCATTGGTGGCTACGATTGTATTTATGAAAATAAAATAGTGGCACAGGAATGGTATAAATATCACACTCATTTATTCGCAGTTTGACAGAAAATCTGGCATGGAAGTTGCTGTTTTCTTTTTTTTTTTTTTTTTTTTTTTTTTCCTTAAAAAAAAAGAAAGCTGTAGCCATTTTTTACAACTGTTTATTTTCTTATTTAAATTCTTCAACTTTCCAAGGAGCAGGAAAGTACTTGTCGCCGGGCGGAGTTGAACCCGCGCCCCTTACAATACGAATGCGATATCTTACCGCTGCACTAAACACCCCTTGCTAAACATACTCCCAAGGGACAAATGAGAAGGTGCATATGGGGAAAGATCCGTATCAAAATTCCTATTACGTCCTAAACGCTTGGAGCACTCTCATGTGACGATTTGGGCAAAGATGAGTAGGCGTCCTCTCGTTGTAAGACATGTGCTGTTGTTAGATTAACACAGCCTGACATCCACCATTTGCTCCATCACATAGTATGAATGCGCCGACATTGCTATTTCCTAGTTGAGCGGGGTGCGAGACTGGAAAAATTTCATCAAAGACTGATTGCACAGCTTTTAAATTCTCAGCCAGTATGTTGCTTCAATGATGAACTTCAGCAATTTTATTTGTTGTCATATGTATCTTTTCGGGCTCCTTCTTTAGACATCCAGCCAGTCTTGCAATAATTGGGCGTGAATGCCATTCAGTTTCATTATAATACTTTTCCGCCTTCAGCAACCTGTTCCAAGGTTGATAAATCCAATGGATGTGTCGAAATTTGTATTGGTTCTTGCTTGCATTACCAAATGCCATGTCAGGACTACCTAAAGCAAAATTGATCAATATCTTCCATTCTTTTGTACATTATTCTCTCCAGTACTTTTCATGCATTAGCTGGTAAACTGATTGGAAGATAGTTTCACATTGATTTGCCCTCGCTATTTTTCAAATTGTATGAAAGTCTAATGGTATGTCGCCAGTTTCATAGGTTCCATACACCGATTTCAATAGTCGTTTGGTTGGCACTTCCCCAGATTCCAATGGTATTTTATCTACTACGTCTGGCTAATTCTTCTACATGTAAAATTCTTTTAATATTCATAGAATATATGACTTCAACTGCTATTGGGCAAAGCTGAAAATGTGTACCCAGCCGGGATTCGAACCCGGGTCTCCTGCTTTCTAGGCAGTTGCGCTGACCCCTACACCACTGGGGACACAGTGATCACCGCACCTGCAAGGACTACCCATGCACGCCTCCCGTCAGATACAAATTCCCAGCTTGTATATATAAAATTCTTTTACATCACCCGAAATTTCTTCTTATATCAGACTAGTCTTCCCTCTTTCCAGCTATACACTCTCTCCTTTCCTTTTTTCAGTGGAATTACCATTAAATTCTTAATGTTACGACTCGAAAGTTGCTTTGACTATCCTGTTAGCTGAGCTAGTCCTTCCGACGATCAATTCCTTTTTGAGTTATTCACATTTTTCATTGCAGTCATTTCCCTTCGGCTTCCCCACACTTCATGTTTATTTTATTCCTAAGGAATTTATATGTGAAAAATATACTCTTCGAATTTAACGTCATTCTGAGCAGTGGTTTTGTATCTACAACGTTTTGAAAGTAGACATTTACTTATGAACGACCTGTTTAGGCTGGGTACCTCAGTGACTCAGTGTAATCGGTCAGAAAGCCAAGAACTCCTCGAACAACATAGTAAGAATATAAACAAAGTAATAATGTGGCAGACTAAGAGCCCAAAGGTCGCAGGTTCGATCCGAAACAAACATAGAATTTTTGTTTGTCACCTCTCTCAGTGTTTGTGGGAATGCTTGCGTTAGGTAGGTGTGCAATATACTGTTGTACGATCGTATCAGTCCTAGGTTGGATGCGACCACGTAAGAGGCGCGATTTTCAAACGCTGTGCTTACTTCACGATTTCTCAGCCACCAGTGCCCCCAATACTTATCTTCTCACATTAAAGAGCTATCATCATTCCACAACCGCAATACCAGACCGGATACGTCTAGCATCTTGGCTTTACCTTCACACAACGCTCAATTTTTCTCCGTGTCGTTCTCCATCTCAGCCATACGACTATGGAACACACTGCCACGTGATCTACGTCTTACACTAAACCACTCGACATTCAAAAGGAAACTCTAAATTCACATATTAACGACGGCATAGTCCCCATTGTTACCCTGCCTCAGATCTTTCTCTCCATCATAGCTTTGAATCTTACCATTCTATTTCTAATCCTCTAACCAAGCTACCTCTTTTATATCTCGCTCACCACATTGTATCCTCTTATGTCTATGATTGATGTGAATAATTCAGTCTGTAAGAACATAACGAAGCAATTCCTAAATTGTAATAGGCCTGATGTTCACAATATGAAACACGCTTACTATACTTTGCAAAGTCATTATTATTATTATTGTCACTATTATTGTTATTATTAAATTTTTTATTCTTATAAATTATCTAAGTATTCTATTAATAATCTGTATTTTTGTTACTTTAATACTTGTATTACATATTGTCTGTCTAAAATGTACTAAAGAAATTGTTCACCTTCAGTAAACCGGGTCTGGTGTAAGAGAGGGCCTGAAGGGGTTAATCTTGCCAGGTAAAATAAATGCATAAATAAATAATTAAATAAATAAAAATACCGAGTTGTACTGTTCTTCGGAATCCATGTTAATGTGCCCGAGTAAGTCCGTTAAAAGGTCGGAGGAGGGCAATGGTCTACCACCTCCAACAAGACCATGCCGAGTAAAGCACTTCATATTGATGACTCTTTTACCTTTACATCGTTGATTAGGAAATAGCTGGCCACACTGAGGTGGATTTCTTCTACGGCCTGAACCGTGGGCCACGTTGGCATATATTTTGTAGACGTTAGACTTGCTGCAGATACAGAAATCCGACGGCAATGTCTCGCTTAAAATTATTCATATGGTGTCTGTTCTTTTCTGACATGTCCCAAAGAACAGACACCATTTGTTGACATTAACGGCCGTAATTTCACGAATTCGAATATTTAAACTTTTCGACCGTTTCAGGGTATTGAAATAAATCCAATGGTAAAGATGAAAATTCGTGAAATTACGATCGTTAATGTCAACAAATGGTGTCTGTTCTTTTGGGCATGTCCGAAAAAACAGACACCATATAAACTATTGCACATCTGCCCCAACAGGCATTTGATCATTTCAATGCGGACGCATTAATACGTTTGTCTTTTCTGTTATTGCTTTATTTTGCGCATCTAATACCTCAATTTTCAATGTGGAACAAGCGTCAGTGACGTAATAAAGCAACAAAGCTATTAATTTCTTCAGGTGCGTTAGTCATTGAATTATTGAACTGTTTAATTGTAACATTGCGCTACCATTTTGGCGTCATACCATTCTCAAACCGAGTGACGTAGCGCAATGGTAACGCACTGGACTCGCATTCGGAATGGTGGCGGTTCAAAAAGTCTCCGGCCATTCTGATTCAGGTTCTCCGTGATTTCCGTAAATCAGTCCAGACACGGCCTATTTCCCCCACTGTTCGCGCTTGTTCTCTCTGTCTGTAATGAGCACGATGGCGGCGAGACGTTAAGTCCTAATCTTCCTAAATTCGTTCTCAAGGATTATTGGCATCATGAAACATATTTTACGTTTCTTATCTCTTCCTGTGTTGCATACATTAGCATAGAAATTAGGCTAGGCTACGTATGGAACATAGCCTCAACTGGATAGTCGAGTCAGTTAAAATATGTCAAAATAGTTCAGCGTCATTATGAGAACTGTAATTTTGGTAACCCTACATCAGGACAGAATGTGACTGAAAACCATATAGTTGGTCTGTAAATCTTATAAGGCTGTTGCAAGGTAGGTTGCACTTCAAGAGAGGGTGTTACTGGACATGTTATTCATTTGTCAGCTGAAACCAAACAAACGAAAAATGGTAGCATACGAAACGCTGAGCCTTCCTCTTTTTTTTTTTTTTTTTTTTACAAATTAACTTTATTTCAAGACTTTAACATTCAATGAATTCAACAAGAAACTTTCAAAAAGTGGGACTTATGGGACTTAACTACGGGGTCATCAGTCCCTAAGCTTACAAACTACTTATGAACTAGCTAAGAACGGCACAAATATCCATGCCCGAGGGGGGATTCGAACCCCCGACCGTAGTGGCCGTGCAGACCGTGACTGGAGCGCCTCAGTCCCCTCGGCCACCGCGGCCGGCCATGAAACTTTACGAGGAACTAGTTTTCCACCTTCACAGAAACCATTCCTGAATTTCCTGCGCACAATTTTCAATGTACGCATTCTGCCAGTGCCAGTAGTCTTCCTCCTCTTAGCTTTCACATTCTCCTTCTAAATAAAGAACACGTACCATCAGAAACCGAGCAGCGGTTACTGCACGACTGTTCCAAGGCGGTGTAGCTGCTGCTGGAGAAGATATTCTCCGTATTTTATTCTTCCTTTTGATGTATTTCGCTCAACTGAATACCGCACTGAATTGATTTGTGACCCCTCCATCGAATACTCACTTAAAACTGCACTTTAAAAATAGTTTGTTTGTAACGGGAAACAAATCGACGCCTCCCATTGACACCAGGTGTCTCATGAAAGATGTGTTGTGTATTATATGTTTGGGCTAGCATCAGCAAATATCTGCCGAAGCACCAGAGACAATGTGACTCGCGCCTCTTAGGAGAAAGCCGGCTGCGGTGGCCGAGGGGACTGAGGCGCTCCAGTCACGGTCAGCACGGCCACTACGGTCGGGGGTTCGAATCCCCCCTCGGGCATGGATATTTGTACAGTCCTTAGTCTTAGCTAGTTCATAAGTATCTGACGGGAGGCGTGCTTAGGTAGTTCTTGCAGGTGCGGTGATCACTGTGTCCCCAGTAGTGTAGGGGTCAGCGCAACTGCCTAGAAATCAGGAGACCCGGGTTCGAATCCCGGCTGGGTACACATTTTCAGCTTTGCCCAATCGCAGTTGATGTCATATATTCTATGAATGTTGAATAATAACAACTGCAGGATCAGAAGTGACGTCTGTTCTCTCGGAACAGACGCCTCATGTATATATATAATATGCCGGTGACGGGCAATGATCCTATCGTTAGTGGGGAGGGGTGGGCAAAGTTTGAAGCCCTTACTCTTACGGGAATTAGTTCGTAACTACGAGTTTGAGTACTGTGGGCAGGGCGAAGCTGGAAATTTGTATCTGACGGGAGGCGTGCTTAGGTAGTCCTTGCAGGTGCGGTGATCACTGTGTCCCCAGTAGTGTAGGGGTCAGCGCAACTGCCTAAAAAGCAGGAGACCCGGGTTCGAATCCCGGCTGGGTACACATTTTCAGCTTTGCCCAATCGCAGTTGATGTCATATATTCTATGAATGTTGAATAATAACAACTTCAGGATCAGAAGTGACGTCTGTTCTCTCGGAACAGACGCCACATGTATATATATAGTTCATAAGTAGTATGTAAGCTTAGGGACTGATGACCCCGTAGTTAAGTCCCATAAGTTCTACAAACATTTGAACATTCTTAGGAGAAACATCGTTACGAGTGACTCCCTGGCTACTGACATTAATTGGTAATCTGTGCACTAGTTTTACCACACCATATACACAACTGAAAGGTGAGGATTCATTGTAAATGATTTTCAAATTTTTCGTCTGCTTTTTTGCATTAAAATAGTGGAGAACAGTATGTACGCGCCGCCAACCGAAGCATTCTATTTAAACACTAATCGTAGGTGTGGTGCCTGATAGCCTACGTCATTCGACATGACGTCTCTGGCTTCTTCGTCTCTCGACATTATGTAGGTCGCTGGTCGTCGGGGCCTTTCACAACGCGCCACGCCGAGACTTTGTATCGGGCAGTGCTCTGATAGTCCGCTGTTTTCCGCACCAGGCGGTTTTTATCACACGCCACTAGTTATCTCTTTGTGCGGCACATGACCGCGTGTTCTACACCAAGTCGTGTTGAATCTACATGCTCTACTGACGATTCTAACAAATCTAAACGCCGCGGCGGAGTGGCCGAGTGCATTGAGGCACTATACTCCGATGCGCGAGACCGTTCCCCGTCTGGGGTTGAATACCGTCTCTGGCATGTATGTTTGTGCTGTCTTTAGTATAAGTTAGTTTGTAAGTTTAGGGACTGATGACCCCGCAGTTAAGTCCCATAAGCTTAACAAACATTGGAACATTTTGAACTAATCTGAACGTCACATTTACAACACGTCAAATCGTTACTTTCTATGCGGCAAAGAAAATAATTGCTTCGCCAGAGTTATATTCCTAGTCAGTTCCGTCTTCAGAGACGGTTCATCGCCTCCGTTGTAATAACATCTACGAAGTTTCGAAATCAAATGCTGTTGCGAAGTTTGTAAGGTAAATGAGAAAAAAAAGAAAAAAACTGTCCACTCCCGGTCTGCGTGGCGAAACAAGTATTATATATGGAAGAGGTCTTTTTACTTATTTGTCTGTCTGTCTGCAACGGACAGAATCCCATTTTGCCGCGGTGGAGTAGCCGAGCGGTCTAAAGCGTCTCGCTGCGGAGCGCGCGGTTGCTCGCCGTGGAGGTTCGAGTCCTCCCTGGGGCATGGGTGTGTGTGTTGTCCTTAGGTTAGTTTACCTAGGTTTAAGTAGTTTGTAAGCTACGGACTGATGTCCACGCAGTTTGGTCCGATAAATTTACAAACATTTGAACATTTTTTTAAATCCCATTTGAAGTTTCCATCGCTTCCGTCGATTGACAAGACTGATGGTGTCATAATGATTAAACGGAGCTCAAATGTTCAAATGTTTGTATAGCATATGGAACTTAACTACGGGGTCATCAGTCCCTCAACTTATAATAAACCACTTATGAACTAGCTAACACTAAGGACGTCACAAATATCCATGCCCGAGGGGGGATTCGAACCCCCGACCGTAGAGGCCGTGCAGACCGTGACTACCGCGCCGCAGTCCCCTCGGCCACCGCGGCCGGCTAAACAGAGCTCAGACCATCTCCGGTCTTCATTGTCAGTGCCATAGTGTATAAGGTTTTAGATCATAATACACTTCAAAGTTACAAGATCATAGTTACAAAGTACTTGCTGCGAGTCTGCTGTAGTTACGAGCGATGTATTTTAATTACAATAAAATATGCATGAAGCTTTAATATACTAAGAATTATATTTTTAAATCAGTATATATTACATTGTTACAATGCTTTACCATAACGTCACTGATATTGTAATTTACAGAAACACAGCAACTGAATACTCAAGTTAAAATTTTGGAAGTAAACGTGACGCTGCAAAACAAAAAAGCAACAAAACTTTAAAATTTCAAAGATTCACTGTGTACATCATATGTAGTATAAGCGTGGACTCAGAATTAACAGTATTTCTCTTAGGATCAGGAATGTGCAAACAAGCTTACAAAGTTTTCACTTAATTTTTCGTGTTTGGCAATGACGGTCGTCTTTAGAATTGAAATTAATACTATGCCACGATAGAATTTTTTTTATTTATTTGTGTTGACGACCGGTTTTGGTATACTGAGGCACCAGACCAGAAGCTGGTACCTCAGTTTGTTGAAACCAGTTATCAAGACAAATAAATATAAACTGTTTCCGATGTTGGCATTTTATTAATTTGGGGAATTACAGATTATCCCTGTGCAAGCATGTGTGTGCTGTGTCATTCAATCGTTTTTACATACGTTCAACTAGTCAGTCTTTCATTTTTTCTTACTAGGGGGAACTTGCCGTTTTGTCTTCCTTTGTCCAACACCCTGAGGTCTGTCTGTTCTGCTTACATATTCAACAACCGTTTTGGAATATGTTGAGTGTAGGTACGATCATCAAGTGGATTGTACCTTTCATAGCTGGACTTTTCTTTGCAGGTATTTAGGTTGAGAGTCCACCGACTTGGGCGGGTCCTCATAGATGAAACTGGGAAGTACTCAATGTTAAAACGGTTATAACCTGAAAATTTTAAAACTTTATAAATGCAAACACTTGGAAATAATATTTTACAAAGGGAAGAGAAAGTAGATGAAGCTGAGATAGCAGATGCGATAATGCGAGTAGAATATGATAGGACCGCACTGGCATGGCTGTTCTTAGTATGAGTTTGTTCCATTGGTTTGTGAATCTAGAGACGACCTCGGCAGTTTTGTCCTTTAGGTTTAAAAATATTTGAACATTTTTGAATTTGACAGAGTAGTGTAAGATTTAATTCGGAACAAGACTCCAGCAATAGATGGTCGACTGCGCCAGTCGTGTCACAACTATGGCATCTCGTCTGCTTGATGTATGGAAAATCCTCTGGCATCAAGAAGACTCTAATAATACTAATTCCAAAGAAAGCAGGTCCTGACAGCTGTGAATACTACAGAGGCCGAGAGACGAATACAGTAAGCAGGTTCTAAAGGACATAGATTGCCGTTCTTATTCAGAGATGAAGAGGCTTGCATAGGACAGGGTAGCGTGGAGAGCTGCATCAAACCAGTCTCTGAACTGAAGACAACAACAACAACAACAGTAGCAAAATACTGATACGAATTATTTTCAGAAGAATGGAAAATCTGGTAAAATCCGATTTCTGGGAACGATAAGTTTGGATTTAGGAGAATTTTAGAAAGTCCCAAACAATTGTTGACCCTACGACGTAAATAATAAGATAGGTTCAAGAAAGGCAAACCTAAGTTTATAACTTTTGTAGCTTTGGCGAAAGCTTTTTATAATGTTTGACTGGAAAACACTCTTTAAAATTTTGAAAGTAGCAGCGTTAGTGAACGAAACGTGGTTTATAAGATGTACAGAAACCAGTTGTAAGAGTCGGAGGATATGAAAAGGACGCAGTGACGGTGAAGGGAGTAAGACAGGATTGCAGCTTTTCCCCAATATTTTTCAGTCTGTACAAAGAGTAAGTCGTGAAGGAAAGCAAAGAGAAATTTGGAAAGGGAATTGAAATTCAGGAAGAAGTTATAAAAACTTTGCGGTTTGCCGGTGACATCGTAATTCTGTCAGAGACAGCAAAGGACTTGGAAAAGCACCCTAATGGAATGAACAGTGTCTTGAAAGAACGGTATGAGATGAACAGTAACAAGAGCGAAATAAGGGCAATAGAACGCATAGAATTATATCACGCGATGCTGAAGGAGTTAGATTCTGAAATGATATAAATGATATAATAAAAGTGGTAGATGGGTTCAGTTTTCTGCAGACTAAAATAGCTTAGGTGCCGGAAGTAGAGAAGAAATGAAGAAAGGCAATGGGAAGAAAAGCAATTCAGAAGAAATTTGTTTACATGGAATATTAATTTAAGTGTTAGGAAGTCTTTTCTGAAGGCAGTTATCTGAAGTGTAGCATTGTTCGAGAATGAAATGTAGAGTACAAGCAGTTCAGACAACAATAGGATGGAAGCATTTGAATTATGGTGCTTAGAAGACTGCTGAAGGTCACATTGTTATATTGTGTTTGGAATGATGAGGTACTTAATAGAATTTGACAGCTATGAAATTTGTAGCATAACTTGATTTTTAAAAAATGGATCAATTTACAGGATACGAGATATTAAGAAATCGTCAGTTTAGTAATGAAGGAAGAAGAGGGTGTGGTGGTAGCAATCGGACAGGAAGACGAAGAGACGAGTACAGTAAGCAGATTATTCACAGATGTAGAGTAGCCTAGAGAGTTAGGACTGAAAATAACAATAACACACATGCTAAACATACAGGGTTATCGGAGATTCCCGTTACAACCTTCTAGGACTTGTAGAGAGTACTGAGAACATAACATTTTGAATAGGAACCTATGTCCGGAAACGTATCGTTTCCGTTCCACGACTGTTTCAATTCAAACGTTTATCTCATCCACTCTTACTTGTGGGATGTAATTAGACGTGACCCAGTACAATTGTTGCAATCAATTTGAAGAGAATACTGAATCGTTCAATTATTACTTGGGCATTTTCGTTACAATTTACACCTTATGGTTTACATTAGTCGACAACAACAAGAACCTAGCGTGTACAGTACCAGCCGCAACGTACTGATTCATTACAACAGCGGCTCGATATGGCGACCACCAGCGTCGTTACACACTCTGTACCTCCGAAGCATGTTCTAGCACACTGTTGCATACCAGGACAGGAAATTCTGTCCCTAAGCAGACGTTGACGAGTTACACATCTGAATTGAAACTATCCTAGAACGGAAACGTTACGTTTCCGGACATGTGTTCCTATTCAAAATGTTATGTACTCAGTACTCTCTACAAGTCCTAGAAGGTTGTAACGGGATCTCCGATAACCCTGTATGTTTAGCATGTGTGTTATTGTGATTTTCAGTCCTAACTCTCTACGCTATTCTACATCTTTGAATAATCTGCTTACTGTACTCGTCTAATTGATTGATGCTCTAATTATTTATGACGACATATCTCCTTAATTACGTGTGACACATTGTTTTGCTTTAGGGCTAGGAAGTTTCGCGGGCGTACGGAGAAGCAGGCACAAAAGTTTCATTGTAATCGAATGAATGGTTTTTATATATAGAGACTAGCTTAATTCCCGCTACTTCGCACGCGTAGACCGGATGTATGCATTGATTGTTTCTACTTCTAAATATAAATTTTCATATATTTAGCGTAAATAATGCTTTCCTAATCAAGTATTTTGATACAACTTACCACCCCCTATTGCACCATTGATGGCAGAATTCAAAACATCCCGAAACAGTTTTAAAAATTCTAAACACGGTTCCAAATTTTCACATTTCTAGCATCAAAATAGTAGAATTTTCATTTATTTCCCCAGGTTAATGGTTGAATTCCCAAAAATATCGAAACACGTATTTTTAAATTCCAATCAAAAATCTAAATCCGAAATTTTGTATTTCTTGCTACAAAATTGCCTCAATAGCAACGTATTTAAAAAAAAAAAAACCGTTCATCCCCCATTTCACCCCCTTAGGGATGGGAATATCGTAAAATCGCTTATGCCTACAGTGTAAGATAAACAACGTCCACAAATTTCAAGTTTCTGTCGTCTGTAGATTCACTTTTAAGAAGAGCGGGAGTAGCCAAGCGGTATGGAGCACCAGGTTGCGGACGCGCGGCCTTCCGCGTCGGGGGTTCGAATCTTCCCTCGGGCATGGATGTGTGTGTTGTCTTTAGTATAAGTTAGTTCATAAGTAGTTTGTAAGTTTAGGGATTGATGACCCCGCAATTAAGTCTCATAAGCTTTACAAACAATTGAACATTTGAATTTCACATTTCAGCGGCGTTTTCTGTCTTATAGAAACGGATCGAGAACACGAAATTTCTTTCTTATTCTTTGTCATATTTCTTGGTAGTTTTACTTTTCAAACTGCAATATGCCTTATTTTTCTTTATTCGTACGCTTGTTGCAGAAAAACAACCGAAGAATGTGCATCACGTTTCGCTGTATGTAAACTCTTTGCTATTATAGTGTCAAAAGTTATCGCTAATCTTCAGATCGCATTTTATATAAGCTGACAACTTTCAACAACTGTATCTTCCACCCTGTTATAGCTATCGACACGAAACTGCTGTGGTGTACAACGGGAGACTTTGTAGTACAACAACACGGAGAGATCGTTCGTCTCCATTGTGTTGTTTTTGCTGAAGAGCAAAATATTGACACCCAATATTGTGTAACTCGGTAACTTTCAACTTTCATATCTTCCACCCTCTTATCGTTATCAACCCTCTACCACCATTGTGCACAATGGAAGACTGATACCTACTACCACATGCAAACACTATTCGTTTGTGATGTGTAGTTTTGGCTGCAGAGTGAAATATAGGCAAACGCCTAATGTTTTATATACAGGGTGTTTCACTAAGTTTGTTTGCCTCTGTAACTTATACAATAATAGGTGACGGGAAATTTTAATGCGGTAGGTCAACACAAGAAACGTTACATTTTCTGCGGAGCTATGAACATAGTTTATTGTATCATTGTCCAAAGAGTTACAACACAAAGATATAATTTTTTAAATGGAACAATAGTTTTTTCTATCGTGCATTGGATTCGTTGAAACCAGCTGCGTCCAAATCAATTTAAACTACATTCCTATCACTGTTAGTTTGGGAGCTACAACCCTTCAAAGTTTAGGGGGGCGGAGGCTACAACAGCGAACCTGACTGGCTGGTGGTCATGAGACAGTGGGCCGTGCCCCAGGGGATAGCCACTCGGCCAGTCAGATACGCTATCGCAGCCTCCGCCCCCGGAACTTTGAAGGGTTGTAGCTCCCAAACTAACAGTGATAGGAATGTAGTTTAAATTGATTTGGACGCAGCTGGTTTAAACGAATCCAATACACGACAGAAAAAGCTATTGTTCCATTTAAAAAATTATATCTTTGTGCTGTAACTCTTTGGAAAATGATACATCAAACTATGTTCATAGCTCCGCAGGAAGTGTTACATTTCTTGTGTTGATCTACTGCATTAAAATTTTATTATTGTTTTATTGTTTGCTAAGCTTATGGGACTTAACTACGGGGTCATCAGTCCCTAAACTTACAAACTACTTATCAACTACCTTATACTAAAGACGACACAAATATCCATGCCCGAGGGGGAGATTCGAACCCCCGACCGTAGTGGCCGTGCAGAGCGTGACTGTAGCGCCTCAGTCTCCTCGGCCACCGCGGCCGGCATGAAAATTTCCCGTCACCTATTATTTTATAAGTTACAGAGTCAAACACACTTAGTGAAACACCCTGTATATTATAAGATATATACAACAATATAAAAGCTTTTACTGGCACAGTTTGTGTGTGTGTGGAAGATCATGATAGACTCGCCCCCTGGATCCACTCGCGAGCTTCCGCATCTGTAGTGAACGCCGTTAAGAGTTGCCTGCTGCGCACTGTGCACCAGGCGGTCGTTAATCTATAATTGGCACAGCGCAATGGTTGGGCACGCAACGGCCCAGGAAGCTCTCCATCCGGGAGCGCGCGGTCTCCGGTTTGAACCGGCGTTCGCTTGCTGGCTGCCCCTAACGGAGCCCCGCGATCCAACTGCCTGCACACTCGGCGACGCGGCGTCGTCCTCCAGAACAGCAAAGCCAGCCAACCCTGCTGACTCACAAAACGCCCGTCACGCTATCGCCACTCTCGCTAGACACTTCTTGTCGCACTGTGCTCGTCGAAAACTAGCCGACGAGGTGATTGGAAGAGTGAAAACAGGTTTCAGTGGCTTGTTGTTGTTGTTGTGGTCTTCAGTCCGCAGACTGTTTGATGCAGCTCTCCACGCTACCCGGTCACTTTTCAACTGATAATACGTACGGCAACCTACATCCTTTTTAATCTGCTTACTGTATTCGTCCCTCGGTCTTCCTCTACGATTCATATCCATCCAACCATTTCAGCGTGAAGGCGTAAGAAACGAATTGACTAATTGTAAAGCACCCTCCACCATGCACCATACGAATTTAATTTCACTGTGTCTATAACCTTCTCGCGAATGGAAGCAATAAGTTGACAAAGTTTCATCGTAATCGGATGTGCGGTATGACCGTGCATAAAATACGCCCCGAATAGAGTTAGTAGGAAAGACGTAATAAATGAAAACGTCAAGCGTGATGAGACTGTTTTTCATGAACGTAATTGTTTATGATTCCATATCTCATGAACTGTGTGTCATACTATGATAAAATTTCGAACGTACGTTCAGTGGAATGTGTGTATACTGTCTGTAATATTTCTCGTGAATACAACTAATAGTGTACGAGTAAGAAACAGTAACGTCATGCCAAAGGCCATAATTTTAGTGCATGAACACCAAAAAAGTAGTAAGCGACAAACTTTTTTCCTTTCATCATTTTGCTGGGGTTGTCAGCAAGAAAAAGTTTCCTAAGGTTTGAAATTATGTTTAAAGTTTGTTGCAAGACGCTAAGTGCTGCTCTCCTTCTCAAATAGTGGACTGATAAAAACACACTATCATGTGCCACAAGACGGGGAAGTTTCCATTGTTTATGACGTCATAGCTCATGAACTATCCGCCCTATCGTAAAGCCCTTTCTAAGCTGACGTCTTCCACCTATAAACTACATTCCTGCCAAATTTCAGCTTCATGGATGAAGTAGATTTCGAGATTTCGTCTTTAGTCAGTGAGTGAGTGAGTGAATGAGTGAACTTTTGCTTTTATTTAGATATAAATAAGTGACTGTTACGAGGCAATTTAGGTAAAGGTCTAAAGAAAATGCTTGGTAAATGTTGTATGGCGCTGAGACGAGAGGATGAAAAAAAGGTTAGAAGCATTTGAGATGTGGATGTGGAGGAGAATAGAGCGGATAAGCTGGATGGAGAATGAGTAATGAAATAGTGTTGGGAATGGTTGGGGGTTGAAGGTTATAACAGAAAGGAAAAAGAACTGGTTGGGACATTCGTTGAAAAGGGAATGCATGCTAGCAGATGCCTTAGGACTGGTTCGTGGGAGAAGACTGAGAGGAAGAAGGCGATGCAAGATGACAGATGACATAAAGGGAAGAGGAAATTATGCGCACATGAAGAGGATGGCAGAAGACCGGACAGCGTGGAGAACTGCGATGTGAAAACATGCCTTTTGATAGAACACTGATGATGATAAATGATAATGTAGTTAATGGAACGAGTTATCATATTGTTATGCTGAAAAGTTCTACTAATGTGTTTGTTGAGAGCGAGGGTCTTTTGTAATAAAGAATATGGGTTTAGGAAACATTGATCATGTCATACAGCTTTTCCTGTTGAGTTTGCGTAAATTTACACTGACAACAATCATACTGTTAGTCGAAACTGTGACGTTATATTTCGTAATACTTTATGAAGCACTAATTGAAATTTATTTATTGACAGGAACGAAATCTATTAGTCTGCAGCACTACATAAAAACAACTCTAATGCGCTTAAATCTAATTACTGTAATAAACAAATGAAAAAATAATGTTAACAAACAGAAATGAAAACCCAACGAAATTTTACAACGTACATACGAGGTCATAGCTGCGCGAGACTCAAGTCTGTCGGCGACAGGAGCTAATCTGAGTCTATGATGCAGTAACCGTGCTCCACGATTTTGCTTCCATGTCAATGTTAGGGTAAAGTGTATATGTTATTTCTGTATTATAGCGCCGTCAGCTATAAAAGTATCCTAATTGGTATCCCGGACTTTGAGGGGAATATCTATCACAACGACTTAGTATATTTTGAGCTATTCTGCTTAGCACTTTTTTCAATGCAAAGCTCTACGAGCACTGTGTGGGAAAACGACTCTTCACTAATAACAGTTACTAGTTGTTCGGGTGCACTGGCTTACAAGTCCAACTTAACTTGCGGTTGGCTTAATGTTCTCAACTGCCGGATGGAAAGTTTAAGCCAGTAAGTCTGTACGCCTCTTATGTTCTAAGAACTCTTTGTCAGCTTACACACACTCGAGGAGGCTTAGTATGGGGAAAGGATTTTGGAAAATGTGGGAAAACTAGGGATTTGCGGTATAACGTAAATTTACCGAAATTTTAACTTCATTAAGTTTCGGTTTCGGCCGAAACTAGAAGAGAAGCCGAATATTCGGTTTCAGTTTCGACCGCAAATCATGTTTCGATCGGACTCTAATAGCAGCACATTGCGCGTTTCACTGGATAGAACAGTGGCCCACAACCTTTTTTTACACCAAAGAGAACTTTTATTTCTTTGTCGTGAGCAAGGAGCATTGGTTTAAGAAAAATAAACTGTGTCAATCTAACATAAACTTTAATCTGAACCTTTAACATATTCGTTAAACGCAGAAGTAATATGTATTCACTATACTATTATAACAGAAACTTTTATTGTAATTTTAAATTCGATTTGCATCAGTGTGATTCTACACCATTCATCTTATTTGGAAATATGGTAACCCTCCGTCCAATACTGTTGCTCCACGCTACAAGCGTATCATCAGTTACGATTTCTGGATATGTTTTCAAGCAGGCTATCCTTGTTCATGTAAATAAGGCGTGGGAAAACTCGTAAGATAACGAAAGGTGATTTCCGGAATGGTAGTGTATGATTTTTGCCTTTTTACAACTAAACTGCCCAAGAGGATTGCTTTAAATGTCATGTGGGAAATGATTGCTTGGCTGCTGCCTTCGGAAGTTCAACTCCTCACTCGGGCATAGGTATTTTTTCTGTTCTTATCATAAGTTAGTTTACGTAGTTTGTAAGTCTACGGACCGATGACTACATCAGTTTGACCCCCTTACACATTTGAACTTTTTTATTATTATTCGCATGCGTTCTTACGGGTTTTATTACTGTGGAATTCAATAAGCGTTCACAACCGAGGCGAGAAAACGAAAATGTTTTAAATGGTACCCATGTTATCCACATTCGTCATCATTAGTGAAATCAAGTATTCAGGTCGCACATTACGAGTGAGTAACCACGTGACAAGGATTTAATAATTTAAAATGAATAAAAGTTTGAAATTTTATATCTTCTGCAATTTTAGCTCTTGCAGACCACCTTTGATGCAGGACTACAGATTGAAAATCACTGATCGATAGAGGAACGTTCATGGTTTTGACTACACAACAAGAAAAACAATATTGTATTTTGGAATATGCTCGAAGTTACATCTACATGAGGACTCTTCATATCAAACTTAACTTCCTGGAAGAGTCAAAAGGTTCATCGAATCACCTTCAAACTATTTAACTACCACTCCAATCTGAAATCGCGCGCGGGAGAAAGAACAAATCTCTCCGTTCGAATTCTGCTTTCTCTTATTTTATTAAAACGGTTCCTTCTCCCTGCGTAGGCGGGAGTCAACAATATACGAGGTGCATCAGGAAAGTAAGTACCGTTTTGGGGAACAAGATATAGTAAACATAACTGTTTTGAAAAAAAATTTATTGTCACAAGAAAGAGCATATCTTAAGCTACTTTTCCACATAGTTTCCATTGTTGTTGACCGCTACAACAAGTACCTCAACAACTTACTTTCCGGATACGCCTCGTATTTTCCTGTTGTGATGACGAAGTTCAAAATTTCATACACAGATTTCGCCGCAACAACATCGTCCTTGTAATGATTCCCACTACAGCCCATTTATCATTTCTGTGACACTCTGTCCCCTGTATCGTGATAATACAACGTGCAGCCCTTCTGTGTCCTTTTTCGATATCCTCCGTCAATCCCAACTGATAGGAAGCCTCACCGCTGAGGAGTACTTCGAAAGTGGATGGACAAGCACAGTGTAGGCAAACTTTTAGCAGATATTTTGCATTTTCTAAGGTTTCTGCCAATGAAACGCTTTTTGTTTTGCCTTCGCCACAATATTTTCACCGTGTTCTTTCCAATGTAAGTCTGTCTTAATCGAAATTGCTTGGTAATTTATTGAACTTATGGCTTTTATGTTTGCCTGATTTATTTCTATACCAACTTTAATGTATTTAGGGGTGAGGATAAAAACCACTACCAGTCACACTGAAATAATGTATTTATTTAAAACACGATCGGTTTCGACTTTTGCCCAACATCAGATGCTTATGCATTCAGATCAGTGTGTAGTTTTATGGTGGAGTTTACTGTTTGAAGGGGAGCGGCTGGAACATCTGTACGAGGACGGTGAACAGCTGCGGCGCGTCGGCGAGCGACCTCGTCTAGGATACGGCGATGGGCTTCTTCCCATAGGTAGACTGAACTCATCAGCAGGTGACTTCCTGGGATAGAACTGTTCTGATGGCTGACGTCTTGCGGCAAAATAATCGTCGAATACTCGCCTTCTCTCTCTGCAGTATCGAACGACATGTCCAGAGCGCCCACAGTAAAAACACAATGGCATGTTTTCTTCTGTCCTCCAAACGTCTGTTCTTCTGCGGGACGTCATAGTTGCCGGGTTGTGGCCGCGTCTGCCGGTTAACAGGCTGCCGTTTGGCGTCTGCAGCGTAAGTCATAGCAGGGCGACGCGACGACGCCATTCTTCACGTCGGGTTCGATTAGCGGGGCAGACAGGAGCTAATGTCTGAAATACCTCTTCCTCAGCGGCGTCGGCTCCCTCGTGACTTACAAGACATCCATGGCCATAATCTGAAGCTCGCTCGGTCTAACTATCCCGGCGTATGAGCGTATTGGCGTATGAGAGAAACAAAGTCATGCTGCTCTTCCGCAACGGCCATAAGGACTACATTGGGGAGTCGGTCATACTTCTTTCATCCTACCCTCCTTATTTGCATCTCTTCAATATGCTGGCACCACTTGATGAACTTTTCCGTCGTAGTGACGTCTTTTATCAGAAGAGCTTGGTACATGTCTTCTGCAATACCCTTCATCAGGTGCGTGATTTTGTCGGCCTCAGTCATATTCGACTATGTAACAGAGGGCCAAAACATTCTGTATGTATGACTGTGTCGGGTCACCATGTCGTTGGGTCCGTTTCTTCAGTTGTTCTTCCGCCGTGCGGATTTGTCGCTGGCGGTCTCTAAACGTCTTCTTAAGTTCCGTCTGGAACGTTTCTCAGTCATTCGGCTTTTCTTCATTGTTTTCAAACCATTGCTGGGCTTTTCCGTCCAGGTAGAAATAAACGTTGGCCAAGCACATTGTATGATTACATCCGTTATACTTGGCGACTCGGTCGAACCCTTTTAGTCATTTGTTGGGGTCCTGTCCAGCGTCTCCAGAGTACACCGACGGGTGTCTGATGTGCATCTGGCTTAGCGCTTTTTTCGTGTCCATGGTTCTTCTGATGATACAGACTTTCGGAAGGATGTACTCGGTATATCCCTTGTATTCCGGTTCCAGTTCGTGTAAGCGACGGCTCATACGTTGCCTAATCGGAGCCACGGTGATGCAGCTGTTGCACAGGATACCCGGCGCCTCCACCAAACAATGTCGCTTTGAAATGGAAGCAGGCTTGATATCGAAGGCAGGGTTGTAGACTGAACACATCACTTATACTGAAAGCAGATTTATTGCGAACTGAAACTTTCACGTAGCACTGACTGCCTTGCGGGCAGAGTGCTCTGCTATTTATACACAGACAGAATGTACCAGAAATCAGAAGAATAGTTAACATAACAAACAAGTAGAAATTACAAGTAAACATAAGAAACATACAAAACATGATAATTACAAAGAAATATATTTTTGCCGGTTGACGGGATTGAACCGGCGACCTTCAGCACCGTAATCGGTGACGCTATCCCTTGCGTCACGTCGGCAGTCGATTAACGTGGGGTCTCATATTTTAAGTCGATTTTAGAGAAAAAAATGGAAGGCAGTCTAATTATAATAATAATATTTATCATTATTTATATTTTGGGGCTCCTGTAGCTTTTTCACAACCAGACATTGTTTAAAAATTGACAGAGTTCACAGTGATCTTTCTGATGATGTAATTGAAAATATCAAACACTGTCCTGCATTAATACTGAAGGGTTACCATGGCTAAGAAGTTGTTTTGGTCACTTTGTAAAGAGCATATCTTTGGACAGTGTGAGTAATAATCGTTGGTGGCACAGGTGAACAAAGCGAGAGAAATGTCGAGAGAATATGCATTGAGTTGTCGGAGAGTACAGTGTTGATTTACGTCTAGTATGGAGCACGATCGTGATAGCTTTGTACTTGCACGTATTTTTGGATGAAGAGGTAGTATGATTTCTAATTGACTTGAAATTATTATCGATAAGCATTTATGAATTGTCTTGCACTCAAAAAAAGAATGTTTCCCTGATTTCCTTACGGTGCTGCGCGTTGTTAAGTAGTGTTAAATTAATCGATTTATAATTGCAATGTATTCTGCCTAAATTTAAACTAAGAAGTGATCTTTAGAATTATAGAAAGACTCATTCAGAAGTGATTGAACTAGTTGTTAGATTCTTTAAATAAGTCGTTTTCCTGTCCCCTTTGTTACAGTTAGACAATGCTCCTAATCAACTTTAGAATTATCCTGTCCAATCTGTTCATGGATTTAGAATCCTCTTTAGAATTTATTTGATTTTGATTTTTCAGCAATCCTGGTAAGATCAGTTTAATGCAAGAGGCATGATACCGATCCACTGTAATAGGCAATCAACCAATACTCAATAATTACTATAAGACACAGAATTTCCTTGATTTCAAAGGATGGTTCATATTTAAATATGTGTTTAAAGTCAGCTACCAACTTTTTCACATTCAACATATAATACCAACGTTTTTCTCACAATTGACATATTTACTTTAATCTGCATGTGCTGGCTGACGATGCAAAGAGGTGATTGAATTTCAATTGGTTTATGTTTGACATCACGAATAGAACCTCTTACGTGTGAGTTTATTTGTTTTACACATTTTTGACTCTTTACTTATTCTCTGAGTTTCATTTTAATGTTATAACGAAACGTATTTTCTTATCAGAGAGCTACCGCTGTTTCTTTTCAGACATGGAAAGCACTCGGAATACTAAAATTAACTACACCTCTTGATCACAATACAATAATTTGTTTGTTAATGAATTTAAGTCTTGATCATAGCACATGTTTTAATACAGAACAATCATTGCTAAAGTCGCATCAGAATCTATTACCATTTCGTGTTTACATTTGTAATAGAATCGTTGACCTCTACTTAAAATAATATTTCAAGACTGTTAATTCATGTAAGTGCACTGTGCGTCATATCTGGACATGTCATTCCATCGGTTGTTTTCATTATTTAGTCTGACTGATGTTCTGGCTGATTGAGCACAATTAACAGGACCATACCTAATGCAATCAGTCAATGCCAGACTAATTGATCACAATACTTATGCTTACTCTAATACAGACAGTCTGATCAATTTTTATATTTACAGCGCACTGCTAGTCAAGACACTGTTTGCACTTTGCATCACTCACAACTCGCACACAAAAATAGACACGAGCGCACACACACAGCAATAGTTAGGAAGTAATTTTATTTAAACAAATAACGTTTCATTTGGCAATAGCCTCATTAAGTAGTTGAAATCTTCCGATCATTATTGCAGTCAGATGTTGTGGTTCCCTCTCATTCTGTGAGTTGTTTTAACTGTTTTATTGTCCAGTTAACTACATATTATTTTACAAAAACTTTCCCGTAAACTATCGTTGTTTCTGCCTTGCAAGGTCTATTCCATTTATTTGTGTGATTTTTCATGTATGCCATTGTGTGAAAGTAGTAGCATCATTGCTTGTCAATTGTTATCATTGATTGTGTCACTGGTTCAGTATCGAGGTTTTTACTTATTTACATCACTCTGATTTGCTCTATTGCAATTGATATGGTTTAATAATTAATGTGTAATACTGTATTAACTGTAGCGATTTTTCTCGGGTTTTTTGTTATTCCCATTATTGCCTTGCCTCGGATTCTTAGCTGGTGCTTGCATTGTTTTATTGCTTTATTTAATTGTTTACATGACTTTTGTTTATCAATTTGCATATTTATTTGTGTCGTTAGATTTTGTTCTACTTTTTTTCACGAACTCGCCTTTGTCATACTAAAGTCGCGTTAACTAATCGCTATTACTTCAAAATTTCCATGTCGCCATGCATTTTACCGAAGATAATGCATGTTTACACAGTTCTTCCAAACACAGAAAACAAATTTGATAAAAAAAATAATTATGCCATTTCAGATTCCGTTGTTCAAAATATTTCTGAATTAACAATGAATGTTGACAGTGTAACGCCTCCTTCTTTAGCGTCCGCGGTCGATACCGTCACACCAATAGATTCTCACAATATTGTCTCTTCTATAAACCATATTCTACAGAATGAATACTACCTCTCAGGATTCCGGCGTTTATTTCTGAAATTTCAGTGCGATGGAACAATTTTCCGCTTGGGAAAAGCAACATATTCCTAGCACCTCGTCGGTACTTGAAACTAATACGATGAAAAATAAGACTCCATCTCCTGATTCTAAAACTCATTTGTCAGAAAGCAATACTGTACAGATCTCCCCGTTAGCGTGTTTGCTCGCGGTCCAATTCAGATGTAATTTAACTTGGCTATACACGCGCACCATCTCAAAACAGGCACGACAGAAAAAAGCCAGCTTCAAAGTGTTTTGTGCTACCTCCGACTTGCTGAATTTTCGCCGACAATAGCAGCGCCTGCTTCCGCCTCGTCTCAGGACGCTGATTTTGGTGAGTTTCGCTGTGGCATTGCGTGCGTGTGAGAGAATGAGTGTTGTTTGAGAATCCTTCCCCCCAGTAGCGTTAAATCATGTATAATTTAAGCTGGGCACCGTCCGCATTAATCCATGTAAGAGATGTATTTTATTGTATTAACAAAATTGGTTCCCCATTTTGCTTGTTTTCTATGTGAATGAACAAGTTTAAGTTCAGCATAATCAGTAAGTTTCCTATAAATTGTAGTTTTAGAGCATCTTCCCTCTTTTATTTAATATTGTTCTTCACATGTTCTGAGAACTAGATCAGGTGCAATTTTTTCCTTTATCTAAATTCCGTTGCCACATAAATGTTTTCTTAGCCACCTTTCTAAGATCACTTCATATGTGGTTGATTACTTATTAATGTCTGTGTGTAATAAACATGTGAACTGCTATGTATATTGACCACTGTAGTATTAACTTCCCGTTATTGAAGTAATTTGAAGCGAGTCAGTTCTCAGTTTGAGCCAGGGAACAAGGCTTTGTAGCAGGGTGTAACCGGTAGTTCACACGGACCTCATTTACCAATTTTAGTCTTGAATCAAAACCCTTGTTTCGTACAGTGGTCGACTTTTACCTTACAAAGCTGTGACAGTTGTATTACAATTCGTCCTATGTCGATAATTTCAGCACTCGTTCCTCAGTAAATAACGTTATTTGCTCAGATTCTTTCGTAATTTTCTCACACAATATACACAGGTGTGATAGTTGCACCACCCTCTCTTCCGATTAGAGTGATTTCGCTAATGACATAGCTTCATGAGAACAGTGTGAGAGCAAATTGTAATCTGTTAATTATATCCCTGATTCACTTCAGCTACTTGAAGAACAAGGAGCTGTATCCTCTGATTTTAACAAACAAGATAAACTAGAAACTTTACACACCTTTGTGCCTGGCACATGATAATTGCATCTTTGTTGATACTTTTTTCTCCTTCAGATCGTGAAGTAATAATGTCTCGTAACGATAGATGATCCACTATTTCTTTTGATGATGATGAGTCTAGTGCTCATCATTAAATAATGTTCCTCGGTAAGGGTCTCCCGTCATTTTGTCTCACATTTCACGTAAGTATGGTAGTTCCTCCACCATCTTTCCTGATGAGAGTAATTTTGCCTGTGAAAGAGCTTGAACAAAACAATGTGAAAGCAATTTGATACTTACGAATTCTTCCTGAATTATCTGTTTTAAGGCCATGACTCTGTATATTTTGACTTAAGTGTACCTGTAAACCCATCATTATTACCCCAACACGAAGAAACTTTTTTATCTGACCCTGAAAATGTAATATTGTCAACCTCTGACGAAACTTTTCCAACTCAGACTGACAAGATATTACCGTATACTTCTTGTGATACTGATGAACTGCAAAATTCACCTGTTATTTAGATAATTTGGAAAATCATAGCTTATTCACTAACAGTGCTACTATAAATAACCAATTTTCTTTAGCAACTAAAGTGATTTTTCTCCCACATCTGAACTACCACAGTCTGATGCTACTGACAGTGAAATTGTATATGATCTCCAATCTGCCATACCTGTTATTATAAATAATGTTACTAATTACACTGTTCCCACTATTACACACACAGTAAATAACCATGACTGTTTACCAACTGAGATGAATACTCGGCCTCCATCTGATGTACAATTGTAATTATTTTTGTACATCAACAACAGAATGAAGCAGTGAATTTAAGTGCATGACGAGATTTATTTACAGCCCACACAATGTTATTTCAACCAGCAGTAAATGACATACTCTGTTAATGAATCTGTGACTTTTCACTTTCATGAGTCAAGTGTACCAAGTCTTTTGCCTCAACACAGCATTGATAAGACACTTAATCTTATTACTCCAGAGCATGACTATTTACCACAAAATCAGACTATTAGTGCCATTCTCATGGATTTTTCACCCATTTTAGCTGGCAGTAGCCCACATTTTGACCTGTTATGTAACAATTTTATTGATAGTGCTAATTATAGTGTACCATCATTTATAGAAATAGAACGTGTGATCTCTCGTTTCCAATAAAATGGGCTAAAGACGGTTAGTGCAATAATCTCCCACTATGCAGTGCTACGGTCGTTTCGAGTGCTATTGTTTTTATACGTTAGATCGTGTGCTTTGTTGCTGATTTGCTGATATTTTTGCTTTTATATGAAGAATTGTGCAGTAGCATAGATTGTTAGTCGTGTTCGATGTTACATTAAACCGAAAGACGTGAATGCCAAGCAAATATTTCGATTGAAATTAATAGTTTGACGTGCAGTCTCCTATACTGAAGTGACGATACGTTCCTGTCTTGTGTCTGGTTGCAAGTCAGGATATAAAAGTTGCAAGGAGATAAGATGCTTTTCAAGAAACCAAAATATTCAGAAAATTTTAATAAATGGAAAAATGTTATCCCAAGAAAAGACAGGGAGCAAAAAGAAACTCGTAAATTTCTTATGCTGAGTTTGATGAACATTTAATATTAAGACCTGACAAATTCATTTTTTATGTAAAGGAAGTAGAACTGCCCAAAATTAATTGGCACTTGAAATCAAATTATGTTCCTCCCATTTTTCTGTAATTACGTAAGCATTTGTCTACCTATGAAAGCTATTAAAATCTCCCAAAGAAAGGAAAGCTGTTTGCAAAATTGTGAATAAAACACTCACAAAATGTTTGAAAATAGTGATATCTGTTTCGATTTAAGCAGACCCCCAGTTGTCTGATAAATCTAAATTTGAAATAATTTATTGCCTGATTATTAGTCAACAGTTTCAACTTTTTTTTTATTTACATGTTTTGATCCATCAGGATCATCTTAAGAATCTTCGTAGTTGCGACTGAAACACGTCTCTTATATGTATGACAATTGCTGTTGTTGTTGTTGTTGGGTTTTTAAAGGGGCTAAACGGCTAGGTTATCAGTCTCCTGTTCCTAGCTAAGGGAGCACATCATTTAATGAGCGGGGAAAAAAGTACTCCATGTCTAATGCACGAGATGGTCAAAGTGATATGAAGGAAGCATTGAAAGGAAAACGACTAAAGTAGTGGACCAAACAGACAACAGCACTAAAATAGCACAGGAGAAGACTGGTGACTAAATTTGTTGGTCCACCTGAAATAAGCGAATTGAAGGCACAAAATAGAAATAGCTTGGCCAGGCATGGCTAAACTAATTGCGCTGTCTCAGTCTCGATCACAACGAGAACATGATTTCACAGGACCATTTTAGAACACTCTATGGCTTATTGTGATAGATTCTTTCAACAACTATCCACTCGTGTGCTTTCTGCCTACCTTACCTACGCAAACAGCAGTATGTGCCGCAGCCATTGCGTCTTTGTTGTTCATACGTGACTGTTGTTCGTCATTATGTTCTTATAAAAATGAGCTATGAGGCTGTATTTTGTAGCAGGTTTATACAAATATTTTTCCGATTACTCAGACAGAATGGAGAGACACAGCACTGACAGCCGCGAACTGCGACGTATGAAATGAGTTCATAATTTCGGTAAATATTTACTTATAGTGTTCATAATTAGTAGCGTGAGTTTATATTTTCGATTAGTCGTACATTAAAGTGATGCTTAATTTCGTGTCCCTTATGCGACACATTAAGCCATTACACTTCCATTTAAAAGCTGTAAGCTACACGGTATGAGCTGACTGCACTGGAAGAAGGAAGCGGGGCCTAATCTAACAGCCAATACATTTAGATCCGAATGAAAACATCCGCTCCCAGCAGTCTCCTGTCAGGGCTCAGGTAAAAGTGTGAGGATAATACGAATATTTAAGCAACAGATGTCAATCCTGCTTGTCTCCCACACACGGGAGCAAGGTCTTCTGGTATTCCTGTCGAAGAATCGTCCTCAATCCGGCAACGTTCCATCACCCGCATAGCTTCTACATGGTCGACGTCATCACACGCTGCTCCAGTTGCTGCTCCCAACGTACCACACGGCACCATCCACAACATGCAAGAATCACTATGCGCCTAATGATCGTGTTATTTTCACAGTTTTCAGCTTGTATGCAATACTGTTATTCGCCATTTTGGTGCATGTACGTTTCTCATTTAAGGTCCATCAGCGTTTTTGTGCACCAATGCAAGATTGTTCCACAACATTTTTGTTCTCAGATTCCCACCTCCCAGACGTCCAGCGGCCAGCCCAGCCGCCCCCGGAGGCCATCTCAGCACTGCCAGAGGAACCGATGGGGGTGGTTGCATCGGCACTACCAACGCTACCGCTGCCACCTCCCTCGTGGGAGGCCGGCGCCCATGGCATCACAGCAACTGAGCTTCCTGGTACCGGTACCGGTGCCACCAGAGGACCCTTCACCCCTATCAGCATCATCATTGAAATCACCGACATCGCCCACTAAGGAAGTGATGTGCACATTTCTATTGATTTCCACGCCGACGTTTCCATTGGAGCGCAGGACGGATGTCGGAATGCGGCTGTGAGCGCGGCGTCGGTCTCAGTAGCGGTCCTGGCTCCTCAAGATGCCCAGCTTCCTGCCTCCCTTCCTGATGTCGTCAGAAGGCTCCCTATGCGACAATGGCGCGGCAGTTTTGGGGGTGGGGGGGGTGGGGGGGGGGGTGTGCAGTCCTATCAAGTTGAATGCACACCGACCAGTACAGAAACGCCAACAACGAAAGAATAAGAGTAGCAGGCGCCGCCACAAGCCTCCCCTACATCGCTGACTTAACCAGCTGCACGTTACTGATCAGGAGACACTTGGCCACCAAAATCACGACCAGCAACCAGAAGACTCTAGCCTAGCTCAGTTCAGAAGTCTTCCTGTTACCATGTTCAAACTTGAAGCAAGTTAATGTCTGCAAATCCCTGTTTCCTCTTAGAAAAGCAGCGAACTGGTATATGATTCAAAATAGTAATAATAATTTCGGGTGGCTCATTGGCGTCGTTCAAGTCTTGCAATTGGGCGTATGTCAACTTTTTTTTATTTGATATTTTTTCGTATGTGGCCCGTAGCTTGAAAAATCACGAAAAGAAAGGAGAAGGTTGCGTCACAATAATTCATTCACATCCGGAGAAAATGCGAAGCAAAGCTGACGTTTGAACTTCATGCAGCGCGCAATTATCGCTTCCCGAGAGTCAAGGAAACTCACGGTTGAGTCTTAACTGTGCGCCTCATTATTTCAAACGTCAACCTCGTTTCGCATTTTCTCCGGACATACTTCGATGCAACCAGTGCCATTCTTTTTTGTGATATTCGTGCTATTTATTGCATAATAAATAATATAGGGTAGCCATTTAAAAAAAATAATTTTGTGTTGAAAATAATATTTGTTTACGTTTTAGACGGTATCATATCACTTGCTTCGATAAGTCCCTGTTGTGCGTTCATGCCTTTGAAAGTCGTTTTTCGATATCTATTGTTGTTCCAGAGATAGCTGAAGTGAAAAGTTTAAGTGGGACAACATGTATAAAACAAATAAAAGATACACTGTACAGATAAGATTTGTTTGTATAGCTCTACATAGTTGCCCCCGACTAGAGAATGATAAAATTTATAGACTAAAATATAACATAAATATCATGTATTATATGTAAAACTTGTACTGTTAAGAAATTTGGGCCCAGTATCTGGCTACATCTAGTACGTTTGGAATAGCCTCAATGAGCTCTGCTAGTGGGCAGCTGCTTGAGCATAGCTTGCACTTTAATAGGTGAGCAGTTGTCTGATGTTTCCCACTATCGCACAGCACGGGTTTGTCTGATGACCTCCATCTACGCAAGCTGCTCCTTGTTCTTGCAGCTCTGAAACGCAGTTTCTTCAAGGATGTCCATACATTCCACTTTTCCATGTGTTCTGGGGGAGATCTTCCTTTGGAGCAAACCAGTCTGGGAAAGGGACATTTTTAGTTCTCCACATTTGTACTCTTATATTTTGTGGTATATCAGAGAGATACTCTGTAGTTTGGAGGACAGTCCTCCTCGATATAAGTCGACGACAGGCGGGTTGGTGCCCGTAAAGGAGGTGTGTCAGAGATGTAAGAGATTTGGACTTCTCTTTCCTGGTGGCGAGTTTACTTCTGATACCAGCTTCTTGGTGTCGGTTTCAAGCAGCCTGTGATGATTCGTCGACTGGCATGACTGGAATTGTACCACAAACGAAATGCGAATTCCAGGTTTGAATAACAAAAGGTTAAATCTCCTGGGCTCTGTTCCCCATGCAGCGTCTGCTAGTTTGCGCACGATATTTTTCTTGCACCTACATTCTGCTTGGTGTCCATGCAAACTGTGAGAGCTGTATCAGGGGTCGTACTGTAATTTACGGAGATATCCATTAAGTTAGTGTTGAACTCAATGAGTCAGCTCCTTACTGAACTTCAAATTAATGAGCAAGTGTGGGGTTTGCTGGAGTTGAGTCGCGAAATAAGCATTCGGAAGTAAAATGTGTAATAATCTCAGATTATTGTGACAAGCAAGTCATAGGATTTGTCGTGGTCAGGTGATTTGTCATGTGACCAGCTGTAGTTACATTTGTAAGTTACTCGACGCTCAACATGGGCTTCCATTAAATTATTTTTCATGTTCTTATGAAGCTTACATATAATTTCTAGCTTTATCTGTTACTATTGTCTTTACTCGAAACAGTGGTTCGATGCTACTGTATCCTATCCTAGACTATCATCAAGTAACAAGTGCAACCCTCATCCATTTATTATTGTTTGCTCCAGAGGAACAGACTTTGGCGGTGGTCGGCAGCAGTGGTATATATATACCGCAAATTGCGAATTTTTCCGATATCTGCTGTTCTTCTGAAGATGCACTATCGGTCTGTAGCACATGCAACTTTGTGCCTGCCGGGACTCGATCCCGCGTCTCCCGCGTTTCGCGAGCGGTCGCCTTACCCCCTCTCAGACACCCGTGCACGCTCCCTGGCCAGAAGCAACTCCCATGTGTCACACTTGTCCTCATCCCCCAAATGTTCGCACAATTTTAGTGTGAGTCCCGCGTGAGGGAGAGAGACAAGTCTACCGCAAGTGAGCGTGCACGGATGTCCGATAGGGTAAGGCGACCTGTCGCGAAACGCGGGAGCGAGTCCCGGCAGGCACAAAGTTGCTTGTGCTACAGACCGACAGTCCATCTTCAGATGCTTCACAACTTCGTCTTGAAGATGCGAACCGCCCAGGTGTTTCTTCAAGTGCAGGAACGGATGGTAGTCACTGGGCGCCAGATCATGTGATGAGATCTGTGGTTTGATTAGCCGCATGCGGACGGGCATTGTCTTGCAGCCAAACGATGCCCTTGCTCAACTTGCCACGTCTTTTGTTCTGAATTGAACGGCGCAGATTGTGCAATGTCTTACAGTAAACTGCTGCATTGATTGTCTCATTACGAGGTAGAAATTCCACAAGGACGCCCACTCCGTTGTTCATCAAGTACATTTGTGCGCCCATCTTTAAATGCTCTCTCCCACTTTGTTACCATTCCATCACTCATAATGTTTTCTCCGTTACCTACACAGATCTCACGATGAATACCGATCGCTTTTAGGCCTTTAGAAGTAAGAAATATTATAAAAGCCCGTACTTCACAGTCGGCGGGACTCACGATTATCTGAGGCGTCTTAAACACTCAGTATTGAGTGAATAAGTTTCTACCACAATACACAGTCTTCGAACTAAACTTCAGTCACTCGTTTGGTTTATTCACGTTCTGCATGCACCTGGCCATCGTTACTTAAGGCGAAGTTTGTGCAATGCAAGTGAAATAACTTTTCTGGGAAACATAACATTATGTTTTCCAGATCAATGAATGTATCGAGAAAAAAGCGATAGATACTTAAAAACTGAAGGTAGAACTTACCTCATGATGTTGTTTCACTTTTCATGTATGCCCACTGATACTTGACCCACACAATGCTCTATACCTCCCTTAAAATAATGTTCGTTTGAAGATCTGATGATGAACCGTTCGGCGATTCGGTAATAGTCATGATCTATAAAAACTGAATAACTAGAAAGGTGACTGATTACACTTATTTCTGGCAATCTTCATTCAACGCCGTCGCAGTATTCTGCATTAATAATGAATAAAAGAAATATTTATTTTCCTAATTTTTCTGTAGTGTAACTTCCCAATTTACTTATGTGTTGTTCTTTCGTGATTAACGACACGAAGTTTTCTCTTGCGCATCGCCTCGTTGTCAGGATGGTGTTGGGCTCTCCCGTGTGGGCGTTGCGGGTTCAGCAGTTTGGGGAAAGTATGCAACGTCGTCCAGTGCTCTTCTGCATTCGTCCTACGCTTAACCTCAATAACTCGATCCTGTCAGATACGTTGGTGTTTTTCCTTTGTGTCGTTCATTTTTCCATTCGTATACGTCAAATCTGTACCGACTGACTGGAAAACGATTATCACTAGGCTGAGCACAAAACGTCGGTAATCTGAAGGTAATGCTTAGATACCACTAGACCTTTTATCAAGGAATATCAATAGATCTATAGATCGATACAATAGTCTACTTAGATAATCTCCGCCTTGTTCAAAATCAGTGCTCCTTGATTACCTTTGAATAACAATGCGCAGTTACTGCGCAATTCCACGCGAAGCAGATTTCACTCGTGTAAGCAGCTATCAGCGAAAGCGCAAAGGGCGCAGAGCGAACGATAGTGACTCTGTCTGCAGCTTGCTGTCGCTAAAGCAGCGCACTCCGCCCTTGAACTCTTGTAACAGCAATAAACACGACCTGACGACAGTCATTTGCATTCCACCGTCTGACAGAAATTACTCTTCCAAATCCTGTGAACGTTAACGTTTGATTTTAACTGACTGATATTAATAGTTTGTAAATATCTACCTTACACTTGGTTCTTGGAATGCGTCGTATAGTAACACATCAAAAATACTCATCAATGAATTGACTAAGTCGTGTATAGTTTGTTTTTAAGTATCTTTTAAGTGTAGCAGTTGCTAATACTGAAAAACGCCACTCAATTTACGAAATGATTAATCTTTCTCCCTTCTGGCTGTGATGGGGGATGTGTGATGTACCTTGGTATACTTTTGAATCCTTGGCCTGTAGCCAGCACAGTAATAAAAGATTAATATACTTTCATATTATATTGCTAATGAAGAAGAACAAAATTACAAACTTGCATTTTATTTTCTAGTACGGACTCACACAATACAATTATTTGCAAGTGGCCACGCCGTATGATATTGACACCTAGAAAACAATTTTTCGGAAAACCATGATGCACTTTCTGTAATCATCTATCGAAACTTTATTGTGCAAATTTTAGCCTGCGTCATGATAATACATGCAAAAGGTACTGCCATCAACGATAACTATAGATACGCGAGTTCGCGACATACCAAATCATCTCTCTCAGAGATGCAACTAAAACGTTTAAGAGAGTGATGTTTCGTTTTCTTTTCTTTTCTTTCAAAACTATTAAGAGTGCATCATTTACACAAGTAGTCAACCGATAAAATTCCTATACACGCCCTGCGTTTATGTGGCCGCAAGCACAATGTAACAGACGGAAAAATTAAAGCAAAGTAGAACAATTTTCCTCAACTGACAGTGTAGAAACGAACAAGCGCATACACAAGGTATGCGACAGATATTCTCGAAATGCAGTTTAGAAAACTGTTTGAAGGAGCAGAAACTCTTCAAATGTTTGTTAAGCTTAAGGAGCATAACTGCGGGATCATCAGTCCCTAAGCTTACAAACTACTTATGAACTAACTTATACTAAAGACAACACTAACATCCATGCCCGAGGGAGCATTCAAACCTCCGACGCGGGAGGCCTCGCGAACCGTAACGTGGCGCTCCAGACCGCTCGGCTACTCCCGCGCGGCGCAGAAACTGTAATTACTAAATAAAAAATCGCACTGACGTGTTTTACGGCCCACTTTAGATTTTTAGTTTTATAAGTTTTTGCAAACATTTTGGACCGAAATAATAATCTAAATATTAAAAAATTAATTAAGAAGAGTGTCTGAAACCGTTTTAGGAAAAAAAATTTAGGTAGAGACGGGCTCCAAACCACTGATCTTTAGCGTTACAGTCCAACGCTTTGCCCACTACACTACAGCCAGCAGTTAGTAGTGGCGTTCTTTAATCTCATACTATTAATGGTCGTTGTTAGCTGATGCTAATATAGCATTTTTAGACACTAGATTATCATTTATCGTACGAAGAACGACGTGTATTTGTTAATTCTTCAGTGCGCCATTGCTTTGAAATGACAACGTATAAGTTACAATAAGAAAATCACCAAATACGCAGCGCAAGATGGCGTATGCCAGAGAGAGTTCTGGGCGAGGAACGTCACGTGACATCTGCGAACGGCTGGACTAAGTTAATTCAATGGAGGGTGTCAAAACTCCGTTATTTTTGCAAATATCTCTCAAACGATACGATATATCAAAAAAACATAAGGGAAGAAAGTTGTAGAGAATTTTCTCCTCTACAAATTCGTTTATTCAATTTTCGCGTCTGATGAACGGTTTATTTGCAATTAAAATTACATTACAGACGGCTTTTTTTGGTGTTACTAACGTATTTCTTGTTCGAAATATTTCAAAAAGCGAGTGTGTGGTCTCTGGTGGCCAACAATTATGTCTGTAAAATTTGGTGCCGATTAGCGATGGGTCAACTCGAGTTACCAAACCGAGTTAACTCGGGTTAGGACTATTTCGGGTCAACTCGAGTAAGACTACCACCAACTCGAGTTGCGTACGTGTGCTACTGTCACCGTCACGCCACCAAAATCCGAGTTTACCCGAGTTGTCGCGCCGAAAGAACCCGAGTCAGAATGTGGCCGCCACGACTCTAGCGACACGTAGCAGGTAGCAGAGGCACTAGGCAGCCACTGCTTACTCGAGTTGGCCTAACCCGAGTTGGCCCAGGTGCGACGCAGTAGGCAGCACTGCGCATGCGCGCGGCACCCGAGTTGGTCTAACCCGAGTTGGTCCTGGAAGCACTGCGCATGCGCGCGGAACCCGAGTTGGTCTAGCCCGAGTTGGTCTAACCCGAGTTGGTCCTGGAAGCACTGCGCATGCGCGCGGAACCCGAGTTGGTCTAGCCCGAGTTGGTCTAACTCGAGTTGGCCCTGGAAGGACGCAGTAGGCACTCTTACTCGAGTTGGCTCAGCCCGTCAGGCAGCTTACTCGAGTTAGTGCGGCCCTGCCCGCCGGCAGTGGACGCACAGCTAACTCAACTCGACTTGCCCCGCACGCTGCAATGGCTGTAACCCGAATAGGCCCGTACAGTGTCGCGCAACATACATACATTCAAAACGACTTTCATCCCCTATTTCTGGCGTTGCCCGTAATTGCACAATAAAACACTAGACGTACTGGAGTGATGTATAATCGAAAGAAATGATATTTGAGTACCTTGTACAAATTACGTTTTTTTAACAATAATAATGAAAATCAATTTACGAGTTATATGCAGCCAGTAAATTTTAGGCAAAAGGGGCCGATAAAATCTGCACTCGGAAAAGTTTCAAAGTTCGGCAACTTGATTTTACATCCCTGGGACGAATGGGAAACTTGGCATGTTATAAACTAGTAACACAATCCAATTATAATGGTTCATTAATGTACCACATTCGAATGATGAATATGGTTTTGTTTTTTTTTTTTTTTTTTTTCCGACGTGGTTTTGCATCACACTAAGTTCTATACTACTTTTCCAACTGGTCTCCCTGCGATATGTAAAGTCAAAATTTGGATGCGAATTTATTCGGGCGAGTTGCCTAAAATTTACAGGATGATGTGCCTCTTACATTCGTTTCACTATTACTTTTAGGAGAATGCATAGCGTTGTACAAGACCGCCAATTTTCATCTCTTTAGTTTAATATTTCCCGAGTTATAACAACTCAAATTCGGCAGAAATTCATGCTCGCTCTGTACAAAGTAGGGCATGGATTCAAACAAGTGACAATTTTTGTTTCAAAGAACGTTAACTTCGCCTATCTCCATCAGGACAGGTGCTAATGTTCATTTGAATTTCCACCGAAATCTATGACGGTGTCGAGCACAGTGGACTAGTTAACTTACCGGTACAACGACACTTGTGATTCAGTAAAAGTATTTTGTAAAAACCTGAAATTTTAATTATTAAAGTAAACAACACGTGTTTCGCTTAGCCTTGGCAATTTTAACAAATGAATTTGAAGGGTAAAAATTCGCCAGATAACATGCTATTCGTAATTACTTGAAGTCAAACTTCGCGTGTTCTAATAACACCATGCTTTTGCCTAGTTTAATTAAAAGTACTTAAGCCCTTGCCTGTTGGATTGTTTCAATAATCATTATGCAAAAAATAAAAAATAAAAAAATGACTACAGTGTGAGTCAACACATTGATAGCCCAAATATCCATCCACTTCGTACTGATTCCGATTTGCTAACCATGACGCAAAACGCAAACGAAAGTTTTTATTTTATTTGTTATTTATTTATTTATTTATTGCTAGTTAATTCTATCGAATGCTGTATAATTATTTCTGCAGATCGATTTGGTTAACTGAAAGGCGAATGAAATTGGCCGTTAACGTACATTTTTGCTCTTACTCGAGTTACCCAACTCGAGTTAACTCGGATTAGGCGAAATTTCTACTCGGTTAACTCGGGTTGACGTGGAACCCGAGTACGCCCATCTCTAGTGCCGATCGGTTGAACGGTTCGACCTAAAAAGTGGGAACACGTTACAGATAGACATAGTCAAATCGCCGTTACTTTTGTAAATATCTCTGCAACAATGCAAGATATTTAAAAAAACACAATGGAGCAAACTTGTAGAGAAATTCCCCTCTACCAATTAGGTTATTTTATTTTCGTGTCAGATAAAAAATTCGTTTCCAATTACAATTATATTACAAAAGGCATTTTTTTTAGTATTACTACCGTATTTTTAGTCCGAAAAAATTGAAAAAGAGAGTTTCTAGTCTCTGTCGGCCTACAATAATGTCTGTAAAATTTGGTGCTGATCGGTTGAACGGTTCGTCTTAAAAACAGGGAACACGTTACGGACAGACAGAAAGACATCCTAAAATCTCCATTATTTTGCAAATATTTCTGAAACGATACGAGATATGAAAAAAAAACATAAGAGAGCAAAGTTGTAGAGAATTTTCTCCTCTACAAATTCAGTTATTCAATTTTCGTGTCAGATGATTAGTTAAGTCGTTATTTTCATTTAAATTTCAAGCTATCAAAAGACGATCGCAAAGGACCACTTTTAGTGTTACTAGCGTAACCTAAAGTGGGCCAAAATGCCAAAGCGTCGGCACTTGATAGACTATAGTTTTAATTGCTCTGCAATCACAACTAACTTCCGTTAACGGTAGAGAAAGCAATGTTGTTAACATTTAGTCTAATTCACATCAAGAATCATCAAGCTGAGAGGAAGGAAGGAAGGAAGGAAGATAAACTCTAATCGCCTCGTCGATAGCATGGTCATTAGAGGCGGAGCTCACTCCCGTAATAAGGCTAAGAGAATTGGAACGCTGCGTGAGTTATACAGAAAGCGAGACAGTAACTGAAGAAAGTTCACAATTACTACATTTTTGCCGAGAAATCTAACAGAAAGAATTAACACCAAACTCCTCGAGTTGGGCAACGTCACGTCAAAGTAGGTGACCTCACACACCGTCAAAAATCTACGTGCATTCTCAGTGGACGGAACGTCAAGATACGGCAAGAAACCAAGTGCCGTTTGACGCGTGGTTCGATATTGCAATAGTGGTTTTTGTTCATAAAAGGGAACATCAACCATTAACTTTTATGTCGAAGACATGGTTATGATTGCAATTTTCAGATGAATAGGAATTAGAGCAGAAATTCTTAAGATGGTCAATACGAACGTGGGTTAAGAAAGTATTGAAGGGGAGAATTATGAAAATGACTTTCACACATTGTGATTATAAATAATTGAATAGCGAGAAAAGAATATTTCATTTTATTGATGAGCGGGAGGATCAAGAAAACACACACAAACATGTGCCGTGCAACTACCCCACGAGGAAAACTGATGGTTGGTTTGAGGTAAGTCTTGTATTTCTGGTGTTTCAGCTTTTCCAGTTCATTTAAGGGCGGTATCATCCATATTTTTACGTATTTTATACAATACAATATCATTTTTAATATTGCATGCTATCAAAAACTGATCTATAAATATTGATGAATTGTCAGTGGTAAGTTTAACGTCCTAACTACATAGTGACGGTTTCATACATAGCTACTTACAGTGATTAACATAGCAGTACCACAGATACATGATGTAAGCAGTAAGTAATCATAATATGTAGTAACATATCTGCTACAGTTCGTCCTGTACTATTTTCTACTATTAAAGTCCGAAATATATTTGTCACTGGTAAACGAGCTCAATTAATATTTCGTCGTTCACTATTAGTGTAAAATATAACGAAAAGTTTATTAACAATAGATACTTCAGTTGCAAAGAACACAGTTGTCAATCAACAGCAAGCAATGCGAACAGCCACAAGCCAGATAAAACCTTACAGCAGTAAGTAGTTGATCGGCCTCGTGATCCTCACCGTTTCCTCGGAACATACTGACGCTGACGTGTGAAACTCGCCGTTAGAAAGCACGGGGGAATATTTTGACGTCACGTGAACCGATCTGAAGGTGGCGTGACGTTGCCTACCGTGTGAATCGAGCTTAAAGCCGTCGTCATACGGTGTTTGTATCTAAACGGGAACTGTTAACGTGTCGACTTTCTAACGCCATAACGTGCAACCGCTCGTTGAAGAGATCTTGCGAACGTGTAGGGTAATATAAAATATGTCAGACAAACAGAATGTGCGTATGCACATTAACCAATAAGATGGGAGAACGCCATCTATGACACAAGTAGGCTATCCGGGATGTCAGCTCTTATCGGTACCTATTGGCTGTCAGAAGAAGCACATATTTGGTGGGTTTTGTACATATAACTTAGGTCTTGTGAATATACGTCATTTCAATCAATTCATTGTAACTGAGTAAACTGGAGATCTCTTGAAAACCACTCGTCATTACTATTTGTTGTAATAAAATGACTGGAAAAGTCTTATTTGTGGTTAAAGAACATCGTATCATTAAAATTGGCCGTTTCAAGGTAACGGCACACTGAAGATCCATGAAAACGCATTGTTAATACGATATGCTGTAATTACATTACCCATTAGTACATCAGCATTTATCGTTGTCGGCCGTGTGAAGTGTCCTAAATGGCGAACTATTGAAACTTACAGAAAGACTGGTTTTGCCTTGAAAAATAGGCAAAGAAAATTTTGACTGTGACTAATCTTGAAATAGTATACGAATAATTTTTGTAAAGGCAGGCGACACTATAAGACAGTATCTACTTCTGTTAATAATCTACTGTTCTCGTTGGCACTGCTCCTGTATGCTGAAGTATAATTAAGTGAAGTACTTTCGCACCGCAGTTGGAGATTTGGAGGCCATAAGACGAAATGATTTTTTTGCAGCCAAACAGTAATGAGCACAATCTACAGACATAAATCGGACTTCAAAATGTTTAAAAGTGATTGTCGGTTCTGAAAAAAATACTGTAAAAGACTGTGACATCCAAGTTGAGAATGAGATGGAGAAATGGTAACTGCAAAAGACGAATGGTCCCCCGGTACAACGTTGTACGTCACTTTTCGCAACTTTTGGCGAAAAACGTAATCCAGGTCTATTTTCTGATAAAATTACTTACACGCATATAAAATATAACCAGTATAATGTATCATACATTGTGAAATGGATGGATTTACACATATGTACTTAAATAAGAGTCTTTAAGGAAAAAACGCTTGATTTCCGTGGAACGAAGGTTATCATTTTTAGCATTCATATTAACATAAATTTCAGTTATACATTCAGACACAGAAATATTACTTCAGGTAAAACATCAACGCAATCAACAGAATTGAATAATTTCATCACATTTCCCTTAAGTATTACTTACTCTTTAGTCTATAAGTCATATACCGGTACAACTTTTTCACAGGTCTTATCTGATAGCGATTTTCCGTCGATGGTATGGCCTTTTGCATTCGTATAATGATTTTCAGCATTCCGCAGCCCCTTTATCACGTTTGTTGACCACTTACCTCAGTTCTGGAATAAAAGAACGTCTTGATTGCAAAGGGCATCTTCAGATATCTGACAAAGAAGAAAAATGAAACAGAACTTACAATATTTACATGACAATATTTCGAAAATTTTTAGCTGCAAACCAATTTGAAACTGGTAATAATAAATTGTGATAATGTACGGTACTAATGTGTTATATATTCTGTGGTAGTGGCTGTTTAGATTAAAATGCGGTCATATGGTATCTTACAGAGACAATAATATGTAAACCATTGATCTCCGATAAAAGTGACCGTTGATAACAGATCGATACATTGTTTAACGGAATAGATATTGCAATATTTACCTTATATGATGTCCCTGTACCTTAGGTCGTCAACATATTAATACTATTTGCGTCGGTACAGGTACTGGTACTGCCTGGGGCAGCGTTCAAATTTGTACTGCGAGTAACTGCCAATAAAGCTTAGTGCTCCTACAGTATTGTGGACCACTAAGATATTGTAAGTTCTGTTTCATTTTTCTTCTTTGTCAGATATCTGAAGATGTCCTAACCGGGCGAAACGCGTCATTGAAATAAAAGAATATTTGCAATCTAGACGTTCTTTTATTCAAGAATTAAATTGAACACGGTTGCTGTACCACACCACTTAAAAATGGAATGGGAAGATTTCTACTTATCTTAGTTGTTAGTTGCGTTTAAGGCACTAGGAGACCCGCTAACACATCTAACGTCAGCCACCTTGTTACGTTATACAACGTTATTCCAGGGAGCCTTACTTTTGAACGTTCGTTAAAACAATCCAAATATATCATACTCGTGTCACATTGATCTCTATACTTCCTGGCTGTTTAACTTGAGCTGTTTGAGCGTGCGAGTCATAGATGTTCATATTTCATTTCTTGCCAAATTCAAATATGGCTGCTATGAAGTTTTACACAGAAAACGATAAGAAAATACGTGTCTATTACGCTTCCATATTAGGGTATTACATCGGATATTGACATAAATTTCAAATCAACAGGTAAACAATCAATTCTTCGTCCCGTAATAATTGTTGGAAATTAGTATACCAAATTGAAACATGGCGGACATTGCGAAAAAGTGTGGAAAACATCTGAATGTGCAGGCACGCAGCAGTTATATGCTGAGAGACGAGAGTTATACATCCAGGTTGTATAGAGATCACTGTCGTGTCATAATAGCAGTAATCGGTTTCAGCGATGAAGCACAACAATACTCAGAATATCCAAAAAGGTGTATACAACATTGTTCCGAGGGACCATTCAAATATATGGAATGTAAACGGCGTCCAAATACCAATCACGGAAATTATATCTGGAATTACTTATTATAAAAAGTCTTTGATAGGAATTGTCTTTGAAATAAAAATTAGAGAGGGGAAACAAGATTTTGATATTGATATTTATTAATTAAAAAATGACTCACAATTACATCATAATGGAGAATTGTTGAGGACAATCTTCTATCACGTCTGGTCCAGGCGAAAGCTAAAAGAACAAAACACGACACGTCGGCCGTTGTCTTTCCTTAGATAAAAGGTAGAGGGTAACAATTGACGCCGGAGGTGACACAAAAAGAGAACGCTGACGTGAGAGAGAGAAAAATTTCTCTGAAAAATCGCGTAATATTTCAGAGGAATGCTTCAAGCAAACAGTAAGAAGGAAATTGTAGAACAGGTTATCTGCTGACTGGCGCAGTGTAGCGCGTCGAGTCGCTGTTGTACTGCTTTGCGTCTCGGTTAATGCAACTGTTTTAATCTTCGCGTTTTCTGATAGGTTCAAAGACTTTCTTACTATTTTCAAGACGTAAATAATGTTTGATGCAGTTGTGACGATACGTGAGATAGGAGTGACTAAGTGAAGGGGAGTGGGAGAATTAATTTATTTCTTAATTTATAAGTCGCAATATTTTCCTCTATTTTTCGTAAATTCAATATTTTCCATTTTGTTTTTCTAATCCCAGCACATGATATAAAGATATGGACGGTAAATTACTTCTATTAATCATATCATTGAAATAAATGATGAGCAGATTGTTCACCTATCACAAAATATGTTAATATAGAGAGTCTTTTCCTGTCGATGTAGACGCATTGTACAGATGTGCTGTATAAAGCGTTTTATTATACGTGTGAAACTTTCGAAAGGTGTCTCAAAATTATTTATATTGTGCTCTTGCTTAGTTACCTCTGTCAGGTCTTAAAGGACGAGCCCTCGCCCACTGTTTGCGTGACGGTATTGCTGCATTATTTTAATAGCCGGGCAAGAACAATATGTATTACATCAGACTAAAAAAGATCTGACAATTCCTACAGAATTATATCATTCTAAATATGTACCTGATTCACTTTAATTGTTTGACTCATTATCAATTTTATTAATATTTTGCTTATAATATTTAAATAAAACGCGTCCTATGTTAGATTGGTTTTATATACAGGACAATTTGCACTTTACTTTGAGTAAAATATTTAACACTTTACGCTTTCGAGACTTGTATTTTACATGTTCTAAAGATTCTAATACTGAATAGTAACACTGACCGAGAAAGAAATATCTTTGCCGTGCGGTCTTAGATGCCATATCACGGATTGGGCGTCCGCTCCCATCAGAGTTTCAATTCCTTCCTCGGGCATATGTGTGTGTGTGTGTGTGTGTGTGTGTGTTATCGTTTGTGTAAGTTAGTTTAACTAATTTGTAGGTCTAGGAACCGACGACCATATCAGATTGGTCTCTAAGGTTTACAAAACATTTTATTTGAATTCTGAAAAAAGATCTCTGAGTTTACTGAAAGTGAGACTGACTTCTAGCGTAGTGTCATGAAAGTTTTAAAAGTTGCTGCCCTTATTGATTGGATGTGCAACTTTAATTTTATCCTTCGGTTCAAAGATAATCTATACCACACAGATTATGTATACCACAGACAGAGCAACAAGACTAGCATATGCGCAAGAGTGGATATGTGCATTTTTAAATAGAGCTAAAGCAGTAATTTCGCTTCATCCATTTTGTAAACCATGTGATTCCAGAAGCTGACGCAGCCTTTAACTGTTGCTGGAACGCGGGCAGCGATCACGTGTCAGTTCGTCCATCTCTCGTTAATCTCCTCGTTAACGTCCAGTTAAATGTGCAAGTTAAGTGCATTTACACCTCTCTTTAGCTGACCTGGAGAAAACGAGCAGGTACGATATATTTCTACTATAGAAACAAATGAAAGTGCAGTCTGAATAAACCGCGGTTCGCCATATTTGACTATCAGGGAAGAGATTAGCAGACAGTTGTTATTTGGCTCTGAGGCAAACAAACGTGAAAGAAGCACGAATTTTATAAGAAGATAGTCCGAGAGTCTTGTGTCTCTAATAGAGGAATATGACCCATTGAAGTGTGAAAAAAAAAAAAAAAAAAAAAACGACGCAACGACATGGGAGGAAAAGGGAGTGACATTTTGGCAAATGAATTCAACACTGTCCATGGAACATGTAGGACAGCAAAAGTGTTTAAGGCCTAGTACGATAATACACTGCCAAATGCGTAGTACCTAAGTGCAAGCGAAAGTGCACTGTTTCTGTAGCTCGGAGGCAGAAATCACATTTTAGGCCTTACACTAGGCGCAACAAGCATAAGCAAGTACTGCCAATTTATAAGTTTGCAGCCGGCCGCGGTGGCCGAGGGGACTGAGGCGCTCCAGTCACGGTCTGCACAGCCACTACGGTCAGGAGTTCGAATTCCCCCCTCGGGCATGGATATTTGTGCCGTCCTTAGTATAAGGTAGTTGATAAGTAGTTTGTAAGTTTAGGGACTGATGACCCCGTAGTTAACTCTCATAAGCTTAACAAATATTTGAACATTTTAAGTTTGCAGACATAAATAATGTGTTGTGTTGTGGTCTTCAGTCCGGAGACTGGTTTGATGCAGCTCTCCACAATACCCTATCCTGAGCAAGCCTCTTCATCTCCACATAAGAACGGCAACCTACATCTGTCTGAATCTGCTTACTGTATCCATCTCTTGGTCTTCCTCTTCGATTTTTACCCCACACACTTCCCTCCAATGCTAAATTTACGATTCCCCGATGTCTAAGAATGTGTCCTACCAAGCGATCCCTTATTTTAGTCAAGGTATGCCAGAAATTTCTTTTCTCCCCAATTCTGTTCAGTACCTCCTCATTAGTTACGCGATCCACCCACCTAATCTTCAGCATTCTTCTGTAGCACCATATTTCAAAAGCCTCTATCCTCTTCCTGTCCGCAGTGTTTATCGTCCATGTCTCACTCCCATACAAGGCAACACTCCATACAAATGCCTTCAGAATAGACTTCCTTAGGCTTAAATCAATATTCGATGTTAACAAATTTCTCTTTTTCAAGAACGCTTTTCTACCCATTGCCATTCTGCATTTTATATCGTCTGTACTGCGACCATCATTTGTTATTTTACTGCCCTAGTAACAAAACTCATCTACCTCCTTTATTGCTTCGTTTCCCAATCTAATTCCTTCAACATAACCTGATTTTCTTACACTGCACTCCATTACCCTAGTTTTGCTCTTGTTAATGTTCATCTTATATGCACCTTTCAGCACACTGTCCATTCCGTTCATTTGCTCTTCCAGGTCCTTTGCTGTATCTGTCATCGGCAAAACGCAATGTTTCTATTCTTCACCCTGAACTTTAATTCCTTCGCCAAATTTCTCCTTGCTTTCCTTTATAGCTTGCTCAATGTACAAATTGAATAACAATGGAGAAAGACTACAACCCTGTCTTACTCCCTTTCCAACCACTGCAACCCTTTCATGCCCTTCAACTCTGACAACTGCTGTCTGGTTTTTGTACAAGTTGTAAATCACCTTACGCTCCCTATATTTTACTCCTGCTTGCTTCAGAACTTGAAACAGTTTATTCCAATCAACATTGTCAAAAGCCTTCTCCAAATCTACAAAAGCTAGAAATGTAGGTTTGCCTTTTCTTAATCTATCTTCTAGGATAAGCCGTAAAGTGAGTATTGCCTCCCGTGTTTCTACATTTCTCCTGAACCCAAACTGATCTTCCCCGAGGTCAGCTTCTACCAGCTTTTCCATCCTTCTGTATATAATTCGTTTTAATATTTTGAAACCATGACTTATTAAACTGATGGTTCTGTAGTTTTCACACCTGTCTGCACCTGCTTTCTTTGGAATGGGGATTATAACATTTTTCTTAAAGTCTGAGGGTACTTCACCTGTCTCATACATCCTACACACCAGTTCAAATAGTTTTGTCATGGCTGGCTCTCCCAGAGACTTTAGTAGCTCTGAGGGTAGGGTATGTCATCTACTCCTGGGGCCTTGTTTCGACTTAGGTCTTTCAGGGCTCTTTCAAATTCTTCTCTCAGTATAGTATCTCCTATGTCATCATCATCTACCTCCTCTTCCCTTCCTACAATAGTGTCTCGAAGTTCATTTCCTTTGTAGAGCCCCTCTATATACTCTTTCCACCTTTCAGCATCCATTCTTTGCTAAGAACTGGTTTTCCATCAGTGTCCTTGATATTCATAGAGCTGTTATTCTTATCTCCAAATGTTTCTTTTATTTTCCTGTAGGCTGTATCTATTTTTCCCCTATTTATACATTCTTCTACATCCTTGCATTTGCCTTCTAGCCACTCCTGCTTTGCCATTTTGCACTTCCTGTCAATCTCATTTCTTAGTCGTCTGTATTCCATTTTGACTGTTTCATTTACTGCATTTTTATATTTTCTCCTTTCATCAATTAAATTTAGTATCTCCTGTGATATCCAAGGATTTTTTGTAGATCTTGCCTTCTTACCTATTTTGTCCTCCGCTACCTTCACTATTTCATCTCTCAATTTTACCCATTCCTCCTCTACTGTTTTATTTTCCCCTGTTTCTGTCAATTGTTGCTTAAAGCTCCCTCTGAAATTCTTAAGAAGCTCAGGTTCCTTCAATTTATCCAGGTCCCATCTCCTTATTTTCCTACCTTTTTGTAGTTTCTTCAGTTTCAGCCTACAGTTCATGGCTAACAAGTTATGGTCAGAGTCTATATCTGCCCCTGGGTATGTTTTACAGTTTATCACCTGGTTCCGGAATCTATGTCTTACCATTATAAAATCTATCTGGTATCTTCCGGTGTCTCCTGGTCTCTTCCAGGTATACAACCTTCTTTTGTGATTCTCGAACCAGGTGTTTGTTATAACTAAATTATGTTCTGTGCAAAATTCTACCAGGCGGCTTCCTCTTTCATTCCTTTTGCCCAGACCATATTCACCTACTATCTTCCCTTCCCTTCCTTGTCCTACTACCGAATTCCAGTCTCCCATAACAATTAAATTTTCCTCTCCCTTAATTGTCTGAATAATTTCCTTTAGTTCCTCATATATTTCTTTGATTTACTCATCATCGGCAGAGCTAGTTGGAATATAAACCTGTACTACTGTTGTCGGTGTTAACTTCGTATCTATCTTAACAATGATAATGCGATCACTGTGCTGGTCATAGTAGATTACTCGCATTTCTATTTTCTTATTCATTTTCAATCCTACTCCTGTGATACCCCCAATTGATTTTGTATTTATAATCCTGTACTCACCTGACCAGAAATCCTGTTCATCCTGCCGCCGAACTTCACAAATCCCCACTATATCTAACTTCAACCTATCCATTTCCCGTTTTAAATTTTCTAATTTTCCTACTCGATTAAGGGATCTAACATTCCACGCTCCGACCTGTAGAATGCCAGTATTGTCTTTCCTGATGATCACATCCTCCTGAGTAGTCCCCGCCCGGAGATCCGAATGGGGGACTATTTTACCTCCGGAATATTTTACCCGAGATGATGCCATCATCATATGTTCATACAGTAGAGCTGCATGTCCTCGGGAAAGGTAACGGCTGTAGTTCCCCCTTGCTTTCAGCCGTTCGCAGTAGCTGTGTGGCAAAGCCACATTAGCTGATGTTACAAGGCCAGCTCAGTCCATCATCCAGACTGTTGCCCCTGTAATTACTGAAAAGGTTGCTGCCCCTCTTCAGGAACCACACGTTTGTCTGGCCTCTCCACAGATACCCCTCCGCTGTGGTTGCACCTACGGTACGGCTATCTGTATCGTTGAGGCACGCAAACCACCCCACCTCGGCAATGTCTGTGGTTCATGGGAGTGGACATAAATAATATATTCTGGTTTTTTTTATTACGACAGATAACTTACAAAATACAGAATTATCTGTTGGACTCTTCAGAGGGTCGTCGAATGTTTCATGCAGCGTTTCCAAAGTGGCTTTTGGAAGACGAAATCGCGTAAGAAATTCTGCATGTGATTTGGACTAATACAAATACGTCTAGGACGCGTCATAGGGGCAATGACCTCTAGATCGTCCAAAATTTTATCGTCGTAATAGTCAAATCTTATTCCAGCCATTTTCATCATACCGATTCTCACTTAACTAGTCGCTACCGGTAAGTTTGTATTTCGATATCGCAACAATAATTTTAAGGTTATGTTGCGTATCGGCAATATATCAAACTCATCTAATCGCTAATGGATGGGGCGAGAAATATGACGATACAATTTTGCAATAAAGTTGACTTCCACACTAGTTTTTCATACGTGTAGTGCTTCTTTTATTTTGTTCGATAAATCGGTCTTTTACACGTGAATATATTGCGGTATTTTAGCGCTTTGGAATCCTGCCATTTTCATACAGATTCTCACTTAACTGGTCGTTAGCCGTGTAACGAGCAGAATTTTACTCGTTAACTTAACGATCAGTTTGAGGTCCTTTAACGTCAGGTTAACTTATAACGAAACATTGACAAACGCAAATCTCCGTTAACGATACGTTAAAATCTTAACTGGAACTTAACGAGACATTGACTAACCAGCGCCGGCCGCGGTGGCCGAGGAGACTGAGGCGCTCCAGTCACGGTCTGCACGGCCACTACGGTCGGGGGTTCGAATCCCCCCTCGGGCATGGATATTTGTGCCGTCCTAGTTCGTAAGTTGTTCATAAGTAGTTTCTAAGTTTAGGGTCTGATGACGCCGTAGTTAAATCCCATAGACTATACAAACATTTGAACATTTGACAAACCAGCCCTAAGTCACATGTCTCATATGTTCCTGAGCGTTCAGCCGCAACGGTGGACTCGGCACGTTGCCCGTACACGTTCAGATACATGATCCGTGTGCCGACGGATTTAAGCCCAGGTGTGGTGAGCGGTCTGAGGCGGCGTTGCTTCCGTAGACGAAGACACGCGTTGGTGGCGATGGCGGTGACGGAACTGCCTGGATTTCACTCCTTGATGCAAATGCCAGTGGAGTTGGGGCTGGACAGCCTTGCCTCTACTCTGAAGTGGTTAAGGAAGGCCTGAACCTAACTATTGGGATTCCATACGCTTTGCTAATAAATAAGAATTTAATAATTTCATTAGCATATTTCACCGAAACATACAAGGTACTAGAGATAATATTAGCGAACTGCTTTCTGGTGTTGACTCTGATGTTTCTGCTACTTCAGACCACTTCTTAAATAATGTCAAAATTCAGAGGATTCCTTTACCAGGGTACAAATTAGCTGGCTGTTTTTTCAGGTGTTCTCTTCAGTATGGGGGAGTGGCCATGAACGTGGAAACATATATTACAGTTGAAACCACTGATGTTTCTAATCATTGCACTTAAAAGTTATTTGAGTGTTGTGCAGGAGTGGTCCATTGCAGTGGAGCTAAGCTTCTAATTGTTATTTCTCGTCAAACTAGAGAGGGTTGTAAGTTCAATTTAAAGAAAGTACAAAAAATTATTTGTTTGTTGTGATTTCAACATTAATTGTGTAAGTGATTAGGCAAGAAAAAGGATGCCTTTAGATCTCTTTAATTTGATTCACGTGTTGCAAACAGTATTCTTTCCAACGAGAGCACATGGGAACAGCTGCACAACCATAGATAACATTTTTCTTCGTTCTTTATTCTGTTAACAGAACAGTGAATGAGCTTTCAGACCATGATACACAAATTTTAATTTTAAAAGGGTTTTTTTTCTCTCTCTCTGTAAAACATAATTTCAAACTATACATAAAAGCTAATACAGTTGCAATAGAGGTCTTTGCAGAGATTGGTAGGGTGTTTATTCTGATGATATTATAGACGATATATACAAGGGTTTCCTTAACACATTTCTCACGATCTTTGAAAGCTGCTTTCCCTTAGAAGGTTCAAAACAAGATACTACAGCTAACAGGCAGTCTGGGTTGCTGACAAAAGGAATCATAATATCGCGTAGAACAACGCGGGAATTGTATGAGAATATTAGACGCATTCAGAATCAAGTTGCAGTAGCCCTTTACAATCAGTATTTTAAGGTTCTGAAAAAGTCATTAAAATCAAAAAGCATGTGGTATGCAAAAAGAATCGTTAATTCTCAGGATAAAATTAAAACCGTACGGTGAGTCGTAAAGGAAGGATGTGGTTGATTGCGCATAGTTGAGGATATACAGCCAGCGCGTAAGAAATCTATCTGATACTGATATGACAGATATATGTGCCGTATTTAAAAATCACTTTATGAATATAGCATGTGTATTAAACGGAATCTTAGCTCCTGCGGGTAATTATATAACTCTATTGGAAAATGACATTCCGAGACTGCCGTGAAGTACTTCTCCGTGATAGTAACAAGGGATAGATTGAGTCAGTAATTAAATCACTAAATACTAAGGACTCTTATGGATATCAGGAGTATGTAGCAGAATACTTAAGTATTCTTCTGCTTCTGTTACCCCATTACTTCGCCATATTTCTAATTTTTTTCCTTTCGGAATGGTCAGTTTCCTAATAGATTGAAGTACTCAGTAGTGAAACCACTTTATAAAAAGAAAGAAAGGTATAATGTAGACAACTTCAAACCCATTACAACTTCAAATCCATTTTTATGCCATCAGTTTTTGCTGTAGTTATTTGTATTAATTGGAAAGGGACCTTATTCAAAGTTAATTGATCATTTCAGTTCCCATAATTTAATGTCAAATGTACCGTTTTGTTTCAGAAGTGGTTCAACAGCCGAAGTACATAGTTTCCTACATCTTTGAGGCACTGGAAGGATTAAATATGAGACTGCGAACGCTAGCCATATTCTTAGATTTAACAAAAGTGTTTGTGTTGATCACAAGATACTGTTGCAGAAGTTGGAACATTATGGAGTAATAACAGACAGTAGAAGGATGTTGAAAATGGATGTGATATGCTCTCACAATGGGGCACAATTATTAAGTAGGGGGGGGGGTTGCTCCAGGGCTCTGTTCTGGGGTCACTGTTGTTACTCATTTAAATAAATTAAATGTGTTCTAGCATAACAGGTAATTCTCAGATATTTCTGTTTGCTGATGACACTAGCTTGGTGATGAAGAATTTGTTGGCAATACTGATGCAGTATCAAATAATGCAGTTAAAGAAATAAGTATGAGGCTTGTAGAAAATAAATTGATGGTGACTCACAATAAGACTCAGTTTTTATAGTTTCTAACCCACATTTCAACAAAAACCGACATTTCAGTTTTACAGAATGGGCATATGATAAGTGAGACTGAACAGTTCAGATTTCTAGGCGTTCAGTTAGATAGTAAGCTGTCGTGGAAAGCCCATGTACAGGATCTTTTTCAGAATCTAAATGCTGCATTGTTTACCATTCGTAAAGTTTCTGAAATAAATTATAGTTAACACGAAAAGTCGTCTACTTTGCTTACTTTCATTCACTTTTGACGTATGGTGTTAATTTTTGAAGAAACTGCTCTAGTTCAAAAAGGGTATTTATTGCACTGAAACGGGAAATGTCGTTTATTATTAGTAATATTAATTTATTCCCATTATTCCTAAGTGTTAATAAGTTTGACTGAGATAATACTAGACAAAAATCGAATCAGCACTTGGATCACACCTCCTTGACCCTTGTGCAGAAAGGTGTGCAGTATTTCGCCTCATCAAATTTTTAATAAACTGTCACTAGAATTCAAAATGCATCAAGGCTAAACTGAAAAATTTCCTCGTGGTTCCCTCTGTCTATTCTGTCGAGGAATTCGGGGAAAATTAAAGAATTAAGCTAATTTCTGTGTTACGTTGTAAGTTCTTCTCACTTAGGTCTGCCCTATGCATAAGACTGTTATACATTTCACTTTTTTGGTTCTTAGTTGTTTACAATGCTAACTTTGTTCCAGTTTTAAAAACAGTTGAACATCTTCTCTCTTCTACACCCTCCAAGAAGACAACTAAACACCCCTACCTCTTCCAGAAGAATAGATTATCTACGTTCCTGTCGGATGCTGACGTAATTTCGTGAACCATACACGATCGGCGATTGTGTATTTCTCTGAATTTCTGTGGTACTGCCACTAGAGAGCATTCGTGTGCTTCGCCTTTAATGTTACCAGGCCTTTCAGTGTACAAAAGAGACTTCAACAGCTTCATATAGTGAGTGTTCACTCCGAAGTACCGAAGACACTGCGCACTCATGTGAGGCTTCGTTCTCATCGCCTGGCATGGTTTTGAAAGAGATCTCATTGTGGGTCTCCATGTGGTCGACTGCTCAATCAAGCAGTATCCAGATTTTTGGGGCTTTCGCATGTGGCAGTGATACATTCGTCATGCAATATTCCGGTTGACAGCCACTAAGGATGATCACCGTAGTGATCACTAAGCGCATCGTATCCCATTCAGAATCGTAAGTGGAAAGCAAGAGACAAAAAATATGTTTCTCAGGGACTCTTAAACACCTAGGAAAAGCAAACTGAGATACAAAGTAACAGTTTGGCGAACCCCTGCATCATACCAAACCTGGCATCGTCAGCTGAGGACTCAGAGCTAGCAAACAAGCTAAGTCAGGGAAACCAAACGAACGTAAGTAAGCAAACATGCCTCATACAACACTATGTAGCAGGCCTGATGAGCAATTGTCATCATTAACTGTCTCTTCTGGATGTTAATGGTACGTTGTTGCTGACTCTGGCCAAGGACAAGCTGCAACGATGCTCCTCATCATATCAGACTGACAGTATGTTGACTAGCCTTGGCTCTTTATCCCTCTGCGTTTAACACATTTCCTCTTCGAATGTTCTTAGCCCACTTATTTTTGTTGTGGGGTGTTATTGGTAAGACGTGCTGAGGTACACTTTAAAAGATCGTACAAATTTAGAAACATGTGAAATTTATTACAAAGAAATGAATGCTCAACGTTTGGCTTTGGAGAAGTACAGTCATTCCAGACTGATAAAGTCCAGACATCTTATGAATACTTGAAAGTAGCCTTGAGAATCTAAATATGTCAACAGGTTTAGAGGCACTACGAAGCACTGTTTGAAGGTGAGCGACTTTGTTCCGCGAAGCGCAGCACTCTATGACGAAACGATGCACTCTGTCTCGAATCGTAGTTCACCGTCCTGACTCTATCAACACTACGAATTCGAAATTTTCAAACATCTCGACTGTTTCATGGCATCGAAATAAAATAACTGCCGAAGATGAAAATTTATTTCAGCACCGTTAAACGGTCGAGGTGTTTGAAGATTTCGATTTCGTAAATTTACTGCCGTTAATGTCAAAAATTGTGTCTGTTCTTTCGCACGATTATTGTATCGAAGCACACTATCTTACAGGCCGTATACGCCGGGTATGTATTTACAGACTAGCCAATCATGTTTCACATATGTCGCAGTGTTCGTAATGTTCGGCTTCTGATGGAAATTTAGGAAATGGTATTGCTAACTGTCGGTGCTCTAGTGCCCGTGACTGTTCGTATCGACATAAGTGTAGTTGTTTTTGGAGGTTGGTTGATTGGGACAGGGGGATCAAACTCCTAAGATCATCAGTCCCTACACACTATGCAGCCGGCTTGATAATAAATCATTGTCACTACCTGCTACTTCTGGATGTTACAGGTACGCAGGTGTTGACTGTGGCCCAGGACAAGCTGCAGTGATGTTCCTCATCATATCAGACTGACAATTGTTTCCCTGCCCTAGCCTGTTTGTCGGCTTTGAGTCCTCAGTTGGCGATGCCAGGTTTGGTATGATGCAGGGGTTCGCCAATCTGTTGCTTTGTGTGCGCCGTTTGCTTTTCATAGGTGATTAAGAGTGCCTGAGAAACATTTTCTGATCGTCTGTTGGATTAAGGATAGGAAACGAGAGGAAGGAAAAGGAAACGTAGTCCAGGGAGGAAAGAAGGAAGAAAGACTGCACTAGCTCGGGGCTCCGTGCTCGCCTCGCACGTACTCACAAAAGAACCGTGAGCCCCTCTGGGGGAGACATTGGTGGCCTTACTATCGGTGATACTACAACTATCGCCAGATGAGCAAGTATTAATGGGTAATCGTACACAGACATCACAGAGTTGAGTTCGGTGACTCCCAGTTTTGAAGCTAACAGTGCGGAGGTAACAGTAGTTCTTCTGATGATCTTCATGCTAGTGCGGGTGTGTAGGGGATTGACTCTAATAAAAAGATATTTTTTTTTAAATCTGCAGCTGCGATCAGAGAACAAGCAACGCACTGCCTGCCATTCTGTGTCATTTAGCATAATTGGTTGGAACCTATCAGCAGTCAGAGTAGGAAATTGCCGTCAACCTCGTTACACTAACAGCTGCGTTTGGATTCGTGCCGTAACCAGAAAGCATGGACGGCATCTCAGTGTGGTCGCGCTGAATTGCGGCTCCCCCCAATCCCAGCTGAACATCTTAAACGATTATGGCGGTGACTTGAGGAGATATTCCATTCTTACTATGTTTCAGACCAATAGTGTTACTCTTGATGTCATGGTGTGAAGAATTATGGAGAATTATTTCAAGTCATGGATGGTAATGAACAAAATTGTGACGACACAGTGGTATGTCAGACACAAAAGTGACGACATCGTAGTGCCACTAGTCATCAGGACAATGCTCTTCACTTTTGATATGTGTCTTTATGGGATGTCAGCGTGATGGTGAGGTACTTCCACGGACCACGATACCCTGATAGAACATATGTGGTACCTGTTGAGGCGTCCGTCCCAGAGTCAGGGCAGACAAGGACCATTTTCAATGTTTGTGATCCAGCTGGCTCAGAGAGGAATCCAATGGCATTATGATGCCCTTGCCAACAAAATCAGTGCTTTCACATATTGTCAAGTTCATCCATTGCACCGCGGTGGCACTGCGCATACGGATCACACATATGCTGGTCGGCGGCAAAGTTATACACTTACCATACGCAAGCGTTAAGATATTCGACTCTCTCATCGATGTACGCTCAGCGATGGCAACAGCATGACGACTTCTCAGCCATTCAGTGACACCAGGAGCCTGATTCGACGCCTAATCTAAAATGAAAACACTATAGCTATTTATTGTTATGGACTAAATAAACTTCTACGTTTTCGTTGAAAATACAGGGTTATTCAAAAAGAAAGGACAGATTTCAAACATTTATTTTTCCAAACTACAAAAAATACAAACATGTTTCCAACGTTAAAGGATTAAGAAAAGTTTATAATTTAAACAGCCGCGGTAGAAATTCCAGTCAGGGCCACACTGGCGCTGTTGTGTGTTGTTGATTGCATGTAATGAAAAGGCGGCGACACCACTGGAGAAGTCGTTTTGCGTGCTGTAATTGGCAAAACTAGAGTCCAATGTTGCAGTTCATTGAGCATTTCGCCGTCAATTTACTAAACAACCGCCGCGTCATAAGTAAATTTACGAGTGGCATCGAAAATTCGTAGAAGATTGTTGCATCTGCAAAGGGAAAAGCACGGGACGTCCACGCACATCGAACAAGAATGTTGAGTATATTCGTACACTTTACGAAAGGAGCCCAAAGAAGTCAACATCACGACCAAGCAAAGAACTTAACATTTCTCAGCCAATGGTAAGGCGAGTTCTAAAACATAGTCTGCACATGAAGCCATACAAATTACAGTCATTACAAGCATTGCATCTTGACGACCACAAGAAATGTACGAATTTTGCATTAGCATTTTAGATGATATGGAAGAAGGCAATTTTGCTCAACGATTAATTTTTTTCCCATAAATCCACTTTTCGTCTTTCTTTTAAAGTTAATTGCCATAACGACAGAATTTGGGCAACTGAAAATCCTACGACAGGTATTCAACATGAAAGAGATTCACCAAAGATGAACGTCTTCTAAACTATATCTGTAACCAAAGTTTATGGGCCTTTCTTCTTCACGGAGTATACTGTGACAGGTATAACCTATCTAGACATGCTTTAAAACTGGTTATTTTCCCAACTTGAAGATGATTCAGATGACTTCATCTTCATGCAAGATGCTACCCCGCCTCATTTCTCTAAACACGTTGGTGACTTGAATAACGCCATTCCAGGGCGTTGTATTTGAAGAGGAAGAGCAGAAGATCAACTTTATCGCCGGTGGCCTCCCAAGTCTCCAGATCTCACTCCGTGTGATTTTTATCTATGGGGTTAAGCAAAAGACCACGTTTTTATCCCTCCTATGCATGATACTCTTGAAGGTCCACGACATCGAATTGTCGAAGCTGTGAATTCGATAACTAGAGACCAGCTGATTCGTGCGTGACAAGGAATGAGCCACCGTTTTGACATTTGTCGTGTACCACACGGTGCTCATATTCAACGCATACCGTAACTACTAATAATAAAATGTAAACTTTTCTCTTTCCATTAATGATGGAATCATGTTTCTATCTTTTTTAGTTGGGAAGAAATAAAAGTTTGAAGTCTGTCCTTTCTTTTTAAATAACCCGGTAGAATCCCAAAAGAAAGACGTTTACTTTAAAAATTATCACTCCATTTAACTTCATCAAGTGACCCATTCTGTATAATGTTCTACTAGAACTGACCTCCGTGGTGGTAATAAGAGTGTGAAACTTTAGTGTTCATCGCACCTCTCATCGGTGCGTCTTGTCTAACCTATAACTGAATTCATATACAAAGCATTTGCGAGCTTAGCTGCTAGTGGGTCCTGAATTAAATGAATCGGGAGAGTTGAAAATTTGTGGCCAGCTGTGTCTCCTGCTTACTAGCCAGTCGCGGTGACCACTACGCCACTAGCGATACAGAGGTTTCCCCGACCGCGTGGCCTACTCTTGCTTGCCTTCCGTTAGACGCAAATTCATCACTCGCAGCATGTCGCCAATTTCCAATTTCCAAAGCCTGGTGTGCATCCGCACTGAAGGAACGTTCATTAGCCGTCATCGTCTTAATTACATAAGTTATATATGTTGTGTCTGTTCTTTCAAACATGTAAAAATAGATTCGTATGTGTAAGTTTATCATGTACGCATGTCCTAATGTGTCGTCAACTTTACAACGAACGAGGATATCCAAAGAAAGTAGACAACCATATTTTCGGTTTCCATAAGAAATTTAATACACTAGTCATAATAATTAGGGGATCAGTTGAGATACCTAAGTTATGAACTATTGTCATGGCAGGATAAACTAAAATGGTTCGACGTCTTTCTGTCGGTTCTACGGAGTGGAGCCAACAACATTACAGCAACCGAGTTAGAGGTAATTACAAAAAAGCTGGCGCAGAGGGGGTTGGTGTTAACTAGAGTTTACTCAACGAATTACACAAGCAGCTACGTTCAGATAGTGTAGTGAGTAGGTACTCCAATGCAAAAACAACTTGACTTACCCGAAGCTATGGCAAGGAGAGCCATAGGTAGAAGTCTGCGCGGATGCGGATATCCGCAGATTCGGCAGTATTTCTTCCTTTGCGGATAAAATTGTGAGTGTCACGGATATCCGCATGTTATATGCGGATAAAGAGCGAGGTATCTGCTAAGTACGTCTGTCGAAATGTTAGCTGAAAACTTCAAACCTGTGGAGATTCTTGGCCGCTGCGGAACCGCCGAGCGCGTTGAGGCGCTATGCTATGATGCGAGAGACCGTTCCCCGTCGGGGTTCCAAACCCCCCTCGGGCATGGATGTTTATGTCGTCTTTAGTATAAGGTAGTTCATAAGCAGTTTGTAAGATTAGAGACTAATGACCCCGCAGTTAAGTCCATTAAGCTTGACAAACATTTGAACATTTGGATATTCTTCGAATCCTTGCAGGGCCCAGGTGGAGCGGAAGTCTGTTGTCATCTCCTAGTCATAACCACAGAGTAATATATTTGTCTGTGCCACAACAAACGTAGCTGTATCCGAGGGATCTGCGCGTAATCCGTTTACGCGACCGTGTCATATCTGCGGTCGGTCAAGTGCTTCCTGGGCGGCAAACGGGCCCACTGCCCACCAGAGGTGCCATGCCAAATTTTCGCTGCCTTCAGTTAGCGCTTTGTAGTGACCGAGTGACAACATATATCGTAGTGAAAAAAGTGACAGTGCTTTCTTAAAATGAACACATCAATGGATACTATATCGCGTAAAGTGAAAAGGGGTGATTTGACATTAGTGAAGGAAAACAAATTGTAATCGTCAATTTGGAAAAAAATTTTGATACGTATTTGATGGCAGGAAAAGATCAACGATACAGTGGCCTGTTTTGCGAGTCCAGAAGTATATTACTACACTGGACACGAAAGTGGAACTTCAAATTTCATGAAACATTCGTGGAGACAGGACGAAGTAGCATAATTATTTATTTAAATACCAAGACAGATGCAAAAGTCCTTGAAGTTCCACCACATTTGAAGACAATCGCGACCAAAAAACTTATCAGTATTGTCAGTAAAGACATTTTACCGTTCGAAGTTGCGTGAGGATCTGGGTTTCTCGAGACGACACAGTTTCTTATTGATGTGAGGGCAAAGTACGATACAGTGAGTGCTAAGGAACTGCTACATCATCCAACCACCATATCCAGAAATTTTAAGGAAACCGCCGAGCATCTGCATGACACTGTCACCGAATAAGTGAAAAATGTATTCAGAGATGTAGGTGGAGCACTAGCTGTCGATTTATGAGCAGATTCGTACCGTAAAATGATATGAGAGTGATTGCACATTATATTAATCATGGAGGGGAACTTGAGGATCGAGTATTGTGCTCCAGAAATTTTGAGAGTGGCATTAAAAAAACGGGAGAAAACATTAAACTTGAATTAATCAAGATACAACGATCGTTTGATTTATTTAGTGATGTGAACAATATCGTGTTACGGAGAGAAGTACAAATATTGGGGAAAAAATCTGTCCTTTTTGTAAAACTCCGAAAGAACCGTTTCTTTTCTTTTTTTTATGTAAACACAGTAAAATCTCCTCTATGCCGATCAGTTGTAACCCCTGAAATTTAAGGAGATGCCTGTATTAAACAGCTGACGTAGTGCTCCGACCACACGGGCTCTGAAGTGCTGCTGTGTGTGTCCGGAGCGCCGATGTTTTCCTGTTTGCAATAGCCTGTTTTTTGTTTTTTGAGTAGGTATAGAACAGTTACCGTGATTCGAAAAGTCAAAAGTAGTTAAGTTGTCGTAGAAATGACCTCTAATAATAATTATATCATTACATACCATGGTTTTAAATACTGCTATCGATTACTATTACCCATTCAGAACTTTAATATCTGCGGATGCGGATAACGAACTTGCGGATGCGGATAAAGTGCCGCAAATGCCGTTGCGGATATGGGCCTTGCGGATGTGGTCGGACGCAGATAACACTTTTTTCTTATTCGCACACATCTCTAGACATAGGAAGGTTGGAAGCGGGACAGATGCAGAGGGCGGTGTCTGCAACTATGAGAGTGTTCCAAAATGTAATTTCCAGGACCTGGACGCGATTACAGACAACGGGAAACGTTGAAAGAAAGCAAGGCCAAGGTCGTCTACTAGTTACGTTAGCAAGATATGACCGTTATCTCCGGTTAACACCCCGCCGAGACAGGAGGCTAAATGCAATTGTTCAAAAAAATGTTCAAATGTTTGTTAAGCTTATGGGACTTAACTACGGGGTCATCAGTCCCTAAACTTACAAACTACTTATAAACTACTTACGAACTAGGACGGCACAAATATCCATGCCCGAGGGGGGATTCGAACCCCCGACCGTAGTGGCCGTGCTGACCGTGACTGGAGCGCCTCAGTCACCTCGGCCACCGCGGGCGGCAATGCAATTGTTACGCAACCTCCAGGCAGCAACAGGACGCGCTAGATCAACACAAATAGTCCGAAATCGCCTTCGGGAATATGACCTAGACGAACGGAGGGCCTATAGTGTGTGTCTCATTACAACCAGACACTATTTAGCTCACAGAAACTTGGCGGAGGAATATCGTAACAAACAGCGCAGGATTTTATTCACAGATAAGTCAAGGTTTTGTGTTCAGCCGGATAATCGTTTTCTCTCATCTGGAGAGAACGTGGAATTCGGAACAATCCTGCTTATGTGCAGGACGAATCGTGTGGGCAGGAGTCAGTAATGGTGGTCAAACGGATCTCTATAATGTTCAGAATGGTGCTTTGACTGTTCAGAGGTATGGAGACAAGACCCTTCGACCTTTTGTTGTGCCCCTTGCTGGTGCTACAGGAGATTCGTTCCTTCTGGTGAGCGATAACGCTCGTCCCCAGAGAGCTGCACTAGTGAACAGCATGCCTGAAGCTGAGGGAACTGAACGAATGTAGTGGCCAACTTGTTCACCGAACTAAAACCCGTTTGAGAATGTCTGGGAGACACTTGGCAAGTACATTGAAGCCATATCAGTACCAACCACTACGGTTGCTGAGTTGGATATTGTACTCACGGCAGAATCGCTAAATATCCCTCAAGATCTGATTGATAACCTTATACTGTTCATGCCACGCAGATGTGCAACTGTACTGATCGTCCGTGATGATCATACTCAAGATTAGAGAGCCACGAGAATGAATTTTTCATTATTATGGTAGTCCTAAGGTGCCTCGCTCAAAGTAAACCCGCGAGTAAAGAGTTGAGACAACAAAAAATCGTACTGTATCACGTATTACAATTGTAACCAATATCTGAATAAAATACGTTATCATCTACATTTTGTGTATGGTATCTCACCTGACTCCTAATTGTTTTGAGGACAGTAGTTGCCTGTATCGAATACAAATTCTGAAGAAATCGACGTAATCATTCTTCCAGGACGCCACTGGTTTGAAACTTGCCGACTCCAGTGTCTCGTCCTCCATGTCTTCCACAAATAAATTAGCACCATAGGAGAGACTGAGCTCCCCATAATAACTTTATAGATCTTCTCATCAAATTTAACAAAAATGTTCAAATGTTTGTAAAGCTTATGGAACTTAACTACGGGGTCATCAGTCCCTAAACTTACAAACTACTAAGGAACTAGCTAATACTAAGGACGGCACAAATATCCATGCCCGAGGGGGGGGGGGGGGGGATCCGAACCCCCGACCGTAATGGCGCGCCGCAGACAGCTTGGCCACCGCGGCCGGCTCAAATTTAACATTAAAGTGAAAATAAGAGGACAATAGCACATGATTAATAATAGCGCGAGGCTTTTACAAAATGTTTGCCATTAAGTGAGCGACAATCCTTTAAAGGTACCTTGATACATAATGATACAACGTCAAAACTCACCAGCACAAACGCATTATTAATCCTTAAGCGGTTAAGTCTCTGGATAAAATCAATAGAACTAGGAATGTGTTCAATACATTTTCATACCCATGTATGTATAAAAACAGTCTAGAGTGCAGTGATGTTATTTTAATCAACTAGTTTGGTCCTTTTTTGGACCATCTTCAGGACTGTAACTCCATTGATGTGGAGCCGTGCAGGTACCTGGGGGCCTTCCAGTGCGTCACTTCCAGGCAGGGACGCACTGTAAGGCTCCTAGGTACCTGCCCAGTTTGACATCAATGAAGTTACAATCCTAAAGATGGTCCAAAAAAGGACCGAAACTAGTTGATTAAAATAACATCATTGCACTCTAGACTGTTTTTTTATATATCAATTTCAATAAGATTGCTGTTATCACAAAATGTGAAACATAACTGTCTCCAAAAATACGTGATTTTAATGAAGCTAAATCTAGTATATAAAGCAGAGTGTCCGTATATTTGTACGTGTTACATACAAATCTACAGTTTTGTTCCAATCTTTATGAAATTTTGTACACGTAAGCTTCAATCCATGAGGACGGTCGCCGTAAATGTAAGAATCACATACGATATATAGTTCAAGAGATATGACGTTATAAACAATAAAATGTGTCTAAAACTGCTGTATTTAGCGACAATGCTGCTCAATTTCTCCTAAACCACTGGACCGATTTCAACCAAATTTGGTACACATATTACTTACGTGAGATAACAATTGCTGTACGAGTACGAACCACATACGACATACGGTTCAGGAGATATAACGTCGTAAACAATAGGACTCGCAGAAAATTGCCACATAATGCGGCGAGACTTTATTAATACGCTATATGAGAATAAGAGTACTTAACGACTTGCAACAAACTTTAAACATAATTTCAAACCTTTATTATTTTTCTCGCTGACACCCATAGCAAAATGATGAAAGGAATAAAGTTTCTCGCTTACTACTTTTCCGCTGTTTATGGAGTAAACTACGGCATTCGATATGACGTTACAATTTATAATTTGTACACTACAAATTGTAGCCGCAGGAATTTTTACAGGCAGTATACACACATATATTTGAATGTACGATCTAAATTGCATCACAGTACGACACATAATTCATGAGATATGAGCACATAAATAGTAACGTTCCGCTGTAAGTGGACTAAAACTACGGCATTCGGATGACGTTACAATTTATAATACATACACTACAAACTGTAGCCGCAGGAAATTTTATAGACAGTATACACGCATATACTTGAGTGTACCTTTTAAATTATATGACAGTACGAGACGTAGTTCATGAGATATGAGCACATAAACAATAACGTTCATGGAAAACCGCCCCATCACGCACCAAGTTTTGACGTATTACTTCTTTATTACTAATTGTATTCCCAAGAGATTTTACAGACATACAGCTGTTATACAAATGAATATATAACTGTAAAAATGCCAAGAATAAATAAATATACACCCGATCAACGCCGGGTTTTCAGCTAGTACTTGATAAAAAGATACGTAGGTGAATTAATGGTGTTCACTTCTGACCGCACAAACAAATAATCTAGAAGCTCATCCATAACCATTTGGTGTGCCTCAGGAAGCCCATAAAATCTCAGTGGTACCATACCTCGCGCTTTTAAACCATTCTTATTTAACTAGCTATGAAACATTTGGTAATGTAGCAACCCGTATTGTGAAATTATTAGTTCGAACTTTGTTAATCTTCGTCTTTATCCCAGAACGTAGTAAAACATGCCCAATGCGATGTAAAAACTACACTAGCTGCGAGAGCATGCTGTAAGCCGTGACCATGGCCAATGTGTTCCACGCGACAGTAACTTCTCACACGTCTTGTAAGACGGATGGCGCGATATCTCGTTGTGTTGTGTGTGCCGAATGGCGCCTCACCTGAATGTTCACATCAGACCGGATATTTGATAAGAATGAAAGGCTCTGTTGTGCCGAACTGATATGGGAATAGGCTGTATTCAACTCAAAGAAACTGATTTAGAGAACCGCGGGAAACCTAATTTTGGATGGCGGCATAGGGTTTTGAATCCCGGTCCTCCTGAACGTGTGTCCACTGTTACCTCGCTCGAAAGGAAATATAAAAATGAGAAACAATGAGAGTAGTTAACAATGCATGAAAATAATAGAAAGTTAAAATAGTAAAAACGGCAGTCTAAAGAGAGAAATGGGATCTGAAATGGCTCTACGAAGTAATGAGGTTTTTTACGAGTCACGTGGTAACTACGCGTATTACGTTCTTAAGTAAACTCCTACCTCTGTTGTAGACTTACACAACGTTAATTGTCGCTTTCGCCACTTTAAGCTTTAAGCGGCTTTCATATTCTTGCCTTCTAGATAATCAATTTCTTTTGCGCCTTCTGCCATCTTCCACTTTCTTGATGCTTCGCAGATCGTTATTGTTTTTATTTGAGTTTTGCTTTTTAGTATTCGTCGCTACGTTTCTTGAGCAATTCAATACATATGTCTGTTATATACAGCTCATGTATTATCGTAGACTCTTTTTTTTTTTTTTTTTTTTTTTTTTTAGAAGAATAAACGAAATCCCCTCGTTCTTGTTGTATGTCCAGTCTATCAAGCGTTGATTAATTCATTAGGAAATACATAAATTACTCTGAGGCGGCCTTTACAACTTTGGTAGGAGCTCTTTTATGAAAAACTGCATTTAGATGGGTCTCGAAAACCAGCGACGTAGTTCGGTGTACGTTTTGAGAGAAACACTCCGTCACTAAGTGGTTGTAACCGGACATCGTTAACTCTAGCTGTAACTAACTGCATCTGGACGCACACTGCCATGATTGAATTATGGCTCCTGTAGCGGAGTGCCTAACCGGGTAAGTGAGTTGTGATTCAATTAAAGTCATCGTTCTGAGTCGTCTGCCGAGGAAATTTCAAATCTAATAATAACGTCATATTACGTTCTGGAAACGGAGTTGATGTGAGGAACGGCCGCAATGAGGAAACAGGAAGCTGTATTACGCCTTTCGTTGTTTCTCTAGTGCCATCAGACATCTGATGGAAAGAATGAGATTAAACTGATTATTTCAAGATACACAAGGACCTTTTGAAAAGGCTACTGCACTTTCAAAATTCCCGCAAAGATAATGGATTAAACCGAATAACGAATCTTTATTTTCTAAATAAATGTATCTTAATTATTTAGTATCCTCCAACTTTTACAAAATGAAAAGGTACTCGACGCAATTACATTTCATCGATAATTAACTGCTTACTGACAGACGAACTTTTCGTTCAAAAATGTTCAAATGTTTGTTAAGCTTATGGGACTTAACTGCGGGGTCATCAGTCCCTAAACTTACAAAATACTTATGAACTAGTTTATACTAAAGACAGCACAAACATCCATGCCCGAGGGGGGATTCGAGCCCCTCAATGCCTCAATGCGCTCGGCCACTCCGCCGCGGCGAACATTTCGTAATCAAACTCATGAAGACGAGTTAAAGAGAAAAATCTTATTTTTCACATGATCTGTGCGTGAAACCGTTTGTATGATTCATCATCCACGTTGCTGTATTAATAATAATAGTAGACAATAAAAATATAATTAATGACAGTTATAACAAGACCACAAAGCATTTAAAATGATGTACATTAACATATTTGAAGTAATATTTAGTGTTGTGAGAAAGGAGAAGAATAAAGATAGAAGAGGAAAAGAAATAATAATGACAGGAGCGCAAAGGAAATAGTGGAATATAAACAAAGGGATTTTGCCGACATAGGTGGAGGGGGAAGGAGTTTGAGGGATAGTGGGAACTGACAAAAATAAATTGAAGGGGGATGGCTACTGTGATAGCTTGAGAGGTATCTGATTCCTCTGTTGTTTTGATAAAGGATGTTTGATTGTCGGGTTCATAATATAGAAAAGATTTAGAAAATATTGCAGTACTGTGCGATGGTATACAGAGGATTTTGCTTTCTTGTGAATGGGTGGTTTCATTCTCAAAAGTTCTTGATACCGAGATGTTCTACATAATATGACTAGTCTGGTATTATATATTTGAATGAGAGCGGTAGTATGACGGCCGTACAACATTTTTCTCCTGTTACCTCCTTTCCCAGAAACCAGGCAGATTGATTGGAAATACGTAATGTACTTCCCAAAGTAAATTCATTTTTGTGTAAAAGCAAATGAAAATTATTTTCATAGACGTAAAAACACTTGTTCTGCTAACCGAGTACTGGATAAAATTCGCGAGGTCCTGAGAAGATCAAAATTATGGACATCTGTAGACGGTACAACTGATCCTATGGGTCGCTATGTTTGTAACCTAATTGTGAGAAAAAATGCTGAAGATGGGCTTCGCCAACCCTGTAGTGTGCTGTGATGGTCTGTAACAAGCAAATAACTCCACAGTTGCTAGTTTCTTTGATAGTGCAGAGCGTAAGTTTTAATCACATATTGTAATTGAATCACAAATTAAATAATCATTTTCTTTAAGACTGTTTTATTAAACATGTTACGTAAAAATGCTTCTGATATTTTAGGTATTCCGTGTCCCAACATTCTATACAAAAGCAGATTTCAATTCAGTTCAATTGTTTGTATAGCTTATGGCACTCAACTACGGGGTCATCAGTCCCTAAACTTACAAACTACTTCTGAACTATCTAATACTAAGGACGGCACAAATATCCATGCCCGAGGGGGGATTCAAACCCTCGACCGTAGTGGCCGTGCAGACCGTGACTGGAGCGCCTCAGTCCCCTCGGCCACCAAGGCCGGCCTGACGGAAGACATTGAGAAGCAGATTTCTTTTGCTGTTAGGTGATGCTGTTCCCTACACGCTGAAAGTCGGGAAAACAAAACAGAATGTTCTACCCAAATGTAAAACACATTGACACATTAAAATACGTATCTTGCGCGTGGGTTCCATTGTGTTCCATAAGTAATACACTGTAATTGTGATGATGCCAATAATTTTATATCTTCAGCAAAAAAGATACGGGTAAAATTTACAAACTGTGGTTTTGTTTTATTGGGTGTTTTTAAAAGCCTTCATCTGTAGATGCTTACAAAAAGAGCCTACCTTAGTTGCCCTTACCACCTGCGCCCGTTATTACTGGGTAATGTGCATAGCTAGAAGTTGCAGTGTTTCACTCTCATAATTTTGATGCTATTAAATCGCTATAAGATAAGTGTGATACATCGTTAGTTTTAATAAAAGTAATACGCCAGTATTTCATTCTAAATAGGCGACGTCTTTTCATTCAGGTAGTAAACTGTTGGTCGCCAGATAATTCTGTATGTAGCACAATGTACAATGGGTATTCGAAGACGAAAATATGGAGCAGGATTTAATAAAAATTTAGACAAACTTCTATAAATTGCTCTTTACAATAACGAAATTAGAAATACCAATCTGCCTCTTAGGATTGTCAGGTGGTCGGGATTCTTCTGGATTCTCCCAACATTTCATGATATGTCGAGACTCCATACAAGTCCTTGTGATTTTGATTTGATTCCGAAGATGAAGGAACCACTTCGTGGCATTCGCTTCAGAACTGGTCCAGAAATGCGACAGGTAGTAGATCGCTCAATTCGCATCATCAACAGAACAGGCTAAAGGTATACTACGCCTTCCACATCGCTGGCAACGGGTACTGCACAACGCTGGTTACTACTCTGAAGGACAGTGACACTGGAAACTTGTAACGCTTTTGTATCGGTTGTGAATAAATAGTTTCCACTATTTAAGTTTCAACGTATAAAGGAAAACCTGGAAAACGAATCATGACAAATTGTCCACAATTTGGAACTGGATTTATAATAGATTAATGAACACTTGATTCAGTCAAAACTTCCGAATCTTACTCGCTTCAGTTCTCCATGACGATAATAAAAAGGAAGCAAGGAAGATTAGGTTTTATCGTCCAATCGACATTGTGTTCATTATAGACGGAGCTCACGCTCGGATTGGATTTTGTATAGGAACTATCCCGACATTTGTATGGAATGATTTAGGAAAATCACGGAAAACCTAAATCAGAATGGCCGGAGGCGGGTTTGGACCGCCCCCTCCCGACTACGAGTCAAGTTCGTTACCACTGCGCCACCTCGCTCGTTGATGGCAATAAAAACTGCTAATCGTACCATGGAGGTTAAAATAAAGGAAGACGGCGCTACTGTGCAAAGCTTAGCTCAGGACTGAAGCCAGTCGGCCATCTTGCGGAGCCAAGGAAATGTTTTCAGATTAAAGCACTGTGTGGTTCTTGCCCTGTTAACTTAATTACTTTCATTTCTGAGTACGTATTCGGTATAGTATACTTTTGTGGAGAAATACAGACCTTCCAGATAGCTGAAATGTGATTTATTGCCGGCCGCAGTGGCCGAGGGGACTGCGGCGCGCCAGTCACAGTCTGCACGGCTGCTACGGTCGGGGGTTCGAATCCCCCCTCGGGCATGGATGTTGTTTCGTCTTTAGTATAAGGTAGTCCATAAGTAGTTTGTAAGTTTAGGGACTGATAACACCTCAGTTAAATCCCTTAAGCTTAACAATAACAACATGTGATTTATTAACGTAGAATCTCATTCGATAAGTATGAGTCACATATCAGGATAATATCCAAATGCTTTATAAGATCTTAAATTGTCAGCTGCAGTAGTTCACAGGAAATGCAGAACAATTTTTCCCAACAATGACTGAACCAAGCTGTATCATTTTCGTACGCTCAGTACTCAATAAAGGATTTTTATATTGAATACATACGAAAACAACTTCTGCAGGTTCCACTTCATTAATTTTAAAATTCTGTACCACCAGGTCTTGGAAATTTCAAGGGTATGAAAGAGTGAAAAGTAGAAGTCACTAAGGGAAAAACACTGAAAAAATATCAAGTATTAATTTAGCGATAAATTTTTTCTGTATAAAATAGCAGATGACTTTCTCGCTCTCATGCACATCCATAGGTAATGAACGTAACCTTTCTTTATTTTTAGGACAAACATCAAAATACCCTCGTAAAATCTCAAATGTACCAGGAAAATAGTCATAAAACCACTAAAAATCCTCCATAAACAACATTAAAATAAAATTTAAAAAATACATCACATAGAAGATGATTTCAAAAAACACAATGCCCGAAACTTCCTCGGAGTATTCACACAGAGCCACGTGATCTACGGCGTCACAGTACGTACTATGCGACCATTGCTGTCGGAGGTTCGAGTCCACCCTCAAGCATAGGTGTGTGTGTGTGTTGTCCTTAGTATGAGTTCGTTTGAGTAATTTGTATGTCTACGGACTGATGCCATAGCAATTTGGTAGAATAGGTTTACAGGCATTTGAAAATTTGAATTATTCAAACAAAAATTAACTAAGCACTCCACTCCATCGCTCCAATTCTAAAATTAACAACAGAATTGCCCGTACCAACACTTAAAAATGTCAAATTGTAGAGAAATACTTTTCTACATTGCTCAGTTGTGAGAAACGTGAAGAAAAGTTTGAGTTCCATGATCACAACTAAAACACCAAGTCTGAAGAAGATTTAGGAGATAATTCAATCACTGAAAAATAACAAAGCATCATGGGAAGACACAACCTCTACTGAACTAAGCAGAACGTCAACTGGATTCAAGACTCGGTGAGTAGCAAGGTGGCTTCAGAGGAGGTCGATCATGCATAGAATGAAGACTTAATCTGAAAATCGTATTTTATATTGAAGACTTTTGACTGACAGGAAAAATTAGAAATGTTAGTAACTGATCAAAAAGGAAAGTTAATAAATAAATTGGAAAGAAAATGATAGTGTATATTTTAATGTATTTTTCACTTAATCGTATATAATAGTTGATAGTGTATGAATGATTGCGTATTTCAGGATTTTAAAATTACAGAATTATTGACTTTAGTCATGACGAAAGATATTAATTGTTTCGTAAACTGAAATCACCATTACTACAGATCTTGACAGTTGGTAGGCGGTAAATGGACAGTAGAATGCTGGAATATTATTTATCCAAAACGTCATCCTTGACGTAATCGCGAAATCTGTGCCACAGGTAGGAAGATAAACATAAATTGATTGCCGTTAGAAAACAATAAAGCGGTTATCCATTACAACAAATAGTGAGATGAAAGAACTGTACTGGACTTCGGAAGCAATGACGAAACCGAAAGATGTCAAGACCTGAGTAATGGCTTTTGTGGCTACACATTGTTTTCCGAGTACAGTCATTTGGATGTCAACTGAAAAGAATGCTTGACCGATAAGATAACACACCAGCTGCGATGCTTGCGTAATGGCTCACGAAACACAGCGCGTCTGCTGTACATATCTGCTCTGCTATTCTCTCTAACTCATTTATTAAGTTGATTTCAGGCTGTATTAGCAAACCGCAATCTTGCATTCACAGCAGTGTGCTGTTCACGTTACTCTTAATGTCAGTCGGGAAGTCATAAACATTTATTTAGCGAAGGATAAACACCTCTAACAAAACCAGTCACAGTGTGTGACTGCCTGCCCTCTTCAGGTGAGTAAGCCGAATGCACCGGCTGCAGACCCGAGAAGAATATTATAAATCCTTCTTTTTGAAATCAGTCTCTACGCCATTTCAGATAAGGGTCATAAAGAGTCACAGTTCTACTCAGCCAATTATGAGACAAGCTGATAGTGAGGCAAAGAGGGATCCCAAATGGGAATAAGAGGGACGTGCTTACCAGTTCCGGCATTTGTCTTACGACTAAGAAAAACGTCCAGAAAACCTTGGCCGAAACTGAGGGATTGGGACTAATTTAATGTAGTTTTGGGACTTTGTCCCAGTCGCAAACTTAGTTATGAGGACAGCGCGAGTCCCTACAACCAAAAATTAGGAGTCGAGCTACTCTCATATAATCGCAATCAGATCTACCAAGCAGCAGTGGACGAGTCTCTCCCCGCAGGAATCGCACTCAAAACCAGTTGTGATAATTGGAAACTATATAGCATTTACTACGGAATAAGAGAACGACTATAAAACATACTTTCCATGCTTCGTGTAATTCACAATGGAACCACGAAGTTGAATAATATAATTTCGTGTGGCTCATTGGCCTGGTACAAGTCTTTCAATCGGACGCCACTTCGGCGACTTGCGCGTGTCCCTAGCCTACCCCAGTTATCCAACCGGGGAAAAGGGGCCTACAGCTTAACATGGAATCTGAACCACGTGTCGTTTCTGGCGACTCCTCACATAGTTGAGAGGTGAAGGATGGGTTAAAACACAGACTCAAAAAAAAATTCGAAGTTAGACCGGGTTTCGAACCCGTGACCCTGCGTTTTCCAGTCGAGCGCTTTACCCGAAGACCACTGGGCCCGACCACGAAGTTGAAAAATTAAATATTTCCACATCCAAATAGACTTAATGATTTATCAAAAATATTTAAGAAAGCACATGCACGGACTCACACACGCACAAATACGTACAAACACACATACACACACACACACACACACACACACACACACACATACACACACACTACCACACTACACAACATTAATTTGACGTCTAAGTTATCTGTCAGACCACTCATCTGTCCTTCCCACCATACCCTACACGTTACCCCACACCCACACACCCCATTCAAATCCCACTACTCCGTGCCAAATGGAATGCATAAGAGGAAGTCACAGGTAACCAGACTGGAAGCCACCCCTAATCCTCCAGAAAACCTATGATATCCCTTATGCCACAGCCTTCCTGCATCATACCTTGTGAGACACTATATATCTACTCAGATTCTTACCAAACACATACAACCGCATTGCTCCACTCTCCCACCACAAGCTGAACTCCTCAGAGAATCCCGTTACTTATATCGCACCTTCCTACTGACTTAGGAACACGCCATTAGCAAATACAGTGAAACATTAGAAAATTACCCGATGATAAAAAAACGCCAAGTCTGGCGCCAGACATGCACCAGACTCAACGCTTTACTCCCATGGAACTCTTCCAAGTACTGGAAAGCATTCCACCGACTCTGTGGCACCCATCCCTCCCTCACTTCCTGGCTCTTTGACTTTCGCCACAAATATATACAGACGGGAAACCTCCGTAAAGACCCGGTCCTACACTCAGGGGTGCGGGGCGAGGGGTTCTGAAGCAGTTCCGTAAGATGTCGCAAGATGGCACTGCGGTCAGAAGCAGCCCTTTAAACTGGCCAGAGCAGGCGGCAGGTAGCGGCTGCCCCCACCACCACCTCCCCTCAAACGCCAGCAAGCCGGACGCAGCCGTGGCCTCGTGGCAGGCGGCACGAGCTCTTCCCTCAGCCTCCCCTCCACACTACCCTCAGTAGTGCCTCTAGTGTCGTCTACCGGTACTAAGCCAGGGAACCGCCTGACACCTGCTAGCATCTTATGGAACTATGAGGGGAGCGTAGGACAGTGGTTTAGAGGGGGCTGCTTCTCTGTATATGTTACTCTGTGCTTTCACAAAGAGATCACAATCTCAGGGACTCGTATCAGGTGAGTATGGAATGCATAACAGGAAGTCATAGGTAACCAGACTGGAAGCCATTCCCTAATCCGTAATCTAATCCATAATCCATAATTCCATAATCTATTGCCAATGGCGCAAGAGGTCCTAGACAGCAATACTGCATCCTGCTGCACCAACTGAACGTTCCTGCAACACCACTTCCGTGCAGCGCTCATGCGAAAACGACATTTTATGGGACAGTACTCCCTCATTCTGTTTGGCAATGCACGATGCCAAAGAACTGCTGCTGTCCAAGACCAAATGTTTGTAAAGCTTATGGGACTTAACTACGGACAATGCCTCATCTCCATAAACACGTACCGGCATCGCATGCCTTCCTTTAGGTATCATGCCAATCTTAAAACTTTAAACTGATCCTTTGTTCGTTCATTATCCTATTCTCAGTTGCAAACCACCGTACTAAGGAAGCATTTCGTCCTACACGTGTAAAACAGAACACATACGATGCTCAACTAAACTACGGTGGGGGCAGGTTGTCTTCACTGGCGCCTACGAAGATGCAGCGTTGTGTTTCGTTTGTGTTGCCCGATCGAACGTTCTGAGTTCATTCAACGAATTTTATTGTCAGAGGTTGTACGACGCCTTCTGGACATTAGACAAAAGATCCTAAATACTGGGGGTGACTATATTGAAGTCGTGTAACTGTAATTACCTCCGTCAATGAAGTCATTTCAGAGAAAAATAATAGTTCTAATTACTTTTTATCCAACCTGAATCTACCCCCTTTATACACCTTCGTAGGGTTCTCTCCCTGTCCTACCTTCATACAGTACCTATTTCCTCCTTTCTAACACTCTCCACTCCATTGTGCCTCAACAGCCACTGCTAAATCGGCACCGCTATCTCCTATCTCCCTCTATTAACATCTTTCCTTTTATAACAGTCCTACCTCCCAGGGCATGTCCCTTCAGTTTAATGAAAGTGGTAAAAGTGCTCCGCATCAAGAATTAGTGTCATGTTTAAGTATTGGTCAACTGTTATTATTATTATTATTATTATTATTATTATTATTATTATTATTATTATTTGATGTCTCTCGCTGCTTTTCATTATTACTTTTAAAACATACACGAAGTCATCCTTTTTAATATATCGTGTATTCTGACATTCGTATCACTTTCTTATAATTTTTAAAATCACGTTAAATATGTCTCCTTATTATCGTGTTTATACACCTAAGTTTTTGGGTGATAGTGCGATGTTTGTGCCACTGCCGACCTCCCTCTCTTCAAAACCCCATCCCGAACATATGGCACGAGGGCGAATGAAATAATGATCCAGAAAAGAAACTGTCAAAATTAATACCCAAAATATAAATGTGGCGTCTCAAATTAAGTCACTAGTAACTACCAAATATGTAAAGACATTGAAATTTCAATTAGGTTATTTTACCAGTTACGCACAGATCAAACTTTCATCACCTGACGTTTTTCAGTAATGCTTCAATTCACCAAGCATCATTTTACGGGAGAAAAGATAATGCAGCATGTTCTAGACTACAATAATATGACTAACGTGTATCCACAAAGAAGTTAGAAGGGATCTAAAGTACCGTGAATGGCTTCGAGAAAAGAATGGTACGGCTGTGTGCTAGATTTGGTGGACTATACATTATGTACTACAAGCTGAAAATCCAGCGTAGTTTTGGTCCATGAACAGCAGAACGTTACTGTTTATGTGCTCATATCTCATGAACTACGTGTCGAACTGTGATAAATTTAGAAGCTACATTCAACTATATGTGTGTATATCATCTGTAAAATTTCCTGCGGCTACAATTTGTAGTGTACAAATTATAAATTTTAACATCATACCGAATACCGTTTTAGTCCAGTGGAGAAACTTTTTTCCTTTCATCCTTTTGCTGTGGTTGTCAGTGATAAATAGCTTAATAAAGGTTTGAAATTATGTTTAAAGTTTGTTGCAAGTCGCTAAGTACTCTAATTATCATAGTGTATTTATAAAGTCTAACCGCATTATGTTGCAGTTTTTTGCGATTCCTATTGTTTATGACGTCATATGTTCTGAACCATATCTCGTTTGTGATTTTTAATCATGCAACAATTGTTACCTCACAGTAAGGAATGTGTGTACCTAATTTGGTAGAAATCGGTCCAGTGATTTAGGAGAAAATGAGCAGCATTGTAGCTTAAAGCAGTAGTTCTCGCGTATCTCATTGTTTATGACATCATATCTCGTGAACTATGTGTGGTATGTGATTCTTACACTTACGGCGACCAACTGAGTCTTACGTGTACAAATTTTCATAAATATTCGAACAAAACAGTAAATTTGTGTGCAATATGTACACACAAACATACGGACACTCTGCTTTATATATAAAAATTGTTGATTTTCTCAATGGTTTACTTACCCATCAGTCAACTTTTGTATTTTCTTATTGCCCCAGTATACACGTTGTCGAATATTGTTATACCCAACACAGCAAATGTTTCTGTGAGCTTTATGCTGAATTACACCGCATAAAAGCGATTAAAACAGATTACGATGGAGCACATCTTCATCGTTTGCATGAAACACTCTCCAGGCGATGTTCCACATGGTCCTACTAAAGTCAAGATAGATACACAAAGCCAACACCTACCACAGTAGTACAAGTTTATATGCCCACTAGCTCTGCCAATGATGAGGAGATCGAAGAAATGTATGAGGCGGCAAAGGAAATTATTCAGACAATTAAGGGAGAGGAAAACTTAATTGTGATGGGAGACTGGAATTCGGCTCCGCGGTGGAGTAGCCGAGCGCTCTAATGCGTCTCGCTGCGGAGCGCGCGGTTGCTCGCCGTGGAGGTTCGAGTCCTCCCTGGGGCATGGGCGTGCGTGTTCGTCCTTGGTTAGTTTACCTAGGTTTAAGCAGTTTGTAAGTTACGGACTGATGACCACGCAGTTTGGTCTGATAGATTTACAAACATTTGAACATTTTATTTTTTATTTTTATTTATTTATTTATTTTTAATTCGGTAGTAGGAAAAGGAAGAGAAGGAAAAATAGTAGGTGAATATGGACTGAGCAAAAGGAATGAAAGAGGAGATCGCCTGGTAGAATTTTGCACGGAACATAATTTAATGATAACAAACACTTCGTTTAAGAATAATGAAAGATGGTTGTATACATGGAAGAGACCAGGAGACACTGGAAGGTACCAGATAGATTTTATAATGATAAGACATAGATTTAGGAACCAGGTTTCAAACTGCAAGACATACCCATGGGCAGATATAGACTCTGACCACAACATATTGGTCATGAACTGTAGGCTGAAACTGAAAAAAACTGCGAATGTAGGAAAATAAGGAGATGGGACCTGGATAAATTCAAGGAAAGCGAAGTTCTTTAGAATTTCAGAGGGATCTTTAGGAAACAATTGACAGAATTAGGGGGAAATAAAACAGTAGAAGAAGAATGGGCAGCACTGAGGGATGAAATAGTGAAGGCAGCAGAGAACAAAATAGATAGAAAAGCAAGACCTACAAAAAATCTTTGGATATCACAGGAAATACTAAATTTAATTGATGAAAGGAGAAAATATAAAAATGCAGTAAATGAAACAGGTAAAATGGAGTATAGACGACTAAGAAATGAGATTGACAGGAAGTGCAAAATAGCTAAGCAGCAGTGGCTATAAGGCAAATGCAAGTCGGTAGAAGAATATATAAATAGGGGGAAAATAGATAGCATCTACAGGAAAGTAAATAGACATTTGGAGACAAGAAGAGCAGTTGTATGAATATAAAGAACTCAGATGGGAAACCAGTTAGCAAAGAAGGGAAAGCTGAAAGATAAAAAGAGTATATAGAGAGACTCTACAAAGGAAATGAACTTAGAGACAATATTGTAGGAAAGGAAGAGAATGTAGATGAAAATGAAATAGGAGATACTATACTGAGAGAAGAATTTCACAGAGCACTGAAAGACCTAAGACGAAACAAGTTCCCTGGAGTGGACGACATTCCCTCAGAACTACTGCAGTCTATGGGAGAGCCAGCCATGACAAAACTATTTCACCTGGTGCGTAAGATGTATGAGACAGGTGGAAATACTCTCAAATGTAATAATCCCCATTCCCAAATCGCGCCACATCAGGTGCAGACAGGTGTGAAAGTTACAGAACTATCAGTTCAATAAGTCAAGGTTTGCATAATTTTAAAACGAATTATTTACAGAATGATGGAAAAGCTGGTAGAAGCCGACATTGGGGAAGACCGGTTTCGATTCAGGAGAAATGTAGGAACACGGGAGGTAATCCTCACTTTACTGCTTATCTTAGAAGATAGATTAAGGAAAGGGAAAACTAAATTTCTAGTTTTAGTAGATTTGGAGAAAGCTTTTGACAATGTTGATTGGAATACACTCTTTCAAATTCTGAAATCAGCAGGTGTAAAATATAGGTTATTTACAACTTGTACAGAAACCAGACAGCCGCGGTGGAGTAGCCAAGCGGTCTAAAGCGTCTCGCTGCGGAGCGCGCGGTTGCTCGCCATAGAGGTTCGAGTCCTCCCTGGAGCATGGGTGTGTGTGTTTGTCCGTAGGTTACTTTACCTAGGTTTAAGTAATTTGTAAGCTACGGACTGATGACTAAGCAGTTTGGTCTGATAGATTTACAAGTAGCCGAGCGGTCTAAAGCGTCTCGCTGCGGAGCGCGCGGTTGCTCGACATGGAGGTTCGAGTCCTCCCTGGGGCATGGGTGTGTGTGTTTGTCCGTAGGTTACTTTACCTAGGTTTAAGTAATTTGTAAGCTACGGACTGATGACTAAGCAGTTTGGTCTGATAGATTTACAAACATTTGAACATTTTTGAAAAACCAGAAAGCAGTTATCAGAGTTGAAGGGCATGAAAGGGAATCAGACGTTGGCAAGGGAGTAAGATGGGGTTGTAGCCTTTCCCCAGTGTTATTCAATTTGTATATTGAACAAGCTATGAAGGAAATCAAGGAGAAATATGGAGAAGGAATTACAGTTCAGGGTGAAGAAATAAAAACCTTGCGTTTTGCTGATGTCATTATTCTATCAGAGATAGCAAAGGACCTGGAGGAGCAATTGAACAGAATGGGCAGTGTGTTGAAAGGAGCATATAAGATGAGCATTAAAAAGAGTAAAACAAGGGTAATGGAATGCATTCTTAGAAAATCAGGCGATGCGATAAGGTAACGAATCAATAAAGGTGGTAAATGAGTTTTGTTACTTTGGCAGTAAAATAATATATGATGGTTGCAATACAGATGATATAAAATGCAGAATGGCAATGGGAAGAAAAGCGTTTTTGAAAAAGAGAAATTTGTTAACATCGAATATTAATTTGAGTATAAGGAAGTCCTTTAGGAAGACATTTGTGCGGAGTGTTCCCTTGTATGGGAGTGAAACATGGACGATAAACAGTGTGGACAGGAAGAGGATAGAGGCTTTTGAAATGTGGTGTTACAGAAGAATGCTGAAGAATAGCTGAGTGGATCGCGTAACTAATGAGGAAGTACTGAACAGAATTGTGGAGAAAAGGAATTTGTGACATACCTTGACTAAAATGAAGAGATTAATTGGTAGGACACATTCTTAGACATTAAGGAATTGTGAATTTAGCGTTGGAGGGAAGTGTGTGGGGTAAAAATCGCAGAGGGAGACCAAGAGATAAATACATTCTAATGGATGTAGGTTGCCATCTTATGGGGAGATGACGGGCTTGCTTGGGACAGAGAAGGGTGGAGAGCTGCCAAACCAGTCTCCGGACTGAAGACCACAACAACAACAACAACAAATTGGTTATCGATATAAGTATATATATCCTCAACAACAAATTGGTTATCAATATAAGTATACACACCCTAGCTTGTCATTTGACTTATACATTTATTATACATCTTCATTTTTACAATTGTATCGACCATTCTGATTAGCTTACTACAATTCACAACAATAATGCTGTTTCCTTAGAAATCTCCTTGCGCACGTTACAAATAGTTTAATGTTTAGTAATCAAACATTTTATTTTGTTAATAATCCTAGCAAAAATTTGCATCATATACAAATTCTTAAATTAATAGTCATTTACATAGAGTTACTGCAATATACCAGGTAATTCATCCTGAAGAATTTGCCACGTAGATGATAGTGAAATACACCACAAATTTCCCAGTTTCTCTTTACAGGCCATTCTCTACTCTCACTGTTCTTGACAGTCTAGTAGTAAACAGTTTCCATTCTCTGGAAGCAATGTGTTAAATGTGAAGGCCATATCTTGGTAATATGAGAAATAAGACACATGCAGCATGGAGCATGTCAACACGCCTCATATCGTCTGACACCTTGCTGTATAAACATATGCACACAATGTGAAACCTTAACTTTTCCACCCGAATATTCATTTCACTATGGAGGTGGAAAAGAATGGCTGTCTTCCTTTCCTTGATGTGTTGGTCAGAAGGAAGGTTGATGGTACATTGGGACATTCTGTTTATAGGAAGCCTACTCACACTGATTTGTATCTGCAGCTGATAGTTGTCACCAACCAGCTCAGCATGAAGGAGTACTTCGTACGTTGGTTCACAGGGCACATGACATTTCAGACCGTGAAAGTTTGTCAGCTGAGTTGTCCCATCTCGAGGAGACCTTTCATCAGAATGGTTATAGTGAGAGACAGATAAAACGTGCATTGCGCTATCAGCCTTCTGTGCAATGGGTGAGTGACGATAGTAATGAAGTAGCACCTAAATCTATGGCCTTTTTTCCTTACGCAGGAAGCATTTCCAACAATATTGGTCGTATTTTGCGGAAATATGATGTGAAATGTGTTTTTCGAACACCTTCTAAGATAAAGGCCCTGTTGGGGTCCGGAAAGGATGATCTTGGGTTGCGTGAAGCACGTGTATATCGTACTAGCTAAAAACCCGGCTTTGAACGGGCATTTATTTATTTATGACTGCTTTGAGTTACTACTTCTATCCTTTCTTTCTCTCTCTCTCTCTGTCTCTCTCTCTCTCTCTCTCTCTCTCTCTCTCTCTCTCTCTCTTCCTCTCACTCTCTCTGTCCATCTTCTTTTTTCTAAAAACTTACTCTGTTTATCAGAATAAATAAGAAATACGACTGTCTCGGATAATGTACAAACTATAATTATCCAAACAAAGAAAGATAGTAATCAAAACACAAGTGACATACAAAATACGTACAATCTAATATTTATTGAGTGATATGTTGTACAATTGTATAATTTTGCAGGTATGTATTCATTTGTAAAAGTGCTGTATGTCTGTATTAAAAGAAATTTCCTTTTTAGCGCTTTATTTATTTATTCTTATATTTCCTTATTCGTATGCTTATCCTTACAGAGAAAGAACTGAAGACATTGTAGCATGCATAGACCAAAGATATGGTTTGTGGCATGACGTTTCGCTGTATGTAACCTCCTTGCTATGGAGTAGCAAACGTCATCCCTGGCCTTCAGTCCGAATTTTTTAATAATTTGACGACATTCAACCACCATAATTTCCACCCCCTTATAGCTATCGGCATGGAACTGCTGTGGTGTACAACGGAAGACTTCGGACAACAATTACACACAGATCATTCGTTTGCATTCCATAGTTTTCGCTGCAGAACGAAATATTAACACATACACACACACACGTAGAATTTTATATACACCGATAACTTTCCATCCAAATATACTCCACCTTTTATCATTATCAACCCTCAAGTAACAATGCAAACTATAAAACCATTTTCAAAAAGTAAATATAATTTTCAAAGAGTAATTATTGTTCTGCATTTCGCGTTATATTCTTCAAATTGCTAAAGATCTATCAGATCGCCATAAAACTGTGCCTAAAACCTTCCTCAGGTATAAATTAGTAAGTGTAAAAATATTTAAATCTTTGCGTCTTTTCGTTCGGACGTGATAAGCTTACACCGAACAGAAATTCACATTAACACACACACACACACACACACACACACATATATATATATATATATATATATATATATATATATATATATATATATATATATATATATAGCTATCCGATCGCCATAAAACCGTGCCTAAAGTCTTTCCTGGGTAGACATTAGTAACTGTACAAAATTTTAGCTCCTTATGTCTTGTGGTTCAGACGTGATAAACGTACACCGAACAGACATTCAAATTTATAGATATAGATTATTTGCAGTTGTGGCATGTCATATATTGGTCAGACAATCAGGACTGTGGAAAACCAGTGTATTGAAGATAAACGTTACACGCACTTACAACAGCCAAACAGATCCGCTGTTGCAGAACACTGTCTTGACACCGGTCATCCTATGGAATACAACAACACGGAGATTCTGGCATGCACTTCCACCTATTGGGATAGTGTTATTAAGGAAGCTGTTGAAATTAAACTAGTAAGCAATCTTATAAACAGAGATGGTGGTTTTTGTTTAAATTCTGCTTGAAATCCGGCACTGTCTCTCGTCAAAAAACAGAGGGACAAAATTTATGCTGCCTCACTTGTTGATTTAGTCACTATCGATACTTTTGATGTTTGGTCATCTTTGGTTGTGTTGACTCTGCAGTGACTTGTACTGTGTTTGTTATCCGTTTGTTGTTACCCCTTTGTTGTTTACCCTTTGAAAACCGAGGTATTAAATACGCTTGCACATTGCTTCCTTAAGTGCAGTTGTGCCTTCAGAATGGCAGGGTGTCCTCCTGCCGAAATATCGGCGGTTGTCGACGACGTCACCCGGCAGCATGCCCGTAAGTTGTTTGAATATGCACACATTTTACCACTGTCCCTCTGGGATCATATGGGTGTGATCCTTTCCCATCCTCTACTCCTCCTTTCTCACTAACGAACTAGATGCTAAGTTCGAACAATAGTTGCATTTCAGCACCAAGTGAGTTATAAAGAAGAAAATTCCAGCCGACTATGGCCATCAAAATACCGAGTTATATTTGGAGAGCAATTTTCTAAATTGTTTGAGTGTATTTTGACATGCTTAAACATGTACATTCATCAACTCCTCTCCCCCCACTTATCAAATGTTCAAATGTTTGTTAAGCTTAAGAGACTTAACTGCAGTATCATCAATCCCTAAACTTACAGACTACTTATGAACTACCTTATACTAAAGACGACACAAACATCCATGCCCGAGGGGGGATTCGAACCCCGACCGTAGCGGCCGTGCAGACTGTGACTGGCGCGCCGCAGACCGCTTGGCCAGTGCGACCGGCCCCCCACTTATCCATCGCCATCCAATCTGCTCTTAACAACAGGAACTACAGTGTATGAAACTTTGAGGATGGTATTAAGAATAGTACAGTACTAAGATACACCTCTGATTACCATGGGACAGAGGCCTACAGATACACTACTACTGTTATTAATGCTGAAAGTTTGTGAGACGAAATAAATTTTTGGAATAAGTACAGATGTTGCTACTATATATGTAGCAACAGCAGACATTACAAGCTTTAGGTAGTATAGTTCACACAGTATCTACCACTTTGTAAGACGTCCTACAGGAAAAGGAAGCAACTTTTCAAATTAGCCAGTAGGCCTAAGTTGTTTTAATGAAGTCATTATTGGTGAAACACAAATTTAGTTTGTCTCGTCAATGGGAAAGAAAATGGACTGTCTTTTCAAAGCAACCACTGCTATGGAGCTATTTTTGAAAATAAAAAAATGGTACAGTGTGTATCTGAACCATCGTCCTTCTAAGCTTATTTTCTTGGTGGTATCAAGATTAAGAGAATGGATGAAGGCAGTAGCAAGTGTTATTAGATGTCATTATCAATAAAAACAAGTACAGAGTAGTAAAACTAATCCTATCAAATTCGATAGTGACATTTATTAACTGTGCAGATCGCTTGGAAAGCAAGATGGTGGATTAATATTTCGTGAAATCGTAATTGAGGTTGTCAGTTCCAAAATTCAACCTGTCCACAAAACTAAAAATTACTTTAGTGGATAATCCTGAATTTTTTTAGACTTTTTTACAATGTGATAAAATATTTTAGTGTGTAACTTCTTTCATCCTATGGATATCAAGCATATAACTTTTTTTATGTCCACTGACTGTTGTGCTGCCGACCTCTACAGCTGATTGCCATGCAGATGACCTGAGTACTGCCAAGGATTTTTCCCTGGTGGTAGGACTGGGTCGGAATGCACTCAGCCTCATGAGTCCAGCTGAAGAGCTGCTTGACCGAGCACTGGCGGTTCCAAGGCAGGAAACCAAACACTGACCAAGAGAACAGTGTTCTGACTACAGGCCCCTACAACCGCAACGAACAACACCGTTGGCAAAGAATGACATGGTGGTCAGTCTACTCAAATTAGCCCTACGGTCAGAATGTGGAACTTTACTGGCTTTTCTTGTTGTATACCAAAACTTTGTTTGTCCTATGTGATTTTTGATTGCAAAGGTTTTGAAAGAAATATTTGTCTATCTTACTGTACTAAAACAAAATGAAATAGTTTCCTGTTTGAATCACAAGTTAATAAATACATTTTACTCCAACAGTTCGTAATGGTACTGGTGGTTACAGGAGGCAAAACAAAAGTAAAAATATAATTGATGTATGCAGTAAGTGGTTGGCAACTATAGTCGGCGTCAGCTATAAAGGCAGTCCAGTTTTCAACCGTTCTGCGCATCCCCCTCCAATACCGCAGTGACAGCCAATAATGTTCATTCTGAAGGCGCGTGGCTGGCTGCGAGTTACGCATTGTTTCTCCCTCAGGCTCCACTGTTGGCGCTCGGCTGTAACTCCTCCCCTACACACTTTCCCTATCCCTCTGCCTCTAAGCACAGAAGCACCTTGTTATATAATGCCAGCTATAAAGCACCAGCCCATTTTTTAAATAATATTAGTAATTTCTCAAGTTCATACTGATTCTTATATATTTACATATCATTATCTGATTGTACAGAAATATGTTGGAAGGTGAGAAATAAATCCAGACCCATATCTAATATATAAAGCAGAGTGTCTGTATATTTGTACGTGTTGCATACAAATCTACAGTTTTGTTCCAATCTTTATGAAATTTCGTACACGTAATCTTCAATCCATGAGGACGGTCGCCGTAAGTGTAAGAATCACATACGATAAATAGTTCACGAGAGATGACGTTATAAACAATGAAATGTGTCTAAAACTGCTGCATTTAGCGACAATGCTGCTCATTTTCTCCTAAACCACTGGACCGATTTCAACCAAATTTGGTACACATATTCCTTGCATGAGATAACAATTGCTGTACGAGTACGAACCACATACAACACATGGTTCAGGAGATATAACGTTGTAATCAATAGGAATAGCAGAAAACTGCCAGATAATGCAGCGAGACTTTATAAATACGCTTTATGAGAATAAGAGTACTTAACGACTTGCAACGAACTTTAAACATAATTTCAAAACTTTATTAAACTTTTTCTCGCTGATACCCATAGCAAAATGATGAAAGGAAAAAAGTTTCTCGCTTACTACTTTCCCGCTGTTTGTGGAGTAAAACTATGCCATTCGGTATGACGTTACAATTTATAATTTGTACACTACAAATTGTATCCGCATGACGTTTTCCAGACAGTATACCCATATATAGTTGAATGTATCTTCTAAATTGTATCACATTCTGACACGTAGTTCGTGAGATATGATCACATAAACAGTAACGTTCCGCTGTTCATGGACTAAAACTACGGCTTCCGGAGTGCTGTTACAATTTATAAGTTCTACACTACAAATTGTAGCAGCAGGAAATTTTACAAACAGTATACAAACATACAGATGAATGTACTTTAGAAATTGTATCACAGTACGACACGATGTTCATGAGATATGAGGACATAAACAGTAATGTTCATGAAATACCGCCCCATCATGCACCAGGTTTTAATCTATTATTTCTTTACTACTAACTGTACTCCCAAGAGATTTTACAGACATACAGCCCTTATACAAATGAATATATACCTGAAAAATGGCAGGAATAAATAGATAAATACCTGGGCAACGTTGGGCTTTCAGCTAGTCATTAAATAAATATGTTTCAGAAATTTTGTACCAGTCGGTTTACTACGATCCAGCTGGATGGATCCTGTGGTGGGAAAAAGCCAGTAATTGAAGCACTGAAACCTTCAGCAAACTGGCACTTCAAGCTTGCTCCCACAAGAAGATTAATTATGCACAGAAAAGAGATAACAGTTATCCAAGGCGTAACAAGCCATTTACAAAGATTGGAGCAGCCAGTTGAGTTTGAAATAATAATAATTATTATATCCTGTACCTCAATCTTCCGAAATAAAAAAAACGTCTGAACCTCCTGAATAAACACTATGATAGAGAATGGGACACTAATCTAGGGCCTAAGTTGATAGAAATAACTGATGGAAACCTGCAAGTTTAACTTCAGATGACAAGAAGAGGGTGAAGAAAATGGTATACCAGTTAATGATAAATGTTATTTAATCTAATTCTTCAATAAATCAATGTTTTATACACCAATCATTTGTTATTGTTAAGCTATTTTCTTTCACAGGACCTGCTTGTATGGATAGAAGGTATATGAAATATTACTTAACACTCTACATGGGAGACCATAAGGTGCAAGGCGTGAAGGTCGGGGTGAGAGTTTAAATTAGAGAAAGTTTAATTTTTGAAACTCACAACCACCAGCTGTGAACCAAATTCCTAAACATGCAAAAACACTGGAACTGTTATTGCGACTGTTTGACTCGTTTTCCAGGGGATGATATCACACATTCGCAGCTTTCCTTCCCTGCATATGATTAACAAAACAAATTCATAATAAATTCAAGTTCATGAGAGAAAAGGGTGTACTAACTACTGTTTTTGGAAACACGTGAAAGTTCACTTTATGTTGTTTATTTCACAATACTTGAACCCTGTGGCTGATACGTCTGTACGTCAGCACATTTATCAAATAAAGTTATAGCTCGAGAGCCCCCAGACAAAATGAATATTTGTCGCGAATTGTTTTCACACCACGTGGCTGTCTCAAACACCGTTTATGTTCATGCCTATACGACGACACGTGTTACATTAACAAATCACAGTCACTTTAATTCAATGCGATGCACACCTTGTTCCACCGGCTAAATATTCACAAACACACAGTAGCACTCGATTTAACTCGGTGCAGTCTACGACGAGCAACCACACGTGGCGATTGCCACAGACAAATCTCAAGTCACCACCTCGAGATCCACATGCCGACTGAGGCAGAGCGACGCCGCCCGACCAGCCACACCACGTGCCCTGGAGTCCTCACTTCCTGCCTAGGCACGCGCGCGCACCAAAAGCTCAACTGCCGGGGTATTTTCCCCTACGTCATCAACTTCCCCATGTGAACTGTTCTAACCGATTTGCCAACGTACAGCGCTCAGCCAATACATTTCTAAACCTTTACTTAAAATCAAAATAATTACACTACACATTAAACAAATATTTTCTTACGTTTTTATATTAGTATAAACATCCTTTGTACTGTTTATCATAATCGTGCAATTTCTTATATCACAGATAACTGATTTAACTGAATATTTCAAGGTAAAATACAAAAGATTGATTGAAAATAAAATGAAAAATAGTTAATATATTATTTTTATAAACAAACATTGCCATGCTAGTTGTGTAACTGTCTTGTCTTCGTTGGTAATTTATTACTTTTCTTGTCAATTAAACATATTACGTTAGATGTGACTATATCAGCTAATGTATTGTTTATTTATCAACAGGCTATTTTGTAATGAGGGCCTTAAAGGTTCCTAACTGCATCGTATTACTTCAAATGCCAGTAGTATTACAATATTTGTGCACTGCACTGTGCCTGGCACTCGCCATTGTCCCTCTCTCCCCTCACCGGAAACGAACTGTAAAATCCTAAGTTGGAACAAGCCACCAACATCGGCCTGCTCGCTGGCCTCCCGTCAGCTACAAGCACACAGCAAATCTCAACATGGAGAATTTCTACCTATGGCCTAACTATAAATGTTGTCACCCAACTGTGTACATACATTGCTACCATAATTAATAAGATTAAAATTGTGTAACATTTAGTGCATTGGCATGGTCAATGTTTGCAGTGAACTTCATACTGTTTAATTATCAAATGCTATTAATTACCAGTATTTCTATTGGGCGGTAATCTCACAAAGGTCATTTCTTAGATTTTGTAAAAGGAAGAAATTGATTGAAATTATATTAGCAATTATTATTAATTTTCTGTAATAATAAGATATATACCTTAAATGGATATTCTGTTAATAGATCAAAGTATTTCCCACATGCATCAAAAAGATTTCTGAATACATACTGCAAGAAATAAAAATTAGTAAACCCCCTTAGAGTTTTCCAAATCACTCAAGATTTATTGTTAAAAATTGTACTTATCTTAACATCAAGAAGCTACATAAGTTTTGAGAAAGGAAGGGGAGGATGCTGAGCTCTCTCAGTTTCTTAGTGAGATGCTGAGAGGGGGATGTGGTTCCAGTTTTTGCCAGGTTCAAGCATCATGTTAACACAAGGGCGGCAAACAGGATCAAACACCGATCCAGCATTTCACTGGAGTGTGACATGGGCCATTTACCAGATGTGACGTCCAGGAAGCTGCTGTATCTCCGCCTGTCCATAGCAGCTACCCTGACCCAACAAGATTGGGCACCAGGGTGATGGTGCCTCCTGACCTCTTGGCAGAATGCACCATGCAGTAATCAACAGAATGTCAACAAGCCAAACTTGACCACCTCAACAACAAGGTACAATAGAATGTAGACACGGGAACGATGGTCAACCTGAGTGACAAGCAACACGATGAGGCCACATCAAGAGTACTCTGCAAGAGCCTCAATTTTGCAGTGGCCCAAAGAAGTATACCTGTCACAGACTTCATCAATGCAGTTGAACAAGCAGCCAACAATGCGGCCTTCCAATGTGGCTGAAAAGATCAAGAAGGTTTGTGACAGCAATAAATATGCCACCACCTATTTCATTCAATCCATCCTTTCTGACCACCATTTGGCCCTTTGTAAAAATTTCAGCTGAACTTGTCTCAGCTGTAGTCATATCTCACTACCAATGATGATTTGTGATCCAGTACCTTTTATTAGCACTTCGTGATCTGGTACCTTTCCTAAACAACTAATGCTACTTACTACTGTTAGACCAATGGTTCCTGGATATGCATTTGTGCTGTGTGTGACCTGTGCCCTTTGAGTCTGAAACTCTTTCTGTGTGTTCCCTACTACCTACAACAAGAAAAAAAAAAAAGAATGGAATCTGGAACATCACCTACCTATGGTGCAAGACAAGAAATCTTCAGCCCTCATGGTCACAGAACTGACTCAGCTTCTGAGTCAAACTGTGCACTTGGCTTTGTACCAGATGTATGCAGTCGGTTCCGTCAACTATACTGCAGATGATGAGCTCTGCCTTCCCATCAATGGATGTGGATATGTGTGAAAACAAAACGATGATTCATTTATTGTATTCATTTTTGAATGTTATAATAGTCTGTTCTTGTTTTATTTTATTTTTCCTTGATAACAAGCTGCTTTTCCAAAATATTGACAATTTTTTAATAAATATTAAATTAAAAGAGGTAAATAATAATCTGAACCATATCAGGTAGCCATATAGTGAAACAAGGGAGAGGGCATCATGGCTTGGTCTCAGGATTCAACCCCTCGCTAATTTCTCTTCACAAGCCTGAAACTGGCTGCTTCCTTTCCTGTCTGCATGGTGTATAAAACTTAAGTTTCACAAGCAAAACAAAACAAAAATGCACTCGGTAGGGTTTTGTGTACAAAACTACTCTAAAACTTGAAAAATTATTAATGTGTAAAATTTTATCTAACATACAGTTGGAAGCAAGTATCCTGGTTTGTCTGATTTTCACAAGATGTAGATATAAAATGAACTGGCCCTTAATTCGGATACACACATACAGACACACAGATATATATATATATATATATATATATATATATATATATATATATATATACACTTATTTGCCAACTGTGTTAATATATTGTAACATCCAAGTTCTCTCAGCTGAACCATTACCGTTTTACTTTTAACATGGTTTTTACACAATTACTTTGGACTGAATTCAAAAGGAAGTCAAGATTTGTCAGATTAGCAGTTCACTGGATTGAACACTTCCATCATTTTTCATCCAATTATTTCTCACTTTACAGTATAAAAGTAATTAGGATAATTATCACTAGTCTAAAACGTATGGGATATTCTCGCGTTGAAATGGATGCAGGCTTGACTTCGAAGGTAGGGTTGTCAACTGAACACAGCACTTATACTGAAAGTAGGTTTATTGGAAACTTAACATGCATGTAGCACTAACTGCCTCTCGGGCAGAGTGCTCTGCTATTTATACACAGACAGAATGTACCAGAAATTAGAAGAATAGTTAACACAAGAAACATGTAGAAATTACAAGTGAACATAACAATGATGTAGAATATTCTGGAAAGGATAATTAGAAAGAAAGAAATTTTTGCCAGTAGACGGGATTGAACCGACGACCTTCAGCACAACAATTGGTGATGCTATCCATTGTGCCACACCAGAAGTTGGTTAACTAGGAGTCTTGCGGCGTTGCTTCCTCTCCTGATTGAACAGTGACCCGCTGTTATGTTCCCTTTGGAGCTTGCTGCAATGTCCTGGCTCTTGATCTTGTGAAACGTCCTCTATATGGCAGTTCTGGAGAATCCTTCCCTTCTGCGCGATTACCGACGACAGACGTTCCTGTACTGGCTTCATCAGTATCATTATCGTCCTTAGAGTCCTTGAACAAGAAGCCATTTTCGCCTATCTGCTCTTCAGAATCGTAGTAAGGCTTCATGTGGAGGGCATGAACAATGTCTCTTTGTTTTTGTCGTTTCGAAGACGGCTCATAATCCTCAACTTCATATGTGACGTCTGACAGGCGGCGTATGACACGATACGGACCAAAGTATCGGCTCAATAACTTTTCTCATAGTCCAACTTACCGTACAGGGCTAAAAATCCAGACCAGATCTTCTAGGCTGTACACAACAGGTCGGTGCTTGTCGTTATACCGCTGACGATCCTTCTCCTGGGCGTCCAGTGTCCATATGCGAGCCAGCTGTCTTGCTTCTTCGACCCTGGTGATGAGCTGTTTCGCATAGTCATCCTGAGTGTTGTCCGGTTGGAACAGCGTATCCTTGTCGTCTCAGCGTCACGGCCATGGAGCAGGAAAAACGGCGTGAAGTCTGTGGTGTCTTGCCTTGCGGTATTATAAGAAAACGTCACGACTGGCAGTATTGTATCCCAATCCTTCTGCTCAACATCGATGTACATCGACAGCATATCAGCTAACATCTTGTAAAAACGTTCTGTAAGACCATTTGTCTGAGGATGGTATGTAGTTGTCATTCTCTGGACAATGTCGCAACGTGACATTACCTCTGATACTAGTGTTGACTGGAATAATTTTCCACGATCAGATATCATCAAACGTGTGCTCCATGCGTCTTCTACAAGGAATTTTGCGATCTCTGTAGCTTCTGCAGTCGGCACAGCTTTGGTGACAGCGTAGCGTGTGAGGTAGTCAGTGCAGACTATTATCCATCGGTTACCGGTTGTCGACTTCGGGAACCTCCCTAAACGATCGATCCCAGCTCGGTGGAATAGAGCTGCTGCAACTGGAATCGGTACGAGATGCCCTGGAAGTAATTTCGGCACATGCTTATATCGCTGACACTCTTTACAGTGACTCACATAGTGCTTGACAGATCGGTAGAGACCTTTCCAGTAATACCTGTGTCTGATTCTGTCTAGGTCCCAGATCACCAGATAATGAAGCATTGTGGAAATACTTGAGAATAGCTGGCTGGAGATGAGCTGGAACGACAGGTAGCCATTTGGGGCCCAGTGGATCGTAGTTGCTCTTATACAATGACCCATTTACAAGTTGAAACTCTCCATTGGTCGGTTCTCTTTTTTCCAAGGCCTCTATGGTTTTTAATAGTGCTGGATCTTCCCTCTGTACAGCTGTAACATCACCTAATTAAGTGAGGGCTGAAATTTCATTCATGCTGTTGTGTTCCACTAATGGATTCTTCGAAAGGCAGTCGGCATCATTGTGTTTGCCCCTGTTCTTGAATAACACTGTGACTTCGTACTCTTGGAGTATTAGTGCCCATCTTGCTAGTCAACCTGATGGTTGCTTCAAGCTAGTCAGCCAACATAAAGAATGGTGGTCTGTCACGATGTTGAATGGTTTGCCGAATAAATGCGGCCGGAACTTGTTGATAGCCCAGGCCTTCTCAGTTGTAGGGCAGTTTATCTCGGACTTTGAGAGTACTCTTGATGCATAGGCTATCACCTTTTCAGCACCTTCCTGAACTTGTACAAGTACTGCACCAATCCCATACCCACCGGCGTCTGTATGAAGTTCAGTTACCGCATTCTTGTCGTACAAGGCTAGAACTGGTGCGGAAGTTAGAGCCAAGTGCCTGGAAAACTCTTTCTTTTGTCTCATCCCAGTAAAACTTTGCGTCTCCCTGCAAAAGTTATTCCAATGGACGTGCCTTGTTACAAAATCATTTTATGAAAGTCGGTAGTATGAGCATAACGCAAGGAAACTTCTTACATCACGAATGTACTGAGGAGTTGGAAATCTGTGACTGCCCTTACTTTATCTGGATCAGGTTGAACACCATCTCTGTTGGCTAGGTGTAATAAAAGCCGTCTTCTCCCTGTCAGCTTCGTCAAACTCGATTTGCTAGTAACCTATCTCCATGTCCATAGTTGAGAAGTATGTAGCTCCTTTCAAGCAGTCTAAGGTGTCGTCAATGCGTGGCAATGGGTAGACATCTTTCTTTGTGGATCGAAATATCCACTGGTGTACTGTCGGTCTATAGTGTCCAGCGGGCACAATATTTCGGCGAACTGGGTTCTAGCCCGGTAGCGGGCGATTTAAATACCCTCGGCCCGCGGAGCGAACCCTCCGCGGTCCGCGCCCCGCGCCGCGGTAATGCAGTGGAACCGATGGCGAAGGCGTCTGAGATGACGTCGGTGTGAGGGCTCTGTCCGCCGTGGTCGTCACTTCGTTACGTTTGCTATATTTACTCTTAATTAACCCAATCGCTGGTTCCCAAGCTTTGCTAAGAATATAGCCACAGTCACGGTTTATGAGGTCGCCACTTGAGCGAATTTCAATGGACTCTCTAACGACGCAGTCCCAGTATCTCGACGTCTGTACCAGAATCCTAGTGCGTTCATACTCCATCGCATGATTCTCCGACAAACAATATTCAGCGACCGCCGACTTGGTCGGATACATCCATCGTGTGTGCCTCTGGTGTTCAACGCATCGATCCTCGACGGTACGCATCGTCTGTCCAATATATGACTTTCCATACTGACACGGAATCTGGTACACGTCGGCCTTTCTCAAAACGAGATTTTTCTTTGGCGCTCCCCACCAGTGCACGAATTTTATTCGGCAGACAAAAGACAGTTCCAACCTGGTGTTTTTTCAAAATGTGGGCGGTCTTCCCCGAGAGTGCGCCGGTATATGGAACGAACGCAGTGCCTACATCCTCCCTCGTATTTTCATCCGTTTCCACAGTTTGTGATGTAGTGGTTGGGCGGAGAGCCCGCTGAATCTGCCACTATGAGTACCCGTTTTTTCGAAATACAGTTCTCAGGTGTTCCATTTCCTGAGGTAGACTCTCTGCGTCGGAGATAGTGCGCGCCCTATGTACTAGAGTTTTAAGTACCCCATTCCTCTGTGAAGGGTGGTGACAGCTGTCTGCGTGTAAATACAGATCAGTGTGCGTTGTCTTCTGATATACACTATGACCCAGGGTGCCACCTAATCTTGACCAAGACGTCAAGGAACGGCAATTTACCCTCCGTTTCAGTCTCCATAGTGAATTTGATGTTGGGGTTATGGAGTTCAGATGTGTAAGGAAGTCAAGGAGTTTATCCATACCATGTGGCCAGATGACGAAAGTGTCGTCCACGTAACGGTAAAAGCAAGTAGGTTTCCATTCAGATGATGCCAGGGCTTCCTTCTCGAAATTCTCCATGTACAAATTTGTGACCACAGGGGAGAGTGGGCTACCCATGGCGACTCCCTCCGTTTGTTCGTAGTATTCGCCATTGAAAAGAAAATACGTGGAGGTTAAGACATGGCTAAAACGTTCCGTGGTCTTCTCGTCAAACTTCTGACCAATCAAATCTAGTGACTCTCGAAGGGGCACCATCGTAAACAACGAAACGACGTCAAAACTCACCATGATATCTGACTCATCCAGTCTGAAGCTGTTAAGACGTTTAACAAAATCCACAGAATTACGGATGTGATGAGGGCATTTACTCACATAAGGACTTAATATTCCCGTCAAATATTTGGCCAACAAATATGTAGGTGCTCTGATGTTACTGACAATGGGACGTAACGGCACCCCATCTTTGTGAACCTTAGGGAGTCCATAAAGTCTTGGCGGTACCGGACCTTGAGATAGCAGTTTCTTGGACATGTATGATCGCCGAAATATTGTGCCCGTAGACCAGCAGTACACCCGTGAATATTTCGATTATCAAATACGCCGGGAGAAACTGAAGAATCACATCTTTCTTTGTGATTTTGTTCAGCCGCCGTTATTCGGCACAGAATCACCACGTGCCATCCTTCTTTTTTATGAGGACCACCAGAGACGACCAAGGACTCTCCGAAGGTTGAATAATCTCATTGTGCAACAACTTCTCCACTTCCTCCCGTATGATCTGTCTTTCAGCTGGCGACACTTTATATAAACGCTGGCTGGTTGGTGGATGATCCCCAATATTGATACGGTGCCTTATCGAGGGCCGTTTCGTCTGACTTTTCCCCTGCTCAGGTGTGAATGCACCCAAACATTGGCGTAGTATAGCTAACACCCGCTGGCATTGTTCCTTGGTCAGTCCAGGCCCTATTAGCAGTTCCACGTTTGTTTCCTCCAGCGTGTTGTTTGTACTAACAGCAGAGCATGGGTCTTCATTGATGACGTTGAGCTCACCGTCCTGGATTGGTTCAGATGTCCCGATATTCATTCCTTTGGGGATAATTTGTGACTGCTCGTGAGAATTAGTGATCCAAATCTCTCCTCGGCCACTGGTAATGCTTATTATAGCCACTGGTATGTAAATTTCTGTCGTGAGCCTGATAAACTTTTTACTATCAACAAGCACTTCACAGTTTAACCGGTCATCTGTGTTTGCAACAGCAACTCTTCTCATTGTCAACGGCGGTATCGTCACATTGTCAATGGCAAATAACTTCCCAGAAAATTCTGTATTACTTGTATCCTTCGGAACGACTTCCTCAATTTGCAGCTCAGATCTTCCACAGTCAATGATAGCTTGAGATGCTTGAAGGAAGTCCCATGCGAGGATGACATTACGACTACATTCTGTTAAAACGACAAATTGAAACGGCTGGGTCCTGTTATTGATGATTATTCTTGTGACAGAAGTTCCTGCTGGCTGGACGTACCTTCCATTTGCGACCTTTAGCATAGTTGCCCCTGTATCATAGAACGTTGCCTTCTTTAGTGTGCGGCGGTAATTATCCGACAATACAGAGAAAGAAGCTCCTGAATCAACCAGTGCTCGGACAGGTTGGCCGTCGATTATAACGTCGATGAGATTTCCCGACATCTTAGCGACTGTCGTCCATGGAGGATTTTCATCTGCAGTGGCTTCACCTCTGTAGATGGTCGCCTCGCTTAGTTTTCGTTGGTGCAGGGGCTAGGGGTGCGGCTGGACCTCTGTACGGCGACGGTGAACGGCAGCGGCGCGTCTCGGAGTGACCTCGTCTAGGGTGTAGCGATGGGCTTCTTCCCATAGGTCGACTTAACTCATCAGCAGGTGACTGCTTGGGATGAAAGTGCTCTGATGGCTCAAGTCTTGCGGCAAAATAATCGTCGAATACTCGCCTTCACATGTAGAAATTACAAGTGAACATAATAATCTTGTACAATATTCTGGAATGGTGATTCCAAAGAAACAAATTTTTGTCAGTAGATCGGATTGAACTGAGGACCTTCATAACCGCAATTGGCGATGCTATCCTTTGCGTCACACCAGCAGTTGGTAAACTTGGAGTCTCGCGGCAATATGAATAGTGACAATACACTTAATATCATCATTTGACTTCCAATGAAAATACTGTCGAAAGTTTGAAATTAATTGCATAAAAATGAAATTATCAGATAATAATGCGTATCACAGTATGAAGAATCATTTGCTAATATTCATAGCCCACTGTAGTCACTTGAAACTGATATTATATGAAAAAGTCTTTTGTCAATTGTTTTCACCAAACAATTCTGTACTCCTAATGCAAAAATGATTAATGTGTTAACCAAAAATTGCAATAGTATTCAGTGCAATGAATTACTAAAACTGATACTTTTTGACTTACTTTTGAATTTAACTTAAACAAAATCAATAAAAACTACATTAAAAAGTAATCACTGTAATATCTGTATTAAGAACAAGCTCTTTTTGTTTCTAGCTTTGGCGAAAGTCAAACAAACCGCAAATGAACGTTGCAGATTAGACAGTATCTTTCGCATTAAAACCAATATCTGCTGGAGGTTTGTATATAAAACCTATCACATTTAGCTACACAAGTGAGCACTTATCCAACTGTGTTACACTGACATTTTATATAAAAGAGAAAAAGTTACATACACAACCAAAATCTCTGTATGTTATTTGTTTCTTCCTTCTAGTTTTTCTTACAGCTTATAGGTTCACACTTTGAAAGCTTCCAAAACTGTATTTATTTTACGTGAGTAATGTCATTTGCTTTACATGACAAGTTTTGGCTCAACATCAACAAATGCGGTCGTTACCGAGAGGAGTTACATACCGAGAGTGCTGGATGTAGACTGCCAGAAGCTCTGCCGTACTATATCTGTGGTCACTTGGAAGATTTAGCTGTAGTATATGTGCTCTCTGCTTTGTAGACGACATGCTGAAATACAGGTCATGACAATACACCATTTTAAAGAGATAGTAACTTGAAGATTTATTACAGATGCTTCACTTCGGTTCATTATATGTCAATGAAGAACGAATATAAATTAATGATGCAATAATGTCGAAAACCAAAGCAGAACTTATATGAATTAGAATATGAGCGACAAACGCTAGTAATTCATTCTGGTCTTGTGGTTAGGTGCATTAGCTCTCATCTACCTGTTTGAACGTTTTTCGTTTGTGTTCTGTGAGAAATTATATTGCCCCACTTTAGATTATGGTAGTAAAGCTAAAAGTGAGCCTTTGCGATCGCCTTTTGACAGCTCGAAATTGAAATGAAAATAATGGCTTAACCGTACATCTGACACGAAAATCAAATAAACAAATTTGTAGAGGAGAAAATTCCCTACAACTTTTAACATATTTCCACTTTTTCGGTCGAACCGTTCAACCGATCGGCACCAAATTTTACAGACATAATAGTTGGCTACCAGAGACCAAAACTTCCATTTTTCAAATTTTTCGGACAAAAAATAAGTTAGTAACTCTTAAAAATAGTCGCTTGTAATGTACTTGTAATTGCAAACAAATCGTTCATCTGACATGACAAGTGAATAACCGAATTTGTAGAGGAGTATATTCCCTTCAGTTTCCTCTCTTACGTTTTTTTGTGACTTTCACCATTACAGAGATATTTGCAAAAATAATGGCGATTTGACACCGTCTCCTGATTTTACGTAATACAGGCATTAGGAAATATCACGTGAGATTCCTCGCCCTGAAGTCTCTCTGGCATATGCCATCTTGCTTCCCATATTTTATGATTTTCTTATTATAAACTTACGGATTGTCATTTCAAAGCAGTGATGCACCGAAGAATTAACAAAAGCACATCGTTCATAGTAAGATAAATTATAATCAAGTATCTAACATAGGCATTTCAGCTGTTAGCAACTGGCAGCACTAGTACGAGAATTAATGGAAAATGCCTCACTGGTTCACCATGGTGTAACAGGTAGTGCATTATGTTATTATCCATGTTGTCAGTAGTTCGATACATGCTGATACCAACTTTTTCGCCTTGGCTCCTAAAAGGGTTTCCAGCCCTCTTACTAATTAAATAGAGCTATCTTCTGCAATGTTTTGAGTTGTGCAGATGTACCAGTGCTCCATCTTAAAATATGTGTTTCTTCTATTTCGTGAATGTGCCGTGAAATACATAACAACAAATTGAACACTCGTCATCTGAAGCATTTGCACAACAACTTGAGGATACTCTGACAATGAATATTCTTAACAATGTGCAAATACCAGTAGTTTCATATATCAATGAAGTCCTAGATTTCTGTGGCAAATGTCGTTCCTTAATGAAACAGGAGGTAAGTGTATATATTGCAACAAATTACCTGTTTTTTTCCTAATCAATTATTCACTATCAATGGAATAAGTTGAAAGTCATTAATTACAATCACTGCATCTACTAAAATGATTGTCTTTGGTATGATTGCTATGGACGCTTATAATATAGATTGAATTACCTTATCTGTATTGCAGATATGGTAAGACTCTGTTCATGTTACTTTGATCTACACTAAAATAAAGAGCAAATATTCTGATTCAAACTGTGATTACATTTACTTTTACAGCTAAAACAACAAACGGAATAAGTGTGGTAATACTGAATTCCACATTAATCTAGTACTTAATCTATATACAAAGTTACTACTATCATTACATCATTTACAACAATCATTGTAACAGTAACTCCCCAGTTTATGTACATGAAATCTAAGTTTACAATTCGTTGGTGTTTTTGATAGTTTTCATGGCATGTTCTCGAAACAGAACAAATGCACTCTTCAGAAAGGCGCTGTTACCTTTGAACAATCAGACTCTTGCAGACAATAGTTGTGCTGGGTTAACAACAGTGTGCGAAAACCTTTTAGGAAGCAAGGTGAACAAAAATTGCCAGTGTTGGTTTATTTATTCATATTCTTTGTTCTTCAGTTAGATCAGTGCTTTGCGGTCATTCGTTCATGTTCATTCTGGGTTGTTCATTCAGAAATTTGCTCAGTTTTATATATATTACAGATGGCCTTGAGCCCTCTTCCTTTTTCTCTCTTTTTAATGGTTCTTTGGTTTGATCGATGCTTTGTGGATGTTGGATTGTTTTGTTTTAATTTGATCATTTTGTTACAGAGGGCGTCATGCCCTCTGACCGAGCACACTGAGCTACCACACCCGGCTAGTTTCGAATCACCATCTAACATGTTCGTACATCACAAACTAATTCTCCACCCATTATGCTACACCAAACAGCTGCGAGAATAATCCGTAATTCTCATACCCTCGATGGCAGATGTTTAGACATTAGATTGTAATTCGTTGCTCTAAGAATGATATGTTTTGATAGTTTTCAGTACACCATTGCTTTGAAATGACAACGCTTCAGCTATAATAAGAAAGTCATCAAATACAGAAAGAAGGAATAAAGATTTCATGTAAGACAAAAAGAAAAATGTATCTATCAGACAAGAGTAGTTACAATGATGATGATTTAGCTAAATATAAGGAATACTGTAAAGTATTTAAAAATGTTATTCAGGCATCTAAACAAATTCACTATGAAAAGAAGATAGCAACATCAGGAAACCAAATAAAAACAATATGGGATATAGTGAAAGAGGAGACTGGTAGAACCAGAAAGGAACAAGAGTAGATATCAGTAAGAGTAGACATAAGTTAACTGATGGGCATAGTGTGGCAAATCTATTTAACACGTACTTTATATCTGTTACTGATAGTATGGGTCAGTAAATAATGCCCTTGAATATTTGAAACTAGCATTTACATATAACTTCAGGCACATGAATAGATCACTCACTTCAGCACAAGAAATTACTTCCATAATAAAATCTTTAAAAACAAAGCATTCTAGTGGTTACGATAAAATATCAAAAAATTTAATTAAAGCCTGTTCTTGTGAATTTAGCACAATTTTAAGTTATTTGTGTAACCAGTCTATTATAAATGGAATATTTCCTGATTGGCTAAAATATTGAACCTCAATTCATAAAAGGGGATAAGGAGATACCATCAAACTACAGACCAATTTCACTTTTGCCTGCATTCTCAAAAATTCAAGAAAAGATAATGAACAAGCAGCTTCTCAACCACCTGACTATAATTGACATATTGTTCAGAACACAGTTTGGATTTCTGAAAGGTTCTGATATCCATAAGGCTATTTAGACCTACAGTGAGAATGCACTTAATTCATTAGATAACAAATTGCAAGCAGCAGGTATTTTCTGTGATTTGTCAAAGGCATTTGATTGTGTGAACCATAACATCTTTTTAAGTAAATTAGAATTCTATGGGTTGATGGGAAATGCTGCAAAATGATTCAAGTTGTACCTCACTAACAGGAAACAAAGGGTGTCAGTGCAAGTGACTAGTGAATTAAGCCAATAGTCATCATCCGATTGGGAAGAAATTACTTGTGGCATCCCACAAGAATCCATCTTAGAGCCATTCCTTTTTCTTGTGTACATTAATGACTTCTTATCAGTTACACTACCAGAAGCAGAGTTCGTTTTGTTTGCAGATGATACAAGTATTGCAATAAAAGGTACGTCAAGCATAGTTATGGAAAGGTCTGCTAATGATATTTTCATGAACGTTAATAAATGGTTTAAAGCCAACTCATTGTCATTAGACTTTTAAAAGACTCGCTACATGCAGTTCAGAACATGTAAGAGATTTCCTGCCAGCATATGCATTAAGTATGAAGAAGAGCAGGTAGAAGAGGTTGACAGTATTAAATTCCTGGGATCACAGCTTGATAATAAAGTCAGTTGGGAGGAGCACACCACAGAACTGCAGTAACGACTCAACAAATCTGTATTTTCAATACGAGTGTTATCAGACATAAAATTAAAAAAGTTTGCATACTTTGCTTACTTTCATTCCATAATGTCCAATGGTATAATATTTTGGGAGAACTCTTCAAGTCAGTCAAAAGTCTTCAGAGTCCAAGACTGTGTAACATATTATTTGTGGAGTAAATTCATGGACATCCTGTAGAAGCCTCTTCAAAGAACTAGGTATATTAAATACTGCCTCTCAGTATATTTATTCCTTAATGAAATTTGTCATAAATAATATATCCCTTATCCCAACAAACAGCTCAGTTCATACATACAATACTAGGAAAAAAAGGATCTACACAAGGACTTAAAAGTGCTTACTTTAGTTCAAAAAGGGGTACACTACTCAGGAACGCACATTTTCAATAATTTAATCAACTAGAAATAAATATCAGTTTAAGAGAAGCCTAAAAGACTTTCTAGTGGCCAACTCTTTCTATTCCATTAGTGAATTTCTAAATTGTACCAAATGATGCATGTATCGGTAGTCATACTATATTAATATTATTATATTATCAGCTAAAAATGAAAAAACTTTTAAAAAATGTATCTATCTGTATTTATATTATTAGTATAATCTATTATTCAGCTTTTAAATTTTGTTTCTTGACATGTTTCATATCCACAAGTATCTCCTCAACATGAATCTATGGAACGAAAAACTAATCTAATCTAATTTAATCGTATGCAAAAGAGTTTTGGTAAAGTTTTCGACCAAGGGATGTTGCATGATGTGACATATTCGCTACATTCCTTCCAGGCTACAGTCATTCGTAACCAGTACAGGCAATGAACTAACTACCAAAGCAAGACAGGTGATAATATTTTAACAGAAAAACATAATGAAAATGTGGGATACTTATTAAATAGTTTAAAGAGGTGAAAATTTAAAAAAGAGTATGTTTTTCAAAACTAAAATCAAATATCAAATAAATTTGGCTGTTTGTTAAAATACGGTCAGAAAGAATATTACGTGTTGGTTGCAAAGATATTATCATGATAATAGAGTTGCAATCATATCATCGATAATTTTTTTATTATTTATATTTTTATTATTTTTGTTCGAAATGTGTGTAAACTATCAAAAAACTACAGGCAAATCTAAAGTGGGTCATAAAAAAAGTCAGTGTGATATTTTTCTTCCTTTTACGTTCGTAACTGATTCTGAAAAGATAATCTAAATGTATTACAAGTCTGTTACACAGTATTAGGCAGTTTTTCCCAATACTTTGCAGTATCCGAGACTCTAGTTATGCAGGAGCCCAATACTATGGCTTAAATGTGTGTGACAGAAACGAGTACGAATTATATTTACATTCTTCCTTATCAAAAGATGTCGCTGGCAGTTTGTTTCAGAATATGTGGCGATTTCCGAGATTTATTTTGATAGGAACCTAAAGAGATAGATTAAATCAAAGCAGCTGAAATAAGTAGCCTGCCAGTTACACTTACATTCTGCCTTGTCACAAACAGTTGTTTGCTTATAAATGAAAATGTGCCTATTTCCGAGTGTGTTATTAGGCAGAAAGGTAAGGAAACAGCTTTTGCTGTGGCTGAAACGAGTACCATTGAAATGTATATTCTTCCTTGTAGATAATAGGTACCTGCTTGATGATTATCATTTGTAGGGGACCTCAGTCAAATTCAATTTTTAAGGATATTGGATTGACATCAACTATTTGTAATTCACAATTATGATTTTAGTCGAAAATCCATTTTTTGTGCCACATCAAAATTTTAAATTGTCAGACATGTCTGAGAGACATGTTCTCATCACATCACAATACATTTATTTTCATAAAACAGGTTATCACGTTCCATAATTGAACACAAACAAATCTAAAATGTATCACATCAGTGTACAAAAACGAGACAAAAAAGAAAAGTAAATTCTTTTTCTTGATCATCATACTGGTATGATCCTGCTTTACTTTCGTTAAAACATCGTGTAGCATTAATATGATTGACAGAGTGGAACGAATTGAAACAAAATTCATATTCATGCATGTCACAAAGTGTCGTTTGCTTATTTACAAATATGTTGTGATCATTGTGCCAAGTGACACCATTCGACCATAAAAATCGACAGTAGTCGATCTAAATTCCCCCTCTGATAACTTTCAGCACTCTTGATATTTAGGGGCAAACAGAAGGACATGGCACTTAAGTTTGAGATAAGATAGTGTTCAAAAACTAGAAATTTAAGAGAAAGTCTACAGGAGTTAGACTGGGAAGAGGTTTATAAGGAACCTGATGCTAATTTAATATATAACTTATTTCATGACACATTTCTAAGGGGATCTGAAAACTGTTTCCCTAAGAAATTCGTTAAATGTAATTGTAAGAAACCTTGAAAAAACCATGGCATACTAAAGGAATAAAAATATCTTGTAACCGGAAAGGGGACCTGTATCCATGCACAAGAAAAAATAATGACCCAAAATCAATAAAATATTACAAAAACTACTGTGCTGCATTAAGAAAAGTTATTAAAAATCCAGAAGCATGTGCATTATGTCTGAGATTAGTTTCTCTGATAATAAAATTAAAACAATTTGGAATATTATTAAATGGGAGACATAGCAACCAAGAGCATAGGAAGATGGTATTATCATCATAACAAATGAAAAGTTTACTACCAAAAAATCAGAAGCTGAAAACATTTTAATGATTATTTTTTATATGCTGTGAAGATAATATGATCTTGTTCATGAGAGGTAGTAAGGTAGTTAATGGAAGAGACCATACCTAGAATATTTGATACAATTGAAATTCCACCCACCTCATAATCAGAAATATTATTAGGAAAATAATAAACTCTCTCAAGAGTGAGAGCTCACATAGAATTGATGACATTTCCAGCAGGGTATTAAAACCTTGTTCCAAAGAGATAGGTATGATTCTTAGCCATATACGTAATAGCTCTCTAAAGCAGGGTAGGTTCTACAATAGACTGCAACATCCTATTGTTGAACCATTGCTTCAAAAAGGAAATAATCTGATGTCAACAATTACCACCCATCTCACTTCTGACTAGCTTCACATATTAGTAAAAATAAAGTTCTAAAAAATGTCAGTTTAGTTTTCAGAAAAGCTTTTCAACAGAAAATGCGACATATACTTTCACTGATTAAATATTTGCTCTGAATAACCAGACATCACCCACTGGGATTTTTTGTGATCTCTCAAAGGCTTTGGATTGTGTAAATCATGGAATTCAAGATAAGCTTAAGTATTGTAGTATTAGTGGGACAGTACACAAATGGTTTAAATCATACTTAACTGGATGAGTGGAGAAATTGAAATAAGAAGTTCACATAATACTTAAGAAACAGTTAATTACTCAAACTGGGGAGCCATCAAAAATAGGGTTCCACAAGGTTTAGTCTTGGGTCATTTGCCGTTCTTCTATATATATATATATATATATATATATATATATATATATATATATATATATATATATATATCACAAGTTAACCAACTGCCGGCATGGTGCAATGGATAGCATCACCGATTGCGATGCTGAAGGTCGTAGGTTCAATCCTGTCCACCAGCAAAAAATTATTTCTTTGTAATTATCATTTCCAGAATGTTCTACATGTTTCTTATGTACACTTGTAATTTCTTCTTTTTTATGTCAACTATTCTTCTAATTTCTGGTACATTCTGTCTTTGTATTAATAGCAGAGCACTCTGCCCGAGAGGCAGTCAGTGCTCATCAGAAGAACCGTGGACACAAAACCAGCGGTAAGCCAGCTGCACATCAGACACCCATTGGTGTTCTCTGGAGACGCTGGACAGGACCCCAACAAATGGCTAAAATGGTTCGACCGAGTCACCAAGTATAACAGGTGGGATCATCAAATGCGCTTGGCCAACGTTTATTTCTACCTGGACGGAACAGCACAGTAAAGGTTTGAAAACAACAAAGAGAAGCTGAATGTCTGGGAAACGTTCCAGACGGAACTCAAGAAGACTTTTGGAGACCACCAGCGACAAATCCGCTCGGCGGAAGAACAACTGAAGAACTGGGCCGAACAACATGGTGAGCTGACACAGTCCTACATACAGAATTTTTTGGCCCTGTGTAACAGAGAAAATGAGAATGTGATTGAGTCTGACAAAATCACACACCTGATGAAGGGTATTGCAGAAGACATGTACCAAGCTCTTCTAATAAAAGACAATGCTGTGACGGACGAGTTCATCAAGTGGTGCCAGTGTATTGAAGAGATGCAACAAAGGAGAGTTGGACAAAAAAGTATGACAGACACCCCAATGCAATGCCTGTTGTGGAAGACTTGCATGACTTTGCTCCTCTCATACAACAAATTGTGAGAGAAGAATTACAACATTTTATGGCAGCTAGAACTATTAGACCGCGCGAGCATCAGATTATGGCCATGGATGTAAGCCCTGTAAGTCATGGAGAATCCGACAACGCTGAGGAATAGGTATTTCAGACATTAGTTCCCGTCTCCCCACCAATCGCACCTCACGTGAAGAATGGCGTCGTCCTCCTGTGACGTACGCTGCAACCGCCAAACGGCAGACTATGAATCGGCTGACGCGGCCAAAACCAACTCCCCTGGCAACTATGACGCCCTGCAGAAGAACAGACGTCTGGAGGACAGAAGCCAACACACCACTGTGTTTCCACTGTGGGCATCCTGGACATGTCGTACGCTACTGCAGAAGAGAAGGCGAGTGTTCGACGATTAGTTTGCTGCAAGACGTCAGCCATCAGGCAGTCACCTGCAGATGAGTTCAGTCGGCCTATGGGAATAAACCCATCGCCGTACACTGGACAAAATCGCTCCCCGACGCACTGCTGCCATTCGCCGTCGCCGTACAGAGGTACCAGACGCTCCCCTTGCCGCTGGGCCCAAGAAAACTAAGCGAGACGACTATCTATGGAGGTGAGGCCACTGCAGATGAAAATCCTCCATGGACGACAGTCGCTAAGATGTCGGGAAATCTCATCGACGTCATAATCAACGGCCAACCTGTCTGAGCACTGGTTGATTCAGGAGCTTCTTTCTCTGTATTGTCGGATAATTACCGCCGCACACTAAAGAAGACAATGTTCTATGATACGGGAGCAACTGTGCTGAAGGTCACAAATGGAAGGTACGTCCAGCGAGCAGGAACTTGTGACACAAGAATAACCATAAATAACAGGACTCAGCCTTTTCAATTTGTCGTTTTAACAGAATGTAGTCATAATGTCATCCTTGGATGGGACTTCCTTCAGGCACCCCAAGCTATCATTTACTGTGGAAGATCTGAGCTGCAAATTGAGGAAGTCGTTCCGACAGATACACGTAATACAGAATTTTCTGGGAAGTCATTTGCCATTGACAGTGTGACGATACCACTGTTGACAATGAGAAGAGTTGCTGTCACAAACACAGATGACCAGTACCAAAGGAATTTGTATCGGGAAAGCTGAACTAATTCAGGACGTTGAGCTCAACGTCATCAACTATTAGACCGTGCGAGCATCTCTGCTGTTAGTACAGACAATACGCTCGAGGAAACAACCACGGAACTGCCAATAGGGCCCGGACTGACCATGGAACAACGCCTGCGGGTATTAGCTATACTACACTAATTTTCGGGTGCTTTCACACCCCAGCAAGAGAAAAGTCAGACGAATCGGCCCACGATAAGGCACCGTATCAATACTGGGGAGCATTCACCAATTAGCCCGCGTTCGTTTAGAGTGTCGCCAGCTGAATGATGGATAATTCGGGAGAAAGTGGAGAAGATGTTGCACGATGACATTATTCAACCTTCGGAGAGTCCTTGGTCGTCACCAGTGGTCCTCATAAAGAAGAAGGATGGCACATGGCGATTCTTTGTCGACTATCGGCGGCTGAACAAAATCACAATGAAAGATCTCTACCCATTGCCTCACATTGACAACACCTTAGACTGCTTGAAAAGAGCTACATATTTCTCAACTATGGACATGCAGACACGTTACTCACAAATCTAACTTGACAAAGCTGACAGGGAGAAGGCGGCTTTTATTACACCTAATGGCCTCTATGATTTCTAAGTAATGCCATTCTGATTATATAATGCTCTGACCACATTCGAACGCATGATGGACAACTTTCTTCGACACTTTCATCTGCCAGGAAGTTTCATATCAGCGCACACTCCGCTGTAGAGTGAAAGTTTCATTCTTGAAACTTCCCTTAGGCTGTGGCTAAGCCATGTCTCCTTTATATCCTTTCTTTGAGGAGCGCTAGTCTTGCAAATTTCGCAGGAGAGCTTTTGTGAAGTTTGGAAAGTAGGAGGTGTGGTACTGGTGGAAGTAAAGTTGTGAGGTGGCATAGTGAGTCATGGTGGGATAGCTCAGTCGGTAGAGCGCTTGCCCGCCAAAGGCAAAGGTCCCAGGTTCAAGTCCCTGTACAGCACGCAATTTTAATCTGACAGGAAGTTCGTACCACTGACAGTTGATGTGACAGGCATCTTATCCGCATGGCTGTAATGGATCGTGCAGCCACGTCTCGATTCCTGAGCCAACAGACGTTTGCTGGACAACAATCATTAGCATCAACAGTTCGTCATCACCATACTGGCGTTTCACCCAGCATGATGTTAGGGGATGCCACTGGTTACATGTCTCGGGTCGCCTGTTGTTCGCATCAACGACACTTTGAACAGTGGCCATTACATTTCAGATGTGTTATGAGCTGTGGCTCTACTCTACATTCAGTCCCTGTGAAACCCTACTTTTCAGCAGGATAATGCACGACCGCATGTTGCAGGTCCTGTACGGGCCTTTCTGGATACGGAAAATGTTTGACTCCTGCCCCGGTCAGCACATTCACCAGATCTCTCACCAACTGAAAATGTCTGGTCAATGGTGGCCGAGCAACAACGAGCTCATCACAGTACGCCAGTCACTTCCCTTGATGAACTGTAGTATCGTGTAGGATCTGCATGGGCATCTGTACCTGTACACGCCATTCAAGTCTGTTAGACTCAATGCCCAGGCGTTATTATGGCAGATGTGGTTGTTCTGGCTACTGATTTCTCAGGATCTTTGTACCCAAATTGCGTGAAAATGTAATCACATGTCAGTTCTAGTATAATATATTTGTCCAATGAATACTCATTTATCATCTGCATTTCTTCTTGGTGAAGCAATTTCAATGGCCAGTAGTGTAGTAACTGGGGGGAATGACTTTCATATTTATGAAATAAAAATCATAAGAGAGAAAAATATGCTACAGTACAATATGTAGTCCAGGATCGTTTAGAATTAAAGTGATAAAATAGCATGTTAGGGAGACAATTTACACATTCCATCAAAGGAAGTTTGCGACCTCTCCACTTCAGCGCTAGCGTATGCGAGAAACTGTGTATGCTAGCCTTGGAGCAGTGTGCTGTTTTCTCGTCGGTTCGCTCCGGTGTAAACGCTTATTTGCAAGTACAAACCAATGCGCGCGCGCACAGGCGAATTCCTGGCGAATGCGCATTCGCCTGTGTTCGATTTGGTGTAAACGGGGCTTAAGGATACACTGCATAAGAACATAATAAATTTCGCAAATTAACAACATTATGCTCATGAAAACTTGGTCCTGCATTCCGATGTCTCACTATCACAGTTACCCAACAAACCAAACTTTAAAGCACATATTTTGGAAATATCTTTAATTTTATGAACAATTAAAATGCACATTATTTGTAAAACGTAGGGATAAATAAACGATAACACCAAATACATCAGTACCCTTCAAATAAAGATGGTGGCGGTTTGTTTTGATTCTGAGAAATGGCGTCACAAAGTTCAAATAACCTGAAAGTCAATTCGCCCATCTCAATACGCGATGTTGAAAGTGAGGATGTGAGTGGCGATCTGTTATGTAGAAAGTCATATTATTATTACTAGAATTGAGGGTTGCTAAATGTTATTGATGACCAAAGAAATTTTACAGTGTGTGTTTTTGGCCAACTTACTGGGAACTGAAACAACATTTCAAACCATCGACATCTGTTTTCAAGCGAAAAAATAAATACATGAAAACATCAAACAATACTTATGAGAACATAAATAGCACCTGTTTACTTTATCCATTACAATTTGCCTGCTGACATTGTTAATACTGACATAAACAACTGAATCTTTGTCTTTCATTAGAACTAACTTTGTAATTTAAAATGCTACTTAATGAAAAATGAGTAATCAAATTACAATCTTATTCCAGTAAACAGTTTGCTTCAGTCTTTTCTGTTACAATGTTATGTAAAATAAACCATTTTTTTCAGATATCCAACCTCGATTTTAAGGGGAACACTCATTTGACAAAAATGTTTAAGTCGTCATGAAACATTTGAGATTTACCCATAAAACGAAGTATAGCATCAAAATAAATATGACTCATTTGCATATGAACAGTGCAATCGTCGACTGCAAAATGTAATTCGCGTGACGAAAATAGGTTAACTTCCGATGTTAGGAGATGGCCGTTCTGTCAAAACATTCTTCTCGAGAAAGCTTGATGATGTTGACGTAACGTGACGGTCCGGTGGCGGACATTGTGAATGCTGCCAATAGAAATACATTGTGGAATGTTCTAACAGACGGTGGCGTGACGTGATGAACAGTGTGAATTTGCCTTAAAGCTGTATTTGGTGTTTTCAAGTATTTATGCATATTTTTTACCAACAACAAAATTAAAGGTGTTTCCAAACTATGTGGTTTTAAGAATGGTTTGTTGAGTAAAAGTGATAGTGAGACATTGGAGGGCAGGACAAAGTTTTCATGAGCATAATGCAGTTAATTTACGTATTTTATTATGTTCTTGTATAGTGTATACTTAAGATTTGTGTGTGACTAATGATTACTGACGGGAAATTTGTAGTTAAACAACAGCACCTTCATTATTCATAAATACTTGCCATATGGATTTTAGAAAGGAAGTGACAAGGTTCAAGTAGTAATTTCTGCTTATGTATCTGTTAATAATGGGAATGAACTGTATTACAGCAACTGTCAGTGCAGTTGTGTAAAGCATAACCTCAAAATTCAATATAAATTAAAAAGTTGTTGAATTTAACTGTAGGCAAGTGTAAGTAGCTATATTACGTTGCAAATAAGCGTTCATGACATTGTAAATACCATCCAGAACATTACATCAAAACAATGAACTTGCTTTGATGACAAGGTATGAAGTTTGAAGAGATGACAGGTTATGGTCTGGTGTCAAATATCACATTGACATTTCTATTATCACTTGATTAAGTCTCTAATGTTGATATCAGATTGATATCAGATCCTAATCAAAATTTACTTTTTTTATTCGTAATTGCTTAAGTAATGAATCTTTGTTTACATGTTCCACTTGGTTTATACCTGTCTTTAATATCTGGGTGTTGTTTATACGCAAAATACAGTTCCAAGCAACAACATTTACATTTTATTTTTCCTATTATTGTAGTTTTACATCGATTCTAATACGATAACCTAGTTGACAACACCAATGTCTCTTCGAAAAATCTCACCTGACGCCATATTGGCAGCCATGCAACTAGGAATCTGACAGGAGTGTGTGGAAACGACTGTGACAGCTCTACTTCCATATAAACCGTAATGCCACATGTTGTGGTGTCTTTTTCTCCGGTTTGTGTAAATCGGCAATTTTTCCTTTGATTTCTACTATCGAAATCGGTGGTCGATGATAAATAAACCATATAGTCGATATTATGCCTATGGTGGTGTGAAGTATCTTCCGCTTGTTTATCTTTGGTGTGCTTCGTTTTAGCGTCGTGTAACAGGTGTTAACTGTCAGTGAGTGAAGCAGTATGACATGTGGAGTGTATGGATGTGGAAGTGTATTTGCAGTAAGTGTTGTGGGATACGCGTATTTGTTCCTAAGATGGAAATTAAAATTTGTTCCAATGCTTAACTCCAAGTGAAGTGTTATGTTACGGTCAGTTCGGACGTCCCTGAACAAGTTAAATTACATGGACAAATTGTGTAAAACGTTTCGTGCTGCGACCACCTAAAATGGAAGAGAGCTATGATCGGGAAGTTGTGTCAAAATCTACAAATAGAACTGAAGAAGAGACTGCAGATGTAACATCACGCAGCACAGAACGTTTAATCAGTCGCAGATCCCGGAAATGTACTCAATATTTGGCTGCGTTTATAGTCACCGTTGGTGCGTTTGCTGTTGGGAATGTTGTGGCATGGTCAGCACCAGCCAGCAGAGAACTCCAGTTGAGATTCAAGTTCACATTGTCTCAGGTGTCATGGATCAGCTCCTTCATGGTACTTGGGAGTGGGGCCTCTGTCATGCCTACTGGTTATTTAATTGACAAATTTGGACGAAAATCTGTAATGCTGGCGTTGATAGTCCCATTTGTTGGAGGTTGGGCTTTAATTGCCTGGGCAAATTCATGGGCGCTCTTTTGTGCTGGCCGTTTCATCACGGGTATGGCTTGTGGAGCATATGCAATATCAGCTCCTATATACATATGTGAAATAGCGGAGACTGGAATAAGGGAAATGCTTGGAACGTGCTTCCAGTTAATGATAAATATTGGAGTTGTTTTTGTTTATGTGATAGGCAGGGAACTGGATATATTTTGGACATCAATAGTGTGTGGTGTTTTACCAATAATTTATGGTATTATGTTTGCTTTTATGCCAGAAACGCCTGTATATTATATGCATAAGGGAATGGAAAATGAAGCAAAGACGTCACTTTTCTGGCTTCAAGGGCCAGATTGTGATGTGGAAGAAGAGTTGTTGCAGATAGGGAGAAATTGTGATAATGATGGGACAACCAAAGATGCCCAGAGCTCCAGGACAGCGAAAATGGCCTTTTTTATTGCAATTGGCCTAATGTCTTTTCAGCAGCTCTGTGGTATTAATGCTGTGATATTCTATACAACAGATATATTCCACTTTGTCGGAAGCAGTATTGAGCCAAGTATTTGTACAATAATTGTTGGAGCGATCCAGGTAATTGCATCTCTCTGCACATCATTACTTGTTGGTGTTCTGGGTTGCCGTGTTTTGCTACTCATTTCCAGTTATGTCATGGTTATATGTATGTATTTGCTGGGACTATTTTTTTACCTCCAGGCTAAACATGGATTGACTTATGTCATGGATTTTGAATGGTTGCCACTTGTGAGTATTTGTCTGTATGTTGCAGTATATTCATTTGGTTTTGGCCCTGTTCCTTGTATAATGATTAGCGTCTTGTTCCCAAGACATATTAAAGGTTTGGCTAGTTCTGTGACATGTTTCTTGAGTACTGTTTTAGGTTTTATCATTGCCAAATTCTTTTCTGACCTGATAGAAAATGTGGGTATTGCTTCAACATTTTGGCTGTTTTCACTTTTGACAGCAATTGGTAGTGTGTTTGTCTTTTATGTTGTTCCTGAGACTAGAGGAAAGTCTTTAGAAGAGTTGCAGAGGGAACTTGCTGGTGATAATTCTCGTGATACATAGTTCTTAATTTGATACTTCAGTGTAAGCAAAATTTCTGTGTGTTCCATAGCCTATGGTGACAGGTTATGAAATTATCTTTATGGTTTGCATGTTTGGCTTGAAAATAGTATGGGTTTGATGCTGCTTCATATGTATTTGTAGCATTGTATGAACATAAACTAGTAGATCTTCTTGTCTGTTTAATTTGAAAATGTCAGTATTTATAAAATGTAAGGAAAAAACACTACTTAAAGAAATATTTTTAATAAATTTTTAAAAATAAGTTATTTCTTACTTTTGTTTCTTTTGTCCTTAGCCTACTTTTCACCCCTAAGCTTATAATTTGGTTGAATGTGCAGGCTGCATTTGTTAGATTACATAAGTTTGTTGCCAGTATATCTTTGAGTAATGCATGTCTCATTCTTCCTGGAAAGAATTGTGTATTTTCTTGCAATATGACTATATAATTGTGGTGCTAATGTCGTCATTTTATAGTAATTCAATGGAGAAATAAGTTGAGTTTGTGTGTGTAACATGATGGGTAAGTTATATATCTTAATTTTTTTCCTTTCTTTTTTCTTTCTTTTATGGAAGCAAGGGTTAATTGAAGTTCTCTATATGGCCCATCGGCTTTGAGCAATGATGTCTTACCCGGGTTGGACGATTGTTTGTTTACAAGCAGAACATAGATTACAATTTTGTCTTTAAAAAGTGATCTGTAGCTTCTCTCAGGTGGCTAGGTATAGGTTAACAGAGAATTTTTTTCCTCAAGTGAGCACCAAAGGTACTAATTTTTGGGCTGAGATCTGTGATCAATGGTACATTCTGTTGTGGTAACCTGTAATTCGAGGATGATAACGTTATGTGTTATCTACAATACAGAGATATTATGATACTATCCTGTATGTTTATATTTGTTGATAATGTTTGTTTCGATAGTTGGTATATCTACATAGCGTGTCTTGTGAGGCTCAGATGTGACATTGTTCAAAGCCGATGGGTTGTATCTTGGTCTTCGTTTATGTCTAAATCAAATTGTATTCCGTATTTGCGAAAGTTTCCAAATGTGTGTTACCCTTTTTCATTACTTTATCCTTCTCATAAGGAAGGGATTTGTAGTTGTAAACATGTGAAGTTTCTTTAAATGTGAAAGCACTTCCATAGTAATTACTTGCAATGTTCAGCAGTAATTGTCAGTGGTGGATGGTGTTCTTAAATGTAGTGTCATGTAGACACATGTAGGCCTATTCCATATAATTCCCCCATTCCTCAGACAGTCAACCATTGTATCATTTTCATATTTTGGAACAGAGAAAAGCATGATGTAGTCAAGCCCCTATTTTCAGATCTTGGAAAAACAAATTACCACTGGAACAGTAAGTTAACTCTCTTATGTTGATATTTAATTTCCACTAATAATTAAAAATGACTTCTAGGCAAAATATAATAATGAAAAGTCCAGGTTGGAATCAATAATGTAGTAAGGACAGTTTACAACTCACTGCAAATACGTGGTGACAAGCTGCAACAGGTGCATACAAAAGACACACACATACAACACTTTCAGCTATGGGCCGTGGCCTTCTTCAGAAAATAGAACACTCGTGCAATCACACATGCACACAACAGTCATACAACCATCACCTCCGGCTGCCAGTTGTATGACTGTGTTGTGTGCCTGTGTGTTTGCATGAGTGTTCTCTTTTCTGAAGAAGGCCATGGCCGATAGCTGAAAGTGTTGTATGTATGTGTCTTTTGTATGTGCCTGTCACAGCTCATCGCCACGTCTGTACGGTAAGTTGTAAACTGTCCTTACTACATTATTAAAATTGACTTCACAGTACAGTATCTGCCTAATTAATTCTCCTTACTATCAGATTAAACTCGTATAGTAGTGTTGATGAGGAATTAATATAGGTTATTTGATGTAGAAAAGTTCCCTGATGCAACCAGAGTGAATTGGAGGGATCATAGCCAGTATATACAGTTGGTGGAAGAACTGCTGAAGAATATACATCATTATGTAAGAGTGGTAAAGGTGACAAGCTCATAGCTATGAAGAATTGCCAGATGATACATTACTTCATTAAAAAAAAAAATGTGTAGTGAAAGTCAGATGGATATTTCAGTGAATACAATGTTTTTAAAAGGGTTTCTGGTACTCACTTAGGCTATCCTTAATTTAGTTGAGGGTGAGGAAACATTTTCCACCGCCTGACTAGTCTGGCACCTAAAAATTAGTCAGACCTAGTGGTTGGAGGTGATGGATAAGTATGCAGGTTTAATTTTACAGCCTGTGTTGCAGTGTGGTGTTTTGTCTTCAGATGTTGGCTTCAGCTGCTACATGTGGAGTACGGCAGCTCTTTTTCTGAATGTTTTGATGTGAATTTTTTTGGTGGTGATTACATTTAATTTATTGAGCAGACAAGGGTAAATTGAGAACCTGTCAACCATGGAGCTGGAACAGCATTATTTGTTTACTTCATGGTCTGCACGAAAAAGAAATACCATCACTCTATACGATTCTGTTTGCTCCAGCCGCTGCCAACATCTAGACACTTCACATTACACTGTGATATGAAGTGTAAAATTTTATCAGATTTGGTTAATGGTGAGTATAGCAACAAATCGTAGTTAGTGCATGTCCAGAGCATTGTGACCAGTTTTACCTACGTGAATGACATCCTGTGAGCCATAGCAGTAGCCTTTCAGTGCAGCTCCCCAGATGCCATTTTTTCAGAAAGACGAAGCACAACCATATGTTGCCACACAAACATGTGCCTTCTTGGTGTCAAAAGATTCAACTTGTTTCCTTGGCCCTCTAGACTTGTCACACAATCAAAAATGTGTGGGATTTTGTGAATGGGACATGCATTGCTGTGACCCGGTGCCACAGATGAACTTGGAAACCACATGAATACAGTTGTTGTTGTCTTCAGTCCGGAGACTGGTTTGATGCAGCTCTCCACAATACCCTAGCCTGAGCAAGCCTCTTCATCTCCACATAAGAACGGCAACCTACATCTGTCTGCTTCTGCTTACTGTATCCGTCTCTTGATCTTCCTCTGCGGTTTTTACCCCACACACTTCCCTCCTACACTAAATTCACAATTCCTTGATGTCTAAGAATGTGCCCTACCAATCTATCCCTTCTTTTAGTCAAGGTATGCCAGAAATTTCTTTTCTCCCCAATTCTGTTCAGTACCTCCTCATTAGTTACGTAATCCACCCACCTAATCTTCAGCATTCTTCTGTAGCACCACATTTCAAAAGCCTCAATCCTCTTCCTGTCCGCACTGTTTATCATTCATGTCTCACTCCCATACAAGGCAACACTCCATACAAATGCCTTCACAAATGACTTCCTTAGGCTTAAATCAATAAACGATGTTAACAAATTTCTCTTTTTCAAGAACGCTTTTCTACCCATTGCCATTCTGCATTTTATATCCTCTGTACTGCGACCATCATTTGTTATTTTACTGCCCAAGTAACAAAACTCATCTACCTCCTTTATTGCTTTGTTACCCAATCTAATTCCTTCAGCATCACCTGACTTTCTTACACTGCACTCCATTACCCTAGTTTTGCTCTTGTTAATGTTCATCTTATATGCACCTTTCAGCTCACTGTCCAGTCCATTAAATTGCTCTTCCAGGTCCTTTGCTGTCTCTGACAGAATTACTATGTCGTCGGCAAATCACAATGTTTTTAATTATTCACCCTGAACTTTAATTCCTTCTCCAAATTTCTCCTTGCTTTCCTTTATAGCTTGCTCAATGTACAAATTGAATAATAATGGAGAAAGGTTACAACCCTGTCTTACTCCCTTTCCAACCAATGCATCCCTTTCATGCCCTTCAACTCTGACAACCGCTGTCTGGTTTTTGTACAAGTTGTAAATAACCTTACTCTCCCTATATTTTACTCCTGCTTGCTTCAGAACTTGAAAGAGTTTATTCCAATCAACATTGTCGAAAGCCTTCTCCAAATCTACAAAAGCTAGAAATGTAGGTTTGCCTTTTCTTAATCTATTTTCTAGGATAAGCCATAAAGTAAGTATTGCCTCCCGTGTTCCTACATATCTCCTGAACCCAAACTGATCATCCCCAAGGTCGGCTTCTAGCAGCTTTTCCATCCTTCTGTAGATAATTCGTATTAAAATTTTGCAACCATGACTTATTAAACTGATGGTTCTGTAGTTTTCACAACTGTTTGCACCTTTCTTTGGAATGGGGATTATAACATTTTTCTTAAAGTCTAAGGGTACTTCACCTGTCTCATACATCTTAGACACCAGGTGAAACAATTTTGTCATGGCTGGTTCTCCCAGAGACTTCAGTAGCTCTGAGGGAATGTCATCTACTCCAGGGGCCTTGTTTCAACTTAGGTCTTTCAGGGCTCTGTCAAATTCTTCTCTCAGTACAGTATCTCCTATTTCATCTTCATCTACATCCTCTTTCCTTCCTACAATATTGTCTCGAAGTTTATTTCCTTTGTATAGCCCCTCAATATACTCTTTCCACCTTTCAGCTTTCCCTTCAATTTATCTCCTTATTTTCCTACCTTTTTGTAGTTTCTTCAGTTTCAGCCTACAGTTCATAACCAACAAGTTATGGTCAGTCTATATCTGCCCCTGGGTATGTCTTACAGTTTAAAACCTGGTTCCGAAATCTGTCTTACCATTATAAAATCTATCTGGTATCTCCTGGTGTCTCCTGGTCTCTTCCACATATACAACCTTCTTTTGTGATTCTTAAACCAGGTGTTTGTTATAACTAAATTATGTTCTGTGCAAAATTATACCAGGCGGCTTCCTCTTTCATTCCTTCTGCCCAGTCCATATTCACCTACTATTTTTCCTTCTCTTCCTTTTCCTACTACCGAATTCCAGTCTCCCATCACAATTAAGTTTTCCTCTCCCATAACTGTCTGAATAATTTCCTTTAGCTCCTCATATATTTCTTCGATCTCCTCATCATTGGCAGAGCTAGTTGGCATATAAACCTGTACTACTGTTGTTGGTGTTGGCTTCGTATCTATCTTAACAACGATAATGCGATCACTGTGCTGCTCATAGTAGTTTACCCGCATTCCTATTTTCTTATTCATTATAAGTCCTATTCCTGTGATACCCCCAACTGATTTTGTATTTATAATCCTGTACTCACCTGACCAGAAATCCTGTTCATCCTGCCACCGAACTTCACTAATCCCTGCTATATCTAACTGCAACCTATCCATTTCCCTTTTTAAATTTTCTACTGAAAAGGCTGCTGCCCCTCTTCAGGAACCACACGTTTGTCTGGCCTCTCCACAGATACCCCTCCGCTGTTGTTGCACCTACGGTACGGCTATCTGCATCGTTGAGGCACGCAAGCCATCCCACCTCGGCAATGTCTGTGGTTCATGGGGGTGGGTTATTTGGATAATCTATGAAAATCTGATTTGTTGTTTGAGATACATAAAACAGGTCACTGGTAAATAAATACATGTAAATGATAGCTTATGACTTGTTTGAAGTAACATACCAGTTTTCCACACAATTTTGCTGTTGTTTTTATCGGATGTACTGAGAATACAAAAGGTATGTTTCACAAGTTTATTACAAACTGGTAATCAATCTTTAGCTTTTGGATAACACTTTGGGAATCAGTTGGTTAGTACTTGGTGGCTAGCATGGGGCCACTTCCATATGTTGCAAACTTTACTCTCAGGCTATGATTTACAGATGTATTTTGTACACTTCCTTGCTGACAACCTATTTTGCTCATGGAACATAGATTGTCTTTACTAAATTTGTTCTATTTGTGATACCACATTCCAGTTTACATGCAACTTTAGTCTGCACATGTGGATTTGACCTCCCATCTTCTCAAATTTTCTATTTTTACACACAATGTGTGGGGTAGTTAGCTCATTGTCAAGTGTAGCTAGTGTGGGGTCATTCTTTAGTAAATTATGAAGTGGTGTCACCTTAAGGGTGTAAATTCTCTTCAGATTCTGGCATTAAAAATCTTGTAAAAAAGGTCGTAATGTGACTTGTTATATACCATAATATCCTCAGAATGACACACTGTGACCTAATATTGTGGGAAGGTAAAAAATTATGCAGACGGAATGTGTGCAATTAACCTCACATGTCGTGAATGCTGAAGGCGCAACAGGCAAACCACTTTATTTGCTTGCATTTGTACTCACTTTATTGTGGATACGCTTTTGGAGATGGGCAAAATTGTGACTTACCGCTATGATGGGGAATCCTACTCTACAATCACAATGTGAAATCAAGTGCCATGATTTGTGGAACCTGTAACGGGCCCACATATTGAAAATTTATCATTAGAATAATTAAAAGGGAACAACCACCCAAATCAATTCTTGAGTTTCCTGTCCTGGTGGTGACAGGATGGACATTTGGCCACCCTGTAAATATTAACATGCCAAATGTGAAATAACCAAAGCCGACCCTCCATGTGTGTGGGAACATGGCTCAAGAGAAAGAATAATAATTTCCTTTCCAAATCAAGAAATGGAAAGTCAAGGAACAGGTCACAGATTCAATACAATCAGTTTTATCTTGCCAGTGACACTGATTTTCACAATTACTGTGGCCAGGTAGCTGAGAGTACCAGATTTATTTACTCCCTCAATATGGACCTTTTGGTAGTCATATAAAAACTTAACAAAGGAGATGATAGCCTCTCCCTTCTGGTGGATTCTAATTGTCATCATTGAGAACTACTCGTTGCGGAAGTAGTGTCCTGCTCTTATTTTCACTGCTAAGGGACCACTGTTTCAAGAACTTTCACTAGAAATGAGCATACCAGTAACTCAACATTAGCCAGTGTTTAAAATCATGGAGGATTGTCTGTTCCAGGGTTGCACTTCCCTCTTTCATTCTTACACCCACAATGTATAAAATCTCACTAGATTGTAGGCCAAAAATTGTTGTGAAAGTGAAAAGCTAAAGTCTCAGGAGAGGACAACAGATCCCTCCCTCCACATGCCTTCAGACTTTGAACAGATGTTCAGTGTTACTGTTCCACCCTCCTTGGTGTCAGTGAACCTTGTATGTCTTCTGTCCTTGTCCCTTATTGTCAGAGATCGAGGAAAATTGCAATGTTACATGCATGAGCTTACAACTAATTTCAAATTGTTCTGAAACATTTTATTCTCCAGGAAATTTCATTCACTGCTGACCATTTCCCGACAGTTACTGCTAATTCTGTCAGAACAATACTGATCCCAAAAATTCATATGGATGTGTCTGTATATTGGTTTGGGTAGATACTGTCAGTATCCACATATCCCCTATATACCACATAATGAGGCAAATCACAGCAATAAACTGTGTATAATACATAGCACAAACAAATATACATGAGGCTGTAATTGGAAGTTAGGCATTGGTAGCATCTCTCTTGGACCAGCACTCCTTTTAATTTTATTTTAGTTCATTACAATCCTAAAAATATATTGAGGAAGAGAATAATTTTGAAATGTTGTCAGTACAAAGCTCAATAAAGTCTGGGAACACTTTCAATTATATATTGCACAAGACATAAATACTGTAGATGTCATAAATACTGCATTTTGAAGAGGAGCTCTGATAAATTTTTTTCCCACACACATTCAATATGTGAACCATGAGTGATCCAGTAGATGTCAATGTGGTAATCAAATTTTTTGCCATATCCATCCCAGCATGGCATTATCAACTGTGGCAGTCGCTTCCCGTATTCTCTCCCAGAGCACTGCTATATTACATGGCATCATCAACCGTGGCAGTCGCTTTCCGTATTCTCTCCCAGAGCACTGCTATATTACTAGGTAAAGGTGGTACATACACCAGCTCTTTAATGTGTCCCCATGAAAGTGTCACACAGTTAGATCTGGTGATTTGGGAAGGGGGGGGGGGCACATTTCATGAAACAGAATGTTCTGCAGCATGGCCGATCCATCAATGTGGTAGCTCTGTGTTCAGGTACCCACAAACTCCATGATGAAAATGGGGTGTAGCCCCATTCTACTGAAGATGAATGAGGAGTTGGATTACATTTTAGGCATCAGCCATTGCTGCATCATGTCCGAGCAGGAATATCCAGTGACAGTGCTCTTGGCAAAGAAGAATAGCCCTTACAGTTTTTTATGTGACAAGGCACAAAAATCATTTACCTATGGGAGCCACATTCAACTTCAGTGAATTTGTGTGGATGTTTCATACCACATATTCAACAATTATACCTGTTCATTTTCCCATTAGCGTGAAGTGGCTTCGTCACTAAAAATTAAACAATCAACAATGCCATCCCCATGCGACTGTGAACAAAATTCTAAACTATTATCTTTGCCAACGTCATTTAGCTTCTGTGCTGGGCCCAATTTGAATGGTTTCATAGACAGCTTCTGTTGCAGGACTTTTTACGCAGTCATTGGAGCCGTATAGAGTTCTTGTGATACAACACTGATTTCTGTGGACTCCTTATGAAAGTTTCTCGTACGCGCTCCATTCACTTCGTTTGCTCTGGGACATCCACTTCTCTTTACTGGGCACAAGCAACCAATCATGATGAATTTTTTGTGCCAGTGGTAAGTGGCCTTCCTTGTCGGTGGCTTCTTGCCATACTTGGTTCTAAACATCCGTTGAACAGCTGTATCACACTTGTTTTTCTCGAACTCCAACACACAGAAAGCTCGCTTGGCACCTAAGGGTGACATGTTTGTGACTAGTGCCGATTATTGGCAACTTACCAAATTATGATGTGGTGGCTTACAAAGAAAAAAAGCTTTCATGGTTTCTCTTCAAAATGACATATGTGTGATATCTCTACAATGTTTGGTTCTTGTGCAATAAATAACTGAAAGTGTTTTTGGACTTTATGTACACCCTGTATTGTGTATCAAGTAATAAATTAAAGCTATGTATCACATACCATGTACTGGGCTTTCACATCCCATTCTGTGAAGAGCATGTCAAGAGAATATTGATTTAAGTGAAAGCTTCTCTGTTGGATTGTTGGTGACTAAACATAAATGAAGATTGCTTTCAAAATCTTAGTCATTGTTGCGTCTATGGCATGCAGTATTTCTGCTACCATCAGGGCGAAAGGTGGTGCTCCACATGTCAGGTAAGTGTGTCAAATTTATCTGCACACAAGATTACAGTTGAGTTTCATAATCTCCTCCTCCTCCTCCTCCTCCTCCTCCTCCTCCTCCTCCTCCATTTTCCAGATCAGGTTCTGCTTATTAGCATTCTCTTTCTCCAGCATCAGTAGACACGTAAAAGTGCACTCTTATGGCCACATTTTAGTGAGAATGTTCATTGCTCAAGATAAGATAGTCAGGTAATAACACACACACACACACACACACACACACACACACACACACACACACACACACACACTGGTCAGGACACGTGGCTTTTGTAGTGCTTTTTCCTTCAGATTTTAGTATTCTCTGACATATTCCTACAAGGGATCATCAGAGTTTTTTGTAACCGTATTGTCATTGTCGTCTGCCCGTCAAAGCACCATACATATAATTGTGTATGTGCATTGACAAGCAGACCACAGTTTTAGTGTGGATACCCAAAATTCATCCATCCCTTTGTAGTAATCTGGTATTGCTGCAAGCAGGTAGGACAGTGGATGGGGGACACTACCTTGTAGTGTGTGGCAAGTTGAAAATTTTGTAAGGGGAGAGAGAGGGGGGGGGAGGGAGGGGGCACATGTGGTTATGGCAACTGCTCATGAGAAATCTGGATCACATCCTAGTCCAGCACAAATTTTCCACTGTCACCATTTCAGATATTTCACTGCATTAGGAGAGTCAAGGAGTTAGAAATTTATATTTAATTCCTCACTTAATTAGTGTCAAAGATGCTGATCACAACCAACAGTTTCCTGGCACAGCATATAAAAGGATCGGTGCTAAGAAGAATCTTGTAAATCCTGTTGCAAATATGTTGGCCTTTCCAGAGAAATTTATGCAGTATGATGTAGAATGTTTGTTTCTGGCTGTAGCTGCTTTTTCTGATAGTTGACTGACTGGAACAATAACTCTTTTAATTAAATCATTCTGATATATTAATATATTTTGAATGGTAGCAGCATTTGAAAATTTAAATATTGGGCAATTTTATATTTACAGTCTTCTGTGACTGTTGTGATAGCCAATAATTCTTCAAAGTGAAAGATTGCTGTGTCAATTTATATAACTGGCTGACATTGCAGCCACTGTTTCAAGTGGTCTTCAAGGTATAAAAATAAATTTTCTTGACAATTTTATTTTTGTACAAGATTAATTACCTTATCTTCTCAGTATCATTACACCATGTTTGATGCTTAATTATATATATATATATAATATAGAGGAAAAATTCCTAACAGGAAAAATATACGTAAAAAATAGATGAAGTACACTTACCAGGCGAAGGGGCACAGGCAGTAATAGCAACAAATAAACACACAGACACACACACACACACACACACACACACACACACACACACACACACACAAAAATGCTAGCTTTCGCAGCCTAGCTGCTTCATCAGGCAGAAGGGAAGGAGAGGGAAAAGGAAATGATGAGGGTTTTAAGGAAGGGGGTAAGGAGCCATTCCAATCCCGGGACAGGAAAGACTTACCTTGGGGGAAAAAATGGAAGGTAAATAAATGCACATACACCCACACATTTACACAGACACAAGTACACTTCAAAGTGTACTTGTGTCTGTGTAAATGTGTGGGTGTATGTGCATTTATTTACCTTACATTTTTTCCCCCAAGGTAAGTCTTTCCTGTCCCGGGATTGGAATGGCTCCTTACCCCCTTCCTTAAAACCCTCATCATTTCCTTTTCCCTCTCCTTCCCTTCTGCCTGATGAAGCAGCTAGGCTGCGAAAGCTAGCATTTTTGTGTGTGTGTGTGTGTGTGTGTGTGTGTGTGTGTGTGTGTGTGTGTGTGTCTGTGTGTTTATTTGTTGCTATTACTGCCTGTGCCCCTTCGCCTGGTAAGTGTACTTCATCTATTTTTTACGTGTATGTATATATATATATATATATATATATATATATATATATATATATATAAAAATTATAGAGGGAAACTTTCCCGGTGGGATAAACAAAAATAAAAATAGAAAAGAGATGACTTACCAAAAGGACCGGCTCGTCGAGAGAAACAAATAAAAAACAAATAAAATCACACACAAAAATGTCTGTCTAGGTGTGTTTGCGTTTCGATATGTCTGAGTGTGTGTGTGTATTTGTTTACCTTCCTCTTTGTCCCCTAAGGTAAGTCCTTCCACTCCTGGGATTGGAATGACTCCTTTTCCACTTCCTTAAAACCCATATCCTTCCCTTTTCCTCCCCTTTTTCCCTCTTTTTCCTGAAGAAGCTGCCAGTGGTGGCGAAAGCTTGTATGTGTGTTTGTGTGTGATTTTATTTGTTTTTTATTTGTTTCTCTCGACGAGCCGGTCCTTTTGGTAAGTCATCTCTTTTCTATTTTTATTTTATATATATATATATATATATATATATATATATATATATATATATATATAAATAAAAATAGAAAAGAGATGACTTACCAAAAGGACCGGCTCGTCGAGAGAAACAAATAAAAAACAAATAAAATCACACACATACAAGCTTTCGCCACCACTGGCAGCTTCTTCAGGAAAAAGAGGGAAAAAGGGGAGGAAAAGGGAAGGATATGGGTTTTAAGGAAGTGGAAAAGGAGTCATTCCAATCCCAGGAGTGGAAGGACTTACCTTAGGGGACAAAGAGGAAGGTAAACAAATACACACACACACTCAGACACACATACAAGCTTTCGCCACCACTGGCAGCTTCTTCAGGAAAAAGAGGAAAAAAGGGGAGGAAAAGGGAAGGATATGGGTTTTAAGGAAGTGGAAAAGGAGTCATTCCAATCCCAGGAGTGGAAGGACTTACCTTAGGGGGAAAAAAGGAAGGTAAACAAATACACACACACTCAGACATATCGAAACGCAAGCACACCTAGACAGACATTTTTTTCTATTTTTATTTTTATTTATCCCACCGGGAAAGTTTCCCTCTATAATTTATATATATATATATATATATATATATATATATATATATATATATATATATATATATATATATATAATTTTAGCAGTAAGTTCTTAAATTTCTTTCTTGCTCTTTTAATATAAGAAATACTGATTGTCAGTGTAAAATGTGGAAGATTGCCAACCATGAATAGTTCTGCAGGTTGAGAGGAGTGCTCTAGATTAAATATGTAGTTTTAGCATAACCTGACATCTCGGGATGGAGGCAATCAGCATAGATTAGTCAGACTACAACAGTCAGGTACGGCGGTTGGGTTTGTGTGTGTGTGTGTGTGTGTGTGTGTGTGTGTGTGTGTGTGTGTTCTCTGGCAGACGAAGGCTTAACAGCTGAAAGCTATATTGTTTTTCTGTTATGTGTGCCTGTCTGTGGCTCATCGAGCATCTCTGTGGTGAGTAGCAGCCTATCCTTTCCAAATATTGTTAGCTTCAAAAGTAAAATGCCAAGATCACTACATGATTATTTAATTCACTGATGATTGGTTTAAATGAGGTATGTCACCATGTGGTTGTATAAAATTCTACAATGTGGTCATCTTAAATTATTTAAAAATGGAGGTTAAACAGAACATGCAACATAGCATTTAGTCAAAATATAAAATAAGCAAGTTATATTATCAACTTGTGTATTTTATATTTTGACTGAGTGATCTACATAGATACTCTGCAAATCACATTTAAGTGCCTGGCAGAGGCCTCATTAACCACTTTCATAACTTTTCTCTGCTGTTCCTTTCTCTAATAGCGCTTGGGAAGAAAGAACACCTAAATCGTTCAGTTTTCGATCCGATTCCAATTATTTTATTGGGATGGCCATGTCTCCCTAAGTAGGTGGGTGCTAGCAAAATATTTTCACATTCAGAAGTAAAAGTCGGTGATTGAAACTACGCAAACAGATCACGCCACAATAAATAACGTCTTTCTTTTAATGATTTCCACTCCAATTCGTGCAACATTTCTGTGACGCTTCCTCCCCCCCCCCTTAACGTGATAAAACTAAATGAGCTGCCTGTCTCTGAATCTTCTCAATGTCTTCTGTCAGTCCCACCTGGTGAGGGTCCCACAAGGGGCAACAGTACTCCAGGAGAGGGCACACAAGTGTGTTGTAGGCAGTCTCTTTGGTGGAGGTGGTGCATCTTCAAAGTGTCCTGCCAATGAAACATAACCTTTGGTTCTCCTTCCCCACAATATTTTCTGTGTGTTCTCTGGTGCACGTTTCATTTAACCTCAATTTTTTAAATAACATGAGATGACCTAATTATAGAATTATATGTGACCAGATGATGGTGGCATAGCCCATTGAAACTGGTCATCAATAAATTAAATAATCATATAGTGATCTTGGCGTTTTACTTTAGAAGATCATAAAAATACATTGTCATTTGTCATAGAAAACCAGGAAATTTTACCATGAACTATTTAAAAAAAGTATGTCATACAAAAAAATCTTAAATTTATGTTGGGCAAATTTGCAGCTCTCAGTACTGTACCAGTCATGACTGTGTGATAGAATACATCCAGAAAACTGCAACATACATAAATTAAAGACGAAAATGACAAGTAAACTAAACTATTGTTTTCAAAAAATTACAGTGTAGTTACTATTAATAATTTCAGTAACACTTACATTTTAAATAGTCGTAATATGTAGACTTCGTCTCAACATTTACAAACACTTTACTTTAAAACAATAATTACTGAAAGCACAAAAAAATAATTTTGCTATTACCTTTCTAACGTCCATCACCTCTTTTCGGAATGACTCAAACTGAGCCCTAACATATTCCTGAATCACGGAAATGTTTATTAGTTCTCAGTCTATAACGAAATCATTCCACTGTAGGTGAAGTTGAACTTATCTTATATGCTGGCTGAAGTCCATTGCGTTGTGATTTGTCTTC